>JARCFY010000006.1:37627500-38851666 GCA_029233225.1 Lepidodactylus listeri | reverse complement strand
CTACCTCACAGGGTTGTTGTGAAGATAAAACAGAGGAGAGGGGAACAATGAAAGTTGTTTTGGGACCCCTTTGGAGATAAAGGCAGGATATAAAGTAAATAACTAAACAAATTCTAATTTCTGTTCCTCATTTCTTATACTGAGACAGATTAACATTTATTATCATGCATGTTAGGGCTGCCAAGTCAGCCCAGGGGGCGGGGGATCCCCCGCTACAGGGGTTCCCGATCCGCCGGCCAGCATTCGGCCAGCGGGGAAACCCCACCCCCAAGGTCG
This sequence comes from Lepidodactylus listeri, assembly GCA_029233225.1. NCBI lineage: Eukaryota > Metazoa > Chordata > Lepidosauria > Squamata > Gekkonidae > Lepidodactylus > Lepidodactylus listeri. The sequence goes on along the minus strand of JARCFY010000006.1, from coordinate 38,851,390 downwards.
TCCAGCCTGGATGACCTCCCTCACGTAATGATGTCACCCGGAAGTGAGGCCATCACGTTGGGGGCGTTGCCAGGGTGACACTCTGGCAATGCCCCCAACGTGATGGCCTCACTTCCGGTGATGCCGCCCGTTCCCCCCCCCCCCCGCCGGTAAGTTTCTTACACTTGGCAACCCTAGTGCATGTTAAGGGTGGAGGGGGAAGGGAAGCATCCTTTTACTACTTTAATAGATTACAGGGAACTATTAACTTCCCCCCCCCTTTTGTATTTCTGTCTATTAAATACATTTGAAGTTGCCAACCAGGTGAGGTGGCATTAATACTGAAAAATAAAGGCGGGGGCGGGGGCGGGGGGAGAGAAATTAGAAGTTGGGATAGATAATTTTTTTCTACCACACATTAACAAGGCTGCCTCTTGGTAAGATCTGGCTGTGCAGCAGCTGGGTGAAATGAAAAGCAAAAGGAAACCATAGACCTTGTTAGGAGACTGCATCCTGTCCTGGCTGGTCTTCTCTTGCTCCAGTGCAGTCTTGACAGATGATGACTTTAGCAAGATCTGATCAGCAAACGTCCCCTCCACCTCCCAGTAAACACTGCAGAAAGGCCAAAGAGCTCCTTGCTATGATCTGCCTTCCCTGCACCCCTAACTGCTGCAGTCAGAACTACACAAGGAATTTTTTTAAAAAAAAAAATACCTTCTGTGTGAATACAGCATGTCGCCAGCTTCAAAGGCCCTTCAGAGAGCCAGTTTGGTGTAGTGGTTAAGTGTGCGGACTCTAATCTGGGAGAACCGGGTTTGATTCCCCACTCCTCCACTTGCACCTGGCTGGATGACCTTGGGCAAGCCATAGCTCTGTACCAGCTGTTCCCTCAAGGACAGCTTAGGAAAGAGCTCTCTCAGCCCCACCTCCCTCACAGGGTGTCTGTTGTGGGGAGGGGAAGGGAAAAGGAGTTTGTAAGCCGCTCTGAGACTCCCTTGGGGAGTGGAGGGCGGGGTATAAATCCAATCTCCTCTTCTTCTTCTTCTTCTTCAGGTGACCTCCCCCCCTCCCCCGGAATTTTGTCCCCCTCTGTCAGTGGCCCTGGATACAATCATCCCCAAATCTCCAGGAGTTTCCCAATTTGAACCTGGTCACCCTTCCCCCTACTCCCTGCCAGTGAATACTTAGCAACCCTACTACTGTGTGAGAGGATGCGGGACTAGGTGGACCACTGGTCTGATCCACCAGGGTTCTTGCTATGTTCTTATAGCATAGCCATAGGTGAACATTTTCAGTATTATCTCCAGAAGAAAGGGTAGCAGAATTTGGATCACAGTGATTTTTTATTCATTCAGGTTTTGCATTGAAGATACTTAGAGGACAAATATACAATTCAGATATATTTTTATTTATTTTATTTACTTCATTTATGCCCCACCTTTCTCCCCAACAGGGACCCAAAGCGGCTTACATCATTATCTCCTCTTCCATTTTATCTTCACAACAAACTTGCAAAGTAGGTTAGGCTGAGTGTGAGTGATTGGCCCACAGTAACTCTGTATCCCTTTAATCTAGAGACAGCAGATACATCTGAGGTAAGAGAAAGAAAGCATTGACAATCTCAGCAGGAATACTCCTGAGAAGAAACTTGTAATGTTTCTGTGACAGGAAAAAGGATTTAAAAAGAGAAACATTGTTGAGAAAATTTAAGAGTTTTCAGGCTCTGAAGCAAGGATTCCAGATTCATACTCTTACAATGCTGGGCCTCACTTTAAAATGCCCGTGTTCTTTAGAGGAACTGGATACTGATCAGTCTAAGAGATGGATGGGGGACCGAGAGCTAAATATCCTGGGTCCATTCTGCTGGTAATGGTGCTTTCCTCTGCCAGAAGGCCGTCCCTGATACGAAAGGCTCTTCCGTTGGTGGGGAAAGCACCACTGCTAGTGGAGTGGAACTCTGGGATCCATCCCAGTGGTTGGTCAGTTCAACCCTTTCCACGTGATACTTTTTGCCTGAACCACTTGCTGGGCACACGTATCAGGCCTCAGAGAGATTGGACTTCTCCAGTATTTCTCAAACTGTGCAATGTGTTTATGTTCTCCAGTGAAGAACTTCATTTTCTGCTTTCATTTGGGTGTGGAAATTAATCACTAGGGACTATAATTAAACATATGATCCTTGAGGAAAGTAGAATAAAATTTGAAGTAGAACATCTTTAGCCTGCATTTTGTCCTCGACATGTTAGATAATGCTTAATGAAGCATTTTACATCCCATTAAAGCTTTATAGCACACAGTACCTCCTCCTTTAAAAATGTTGAGAGCCAGCATATAATTACAGTTTAAAATTAGATAATACTTATCAAATGTAAACACATTATATAACTCTCCCTCTGTAATGTAATAACTATGTTTATATGGCTTGTTGTTTTAATGGCAGAAAGCTTCCATAAAGCATGTGCATTTGCTGACAAAAACATATCACTGTTTTATAGGATAAGTATATGGCACTAGCAATCTATGTGGTCAGGAGGATTTTCAGGAAAGTTCAATATTTACTGCATCCAAATCCCAGGTAAAATCCCACTGCTGACTAATGGCCGTAATCAGGTCTTGCCTTAGACAAGATGGGGCTCCAAGACTGGACTGTTGTTGCTCCACTCTCTCCATAGTTCAACTTTTGGGATACTTCATTTTTTAAATTACATTTGCAGCCCCCTTCCTCTCTTTGATGCACAGTTTGCACATTTATTTATTTAAAATTTTCCACGCAGTCTCACCACCCAGATAGGGTTTTCAAGACAGCAAACATCAAAACATTAAAACATTAATACAGCATTTAAAATATATGCATACAAAGTATTCAAACCATTCAATAAAACATAAACTTACAAACACACACAGCAAAAATAACAGCCAGGGAGGAGGGCCCATAACAGTGAGTGGGGAAAAGCCAGGCACACACACACACAAACATAAAATCCTCAACTGCTGGTAGAAGACAATAATTAAGGGGGGTTGATGCATCTCCCAGGTCGATCCCCCAATGTTGCCCCCTAGCACTGGGTTTCAGGCAAAATCACAGAGAGGTTTTGGCCTTGATGCCATGCTTGTTGGACTCCGGGGCAAATGGTTAGGTATTGAGTGGAAAAGGATGGTGGATAGAGCCCTGATTTCATTCTGCAGGGCACCTTGTACATTCTTAAGGTGCTATTGCACTGGCATTACAGGACTCCTGCTAACAAAATGGTACTTCTACTGGCAAAAGTGGGGGGGGGGTTTGCTTACTACTACAGGCCCCCCACTTTGACCCCCACTGCTCATGAGGGTGCCCTGTCTCCAGGAACAGAATTTGGGATGCTCCCTGGCCTGTTCCAAGAGAGCAAACAACGAAATGTCATTAACCAAACATGGTCTTTTCACTGTGGTAAGGTGCAGTTGGGCATGGCTCATACCCAGGCTTATCCAGTGGCTACTGGAGTCTGTGTTTGTAAGACAAGCCATCTGTCTCCCATATTCATTGAAAGCTGTGCAAATCCAGTAGCTGCTGACTGAGTGAGTAATCTGGACAGTCTTAGTGGATTGCTGTAGGCTGTAGGTAGTTTTTAAGGTTTTTTGTTATTACTTTATAGGCCCAAGCCAAAGAAAAGTGCATCCAGCACTGAGCAGTGGAAGGAGAGATGAGACAAGACCCTGCAGGTTCTTAAGTGAATACATTGGACTTGTTTTTGATTGCTTTACTGAGTACAATCCAGTAGGACCTGTTCAAAGTCCCCTTTCTGAAGGGTATAATCCTGTATTAAAGGTTTGCTTGCGTGTGTAGCATTTATGTTTCAGTTAAACATGTGGTTGTTCAGTGGGGAGAGGTTGTTTTAAAAAGGTGCCAGTACTCTTAGATAATGTGCCAATTTCCACCAATTCTCCTGTCAGGACTTGGGAGAGCACCTAAAAAAGGTAGCAAGACTCAGTACCAGTGAGTACAGCACAAAAAAAGTCATGTGGTTGTTACAATGTAATATTTCAAGTTTATTATGACATATGTTAACTTGAAAACCTCCCATCTTGGATATTTTTTTTGGTGCAGCTTCATAGTTGTCTAGCAAGCCACAAAGACTTTTCTTGACTTGAAATATCCCCAAGTTCTCCACTTGGAAAGATTTAGGAGCCAGTTTTATGTAGCCCAGAGTTATGTTGTGTGACATCCTACATCCCACATGGTTGCACCCCACAAGGCTCCAGATTCAGTATGCACATGTGCAAGCTTTTATACACCCATCACTTTCATGGGAAGGCAGCCTAGAACCTTTTCTTCTTAGAGCTATTATGAAACACAGAGTTCCTAAGAAATGCATCTAAAACATGTTGGGGGAAAATAATGCATTATGTTCAACTGTAAATCCATTTGTGGATTAGCAGTCTAACATTTACTATGCAAGATAATTATGTGCCCCGTTAAAGAAGCTTATTTTGCTGATTAGACTTCTTTCAGATGACTACCCACAATAGCTGGTAGGCTAGAAACAAATTATGTTTGGAGACAATGTGCTTTCATGACGAAGGAAATCATTAAATTAATTCCTTTTTCTTTTTGCTCCCTAGTTTGTATTTTATTTTACAAACAGTTGTGGGCAAATTCAGATAATTCCCTGGAATGTTGAACAAATGCGTATGAGAAAATAATGTATAATGAATTATTACCATATTAACAGTCTGTCGACACTTCTGCTTATTTGGCTGAAGTGAATTTGTTTTCATGCTCGAAAGGCACAACTGGAAGGCAAAGAAAAGGATCTGATGGCTGCTTTCTTGTTTGTTTGTTTGTTTTGCCACCAAGTCACAGCTGACTTATGGCAACCACATAGGGTTTTCAAGGCAAGAGACATCCAAAGGTGGTTTGCCATTTCCTGCCTCTATGTAATGTTCCTGGTTTTCCTTGGTAGTCCAAATACTGGCCAGACCCAACCCTGCTTACCGTGTGAGAGATCTGATGAGGTTGAGCTAGCCTGCACTATCCCGGTCAGAGTTCCTTGTTATTAGGTAAAGGCTTTATCGTGAATATAATGAGCATCCTCAGCCTCTCACACACTGGTTACCTCAGTCTCCCCCAACTGCTGCAAATGAGGCATTAGATGTAACTTGTTAAGTGCCCTATAGGGAAGAAGACCAACTGTGGCTCACTAGCTAATTTTCCATGGACCAACTAGTGTTGTACAGACTCCCTTTCCTGTACAGTCGGGGTTCCAACAGTTCTGGCTGGCTACTAAAATTCTTGCAAGGAATGCTGAACTAGATGCATCTTGGTCTGATCCAGCAAATAATTTCTCATGTTCTTAAACAAAGGTTCTTAGGCCCAATTTATACCTCCCCTCTGAAGTAGTTTGACTGCTGTTTTTTCCTACACTCATTTCACGCTGGTTTCAAATTTCACTCCCTGGGTCTGAAGAGTACTAAGCAACAGGATCTGTTTAAAGCAGTAAAATGCTAGCTTGACCACAGGAGGGCAATTAACAAATGTAAACAGTAATTTTTAAACTAGAACAAGTATGGTTGGAAACTAGAAACAGGTATAGATGGGTTTTTTTGAAACTAGAATGATTTCAGTGGGAAAATCAAATGGAACAGTGAAACAGCCTACCCTTCTAGAAGGAGAACATGTGGGCATGGTGAAAAGTGCTGTCAAGTCATAGCAGACCAATGTTTGAAAACTGAAAAACTAAAAAAGAAACTGCATAGAAAGGTTAGTTTCTTGACAGGAGAATATAAATTTTCTAAACAAATTCTAAATAAATGGATTTTCATGAAGGCCACTTGTTTGGTACAGTCTTTGATTAAGGCCAGGATGCATCCATTCCTTCCTCAAGCAAGAACAACACCTTCTGTGTAAGAAAGATGGAGAGATGGGGTTTAATGATATAATCCTAATGAGGTTCTATCTATAGCAGCTGGTAGATAAATCAGAAGATTCCTGTGTCATCAACATAAACTGTTGACAGGGCCTTCCAGTGAGGGGATGAATGGTTTTATGTTTAATTATTATAGCACTGGGATATAGCTTCTAAGTCCTAGTGGTTTATATTTCCCTACAACTGCACAGTCAACAGAAAACCATCATTTAATTGCATTTCCCCTCTGTACCTCTGCGTCTCAGTTCTTCCTTCTTTCCCAGCAAGAATGAAACACAACATTTCCATCATGATGAAATGCAAATCCAACAAAGCCCTTGCATGTAAAGTTCAACAATACTGGCTTCAGGCTGATGTAAGTGATTCAGATGGCTCTGTCGCATTAACTGCAGAAAGAAAGAAAGAAAGAAAGAAAGAAAGAAAGAAAGAAAGAGGGAGGGAGGGAGGGAGGGAGGGAGGGAGGGACATTGCTTTAAATACCAAGTTTTAATGCTGTTCTTTCAAGAAAGGGACAGAATTCAACAGGGATAACAGACTAGGATCTACCAGAGAATAACTTTCTCACCTTGCACCTTCTGCTACAGCCCCAGTTTAGGTTTGCCAACCTCTTGGTGGGGCCTGAAGATTACCCAGAATTATGACTGATCTCCTGACTACAGAGATCAGTCCCCCTGGGGTAAATGGCTACTTTGGAGGGAGGACTCTATGGCATTATGTCCTCTGAAGTCCCTTCCCTCCCCAAACCTCTCCTTCCCCAGGCTCCACCCAGGAATTTCCTAACCTTATACCAAATGCCTGCAAAAATGCTGCAGAGAGAGGGGAGGAAGAAATCCTTCTGCCCACAGAAAGGCTTCAGTGGACCCACATCTAGGTCTGGTGAGAGGCCAGGTTCTAGTCTCCACTAAGCCATGGGATCTTACTAGTTAAACATAGGCCAGTCATACTCAGCCTTACATAACTCACAGAGTTTTTGTGAAGATAAAATGGAGCAAGGGAGGAGTACAACATTCTGAGTTCTTTGGAGAATAAGAATATGATTGGCTAACTGTGTTCTTGAAAGGAAGGCCATGGGCAATTAAAAAAATGTTATGTTCTGTGATTAAATCTGTGATTATCCAATTACCTTGAACCTAACTTGAATATGATTTGCTAACTGTGTTCTTGAAAGGAAGGCCATGGGCAATTAAAAAAATGTTATGTTCTGTGATTAAATCTGTGATTATCCAATTACCTTGAACCTTGAACCTTATTCAATTACCTTGAGACTTATCCGCCCCTGGGATTATCCAATTATTATCCTGGGATTACCTTGAAACATATTCAATTACCTTGGAACTTAATCAGTTACCTTATCCAACTGCCTTGTTTGGGCGATGTCAGGGGTGTGGCTTACCTGTGTATATAAGCAGGCCCCCTGACCTCCATTTTCTTATGCTTCATCTGGACCTGAAACAAACTTGCTATGCTGAAATCACTGAAATCACTACCACCGGCCTCCCGACTCCAGTACTTTTCACAAAACAAGAGACAAGCCTGGTGAAATGGCACAGCATGCCAATTGCTTAACATTTGGGTTCAGATCTGAGGCAACCAGACACACTAAGGATTCTCGCATCACAAATCTAGGGCTGATCTTGGGGAAATTATTCTGCTTTTTGACTCAGGCTCTAGATGACTCAGGCACAGGTAGATAGAAATCCCTAGATCAGTACATTTTTTCAACAACCACAAACTCCCCATTTTATCACATCCATGTCAGAACCATAGGCGTAGAGTACGGGGGGGCTCGAGGGCTCAAGCCACCCCCAAAATTTCCTGGGGGGGCTCAGCCACCCCCGGCAAAATGGAGCACCTGCCGCCACACCTCCCCGGGTCCTTCCGAGGCCCAGCCGCCACTGCTGGAGAGGGAGAGGGAAGGGGTGGCGGGGGGGGGGAGAGAGAGGCACTGGCAGCAGTGGCTGGCTGGCCTCAGAAGGGCCTGGGGAGGCACGGTGGTTTCCCGGGGGGGAGAACATCACCCCAGGAGCGCGCACACTTTGCGCGTGCACTAAGGAGCCCCCCCCCCCCCCCGGAATTTCCAAAAGTCTATGCCCCTGGTCAGAACCACAACTAGAAACAGACACAGCTTCAATATTCAGATCATGTCTTTGGTACTATAATCCCCAAAGCCTTAAAACTCCTCAGGCTAGGGGTGTGAAAAAGCAGGATCCAGATTTGATTCATTATTTCAGTACAAACTTTAGTCAGATTCTTTGATATCAGAATTAAAACTGTTCCTAAGAATGAAAGAGGCCTGCAGGATCAGACCAGTGGTTCATCCAATCCATCATCCTGTTTCACACAGTGGCCAGCCAGTTGCCCTGGAAGACCCACCAGCAGGCTTTCCCCTGATGTTCCCTCCTAGCTTTTCAGAGGTCCATTCCCTCTGAATATGGAGGTTCCTTAAAGTCATCATGGCTAGTAACCATTGATGGACCTATTCTATATATATATATATATATATATATATATATATATATATATATATATATATATATATCAGATCACCTGATAAAGCCATATTGGCCATCAATATATCAATTTGCAGTGAATTCCACAATTTAATTACTCAATTAATTGCATTATGAAATCAGTCCAATAGTCATTAAACAGTAGTCTCAATGTGTGTTGAAACAGTAGTTTCATTTTGGGGTACAACTTCCCTCCCACACACTGTTGGTACTTAGTCTCTGTCTGGTTGACCTCACTGTTTTCCCATCCATTTTAGCTCCATGATAAATTAATCTTTGCAATTCATGCTCAATTCATGTGTGTGGAAAGTGCCATCAAATCACAGCCAACTTATAATGATCGCATAGGTTTTTCTAGACAAGTGATTAAGCAGAGACGGTTTGCCATTGTCTTCCTCTGCAAAGCCTTCCTTGGTGGTCTCCCATCCAAGTACCAACCCGGCTTAGTTTCTGAGGTTTTATGAGATAGGGCTATACTATACCATTCCACATCCCCATGCTCACATAGGGCCCAGGAAGAAAGTTTCAGGCAATTTTCAACTCTGAGAAACAGCAAAAAAGCATACAGGAGCAGGCTACCCCAGTTTGATTCTTTCAGAGCTCACTGGATATAATACGACCGTCTCAGAGAGATCAAGCCCAGTCTTGCACCAGAGACTTTCAGACTCCTAAGAACATATTTGCAATTAATCAAGGTACATTTTAATGCTAAAACTGAATATTTTTTTCTAACAATGAACTGCAGTTATACATTTTCTCACACGACTCAAAACTGAAAGCCCACATTCTAATAAAGCAGCTATCAGTGCTTCTAATGTACTTCTGCCCTAAGTCTTTTATTTGGAGAAGTTCTCAGACCCCAAATTGCCTCTGCTGTGCCTCCCAACAATCAGGAAGCTCAACAGGATTATTCTCCCCTTTCCCAAAGCCAAGAAAAGGAAATCTTTTATACTGTAAAACAGTATAACAGCTATATCTGTTGATGGGCGGCTGGTCCGAAGCCACTCCAGATGACCTAGAGTGGGCGCTTCAGGATGTGGCAGGTTGGCTCAGACTGAACCGATTGAAATTGAATCCAACGGAGATGGAGGTCCTGTGCCTGGGTCGGAGCAGGCCTGGGGTGGGGATCCCACTATCGACCTTCGGTGGGGTGCCATTGGTGCCAGTGCTGAGGGTTCAGAGTTTGAGAGCGCTCCTGGATGCCTCCCTAACAATGGAGGTCCAGGTAGCAGCCACTGCCAAGGTAGCCTTTTATCACCTACAGCTGATTAGGCAGTTGGTTCCCTTTCTTGAACACAACGACCTGGCAACAGCGATCCATACAATGGTCACCTTGAGGTTAGACTACTACAACACTCTCTACATGGGGCTGCCCTTGTCTCAGATCCGGAGGCTGCAGCTAGTGTAGAATGCTGCAGCCAAGCTGCTCTGTATGAGACCACATTCAGCCTGTGCTGAGGATGCTGGACTGGCTGCCTATAGCGTACCGGATCCGGTTCAAAGTGCTGGTTTAAACCTTTAAAGCCCTATATGGTCAGAGGCCTGCCTACCTGAGGGACTGCCTTTCCCCATATGTGCCCCAGAGAGCACTGAGGTCAGGCTCACAACACTGCCTGACTCTCCCTGGTCTGAAAGAAGCTAGCCTAGCGATCACCAGAGCCAGGGCCTTCTCAGTGGTGGCTCCACACTGGTGGAATGAGCTCCTGGAAGACATCAGGGGCCTGTGGGACCTCTCACAGTTCCACAGGTCCTGTAAAATGGAGCTCTTCCACCAGGCCTTCGATTAGGAGCTGCCTCTGATTAATGTACCTGTGAAACATCTTCTGGTCTGGGATCCATAGGTTGCTGCACCCACCATTAGGTATGCTCTGAATGCCGCCATCACCTGTCTGTTTTTACCTTTAACTTGATGCTGTTTTAATTGCTGTTTTTAATGTTTTATGATATTTTGTTAGCCGCCTTGAGCCAGCTTGTCTGGCAAGGTGGGATACAAATATAAATAATAAATAAATAATAAGTAATTGAAGCTGTATTCAGTTACAAATACTATAACTGAAGCCAGAATCTTCCCTAAAGCGTAAATTTCTGTTGGTAGATGATTCCCATTTCTGGAAAATGTAATGGGCCTGCCAGCTTTTGTTTCCCATTTCTCTGGATTTGTTTGCTTGAATCTCTGCCCCTTATTGGTTCTGAACACTCCTGGTAAATTTAATGCCAAACTTTCTTTTGGGTATTATTTTTTACCAAGACAGTTCCTCTGGGGGAGATCTTGGCAGCTGGGGAAAATCTTTTGATCATTTGCCCTTTCACATTTCTAGGTACTTTGACAAGTGCAGAGATTGCCAGAGGCATGACCCTTTGGAGCAAACTGAACCAAAGAATTCTTGGCCTTTGGCTATTAGCCTGCAATGTTGTTTGAGTTGCATTAGCCAAGGCATTATCTTTACTGAGATACTGCCATAGAGACCCATAGCTGTCTTGACCACCAGGCCATCAGTGAGAGAGGAGAGTGAAATATAGTGGACGTCTAGATCAAACCATCACATTTTGCTGGTTATCTCATTTTGGGTTTTTGTTATTGTTGGTTTGTATTAATCTCTCTTTTACACAAATGAAGCATGAAGACAAGAGGAACTAAACCCTGCCCCTAGCCATACTTTGTCATGTTCCATTGCTTCCAGCACATTCCTCTCAGCCCAGCTCAAATAGTGGAAGTCAGCTAGGCTGGCGGGGTGGGGGGGATGCTTCCAACACCAAACCAAGATGTAGGATGTGACAGCGATTGTCTCCTCTGAGCCACTTCATATAGCTTTGTTTTAAAACAGTGGCCCCAATGCTTTCTTTACACTAATACAGGAGAGAGCTCTTCTTCCTCCCGCCAACCAGCCAATCTACCTTTATCTGCACCACCTTCCTCCCCCAGGCAGCCTGACCATGGAACTGTGGCCCAGTTCAGAATAAGATCTCTGATCTCCCATTTTTCTCCCCAATGTAAATTACAGTATCCCCAATGTAAATTACAGTATCATTCTCTCCTTTTCCAATTTATCTTCACAACCACCCTGTGAGGCAGAGTAGACTGAAAGACTGGCCCATTAGAACTGGACTTGTTCTCACCTGTGTTACTGTTAGTATTTATTTCACTAGTATTTTGTTTTTACTTTCATCTTGCATATGCATGTACTGGAAAGGGCAGCTTTTGGTTGTTATTGTTTAGTTCTGCTTCATACAATCAACACCCTTCAAAATTTATCTTTTAAACAACTATGTTCCAGTATTCAAACTTGTGCCTACATTTGTCCTGAACCGTAACTATTTTAAACTCAGTATTTTATAACTAGGTGATGCAGCCTATGTGCCCAGTTATCTAGGACTGATTGACTGCATTCATGCTGTATTTCTACTTTGTGCCTTTGGTGGTGAGGCAAACATAGATCGATCAAGAAACTAAGTGCTTATCTGAGCTGACTGACCACAGAAAAGAAGAACTGCATATGGTAGCATGTAAAATAATAGGCAGCCTTCTGTGGCACACAGAACCTGTCATAGCAGTGCATCTACTGTGCACACAGAAGGCTGCAGGTTCAATACCTGGCATCTCCTGTAAAATGATCAGACAGTCAGTGATATGAAAGACCTCTGCCAGAGACCCTGGAAAGCGGCTGTCAGTTAGAGTAATAACTGATAGACCAGGGGTCTGACTCAATAGAAAACAGCTTAATGTGCTTTAATATCTGATTGATACCCCTAAGCCTCAATTACCTACAATTGTCTTTTGATGTTTCCATAATGGCAACATGGTCCATGGAAAATAGTTAAATTAGAACTCAGTCCTCTGCGTTTTAAACATTATAACACACTTGTTAAGGAACAAACTTTAATAAAATGTTTCCAATCAATACAGTCATACATGCAATGGCTACAGCCTGATCCATGTTATACTAGTTCTTGCATTAATGCCTTTGTATTTTCAGAAATGTGAGAATGTTTTTAAAGTGGAAAGGCCACACCTCTTAAGAGGAGGGCCCAGCCGCTATCTCTTAGCACCCTGACAATAGTCAGGGCCAGTTTTAGACATGATGAGGCCCTCTGCAATGTCAAGTTTAAGAGGTCCTATAGAATTATCAAAAACTGTAATTTAGTAGTTAAAAAAAAATCTCAGTGGAGACGCAAAACAGCTTACAACAGCTTTCCTTATCCTCCAGTTTATCCTCACAACAGCCTTGTGAAGTAGATTATGTCAGGAATCTGCATCCTATGGTTCTAGAGTCAAATATGGCTCAGTCTGGAATTGGATGTGTCTCTTTTAAAATCAAAATGAAATCTTCAAATTAAGGTATATTGGAGGGGCAGGTGGGATGCTATAATGGCCATTATGTAAAGAGAAAGGCGAGGCAAGAAAAGTTGGGACATAGAGACATTACAGAAAGGAGAATGATAGAGATGATCAGTTGTCAGGAATCCAGATGAGAACAATGTACAAATTTCTGCCAACACACCAGGACAACTGAGCAGGAGGCTCCTTGTGTCTATCAAAGGACACACCAAAAAAGACCCCACAAAAGCCACTAGTGTTTGGCTGCAGAAACGTTGTGGATTATTGACCCACATGCCAATTATCAGTTATGTTAAGCTGTTTATTTTTTCATTATGAAGATGGACTTACTTATACTGGCTCTTTTTTGATCACTTGTCCTAAATGTTGATTTTGGCTCTTTAATTATGAAAGGTTGCTGATCCCTGGGTGAGGCTAAGAGAGAAAGCAAGTGCTCCAATGTCACCCAGCAGGCTTCCACTCATAGGTGTCAACTTCAGGGGGGCTGGGGAGCTGGAGCCCCCCCCCCAAACTTTTCCAGGACATGCTGAGCCTCCCCTGGAGACAATGGCCTGTAATGTCTCTGGCCCAGCTCCAGCCCCCCCCCCCCCCCAGGAAATTGGAAAGTCTACACCCTTGCTTCCACTATGGAGTAAGGACTGAGTCTAATGATCACACAATACACTGTGTGTCCAGTCCTCAGGGCAAGTAAACACGATCACATCCCCCATCCTCTAGGAAGCCTCCTATTCTGAAAGACTGAGTGAAAAGTAGCAGAAGCTACAAAAAATATCCACCACCTTCCTCCCCATCCCCGGTTAACAAAGTCAATGCAAGCCAGAGAGTCAGAGATGCGGAGCATGGAACAGATGGATTATTCAACACATTTAGTTACCTTTCCCATATGCAGGGCTTTGCTTTTAATCTTAGCTGTGCTGTGGAGAAGGGTTGCCAGCTCTGGGCTAGGAAACTACTGGAGGTATGGGGGGGTGGAACATGGGGACAGTGGGGTTTTAGGAAGGGAGTAATCCCATCGAGACCACCCTCCAAAGCAGCCATTTTCTCGAAGGGGACTGTAATTCCAGGAGATCTCCTGGCCCCGACTGGAGTTTGGTAACTCTAGTCATGAGTTTTCTGTTTTTGCAAACTAATGTTAAGAATTCCAGCTTCAAGCTATTAATTGCATTAATGACTACTGGAGAAGAATGTTGCACCCAAGGTAAGCTGGTCCACTCAGGAGGTCAGCCAGACGTGACTGCAGTGTGCACAATGCACCAGCAATGTAATTTATTCGTTACCACATGGGTTTCATTGCTGTACAACGCCATATATTGAAACCGGATACAGCGCTGAGCTAATTAGGATAAACGACTCAGCGCAGTTAGAGCAGAAAGGTCAAAAAGAAAAACAGATTTCTTTAAGTGGAACTAACAGTGTGGCGAGGAAGGGAGACAGGAAGAAGAACTGCCTGAGCCGAGAAGGGTTTATAATCAGGTTTTTGTCTCTGTCAAGGGAGGTATTATTGACTATCTGCATTGCAACTCTATATGTTTTAGCTAATGCCCATACATGTAACTGTTTGTTCTTCCATGTGCAAATTACCATCAAACTGCTTTCCTGATGAATTGGGAAGTCCAGCTTTTATTACTTCAGTGATTCTCAGGGAGCTCGCTGGCAATTAGGTTTATTTATTTATTTAGCCCTTCCTCTGTGCTGACGTTAATTCAGCTCAGCCCTAGCAAAAGCCAGGGCAAATCATTATTTAGGACTAGTGTGTTATTGGAACAGACTTCATTGTAGGGAGGTCACAGACTTTAGCAAGCTGAAAAACACTCAGATGTCTCACCCTCGGACATTACTGAGCTTGTCTTGAATCATGTGATTTTTAGGGGGAAATATGTAGCCTTCACTCACTACCACTTCACTCACTTTTGAAGCCCTCATCTGGCCTATGGAGCTCCAGCTTAAGCAGCTCTTCTGTTTCAAGGTGTGTTCTTTCTATTTTTATTTCTTTTTTTAAAAAAAAAAATCTCTGCCTTTGAACAAACCTACAACTTTATTTGAACTGCTTCTATACAGAGCTGTCTCAACCTTCTCTCACCCTGCCCATGCCCAACTGAGGAGAATCAGAATGTAGGTGTTACTCTACTCTTGGCTAATCCCTGGCTCCTCCCGGGAACTTCTTGGCCATTTGTCCATATTGCTATAGCTTCCTCCGACAGAAAATCCACAAGTGGGAGGAAGGCTGTCTAGATTGATACCACTGACAATCTGCTTTTATCACATGAGAATAACAACAGTCTGGCATACCAAACTTAATAATCAAGGTGATGAACATTATAACTTGCTAACCAGAAGCCCTTCTAGGTTTTCTGCCCTGTCCACTAATGGTGTTGACGCTGAATATTTCCAGCGAACTATATACAAAGCAGACCAGCTAGACAGCCCTCTGACTCTGAGGTCCCAGCAATCAGCGTTCACATGCAGCCAACACCTATGTAACAAGCAAGACAATGTGGTGGGTCCTACCCCTATCCTATCATTCCACTGAGCAAACTTTATTTATTAAATATGTATACGCCATCTTTCAGTGCAAAGAAAAAAATAAGAAGATTGAGACTGGGAAGGGCAGCCATGAAGGAGCTAGAAAAGATTCTTAAGCAAAAGGATGTGTCGCTAGTGACCAAGATCAAGTTAATTCATGCCACAGTATTCCCTGTTATTAAGTATGGGTATGAAAGTTGGGTAATGAAGAAAGTTGACAAAAAGAAAGTTGATACATTTGGAGTGTGGTGTTGGAGGAGAGTTTTATAGATAACATGGACCTCCACCCCCCCCCCACCACCCCAAAATCAGTGTGTCTAGATCAAATCAAGCCTGAACTCCCCATAGAAGCAAAAATGACTAAACTGCAGCTATCATACTTTGGTCACATTATGAGAAGACAAGAGTACTTGGAAAACAGAATTGTTACCCCTACCAGCTTTGATTTAATAAGCTGATATAGCTGACTTCAGTTTCTGGGGGGGAAATTAGTCAAATGGTAGGCCTCAGGAAGAGGTGGGGTAATAGCGGAGATCTTGCTACCGATGTCTACGGGGATCTTTTCCTTTATGAGAACTCTTAATAACCAGGCAGTTGCTTAACCAAAAGGGTTGTTTTTATTAAACAGAAAAAAATTCCAATAAAATGCAGACATACAGAAATAAAGCACACGTTAAATCATACACACAAGTAATGAAAATACAGAGGTAAGCAGGAATAATAGGAGGATGCTGGGGAAATATACTATCCAAGAGATCAGGAGTCCATGGAGCAGAGACTGGAAAGATGGGAAATGGCCCAAATAAATTTGGGGGTGACTTGCCAATTGAGTGCCCAGGCAGGCACACAGAGACTGGGCTGCGCTGGGCTAGTTATACCCAAAAATGTGTCCAGAGGGCTTGCTAATGCAAGGGGTCCCTCAGAACAAGGAACTGATTAGATTAATCAGGGCTACGATGGGTTTAATCAGAACAATGTAGTTTGGAAACTCTGTATAGAGTTACCAGGAGTGGACAAAAGAGGCTGGAGATTCACTTCTAGATGCAAAGTACAAGTTGGGTTGGGTTCCTGATTACTTCCCTGGTGGTTGAAAGACTAATGTATTGTCAATTTAAATTAATCAAAATGGAAACAATACCGCTTGATGAGTCTTAGCTTGTGGGAAAGGGGTAAAAGTCAGGACTTGCCATTATCAAGGAAATGTGAGGAGGGAAGATGAGATCAGATTGTTGGGATTGGTGTTTGAGATTGAAAGAAGTTACTCTGGGGCAAGGCAAGTCCACTGTCCGGAGTATGCAGATGTCAGGTGGAGGGAGGGAAGAGTTGCAGCTGTCAGGGCAAGATCACACGTGCTTTTTCTAGGGTCACATCCTAGGCATAATTATATGGCTTGCCAGTCCTGGCTTCCATCTTTATGTCCACTTATGTCAAGTTGCCTGCCATATGGACTCCTGGGGTACCCCATGGGGTCCATTGATGGTGGAACTGACCCCTCCTGACAGACAGGGGGTCGGCATACTTACAGAATCATGCTAGGAAAAGTTGAAGTCATCAGGAAAAGAGGAAGACCCAACATCAGATGGATTGATTCTTTAAAGGAAGCCACAGCTCTCAGTTTGCAAGACCTGAGAAAAGCTGTTAATGATAGAATGTTTTAGAGGACATTAATTCATAGGGTTGCCATAAGTTGGAAACAACTTGGCAGCAATTCATACACACATACCTTTCAGTGTTGCTCAGGTTTGATGCCTTCTCCAATCTAAGGATCTTTCCTAAAATTTAAGTGGCTGTTCTGTCAGAAGAAGCTGGAGGAAGGCTACTTGGAAGATGGTTGGATCCACCCCAACATCTTTTTTAACATTACTTGTTAGGATTCCGTATCAGTGTTAAGATTCTTTATATATTTTTTCCCAGTTCTGCACCAGAGGTTCTCTGTAAAATACTGTTGTGGATTTGCTAACTGATTATTATGAATTTGTGTATTATTGTGCTTTGACCTAAAGTTACATGGAAGGATTTTTTTAATGGTTATTTTCTCAGTGGGAGTTAATAGTCAGGAGATGGCCTCCTGAAGACACAGCATAGCTTAGAGAAGGTTTCACCCCTCCAGCTGAGAGGAAGTGGCAGGCATGAGTGAAAACAAAATGTCAGTATGGAGCTTGGAAGAGACGGAACAGGAGAAAGTCAGAATGAGAATTGTGTAGTGAAGTACCGTGTGGCATGGGGTCTCTCTTCTTCTTTCTGAGATGTGGAGTATCCAGTCTTCTGCTTCATAGGAGTGCCTTGCTGTCTCCACCACCTGTGTTCCATTTGTATACAAAGACACTCTAAATCTCTAGTGCACTGTCATCCCAAGAAAGCTGAGCACAGATCGCATAGCACTTGGAACTTCCCACTGCTCAGGGAAGTGAGGACATGCAACAATATTATCTGATCCTAGCATTCTGCTTGCCTGAAACTAGTGCAGTGCATTAAGCCTGCAAAGACACCAGAATCTCTTTCATGAAAAGGAATTTGCTCATCCGAGGGTTCATGTCATTTTTCTACCCTGGCCCTTTCCTGCCATGCAAGTTCTTTCAAGTGATGATCTAATAGCCTCACAGACCCTCAATCTGGCTTCCTGCTACTGATATATTCTGGGCGGAGGGGAGCTCTCATATGAGAGAGGTTACAAGAGAAGTACTACAAGGAAGGAGAAGTCTGAAAGGGGAGAAGAATAGAAAATGTTTTGTCAGTAGTGCTTGTTAGAAGAGCCAGATAGTGGGTCTGGGAGCGCAGTTCAGTATCAGAACGGCCTGTTCACTTTCGGTGTGCAGCTGAAAAATAATGTGAGGGGGGGGTGATCTTGTCCCCCCTTTTTTCCATCCATCTAGCCCCAAAGAGAAACATATCCCAGCAAGCCAAAACTTTTCTTTTCCTATTTTGTTAGTAATTCTGACCTAGGTTAGGTTAAGCAATGGCATCCCACAGTAACAAAGCAAAACCCTTCCCTCCCCCTCTCAGCCACTGCTGCATCGGACTTGCATGCCCCAATGCAGCTAATGTACTGCAAGCAGAGGATCCTTCTGTGCCTCTAGCACGCAGCCCCATTCCTGGTGAAAGCGATCCGTGCATGCAAATCTTTGAGAATTTTTGTAATGAAGCAAGATATAAATATTTCACATATATAGGTGACTGAGGGCTCTGAGGGAATGTAGGCTGCTGGATCATACTGAGCAATGTGAATAACTGCTGCAGCTTAAAGTAAAGTGCCTGAGGCACATGAACATGGTTGGCTGCCAAAGTGATGGCAAAGAAGAAAAAGAGGGGAGGGTTCTGCTGGGCTTTTTTGGGAAATCACTTAGGGCCAAACTAGATGTGACAGCATCCTCATGTCTGCCACAGGGATGTTGCCACCATTTTAAAGCATAAAATGGACAATTTGAAAATGCCATGGCACAAGGTGGTCCCACAGTATGGCAGGACAAAGGATCTTGTCCCCACTACATGACTATTCAAGTGTCAAAATGGATGTGGAGGGGGGCACAGCCATTTCAGCACTTGAAAAAGTATGGGGAGGAAATCAAGAGCACCTCATCCTGCGGCACAGTGGCATTTTTTAATTGCCCATTTTAGGCTTTAAAATGGCAGGGTGTCCCTGTGGCAGACACGAGGATGGTAACACATGTACCTTGGCCCTCAGCAATGTGCTCTCCACATGTTCATGCATGCTGGAAGAGTAGAATTCCATTCCATTTCAAGAACATTCATTCATGCCTGTTTGAAACCTGCAAGAGAAGTCTCAGAGCACACCATAGCAGGAATTAGCCACAGGCCTAGAGACACAGAGGCAGGGAAAATACTTGTTTGTTTGTAAAACTGGCATCAGTCCTACTGTGTTGTGGGAAGAGCAGATCTAATTTAAGACTCCTCTGTAGTTAACTGGGAAGTATTGATTTACCAAATCTGTCTGGAAGATACAGGGCAAAAGTTTCAAGAACAAAACATTTATGCACCAAGGGCTAGCAGGAAAAAGATAATTCCTTCTGCACCCTTTAGATGGAAAGTAATAATTGCTGCCTGTAAGCAGTGGGTGCATTGCTGAATCCAGTGCTGAAAAGCTGCTGTGGAATGAAGGTTTGCATCAGTTGCAATAACACACACGTTCTTTCCCTCTTCCTGGTCTTGCAGTGCTACTACAGTATCAGGATTAAGAAGTCTCAGGTTCTCCTAAGCATGCTTCTAACAGTCTCCGGGAGGAGTGAGGTGCCAGAAAGGTACAACTATTTTCTGCTTGGCTTGAGAGATGCTTTTATTCGGTCTGCTCTACTTCATGTTCATAAGGTTCCACCCCGAGGCACCTAAGCACAGCCAGACTGTTCCCCAATCCATCAGGCTTTCTCTTCCTTCTCAACACTGCTGGGACTCATCCCTGATTTATGAGGTAATACTCTTTAGCATTCCGGCTCCATCCCAGAATTTCAAAGTCTCAGCACAAAATATCTGGCAAACTACTATTTACTATATTGTAGGGTTACCAGATGTCCTCTTTTTAGAGGACATGTCTCTTTTTTTGTGTGTCCATCCTCTTTTAGACTCTTTTTTTAAAAAACTGATGAAAAATGTCCTTTTGGGGGGTTAGAAGGGCTGCAGTCACACACGCCAGCTGAAGCGAAGGGGAAGCTAGGCTATTTCCTCCTGAGGAATTTGACACGCAGTCATGAGGTCACACATCCCTTTGTAGCTGCAGGCTCAGCCCGTCACTGTGTAATCAGTTGCAACCATGGGTGAGTTGTTTTCTTTTTTTGGCTGTTTGTTCCCCACGTGCATAAACAAGGAATCACACCTCTGCACTGAGGGCTCCCTATGGCGCATGCAGTGATGAGCATACTGTGGAGGGGAGGGGGGAAAGGCACAGAGCTGGGATGGTATGATCAGACCATCCCAGCAGCATGAGAGTGAGCTTGCACAATCAGATAGGGGAAAGTCCATCCATGGCCCATCAGAATCGGTTAGAGCCGGACTTTCCCCAATGTCTTTTAACTCCACTTCTGTGGCGGAGCAGCACAGGTTGCCGACGACTGCGGGATGCTTCCCAAGTGTTGCTGTCTGATCATGCCCTTTAGATCCATCAGGCATTTTCAGCTACTATCTCACCCCAGCTCTCCCATCTACAACATGGGGGAAATAATACTCATCTCCCTTACAGGGCTATTGTAAGGACTATAGCAATGTGGTATATGTAAAGCCTTTGGAATATCAGAAGCCCTGTGTAAGTGTAATTATTCGTATTGAAAAGCATTGCTCATGCTTGGAAGGGTTCACTTGCCTGATATTCATGAGTGTTAGACAACACAGGACAGCATTTTTCTCAGCGAAGGTATCTCCATAAGAGAAAGCAAGAACATGTGGTTGAATTGCCATCGCAGTCCTAGTCTCCTAATTCACACATAACATTCCAAGGACAGTCAGGCCTGTCCACATGACCAAAATATAAGCAGTGTGAACTAGCCCAGAGAAAACTCTCTTACTGGAGTTTTTCCCTTTCTGGAATACTTAACAAAGTACAAATCTGACCTGGGAGCTTGATTTATTCATTCTTGGTTCTGACTGTGGTTTTCCTTAAGTAGCCTGGAAAAACTCTGCATATTTGCATTAACCAGTATTATTTTTCATTCAGATCTATCTCTTTTTTGACCCTTCAGCTGCTGGGGAAATAAATCAGGCTATTACTCAAATCTAAAACCAAGATTTATCTCACTTGGTATAATAAATCTTGTTTAGAATGCAGACACTTTTTAAAAAAACACAGAACTTAATGATTTTGTTGTCAAAAAAATGTTAAGGTTGCGACAAAATCAACAAAAGCCAAGACATTTAAATTTAATGTCAGATCTCATCCACAAAGCACCTCATTAAGCCTCGTCATCACATCCTGTGTCATTTCCAAAGTCATCTGCATTCACTCACAGTTAATGAGCAAGTTGTGGACAGGGTACTGAGCCAATAAAATTCAGGAGTGTAATCTACAAAATTTCTCTGCTACGGTGGCCTCTCCCAGCTGCATTCCTCTCCTGGCAAATCTCAAAAATATCGAAAAGCTGGATGCCATGCAGCACACAGTTAGGCTGTTAAGTGAAGACCCAGCATGGCCATCATTTTGAGGAGGAAAAAGATTATAGGATGACTGACTGACTGACTGATGATTTAAGGGTGTACCTTTTGTTCTGTTTTAATTGCCCTCTCCAATACCCTGGTAAGAACACAAGAACTGCCTTGGTAAGGAAGAATGAGTTCCTTCTAGCTGAGCAGCTTTCTTTCCAGTATGCTTGTGGAATCATATGGGACCCTTCCCTTGTCTCCATCAGGATCTGATATTCACAGATATAGTGCTTCTGGACTTGGAGGTTCCATGATCTTACTCCTGCAAATGACTTGGCTTCCTGCCATCACTGACACCAAAATGTAGACCTGCATTCTTTCCTTTTGCAAAACTGATGAATATTCTTAGTTTGAAAGAAAACCCTTGGTCTATACGCCATACCTTTACTTGCCTTTACTGGTCTTTCCAAGTCTTTCCAAATAATTACAACAACTTGACTCCAGGCAGTTACAAAGCAATCTACTCACTTAACTGAGCTGCTCTTCTGTGTCTTAAAGGTTTGAGATGATGGAAGGAAAAAATACGGGGTACTGAAGACTAAATTTAGAAAATAATTGTAGATTTTTGTGTCTAGGACATAAAGTATATTTGATTGGGACAACTCCTAAATAGTGGGGTAAGACAGTGGCTCAAAAGTAGAGCATCTGCTTTGCATGCCCACGATCCCAGGCTCAGTCCCTGGCATCTCCAGTTAAAAGGATCAAGTAGTACATAATATGAAAGACCTTGACTTGAGACCCCGGAGAGTGACTGTCAGAATAGATAATATTGACCTTGATGGACCAGTGATCTGATTCAGTATGAGGCAATTCAATCCTTCTAGTTCATTTAACAGCCAATTAATACATTAATTCCATCCATGAAGGAACTGGCGCCCTTTTTAAAAAAAATATTGTTCAGCTGAGCAGGTAACAAAACAAAATATATTACTCCTCTTCCCAAATAAATTGTATCACAGACAAGCAAAGGAATTGAAAACAGTGAATACATTCTGATTTACTAAAAAGAAATCAACCCCTTATTTGGAAGTATGGCCATGTGACATATTTGATCATGGTAGTTTTACAGAAATAAGAAAATCTTGGCTGAGAGTGTCGTTTTCATGCCATGCTAACAATCTCAATAGCTTAATACTTGATGAAGCCCATTATGGATCCTCAATTATTGTGTTCCAATTGCACACTGAGCTCCTAATGATTCCAATGGGAGTTTCATGTGCTTTGCTAATGATATAATTGGCTTCCATTTTGGGACCCAAAATATACAAGACAAATGTACATAATTCCAGTCCTCTCCTTTGGAAATAAATGAAAGAGTCTGGATTATCACAGCATCACATGTGAAAATGTACAGCCCATAAATACAAATGTTAGCATAGCACAGTCAGCTGTGCTCTTTGTTTGAAGCTGCTGCACCCACTCTGTCAGATGTGTTGTTAAAAGTAATGACAGATAAAAAAGCTGTTATAATAGCCATGTGACAGGGTTATTGGAACAATGTTTCTAGCCTGAGGTTAGACATACTTCCAGATTCCAGAATGATGCCCTGTCAAACCATCTGTCAGAAGAACCAGGACTGGCATCCCAGATCTATGAACCCACCGACGGAAACTGAGAGCAAAGAAGGGTACAGTGCAAAAAAAGAAACACCACAGCTCAGATGACTTCTGAGGAGAAAAATAAATCAAGAGTCTTCTTTGACTTTCATATAATTTTCAAAATAAATACAAATGCTTTCTTTAAATGTGAACTATACATCTAGCATAAGACGACAAAGCATAATATTTTGGGCATATGTAACATATGGTGTGTTTATTCACTTTTTAAAAAGGCAAATGTGGACATAAACACTATTGTCTTCTTCCCCCTCGGTGACTTATTCCATCCTATAAAGAACATAAAAAAGAAACCCATTGGGGACCAGCCATATATAAAATTATTTTATTCTCCTCATTAAATTTTTTTAAAACATTCTGAGTTATGCTTATAATTGCTTTACATTCCTTTTTTCTCCCTGATTGGGGACTCAAAATGAACTTTTCACATTGTTCCTCCCTCTGCCACTTAATCCTCACAACAACCTTGTGAGGGCAGGTTAGGTTGAGAGACTGTAATGAGACCAAGGACACTCAGTGGGCTTCCATGGTTGACTGGGGGATTAGAACCTGGTAGTCCCAGATCTTAGTCCAACACTTGAACCACTCAGCGGTGGTGATGGTGCCTTCAAGACATTTTATAATAAAACAAGGTGTACATGTCTTGAATTTAGCCAGGGTACATGGTGTATATGTCTTGATACTTGCCTTAAAACTTATCCCTTTGAAGCATTCTGACTGAGAACTTCAGGTTCTTCTTGGATGGAACCACAAACCCCACAGAGAGTGTTAACTATAATGAGCTCAGATGGTCAGCCGTGTTGGTCTGAAGCAGTAGAACAAATTTAGAATCCAGTAAGACCATCAAAGTTTAGAACCTCAACTACCATTCCAATGTATTTTTAAAAGTGTGCCTTGCACATGAAAGCTCATACCTTGAATAAACCTTCTTTGTTCTGAAAGGTGCCACTAGATTCTAAATTTGTTATAATGAGATCAAACAGACAAAGGCATTTGTACTCTTGTGGCATTCCCAGAATACATTTCCCTAAAAATCAGGCACATAGGGGCCCAATTTGGATTAGGAGTGCAACTGGAAGTGAGTTAAGCCTCTCCCCACACCATTTTCCTGATCAGAAATGGCCCCAAAGAATCCCTATTTGCCCTACTGCAGGTACAGATACATACTTTTCCAACAGTACAAACAATGGTTCCTTTACACCATTTCAGATTGAACTATCCACACCTCACAGTGCTGATCCAAATAAGGGCATACCTGATTTCACTGATAAGGTCAGAATCAAACATAGGAATTTCCTAATTTACAGCTCAGTC
This sequence comes from Lepidodactylus listeri, assembly GCA_029233225.1. Taxonomy (NCBI): domain Eukaryota; kingdom Metazoa; phylum Chordata; class Lepidosauria; order Squamata; family Gekkonidae; genus Lepidodactylus; species Lepidodactylus listeri. The sequence goes on along the minus strand of JARCFY010000006.1, from coordinate 38,827,068 downwards.
TGTCATCCTCTAGGACAGGCCGGCAATCCATGGCACATATGCCGAACAGCAGCATGAGAGATCACTTTCTTTGGCATGCAGGGCCATTTTTCCATCTAAGGAACTGAAGTGATTCCTGAAAACCCTGCCAGCTTGCTCCCAGTGTGTCCAGCTACGTACAATCCACACTGTGAAGAAATTCATTTTTTTTTTAGTTTTGAAATGAGTAAAACCTTCAAGGAGCCTGTCTTATATTTTAACAGCTGATAGGGCATGTATGGAGAGAGGGACAGAGGAACTGAGTTTTACCCATTTCTTTTGACTCCCTTGCTCAGTCTGGTGCTGTGCTAAAAGTACGCTTGTGAACATTTTCTCTTTAATACTTTATAACTTTTGATGCTGGCAGTGGTTCTATGTACCACATAGATCCCCACCATCTTGGACATGCTATTTTAAAAGGAGCACCAGGGGAAGGCAGTCAGTTGGCAAGTGGCTACCCCTCCAAGGACACAGCATAAACTGTTCCTGTGGTGACCAGACGCTGGGCTGCGAGAGACACAGAGGCAAGGCCTTTGAACTTGGAAGTGAAGCTGGGAGTCCTGACCCTCCCAGCAGGCAATTCCTACAAAGGTCAAGTGGTGGTGGCAGGTTACTGGAGAGAGACAAAAAACCTCTCCAGGTGTTGGGAAAACTTTAGAGGTCAGGGTGGAACAGGGCCTGTAGGCCAGAGCAGGCCCAGTCTGCCACACAGCCTTGGTGCTGGAAAGTGCCATCAAGTCACAGAAGGCTTAAGAGACCCCACCAGGTTTTCAAGGCAAGAGACATTCAGAGGTGGGTTGTCATTGCCTGCTTCTGCATCACAGCCTCGGTATTCTTTGGAGGTCTCCCATCCAAATACTAACCAGGGCCAACCTTGCTTAGTTTCTGAATTCTGATGAGATCAGGCAAGCTGGGGCATCCTTACTGGTCAACATGATGGAGTTTTCAGTATTCAGGCCACTTACGCCTGTTCTACTCTCCCTCATTAGCATCATGATCTAAACTGGGCCATATGTCTTTGTGATGGCTACACAATGGCCACTGGGCCACTGACTATTGTAATGTTAAGGAGAGCCACTCCCTTCTCATCACCACAACAGAAGCACATCCCCAGAAAGGGTATCTAGGGTGATGGAGTTAATCTGACCTTGAGACAGATCTGATGAACTATGCAGCCTTCTTTTAAGGTGCTAAAAGCCTCCTCCTTGTTTTTGCTGTAGCACACTAATAGTTTTCTGTTGAGAATCTGCTCATGCATCATACTTATTTAATCAGCATCTTTCCCTTAAAATAACCGTAGATTAGCAAACACTGTTTCCATACTACTTGGAAGTAAGTCCCACTGCTGTCCACAGAACTGACTGTGAAGTAAATGGGTTAGGATGATAGTTTACACCACTCTCAAGCTGTTTCATAGGAAGAGGCTGGATATCATCCCCACGATGACCAACCCAGGCTCAGGCCTGGCACAATTACCCTCAGGACAGTGCTGCACATGTAACTCATAGGATGTTAAAATAGTCTAATAGGAAATAATTTTAGGAGATATTACTCAATGTGTTAAATGCTCTGAGCTTGTAATGTTCCCTTTCTTTCCTTAATTTGGAAGCCCCAGCAGTAAACTCAGTGCAAATTAATCAGATCTTGATTGGAAGAACTATAAATCCTACAGACATGGAGATTCTACAGACATTCTACAAAATGTCTGGAAGCTCGGAATTAATCACTGTTAGGACTGCTGCTACTATATTGTAGAAACATCAGAGTTATCTTACAGACAGGCTGTGTCACAGTGCCCTAGTTATAGTCTGGAAATAAACTATCGAGATCTTCCATCTTAATTGTATGAAAGGATGCACACAAGGGATGTTGCTGCTTGGTGTCATTTTGGAGGCATTTCTCCACTGCTGCCACACTGTGATCCATTGGCTTGGTGTCCAGGTAGAGTAAATGTGTCCAAGCTATGCTACAGGAAACTAACAAAGAGAGCCAGTTTGGTGTAGTGGTTAAGTGCGCAGACTCTAATCTGGGAGAACCGGGTTTGATTCCCCACTCCTCTGCTTGCACCTGGCTGGATGACCTTGGGAAAGCCATAGCTCTGGCACAGCTGTTCCCTCAAGGACAGCTTGGGAAAGAGCTCTCTCAGCCCCACCTACCTCACAGGGTGTCTGTTGTGGGGAGGGGAAGGGAAAGGAGTTTGTAAACCACTCTGAGACTCCAAGTGAGTGAAGGGCGGGGTATAAATCCAATCTCTTGTCTTCTTCTTCTTCTCTTCAAGAGACTGGTCCCATTTTGCAGTCCCTTGTCAATTTAACCAATGGTTCCGTCTGAGGCCTAAGAAAAATCATGGAAGCGTCCCTTTCTGAGAACTAAGGGCCACCTGTTTGTATCTTCAAAGCGTAAGGTAAGAGAGATGGCAACAGAGGTGCCAGTCAGACCATTAGGCCTGGCTGTTTCAAGGCCAAAAGAATTTTCCATCTTGTTAGCACAGAGACTTTTGGGCCATGGGGAGGTGTTTGCTCAGCTGGACCTGGTGCAGCTGCAGAATATCTGGTCTCATTAGGGCAAACCACCTCACTGGTTAAGTCACCTGGTTAGCCACACAATTTTATTGATCAGGTTACATCAGTGGCTATACATTTGATTGGTTAACTATTATTACATCAAATCCAAATAAACCCAAAGAAACAGATAGACTAGAACCATGCCAATGCAGGTTGTTGGGCATAAAGAAAAATTATTCAGTTAGTTTCTGCCTTTGTCTGGATTACACCTAACTTTGGGACCCTTCTTGATCTGGGTGGGCTAAACTGGCTAGAACCCTTGTCTTAGACTTTGAAACCCTGTTGGATTCAATCTTGCTGGGTAACATCTGGATCTTGAACCAATGCTTGTAAATGTGCTTAGCTTAGATGTTTAGCTTTATTGTTTTAGTCTCACTGTTCACTGCTCTTTTATTGTATATTCCTACACAATCTTTTAATAAATCACTTTAATAAATCACTGATTTGGCAGGGAGGGTGGGCTATAAATTAAATTTTTTATTTTATATTATTATTGTAGTAGTAGTAGTAGTAGTAGTGATATTCTTGGGTTTGAGGGCTTCAGTGTGAATCCACTACTTTAGCCCATATTGGCTACAGCTATCAGAAAGTTTTCTGGAACTCACCTTGTAAGCGGCCTACCTTGCAGGGTTGACTTCTTGATCTCAGACCTGGGAGGCCTAGAGAGTCTCTTGGTCTCTGGCTTATGGGATAGTCAAGGGGACTGCTGGTAGCATACCCTGATGTGTGAGGATTCAAACTTCAGCCTTTTGTGGTTTTGTTTTTGCCTGGCTTGTCCCTCTTTAGTGAGACTTTGGCTGTAAAGTCTCTTGATGCAAAGTATCTGTGTACAGGAGTGGGAGATGTAAAGCCAATCTTGCTGGGCAGTTCAGCATGGATTTCAGGATCAAACCAGATGAGACACTGTGATTAGGATAGGACTGTGGCATGGGGGGAGGGGTGCACATCCTTCCCCATGTATTTGTTTTTCCAACCCCAAGCAACCTTTTAAGACTATTTGACCTGTTGGTCAAAAAGAGAGTTAGATCTGCCCTGACCTGGATAGCCCAGGCAAGCCTGATCTCATTATGTCTCGGAACCTAAGCAGGGTCGACTCTGGCAAGTCCTTGGATGAGAGACCTCCTTGAAATACCAGAGGCGGGAGGTGGGGACAGGCTTTATTTAGCTACCTCTTTAAATATTCTCCCGACCCCCAGTAGGGATCAGTCACCAGAAGTCACCATGACTTCCAGGGGCACACATACTCGCAAGCACACACATGCACACGCATATAAAAAATACCAAAAAAGAGGGTTAGATCCAATCTGCTTTTTTTACCCAGCTCCCCTCCTTATCACAGGCTACTTCTCACATGGCTTTTGGGTCATGCAGGACCCATGATCCTCAACAGAACCTTTATGGTGGGCTCCCTTTTTCACTAATGGAAAGCTGGTTAGATCCAAGACTGTTGTGAGTTGGAAAGACAGAGTGAAAGATAAGCTGATACCCTCAAATCATCTGCACTGCAGTCCTGATCCAAACTTGAAGACTACTTAAAAAACAAACACTGAGAGCTCCATGCACAGAATTTTCAGTGTCTGCTCTGGCTTGGCTATCAGCCATTGTCAAATAAGGGAGACTCAAAGACCTAGGCAATGCCCTAGTTTCCCACCCTGAGGGACCTAGGCAATGCCCTAGTTTCCCACCCTGAGGGAACTGTGGAGTGAGAGAGAAAATGGCCTCTATACAGAAGCTCTAGGAATTTCCCCATTTCTCCGTGGTCTTTACCATAGAGATTAGGGGGAATTTCTAAAGCATCCAGAAGTTATGTCACATTCCCCCAATTCCACCATCCCCAGGCACTGCCCTCTAAATCTCCTGGTATTGCTGGCAACCCTAGTAGTCAAAGATCTATGCCTGAGGGCTGGAAGAGCTGCTGCCATTCAAGATAGCATAACACATCAGATTCTTATATTTTTAATTAAGGAGAATACAAGGCATTAATGTATAATGCCATTAAAGGTTTGTTGCTATTGTTGTTGTTATATTTTTAATTTTTTGTTCATACTATTCATCTATTTCTACTATGTAGTTGAAGACAATCAAGTAATGGCCTCTTTGTTCCATAATCTAAAATGTGTTTGGTCTCTCTGATTCTGGTCTCCAGCCATTCTCTGCCATTGTTGTTTATAGTCCACATAGTTTCAAACTGAAATAGGCATTTGCAATATCTGCTTTTTTCCAAGTGGCCTTAAGTCAGCAAAATACACACAATATATCTCATCCTCCATACAGTATATCTCAAAAGTGAAGCATGATAGAGTGCTATGCTGTGACATTTATCTGCACACCCATTAAAAGGGATAACTCACCACTGGTGTAAAGTAACTATGAAGATAAATGCTTCAACAGAGACATGGGAGTGTGTGTAAAATATACTGTGCACTCTATATTCCATTTCATTATTAGATTTTTAAGAAAAGTCTTTTGCTTAAGGAGCTTCAAAGGAACAGCTGCCGTACAGCCTAATTACAGTTGATCGAGTCCTTAGCAAATACAGATGTTGTTTGTGTTCAACCCCGAATATTAGTATTAATTTTTCTTTAAATAGGAGGAGCCCATCCAGCTCCTTCAGGAAATTGTATATAGGCACGGACATGAGTTCATCTTCTAATTGATGTTTTCGGTTATTTATTAAATCTTTTGTGCTGCGTTCAGGTTTCTAGAAACTCCAGACAGGTAAAGACTTCAAGTACAATGCTCTATATTTTGAGTGGGAGGATTTTTTGGGAGCTTGTACCTTTATTTTGCTGCAATTCTATGTATGTGATCTGCTGTCTCAGTGTAACTCTGTAGGGATGGAACAGATGTTTGCTGTTCTAGTTCTTTGTATATTTATTGATATTTTGTCAGCTGTTCTAATTATCTTTTTTTTTTTGCTATGGTTGTTTAGATACATAGGCACACTTGGGGTACCATTCTTATACACAATGTATCTGGTATTTTAAGTAGGCATGCTATGAACTTTTGCAGTCAGAAAAGAAATTGTATTTCTTTGTATGGCTATGCATTTCACACACAGCTTTGTCAAGGGCACCGTAAGGCAACCATCTCTTAGAATGATCCACCATCCTTTTTTCCTGCTCTTCTTTTGATTCTGCATTGGTGCAGTTCTCTTTTTTTTTTTTTGCATGATGACATGAGCATGATTGCCAAGGAGACTTACCTTATTTATTTATTTATTATTTATTTATTATTTTGGCTTATAGTTGAATGTCCTCAGTTACACCTAAGATGAACTCTTAATCAAATTGCCTCCATGATTTTTGTTGAAATCAATCCCAAGCACTGTGTCAAATAGCTTCATGTTTGCACAGCAACCACTTGAGCTAAGGGCCAGAGCATGCCTCTATAATAACTTTTAGTAATCAGTAATATGTATTTGACTACCAGTGCAATACTAAACAGAGCTGCACTCTTCTTAGCCCAATTGTTTGAACTGTAAAAATTCTCAGTTATTAGGAGAGAGGCATGTATCTGTTGAGGTCACAGAATCACTCGCAGTTCAGGCAATCACTTTGTGCCTGTGCAGTTTGATCCATCCTTTAAATGACTGACACTGGCAAGTTGCATTTCCTACCTTTTGCACCTGTGCAGTTAGCAGCATCTATTAGTGACTGCTTGCAAGAGTAACTAGGTTCATGGGCAAGCAGACACTGAATGGACAAAGAGATATCTTAGTAGTACAACTCGTCAAAACCTCAACCAGATAATTTTCCCTTTTAATTATATTTCTTTTAACAATTGGAGGTGGTGGCAACAGATGTGGGGTGTTAGCAGACCAGCAGTCCATTCATGCAAGAAAACAATCTATCCATACAAACATAGACAACCAAATGCATTCAGACACATACAAACTTATGACCAAATAACGGGCTCCTTGATCTCAGCCAGCCATAGAATGTGAGTTGAACACATGGGTCTTTGAGCTAGCTACTTATAAGTGCAATGTGCATCATGGATACATATAAAGCCAATTAATTTACCCACAAATGATGCTGGGAAAAATGCATATTACAGGGGAAATTCAATGAAGGGAAATAGCAAATGGCATAAAAATGATAGATCATGGGTTTGATTCCCTCAAGGGAACAACAACATTGAAATAGGGACCTGGGGGTTGAAAAAAATAAGGTTAAGAATTTCAAAATCATCCTTGAATCCATCCTCATGCTATAGGTAGTTAGCCTGACTTACACAACTGACAGTAGCCATAGCAGTGCAAGTGTGGCTGTGCCTGAGACTCCATGCTTAAGTCTCAGGACTATAAGCCAAGCAACACAATGGTAAAATACAGTGTATGTTTTTCCCCCAACAATGCTTCCTATAAGCCAACTGTATAGTACAAAGATGAGCTGCGACTTCAAGGGTCTGTTCTATGAAAATGCACTTTGTCTTATTGATTCAGTGAAATTTAAGCAGAGAAAAACCATCAATTCATTTAAGTAATTTCTAGTATTTTAACAGCATTTTTGACATACTTGTTTGTACCCTGCCTTGTCCTTCTGACTGTCAACTATCTGCCCTGAGCTACAGATCACCCATATGATACTAGCACTTTCTGAGACTAAATAGCATTAGCAGTGGTAAGAAAAAGGCCAAGAAGTAATGGACAGGGAATCCTACAGTTGCTGTACAAAGAGCTTCTCTTTCATCCTCTCTCTTCAAAACTGGCAAACAATTGACTGCAGTGCCTAATGATACTGAGCAGAAACACCAGAGCTCCTCATTCATTAGTTTTTCTCGGGTGCTCAAGAATGGATGGAAATGCTTGGTGGACTGCCTAGGCAACTGTGCTACCATTTCCTGACTTGCTTTCAGAGGACAGCTTTGCCTCTGTTCTCATGTCAGTTCTGCCACTCATACAGTTGGCACTAGCCACACTCCTCAGCCTCAACACCTAGGAAGCATTCCCTCTCATCCTGAGTTGAGACCATGACACCATCAGGTAGCCAAATCTGATTGTGGTATTTACTTACTTATTCATTTGATTCAATTTGTAGCCTCCCCTCCCCTCAAGCAAGCTCAGGGCAGGCTACAACATGGTTAAAGCATACAACATAGTTAAACTATAATCATACCTTAAAATCTAAAACACAACCTTTCTAAAACATCATTATAACAGTGTTAAACGTTCAGTGACATCTGCTACATGATTAAATCCCCTGGGATTCTAATTGTGGGTAACTAGATGGTACAGTACAAGCAAAGGGTGGGTGGGAAGATCAGCCATGATGGAATATGGTCAAGGGGAATAGTATAATATGAGGCCATATAGCCAAGGTGATCCCAAATTGGTTAGGATCTATATTTGGGGGGAAAGAGATGCCAAAGAGGCTGTCAATCAGGCTAATAAATAAGCATGAACAAGAGCGAATAAAGTGCATAATGTAGGGTTTAGGAAATGTTTTTTGTTCCCTTAAAGCACTGCTTTTCATACCGCTTTATGAGTACATTTGACACAGGCCTTGCTGTGTAACCACAGACATGCCTGGAGCTATATGCTGCCATGAACTGGCTGGCCCTGTCTGTAAACCTGGCACCCTAAACAGATATCTCATCTGTTCAATGAGCAGCTTAACACTGAACATATCTCCAAGTGGATAATCACAAATTCCTATGTTACGAAGTCCCTCAGGTGGCCACCACAAGGACTTTCAGTAAGATGTATTCTTAGAGATCTGTGCTTGGAACTTAATTCCTAGACATGTGTGAGCCTGGTTTTGAATGGGACCATGGTGCAACATCCCCCCCCCCCCCCAATACTGTTTTCTGTACTTGAATTAGTCCCTCTGTCTTGTCTCACTGAGGGAATGTACATGCATTAATGGCTTTACATATGCCTCCTCAAAGGGCAAATAGCAGCTCCCCAAGGCCATTTCATGGTGGAGGAAGGCTCTCTCCCTGTGGACTGTGGTCCCGATATGAATCCCTATGCCTGCCTGGGAATTAAGTTTCAAGCACAGAATTCCTGGCTCACACCTGATCAAAAGTTCTCAAACACATGAGTCATCCTTCAAGTTAGCAAGTAACAGTAAAGAATGTTTTGAAATCACCAGTTGGGTAAGGACTCCCAAATCTTCTTTTCTGTATTAAATGTCACAAGCTAACCAGCATAGCAGTGAAGGACTGACCTGGATTGGTTTTATTATTATTATTAAGCTAATAAAACAACTGAGAGTATGTCAGATTTTCAGTAGGCTTCATGTCAGGAACAATTATGGAGACAGCTCTGGCAGAACACATCATCTTTACCCTGAGAAGATATGAGAAAATTGCCACAATGTGGGTGTTTTCTCCCTTCTGGGCAGTATGTCTAACACTACTGGTGGTATTTATAATTTTAGCTTCACTGATGCTAATGAGATAATATATCAAACTCTTTATATTACTCATGTAAATACCTGGCAGTTTCCCACTATGTGTAGATACAAAGTACAGAAAATTCACAATCTGCTTAGGGAAATAATGCTATTTCTTTCCAAACAAAAGACTTATTATTTTGTATTAAAATCATATTCTGTTGACACACAAAAATATTCCAGCAAATTTCTATGTGTAAGAACATCGTCTGTGGTAATAAGACTGATCTATCCTACAGCCTAGCTCTGTGACTTGACAGTATAATGCTGTCCAGGATCCCTGAAACTGATTGCTAGGCATGCAATGGAGAACTATAAACTAAGCAGAATTTCTTGAGGAAAGCTTTGGTTCATCCCGTAGCAAAGAGTTATACATCCTTCCGAATCAAGCAAGGTAGTGCTACGGGAGGACATCCATCCTCAGAGGTGTACTGGAAAGTATGAAGCAGTGCCTTCCTTCAAAAAGCCACTGCCAAGAAGCAAATGGTAGCTATAAACTGGAGAAGGGCACCACAAACCTTTGGCCAGAATAGCAAACTTCCCATTTCCTAACTAAAGCACAGTCCTGATCACTGGTGTTACCATTCTTTGGTTACATTAAATTTAAGCACCATAAATACACAAGTGGATTGCACTCCAGTTTGAATATTTAACATGTGTTTAATGTAACAGCACATTAGAATATGTGAAAATACATGGAGGGTGTTGGCATGGCACAGAAAGAAAAACTGCCCCATTCTGTATATTCTTGAGCCCCTTCAACCCTTAGAAAGATCATTCCTGGGGCCATGGAACCCACACAGAGAAATAAACACTTGAGTGGGGGTTGGAGTGAGGTGGGACAAGGGGGTGAAATTGATTCTCTGCCTTCTTTCCTCATGTACAGCTCTACCTAAGGGAAGGGGCAATCTCATCCCATTGCTTCTCCTCACTCCATGGCTATTGAGACACTAGAAGAGACATTCAAGGCTGCTGGGGCCAGGGATTAATTTGCCCCAGTCCTTGTTCAAATAAATACTCCATATAACGGGGAAAAAATATTCACTGCTGTTCAAGGTACATAAGATGGGCTGATTTGTTGCATACATGTCGTATTGCAATTTACCTTCAAAGATTTCATTTAAAGTGTACAATAATAACTGGCATCAGGATTACAGCCTTCAATTCCCAAACTCATTGCTCAGAACAACTCTATGATGCCATATGCCTCAACAGAATAAAGTGAGAGTCAAAAGCATACAACCTTTGTTTGCACTGGATAACAAAATCATATGAATGAGCTGAGCAAATGAATCTTTTTTTCTCTTAATCAAGGACTTCTGGTGAGTCATGACAAGCTACACAACTTGGATCGTTTGTGCCTCTCATCAAGTACAAGAAGCCAGACTTCCTGTATCTATCATTAATTATAGCTGAATAATCCCCTGCTAGTGACACAAGCCAAATGTAGAACTTTGGAATGGGGGGTCAGAGGGAAGCAACAGGGGCTTGTGCAACTTTACAGAGCAAACACTTTATTATTCTTTTAATCATAAATGGTTTATTTAAAAAAATTATCCAGTGAAGTGTGGATGGATAGTTGTAATGCAAATGTCAAAATGTGGTTGAGGGTTTTTTTTAAAAAAAATGTTGATTAGTGTATACCAGGAATATTTTTTTAATGCTCAGTATGTTTAATTTCCCATGTGTAGGCTCTGTACTTTAAGAAACCCACATATGCAAAGATCCCTTTGGAGAAGTCATTAGGATACAAAAACAAGCACAAAATACTTCACAAACGATCCCAACTGACTTGGATGGGATACCTTTCATGAACTGAAATTTCAGAAGGGCCATTCATTAATCCAAGCAGCATACTGGGATTTCATTGGCAGCTGAGACTGCACTCTCTGAAAGTAGTGGTAATGCACTCCCAGTGTGCTGAGTGGTTTTGGGGAGGTGGAGATTTGCCTGGTGAAGTCTTTGCTATTAACTGGGAGAAGAGTTGCCCCAAATCAAGCATTTTTAAAGCAAGACACTGGCACCACAGTACAAAAATTTTGTATTGAGAACACCCTTTTATGATCCCCAAAACAGCATGGACAAGGTCAAGAAAAATGATCCCTTACCAATAATTTCATAGGTACAATCCAAAAAATGTGTCTAACAGCCAGTCAGTTCCATAGTGTAGGATGTAACTATTTTTTCCTGCTTATTAGAAAGGAAGGACTCTCCTTCCAATGCTGTACTGGAAAGAAAAGCCTTGTGGAACAGGGGCTGTTGTAGGGACAGCAACTGGGTGAGACTGAATAAAAAAGCTTGATGGATTCAACCCATACACAGGACAACAAAGACTCCAACTAGAGGATGGACAGCATTTTGCCAGCTACTTCCACCTTCTGTGAAATCAGGGACGGATTTCCCACGAGGTGCTGCTCCCTTTGCCTCGATTGCATGCTTGAATTTCCCACTATTTGCCCCACGCCACATTTTGACCCGCGGCTTCGCCCGAATTCCCCCTTGGCTTCAGTAATCCTGTTTTTTGAGGAATTCAGGTGAAGTCAGGTGAAGCCACAGGTCAAAATGCGGCACGGGGCAAATAGTGGGAAACTCAAGCACATAATCGAGGCAAAGGGAAGAATGACGCCGGAGCAGCACCTCATGGGGAATCAGTCAGTGTTTCCCTCATAACTTTAAGTTTGACCTAGGCATTACATTTATGTCACTCTTGGCCTCAATTAAAGATCAAACAAATCAAATCATATTTTAACTCTTGTACAGTAATTTTTACATTCAAATCCCAAAGAAGGGCAATGCCAAGGAATGTTCAAACTACAGTACAATTGCACTCATTTCACATGCTAGCAAGGTCATGCTCAAGATCCTACAAGCTAGGCTTCAGCAGTACATGAATAGAGTACTGCCAGAAGTACACACTGGGTTTCGAAGAGGTAGAGGAACTAGAGATCAAATTGCCAACATTCACTGGATTATGGAGAAAGCAAGAGAGTACAAAAAAAATCTACTTCTGCTTCATTGACTATGCTAAAGCCTTTGATTGTGTGGATCACAACAAACTATGGCAAGTTTTAAAAGAGATGGGAATTCCAGACCAGCTCACATGCCCCCTGAGAAACCTGTATAAGGGTCAAGAAGCGACAGTTAGAACCAGAAATGGAACAACTGATTGGTTTAGCATAGGGAAAGGAATACAACAAGAATGTATACTGTCACCCTGCTTATTTAATTTATATGCAGAGTACATCATGCGAAATGCTGGCCTGGATTAATCACAAGCCGGAATTACGATTTCCGGGAAAAACATCAACAACCTCAGATATGCAGACGACACCACTCTAATGGCAGAAAGTGAAGAGGGCCTCAAAAGCCTTTTGCTAAGGGTGAAAGAGGAAAGTGCAAAAGTTGGCTTGAAACTCAACATCAAAAAAACTGAGATCATGGCATCCGGCCCCATCACTCCTTGGCAAATAGAAGGGGAAGTCATGGAAGCAATGACAGACTTCACGTTCCTGGGATCCAAGATCACTGCAGACAGTGACTGCAGCCATGAAATTAGAAGACGCCTGCTCCTTGGAGGAAAGCTATGGCAAACCTAGACAGCATAATAAAAAATAGGGACAAAAGTCCATATGGTCAAAGCAGTGGTATTGCCAGTAGTAATGTATGGCCGTGAGAGTTGGACCATAAGGAAGGCCGAGCACCAAAGAATAGATGCTTTCAAATTATGGTGCTGGAGAGTCCCTTGGACTGCAAGGAGATCAAATCAGTCAACCCTAAAAGAAATCAACCTTGACTGTTCCCTGGAAGGCCAGATACTGAAGCTGAAGCTCACATACTTTGGCCACCAAATGAGAAGGGAGCACTCACTGGAGAAGACCCTGATGCTGGGAAAGACTGAAGGTCAAAGAAGAAGGGGATGGCAATGAGACGGTTAGACAGTGTTATCGATGCAACAAACATGAAGCTGAGCAAACTCTGGAGGATTACAGAGGACAGGAGGGCCTGGCATGATGTGGTCTATGGGGTCGCGAAGAGTTGGACTTGACTGTGTTACTGAACAACAACAACAACACAGTAATTTAAGGAGGGGCTCTGTGGCTCAGTGGTGGAGCAGCGTCTTTGCATGCAGAGAGTCCCAGGTTCAATCCTTGGCAGCTCCAGTGAGAAGGAAGATCAGGAAGTAGGTAATGTGAAAGACCTCAAGACCCTCGAGAGCCTGTCAGCGTAGACAATACTGACTTTGTTAGACCAGTGGTCTGATTCCATAAAGGGGGCTTCATGTGTGCTGATGTAAATTCACAGAAGCCTTAACCCAGCACAAAAAACTTGACATGCCATTCTCTCCAGGAATGGAATAGGTGGGAGGTGGCAGGTGGGATAGAGGTGGCAGGTGGGATAGAGGCACACTTGCGGAACAGGAATAGTTATGTTAGTTTTCCCCTAAAAAATTAACTTGGAGGAATGTGCTGTCTGGCACAGGAAAGTGGTTTGTACAACCTCCATATAACTGAGAGGAAGTGAAATTCAAAAATGGGAAATCAATGGGGTAAAATTATAATTAAGATAGCTATTCTGCACCAAAAAAGACAAACTGGATAAATATTCCTGCAGTGGCTTCTTTTTCTGGCTGTAGAATGGAGGGTTTTCAGCACAGAATTATCTGCAAGTCAACAAGAGGCTACAGTTTCTTCAATACTAAGGAATCCGGCCTGATTTGAAGTCCTCATTATAGGTATGTAGAGCAGATAACACCAATGGCAGGATCAATACTGAAATGAAAATAATAATAAGAGCTGAGAAAAGAAGGTATTTTTCTTGATAGCTATTACCTTTCCCTCAAGGAACTGAATGGTGTCTGTTTCAGTTTCTTGCAGCCTATCTATCGAAGTGAGCTACAAAAGGAAATTTTGAAGAATACAGTAATAGAAACCTGCTGCATTGGCAAGTGTAATACAAAAGGATGTTGCTAACTGTGTCAGTCCTGCATCAATACAACGGAAGTACAGCAGCAGGATATTGTATTGAAGTGGTTTCTGAGATAAGTGCAGTAGATAGTCTTGCAAAGACTGTGGACCTTTGGAGATAGTGACATTCTAGATGGTATTTATTTACTTGTGAATGTATTGACTCTTTCACTACTGCAAAGGCTGAGGGCAAGCGATGCTTACAAAATTCTCTGCCTCTGGTTTCCAAAGTGCCGGCCCTTGTCTTCAGAATGGCACTGGTGCATTAAGAGATCCACCATTCTATCTTTTTTGATGTATATAGACTTAGACGACTGCAAGTGCCATGTTCTGCAGTTTCCAGTTTTAGGCCTTTTCTTTTCCTCACTGATGTGCATGGATTAAAACAACACCCAAATGGGGATCTTGATGTGCCTCCTCCCTTGTATCAGGATGCGTTTTTGCACTGCAATTTAATCATTGGACGCATGATTAAATCAGAATGCAAAAGGAAATCTTGATGTGATTTTGATTGCATCAGGATTCCTTGATACATGGTGTTTTAATCAAGGTTCATCGGCAATCTCTAAGGGGGGAGGGGATATGTAAATTGAAAATTGCAGTGAACTGTGCATGAATAATGATTAAGTGAAGTTGCAGCCAACTCATTGCAACCCCTCATGGGGTTTTCAAGGCAAGAGAGGAATAGTGGTGATTTGCCATTGCCTTCTTCTGCAGAGTAACCCACAACTTCCTTGGTGGTCTCCAGTCCAGTACTAACCATGGCCAGTCCTGCTTATGTTCCAAACTCTGGCAGGTTTAGGCTAGTCTGGGCTATTTAAGCTACATAAACCAGTTCTGAAATTAATTGTAGAAATTCACCAGGTAAGACTGAAAGGTGCATGGAATGGGAGACAGGATGGAGACTATCAATGGAAAAGTAACAAGGCAAATGTGTATATATCATATGTACACGTGAAGTGCTATCATGTTGCAGCTGACTTATGTTGACCATATAGGATTTTCAGTGCAAGAAACCGGGCCCATAGCTCCCAGGGGGCTATGGTGTGATACCCCCTCCCTAATCTGCCCTGCCCCCTCCCTGCCATCACCTGCAGATGCTTTCATGAGCCCTCCCAGAGCCTCCATAACAGCCTGTCCCTTCCTGCCCCTCCCCCTTCCTCCCCCATCCATGCACTCCATTCTTTTTTCTCTCCATGCCCCTCCTCCATCCAGTCCCCCCCCCCCACCAAAAACTATCTAATTATGGGGCTACAAGAAACATTCAGAGGCAGTCTGCCATTACCTGCTTCTATGTAGCAACCTGGTATTCTTTTATAGTCTCTCATCCAAATACTAATGGGGTGGGCACAAATGGACTCACAACCTACAGTTTGTCACAAATTGTGGCTGGTTCATGGTTCACAAAGCAATGGTCATGAACTGAAGAGCCACCATGAACTTCCATAAATTTTGATGCAGTTCATGGCAGTTTGTGAATAGCTTTCTGCTCACCACCAAAAGCCACAACAAACATAGAGTAAGAGATGAAATGCCTCCCAGCCATTTCACCCCCTGGTTTTTGCTCACAACCAGAAGCTGCAGTGAGCAGAAAGCAGAGAATGAAATGGCTTGGAACCATTTAAACCTCTGTTTTCTGCTCCCCACCACTTTTTGCAGGGAACAGAAAGCAAGGGTTTAAACTTTAAATGGCTCACAAACTGATAAAAAGTGGTTTGGTTCACAAACTATACTATTGGTTTGTGATTCAGTTTGTGGTTTAGCTACAAACCATGAACCAAATCACAAAAATGCAGTTTGTGCCCATCCCTAAATTTTAACCAGGGCCAGCTCTGCTTAGCTTCTGAGATCTGACAAGATTAGGCTACCCTCAGTCATCCAGGTGAGCACATGTATCATATGAGCCTTATTTATGAAGTGCAAACATATGGAGACATACACCAGTCCAATCCCAGTGATTTCAATAGGGTTAAGAACATAAGAACATAAGAGAAGCCAATGTTGGATCAGGCCAGGGGCCCATCCAGTCCAACGCTCTGTCACACAGTGGCCAAAAACACCAGGTGCCCTCAGGAGATCCACCAGTGGGGCCAGGACACTAGAAGCTCTCCGACTGTTGCCCCTCCAACCACCAAGAATACAGAGCATCACTTGCCCCAGAGTTCCTATCTATACCTTTTGGCTAATAGCCACTGATGGATCTCTGCTTCGTATGGTTAATTCCCTGTTGAAGCCATCCATGCTTGTAGCTGCCACCACCTTCTGTAGCAGTGAATTCCATGTGTGAATCACTCTTTGGGTGAAGAACTACTTCCTTTTATCTGTTCTAACCTGACTGCTCAGCAATTTCATGGAGTGCCCACGAGCTCTTGTATTGTGAGAAAGGGAGAAAAGTACTTCTTTCTCTACCTGCTCTATCCCATGCATAATCTTATAAACCTCGCTCACGTTACCCCTTAGCCATCGTTTCTACAAGCTAAAGAGCCTCAAGCGCCTCAACTTTTCTTCATAGGGAAAGTGCTCCAACCCTTTTATCATACTATTTGCCCTTTTCTGTACTTTTTCCAATGCTATATCTTTTTGAGGTGTGGCGACCGGAACTGTACACAGTACTCCAAATGAGGTCGCACCATCGATTTATACAGGGCATTATGATACTGGCTGATTTGTTTCCAGTTCCCTTCCAAATAAACCCCAGCATAGCGTTGGTCTTTTTCATTGCAGTTACACACGGTCTTGACATTTTCATTGAGTTATCTACTACGGCTCCAAGATCTCTCTCTTGGTCAGTCTCCGCCAGTTCGGACCCCACCAACGTGTATTTATAGTTAGGATTTTTGGCTCCAATGTGCATCACTTTGCACTAGGCCACATTGAACCCCATTTGCCATGTTGATGCCCACTCGCCATCCTCGACAGATTCCTCACAATCCTCCCTGGTTCTCACCACCCTGAACAATTTTGTGTCATCTCCAAATTTAGCCACTTCACTGCTTACTCCCAACTCCAAATCATTAATAAACAAGTTAAAAAGCATCAGACCGAGTACTGATCCCTGCGGTACCCCACTGCTTACCTCCCTCCCCTGAGAAAATTGCCCATTTATACTCACTCTGTTTCCTTTTAATTAGCCAGTTTTTGATCCACAAAAAGACTTGTCCTTTTATCCCACGACTATTGAGCTTACTTAGGAGCCTTTGATGAGGAACTTTATCAAAAGCTTCCTGGAAGTCAAGGTAAACAACATCTATTGGGTCCCCCTTGTCCACATGTTTGTTGACTCCCTCGAAGAACACTAACAGGTTAGTGAGACAAGATCTTCTCTTACAGAACCCTATAGGCTTAGAGTGGAGTAACTACTGGTCCATCTAGCTAAGTATAACCTCATCTGTCTAGCAGTCGAAATGTCTCCCCTCCCCCAATGCTGGGATTACTTTCAATATCTCAGTCTTGCTGTTTTGACATGAAAATCCCTATTATGATTTCATTTCCTCCTTGTGTGATTGTTTTTGCACCATTTCCTATTTCTTGCCCATTGTTTTTGCACCATTTCCTATTTCTTGCCCATTTCCCATCATTATTTATGCACTCATAAAGCAGGATAATACATATAGCGTACATATAAATGGCATATATAACATGTGTGAATTGCCATTAAAATTGTTCACCACACATACACAATATGAATAATACAAATAAAAACCCAACAGTGAAAAGTGAAGAGCAACAATAGAAACAAATGGAAATAGAGAACTTTCTGTCATTCCTATCCAGCACATTCTACCTGAGATATTTTAATCAAAGATACAAGACCTGAACTGGCACCTTTTGCATGCAATGCCAGTGCTCTGCAACTCAGCCACAGCCCCTCTGGGCTGCGATTCATGTGTTCATCCTTTTCTTCACAGGGTGAGTAATCATTAGAAAATAAATACAAAAACAACCTATTGAAATCCAACTCAGTTTAATTAAACAGCTAAAAAAACTAACAGATGCTGAAGTCCCCAAACAAATGGCTTAACCCCGATTCCCCAAAGCCAGGCAGAATACAAATATCACACAATACTTCCAAAAAGTAATTTTTATAAACATTTCTACCAAACTCACACTGTGAAGGTATCAGTAGGAACTAACAAATTAATTCCTTATGCCAAAGCTAAATTGCCATTACAAATGATGCTGTGAACACACTGCAATAGTCGCTAAAACCACCAACCTAGTGCTTGCAATTGTTTACTCTTGTAGAGCATCAGCACTTCTTATCTCAGGGTCAATTATTAATCTGTTGATTTAAAAGCTTTATGGTGGCAGTTGTGATTGGGAAGAGTTTGTAGAAGAGCAGGTAACTGAGGTTGCAGCTTTATGGACTTTTATTGTCGCTTATAACCTTAACTCTGATATTATCCACTCAGGGCAAAAGTGAGATAATCATACTTTCTTCCCTACCTGAGACAATTTTTTTTTACCACCAAACATTTTTTGCCATAAAGCATACATAGCCTTCATGCCAATTCAGCATGGGGTCCTGCAAGGAATTAGAGTTGGCATCAGCAAACAGTCTGACTGGGCATATGGTAGGGCCAATGTTCTGGCAGGGGATCCACCACTGAATGGAGACCACCCCCAGCTGCTGCTCTTCCCCTTTCTCTGCCTTGGTACCTGCTCATCTTAGTCTTCTGGAACTAGTTCCCAGTGCTATCCAGGAAAAAACAGGCAAACTAGCAACAGTTGCAAAGAGGAGCACCCACCTGTATCCTCACCCTGTCCCTCCTGGAGGATTGCCAACTCCAGGTCAGGGCATTCTTGGATATTTGGGGGTGGAAAATGGGGAAGGCAGAGTTTGGGGAGGGGAGGGACCTCAACTGGGCATAATGCCATAAAGTCCATCCTACAAAGCTGCCATTTTCTCAAAGGGAACTGATAACTGTAGTCTTTAGGGCCCCCACTTGGAGGTTGGCAACCCTACCCTCGGGTTAGTATTAGAAATTGGGCCTACAGGTGGTAGGCAGTGGTTGCCCCTTCTCCCCGCCACTGTCCACTCATTTGCTCATCTTTTCTTAATTGTGTGGCAACAGTCACGGTAAGAAGGAGGAATAGGTACCAGTGCTGGACTGCCCTCAACTGGTGCCATGAGAGGGACAGATCTACTGTACTTTAAGTGAATGCACATGATCTAATTTCACACAATAGAGATGAACCCACTGGATCTCTCTGGCCAATACATCTTTCACAGAATGTGCAACACGGAGACATCTCCAGGAGAAGTGAAAGTGCTTAGCCAATGTTGCTTAAATTGTGTGCCAATTTGTTTAACATATGTGAAGATTATATACATTTGTTACACCTTTAAATGACCTTCAAGTGTGGGATCTGCTATTACTTAGCCTTTATGGGACAAACACAAAGATTGTTTAGTCAAGATGCCAAGGTTGTTCCACACCAATCAAAAGGACATCTCCACACCAGACAAAGAACAGATGCATACAAAAAATTATGACAATTTACTGAATTTTCATCTACACCGAGGGGGGCGGGGGGCGGGGGGGAGATCTGCTTTACTGAACCAGAATCAAATGCCAGGCTTCATTCCTCTCATGGATGCTTTCGTTTTACTAGCTGTCTCCTATTTCCTGTGCAACGGCTACTTAGATACGTATTCCTTACTGCAGAAGAGGCCTCTTTCCTGTACATTAGACTACAGAAAGAGTGCTACCAGGAGAACCAATTTACGCAAAGGAATTGTTTCTCAACAAGCACAGAAGTAGCTTAACAAGTTGTCAATTTGAGACGTTTCAATAGGAGACAGAAGGGAAAATACTCAACTCCACTACAGCACTACCTCAGCTCCTGAGATGACTTAAAACAGGGAAGAAGGCTCTTGACAGCAAGCAAGAAAGAGCCCAAGTATGCAGAGCTTGTCTCTTTCTTGATGCCTCCACTTCTACCACGGCATCACTAGAATAAAATAGTGGGAAGATAAAGAAAGGGCTAAGTAGGTTTTGAAGAGGTCAGCCCTCTCCTGCAGGCATGAGCTGGGGAAAATTCAGAAGGTTTTTGTGTTTGTTCAGCAGTCACATTTCCAAACACACAATCCACATGGGGGAAGCACACATTCTTTGCAAGAATGGAGGAAGCTACCACTGGGGACAGTATCAGGGGTCACCATGGTAGGGCAACTTCTAAGTCCTGTAGCCCTGCAGAGGATGTACCACTGACAGGAGGTTCCAAGTCAGTTTAGTGCCAGATGGTAATAGGAGAAGTACAGAGCAATAATATATGCAGAAAGAGTCACATTTGACTGTCTCCACTCCTCTCATCAGCAAATGGGAGGTTACATCACAGGGGCAATCTCTTGTTTCTAGTAGGAGAAGCAATGAAAGGAGTGTAGCTCAACTCTTTCATGTTTCTTTTAGGTCCATTGGCATTGCTGGGGGCTAAAGGAATGTGAAAGTTGAACTCCATTCATTCTAGTGTCATCATAATTGAGGAGGAACAAAGTCATGACAAGGTTTGCTCCAAATAAGAGAGACAGCAGCTGTGGCTGAGGAGGTCAATGAATGTTCTATGACCTGGGGCCCATAAAACCCTGAAGCTGGCCTTGGCTTCCTCTTTTGTTCTCCTGCACCAGTTTTATTGCAGCCACAATTTTTTTCCAAACTGGTGATAAAAGATTCCAGCTACAAACAAAGGTTTCTCAGAATTGCAAAAGTGCATTGTTGGCAGTGAAATAAAAGAATTTGGGGGGGGGGGGGGTTTAAGATGAGGAATGAAATTATGGCTGCCAAACATATTCTACTTACTGACAAAACTTAGACAGAAAAAAAATAAAAAAATAGCAAAAGATTGAAAAATATCAATATTGATGCCTGTTGTTCAGACTTCGGTCATTAATTGGCATGTATCCCACCATTCCACTAAGCAAAATTTGAAGCCTTCCTCTAGTGGTATCAAAGGCACTGATGTGGTCCCTACAAGATTTTATAGCTCCATGCCACTGGACCTAAAAGAAGGATGTGTATCATAAGTACAAGTGATAGCTTTCATAGATCCTAGGGGTCAACATCTATTATGGAATGGCCTATTAATAGACAAGGTGGTATGTTAGGAATTTCTTCTGGTGGACCTATATTACAGTTGGCATCTGGATTAGAGTTTATGAGCAGAAAACTTTGCAAAAGTATCACAACTAATTGTCTGTTCCTGAGACAATAAAGGGTCAGATTTAGGAATCAGCAGATGCTGAGCTACTTTGAACAACTGGGATAGCAATAACAGGAGAGAAGGAACATTCTTTGCTGCTATCACTGCCACTTCATCGGTCTTACTAAAAGGTCTATAACATGACCTGTCAGAATCAGTGCACATTCTCTACCAGCACCATTCTAAACATCTCCCTGCCCTCACATGGGGAGAATATCAAGGTATCAAGAAAATAATTGCTAAAACTTTAATAAAGTAACTAGAGTGAAAAGTAACAAGAACATTTATACCTTTTAGTAAAGAAAGGATCATCTTATATCAGGGCCGGCCCCAGATTTTTTTGCACACTAGGCAAGGATACCTTCTGCCCACCCCCGTGAGCCTACTAATTTTCAAACATAGGGTGCCAACTTCCAGGTGGCGTCTGGAGATCTCCTGCTATTACCATGGATCTCAAGACCACCATGACCAGCTTTTGCACCCCCAGAAGGTGGGGGGCGGTGGGGTGGGGCTGCATGAACCTGCCTGCAGGGATCTGAGAAGCAAAAGTCTGCTGGCACTTAAGGAGGAGGAGGAGGAGGGGGCACAGCCAAGCAGGCCTGGCCTTGCACGAGGAGATGTGTCCTGGGCTGCCACTGAGCCCACTGGGAAGGAAGGCAGGCAGGCAGCCTGGCCCCTTCTCCTCAGGGATTTGGCACCAGCAGGCCCCGCGGGCCAGACTACAGCACACCCCTTTCTGACAGGCACAGAGGAGGAGGCAGTGGCTCTGCTTGGCTTCTCCTGGCAGGGAGGGTAGGGGAAGGCAGGGCAGCAGGCAGGCCAAAGCGGCATCCTCGTCAAGCCGATACCATAGGCAACTGCCTAATTTTTGTCTATGACAGGCCGGCCCTGCTTATATCATGGCTAAACCAGATGCAGAAAAGGTATTGTACAGAAATACTATTTTGTGTCCTAATTCAATGCAGTTTCATGACCCGGTTATACCAACATACAGGCCTTTGTCCTACAAAGTAATATATCGCCACCAGAAAAGTCATTGGCTAGTACATATAAACTGGGATGTGTATCTGTACTGTGAATAAAGTGCACACATTTAAAGAACTGCTCTGTGATTCTGGCACTCCCTTGAGGTGCTCCCTGAAGGCAGAGTATAGCATCATTTCCTTACCAGTAAGGATGCAGTTTTATATCACAATGACTCCACTGTCATCTATACTGTTGGCCCGGTTTCAAAGAGAGTACAAGATTCAATAGTGTGCATGTTACTCTTTGAGACCAGGAACTAGAGATGCTGAGAACTTTGACACAAACACAGCTGCTTATCTTGATCAAATTTCTCATTTACATACAAGTCAACCCCTCTCCTAGGATTGCAGAGATCTGAGGTCAAATGTCATCCTACCTGACAACTCTCTGGATATGAGAATATATGAACATACATAGTCTTGTGCATTCAGAATGTGAGATAAGATGTTACTGCTCAGTGTTCAACTCAAACACTGTACCAAGCTGATTGGTGGCTGTGCAGTAGCCACAAATGCTAGGAAGTCAGACGCTTGGTCATGCCTTTCATAAAGTTGATTTACTTCTTTGTTGCAACTTATAGCAACAAGTACTGGAATTAAGACTTGCTTATACCCTCAATACTTGTTTGGCAGATTCAGATGCAGTCCCCTACACCCCTTGTCAGAGAGTTGCCCATCCACAAAGACATGGCTAACGTGGGCCTATCCAGACTAAAATTCCATTACCCAGCAATAAGTTCTGCACAGATCCTGTAATCACAAAATTTTGATCTAAGGAATGAATGGTTGTGACCAGCTCCACCTGATATCCATAACCTGATAGATCCAGGAGAGTTAGCCATGTTAGTCTGTTGCTGCAAAATAGTAAGAAGCCCAGTAGCACCTTTAAGACTAACAAACTTTAATGTACCAAAGCTTTCGAGAAACACAGCTCTGTTCATCAGATGTATGCATCTGACGAAGAGTGCTGTGTTTCTCGAAAGTTTATAAATACCAACGAAAGGCCCACAGGATTTGACGTGCCATGTAAAATATAAAAAATGGTTAATAGAATACAAACAGACTTTAGCAGTTGTGCAGGCCTGTTGTTTAAATGGGGCAAAATACCAAGACCTGAACGTGCTTGTGGAGCAGCCTGCCAAACTATTTTCTATCTGTCACAGGAATGTGAGCATCATGCTTTCCAGGGAGACGTGATGGAGCTCTCCCCAGCTGCAACTGAGTGGATTGACTGGATTGATAGGCTATATTTGGACCTAGAATTGTTTTAAAACTAATTTGTAATAAATACATGTATTTTTGATCATTTGTAATATTTATGTTGTACATTTATTGATTTTAACATTGGGCCCCCTAATTCGTATTCATTTAAACTTTCAGGTTCTTAATACATATCCCTCAAGGCCATGGTCCATCAACTGAATGCCCTACTTTTCAAGCACACAATTTGCTTGTTCTTTGTGTGAAGTTAACCCTGACTGGGACAGTTCATCTCCTTTTTCTTTTAGTTGTCATCATGGACTCCATGTGCTAGGAACATTGTGTGTTTCAACAAGCCCCCAAATGCATTCATTTTAGTAGTTTTCAAGTTTTTAAAAAGTTTTTTGTATGGACATGGGAGAGAGGGAGGAAAATAAACTACAACTCCCATAAGCCTAGAAAAGGATATGCACAAATAACTTGACACCTGTTTAAAGAGAGCAAATTATGCTGCCAAAATAAAAATACAGAGTCACTACTGGAGTGTGTCTCAACACAAAATGTTAAAGGTTATTTTTCCCCCTTTTAACAATGTGGAGACAGTGTCAGCACAGCACACGGTGGCAAGGGAGGCACTAACTGTGAGAAGGCAGCATGTAATCACACACATGCACAATCATCTTTTCCCTGCAACTGGACACATCTGAGCTGTGTGGATACAGACTGTCTATTAGATGTTCCGTTTCAGTGACTGCTACTTATCAACCAGTAACCAAGCATCCCAGTCAGAGACCCAGAGATGAACTTGAGAGCCAGTGAAACACACACAAGTAGCTATGGGTTGTTTAGTTGCAGTAGCACTGTATGTCCATTTTATGTCTAGAGGATTCCAAATTAATGTCAGTGACATTACAGCTGCCACCAGTTCTCTTCTTGCTTTTGCTTAGAGCATTGGAGGTGCCATGCAACAGTGACCTGTAAATCATAGGAAGGGTCAGTTCAACAAGCAGAACGGCACAAAGGGCTGAGAGGCACATTCAGATCAATTGTTGTAATCCTAGCTGACAACCCTGTGGGTGGTGTGTATATATTCACACAGCTGTATATTCAGAATGATAGATACTCTTTCTTATACTCTGTCCTTCCCTTTGCCAGGACAGATTTAGCCTCTGCTTTATATGGTCATATGCAAAGTCAGAACATGCTCTCTTCTTCTTCACGTTTAGCATCTCCATTGGTGTTGTTAGGGGATTTTAGGGTTCCAGGCTACTTCCAGGGATCCCCAACCCCATTAGGGTTTTTTTTATAGGTGGGTGGAGTCTGGCTAAGGAACTCAGGCCTCCAGAGGAAGATATATACATCAAGAACAGCTGCCTTAAACTAAAAGTATCTATTAACTCTAAAACCATACACAAGTAAAACTCAATAGCATATATTCCATATCAGTACCTACTAGCACCTAGAAAAATCCCAGTGCCTGATAAAGTGTACACATCAGAAAGAACAAGGAATTCCTGAACTGTGGAGCAAGACCTCACTCAAGCCAAGGTGGGGTGTTGGCCAAAGAGCCCAGAATAAAGCCCAAGGCCTTCTTTTTATTCTCTTTTTTCAGCCAATAGGAATCAAGGGAGCAGTCAATTAAAAATATATCAAACTTGCCAAATACCAGCCCATCCTAAATTGATCAGATGTACCTTTGCTAGTATGACCTTTAGCCCAGGTATATTTTATTAACTGTGATGTCAAAAAGACCAAGACAAATATGTTTAGGCTTTGGAGCCTGGCACTTGGAAGGCCATGGGATGTGAATTCATGCAAAGGAACATCTACAGGGCAAGGCTTTCATTTTTATGCCTAGGCTGCCAGCAAAAGAGAAAAAAAGCTTATGGGACTTCCTAACCAAGAAACCAAAGTCAGTTAGAGCAAAACCTACATAGCAGAGAAAAACAGAAAGGCCCAGGCTCATTGAACCCCAAGTTCTGCAACAGTTCCCCCCATTTGGGCCTTTCTGTCTCACCTTTAAAATTTACCCCACCCATCTCGCTGCGACTGGTGCATGGGTATGCTGGCAGCAGAGGGTTTGGTTTTCATATGAATGATTGGATATCTTCAGATACATTTGGCAACTAACTTCAAAATCAAAGGGTTTATCTAAATTACTATTATGAAACACATTACAGTATATCTGACGAATCAAGGCCCAGACATCTCCTTGAAAACTAAAGCCTATTTTAGTTTGAATAACTATTTTAGCAGCAGAAGTACTTTTAGACTGCATGTCTTGCAGTGCCAACTGTAATGTTAAAACTCCTTTCCAGTTCTGCAGAGACATTCAGAATTGCTTTATTTCTTAGATTAGTGAAATTAGCTAGGCCTCCTTTCCCCTAGTAATAATTAGAATCAAAATTTCACAGTTCAGAGTAGCAAAGATACTTTGGACCAAAGCTACCTTAGCATATATTTGCTTCATGTTTCTGAATTATTAGGGAAATGCAGGGCTATTTTTGGGCAGGAACGCACTGGAATGGAGTCCCGGCTGGCTCCTGAGTTGGCCGCGCCTACAACCAAAACCTCTGGCATGCGTGGCTACAGAGCACGCTGCCCTCCCCACGTTACACACAAGAGGGAAAGGCGGCATGTTAAAATGCCGTCTTTCCCTCTGCGGAGCCCTTTGATTTCCTCATCAATTTCACTCCCTGGCAGTCAGCTGAGAGTGAAATTGACAAGGAAAAGCGTCTCTCTGCCTTTTCTTCTGTAGCTGACATGTCCCACCTGGAAAAGGACAGAAGGGAATCCAGGCACATTGAAAATGCATTTCTTTCCCAGCCTCCCTGACTAATATGCTAATGAGCTGTTCTGTCAGGGGTGTGGCCTAATATGCTAATGAATGTCTGCTGTTAGGTGTGGCCTATTATGCTAATGAGTTCCTGCTGGGCTTTTTCTACAAAAAAAGCCCTGGGGAAATGATACACCAAACTTCTTTCTTGACACTTTTGTGTATGTCAATCAGGACAGAAATATTTTGGAGGAGGCTGATCTCCCAATCAAATAGAGGTGGGCCTTTTGGAATAAACTGACCTCACTCTTCTTGCCAAGTCTCGTTCAAACTTGCCAAGTACATCCCCAAATCTCCACAAATTTTATCCCTTCAATTAACTCCCATGTAAGAACTGCACAATTTCCAAATGGTTTGAATAACTCAGTATAGCGATAATGTTCACACCAGCGTTCATTGTAATACATGACCCAATCTCCTCTATTTTCACAAGTCCAAAAGAGGGAATGAGATTGTGCTTGTTTGTCCATTGGGGGGGAAAAACAGTTAATCAGTTAATTAAACGATTTACAGCTCCCAGAATACAAAGGTTAACAAAACAAATAACAAAAATAAAAGGCAAAAAGTTCCTGAGACTCTGGTTCAGTCATTTGCAGTGACTGTGGGTATAATGTCTTTAACTTTCTCTGTTTGGTTTTCTGGACAGGAACCCATGTCGTCCAGGGAGGATTCAGGTTTGGACAAGCTCACTCCTTGTCCCCCTCCCTCAGGACAATGGCCAGCTTGAAAGGCTGGGGTTCCGTTAGAAACATGCGCACAGTTTTCCACTCAGCTGCTTCTTACTCCTGCACCTTGCCCTGGGATTTGGCCTTCTGGATCTGTGCTAGGTGTCTTTCAAAGGTGGGAGGTGGAAACCATAAGCTTTTATCTGCCACTTGGATAGCTGAAGTGATGAAGAGCCTGGAACCAAAGCCTTCCCTCCTTAGGGTATAAAAGGTTGGCCTTTTCATAGACGTTTCAGGCCCAGGCTCATTGAACCCCAAATTCTGCAACAAATATCTCATAGGACAAAGAGAGAAGAAGAAGAAGAAGAGATTGGATTTATACCCCGCCCTCCACTCCCCAAGGGAGTCTCAGAGCGGTTTACAAACTCCTTTTTCCTTCCCCTCCCCACAACAGACACCCTGTGAGGTAGGTGGGGCTGAGAGAGCTCTTTCCCAAGCTGTCCTTGAGGGAACAGCTGGTACAGAGCTATGGCTTGCCCAAGGTCATCCAGCCAGGTGCAAGTGGAGGAGTGGGGAATCAAACCCGGTTCTCCCAGATTAGAGTCCGTGCACTTAACCACTACACCAAACTGGCTCTCACACCAGCATAGTATCCCACATGTACGAATGTCCATCATGTTACATCCAGCAGGTGGAAAGGGAACCTAATCTTACAAGGCAATCTGTGAGGAAAGCACCCTAATTTCCCTCAAGGGTGAATGTGATTATTAGAGGGCTTAGTCCAACTCACAAGTGTTCGTGATTTGGGCTTTCCTGCAGATACCACCCTTATCTATTTCAAGGCTGGACTTAAGAATGTGGTAATTGGTTAATTATGAAAACTTGTGCTCACTTGTATAATCAGATGGGTGGGGCAATTAGGAGCAGATGTTAACATCTTCTAGAAAGTTCCATCAAGAGAGATTCCTGATTGGATCCAAGAGACCACCTGGTGCCAGAGGGCAAAAAGCTATGTTAAGGGTATAGGCCAAAGGGAAGCTCATGCCATCTTAATATGCTTTGATATATTATGCTTTATCATGATAGACTGCATTGTATAGAATGCTATTATGCTACTGCTTGGATTAAATGCTGCAAGAAGATTTGCCATCTATTACCAGGTATTCAGTATATTAGATAGAACAGTTAGCTTTTTTATTTTCTCTTTTGTTAAGCTATAGAGGCTATACTGCATAGTGAAACTTTTTAAAAATAATCCTTTAATAAACCTTTATATATATATATTTAAAAGTCTGTTTTACTTGTGTGTGCATTCAACCCTGAGGACCCATGGTGCTGCTCAAGGAACAAAGAGCAATAACCCAGGGGAACCCAGGCTCAAGTTCCTGAAATAATCTGTGCACAGATACTACCTTTACATACTGTTATTGTTGTTGTTGTAATTTCATTCAACAACAAGAACATGTTTTTACCACCTTTTAACATTATTCTCATTCTGACCACAGTTCCTGGAGAAAGTATTTAAAGTATTTTAAGAGCTAAATAAGGAAAGGTTTTTTGTTTTATTTATTTAGTCATCCATTTTGCACTGTCAAGTTGCAGCTAAGGAATTAGCTAAACATTTTATGCTTTAGTCTGTTATTATTGATGGTTTATGTATTTAATTTGAAATGCTGCCTTTAATTCATGGTTCAATGTACTGTTACCCTCCCAAAGTCTTTGAAATAGACTGGGAAGTAAATATCTAAATAGATCAGGTAAAATTATCCTAGGAATATCTTTTTCTGTCTCTATATTTTAGAAGAGCCCAGTTTAAACCATTCTGCCCAAAAGACCTTGCAAAGCAACTGAGCCTGCAGGGAGAGTTCTCTTCATTTGTGGGCTCTTCGGGGCAGTCCAGTTTAAACCAGGCTCCCCAACAAAGCCCAAGCTGAGCCTACAGGGAGAGTTCATCCTGCAAGGTCAGCTGCTTTGCAGGCTCTTTTGGGCAGTCCAGTTTAATCTGGGCTGCCCAACAGAGCCCCAGCTGAACCACCTCTCAGCTGTTTTTTGCGACTTTGCTGCTGCTTTTTTCTCTGTGTATTTTTCTGTTTTGGTCTATTGGACTGGGGGAAAAAAGGGGGTTCCTAAAAAAATCCCAGATCCAAATACTTTACCAGTATTGGGATCCAGGATTTTTTGGGAATCCCAAAATTTTGGGGGGTCCAGTAGACCCAAGCCGAAAAATACAGAGGAAAAAAATAATCACACACCCCTACTATCCTTAGCTTGACTGACATAACTCCAAAAGAGCCATTTTGATAGATGAGAATGTAGGTTCACCTCAATAGTTTGATCACAGCTGAATTCCTAACAATTTTGCCTTACTTTTGCACTCCTGAAAGCATGTCATTGAAATTACTTACTGATTCTCTTTTGAATGGTTTTCCTTCATCAATGGGCTCGGAACCAAAATCATGACTCTGAGGCATCCAGTAGCCACTGGAAAATTACTTTAAAGGTCTGCACTTTCTGGCTCCTTGCTGACCGTGTGCAGTTGCTAGCTCTCACTTGGAAGCATACACTTTTTTACGTGCCACTACAAACATGCAAAAAAACCCCCACAACCGCTTGCAATGACATGCCAAAAGCTTACCCTGAAAAAGGCAGCAGCCAGACATGGTGGCCTAGACACAGGCGGGGGCTGCAAAGGATGTTCTACAGGATAGAAGGCACCAGATTGTCTTGTGAGTCAACCTTGGATCTAGATCAATGTCTTATTCTTAAAAAGAAGACCCCCATAAATATCCACACACAATTACTTTCCCATATCTAAATTGTGATTCTTGGTATTTTTCAAGCTGCAGAATTCCTTCCAAACTGTGCTATTAGACTTCAGTAAGATGGATGTGTTGTTAGCTTCAGCTTGAACAAGGGCAAAGTTTAATGTCAGAAGTAATTTGAAAAAGAATGAAAACCATTTCAGCTTTGGGGGATGCTTTTCTAGCTCTCTACCAGACATG
This sequence comes from Lepidodactylus listeri, assembly GCA_029233225.1. Taxonomy (NCBI): domain Eukaryota; kingdom Metazoa; phylum Chordata; class Lepidosauria; order Squamata; family Gekkonidae; genus Lepidodactylus; species Lepidodactylus listeri. The sequence continues at coordinate 38,797,193 of JARCFY010000006.1, read as the reverse complement.
CCAATGATACTTTTATGTTCCTATTAAGGAAGGTTACAGAGGGAAGTCATCTGAGTCGGCTGAACTTCACATGTACCTTACGTGTCCAAAACCCCTATTCCCTCTGTCGTTTGAGCGTGCAAGAAGAACTTGAACAGAATATAATGAAGACTGCAATTTGAGTTGCAGTTTAAAAGAGCTTCTCACAGTCTGTTATTTCAAATAACACTCCATCGCATTAAGTGAGGCAGAAATAGATGTCGGCATGTGTCTTCCATAAAGCAGATGATCATCAACCCAGTGTCTCATCTTCAAAACAGGACTAAGGCTCGCCTTAACCTTTTTGCTACCTGTCATAAATACAGAGGTGGCTGTCCCTTTCCTTTATTATTAAGCTCATATGACCAAAGGTCTTAAGCCTAAAACCAATATACCACAGCAGAGCAAAACAGACAAAACAGACAAAGCCAGCATAACATAACAGAATACAACAGATCAGACAAGAATGAATACCAAAACAATACCAAAATGCCAAAACAATAAAATATATAAAAAGGTCTAAAGTTTATTTAAAAAATTATAAAACCTTTATAAATTTATACAATTTATTTAAAAAATATAAAAGACATCGGATGATAATGTATAACAGTGGACCTATACAATTACTCATAAGGTCAGCAAGATATACTCATTTTAGCATTTTAAGTAGATCACTATCATCATATTTTGCAACAGATCAAGTTATTTCTGGATCATGATCTTCTAACAACAGAGATATCACCCAGGATTCAACTGGAAGCTGATATGTAGACAAAATAGGAGTCTACATATCCAGAGAGTCCTGAGAACAGTCCATTGAGCACAAAATAGCAAAAGATGGTCTACCATATCTAACGCACCAGATACACAACCACAAAAATGCTTTGAAAATGGATTTTTGCGTAGGATCTGCAGAATTTCTGCAGTCAGCAGGACATTCAGTCTGCATAGCATGCAAGCATAAAAGCATGCCCATGGCTAGGGACAGTAAAAAGTTTCAAATATGAAAGGAGGGCCAGAGGAATCCCTAGTACAGAACTGGAGCATACATGCAGTGCCTGGGCCATTATACTGACTGGCATGGTGAAGGTCTATCACCCTTGTCCTGATCATCCTTGATGCTTCCTGATAATCCATATTCCTGAGCATCAGTGTTCCCTCTAAGCTGAGTTAGTGTGAGCTAACGCACAGTTCATTTTTGTCTTAGCTCAGAAAGGATGGTTCCAGAGCAAACTAATTTATGCAGCAGCAGTTTCTGCAATACAACTAGGCATTCCTGCCATCCGGCAAAGGAACAGAAGAAGTACATAATCTAGAGACTCAGAAACTCCTTTCATTCATTCAGTCAGTCAGTCAGTCATTCTACTTTTAAGCCACCCTCCCCTGTACACAAGGCTCAGGGACATGGGCATTTCCAGTAACACATTCATAAATCAAGTTAAATAGTTAAAATAATAAATAATAAAACAGAAAATAATGCAGTAGCAATTTCAGATGATGTTTAACTACAACAATTTATATCCTAACCGGGGATGGGGGGGAAGAAGCCAGGCTTGATGAGGGCTGTTGCTGTTACCAATCATAGGCCTGGTGGAACATCTCTGTCTTACAGGCCCTGCGGAACTCCATTAGGTCTTTCAACACAGAGTTCCACCAGATCAGCACCAGGGCCAAAAAAGCCCTGGCTCTGGTTGAGGACAGCTGGATATCTTTCGGGTCAGCAATCACTAGAAGGTTTTTCTGCCCTGAGTGTAATGCTCTTCAGGGGGTATACCAGGAGAGGCAGTCCTATAGATATGTTGGTCCCAGATCATTTAGGGCCTTAAAGGTTAATACCAGAGCCTTCAACCTAATCCAGAATTCAATCTGGAGCCAGTGCAGCTGGCAAAACACCGGTTGGATGTGTGCTGCCAGAGGGGTTCTAGTAAGAACCCATGCCACTGCATTCTGGACCAATTGTAATCTCCAGGTCAGTCTCACGGGTAGCCCTGCATAGAGAGAATTATCATTGCATGGATTACTGTGGCTACAGCAGGGCAAGACAGGAAGGGGGCTAGTTGCCTGATCTGGCATACAAATGCCTGCCCCAAACAAGACCTGATCGTTTTAACTTTAAAAGCCTCAATGGCTGTAGGTACATACTGACCTTTTAAAAAAACAGAAAAACCTTAAAAGAGCATTGGTCCTAGCAATTTCAGTAGCTGAGTAAAAATGGGCTTTCCAAGTGAGATTATGGCTAAACATAACTCCCAGATATTTAAAATGAGCCACCAGCTCTATTTTTCCCTCCTTGACAGTCTAAATCTTCTGTCTAGAAGAAGGCTTTAAAAAAAAAAACTCAGTATTTTAGATAAAAAATAACAGGACTGTGTCATCTGCATAAAGCAAAACAGGAATTTCATGCCCAGCTAATATAGGCAAATGAAGTACTAATTTTTGGAGCTAAGGAATCATGTTGTTTACATATAGATTAAAAAGTGGAGGAGCTGGGAGACGACTTTGTGTGACATCTTGTAAAAGGTGGCTGTCCCTAGTAGCTCTGTCCCTTACCATGCACCCCCTATGGCAATATTATGCTATAATGTGGTAGACACCTTTCTGTACCTGCTGTAAAATGCCGGTGTGCAATTAACACAATCAGAATGAACTTGGAAGCTCTTTCATGTTCATGTGACCACCACAAGACCCTATATGGTTGGAGCTTAGGGACAGCACATTTGGGACAAATTTACCTCAAATCTGCTGTTTCCAAAATGCGTCCCAAATTCACCCCTGCAGTTGTCTATATCACTTCATGACTTGGAGAGCACTCAATAAAAGCCAACTAAGGGGGTTATCATTTACAATAGCAGCCCAACTAGTCCAGTTTATCCCAAGCTTGTTGGGGCTTGGGAGCTAAGCAGGGTTAGGCACTGTCAAGACTTGGATGGGAGACCACCAAGAAAGACTGAGGTTGCTATAAGGAGGAAGTCAATGGCAAACCTCCTCTGCTTGTCTCTTGGCTGGAATGCCCTGTGGATGGGGTTACCATAAGTCTCTTGCAGCTCAAGGACACATTCTTCTTCTTCTGTCATTTACAATAGAAAGAGTACAGCCATGAGATTCTTCCTCTTTCAGACCATGAGCACAAGAAGCCAGAACAGAATGCTGGAAAATGTTTGTCTCTAAGATGCACTGATCCTAATGAACCCTTGCATTCTGGCTTTGGAAGATTCAGGCCCCTGGCTATCATGATTTCGAGGACATCTCCTTTCTCAAAGATCAGTAGAAGTACCATTGTGTTTGACACATTTTGTGGAATTCTGACCTGTATATCAAATTAATGCATCTATGCAAAGTTTGGTGCTTACTTACACATGCTGGAAGTGTTTAATCATATTCAGCCTTAAGGACTACACAGAATAATATTGATATAGTTAAATAGGTGGTGATGTATCATTTTTATATATGTCATTGTTAAGCATAGTTGTGTCCATTGCCACAAAAAGCTCTGTACCCTGAGAGCTGATAAATTGTGTAATGAGCAGGGGTCATATGGGGCCAGAGCAAGGCTGAGCAGTACTCCACCAGCCCAGGAGTGGGCACTAGGGCAGCCACAGGCCGAATCAGATTCTCTGATCTGATTCAGCCCGCCGCTGAATTGCTGCCGAAATTTGGTGGTGGCTTAAAAAGCGACTGGAGGGGAGGGGGTTTGAGGAAGAGGCTCCAAACTTGCAGGGTAGCTGCTGGAGCCTCTCCCCCAAATACCCACCAAGTTTCAAGAAGATTGGACTGGGGATCCAATTCTATGGGCCCCCAAACAGGTTGCCCCCATTCCCTCTATTGTTCTCTATGGTGGGAGGAAAGTAACATTTTCCCCACTATAGAGAACAATGGAGGGGATGGGGCAACCTGTTTGGGGGCCCGTAGAATTGGACCCTGTGGTCCAATCTTCTTAAAACCTGGTGGGTATTTTGGGAAGAGGCCCCAGTAGCTACCCTGCAAGTTTGGAGCCTCTCCCTCAAACCCCTTCTCCTCCAGCCCCTCATATACCCTATGAGGTTTTGCCATTGACTTCAATGGCCCATAGGGTATAATGGGGCTAGAACTGACATTCCGCGGGCCAAATGACTCCCGAATCAGCTTGCATTGCCAAAACTGACATGCGGGGGTCATTCGGCAGCCGGAACAGATGTAGCATGATTTGGCCCAATCTGAATCGGGCCAATTTTTTTTTTTATTTGCACACCCCTAGTGGGCACAAATGGCAGTGGTGGCAAGCCCCTCCCCCAGCTCCCAGCGGGCCTGTGGAGGAAGCAAAGTGAAAAGGGGGTTAAAGTTTAAACCCCTTCTGTTTAGAGTCACATGGCAGCATGATGTTTCCATTGTATTCTATGGGCCCCTTCTCGCTTTGTCCCCCCCCCCCCCGCCTTGGCAGGCCAGCTGGGTAAGTAAAGGGGAGGCTTTTGAAGATGCTTCCCTTTCTGACACACTTCCAGTGATGTCAGGGGGCATGACATATGCTAATGAGTTATGCTAATAGCTATGCTAATGAGCACCTGCACCTCTTTTTCTACGAAATGACCTCTGGTAATGAGGAAGTACCACATGTGTCTGTGAGAATACAGTCCTATTTGCCAAACACAGCACACACTCACAAAATAGTCTCATGTAAAACAACCTCCCCTTTGCATAGGCTCTGCTTTTTCAAACATTCTCTGTCAGAGTCAGAGGCCAGGGCCTATGTGTATACTTCCACCTGTTCTAGGGAGGATACAGTGAAATGTGGGCTGGAGGTGGATAAGAGTGCGTGGGACAAAGAAACATTATGCACTAGGAAAAAGCCAATGTAAAATCAGCTTCCAGAAAAAGACTGGGATAAAAGTGGTCTGTAAAGAGCCTGGGGAGAAGGGGGACAAAAAAACTGAAGTGAAAACTAAAAGCACAAAAGTGTGAGCAGAAATCAGGGGTTAAATCAAAGCAGTCTGGGGCCAGAACTGATGTAAAAACCCCATGCGGAAAAGCCCTTTGTCTTAGGACCCTCAGCACATGGCCTAGGGTGCTATGTTCCCACTGGAGGATGGAGATGCTTGAGTCCTATTTTGCCTGCTTCTTGACTTGCATGGGAGTTGCTACGCGGGTGGAACAAATATTGCTAAAACTTCAGCCTTGCTCAGTTCAGAATACAGCCTCCTTTTTAAGACAGGATTGCCAACTAAATATAGGAAGTGTATGAACCCATCTCATGGTTTGTCCAGTATTCCAAAACTCTCACCATTTCCTCCAAAGTACAAAAGCACAACCATAGATGTTGCATAAATGTGTACACCACTGATCTTGTGATGCTTGCTTTTCTGCAAAGAAAGTGCACTCAGTTGAAGAGTAGAATTTTAACGTTTATTTACTTGCTTTTTGTGTGCTTGATATTTACCGTGATGTGAGGTGGGCTGCTTTACTGCAATCACCTATTAAATCATTCATTAAAAACAGATTCGCAATAGAGACTTGCCTCATCTTGCTGAGGAAACTAACAAAGAAAATGGCCAAAAAGAATCCCCTCCAAAACCTAGTCTTGCAGTACCTAACCCTGTGCCTTAACAGCATTCTCCTTCTTCCCTAAGCACTGGCTCTCCACAGAATGTCAATACAATTCAAATATAATTCAATGGTGCCTTTGTCTGAGATTGCATCTCCTGAATTCTTCAAGGCATCTGCTTAACTGGGGAGACTGACATAAGTGAGAAAAGCATTGGCCCACTGGCAATAACGGTACATTATTTTTTATTTCTATTCAGCCACAATGCTCCATTTCTTCTGTTGCATGTTCCTATGACACTGGCTACAGTGACATCTACTGCTGCCTGAGAGATTTTAGGGAAAGGCATAATAGCAGAAATATATTTTATTCTGAGGATACATGCATATCCTATTAGATTAATATTTATACCCGCCCCCACCCCCAAATCCCCTGGTTTTAAGCAATTAAAAAAATCTCCAAAACATAAATCAAAGCAGGGTTTGTTGTGTCCTTACAGTGCCATCCCAAACACAGTTACACCCTTCTAAGCCCATTGACTCCAAGGGACTTAGAAAGGTGGACTTCTGCTTAGTATTGCTGTTCAGGCTACTTTGAATTTTACTTTAGATTGCCTAGTTCCTTATGATCCAGGTCAATATTACTACTGAATGGTCAGCAGCATGCCAATTACGTGCCAGTTCCACTTAAAGGGCAAAGTGTAGGGTAAAACTCAGGAGTGTTACTGACAGGTACTTTATTCCAAATACCCTAGCGTCCATGCTGGTAAGAAGTTACATCTGAAATGTCTTTTTATACCAAATATCATATTAACCTCAAGTGCATATTTCTGTGATGGAGAATTTCTGTTATCACCTGGACAATTGAAATGACACAGCTCTCACTGAGATAGTTCTTGCCTGATTGCATTCTGAATGAGTATGAACATCAAGGAGCTACTTATGAATGATGATCAGGGAGCATATAACTATAAAGAGTGAACAACTCCAGAGGACAAAGTCTAGAATCCCAAAGTGGTCGAAATCAGACAAAGGTTTTCAGGGATCAGATGAGGAAGATGGAAGAGGCAAATAAAAGGAGGAAGAGGTTGGGAAAACAGGACAGAATTGTCCAGACATTAAGCATGTGTGCATGTAAGGGAGGATGAGAGATGGAGTAGAAAAGTCAATAGAAAACAGCACTGGACATCCTAGAGGGGAGACTGTGAAACTAGAATCAGGCACAGCTACGTTCAGCCCATGTCTAGTTTTCCAGGAGCCATCACATGTCCTCAGGAAGTCCCTAGGTCAAGTAGAGAGGCATGTTCCAAAGTCCCACACATTCTAGGTGCATGTGGACCAGATCAGGATTGGACACAGGAGAAGAGGGAGGCTTAGACTTTCCCCGCCATGCTATTGCCCCACTGGGGGCTACACATGTACAGATGCATTATATATTACCTTCCTACCCCAGGTCAAATGGCCCCTGGGGCTATTCCAGATCAGGGAGAATCTTTGTGAGCACCACAGTTCTGGTCCAAGTTGGGCCTATGCACACCTGAGATATACATAGCTTCAAAACAAGTCCTTCCATCTGACCTGGGGACAACATAGCATCTAGTTTTGTCCTGAGTGAACCACTTACTAGATAGCTGAAGTCAGGAGATAAGGTCCTTTTTGGTAAAAGGAAGAAGAGACTTCTTTTTTTTTCTGTTTGGAATTTTCCATTGACCTGAAAGCAATGCCCAGTAAAGAACTCTTTTGCAATAACTGAATTAGTATCTCTGGGCAGTATAGCTGAACATATGAACCTGCCTTATAGGGAATCAGACTATTGGTTTATTAAGGTCAATCTTGTCTACATTGCCTGGCAGGAGCTCTCCAGGATTGTAAGCTCTTTTACATCACCTACTATGTGTACCTTTCAACTAGAGAAGCCAGCCTAGAACCTTATGCATGCAAAGCAGATGTTCTGCCACAGAACCAGGGCCCCTTCCCCTACAGCCCTGGAGATGTAGCCTCATTATTTTCCATTTTTTACCCTGCAAGGGGTAAAGTAACATTTTAAAAGGCTGTTGAAATAATCTACTTCGAAAGGGTAATTCTGGGGGGAAAGAAAAGAAAGAGGAAAAGTTAGAACTCCCTACCATTTTGCCACTCCAAATCGCTCTACCAAAAGTGAGGTTTTTTTTTTTCTTGTTTAACCAATAGTAATGTTACAGCATATAATATGGGCACAAACTGGCTCACAAAGTAATGCTCATCACAAATTTTTGCCGGTTTGTGATCTGTGAAGCAGTGTTTGTGGGAGAGCACCCAGCACAAACATCCCATGAACTTTGGTGCTGTTTGTGGCAGTTCATGGTGGTCTGTGAATGGATACACTTCCAGACAGATTGTCACCACTCAATTAAACTGTTTACAATACTCTGTCAAGAGGTGGGGGAATTATCCAGCCTTGGAAAGACCCATAGGAGCCCTCCAAAGCTTAACAGACAGTGCTGACTGCCAATAACAGAGTTCTCATTCTGCTCTATAGGATCAGAAAACTATATATATGCTCAGCTTAGCTCCACTCCTTCTCATCTGTTGGCTGTTCGCAGTTACAGAGAGGCAGGGAACTAGCAGAGCACATTCATTTATTCCGTCCTGATTGTGAAATCCTCTTCCCCTGCTGGGGTTTGGGGGTATTAGGTGGACTCAGCACTTTGAGCCAACCCATCTCTATGCTCACTCCAAGCAGTTGGACTTAGTTTCTGGATGCCTTGGCTGAATGAGGGCCCACATTTTATACCCTCCTGACTGTGAACTTCTCTCCCCTGCTGAGATTTGGGTATTAGGTGGAATCAGCACTCTAAGCCACCCTGTCTCTCTGCTCACGCTGAGCAATGGGGCTTAGCTATTTGGTGCCTTGGCTGAGTAAGGACACACACTTTATACCCTCCTGATTGTGAACTTCTCTCTCCTGCTGGGGTTTAAGTGTTAGGTGGACTCAGGGCTGTGAGCCACCCATCTATCTGCTCATGCCAAACAGTGGGGCTTAGTAACTGGGTGCCTTGGCTGAGTGAGAACCCGCATTTTATACCCTCCTGATTGTGAAATCCTTTTCCCTGCTGGGGTTTGGGTGATAGGTGGGCTCATGGCCACGCAAGAGAGGTTGGGCCAGATGACAGCCTTATGTGACCAATACTCCAGGGCAGGGGTGGGCAATTGTTTTGGCTCGGGGGCCACTTTGTGGGAGCGGAGATTAGCGGAGGGCCGCACCTTTTAAAATGATTGCATTCATTAGTTAACTTTGCATTTCAGAAAAGGTATAAATTGTATCATAAAAATCAATAAATATAAATTAAATAAAATAGTGGTAGTTTTATTCAATTTATTTATTGTGCTAATTTCATATCGTCTATAGCTGCAAGACACACACACAGAGGGACAGAGAGAGACAGACAGAGAGAGACAGAGAGAGACACACGGGGAACATAGGGGGAGAGAGAGAGGAAGACACACACACAGAGGGACAGAGAGAGACAGACAGACAAACAGAGACAGACTCAGAGGGACAGAGAGACACACACAGGGGAACATAGGGACACAGAGAGAGAGAGGGGGACACAGAGGGACACACACATGCAGAGGGACACAGAGAGAGTCAGAGAGAGAGAGAGACAGGGATAGAGAGAGAGATCGCCGAAAGCAGCTGCCTGCCTGCTGCACCTCCGTGCAACCCGGGGAAGGTGAGGGTGGGAGTGTGCAGGGCTTCCCCAGAGCGCTGTGCTTTGGCGCGGCCCGGGGAAGGTGAGGGTGGGGGCGGGCAGGGCTTCCCCAGAGCACTGCAATTTGGCGCGGCCCAGGGAAGGCGAGGGTGGGGGTGGGCAGGGCTTCCCCGGAGCACTGCAGCCCCGGAAAGAGGAGGATGGGGGAGGGAAGGTAATTTACCTTCCTTCTTCTGCCTCCTTGTCGCCCAACAGGGCTGCTGGGAGCAGGGGGTGGGGCTTGGTAATGTGCCCGCCCCCTGGACACTTCACTCCCGGAGTGCTGCTTCTCTGCACTCCAGGCCCAATGGAGCCCTGACTGAAACCACGTGGCCGACTATCTTGGCGGGCCACAAAAAACTCTGTGGAGGGCCTCATGTGGCCCGTGGGCTGCAATTTGCCCACCCCTGCTCCAAAGGATCAGTGTCAGCAGTCTCAAGGGACCTCACCATCACCTCTGCCAAATCCTCTGCCATTGCACACCTGGCATCCCTGCCACTGCTGACCTCCCAGTTCTCTACTGACAACTAGTAGTGGGGCTTCTCCCTGGTTGGACTCTTTGAGGCTGAGGAGCTGGGCTGCATTCTTCCTCCTCCCCAGCCTCTTCCACCCACTGTTCTTTGCAAAGCTCACACTTCCATTGCAAGAGCTCTGCCTTTTATCCAAGGGCCATAGATACAGGCCAGCTTGTACTCCCCTTTATTATACAGAGGATGCAACCTGGTGGTGATGTCCACCTGCACCCTCTCTGTCAAGACCCTGTCCAATGGGAGAACAGTTGGTTTCAGCATGGATGCCAGCACCCAGTTCATCCCTCAAATCAGGGAAGTGACTTGCACTAGGCTGGCCATATGGGTGCACAGCACATTGATGGTATGCTGGAAGAGCTTGGAAGAGGGTCAGCCAGTCATTGGAGCTGATGCTAAGCTCCTCTTCACAATGCAGGATGCTTATGAAGGAGTCATGGCATATTCAAAGAAAACTTGTATAAAATGTTTTATGTTTGGTATCTCACACCAGATAAATTGGCAAAATTTTCAAATATCAATTCAAATTTATGTTGGAAATGTAAAAGCGCAATAGGTAATTTTTATCACATGTGGTGGGAATGTAAAAAAGTTAAAAAAAAATTGGCAGCTGATAAAGAGGATATTACAGGAAATATTACAAATTGAGGTCTCTATGATACCGGAAATGTTTCTGCTTAACATTATCCCAGAGAGCTATGACTATAAGGACAGAAGATTGATAATCCATGTTGTTACTGCAGTAAGAATATTATATGCGAAATATTGGAAAAATGAAAAAACACCTGGAGAGGACGAAATAATAGCTAAACTGTTTGACATGGTGGAAACAGATAATTTAAGTTTAAGGTTAAAAAACAAACAAGATACATTCAAAACGGTGTGGGAAAAATTTTATTATTGGTATGAAAGAAAATAATTATTTGTAATTAACAAATTGAATGATATAAGATGATGTATCAGTTCACTCTCTTTATTAACAAATGATGATGTACTGAAAGCTGTACAGTATATTAAAAAAATCAAATAAACATAATTTAAAAAGAAGAAGAAGAAGATGGAGGAAGACAAGTATTAGGGTGGGTTTGCAACCCTCCAGGCATGGGAGTGGCGTGGAGGGTGTGGAAAGGTTTCCAAACTGTGGCCCCAGGATTGGAGAAGGTGGGAGGCTCAACTTCTTTCTGGTGCAGGGCTGGGAGGGGCCACAGAGGGGTGTACTTGAGGTGGGAGCAGCAACAGGGAGTTGGGATGTGGAAGGGGAGGATGCTTTCTCCTCCCCCCCAACCACTGCTGTCAGAGTCCTTTTCTCCAAAGGATCTTAGCAACTTCTGGTTTCTTTGGCAGTGCTAACAACTCTTTTGCCTCTGCAGAGAGCCCCAGGAACAGATATGGGGATGGAGACTCCGAGAGCCCTGGGGATGTCCTGCTAGGTGCCTGGGTTTGGTGCCTGGGGGGCAGAGGCCTATGGTATGCAGGGGGTGGGGGACTTCTTCCCCCCACAATGAACACCCTTCACACCCACTTTAACCCTCACAGGGGATGCTTGCCTTGCTTCCAGTGTCTGTTCAGGGCAGTCTGCCTAGGTGAAGTTTCCCTGTGACTTTGTGGTCACTGGCTTGTTCCTGGGCCATTCCACAGACTCCTGTAACTGCACCTGTCTTTTCCAGAGAAAACACTGGGGAGAACTTGTTTGGGGGTCTGTAACTGAGACCCCAGAAATGTAATCCACCCCCAACTTGAAAAGACTGTAGAGAAGCTGACAGCAGGGTGAGGTTCCCTGTGTGTTTGGTGTGTATAGCATGCAGGGGATCCATTCTATATACTTTTGAACCTCTGCCTGGCATTTCCCCCAGAAGCACTTTCTTGGCTTGACCTTAGTCCTGTTGGGTTTGCAGGGCCACAGTGGCACTGTTTCTGCTGGACTTGCAAAAATGTCGCGCCCCCCCCCCCCCTTCAGTTTCTACTGCAGAGATTATCGGGGACCTTGATTCTGTTCTGCTGGGCTTCTACTGCCCTTACTTTTTTTGCTGGTTTGCTGGAGAATGGAAACTTTTTCTTCGGGGAGCTGTAACTTGTATCCTGTAAATCCAATCATCACCAAACTTAATGCACAGGTAGAAAAGAGTCATCCAGAGATTTGCTGTGAATTTGGTGTCTCTAGCTTGCACAGAGTATGTTCTATTGTCACAAGAACCATCTGGCCCCCCTTCACTGCCGCTAGATGGGGAGCTCCCCAGGGAGTCCACCACCATGTACCCAGTCCCCTCAGGGTAGCAAGGACCTCAGACACCTGAGCGGGGGAGGGGTGTTATGCCACACCCCTGCCTCCCACTCCTCCTGGATGGCTTCTTCTCTGTCTCTCTGGGCAACTCAGCCAGTTCCAGGTAATCCTCCCCGGCCCCCTTGCTGCTCCCTGCTTTTATCCCTTCCCCACTCCCACTAGCTCCTCCTCAGCCGGCCACCACCCGACCACACTGCTTGGCCCTGCCCCTTTATTTAACTGGAGTCCCTGGGCTTGGGAAGAAACCACAGTACCAGGCGTCTCCTGTGTCTTCAGGCGGGGTGCCCAGCACCACTCCAGCCACCATGTGCGAGGACAGGGTTGGGCCCTCACACCGGGCCACAGGCCCTGCATGTCTGTAGCTGCCCTCATTGGGCCATCTTCTGTCTTCCTGCTTGCTCTGTGGTCAGCTCTGGGGTATCGGGTCACCCACAGCATTGCCGGGCCACCGCAAGGCTTCTCCAGTGACTTCTCCCCCATTTCCCCAGGCCTCCAGGTAAGTGGTGGGGCTTTGACAGAGGGGTCTTTGGGTGGTGGTGGGGCTCCTGGCTGTAGGGGTGGGTGGGGAAAGTCCCACTGCCAGGACATCTATACACGCCTGAACCTCCTGGACCTGCACCTGTCATTTCCCCAAAAAGCACTTTTCTGGGGGCACCTTCGGGGGGGCATAACTCAGACCCCATAAATTCAATCCTCACCATCTTGGAGGGCAGGTAGAGGAGAGTCAGCCAGAGATCCCCTGTGAGTTTGGTGTTTCTATCATGCCAGGGGACATTCTACTACTTCATGAACCTCACAAACCAAACAGGTTTTTCTAACATCAAAAAGTTCATGATGGTCCATGGTTTGTGAACCGTGCACACCACGAACCGTGAACCAATATAAACCACATTTTCCCAAATCATACCCATCCCTAATAACATCTAAACTGCCCTAATTTACTATGGGGCAGTCTCACACTAAAGTGAAATAGCAAAAGTTAATCTCTGTTTCATTACTGTGCTCGGATCATTACTGACAGTGGCCTACATGGCAAATGTCTTTAGACAGGGCAAAAATCTAATCATGCGTGTTCCACTTTTTTATTATTATTCTGGACATGAAGTTGAACTTTCACTTGTTTCGTAGCTTTATAGAGCTTGCTTGGCAAAATGTACAATTAGCAAGGTTTATCAAAATGAAGCCTCTGAACAGACCACTGCACAGACATTGCAAGTTAATGGTGTATGAAGCATTGGCACAATCAATACTGACTGTGCTGATGTCTCAAGGGTTGGCAGCTTCTACAAGGAATGCAAAGTCAAGGGAACTTTTTTTGGAGGTGGGCCCTGGGACACTGGTGGCAATGCAGGCTGCATTTGCATCTACAGCAAAGTGCCGTCCTAGCTCTTTCTGCAGAATGTATGCCCCCTTTCCTCTTCTCCTCACTCCAACACAGATAATTCCTCCTTAGGGTTGCCAGGTCCCTCCTGGCAGGTCCCTCCTAGCAACCTGCAGGGGATAGGGGGGACTTACTAGGAGGGGGGGGGGGAGAAGAAACCCATGATGTGGAGATGCCACTTCCAGTGTGCACTACAAAGTCTTGGCAGCACTCTGGTATTTGGGCAAAACCTCTGTGGTAACAAGGGCTTCTACCACAGAGTTTTTGCTCACAGACCAGAGTGTCACCCAGATATCTCTTATATGATGACATCAGCTGTGATGGCCTGGGCCTTTCTCTCTCTCTCCTGGTAAGTCCCCCACACCGGCCAACTGGGGAATCCCCACCTGCACTGGTGGAGCAAACAACCTTATTCCTCCTCAATCCTCCCCTTGTGCAAAGCATGTAGTCAAATGCTTCCCAGGCTTCAGGACCTTCAATCAAACTCCAATGTGTCATATTATCCAAATGCAGGAGTCCGGACAAACAGGAGTTTCTTTCCTGCCCATGTACTGGTATTCTAAACCAGGATTCACAATGGCTTCAAATCCCAATTTGTGAAGAGAAAATAAACTCCACTTATTCAGGCACCTACCTTGGGACATCATGGCAAGCTGGAATTTAAACTGAACGATTTGTGAACCAAGACCTTTTAACTGCAGTCTGTGTGCAAAAGAAGGGCAAGTGGGAGGGAGCAAATGAGCATGGGAACAAGTAATGTTCATGTCTGTCATGGAAACAGAGGCTTGCAAGGATACTCAAGTGTGGCCATAGGTAATAGAAGTACATATTTGTGGTAAAATGGTGAGATAGCATGCACAGCATGCACAGTTTAAGAATAGATCTATCCATGAATGTTAGCATGATGTCTGAACAGAAACACCAGTTTTAGAGGTAATACAAGTGAGGACCTGCAGCAAGATGTTGCAAAGCATTTCGGCTTGCCTAAGGAAGGCTGCAAAGGAGGAGGGGGTCTGGTTCCACCTTGAACAGTCATTCTTGAAGGTTAAACAACATTAGCTGGGACTATCCCTGCAGCTACCACTCTCTAATTCTGGAGGGCAGATAAAAAGGGTAGACCAGTAAGTCATGAGAGGAAAAATCCATCCACTCACTGGTTTTCACTTCCTCTCTCCCCTCCACCACTTTGACCATCTCCTGTTCTCCCCACTGCCCCCACTGCCTCCTCTTCTACCCCACCTCACTCCTGACACCTCCTCCTTCCTCCACCCTGCCACCACTGCCTCCCTTTACTGTGTTCTTCTCCTGCTGTTACTTTATTTTACCCCCATCATCCAATTTTACTGTGGGGGGGGGGGGTTAATGCCTGGTTGTAATGCTCATCTTGATCTCGAGAGACTTCTTTTCTGGCTGCAATATTTCCACAAATACAAACACTGCTTCTTCTGTTTGGGGTGTTTGTGTGTGTGTGTGTTTTAAACAAACTTCTTTGAACTTTCAGGGTTTTTTGCAAACATCAGGGTCCCCTCATATTTGTAGAAACATTCCCTCTATCTGTTCATGACCCCATTGTGCAGACTTTTTGGTCAGTGCTCATGTGCTCATGTTCAGAATTAAAGATAGCTCTGAATGCCAGCTGCAGAAGGGGCGACAACATGAAGAGACTTTCCAAGGCATATGGTTAGCCACTGTGATTAATAGGGGGCTGGACTGGATGGTCCACTGGTTTTATCCAGCAGGGCTTTTCTTATATATGTTCTTAAGGCTGCTGGGACAAAGTTTCAGGAATCAGGGACAGCTTGGATCTCTTCACTGCAGTTAGAAGGGGGGGGGGCTACTGACAAACCAATGGAGGAGACAAATTTGTTTAGTGCCTTATAGCCTCAAGTCTGAACTGCCTACAAGCTCATAGCAGCAGCAGACATCCCAGCACAGGAAGTGACCATTTCAACAGACGCCACAGTAGTGATCTTTCATTCATCCTGTCAATATTTTTATTAAATAATATCAAGCATATTATCATTCTTTATTCAATACACATAGTATTAGGCAGTGTGCATCATTATCTGCAACAACTGCCTTTGGTAGATTATATCCATCAAAGTGTATATTTCTTATCTGAATGAATCAGTTCAGACAATGTAAATGGAGCCAGTGAAGAATTATTTCAACTTCTTTGGATACTATATCTTTTACTTAAGTCTTTGAACTTAAGGAGGGAAACAAATAATTGTTTCTGTTCTTATTTCTAAGCAAGTTTAACACAAATGATGTGGAACGCCAAAAATGAAATAAAATAATCAGAATTAAATTGTTTCCTAAACTAAACTACCACTACTGCTGCAGACAATAATCACTAGTGTCTCTGGCTACATTTTCAGCAGTTGCTTTGTGGAATCTTTGCAGCAATTACAGAATTGTGGCTCAACTGACACCGTTTACATTCAGTTTTGCTACAAACCATCTGAGGGACTCAGAGTTTAGAAGAGCTAGACTCCATATAAGCATTGTTTTTCTTGTTTAGACATGTTTAGACATGGCTCTTGTAGCCTGCTTCTCCTATTAATAGATATTTTATAGTTTATCGCAATACAGCAACCATAAGCAGCTGTAAATTTTAATTACAGTACTTTAGAATTCTAGTTGTAAAAGAGGTGAGGATGGTAATAACCATCCTTGGGAAACTGCTCAAGAAACTGGGCCCTTATGGGAGGTGCAAGGGTAGATCCTCCATCCAATATGATCCCTGGGCACCTCAGTCCATCCCCCCCCTTCACATGGAGGATACATTCTCCCTTTGAATTGTTGCTCCTATCCCACTCAGGGAGATAAGCTAACCAGAGGCAATCCTCTTCACTATCTGGCAGCAGAAGTCCAAGTACCCCACAATGGCCCAGACACTCCACCCATCAGTCCCAAACCTCCTGAGAACTCTGGTGATGCTGCTGTCCTGGCTGCCACATTGGACTGACTCTACATTGGACTGATTCTCTGACCGCACACTCCACTGGATAGGAGAGTCGCTCCATGTTCTTGGTCACAGCTGTCTGCCAATGTCCCACAGGCATGTGTTCCTGCCACCCAGCTGAGTAGTGGCGGGACCGAAGCCAGAGGCAGCTACCTGTTCAATCTCCAGACAGCCCTACATCCAAGAAGGCCCTGCACTAGGAGTCAACCTTATCTATTGGTGGTGCACAGCAACATCAGTCAGATATTAAGGGCCCAGCTAATTAGTAATAACTGGCAAGTCTGTGGCAAGCCAAATTAAAGTGCAAAATTCGATCTACACAATGGCTCCTCTATGGTTTTGTAACTTTACCAAGACTCTGCCTTTATAACATCAAAAGCTTGGATTTGGCTCCTATTTTGTTCATTCATTTCTTATTTATATCCTGCTTTTCTCCCTTGTGGGGACCCAAAGCAGCTTATCACAATGCTATCCCTCCTTCCACTCTGTCTTCACAATAACAGTCCTGTGAGGCAGCTTAGGCTGAAAGAGTGGGACAGGCTGTGGTCACCCGTGAGCTGTCATGGCAGAGCAGGGATTTGAACTCTGTTGTTCCAGATCCTAGTCTCTCTAACCACTATAACTACACCAGCTGTTCTACTACATCTCACCAGTGATTCCTTAAGAATATAGGCTTGGGTTCTATCTGGCTTCAGGCTTCCACTGCTGACCATCAGGAGCAGTAGATTTTCACAAGGTGGTATAAACAAACTGACCTACAAAGATATGTACTAATAATCCATATTAAGTCAAACACTTTTTCCTAACTTGTACAGCAACACACTAAGGACAAAATAAGGCAACAGGCACTAATAAGATGTCTCTGGGCTCTTTTCTCAAACCGTGAAATGGTTCACGCAGACACATCCTGCAGCCATTTGAGCGGGAACCAAACAAAGTATGAGTCATGGGAAGATGCAAAGAAGTGTCACAAATGCTGACATTAAATAACAACGAGAAATGAGAAATACTTTTGAACAAGAGCAGCTGAACAAGCAACAGATTGTCAAGTCCAGCAAACACTGGGAAAGGGAGATAATGAAACAGGGCAAACATTTATGGGGAGACTTAATGAAGTCAGAGAACAGAGAAAAATAAATAAATGCTGAAATAATAGTTAAATCTCAGAAGAAAGGCTATGGAACCAATCAAGCCTTGAAAAGCTGCTAAATGATGAGGCACACAACAATCCAAGAGAACGTGGAAAGAATCAGAAAACTGTGAATAAGGGATTCTCCTAGCAATGTAGAATAATCTTTTGAACAGCATGATCTGTCTTGCCTTGAGACATCATGTTTACCTTGTGGCAAAGCCATGGCCACCTCCAGGTTGCACTGATGTTGCCAAACATTTCAGAACTTCAGATAGCCATGAGGAGCTGAGTTTCAATTGCTGTTGTCACGGGGAGGGGGATTTCTTTTTTCTGAAACTCACACTTCAGATATAGCCGTTGGTTCCTCTTATTCTCTTTTTGAGGCATTTCTCTTTCATTTTCCTTTGTAGAGAAACTGAGGCGCTCTTTTGTAATTTCAGCCCTTGCAATATGTTATGCACCATAGAATCGTGCTGTAGCATGGAGGCTTGAACTTTGGGGAAGACACTGCCTGCCTCTAAGCATTTACAGAGTGAAATTCTGAGATTCTACAGAACTTCCCTGCCTACCCCTCCTCTCTTTGAATTTCTCTTTGATCAACATGGAATTGATTGAAAACAGGCTAAAAATACATAAAAAGAGGAGAAGAAGCAAATTGTTGGATTTCAGAAAGAAACTGGGTAAAACAAGAATTAAGAGAATTTCTCTTAACAATGCTAGTTGACTGGAGTGGGTCATAAGGACCACATCACTTCAGTCTTGTTCCATCTACATTAGCTCACAATTTGCTTCCAGGCCCAAGTCAAGGTGCTGGTATAAACCTTTAAATCCCTATATGACTTAGGGTCAGCATACCTTAAGGACCACCTTCTCCCAGATGAACCTACTGTCCACTCTGGTCATTTTTGGAGGCCCCGCTTCAGTGGCAACCCAAGAAAGGACCTTTTTTCAATCATGGTGCCAAAACTTTGGAACTCCCTCCCCAGTGAGATTTACCTGTCTGCCTCTAGCACTGACTTTCACCAGCAGGTAAAGACTTCTTTGGTTTGTTTGGCATATCCCCTATTGGTTATTATTGTCATTGGCCCTCCTCCCTGGTTTTTGTTTTATGTGTGTTTTATTGACTTATTTTATATATACTTTATTTTACATACTGTCTTAATGCTGGAATATTTTAATGTGTTGATGTTTGCCACCTTGGAGACCCTATTTGGGTGGGAAGGTGGAACAGAAATAGTTTAAATGTCATAGTTCCAACCATGAATTGAGCCACCGGGGTGGGGGGCTCAACAGAGGATGCTGCTGCTGGCCTGCTGTCTTCTGCAGGTTAGTGCCATCACTGCAGATAGCCATCTAGTAATATTAAAGAGAGCCAGTATGGCCTCTATCTGATCTGGCTCCAGCTTGGCTCCTCCATTTGAACAGACAGCTGTTCTCCGTTTGCCCAGCCCTGCTCATCAGCTTCATGGCCCACCCTGCCTGCTGATTGCCAGCTTTGACAATAATCTAATCATCTTGTTAGCTATGAGAACTGTGGGGGGGTTTACTGCTGCAGAGAAACTTTGGCTGTGTTTGTATTACATGTGCATGAATGGTTTTCTTTGGACAACAGCCATTGTGCTGATTTCCCACGAAGAATATTTCGTTTGCAGGATTGTGAAATACAGCCTGTGCAACTACACTATTCTCCTGTGAGCAACTGTGCTGTAGTCTTATGAGCTGAGAGAGGAAACTCAGAATGTGGTAAGCACTGTGTAGTGCCCGCTTGCATACCTTGGCATTGTCAGTGCCTCTTACTGTACAAACTGGTAAGGCACACCACAGCTCTTGGTGTTGTCATACTCCATTTTGGCAGAATGCCAGCCATGCCAGAAGTAGCATGTGAAATATGGCTTGGAGCCTACAAAAATTGACAAAAATTGACCTTAGTCTTTTGCATTGTTGCACATACTTGTAGATGCACTTCTAAGTTCAGAGTGTGAATGGATATTTCAGAAGTGAAATAAGAGCCCTGCTTCCAGTATGACATTATTGACTGGAAACATAAATTGCAAAAACAAAAACAAAAAACAACCCACCCTCTATACATTTGGTAAGACAGATGAACAGAAGCCCTGAACCTGCCTTGGTGGGGAGGGCGGGATATTAAATAAATAAATAAAATGATAGAATCAGATACAAGACAACTGTACCAGCAAAAAAATAGCAGCAAAGAATTAGCACTTTAACAATTCCAAACAGAGCCCTTGTACTCGAGCTGCTATACTCTGCAAGGTTATAGATAGAGGGATGAATGCACAGGAGATGGGAGTAGTTACACAAGGAAAACTGTTATCCACCCAAGCTGAAAGGACCACATATACTCCACTCCCTTCCCTTTAGACTAGTGCAACAGTCCTAAAGGTATGCATTCAGATATGCTTGAGACACTGATAACACACTAGAACTAGGGTCATTAGAGAGGAAGCTCTGGTATGAGGGACTAAGCAAGCATCATGCAGAAGGGCTGAGTCATATATAGGAAAATCAACCAGCAAGAGGGGTGCAAAGTGGGAAGTGGGCAGCTCTCAAGAGTTGGGATATCCAGATCACTGAGTCCTGGCCAATCCTGGTGAGTATATTCTCATATGTGCCACCATCCCCAATACTTTTGCCATTTGGAAAAACAGGGACATGAACACAAACAAACAAGGGCATGGGGACTGTATACATTCCTTTACTGGATAGACACTGGTGTGCTAGTAGTCAGTTTTCCAAACCATTCAAGAGATAGGATGGGAGAAGCCAAGCAGAAGGTTAGTACCAGTTCTGGATATTGTCCGTTCCTCTCTAGGGTTACTTGAATCTCAGTCCAAACAACCCTCCTTTTAGCATCTTGACTACTATGCCCAGGGACCAACCTTATTTCTCTGGGCCCTATGAGCAGTTATAATCTGCTCCCATCTCACTATCATATCCTTTTTCACAAACTCATTACAGATTTTTTTTCTGAAATGAGATAAATATCCATATCATGGTGATGGTCTATCCACCTTGCAAGCAGCAGGACTCAGGTTCAGCCCCCAACACCTCCAGTTAAAAGAATCCAGTAGGATTTAATGTAAAAGACCTGAAACCCTGGAGAGCTATTGCCAGTCAGAGTAGACAATGCTGACCTTTATGGACCAATGACCTAACTCGTATAAGGCAAGTTCATGCCAAGGCCAAAGCCCTGGCGAGCTACAGCCTCAGTTAAGATGTATCCATTTTCCCTGCCCGTCTGTGTTTCAGCTCTGATTATGCCATTTAACTTGATATGTGAACAAGCTGAAATGAAAGCTTGATGCACATTGCTGGAGCTGACCTTTGACAGATGAAATGCTGTAGCTGCAAACGAAAGCTGCACCTTGGACAAAATAATAAGGAACTAATGGATTTAAAATGCAAGCTCAAAAATTTGAAAGGGGCGCTGAAATTATGGAAGCAAGCATGACCCCCTGCCATAAATTCAGCCAGACTTCCAAGAAACAATGAATAGAAGCAAGTCAAAAGTAATAACATTCAGCTACATCTACAAATCCTAAATCATAGACACTTTATGGAACCATAATAGATTTTTCTAACAAATAGTAGCATTTCAAAGAGGATCTATAGAACCAACACTGAAACAGCACGGCGTGACATATTATCCAAAGCTTAAACTAATTACAATATGCAAAGCCTAGGGAAAGACATTGATAAGGGGAAACAAAATATTTTATATCAAAATCTGGAACAATATGCACAATGCCAGCCTTAGTCAATATTTTATGTCAATACAGTGGATGTTAGCATTGTAAATCACTGTGTAGGAATATAATGTAAAAAAAAAATAGCTAAAATGAAAATCTGACAATAGCAAGAGAAGCCATGGCTCCTGCTTTTCCAAACAATAGCATTTCTCAAGAGAATTAAATGGCCTGAATAGCCTGAGCTTATCAGACCTTGGAAGCTATGTTAGTATTGGTATAGTATAGTATAGTCATGGTTAGTATTTGGATGGAAGAAACCCCAATGAGGAATCACCGTAAGTCAGCTGCGACTTAACCATTGGTCTGATCCAGTATGGTTGCTCTTATATTCTTAAATTCTGATCTACTCAACAGGCTCTGATACTGAATTTATCACTTTATGGTACAGTCAACTGACTTTGTTGAGCTATATAATTAATAAATTTGCTGTTGAATCATGTACAAATGTTATAAATTAACAATATCCCTCCACCAGATAGGCTTGCTGTTTGTCCCACTTGCCAACGGCAAGGGCATGAGCATTCAGGGGTGACCCCAGTCTTGTAGAAAAGCTTGGCCTGAGGAGGTCTGTGGTGATGGCATCTTCACTATTGACATTACATAGGGCTTATAAAGCAGAGGTATTTTGCAGGACTTTGGAATGAGCACCCAGATTGCATTCTTTCACTGGGCTTAGAGCCATTTAAGGCTGGCCACACTGTGATCTTATTCAAAGTGTGCAGTCCCCGTCCCCCCATTTCATTGGTTATTGCATTGATTTTTTTTTGTCTCTTATTAATTTCATGAGGAAATTTATACCATTAGGTTGTAACATCTTTTTCTCCATCCAGTTAGGATAAAATTTTCAGGGTTTGTACGACTTGCCCAAGAGATCTTCACAACCAGATTTCTGGCAGACAAAACAAAAGGTCCCAGTTTTAGGGGGAAATTCACATTATTATTTACTGCACAGGCACAGAAAGGTGTTTATAACCACAAGAAAGGCAGGCAGAGTTACCTAGCATGCATGTAGGCTTACATTTGTCATCCTCCAGAAAGCAGGCAGAGTTAGAAAGGAGTGCCAGAGCCACCCATGACCCATTGGTGTTACACAATTCCCCATAACTTGCTTATTTTCAGACAGTGAACTTGAGTGGAAATAATAGTACTTGGTAGAAATCCCTTAAAATATGTGTGCCCTTCAATGTGTGATGCTGAGAGAGAGATACTCAATATGAAAAATACAAGAATTCCATGTGTGTATGCACTCAGGTTGTCAACCTCCAGGTAGGCCTGGAGAGATCAAGTCCCCTGAAGAAAATAGCTGTTTGGAAGGTGGACTCTGTGGCATTATATTCCCATGAGCTCCCTACCTTTCCCAAACCCCATGTTCCCCAGGCTCCGCCCCCAAATCTCAAAATTTTTCCCAACCCTAAGTTCACAGTTCTAGTATTCACTGCAAATGACTTCACTAAATCACAGGGCAACAAATATTAAAACAGACTTGTTAAAACTTACACTGAAGAGAAAGAAAACATGATCTCACACACTATACTAGGGATGGGGACAACCGGGAGGATGGTAATTTTAAGATCTGGATATCAGGAAGCCAAGAAATATTGATATATCTGGTTATTTGGGCCCCAAATACTGGTTTGCTATTTAGATCCTGTTTTTTTGGGGGGGGGGTCCCAATATTAATTGGCTCTGTTATTCCTTATAGGGAATCTGTCCAGCAAGCTGTAAGGACTTGGGATTTTTTAAGCTAATGGCACCAAAATTACAGTAGAGCTGCCAGTGCCTATCCACTAAGTATTCCCCAAGTTTCAAATGAATTGGGCCAAGAAGTCCAATTCTATGGGCCCCTAAACAAGGTGCCCCCAGCCATCCTCCATGGTTTCCTGGGGGGGGGGGGATTCCAGCTTTCTCCAGGGCACACAGTAACCAAACACTCAAGAGCAACCACTGGCCAGAAGTCTCTCACACCAAACTAAACAAAAAAGCCCAAAGAACCAATGCAGAACCGGGGAATCCCAGCAGAAGTACAGGACAATTTCAAATTAGAGAATCAATACCAATGTCAAACGAGTGAATCCTACAAATCAAATGGTTTTAACAAGGAACTTTGTTGCAAGCCCAACAAATGTCAAAGAAGAATCAATTCAATATTTAAACAGAGAATACACACCAATGTTGAATCCAATAATCCAGTGCAAACCAACTTGAGTAAAGAAAACAATATTGCAACTTTGCAAGACACATGGAATTAATTTCAAAGCTCAGAATCAAATCAATTTTGCAAGCTCATACCAGTCCCTGGCAAGAAACCCCTGACAGAAACACAGACCAAAATTCAAGAAACAAACAGTCCTGGGAGCCTTAAAACACTGTCTCTCAATATTCTTAGTTACTCCCAAATATTTTTGGGATTTTTCAGAATCCATTTCCTAGTATCCTGGGAAATCCCAGATACCATCCAGAAAACCCAATGTGTCTAGAAAATAAGGTATTTTGTCAGATATATATTCAGGCCAGAAATAGCCAAATGCAGATCTCTAGATTATATAGCAATCCTTAGGGAGCAATCGTAAACTGGTTTCATTGTGAAAAGTTCAATCGGGAAAAGCAGTTGCAAAATCTATGCAGTTGCACCTATTGGAGTGGAGTGCGGGAGAAATTGTAAAGTGACAACTGAAGCACTGCCTGTTTCTTGGCAAGACCTATGCCTAATTAACCAATGGTTCATGCCGCATTCACTGCCAGGACAGCATCTGTTCAAATTAGACTGAACCACTTCTGTAGGGACTTTCATTTCTCAGCAGATAATCTTGCTCCATACTACTTATCATCTACATAATTTTCAGCTCCATAAATTCAGACCTGCTGCCATTATGATTTTTGGTGTGCTAGAAGCTCCTAAAATTTTTCCTAGAGTTCTGGCAACACTGTTGCTGGGTTGTTTCAAGAGGACATCTTTGGTACATTGATTCCAAAAAGGCAGAGGTGATACATTCTACAGCTGTAACTGGAAACAGCTCTATAGATGCCAGCAGAAGTTGTATATATTAACCCATTTACACAAGCAGAAAATGTGCCTTATCTTTATTGACTAAGTGCAGAGTGGCTGAGCACCTGCTAGAGCCCACAGACTAGAAGTGGGTCAAACTCCAACTGGAAATTCTCAGTCAATCTCCCATTTCCAAGTAAGGGAACAGGGCAGTTAGAAGTGCCACTTAGTGGGAGGGTTCCCACTCATCCTTCCTGGTCCTACACCATGGCCTTAATGAGCAGTGGGAGAAAACTGGGAGGGGAAATGGCAGTGCATGAAGACACTTTTGGGTGAAAAACAGGTGAACTGACATCACCACATTGTGGTGACACTCTAGGAATCCAACAAGTTTCTATGGTAAAAGCATAGAGATTGGCTGGATTCCTAGGCTATCACCACAATGTGCTGATGTAATGTCCTATGTCTTGGGCTGAAAGTGGTGTTGTATGTCATACAATGCCACTCCATCTCCCTGCACCCCCCCCCCCAATAAGTCTTCCTTGGCTGGCTACCCTGGGGCACTTGTGGAAGCAAGAGGATTGGAAGCTGCTGCCTTCTACTAGGCCATCCCTCCCATCTAGTCCTTAGGTCCTCACAAGATAGTGACTCTTTGGTTTTCCTTTTAGATTCACCAGCTCAAAGGGGTATGAAGTCACTTTCTATTTCTACTGATATTATCTTCAGTTGAGAGAGAGAACAGAATGGCAATGGGGAAAAGGCTACCACCAAGTGTGGGGAGAGTACAGTCACAATGGGGAGGGAACTGCAATAGTGGGGCCATGATATTCTGTGTCTTAAGGGCCTGTGGAAACCTACAGTTGGCCCTGGCATGATTTAATATCCTAGGGAAAAAATCATAATGAAAGAGTGCTGCAGGATCATAGAAAAATAAACAGTTCTTGGTAGTAAAAGTTAGTGGACTAACCCATTTTGAGCTCTTCTTCATAAGCAAGATCAATTTTATTAAAATTTTATGTTGTAAAAAGAAACTTTATATAAAAATTCACACAAACAATGCAAATATCAATATACTATATTAAAAGTATGATTAAAAGGACTGCTATATATGACACTCCACTCATAAAAAGACAAAAATCTTATAAATCCACTCTCAAGAATTCCAGAGAACCATGTGAACTTTTAAAATTGCATCAAAATTAAGATAACTTATCAAAATGCACTGATACAGCTTTGTATGACAATAAAATCAGTCTCATATTCAGGTTATGTCAACTTGTAATAAAACATACAAATAAACTATCTAGCATATCAGTATCTACTTTCACTCTTTACTGCATGAAAGCTTTTCATCAGACTTTGAATGCTCTTTACTTATTTCCTGTAATATTTTGTTTCTATTTTTGTCAGTCTTTTCAATTCTACATTTCCATTATTAGTCTTGTATTATGTATGCATGTTGTAGGGGTTAGATTAGATGGAAGATTTCTGCCTGCTCAATAGTTCTTGCACAAATGGAAGTTCTAAAATTTGGGCCAAACTACACATTATATTTTTGGCAGTTTGGGTCTTGGTTCTTCCAACCCAACTCCTTTTCCCTGCAGTCCAACAGCAGTATTCAGGGAATGCCATTTTACAAATCAGAAGGAGCCATTGCTGGCTCAGAACTGAGCCACGGGGGGGTGGGGGATAGGCTCCTGCTTTCCCCCGTGCCACTTTCAGAAGCTGAAACAGCCCTGGCAGGGAGTTGTTTGCATAACATGGTAGTAGCATCGGCTTAGAATACTTCACATACAGCTCCAAAGGGCTGTTTCAGCTCCATCAAACAGTTTGGGTGGAGCCTCTCTACCCCTCGCACCACAGTTCTGCACTATAAAGGGCTCCATCTGATCTTTAAAATCACACTCACTGCATACTGCTTTGTGACTGCAGGGAAAGTGAGTTGGGTTAGAGGAAAACAGTCCCAAGTCAACAAAAAAAAATGTAATATGTATTTTGGCCCTTATTCAGCCTGGTTTGCTGCACCAAGTGAAAGAAACTGTAGCCCCACGATCCTTCCCATGTGCCAAAGACTAGCATAAGGTCTATCTTCCAATACATTTCAAAAGCAAATTAAAATAATGCAGTCTGCTGTATATTCCATTGGTCCATATTCACATTGTTGTTTCATAAAAAAGAAGTACTAGTTGTCACAGCCTTTCCACTCTTGCTTTTGCAGGCAGAACTGCACCAAGTACCTTTTCCTTTGCACTCTTGCATTGCTAGATCCAACCCATTTTAAAGCATCATTTGTGGACTGAATGTACATTATTATACATGTAATGAGCATATAATGCTAATTTACTGAAGCACAGTGATGTTGATGGCTTCAATTTGCACAAGGGAGGAACAAAATTGGAATGAGCATTTGGAGCTGAAAGGAGAGGGATGAGAAATTCAGAACCATCCTATAACAAAGGCCATGTTAAATCCTTGTCTCACCATTAGCCGGTGTAATAAAAATACTATGCCATAACTACTACTTTAAGTACCACTTTAAAATAACCAATCAGAAACAGAGGGGCAGAGAATCTCACTAATATCATTTTCTCTATTTCAGCATAAATAATTCCTTCTTAAAGAGTTCAGGGAGAAAGGAAGTTACTCCATGTTTGTTTGTTTATTTATTATTTAATTCATTAATACTCCCCTTACCTCTCCAATGGGGACCCAAAGTGGCTTACATCATTCTCCTCTCCTCCATTTTATCCTCACAACAACCCTGTAAGGTAGGTTAGGCTGAGAGACTGTGACTAGCCCAAGGCCACCCAGCAAGCTTCCATGGCACAAGTGGGGATTCAAACCTGGATCTTCCAGATAGTAGTCCAACACTCTTAACCACTGCTCCACACTGTACAAAGCTGTATCAATGCATTTATTAATTAGAATATTTACATTTCATCATCATATTTGACATTTTTATGGCAAATCACCAAAAAAATGACAATCCATAACTACAATGGAAACTGTCAACTCTAACATCCACAATTAGTTCACTCTAGGAAGGGAGTTTCACAGTTGAGTGAAGGCTTGACTGCTGCTCAGCACAAGCCTAATTTCTGCCTAAGGGAACATCCAGATAAGGGCCCAGTGTTAGCCTGACTGCTCTATTTATTATTAACATTTGGGGAAATATTAGCTCCTAGCAATATGCAGCCGGCTTTGCGGATCCCACCTATGTATACAGAGGTTGTGCTAAACCGAGGCTTCTCATAAACTGACACAGGACTCGAGTTAGAGTATAAAGGATAAGTTGTTTACTAAAAATGTAATAAAAGGTTTATAAACAATGTTACACAATCATACACACAGTTATACAGATCTAGGAAATTAGGTAGGAGTACAGAGACATTTGCATGAGCAGGATATTTGATGGTATCCATCGAGGGTGATATTTTCCTCTCTATGGATCAGTGAAATCCGTCTGGAAAAAAGAGAGAAGTCTTCAGGCAAAGGACAAAGGACCGTGGTTCTGAACCAGCAGAAAGCCACATGGCAGATCTAAATGGTGCACCCAAGGATCCGGGAGGAAGGATGGGAGACAAGCAAGGGAGGAGGAAAAGAATCTCATCTGTGTCTGTTGGGGAGCAGTATTTATTGGGAGGTGTTCCCGGGAGGATAGCAAGATATGAGGCCATCCCAGGAGAGCCTATAGATGGTCCGTTCTCTATCCTTAGCCACTAAGAGGGTCCTATAGGAGTGGTCAATATTCAGATCTACCTGATGGTCAGGAGAGGATGTTGACGTCAGCTGCATCTGTCTTCTGGATGACAGCGACTCCTAGGCAGCAGAACCGGTTCTCAGGAAGCACCCTGCTGTCTTCACACCCTTGTGTGAAGTCCTTTGATGTATCAAATGGTGAGGGAGACTTGCAGGACAGGGTGTAAGTTTGTACCTTCATGGAGTTGCTGGTATATGTCTCTAGCCTCATGGCTTTGTGTGTGAGAGAGTGTCCTTGTGCTCTGTGTCAACCTCCAGGCCAGAGGTGGCAACCTCAGAAAATGGTACTCTGGTCCCTTATTGTAGGTATCTGTTCCCATCTTCCCACTGGTCACCTAGTACACCTTTATAACTCACATAACTGGTATCATAGTCCATTCACTGCTCTCATAAATCATCAGAAAAGGTCAAAAGAATGGTGCGCAGGCTTACACCAGACAATAATCCTTAAGGGGCTGGCAAGCTGGAACTTCTGATACTCCGATCTTAAACTATTTAAAAGTTAAAACAAAGTTTGAGTCCAGTGGCACCTTTAAGACCAACAAGGTTTTATTCAAGGCATAAGCTTTCATATGGAAGCACACTTCGGTATCTGAAGCGTTCTACTGCTTCAGACCAACATGGCTACCCACCTGGATCTATTTAAAACTTAGACTATCATGAGTTGCTATCTTTACTGGCCTAAAGGAGGCTATTCCCCCCCCATCTTTAATATTCTGTATCTCTATTTGATGTGATTTGTGCCACTCAGAATATGAAATGTACAACCGATAATTTATCACAATAACAGCAATCAAATCAATATTTTAGGTGTTCTCTTATTTGACTGAAACCTTGGGGGGAAGTGGGGGGAAGCCCCTACAAATCGCGGCTAAAATATGACTTCTAAGCACAGACATTCTGGTGCTCATTGAATGGCACTGTTATATAATTTAAACTGAATTTTAAAACATACATGAAGTATCTATCTCAGAGCAGAAAGCGTAATGCTGTAATAAATCATACCAAGAATTTGACTTATACAAAGTTGCTTGCATGAGCATTATGTCAGTAATTTAGCTGTTCCTCGCCTGCCCGAAAGGCATGGGAAATTGTGCATGGGGCACTAGAAGATGGGGGGAAACACTAGTCAGCATTTATGCAATGGCAACATGCCTTCTCATGCATTTTAATTAATGTGCATTAACAAGGCCATTGTCATTGGGTGGCTGGAAAATATCAGTGCATATTATATAGAATATGAATAATCAGTATCTTGAGCCAGAGGAGGAAGCAGCCACTGAGCATTGGTGTAAGACTGCTTTGTTTTCTGCTGATAATGTAAACCTGCAAGTGACTGATTTGTGCCAATGGGCCGACTGGCCCAATTGCTGCAATAAATCCATTCATCTTGAATTGTAACGAGCACCACCAGGCCTTCTCAGGGGTCAATAGAAGCCTGGAGCCAGCTCTGATACTTACAATGTCCCCAAAATAACAAGTATCTATACCTGAGACCTCCTTTGAGCATGAGGCCCATAACAAATGGATCTCTTGACTAAGGATCCCTATCATGACCCCTACTGAGCTGGCTGTGGACTCCGACTCAGAAGCCTCCCTCAGCAGAGGAGCTTGGGGGGAGAAACATAGACTGGGGGACAGCAGGAAACCCAGAGAGGCCCCCACAGATGCCTCACCCCATCTATTCCAGAGGCTGCCCCTAAGGAGCCTACAGTTGAGACTTCTCCACCAGAACTTTCATTTGTTCTCTCAGATCCCAGAAGAACTAAGCAATAGCCCAGGACCCAGACCATAAACCCACCAGGATCTGCCCCTACCCAGCAGAAGAGGCAGAGGGCTTGTGCTGAGGTAGCTAAGAGAAGACACGGTGCCAGATTAGCAGCAACCCTGGGTACCAGCTACAGAACTAGAACAGACTTAGTTCTCTGCAGGATTCTGGCCCAATAAAGACCTTAACAGCAGAGTTCCAGAAATGGCCTCCAGAGCAGCTGGGGCTGGTTTTCCTCAGACAGTTTAAGCTGAGAGCAAGGTAGCTTTGCTGGATTAATCAATTCTCAAGGTCATAACTCTTGTGTGCCAGACCTAGCCAAGTGGTAGTCTGCAGAGTAAGCCCTGGCTCTCAAGAAGATTGGTGGGGCAATGAAGCCTGACCTCTAAGGGTGGGTTAGAGTTCTCCTTACATCATTACTATTCTCTGGACTACAGAGATCAGTCCCCCTGGAGGAAACAGCAGCTTCAGAGAGGAGGTGCTATAGAATTACATCCCACTGAGTTCCCCTCAAACTCTGCCACCTACAGGCACTGCCCTCAAGTATCCAGGAATTTCCTACCATTGAACCACAGTCTGTCCCACTTCTATGGCCACAGACTGGGGTAACTTTTCACACATCATGCTCTCTGGACAACTGCTCACATGCATTCTGGCTGGAACAGATGGGAACAGCAAATCTGCTTCCCTTTACCCTCCCTAAATAGGTTCCACAGAAGTGTTAACTCTTTACAGGAAGTAAGAAAGACCATCTGCTAATGTAAAAACATTGGTCATGCTTATTTTAGCTAGGCTGAGGGCAAATTCAAAGTGCAGCTCTGTCAGGCCGTACCACTTCAGACCCCTTGGGTGGGTGGGGGGACTGAATTACTCACCTCTGTAAAACGCTTGCTCTGTAGCACCAGATCCCTGATGGAATACTTTCCATTTATAGAACAGATGGCTTGTTTTTAAAACTGTAAAAATTCTAGTTAAAAAAGTGGCAGTTGACTCAGCCCCCAAAGTGTGTATTTATTTATTTTCCTCCAATTCCTATCCTAATTTTCAGCCAGCTGGCTCCCACAGTGGCTTATAATATTAGTATAATCAAATTAAAATGTAATAAAGTCACAATTGCAATTACATTTAAGAGCCATTTATCAAAACAATCAAGAATGCAAAGACAGGTCCAGAAGTAGTAGAATGACAAAGGATCAGCTCAAGCTGTGTATTAATAAATCTATAGGTGCTGCTCTAAATTACTAATTTATGTGGGAAAAGGTCCTCATCCCTTTTCTAAAAACTTGCAGTGAGCTGGCCAACTGTTCTGTCTTGACCACTGCCTCTCTTGTATATGTGTGTTGTATCCCAAACTCAGTCATGCTCTGCAGAGGCCTCAGTCCTCTAGAACAGCTTTCAAGTTGTCAGGATGGCAGCCAGTTTGGTGGAGTGGTTAAGAGCAGTGGACTCTAATCTGGAGAACTAGGCTTGATTTCCCACTCCTCCACATGGAGCCTGCTGACTGAATCACAGTTCCCTCAGGATTCTCTCAGCCCCACCTACCTCACAAGGTGCCTGTAGTGGGGAGAGGAAGGGAAGGTGATTGTAAGCCGCTCTGAGACTCCTTTGGGTAGAAAAAACCAGCTCTTCTTTGCCTTCTACTCACACGTTTCTAGAGATTTTGTAACAGTGACCCATTGAAAAGAGTAGGGATGTGGAACTTGGAAATATTCAGAGTCACCAAATAATGCTATATTCAGAATAATGCTATATTTCCCAAACTGGAATGCTATAGTTTTATTTCAGAGGGTAGCCATGTTGGTCTACAACAGAACAGCTAGACTCAAGTCCAGTAGCACCTTGGAGACCAACAAGAGACCATGTGATGAAGCAAATCCTGATGAAGGGAGCTTTGACCTGCAAAAGCTTATACCCTGAAAATCTTTTTTTAAGGGGGGGGGGTATATTTTTCATATGTATGTGTACACATGTGAGTGTGTGTGCACCTGGAAATCATGGCGACCTCTGGTGACTGACCCCTACTGGGGGTCTGGAGGATATTCAGAGAGGTGGCTGAATAAAGCCTGCTCATGCCTCCTGACTGCTGGTATTTCAAGGAGGTCTCCCATCCAAGTGCTTGCCAGAGTCAACCCTGCTTAGCTTCCAAGATCTGACATGATTGAGCTTGCTTGGCCAATCCAGGCCAGGGCTTCCTTGAAATATTGTTGGTCTCTAAGATTCTACTGGACTCAAATCTAGTGGTTTATCATTTCAGATTTTCAGACTAACTCTTAATACTTGGTGTCTCATTGACTCCTATAGAAATCAGGCTAGGCTGCTTGCAAGAAGAAGAGGAAAGTGAAACCCATTCCTCAGGCAAACTGGCCTGGCTACTTGAGAATGGAAACAGAAGCATTCCCCAGACAGCCTAGCACCAAGGCGGGTGAGGGTAGACAGCTCAGTGTCCCCTGATTGGTGTCCCCATGGTTTTGCCAGAGGGAGGACATAGCAGAGGCAGAGGGATACATGCAGGAGCCCTGCAAGCCAGTAAGACTGAACCCTTTGCCTAAGGGGCTGAGAAGGGATCTGTATCAGGCAGTGCATCTGCACTGTTGAGGTTCATGCCCAAATTGCGGTCATTCCCTTATGCCTGGCACTGCTATCTGGCAGTAGTAACTGTGGCTGTTTGTACTTGTGATAGCTTAATTCCTTGGGGTTGCCACAGGTACAGGAAAAGGGTCAGAGGGCCAAGGAATACCCTTTAGAAAGTGATTTGCCTTATTGTTTTTTACTTGCAAAATAGCTATTCCTATGCAATTCCAGATATTTGGAAATTCTAGATTTTGAAACACAAATATGAAGGGCCCTAATTCCAAATCCAGATTTGGGTGCTAATGCACTTCCCTAGGAAAGAGGTTTTAAATGTGGGTGATTATCTGGTATCACTAAGTAGCTTAAGTGGTGGAACTATATTTTTTTCTGGTTATTTTATGTTTGTATTTTTAATTGTCTATACTGATAGTGAACCACTTTATGTTGCTGTCAACTTGTATAAATATTTCCATTAGTTTATTAATTAACTGTGCAGTTACCCACTCTGCTTAAGGAATTCAGATCTTGCAAGGCATGGAATTACTCAGAAAAGCTCCATTGACCATCACTGCATGGAGGCTATGGTGGCAATAAAGTCCTATGACTGGACAAACATCACTGCCTGTGAGTCTTCCCTAAAATAAATTCTACCCTGAGTTCTGCCCAGTTTCTCTGCCTTCATTCTAGCTCTTATCACTGCAGCTTTGAAACCTTGCCTGGAAATGTGGCATTCCTATCTAGTGAGAAAGAGAAGCAGTAACTGACTCCTTGTCTATTTTTTTTTTTAAAAAATGATCCTTCTGCTTGCCATGTTTTCAGCCTGGTCATCTCTCTGACATGCTAGTTTTTCATGGCCAGAACATTTGTTCATTTACAGGGGAGGCATTCAAACATTGGTCTAAAGTATTATATTCTGAGAATAGCTGCTGTAATTGGCCCTGAACTTGAGAAAACTGCTTTAGTTATTTGTTTTACAAGGAGTTTAGGACCTTTGTCCTCAGATCTGAGTCACCATCACTTTTGAATGATTCCAATTCAATCCCAACTTTAATCCTGAAAATAAAAGAAACCGGCATGAATCTAACTATTCCAAAGGGAAACAGGACTTGAATCTTGACAGAGGTCTTGCAACCCACAACAGCAAACAGAAACTTTTGAAGCAGCCTTGCGGAAGAGAACACTTAAAAAGTGTTACAAAAATTGTTGTTTCAGCATGCACATGCACACACTTAGACACATACTTAAGGACAATGAATGAATTAAAACAGCAAGCAAGATGTGCTAGGTTCAACATGCACTTGAACTGTTTTCAAAAGTAAAGATGTGATGAGAATTGCTTTAAACAGGCCCAATTTATTTTCAAAATGGTTATGAACAGAGATAACAGTAACTGAAAATGCTGCATTCAAGTTCTTATTAATATCATGTCATCATAAATGAGAGAGAAATCTTTTTTAAAAAGAGATCAGTGAATTTGTGACTACAGTGACATCAAGTGGCTAGAAGTGGAACAGACAATATTTCTCTGTAGAGCTTTCAAGGGTTGATCCAGACAATGAAACAATGTACATGCACCATCTATGTTTTAGCCTTTGTACAGCTGTACAACTGTAACACAGGTGAAATGGGCAATAGCAGAAGGGAGTAACAGTCTTACTAAAAATGAACAAGTGTATGAGTATTTAAAATGTTTTGTCAAATATAATCAGGCCAGATGTTCATTGGCAAAAGAAAGCACAGGGATTGTGGGGACTAAATAAAATTATTTTTAAAGCCAAACTTAAGAGCATTCGACAGTAGAAAGAAAGTCGCTTATGAGGAAAGGCTGAAAAGTCTGGGACTTTTCAAAGATATGAATAAGGGGGATATAATGGAGGTTTATAAAATTATGCATGGGGTGGAGAGAATTGAGAAAGTGAAATTTTTCATCCTCTCCCAAAATACTAGAACTTGAGGGCATCAAATGAAGCTGATAGGCAGTAGATTCAGGATGGACAAAAGGAAATACTTCTTTACACAGAGAGTGATTAAAATATGGAATTTGCTGCTGGAGGGTGTAGTGATGGCCAAGGGAATACGCAGCTTTAAAATAGAATTTGACAGATTCATGAAGTGTGGGTCTATCAGTGGCTACTAGCCATGGTGTCTAAAGGGGACCTCTATGTTCAGAGGCAGGCAACCTCTGAATCCCTGGTCCAGGAGGCAACATCAGCAGAAGGTCTCAGAGTCTATGCCCTGTAGCTGGCCTTCCAGAGGAACTGGTTGGCCACTATATGAGAGAGGATTCTGAACTAGATGGACCACTGATTTGATCCAGCAGGGCTTTTCTTGTGTTCTTATGTTAGCTTCTACAGGATGGATAAATGTATCAGATTGGAATTTGACTGAGACCTTGTCTAATCATTTATGACATATTTATCCACACATTTCAATGACTGACAGTACAATCCTATGCAGAATTACTCCAGTGTAAACCCACTGACTTAAACAGGCATAGACTAGAGTAATGCTGCATAGGATTGCAGCCTTCTGTGTGGTGGTAGTAACTGGCTTTTCTCCTCTGATTTCCTCTGTGTAAGTAAATTCTGGTTCCATTCGCTTCACTGATTTTGATACTGCAGCTTTTAATCACATGTCAAGTTTTTAATGGATTTTCTTGATTGCCAGTTCACGCTGTGAAGTTATTGTTGGGTCTTGCATTTATTGGTTCATTATTTGCCATCCCAGGGGCCAGGTGGATGACAGACAGAATTTTGATCATCAAATGAGACCTAAAATGAAGCACTGGGGGATGACAAGCATGCATTTGCCAAGTGAAAAGGGGGGATTAAATAGAATTGGCCTTTGGTGAGGAGCACCAAACAGTCCCAAACATAGAGTTGTCTAGCAAATCCCTATATAACATCTGTTAATTATTTTTTTAAACAACCTTTGTCTGACAACAGTTTATAAATTCAGAAAGTTAGAAGCACCTGACCTTAGAGCATTTCCAGGGATCCTTGTTCTCCCAGGATGAATGACTGGAGCAGCTCAAAGGTGCTGCACCAGTAAGACTTCCCATTATACCAGAATTGCCATCCCATGACTTTAACTGGAGTTTCTGGTAAGCAAAGATTCCTACTTCCAACAACTATCATAGTTGTGGCAGGTCCTTTAATATGTTTTCGATCAGCATTTCCCAGTATGTGAGTCCCAGCCTAAAAGTGGGTCAGGAAGCATGTGAAAAGTGGGTCCCAGGCTTTTGCAGTTTTATTGATTTGTGCATCCTCTATTTTTTTAAAATGGGTCACCATAACAAGTAAATTTGGACTTGAGTTCACTGTAACAAAAAGCCTGGGAACCACTATTCTAGGTGGCTGTCCTAGCCTTTTTGAGCCATGGCAAAAGGTGGAATACAACTATTTTAATAAATAAAATTACAAATCCCTCCCTCATTAATTACAAATCCTTTTGTTCCCATCACCACTTCTGAAAAAGGCACTTTTCTTTGACCACAGTAACCACCACAAGAATGAAAAACAGTCTGTGCAGACACTACTCTGTATAATAATTAGGGGAACTTCTTCAAGGCATGGAGTTCAGCGGGAGTGGGAAAGGAAGACACTCAGCTTGCTGTAAGCATGCATAATTCATGGCCTGGAGGCTGGTTCACCACCCATGAACATCTATGCTGCTTATCTTAACTAGAGTCCAAAACAGACAGACAGGCTACTGTTCATCAAAAGGCTAAAATAAAGGGGGGAAATGTAAAACTTTGATCACATGATATATTGAGAGAGGAAGTGGTTAAACCATTTCAATAGTTCCCTGGATTTAAACTGAGATATGGTACCTCTCTGAAGAACCTTGCCCATAATGGCAGGATCATCAGGCAGTTCTCCAGTTCAAGGCAAGTGATGCTGTGACATGGGCGTCAACTACGGGGGGGCTCGAGGGCTCGAGCCTCCCCCGAAATTTCCCGGGGGGGGCTCAGCCACCCCCGGCAAAATGAACACCCGCCGGTGGCCAGTCAGCCGGCCGTCGCCGCCTCTCCTTCCCCCCCACCCCCGGCCTGCCCTCCTGCCTCCCTGGGGCGGGGTGGGGGGGAGAGAGAGGCGGCGATGGCCGGCTGACTGGCCACCGGCGGGTGTTCATTTTGCCGGGGGTGGCTGAGCCCCCCCGGGAAATGCGGAGCGGGAGCTGGGGGCCCGCAAGGGCGACGCGCCGGCTTCAGCTCGACAGCGGCGGCGGCGGCGGCTCTCGTTCCGCCCGCTGGCTGGCTGGCCGCTGCCGCCGCAACATGCCGCGGGTCGTCCCCGACCAGCGCAGCAAGTTCGAGAACGAGGAGTTCTTCAGGAAGCTGAGCCGAGAGTGTGAGGTGAGGAGCGGGGCGGAAGTGGAGCGAGCGAACGGAGGAGCCCGGGCGGCGGCTGCTATTGCTACACACGGGCTGGGGGGACCGACGACGACTCCGCTTCGTTCTTAACCGGGGGGGGCGGGGCGGGGGGAGAATAAGAGAAGCGTGGAAAGAAGGAAGGAGACGGAGCGGCGCCGAGGAGACCCAGCGGCGGCGTCTGCTGCGCTGCTCTGCCTTGCCCTGCCCGGGGAAGAGGAGGAAAAAGTTCGCGCCGGCGAGCCGCTTGCCCTGCCACTCCGGCCTCGCGCAGGCGCCTCCCGCCCCTCCAGTTACCCCCTCTGACCCAGCACGCTCACTCCATTGCGAGTCACCACTGGGGCTTTTTCTCCCCCTCCCCCCGTGTAGCCCAAGTGCGGAGGGTACCTAAGTGAGCCCCTGCCGAGCTGCAGAGGGCCGTCTTTGCAAGCGTTGCGCATCGAAGGGAGCCTTTGCTGAGCGGCGGAGGACGTGCTTGCAAAGTGTAAAGTATCCAAGGGAGCCCCTGCCGAGCTGCGCGGGGCTTCCCCTCCCAACTGTGCTGAGTGTCAAACTGAGCCACTGCAGAGGGCCGTCTTACAAGTCTTGCTTCGCGAATCGAGCCTGGCATTCTTGTAAGTATAGGGTACCAACGGGAGCGCCTGCTGGGCTGTACGGACCTTTCCCTCTTAGCATAGGGATCCTTAATGCGGGTGTCAAAGGTCTCTTCCGCATTCTCGCTTTTGTCACTCGTTTGTCGTCCCCCCCTTTCCACATGTGTTTTGCTCTCTCTGGGACTACTAGAAAGAGCAAAACACATTTTGGGGGGGGGGGAACCCCATAACCAATGCAGCAGCAGCAGCAATCCTCCCCCGCCGGCGCCCAAGGTGAGCGGGGGGGGGGAGGGAGGGGGGCGGGGAGCGCGGCGGGCGGGCAGGGCCCGGGGGAGGGAAGCGGCGGCGGCGACTCCCTGGGGCAGGGGGTAGAGCAGCGGGACATGGTCCCGAGCGTGCGCGCGCGCAAAGCGCGCGCGCACGAAAGACAGCCCCCGCCCCCCCCGGGGATTAAGAAAGTCTACGCCCTTGTGCTGTGATCCTCACAACTAATGTGCTCAACCATCAAACTTGTGTGCATAAAAAAAATCACTGCTCACAATACCCATTTTCCTCTCCCATATTCTTGAACTGATGATAGTATCACAATTTAACAATGAGCTGTATTTCAGATGTATGTGTTGGTTTTGTGTCTGCACAGGCAGCAGCATTCATCATCCTTCTAGACAGCTGGTATATGTTCAGTATCATGGAGTAAAGCATCATGATTCATATAGGAATACTAAACGGTTGTCTAAACAATGTAACATTGGGCCATATCCTACCTGTTTTTCCCACTGGTAAAAGGGGGGGGGGCTTGTGACCAGTAGGAACACTGTGCTGTGGATCATGGGGACCATGATCATGGAAACACATGGAATGCTGGTTACAGCAAGGAGGCATAGGCGTCAATTATGGGGGGGGCTCGAGCCACCCCCAAAATTTCCCGGGGGTGACTGAGCCCCCCCGGGAAAATGGAGCGCCCACCACCGCGCGTCCACCACCGCACGTCCCTGGGCCCTTCTTAGGGCCGCTGCCACTGCCATTTCTCTCTCTCTCTCTTCCCCCCCCCCCCGGCCTGGCTGCCTCCATCCCTCCCTCCCTCCGTCCAGGGGCCAGCTAAGCAAATGCCCAGTTGGCCCCTGGATGGATGGAGGGAGGGACGGAAGCAGGAGTGGCCAGGCCGGGGGGGGGGAGGCAGCGGTGGTGGAGACATGGTCCCGGCGTGCATGCATGCATGGTTCGTGCATGCACACGACCCCCCAGGGATTTTAAAACTTGATGCCCCTGCAAGGAGGGGAATCAGAAGCGATGGAAAAGTTGGTAGGATTCAACCCATTTTCCTCTGAACATGAACCACTTCTCAACTAGCAGTGCAGTAACATAAAAAATTGCAACCCAATTCAGAATATTTAATAAACACTTGTCTGCTTCCCCCACCCTTGGCCCTCACACAACTGGTATTCAAGCAGACAAAATGGGCCAAGTCAAGGAAAATGATTAGCAAGCCAAACCATAGGCACCTGTCCCAGTAGAGTCATATCCCAGGTGGGCAAAATGGCCGTGCCAAGTCACCAAAGGAACAAAGCATTCTGTTGGGTTGGGGAGAGGGCTGCAGCCTCGCTTCGTTGTAGACTAGTGCTTTCCTCTGCTCCTGGGCTACAGTTTCCAAGAAGAAGCGTGAAACATAAACACGAAAAAGTATTTGCAATCCAATTTGGGTAAGGACATTTAATAAAAAGCGAATGATATTTAAAGTGTTTGAGAACACCGTTTATACTTTGTGATTAAATTATAAGTCAAGGAGAGGGGGAGAGTTTGGTCCCCACTATTCAAAGCGATAGAAAGTATTAGGAATCCCCCACCTGGAGGATTATCTTTCTTTTCCATTACCCCTCCCAAGAAGACTTGTTTGGCTAGTTCATCCAATGCACAGAAATCAAGATGGGTTAAAGCCATCCACAGATGGGTCATGGAGAGCCACTAGTTGGATCACTCACAAGCCTCTGTGCAGCTCTCTCTCTCCCCCTCTCACACACAAACACTTTCTGCTGCTTTGGGGAAGGCTCAGCTGCTAGTATGTGTGCACAGAGACCAAGATTTTACCTGGAAGTGATGCTGCAACATCAGTGTCCCCCCCCCCTTATTTTTCTCCACCCACTGCTCAGAGCTCTCTGTAGGGATCGGGTCTTGCTGGTGGGAGGGAAACCTGGCAAGTCTAATTATACCCCACTGAACTTCCCCTCCCCAAACCCCATGTACTGCCTCCAAATATCCAGGAATTTCCCAACTTGGATTTGGTAGCCCTACTCCCCTACTCTCATCCCTACCAGCCTCGTGACTGTTAAGAAAGAATCCAAAATGGGTCCCATAACACTGTAACTTCTTATTGAGCCACCTATGCTAATAAGAACCCAAAGGGCAGAACCCTCTCAATCAGGTAGGAATATAAACCTGGGGTGTGTATACAAAGGCCTCAAAAGAAAATGTTTTGTCTATGATGGGGTAGATTGGATATATGTATTCAGTCTCTTGCTCCTTTTGCAGTCTTGCTATAAGAGATCATTAAAAGAAGCAGAGGTGCATCAGTGGCTATTAGCCACAAAATATAGATAGGAACTCTTGGTCTGGGGCAAGTGATGCTCTGTATTCTTGGTGCTTGAGGGGAGGGCAGCAGTGGGAGGGCTTCTAGTGTCCTGGCTCCACTGCTGGACCTCCTGATGGCACCTGGGAATTTTGGCCACTGTGTGACAGAGTGTTGGACTGGATGGGCCATTGGCCTGATCCAACATTGGCTTCTCTTATGTTCTTATCAAGCAAAAGATCAGACATTGCTTTTTCCTTCCCCGTATATTAATTTGATATTTTGCTGTTCTTCACCAAGAGAACAGGAAATTCGGTAGAAATTCCTATAAGTACAAAACACATAACCAAGTAACTTCTAATACAATATGAAAACCATCCAACATGTCTAAATAGTCTTGTTTTCTACAACCAACCAAAGTGTCCCTTATTTCTTTAATGAGCATTGTTTAAATAGCTTTCTTTGTGCTTTTTTAAAAAAAGTTCCATACTACTTTTTGACCACAAGATGGCACCTAAAACATTCCCAAAAAAACAAATCAGTGGGGCGGTTCAGTTAAGTCTGCAGCAGCCAAAACAAACTGGCCCATTCTGCATCTAGTATTCATTCTGTTGTTTTACCAAACCCACACGGGAACAGAAAAAGATGCAACTCAAAACCACATTCAAATACCCTGGGCCAACACCGTACTCACTGCAGAGTCACCCCTGAATGGCCATAAAACGGCCATTAAATCTATGCAGATTTTTATACCATAAAACCGAGACATCAAAGGAAGTGAAACTGGCATGCAGTGTGGAGGCTACAATTAAATCTGACAGTCAAAGAAAGTGAAAGTGGCATGCAATGTAGAGGGGAATTTCTGTTCCAACTTGGGTTTGGTAAAACAGCGGAGCCAATGCTAGATGCAGAATGGGCCAAAAACAAAGCTTGTGGCGCCTTACATGATGGCAGCATAAACTTCTGTGAGCCAAAGCCCACTTTGTGAGATGCATGAAGTGATGACCATGTGTGTCTTACTCAGCCAGCTCTTTGTGCATCTGACAAAGTTCTCAGTGGTTCACAGAGGCTTATACCATAATCAAGTCATTTAATCTGGCAGTTCTCTCAGTAACCACTCTTACCTCAGTGGCACATTCTCAAGAGCAACAAGAACTTGATCAAGGCATGCACATCAAACATCTGTGAGTTTCACAACAGGCAAGGGGAGAGAATGTGGGAACAGTGAAAAAAATTGCACCTGATGATTTATTTTTTTTACAATGAAACCAGGTTTTACTGATGAAATGTATCACCTTTTAAAGCATATTGTAATCACTTAGCATTCCATTTAGAACACCATGGTTTATATTACACCAGGTGTATCCATTGCTGTTCCAATAAACATTCTGCTTATTAAGACCCAGAAAAGAAGGGAATTAAACAGCTGCCTTACCTCAAGTTAGACCACTTGTCCATTTGACCAGCTTGTTATTGTGATTAGCTACAGTTCTGCACTCCAGCCAACCGAGCGGTTCGAAAGCAAGAAATTGCAAGTAGATAAATAGATACCGCTTTGGTGGGAAGGTAACAGCATTCTGTGCACCTCGGCACTTAGTCATAAGGACATAAGAGAAGCCAATCTTGGATCAGGCCAATGGCCCATCCAGTCCAACACTCTTGTCACACAGTGGCCAAAAATACCAGATGTCATCAGGAGGTCCAGCAGTGGGGCCAGGACACTAGAAGCCCTCCCATTGCTGCCCCCCCCATCACCAAGAATACAGACCATTACTTGCCCTAGACCAAGAGTTCCTACCTATACCTTGTGGCTAATAGTCACTGATGGACCTCTATTCCATATGTTCATCCAATCTTGAAGCCATCCATGCTTGTAGCCACTGCCACCTCCTGCCGGCCACATGACCACAGAAGTCTTTGGATAATGCTGGCTCTTCGGCTTGAAAACGGAGATGAGCACCACCCCCTAGAGTCAGATTTGACTGGCTTTCGAGGAAAGAAAATCTTTACCTTTACAGTTCTGCAAGGCCTCCGTCAAAGCCTTACTACCTCCTCTTAAGTGGGAGATGCCAAGGACTGAACCAGGGACCTTTCATTTATTCATGCTGTACTACTGTTGTGTTTGTGTTAATAACTATGGTTTATCTATGAAAGGGCTTTGGTATCCTAATGCTCCATTTCTCATTGGCTGACTAATAAAGACTCCCATTGGTCCTGAAGCCAATCTAGGTACCCAGTCGCTGAGCCCTGCTTGGGTCCAATAATATCGCTTGTATATAGTTACATTGATAGTTATTTACTGGAATCATATAAATTAGAGTGCCACTCTCATAGAGCTGTCTCAGAGCTGAACGATGTTATGAATAAAAGCCTGTTTGTTGGATTCATCGCCTCCTGCCTCAATCCTTAATAACTACTGAGCTATGGAATATCCCCTAAGATGCCTATCCAACATCCCCCAAGGAATAGGCATAGTCTTAGCATTAGAAAATACAAGA
Organism: Lepidodactylus listeri; assembly: GCA_029233225.1. NCBI lineage: Eukaryota > Metazoa > Chordata > Lepidosauria > Squamata > Gekkonidae > Lepidodactylus > Lepidodactylus listeri. The sequence continues at coordinate 38,754,761 of JARCFY010000006.1, read as the reverse complement.
AGGGGAGACCCGCGATACTCGCGGGGGGGAGAGAAGCTAACAGCCACTCGGCCTGGCATTTCTGTCCCCCCCCCCCCGCCCTGGCACTTCTCCCTCCCTCCCGGCCTGCTCTCGCTCGGCTGAGAGGCTGAGAGCCACTCGGCCTGGCGTTTCTGTCCCCCCCACCCCGGTGTTTCAGTCCCCCCCCGCCCTGGCGTTTCGGTCCCCCCCCCGCCCCAGTGCTTCTCCCTCCCTCCCTGCACACCCATTCTCGTTCGGGCCCGAGTGGCACTAAGCCACTTGGGCCCTGCATTTCCCCCCCCCGGCACTTCCCTCCCTCCCGGCCCATTCTTGTTCCCTCCCACCACCCAACCCCCTCCCCTGTTCACTCCAGACAGCAGTGTGGCAGGCCTCGGGCCTCGCTGCACCGCCTTCTACCCCCACGACCCCCTCCCCCGTTCACTCCCACCCTTTCCCCAACAGCGGGCCCGCTCACTGGGCCTACCTGTTCTCCCCCTCCCCCCACGGGCCGTGCCTCTTTCCCCCCTTCCCCCGGCGAACGCCACCGAGGCCCGCGGCAAGGGCTGCTCTGGCGCTGCTGGTGTTTGCACCCACCGGCTCGGCAGCAGCCTACCGCCTGGCCGCCCAGCCACCGGCTCAGCCACAGCCCCCTGCCGCCGCTCGTCCACCGCCGCCAGCACGAAGGTTTAAATATCCCCCGAATATTTTTTCAAACTTTTTGGATTTTTCTGCACACGGGGGGAGTGCCCCCCGTGCGTAGGAAAACCTCCCTGCCTCCCAGGTGCCCCCCCTGCACGGATTTAGGTATCCGCACACAGGGGGCGCCTTCAGAATTAGATATATAGATGGTTTAACACAAATAGGAGTGACTTTTTACAGAGGAGGAACTATGAACAGAGTTGAAAGGTGTTTATCCTTTGGATTAATTGCTTCATAATACTGTTACCTATATAAAGCAGTAGCTGATTAAGCAGTGAGCAAAGTATGAAAGCACAGAATGAAGGCTTGGGGGCCCATTTCGGTTCCCAATATGAATCAGTTACGCATGAAAAATGTTTGCTTGCGATCCTCAAACTGATCAGCGCACTCAGCTGAGGAAGTCTGTTTGTATTGCTTCTCAAGAACTAAAAAAATAAAAAACAGCATTATAGTCTAGATGGCAGATGTCAAAAATCAAGCAGATGGTCCTAGTAGTTAGTTCAGATTCATCAGCATCACCATCCAAGGAGCAGCATTGCTGACATCATCACCAGAGTTAAAAGCTTAGCAAGAAAAAGAAATGTGCTACTATTAAAGAGGTGTTCATCTTCCCCCAGAAACATCTTTCATCAGCATCAAGGTTAATATCCTTTTTGTCCCTGAACGGCATTTGGCAAGCATTCAATTTACAAATAAATACCTGAATAGCAAAATGTAGACAATTGTTGTAAACACAGGTTGCACTCACCTTCCCTGGGGATCAATTCTCAAAACAAGAGGGAGATAAATAGTTCCTGTGCTGAGCCTAGGCAGCGCTTGCTTCAGAGGTCCTGGTGGACATGTGCATGTCATCATAACTGGGGGTCAGCTGGGGAATTCCATGCCCTCACAAAGACAAGGTAAGTTTTTTATATAGATAAAGAATAGTTCAGATTGAAATATAGGAATTGATACAACTCACCTGTGCAGTCAGTGGGAAAATCCCACTAACCTTAATAGATATAAATTGTGTCCCATGATTTCAAAGTGTCCATAAACAGCCTGGGGGAGGGAATCCTAACCAATGCTCCCTCTAAGCTGTAGAGTCTTGTGAGCAAATATTCTACTTTGTGAGCTACTGGCATTAAAGATGTGAGTGAGCGATTTGGTTACTGCATGAATCAGTTTGCTTTGGAGCCATCCTTCCTGAGCTAAGACAAAAATCTGTGAGCTGGAGGCTAAAAAACTGTGAGCTAGCTCACACTAACTCAGCTTAGAGAGAACACTGGTCCTAACTGCAGATTTTACTTGGAAACTGTCTTGGCAAAGAGTACAAGCACATGCATATTTTTCCTAAAGAGTAACGTGTACACCCTCTATGATTAACAGCATATACATACAATTTACAGTCAAAATCTGAATAAATACTAGGTACACCAATTGCAAGCTAGGAAATCAAGCTTGGTTACTCTTTCAAGCATATGGCATTTCCTTGGAAAGCCCAGTGCACGGGTAAACCTGTATAGTATGAGCCAAAGCTGAGGCAGGTGCAGCTAGGAATGCCACCAGGAATGCTAATGCTTTGTGCCTCACCCACGTACCCTTCTCCAGCAGTGATAGGCAGCATATGCAGCTGGGAGCACAGATGACAAAGCACTCATAAACAGACAGTGGAAGGAGGTAAGTGCAGGTATCAGAGAAGACGTGCGAGTAGGAAGTCGGCAACAGGGGGGCCCACCAGAATTGATGGACCCTGGCTGTTGCCCCATCTCAGGGTATGCCAACACTGGCCATGTATAGAACAATAACATTATCCTGAGTTCCAGATTCAGGTGCATTGCTGAGTTATACCAACACTGATAAACTGTTTAAAATACCATCTGGATTTTGGAATATATCCATAATAGTGCCATCCTAAGTAGAGTTGTAAGCAAGTATTGTAAGCAAGTACTGTAAGCAAGTATTGGAGTGCATAAAACCAGACAAGCCATTGGAAGGAAAAATCACAAAACTGCAACTGACTTATTTCAGCCATGTCATGTGGAAGAACCCACTAGAAAAAGCAATTATGTTGAACACGACAAAAACAAGTAGAGTTGTACCCCTCTAAGCCCTTCAGTAAATCCCACACAGATATACACTTAACTTAAAAGCATAAGATTTGCTTTGTTTTGTTTTGTCAACAGCCTTCCTGTGGCAAGAATGTTAAAAGGAAAACCTGGAAGGCAATGGCCTGGGAGTTCACACATCAAGCCTATGAGCTGGATTCAGTCAGCTTTTCCCCTCAATCTCATTTAATTTCCTTCCTTACTCCAGGCAACACTGCACACACCTCTAGTAAATACAGGTCTCCAGAGCCCCTGGATGGCCTTTTTGGCAGCCATAGCGGACTACTTGATCCCTTTTTCACCAGCAGAAAAGCTGGTTGGATCCAACCCTTTGACAACGACAGGGAGGTCAAATCCCTTCCTAAATGGAGGAAAAGCTGGATTCAGTCTTCTACTATTCCAAGTGGAGTGATTTGCATTATTTAAGTCAGACTAGAATTCAGGGTACATACAATCATGTACCTTTTGAAACATGAAAGCTTTTGTATATTTGACATCCTCTCTGGGTCAGCATGTTTGGGTTGTTAGTGCAGAGTTACAGAACCTAGGGTTGCCAGCTCTGGGTTGGGAAATACCTGGAGATTTTGGGTGGTGAAGCATAGAGAGAGCAGGTTTTGGAGAGGGGAGGGACCTCAGGAGAGTATAACGCTATGCTCCAAAGCAGCCATTTTCTTCAGGGGAACTGATCTTAGTCATCTGGATATCAATTTTTAATAGTGGGAGATCACCAGGCCCCACCTGGAGCTTGGCAACCCTATGAAATTAATGCTGAGTAGGGTGATGCCAGCTGTCACAGAAATATGCACCACTGTATGCCAAGTGGCACATTCTGCTGGGTTTGTATCCAGACACACATGATGGTGTCCTGGAGAAGCCACTATGCCTGTCTCAAATTTCCATGTATAAAATGGAAATACTGTTAAGGTATTCTTGAGAGACAGACAAGACACAATGCAAAGCACTTCATGCACCAAGAATGTATCTGAAATGGTTAAAAAGGTGATTCTTCTGCCTTTTTTCACCTTTTCTAATCAAAGCAGCATCTCAAGTTACTTTTGCAGTATTTCCCTAAAGCTCTTAGTTTATCAGACAGTTCCTCCTTCTTATTGAAATCAGCTAACATAGCAGAGACAAGGGGATTTCCCACCCTTTCCTCCTGGCCTGAAATATCTATGCAGACTACCAGAATCCATTATCCAAAGAATCCACCTAGCTTATTAGCAGAGAACAGGGCTGGACAACCCTGAGGATCTGCGGACTCATTTAAAAAAAGGTGTTGCCCCTCCCCCCCCCCCTCAGCACCACTTTTCAAATACATTTTTCTCCTTCTTCCTTTCACTCCATTATTACGTGCTATTAGCATGGTCCTTTCGGCCATGGTGCTGGAATAGGGACAGTGCAGAGGCAAATGGATTTATGTTTCCCTCAAACTAGCAAAAGTGAAAGCTAGTTGTGATGTTGCTGGAATCCTTTTGGAGAGTCCCTATGTAACACCCCAACAAGGAAGCAATCCTAAAGTCATCTATTCAGAAGTAAAATCCCATGTTATTAAGGGAGGCTGACTCCCAAGAAAGTATGCTTGGGACCCCAGCCTTAGTAAACCAGATTAGGTGGGTGTCCGATTAACCCGACACATTACCACTGAGAGTAAATCCACCATAAGACACACTTTAAGTCAGTAGCCATCCACAGAGAAAGCAACAGAAAGTGCGCTCAGATATCACAGTAAATTGTAGCTTGTTTAATATAATATTTGTGCAACAATGTGCATTCATTCAGATATAAGTAACAATCTCAGTTTGTGGGTAAAGTCTTGGTCGTCCATTTCCTGTCTCCTCTCTGCCATTAAGCAGGGTGAGTATCTTCCCTGTATTGTTGTTTCTGACAAGGGCATTGCTACTCAATAAATAATTCTTTAAAAAACCAAAACCCTGTGGTTTATACACATTGCAACAAACAACAGTTAGTACAAAACATGGTTAACAAACCATCTACCAATCCTGGTATGAAATCAACCAAAACAACAGTTTGTTGCAATATACACAGGGCTTTTTTTGTAGAAAAAGCCCAGCAAGAACTCGTTAGCATAATAGGCCACACCCAACAGCAGAAACTCATTAGCATATTAGGCCACACCACTGACAGCACAGCTTATTAGCATATTAGGCCACACCCCCATGTTACCAGAAGAGTGGTCATCCAGCCACACCCACCTGTTGCTGCTTATTCTGTTTACCTTGTTTGTTGTCAAAACCCAGGGCTTTTTTGTAGCAGTAATTAATTTGCATGTTAGGCCACATACCCCTAATGTAGCCAATCCTAATGAGTTTCTGCTGTTGGGTGTGGCCTATTATGCTAATGAGTTTCTGCTGGATGTGGCCAACTCAGGAGCCAGCCGGAACTCTGTTCTTGTGTGTTCCTGCCCAAAAATAGCCCTGAATATATGAATGCAGACAGTACACTGAACACAACCATTGCGTAACTCTGGATAAACACTCCTGCCCTGCTATGCCAATAATACATAACTAAATGCAAAATATAACCAGTTGTGATGCCATAAAGTAAGCACTACCTGGAAACACTTGCAATGCATACGAGTTAAGTAATCCTGCATCTGGCAGGAAGTTAAATGTGATGGGGAGACTTCAAAAATGAAAAAAAAACTGAAACCAAAACTCATAAGACTGAAAGTGTGTGTGTGTGTGTGTGTGTGCGCGCGCGCCATCAAGTCACAGCTGACTTATGGCAATCCCTGGTGGAGTTTTCAAGGCAAAAGATGTTCAGAGGTGGTTTGCCATTGCCTGTCCTCCATCTTGTAACCCTGGACTTCCTTGGCAGTCTCCCATCCAAACACTAGCCAGAACTGACCCTGCTTAGATTCTGAGACTAGATTATTTAAATGGCAGTTTCTAATGGATTTCTTGTAGCCAAGGGTAGTGACAGTTATTCTTCTTTATCTGATAAAATGTCAAATGGAAAACACACCATGAAGGGACTTTCCCAAATTAGGTATGGAACTACTTATAAAGTTTCCCTGTGCTAAAAGTGTCTTTAATAGTTGCCTGTGCCTTGGGAATTCCCACTTTCCCTTTTACTTTTTTCAGCAATATACTTCCTGTGCATTGCCAAAGTCACCAGCTGCAAAAATTACACAAGTCATCTATTGCCAAAGACCTTTAACCAAATGGACAAGTTACGCCCACTTTACTCTTCTGCACCCAAGCTCAGCCTCTGCCCTGTAACTCATTCTTACCTTGCCTGCACCAGTTGCAGTTAATGACAACCCACTGCAGCTGACCAGTGCCATCCTAAGCAGAGTTGTACACTTCTAAGGCCACATAAATCCATGCATTTAGGAGGCTGTGACTCTGCTTAAGACTGTATGGTCAGAGAAATAATTTTATCATTACTCTTTCTGAAATGTCAATAGATTTGCATTCTAAGAAGCCCCAGTGCTATCCCAAATGCTTGAGACAAAGCTTTTTAGAATAGCTTGTTTACTGTACTTGTGGAAGCAAGCAAAAAGTGAGTCCTTCCCCACCTTTCCGACATTTTATTACCCTGTGGCAGAGAGCCAGGAGGGATGAGAGGCACAGATGCTGCCCCACACTTGTTCCTGGCTAAACTCAGAGTTACTTCCCCCAGAACTCATTTTCAGAGGAACTGGATGTTTTTTACAGGTGTATTTAAATTTCTGGGTCTTTTATATTTCAAACTCAGGACTGAGACCTATGGTGTCTTCATAAATACTTTATTTACAAATATACAAGCAGAGCATGGCAGAGGCAAACAGTCTTTCAGCAGGTACCCCCAAGCGTCTATCCTTATATCAGTTTCCCAGACAGCAAAGCTGTACATACACACACACACACACACACCAGGCTGTAGCCCACTTTCAAGTAACCATGGCCGGATACTCCCAGTTCCCCCTCTCCAATTCAAGTTGCAGAACTGGATTCAACTACAGGAACCATTACTGGGGGGGGGGGGGGGGTCTTTCCCCAACTCTCAGGCAGGTTTCTGGAGAGGCAGTATTAAAATGCTCTAGACCAGGTGTGGCCAAACTTGCTTAACGCAAGAGCCACACAGAATAAATGTTAGATGTTTGAGAGCCACAAGACATAAACAAATATTACACACACGTTTTTATTGGAAAATATGCAAATTTGCTTTTTTATTAACATTAAATGAGACTGCCAAAAATAAAAACAAAAGGGGGAAAAACAGATATTGATAATATTTATTTGTCCAATGATATTTATTTGTTTGCTAATTATATTTATGTGTCTAAGAGAGAGAGAGGTGCAAAGAAAGAGAGAGAGAGAGAGACAAAGAAAGCAAGTAGATGGGGAAGAGAGGGGGAGGGATGAAGGAAGAGAGACAGAAAGAAAGAGAGAGAGCAAATAGATGGGGAACCTCCTGGAAGCCACACAATATGAGTGAAAGAACCGCGTGTGGCTCCTGAGCCACAGTTTGGCCACCCCTGCTCTAGACCCAGTCACTTTTTACTTTAAAGGATGATGCCAGATCAGAAAGTTTGTTCAAAACTCTTGACATTAAAGGCATGCATGGAAAAAGCCAATCTATGACTAACAGTGGCACACCTCCAGGTGTCACTCTGTTCCACTTAGGGTTGCCAGCTGTGGATTGGGAAATTCCTGGAGATTTTGGGGGTGAAGACTGGGGAGAGTGGGGTTTGCGGAAGGACTTCAGCAGGGTATAATGCCATACAGACCAACTTCCAAAGCAGCCAATTGCCCCAAGGGAACTGACATCTGTTGGCTAGAGACCAGTCATGATTCGGAGAGATCTCCCGCCACCACCTAGAGGTTGGCAGGCCTAGTTCCATCACATGGATAAGACTCAAAGTCGAAGACACAAATGCACCCCAGGAGTCAAGGACCCCTGCCATTACTTGTATAAACACAGAACAATCCTGACACAAAGAGATCCCCGTCGATGGGTTATGAACCCCATTATATCAGGTCACCTTACTGACAAGGAAATACACAGGGACAGAAGAGAAGGCATTCATGCCATGTCACTTGGTCAGATCACAGTCCAAGCATGAAGAGTCTGTGGCTTACCTTAGACAGGGGGAGCCCCTGCACTAGGGAACAATGCACCTGTGCTCACCTGAGGCCAGTCACTCACTCCCACTCTGACTTACCACCCAGAGTTCTTGAAAGGATAAAGTGGACGAAGGGAGAATAATACAGTGCCTCTGTGGTCCCCATCTGGAGAAAAGTGGGATATAAATAAAAATAAAACAAAAGAAACTCCTCCTACTCTCTTTCCATCAGATTGTTTTATTCTTCCTCCCCATACCTACGAGGTGGCTGCAGTCCGGAATTAGGAAGAAACTGTAATTTTGCCACTGGATCTTTTTAGATTGCTGGATTAGCATTATTTATGTATGCATTTTATGGTTCTAATGTTTTTACTATTTGTTGTACATTGTCCAGAGCCCTGTGGGAGTGGGGACTGGGTGATTCATGAGTTTAATAAATAACAAAAATAATAAAGCATGGTCAGTGGTGCTCTCTTTTGCTGGAAACCCCTCTCTATGTCTAGCTGAAGAAAGTCTCTTACTTGGAAAACAGTTCTGATCAATTACTAGCAAATTCCCCTTTCTTGTACTATCACCACCAGAGTCTAACTGACTGGTGTCCCTCTGAATCATATTCTTGTTTACTGTCCTAACAGGCCCAAACCAGGCAGAGACTTCCGGCAAGCCAAAGGGGAAAAAAACCTCTGTTTCTCAGGTCATCATGACCCGCTTAGCTCCTGGCAGCACTTTAGATGTTACAGATAAGAGAAAAAGGAATTGATTTCATCAGCATATAAAAAATCAGTAGCTCTCTACTTTAAAAAGTATGTGTAATCACAGGCAGCAAACCTCATAGAAGTATGTCATAAGGCAAAGTTCACTTTTTCCCCAGCTACAGTCATTCTAGTAGGAAAGCAGGAGGAGGGAGCAGGGCTAGAACTCATTCTTCAAACACTACAGAGCGTTGTTGGATTGTACAGTAAGTTTTATGCTGTGTAGGACAGTCCTGCTTTTGCCTGCCTGAGGCAAGGTCCAAACCCAAGGAAGCAAGAACCATCACAACCAGTCCAGAGAAGTAAGAACCATCAGAACCAGGCAAGGGGAACAATTGCACCTAGAATTAAGCATGCAAGAGGGAGTGATTCTCATCTCCCCCCCACCGCTGCCCATTCTTCACAGCTGAACCCTTATTCAGCAGAGGGTTTTGAGGCTATGGCATGCGGCAGGGGCAGCGGGAGAGATGGGACTGAGAGATACTTTAGCACACTAAGAGGCTAACTATGATTCAGGAATAGGGGGTCCAGATCCTCCTCAACCACTGGCAGCGGATTGGGGGGGGGGGTTGCCAGATCCATGTTGGGAAACTCCTGGAGCTTTCAAGAGGGAGCCTGGAGAGGACAGGGACCTCAGTGGGGTACAATACCACAGAGTCCATCCCGGTCTAAAGCATCCATTTTCCCCAGGGAAACTAATCTCTATAGCCTGGAGATGAGCTGTAATTCTGGGGGATTCCCAAGTCCCATCTGGAGGCTGGTATCCCTATTCAGGAAGTTCCCAATTTCTTCTGATTTTGCACCTTTCTGCAGATGGATATATTGACCCTTTTATAGTGACTTACGTTGTCTTTTTGTTTGTACTGATATTATGATTTCTTTGTTGTTTCTTTTTAAGGTTGGCTTTTAAGGGAACTACTGGTTGTCCAGCATGAGAAGTTAACAAATGTAGGCTATAGCAGAGTCTAAAACAGAGCTAAAACAGGTGCCCATGCTATTACAGTTTCACAGTAAAGCTACAGCAGAGGAGGGAGGGTCTGCATGGCACAGAAGCAGCCATCAGAGCAAAAAGAGCAGAACACCAACACAGAGCCAACTGCATCATAACCAGGACAACAGCAGTTTGCCCCCTGGCACCTAATGCTTAAAGGTAAAGGTTTCCCTTGCTCGAAAGCCGGTTGAATCCAACTCTAGGGGGCGGTGCTCATCTCCATTTCCAAACCGAAGAGCCAGCGCTGTCCAAAGACTTTTCCATGGTGATGTGGATGGCATGACTAAACGCCAAGACGCACGGAACATAAGAACATAAGAGAAGCCAGTGCTGGATCAGGCCAATGGCCCATCCAGTCCAACACTCTGTCACACAGTGGCCAAAAATACCAGGTGCCATCAGGAGGTCCACCAGTGGGGCCAGGACACTAGAAGCCCCACTAGAACACTGTTACCTTCCCATCAAAGCGGTACCTATTTATCTACTTGCAATTTCTTGCTTTCGAACTGCTAGGTTGGCAGGAGCTGAGACAAGAGCTCACTCCGTCATGTGGCACCCTGGTCTCAAACTGCCGAGCTACCGATCTTCTGGTCTACAGCTCAGCATCTTAACCTCTGAGCCACCACAGCCCCACCTAGCACTTAAAATCATGCAAAACACTACAGAGAGAGAATGCCAAAGTTGGGCTGCCTCCATCAAAAAGGCCCGGTCATTACTCACTTTACCTCCAGAGGCCTACGGAATGCCTTGCTCTAGAATACCTAGCGACCTGTTGCAACCAAAGAACTCATTTGCTAAAAATCACCACTTACTGTTGGAAGGGAAAGCCATCCATAGAACTGTCCTTTTTGTACACTATTCCAACAGTTATCTTGGAGCTAAAATTCAATCTTTAAAAGCACGCCCTTAACTCATTACCTCACTCATTCAAGTAAACCCCTGCCAATAAATCATCTAAAGCTTTAATTGATGGTTCCTCTGATTAGAGCTTGCAATCCTAATTATACCACTAAACAAACATGACGTCCCTTTCCTGTCAACATTGCTGCCTTGGCCACCAGCAAAATACACACAGCTTCCCACAAACACTTTTTGAGCACAAGTTTAGGGTTATTGGTTGGGGGGGCCTATTTGTTTAGGGTTATTGGTTTGTGTTTTGTTTTGTTTTTGTCACTGGAGGACATCTCTTTCTGAGGACATCAGTAACTAGCTGGAAGGATACCACTTTCACTGTAAGGATAAATGGGTTTGGACAGAAGGCAACTAGTGAAGCTAAGTATTTTTTACTTCATTTATCCCCCACCTTACTCCCCGATGGAAACCCAAAGTAGCTTACATTGACCTCACTTCAATTTTATCTTCACAACAACCCAGTGACGTAGGCTACTCTGAGACTGTGTCAAAGTCATCCAGCAAGCCTCTGTGGCAGAGTGTCCCAGATCCTAGTCTGACACTTTAGCTGCTACATTATACTGGGTGTAGATGTCTGTCTGGTCAGAGTCTGGATAGGAGAATTAGGTTTCAGTCTCCTTTTATACATTTCCTTTGTTTTCTACCCTATTTCCTTCCTCCTTTCTCCCCTTCCTTAAATATGTACCAGATAGTCCATTCTTGGTGCTTCTCTCTTCCTTCCTTTCAGCTTTTTAAAAATCTGCCGCATTCATGTTTCATCTCCCACAAGATCTTCCACTGGGGAGGGGGGGGAATTTTTACTATCCTGGCTGGAATCTCTCCGCCACCCCAGAAACAACTCTCAGGGCAGAGCAGCAAACCTCCTCCTCCCCTATCGCACTAGGTTAATTCTGATGGTGCCTCAGGCCAAGGAGCTAGAAGAAATCGATGCAGAATCCACTTGTTTCTGTTGTCAAGTGGCTTGAAAGTCAAAGCAGGGAGTGGCATGACTGTGGGCACCCTGCCTGAGAGAGTGGGGGACAGGATCTTTCTTTCTGCATAGCCTCAAACTTTGCTTTCTTCAAACCCTTAAGATTATCTCTGTCTCTCTGCCCTGGATAACATGACTTGACCTATATGGGTCATGCTGCCTGATCCGATTCATGTTGTTCCGAAGAAAATGCCTCAGGGTTCAATGGGGCTTACTTCCAAGTCAATGAACATAGGACTGGCAGCTTATTGTGTAGGAGCCACAGAATAACAGATGCACAAGTAGGATTCTGTTGTAGACCAGGCTTCTTGTATTCAGCGAAAGAGACAGGTCTATTTTACATTTCAGATGTCTGTGAGAGATGCCTGAAAGAAGTAATGAGCTTTAGATTGTGGACAGCTGGGTCTCACGTGGAGTTTGGTGCATCAAAGTAATCACTTTTCTGGCAGAGAACTGTACAGATCAGATTTCCTGGTTATTTCAGAAGCTTTAGCTCAGAACAACTGCTCGTAGATGATGATGGAAAATCCAGGAATTCACAGTGCAGTAATTTCATGTCCCCCTCCCTAACACACACACAATGAAATTCAACTTCTTTCAAGTCTTCATGTGCTAGACAAAGTGTGATTTAAAAAAAAAAAAGTCCTGAAACATGTTTCCTGGCCAGTATGAATCTTCCCATATTACAAATGGGTGTGCGTAAATCTCACAGATACTGTTAGGAAAGGGAGGAAGATAGCATAGTTTCTAATGCATTATTTCCATATGATGAAGCAGGATGGAATCCTGAGAAAGAGGTGTGCAGCAACCCAGTGATGTAGTATTAAACATCACTTTGCTCAGTAGGGGGTGAGAGTGCTCAGCTGAGGAAGGGAGTAGTTTAGGACGACCCAAGGTTGTCATCCTTCCCATTTCAGGAAGCAGAGCTGACACCTACAGTGGGGATTTAAGGCATCCCTGCCAGCCATTGTGAGCAACCCTAAATTACAGCTGCGGGCTGAGTACCACATGACAATAATTCTGTATCCCAATTCGGCTGTGTGGAACCTTGTTGCATGACCGTGGGCTGCCCGCCTAACCTACCTCACAGGGTTGTGGTGAAGATAAAATGGAGGAAAGGAGAATGATATAAGCCACTTTGAGTCCCCAGTGGGGAGAAAAGCACGGCATAAATTAACTAACTATATAAAAGTAAATAAATGACTCCATATTGGGGGGAGGCTGCCTGGGGCGGAGTTAGAAGAACACCACTGAAGTCGTTTCTGTCTCTGGCTGCAGGAGGTTTTGTGCCCTTTCCAGCCGGCTCATACATGAACAATCCGAGAAAATCTGGGGACGCGCGCGAGACTTTTGCCACCCGTGGCGCTCTCCGCCTCAGTGGAGAGAGGCATCACGCCCTTGCCTCAGCTGAATCGTCCTCGTTCCCGTCAAGCGAACAGGCTCCTTCGCCGGCTCCCTCCCCGCCCCCAACGCCGAGCCTGCGCCGGGCGGGGGCGCGCGCGTGTATTCCGGTAGGCAACTGTGCCCTCCTCCCCGGCTCGGTATGTGCGGCGCACGTGATCAAAACCAACCTGGGAAAAGGGAGCGAGAGGGCGGGGCAGGCCTCTGCCAAAAAGCTTTAACTCTTGGGAAAGACTTTTTGGAGGAGTTTAGCGGGAAGGAGCCGTGGAAGACTTTTAAAAACTCGGCTCGAGACAAAAAAGAGCGCAGCCAGCTAACAGAGGTTTAAAAAGGTAAAGAGTGGTTTGTTGCAGCATTAGTTCACTTTGTGCTACAATAAATCTGCTAGTATTTAAGATAAACCTCCCTCCCAACGAAAACTCTTCTTTTCTTCCTTCAATATATTGACGTGCCTATTCGTCTGGAATTAATACAGCGAGCTAATTGACCATAGTTCAGCCAGACCTCATGCAAATTTTATATGTAATTGTCACAGATAAACTTCTTACACATTCATGAAACTGCCTTATACGGAATCGGCCTATTGGTGTATCAAGGCCAGTGTTGTCTCCTCAGATTGGCCGCAGTTCTGCGGAGTCTCCAGCTAAGGTCTTTCAGTCACCTACCATCTGATCTTTCTTTTGAATGGGATGTGCTAGGGGAACTGAACCTGGGGCCTTCTGCATGCATCATAGAAGCTGTACTGCTGAGCCTCAGCCCTTCCACAATCGTACCTATGATTGGCCCATAAGATTGGGATAAAATTGGCTCCTTTGAGCATCTTCTCAGGGGACATACAAAGCTATCATATGTGTGTTTGTAGAGCAGTACACCCCCCCCCCCCCGATTTTACTGGATTAATCCCCCAGTAAACACAGACGCAGCAAAATGTAAAAACCCCTTTTTTTGAAATCCATTAAAATAACACAGAACAATGTGTAAGCTTTAAAGTTCTCCAGAAGTCTCCATCGGACTGGAGGTTTGAGGGTGTTTTTCCGTTTTGTTTTTGGAATCCCGAGTGAAGTGGGCATAAAACCGAGAGTAGTAAAAGTGTGGTGAGTTTTCCTTTCTTTTTCCTAACATGGTTGCCGGTTGAGGCGGGTAGCCGTGTTGGTCTGAAGCAACAGAACAAAGTTTGAGTTCAGTGGCCCCTTCAAGACCAATAAAGTTTATTTCTGGGGTATAAACTTTAGTGAGCAGGCACAATTCTTCAGCTACATTGAAACAAACTCCGCCAGCCGTTACATTTAGGTAGCGAGAGTGTGGGAGAGGTGCCAAGAAGGACTAATTAGAGTCCAGATGCATAAGTAACAGGCAATAAGTATAGCTAAAATTGGATTAAAGGAGTTGGTTGAGGGTTCTAATAACCAATGGCGAAGGCCAGAGAGCCCCGGCGTGTTTTGGAGTTGCTCCGAAATGACTAAACACGGAGTAGAAAGACGGTCCTGCCGAGGCGGTGAGCGAAAGGAAATCGATGTTCTCCGCCTGCCCACGTGTGCTCGTGAAACGCTGAACCACATCAGAGAGTCCGGGCCAGACCTTCCAGACTGCACGCGGCTGCTTTCCTAGAATAGGTGGGCGGAGTCTTCTGGGGTTGAGCCCTCGCCTCCTCCTCTCCCCATTCCTTTCTCCCGTATCAGGGCGGATCGGGAGTGGTCAGAGTTCGTCGCTTCTTCCTGGGGTGATCTAGCCGCTTAGTCACCGTCGCGCCTGTAAATATTGCGCGAGATTGCGGGTGACTTTAAAAAAATGCAATTTTTCTTCTGTTCCCTTCTCTTTCATTAGAGCAGAGGGTTTCCAAGCAGGAGAAACAGTCGTTCCGGTTTCGCTTCCGCTGCATTGGATTATTTGGTGCTCTTTGAAGTCTGCGGCAGGCGTCTCCCAAAGGGAAACTTGTGTTGGATATCAAATCCGTTGAGCCCGCAGATCCGGACGGAAATCTCTGGAAGCGCTTCGATCAGAACCGAAGGGGAGACTGGTGGAAGCGGGAGGCGGACAGCTAAAGACGGGAAAATAGGTTTAGGGGAAAGAATGCCTGGCGAGAGACGCTTGGTAACGGAAGGGAAGACTGGTTGCAACTGCAGGGGAAGTCGGTAAATGGAGAAGTTGGGGGTCGGAGCAAAGGGGAGGCCTGAAGGCGGTAGAGTTAGAAGGGGAGGGGGAGAGTCCGGGGCAGACGGAAGCCTGGCGGGAGGGAGAGAAAGCGAGCTGAGGCGGGGCCGCTTGGAGAGCCAAACTCTTGGGATGTGATGCGAAGCGGGCGTTGCGAGGAGGGGGCGCGCAGAAGGATAGGGGGGCGCTCGCTCTCTTTATTCCTTCCGGGGATCCCAAGAAAGTGGTCCAGGATCAGAGAGAATCCCGCCTGCTCCCGGATTGTTTGGAGCCCGTTGCGTGGGTCAAGGGACGAGGCTCCGCTGCCGTTGGAGACGCCGGAGGATTAGTAGGGACACTTCGGCCCTGAACCGAGAGCCGGACTTGAGGGCTGCGGACAGCGGCACGAGGATGAACGGCGGCGGAGAGGCGAGCTCGTCGCCCTCCTCCATCAGCTGCACGCTGCCCACCATCTCCTCCAACAAGCTCCCGGACCTGCGCTTCATCAGCCGGGGCACCTACGGCACCGTGTCTTCCGCGCGTCATGCGGACTGGAGGGTCCCCGTGGCTGTCAAGTGTCTGCAGGGGCCTTTGCTCGAGAGGTAAGACTTGGTGGTGGTGGTGGGGAGGCGTGGATGCTGGAGTGAGTGTGGACTTTCGGTAGAAGACGAGCTACTGTCAGCTTGAAATTCTTGAGAAATCACATGTCCCATCTTCCTTGTGCAGCTATGAAGTCTCCCCCCCCACTCCCCCCCCCCCCCCCGAAATCTGCTTGTTTACTTCTTAGCTTTTATCTTTCCCTGTGCAGCAACTTATGAAGGATGTTAGGCTCAGAAATAGTGACAGGCCTAAGGTCACCCAAGAAACTTCGGGGCAGAGGGTGGGATTTGGCGTTCTAACCCTTACAAAACACTCTCTTTTCTGCTGAGGCCAGTCTTCTGATTTCTGTCACCACTGTACACTTGACCTTTCTTTTCTTTTTTTTCTGCTTTTTATTTTCCTTTTATTATTGTGAATGCTATTGATAACCACCAGCCCCCCCCCCCCAACCCCTCCAGGATAAAAAAAAACCCTGGCTACGGGCCTGACAGCCAAACTCCTTCTCCCCCATTTCAAAATCTCAGTCTACCACATGAAAGTGGCTGGCTGATATTCTTGAACTCCAGAACTTGAAACCATCCCCCACAAGCCTGTCTTATCCAGGATGTTGCTTAGGTAAGATCTATGTAGGTCTCACTTGACCAGTGTAAACACAAAAGCATCACAAGTTTATTTTACAGTTATAATTGTGTTTACCAAGTAAAAGCCTTGATATTATTCATTTACAACCATTTTCCTTTGTACAGATTACCATAGTTCAGTTGGTATATGCATTTTTTCCTTGTTTTTGAGACCAGTATTTAGCAATGTCTAGAAAATGCAAATGAAACCACATTTTCATGTCCTTTAAGCCAAACACTCCTTCTGTATGTCTGACAGTCATTCCTTATCAGTTCTTCCCTATCAATTAGCTTTCTGCTTAGGAATAGTATTGGGTACAACTGTCCCTGTGGCCCCTTATAACTCAGAATCACTTCAAGGTCAATAGTAGAAGAATCTGTAGTTACAGTGAAAGGTTTTTCAAAGGCAGGGGCAATTAATACAACCTCTGAAGATATCAGAGTTTTTAAGCAATGGAAGGCTTCTTGGCATTTATCTGTCTAGTTAACCTGATTGGGCATAGCTTTCTTGGTCAGATCACTTGGAGAAGCAGCAGTGCTACTGTGGTCTTCCACAAACATTCCTAGGGATGATCTTATCTGCTGCTTGCTTTTAGGTATAGGCCAGTTCACATTTACTTTTCGGCTTTCAGTTTGGGTGACCCCACTTCCTATGATATGACCCAAATATGTGAATTGTTATATTTCTACGTGGAATTTCCTTCCTTTGATTTTCAGCACAGCCTTATCAATTCATCACAACACCTCAGGCTATTACGCACACACAGCTTACTACAGAGAATCTGAGCAGTCAAGCCTTCAAGCTTGAGTTCGGATTCTGTGCCTGCCTTATGCACCATCCGTTTTTCTCTGGTGTATTTATTCTGTAGCTGCAACCTTTAAAAATGCAGTTTTTCTTAATTGAGGTGGGAGAGGGTAGCCCTGTTGGGATTGCTGTGCCTGCAGGAAGCCAATGGCCAATGGCTCCTTGCAGGTGCGGCTCTGCACTGCCTTCTCCTGCTGCCTGGTTTAAACTGGGTCAACAAACAACTGGAGGATACTCAGTAGGAACATAACCCAAAAACCAAAAAATGTGTAAAAAATGCACAAACAATATACAAATACTTATTTCATTGAAAATAGACCATGAAGTGCAAAATAACACAAGAACACTGATTGGTATCATAGCAATAAACAGGTTATCTCTGACTAAAACTACTACTATTAAAGTCACTTCAAAGTTTCATTGCAGAAAAGAGTAGAAAGATCTTCATATACAGCTTCCAAATTCCTAGTAAGTTCCAAAGGTCCTATCCTAGCAGATTCTAATGATGCTTCACGTGTTCGGCAGCTTGAAGGTGTCATGTTATCACCGATGCTTTATCAAAAGAAGAACCTGAAACTGAAGGAAAATACACAAGGAAAACCAAATGGAAATGCTTGAAACACCCCTTCAATAATCATGTAAATCAGAATGTAACTATTAACTTACCGAGTGCTACAGCCTCTCACAGTCTCAAAACACTACAAGTATACATTTATCACGGACCGAAGTCTCTCATAGCCATTTCATGGCCATTGTGAGATAACAAAAAGTGTGGTGTTGCTAAATTTAAAAAAGGTAGCCGCTCACATCCTTATAGGAATACTATCCATAATCCTTAAAGTAACCCAACTTGAGAGTGTGCTTTTGCCAAGCCTTAAAACAAAGGCGTTTCAAGAATGAACAATCTACAGATAACAACTATAATCAGTATTCCAATTCAAACCATGGGGGGCTAACGTTTTGAATCTGTAAATCATCTTAGTTTCCCGTCTCATTAAGAATTTACCAAAATCCATTTTATTATATGTATCTCCTTGAAAAAGGTACAAAAAAAAATAAAAAACCTCAAAGAATCAGGGTCATGATTGTGGCTAATAAAATGCTCAATGAGTGGGGCTTTCCTATTCTGGCTTCGAATGCAGGACCTGTGCTCCAAAATCCTTACTTTTATGGGTCTGATTGTGCTGCCAATATACAATAAATTGCAATTACATAAGATGTCATATATGCATAGCTTTGAATGGCAGTTGGAAAATGACAACAAGGAATATCAAAAACTAATTTGAGGATGGACATGGTCCCGTATTCGAAGCCAGAATAGGGAAGCCCCACTCTTCCCTCCTTGAGAGGCATGATTTTCCCTCATTTTCTTACCCTATTCAGCTGATGCTAACCAATCAGATTCCTTGGAGCAGCCTGTCAGTCAAGCCTCTCTAGCTCTGTAAAGAATTAGCCCTTCACAGTCCTTTATCTCTTTGTACAGCACATCTAAGCTTCATAGAAGTGCAATCCATCACATGTCCCACTAATGGTAAGGAAGGGGAGGGGGAAAATACAGGGGGGAGATTGATGGAGAAGGGTTGGCAATGAAAGAGAGAGGGAAGATTGATAGATAAGGGGGGACAGGGAAGGAGGCAAAAGTGGGGGGATGGAATGCACCCTCCCAACAAGTTTCTTGAAGGTCACCACTTGCAATCACTTATTAAACAGAGAGAGCCTTGATTGCATGCATCCTTGGAATCTTTTGTATTAGGCCTTGGATTTTCCTTTTATTTTTCTCTATTTTACTAAGGATAAACAGCCTTGAGTGTGGGAGCAAGGTAAAGGGTGGGCAAAAAGTAATTATGACTAAATTGAAGTTCAGTTGCTTTACTGAAGACCTTTTCAGACTCCAGTGATCTTAGAGAGAAAAGAAGGAAGCTCTAAATGACTGACGATGAGAGGGACTGAATGGATTCAGTCTTGATGATCAGAAGTGAACTAATAATTATTTTATCTGAGGCAGAATTTAGGATATGTGTACCAAATTTCTGTAATAAATCCTTATCTGAATTGATCATTCCAGATGGGTGGGTGTCTTAGTCTGTAGCAGACGAATAAAGCAGGGGTCCTCCAGGGTCCTCTATATTTTTTCCAGCATAAGATTTCATGAGTCAGAGCTGACTCCATCATACACACTGAAGTTTGTATCTATTAGGCTGATGCTGTTTATATTCACAGAGGAAAGATGCAGGGGTGGTGAGATATTACAAAGAGAGGCTGGTTTAAGACAAGATCTAATTAAAAGTATTCAGATTGCTCAAAATTAGTCACTCAGTTCGGTGTTGCTAGACAGGCAAAGTAGAAGTGACATAAATGTAATAACATGATAAGCCAATGCAAGAGGAAATTACATCTGCTTATCTTACATTGCATTTTATATTACTCCTGCTTTGCCTGTCTGACAACATTTAGGGACAGCCTGCATCTACTCTCAGTGAACTGATTACTATTTTTATCCTTCTTTCTGTTGTGGATATATACTTCAGTGCATCTGACAAAGTGAGCTATGACTCACAAAAGCTTATGCTGGAATAAATTTTGTTAGTATGTATAACTGTTGTATTAATAATAGTACTGTTGTTTTGTCAGCTGTCTCCTTTATTGTTTATTTGAACTGGTTCTCCTTGGTCTCAGTGGGAAACTGGATGCCAACACCCTGCTCACATAAGTTTCAGGGTTCCCATATTAATAATCTAAAGTGACTCAGTTAATTTGGATAAGTTTTGCAGTATAGTGAGACTTGGGTCCAGCTGTAAGGATTTAAATATCCAGTGTGATTAGTACAGATGGTGAGAGAACTGGTGTACACTAGAGTAAAATGATATGTGAGCAGCCTGGTTCACATAGGGTGAAGTATTATGCACTTCCCTTTAATTCCAAGTAATTATCAGTATTAATATGCATTTCATCTAGACCAGAACTTTACTCTGTATATCCTTTGGACACCAGTAGCCAGAGCTGTACTTAAATTATTACTGTGTGTAGTGTGTGTATAGTAGTGCAACTAATATGCATGGAAATTGTAGGTAAGATTTCTGCAAATACATTTGTTGTTGTTCAGTTGCACAGTTGACCCCCATGGACCACATCATGCCTTCTCTCTTTGTGACCCCCATGGACCACATCATGCCAGGCCCTCCTGTCCTCCGTCGTCCTCTGGAATTTGCTTAATTTTATGTTTGTTGCATCGATAACACTGTCTAACCATCTCATCCTTTGTTGTCCTCTTCTTCTTTGACCTTCAATCTTTCCCAGCATCGGGGTCTTCTCCAGTGAGTGCTCCCTTCTCATTTGGTGGCCAAAGTATTTGAGATTCAGCTTCAGTATCTGGCCTTCCACGGAACAGTCAGGGTTGATTTCTTTTAGGATTGATTGATTTGATCTCCTTGCAGTCCAAGGGGCTCTCAAGAGTCTTCTCAAGCACCATAATTCGAAACCATCTATTCTTTGGCACTCGGTCTTCCTTATGGTCCAACTCTCACAGCCATACATTACTACTGGGAATACCATTGCTTTGGCCATACGGACTTCTGTTGGCAGGGTGATGACCCTACTTTTTATGATGCTGTCTAGGTTTGCCATAGCTTTCCTCCCGAGGCGCAGGCGTCTTTAAATTTCATGGCTGCAGTCACCATCTGCAGTGATCTTTTATCCCAGGAACGTGAAGTTTGTCACTGCTTCCATGACTTCCCCTTCTATTTGCCAAGGAGTGATGGGGCCAGATGCCATGATCTTGGTTTTTTTATGTTGAGTTTTAAGCCAACTGTTGCGCTCTCCTCTTTCATTCTTAGTAAGAGGCTCTTGAGGTCCTCTTCACTTTCTGTCATTAGAGTAGTATCGTCTGCATATCTGAGGTTGTTGATGTTTTTTCCAGCAATCTTAATTTTGGTTTGTGATTCATCCAGGCCGGCATTTCGCATGATGTACTCTGCATATCAATTAAATAAGCAGGGTGACAATGTACATCCTTGTTGTACTCCTTTTCCTATGCTAAACCTATCAGTTGTTCCATATCCGGTTCTAACTCACTTCTTGACCCATATACAGGTTTCTCAGGAGATATGTGAGGTGGTCTGGTACTCCCATCTCTTTAAGGACTTGCCATAGTTTGTTGTGATTCACAAAATCAAAGGCTTCATTGTAGTCAGTGAAGCAGAAATAGATGTTTTTCTGGTACTTCATAATCCAGCAAATGTTGGCAATTTGATCTCTAGTTCCTCTACCTCTTCGAAACCCAGCTTGTACTTCTGGCAGTTCTCTATTCATGTACTGCTGAAGCCTAGCTTATAGGATCTTGAACATGACCTTGCTAGTGTGTGTGAAATAAGTGCAATTGTGCGATAGTTTGAACATTCCTTGGCATTGCCCTTTTTGGGGATTGGAATGTAAACTGACCTTTTCCAATCCTGTGGCCACTGTTGCGTTTTCCAAATTTGCTGGCATATGAAGTGCAGCACTTTAACAGCATCATCTTTTAAGACTTTGAATAGCTCAGCGGGGATACCATCACCTCCACTAGCTTTGTTGTTAGTAATGCTTTCTAAGGCTCCTTTAATTTAGCAATCTAGGATGTCTGGCTCTAGGTCAGTATACATAGTAGAAGTAAAATCCTTGTTTTGAGAAGCGCAGTCAAATTAGGATACAGTTGTAAAGCCATGTGTGAGTAAGGCAAACCAGTAAAAAGGTGAGCAGAGCTGCTACACTTTCTGTAGTTTGGTAGAGAAGGAAATTTTGGAATGTCATTCAGAGGTAACAAAAATGAAGTTGCCCCTTTTTAGGGAAAGCTGTTGTGTTACGATCTATGTCATAATTGGACAAAATGTTAACTACATGTGAAGAACACCTGCTTTTCAATATAAGGATATTGTAGTTCCTGCACAGGACTAGATTACCTTGGTGATCTCTTCCAGTTCTGAGATTAAATAAACAGACATGGAACTATCTTTGCAATGTACCTGTTTTATAAGGAAAATCTGAGAAACATGATCTATCAATGGCATCTAATGCCTTTCAGGCTAGCAAAGATCTATGCAACTGGGTGTACTAAGTGCTGATTTTGTGAAGACAGATTTTTTCCAAATGTGGTAGGCCTCTAAATGGGCAACAGATTACTAGAAACAAGTGGTGAAATTATCAGTCATATTAGAGAGACATATTCCCTATAAGACAGCGATTTTACTGTTGAATTGTGTAGTGAACATGCCTAAAAATCTTCAAGCAGTAATTTTACATATGATTACTGCCACCAGATTGATCTTTGCTAGGAACTGGAAGCAAAAGAAGCCAAACATTAATGATTAGCTGAAGAAAGTAAAATAAGTGAAACTAATGGCCTGCCAGACTGGACTAGTATATTATCTGTAGAGGTGTTTTAAGTATGCTGTAATTTTATTGATTGTAATGGGGTTTTATAATTTGCTCTAAATGTAAATCTGCATAAATTGCAGACTCTATATGTTGGAACCTGCCCTGAGCCTACAGTGTGGGGAAAGCAGGATATAAGCCCAATACAATTTTTAAAAATAGAGATACTTCCAGATTAGCCTCATCATGGTCAAGGTTTGTGTAGAGAATGGCACTTTCCACAAAATGGGAGAGATAACATTCTTAATTTTACGAGGGTTTTATGGTTTGGTCCACCTTGGTCCACTCTTTATTATTTATATTTTTATTGTATCGAATAACTCTGGTTTTTTTAAAAATTAAACTTTACCTCCTTGCAGCTCCAAAAGCCTGTTCTTCCTTGTTATCTTGAGGTCACAGATATGGTTCACATGTCTCGCACAGTGGCTCACAAGATTGGGAATTAGGGTTCCTTCAAGCACTAGTTTGAGTGCGCAACTGCTGCCAGTCATGAGAGCCAGCCTTGTCTAATCACTGGCAAGAAACAGCCATTAGTATTGTTGCTTGCTCAGCTGCCTTCTGTCATTGCCGGAATGCTGATCTGGAGGAGATGGGCTGGCAACAAGGTCCCCATCTGGCATCCCGTGGACCTGGTGAACAGTGGCAGCTCGACAATGGATACCTTGCGATGCTGTCACACCCCCAACCATCACCCATGCTATTTTTGCCCTCTCTACCATACTGTCGAGGACCCAGAGCAGATAATATCCCCTCCCTTCTAATTTTCCACTCATCTTTAGGCACAGTGCAGCTAAGCCGTGCGTGCTCAGTTGCGCTTCCTGAAATCTCAGATCTTGAGACATTAAGTTCTTGGGCTGGGTGTGGCGAGTAGAGGTTTGCCTGTCCAGTCTGTGGCACCATGAATAATGCAAATGACTAGGATTAGGCTCCTTTCAAATGCTCTGCTTACCTCATAATACCAAAGTAGATAATCCACACAGGTGATGCCATGTTGATTGTTCTATCTGGCAGCTTTAGTGGGAGTTTTACCATCAGGGATGTTTTGTTTCTTCTGATGGAAGTGGGAAAAGAGCCAAAGCCTACAGAGATGTATTTGCCAGTGGTTGCCAGGCAGGTGAAGGGACATTTTGTGGGCTGTCTGTTATGAGGTAAAATGGTGAAGAGCGAATCATAGCACTACATGGGATGCCTTGCTTGTTTAATATTTAAAAAACCCAAAACATTCAAGCCAATGTAAAAACACTAATTATTTGAAACCTTTATATTCCATCTTTAAAAAAAAAAAGAAGTCTAAGTGATGAACAAGAATTACAATAAATAGAGTTGTCCCATTGTGTTTTTAATGGAATTGGAAGGCACATTAAATATGAACTGCAGATGAGTATTGCACATAGCTGCATTAAAAGTAGCACAAAATAGCAATTGCATAACAATAAATCATACCAATTTCAAAGTAGCAATAAACAGCTCATTTTCCATTGCAGAAGACAAAATCCAGTGTAAATGCCAAGAACAAACCAAATTGTCCAGAGCAAATGCAGCAATTGAATAAACAAGGGGGGGTTAGGTCCATGAGTAGAGTGTAGTTTATACAGTGTGGTTTTCCTCCCTCTCCATACCCTGCAGCCTTTTCTCAAATTTTGTTCCTTGGAGTCAGTAGACCTGCATTGGTGGCAAAGTGGGGGTCTACGGTGGGAAGAGGAAACTACCATGACAGTTGCCACCTCTCTTTCAATGATATTTCATTCATCCATCCATCCATTTATTTTATGTCGATTTATATTCCGCCCTCTCCACAAGCGGGCTCAGGGTGGATTACATACATGCCATACCATCATTGAAAACATACAGCAGGCCAAATGAAACAGAACTTTCTTTGCCTGAAATTACAAAGATGGTCCCAAGATCTCCCAGGAAAGGCCACAGTGCGGAACCACCTTAGAAAATGCCCTGTCCCTATCAAATTAATCTGAAACTTGATTGCAGCAGCTAAAATTTGCACAGCATCAAGGTGGCAATATTAACATTTTTGAAAGAATCGTTAACATATGAACAACAAATGTCTTTTAAAAGAAAGAAAACAGTCTTTTAAAAGCATTTATTACTTTTCGTTGAGTATGTTATTTAGATTGTACTTTTTAAAGTCTAAATAACAATGTTACTTTTATTGTTCATTTTGAAATTAATGCTATTTTAAATTTAAAACAATGGTGTTTTTAAAAAAAATAATAATAACCTAACCTGAATTACAACCTGCTGCCATTCAGTTGATGGGAGCACCTGTAACAGATCCTTGGTAGAGGTCTTCAGTGATCAGACAGGAGAATACAGGAGCAAAAGTTTTAAAACAACTTTCAAAACAATAAAGATTGCAGAAGAAATCAAAAGGAGCACAATAAAACAAGCAACAGTGAAATTTTTGTGAACTTTAATGTCAGTCTTATCAGACCTGAGGAAATAAGCATATTTGCATACTTAAAAAGTGCCTTTGAGCTGTGATTATATTAATGGATATAATTATTGTTATTTATTATTAGTAGTATATTAGACAAATATTAGTAATTCTGTATGGGCTAAAGCTGACACAAAGATTTTAAAAAGATTTAAGCACAAACACATTTAAGCATTATATGTGAAATATATATTACTAGGAATAAGGCCTGTTGTGGAACTAAATACAACGAGCTCTAGAAAGAGGCTCTGGGAGAGTGCCAAGACCTTGGGCACTCAGCATCAATTTGCTGTGGCAGCCTCAGTAGGGTATAATGACACAGAGTCCACCATTTTCTCCAGGAGAACTGATCTCTGCTACCTGAAGAGCAGTTGTAATTCTGAGTGATCTCCTGCCCTCACCTGGAGATTGGCAACAGTGGTTCCCCAAGAGGAATAGCTGGTTTGGAGGGCAGAGTCTATGGCATTGTACCTGTCTGAGGCCCCACCCCTCCTCAAACCTCACCCTCGCCAGGCTCCACCCCTCAGATCTCCAGAAATTCCCCACCTGGAGTTGGCAACTCTCTCTCCTTCCCAGCCAAGCATCAACCTACCTTTATTTCCCCCTCACTGTTCAGCTTTCCATCTCTTCTCCCCCCCCCCCACCTGCAGCCTCTACTGTGCTCTGAAGCCCTGACTGTCATGTCACATTGGCTGTCATGGGGGGGGCATCTCAGCAGAGTATAAGGACACAGAGTCCTCCATTCTCTTAAAGGGAACTGATCAATGCCATTTGGAGAGCAGTTGTAATTCTGAGTGATCTCCAGCCCTCACCTGGAGATTGGCAACAGTGGTTTCCCAAGAGGGAATAGCTGGTTTGGAGGGCATTGAAGCCCTGACTGTCATGTCACCCTCTTTTCCTGCACTTTTTGCCTTGGGGCAGCTGGGAACTGTGGGCAAGCAGATGAGGAAGCCCCATTCAACCCAGTGAGTGATACACCTGCAGGCCCCTCTCTGGAGCTACAGCTCAATTGAACCTTATGGGGGAACAGTTTACCACAGACAGCAGCCATCTGACAAACACAGTAACTACCATTTCGTTACACCTGCCAACAGCCACTGAGGTAACAGTTGGTCCCACACAGGAGGGAAGCAGGAGAAGTGTCTTTGTCAAGAGAGAAAGCAGTCTGCCAGAAATTCTGACAGGGCACAGTGGCTGAAATAGTAAGTGGGGAAGAGGAGCAGACCCAGCACCCAGCCAATGGCACGCAAGTACTCACAGTCAGTGAATAGGGACAGCTTCTGAGTGACACATCAGGGAGCCAACTAATTTTGGAGCGTGTGGAATGTTCAGGAGAGTCCATGGTGAAAACAGAATTTTATATAACCGGAGGATAATCATTGGTTCATAGTTGCTCAACATTTCTGAAAGTTATGACAAGTTGGCAGCCGTCATGATTACTGGGGGGGGGGGGGGGGGGCGGGAATTGCTGAACAGCTAACACAGAGCTAAATTTTGAGCTTTGGCCATTAATGGAGAGTTAGGAAAACAAAAGCTTAAATGACTCATGTATCTCCTGTTTGTGCTGAGTGTTGAAAAGGGGAATACAAACATTACCCCAACAGAAAGACGAGTGGGCATCCACAAGGCAGGTACTGTAATTCTCATATGCATATTATACTGAAATGTTAACATTGGACATGTAAGTCAGTCATGTGTCTGCTTTTGTGTAAAGTCTTAATAAGAAAGTGCAATTTCTAGGAACTTTAGCTAGGAACTGGAAATTCCCACTTCAAATCTAAGTTTAGTCTTTGGCTTTTTGTAGAGGCTTGGGCAATCACTCTCCCAGTCTGAATTCTATAGTAAGGAAATGGTGACTTCTCATGCAAGGTTATTATTACAATGAATAAGAGAAACATGTAAATGAATGTGTAAACTTAGGATGATTATTAAAGCTGTAGATCCGCCGACAACTGAACTAGAGAAGGCAGATAATGAGAAAATTGAGCAATGCTATCATTTTATTTTTCATTATGAAATGTATAGTATATTGCCCCTTCCCATGAAAAAAAATGGGTTTCTTAGGTAATCAACATTTTATTTAAATGGATGGGAAACTTGTGAGCACAGTAGTACCTCATACAAATGAGGAAATGGATTGGAGGGGGGTCAAGATGTCTGAAGCAAATTCTATGGCAGGAAAAGTGAGCTTGAACTATGATTACCTTCATCTTCACATTCCACTGAAAAGAATATTTTTTCTTGACAGGACACAGTAGTTCAAAACATTTACTATAATACCATGCATAATATACATATTCTTTTATATGTCTTTAATCTTTATCTCTTTAATAGTCAGGATTGGAGGCTTTGCTCCATGTCATGAAGAATGTAATGGACTGGATGAGGGTGAACACAGTGAAATTACACCCAGATAAAATGGAAGTTTTGTGTGTAGAGATGTCAGGCTACCACTTGGCATCCCTGGAAGGGGGCATGGACAGGCATGCTGGCATCATTCTCCCCCCCCCCCCAAATGGAAATGATATGATGTCAGGAGCAATACTCTAGGATTTGCCAAAGCACTGTGGTTAAGCCACAGATGTTTTGACAAATCCTAGAGCATCCCCCCAGTGGCATGATGTCACTTGTCAAGCTTTTTGACACTACACACCTGCACAATACTAGGCTGCCCATCCCACCCACTCCCATTTTTGCCCTCTAGTCTTTGAAATTCCAGTGGGGAGTGTTGAAGATTGCAGGGGGGAGACTTGGCAAACCTAGTTGGGGTTTAAGGTGATCTGGAAGTAGGTGTTCAGTTTGCCCTAGATGGGATTGTACTCTCCCTTAAAGAGCAGATTTATACTTTGGGCATGCTCTTGTGTGCGTCATTGATCCTGGATGCCCAGGTGAAAGAGGTAGCAAGGATGAGTGAACTGGGAAATTTTCCAATTTGATTTTTAAGAAACCATTTAAATATTTAAATAATGTTAGTCAGCAATCACTCACACATTAAATAAGCCACTTTCAAACCACTTTCAGTGCACTTTCCAATTGGATTTTATGTGTGTGAACTGGCAAAATCCAGTTGGAAAATGCATTAAAAGTGGATTGAAAGTGGATATTTTAGTGTGTGTGATTGCAGCCTTAGCAAAACATAGAAAACTATAGATAAACGTACTATATTTACGTATGTCAGGCAGAAATTCTTCCACAGAAACTATCCATCAGAAGTATGTTTTTTTTAGGTTAGATTGATTGCCAGATTGGCCTTTACTGGAAACAGTGGATCTATATGCCTTGATGACATCCAGGTTGGACTACTAGAACATCTTGTGCATGAGGCTGCTTTTGAAGACAGTTCAGAAGCTTCACCTGTTTCAGAACATAGTGGCCAGAGTGCTTCCAGGGGCTGGCTTCTACAAACATATTACCCCCATCTTGTTCCAACTGCACTGGCTTCTGAGTCCAATACATCTGGGTCCAATACATCGTGCTGGCTTGGGTCCAGTGCACATGACTGAACACCTCCATCTGTGAATAGTGGCCCATTTTCGGAGGCCATGGGGTGGGGAGAAGGGGCTTCAGTGTTCCCTCCTGTGCTATTTTGGGGAGCTGAAATGGCAGGCAGGGCAGGTGGAGCCCCACAGCTGGGCAAATAGGCCATACCCAACTTGTGACAGATGTATCATATAGTTTGGCCCTCAGAGAGGATACTGCAGTGTTGTCATACTGGACACTGTAGGGCAGAATGCCTCTGTTCTGTTTCCTTCCTTTTCCTGGAAGAATGTAATACCTACCCAAAATCTCTCACAGCCCTTTACTTTCTGTCAGTAGATCATCTCACCTTTTTCTAGAACTCAAGAGTGCTTGCTCTTTAATGTTATATAGCTGTACTCAGTAGAGGAAATTCCCATCTCACAAATGTTCATCTTATTTACATATTCCAGTGGGATAGCTTTGTTAGTATATTGCAGCAAAATCAAGGAATCTTGTGGCATCTTAAAGCTTTATGAAAACTTTGACTTTGGTAGGCTAGGGTCCATTTTGTAAAATGCAATGAAACAATACCTCAGGAGGTGCTGTTCACTATTTCCCCTCCCACCATATATATTTATATATCTGCATACTGTGGTTTCTCTTGGTGCATCTGATGAAGTGGGCTTCAGCACATGAAAGATAACACTACAATAAACCAGTTAGTATTTAATGTTCCACAAAATTCCTTATGTAAACATTAAAAATTGCAATATTCAGAAACCAGTGGATAAACATTTTAGTCTTCCAGGGCATCGTATTGTGTGTAAAACCTGTAAATTGTTTTTAAAGTTTTTTAAAACTGTTCTCAGTCTTGAAGGCTTAAATTGGTTGGAAAGCATAGAGATAAATTACTCTAAAGCAGCATTACTCTAAAGCATATGAGAGAGTTTAGCAAATGGGCAGTTCTTTAAAACAGCATCCTTTGTTTTCAGAAAATAAGTATTCTCTCTTCAGTGATGTGAAGGTCAACTTTCTTTCACTCCATCATACATGGCATTTTCATTTTATGATTTAGTTGTCTCATAACTTGTGTTTTTATCCAGAACATTGCTTCTGTAGCTCAAAGGTGTTAGGTTAACACCTGAGGCTTCTGCAATGCATTTCACTATAGGAAGTGAAAACGGTTCAGTGAAAGAAAGAAGGGGCCCACTCCAGCAGCCAGTGCAATTTTTTAGGCTATGCTTTTCTCTGGAATAAAGAGAAATGGGTATTTCAATATAAATATTTGTACAAATATCATTGAAGAAGAATGTCACTTGAAATGCTGACTTATATAAATTCTAGAAATAGAATTCTAGAAATTCTGTTCTAGAAATTTGTATTTTCCTCTTTTTCTGCATTTATTGAAAATGGTTCTTTAGCTTATTTGTGGGTGGGCTAGTTTTACTGCTACTGTTATCATAACAGGGACCACCACTCTGAGTAATGGTGGGAGAAATATCCTTTTTTTTTAAAAAAAAAAAGTATCATTGGCTGCATCGTCACATTAGTTCCAATAAAAAAAGCAGCAGCATAGGGTAGCTCTAGGAATCACAAGGAACTCTAGAACTATATGGGTCATGTCCAGGTGGCATGTCACCGCAGCTGGCATCACACACCCCATATCCCTGCCCACAGCCCTCCTGCTGGTTGGTAGACATTGCCTGGCAATCCTAGCCTTGCAATTATATCATGGTAATAGTTTCACTTGCATTGCTTCATGAGCATGACTCACTCGTCGTTAAAGGGTACATATGTGAAAAGAATTCTGTGTTGAAATATTAAATACTGAGCCTGAAAAACTTGTTTAATTTTGTCATTTGATCCCCCCACATGACGAAAAATAATGATTTTGCACTGTAGAAAGGTGAAGGCCTGGGGAGAAAATGGAGGGGGGGGGAGTAAAACTTTCTTTAGTTTAATTTTTCCCCTGAGGATTCTTCTTTTCAGTTTTGGAGAGTGCTAAAAAACTCATTCCCCCCCCCCCTTTTTGGAGTAAGTAAATGCTTTTCAAGACAAGATTTTACTCAGAATTGTGTTCTGTGAAATTTTCAAGTAAGATAATTACAGCTTTAGATATTGGTAATTCCTGTATATACTTGTGTTTGTTTAGAATATGAAGCAGTAATAGCTTGAAAAGGGCTCTGGTATCCTAAAGCTCCAATTCCTATTGGCTGATTAATAAAGACTCCCATTGGTCCTGAAGCCAATCTAGATACCCAATCACTGAGCCCTGCTTGGGTCCAATAGTATTGCTTGTATATAGTTACATTGTTGAAAGTTATGTGTTGGAACAGTATAAATGAAAGTGCTGCTCTCATAGAGCTGTCTTTTGAGCTGAACAGTGTCACTGAATAAAAGCCTGTTTGTTTGAATTCATCGCCTCCTGCTCAATACTTAAAAATACTATAGACATATTGTCAAGGATATATGTTCATTGTTTAAATGCAGCAAATTTTGTCTGCCATTAATATTTTGTAACGTGTAAGATAATAAACTATTGCCGCGTGCATTGTTTTCAGTGCTGTAAAGTTTAACTCAGTATCCAAATGTACTGAGAATGTATAATTGGAATGTATAAAGCATTTCTTTTCAAATAATGCACCTCTTTTACTTCTCAGGTGGCAAAACCTAAAATACATATGCAAAGGCAGTCGGGGGGGGGGTAGCAGTTTCTCTGTCTTTATTAGGTATATTTGCAATTTTGCTTGTAAGAATCCAAGGCATTTACACTTTTAAACTCCATACGTAAGCGAAATAGTACAATTTTATATGCTTTCTAAGTTATAAATGGTGCATTTTATGTTAATAGACCAGTAAAATATTTTTAGGTTTGGTAAGTAAGTAAGCTATAACTATATTTCAATTCCCCCTCCCCCCAAAAAACATACCCCTCCTTCTTCAGTTTGGTGTAGTGGTTAAGTGCACGGACTCTAATCTGGGAGAACCGGGTTTGATTCCCCACTCCTCCACTTGCACCTGGCTGGATGACCTTGGGCAAGCCATAGCTCTGTACCAGCTGTTCTCTCAAGGACAGCTTGGGAAAGAGCTCTCTCAGCCCCACCTACCTCACAGGGTGTCTGTTATGGGGAGGGGAAGGGAAAGGAGTTTGTAAGCCGCTCTGAGACTCTTAAGTGAGTGAAGGGCGGGATATAAATCCAATCTCTTCTTCTCTTCTTGTTCTTCTTCAAAATGTTCAGAAAGTTATGTCTCTACCCTCTTCCCATTCCATTTGCAGTCCCCTGCAGATCCAGAAAGTTGTTCCTGTGGGTCAGTGATTCAAGGAAATGGGATGAAATTCCTCTCTAGTGGAAGCCAGGTCTCCCATTATAGTGAGAGGTCCTCCCAACATGGGCTCCCATTACCCACCTCTGCTTGACAGGGCAGGGTGGATGAAGGGGGAGGGGGAGTTCAGGATCATGCCCACACATGCTGTCACTTCCAGTGTGAAATCATAAGTGACATAATCTCATGAATGCGACACTCTAGGATACACCAAAAATTCTATGGTTTAACCATAGAGTTTGGGGTGAATCCTAGAATGTTTGCCCTAAACTGACAACTTGTTAAGTTCTTAGGTCTTTAATCATCCATCAGTTCATATTTTATGAGTATGCTGTATGGTT
This sequence comes from Lepidodactylus listeri, assembly GCA_029233225.1. Taxonomy (NCBI): domain Eukaryota; kingdom Metazoa; phylum Chordata; class Lepidosauria; order Squamata; family Gekkonidae; genus Lepidodactylus; species Lepidodactylus listeri. Next base: position 38,722,741 of record JARCFY010000006.1, on the reverse strand, counting down.
GTACTTAGTAGCTTGCAAACAGAAAATTTGTAATTCCAAATTAGAAAACATGTCCCAGGACAAAACTACTTAAACCTGTTAAAATTAAACTTTTAAACAAATTTCTGGAATTCTCAGGTTTCTGCACATAATCTCTAAAATTTACAACAAAAAAGTACAAAACATCAGAACGATTTAATGCTGTAGGAGAGGGTTCTGTCCAATAGGTTACCATTTTAGTCCTTTGTTCATTTAGCTTTAGCAACATTTTCCTGGTGTTTTTTGTTTCTTCTCTTGTTCTCGCTTCCTGGCTGAAATCATTTTTGCCAGTTTCCATGACAGTACTGCACTTTCTAAGAATAAAGGGGTGAGAGCCAGGATCACTGTGGTCAGAAATCCATTTGGATCCTTTGCAGCCCATTCCATGATGTACTCAGCCCAGGATCTGATGTTATCAAGCATCTTTTCTGCCATCGAGTAGGGGAAAATCCTCATGGGGTTGTTGTGTGGATAAAAAGAAGAGACTAATGTAAACTGGTTTAATCCCCACTAGGAGACTAAGAAACTCCAGTTTAACACCACAGGACTGGACACAGTTGTAATGGAAAGCAGCCCACTGGCTTTTGTTCTTTTGGACTTTTGTTCTTTTGGACTTTGCTTTCAACCAATATGACTACCTGAAATCTCTTGACTTTTTTTAGTGTGGGTGTGCGTGCATGGTTGTAAAGTACTGGGTCCAGAGACGTGTTCAGTGAAATCGGCTCATAAGTTTATTCAGAGGTCGGAACAAGACTGCTTAGCTGGACTCGCAGGTCCACTTATATCTCTGTTCTCAACCGCACCCATGCACACACCTAACACCTGTGATTTGCTATTTACAGTGCTCCTGCATCTTATTGGTCTATCTCAGGATTTTGGCTTCCCCATTGGTCCCTACTAGGATCCGCTGGGTCTATTGTCCCTGGGAGCGAAGCTTGACGGCTTCGCTTGGCCATGTGTTTGGCCGACCACGGCTCCCCGGCCAGAACATAACAATGGTTTTCTAATCATAATGGGACTTTAGTTTACATTTCTGATTAAAAAATAACATAGTCTAGAGATTAGAGGCCGAGGACAGACTGGCAATCTAAAGCGGAGGCAAAGCGGAGGGAACTGGTGCGGGGGGAAAACTCCACGGAGCTGGCCGTTCATACTGGCCAGAGCAATGCGGACCAGCGGCGATACGGAGCGTTCAGACTGCCATGGAGCATTCAGACTGCTGCGGAGCCGGCGCGCGCGGCTCGCATGGCTCGCGCCCGCCGCTGCGCTTTTTTTTGTTTTTCTTTGACGTGTTTCGCATGTGCGCACATGCACATATGCGCATAACTTTGTGCGGCGCGTTCACACTGCCGCCTCTGGATGCCTCCCGCTTCTTCCGGTTCACACTGTTTGGAAGCGGGAGGCATGCGGAGGACGGCCCCTGAACACCGATTTTACCCTGTGTCCTGGTAAAGCGGATGGAAAGCGACTGGGAGACGGGTAAGTATGAAACGGAGCTGACGGACAGATGCGCATGTCTGAACGTGCTCCTTTCTTCCGTTTCCGAAGCGTGCCTGCCCCGCTTTACATTGCCAGTCTGTCCTCGGCCAGAGAGTTTACTTTACACTTTAGTATTTTTAGGCCCTGATGTAGTAACATTAGTTTTTTATTTGTTTTTCTTGTAGTGACAGACATAGTCTCTTAAAAGAAGCTGAAATTTTACACCAAGCAAGATTCAGCTACATTCTACCAATCCTGGGAATTTGCAACGAGCCTGAATTTCTGGGAATAGTGACAGAATATATGCCAAATGGATCATTAAACCAACTTTTACATGGGGTAAGTATTATTTGTAGCATCTTTGTCAAGGCCCAACTCAGGCAATGTCAATATTTCATTGTTATAAACTGAAGCATTTTTGTTTGAAAAGGGCATAGAAAATTGAAGGGAAACACAATATGGTTTTAAAAAGCAGAGAGCAAATTCATTTTTTAAATGATGCAGAGTATATACAGCAGCCCATGATTGAGGTGGGGGAGGGGTTTAAAACTGCTAACATTAAAATATACACAAATCTCCATAGTTCTTAGCTAATGTAATATTTTAAATGCGGTATGAATCCATTGTTCTGTATTATCTGCTTTAAAAATTGTTTTTCCTAGCATGCTGTATTGTTATTGTGGTCAGTTGCTCCCTTCTGAGAGCATGGATCTTGGTCTTCTTGAACTTTGTTCCAACAATTTGATCTTCCCCCACATTTATATTTGACTCCAGAACTCCCTAAGTGAGGTATCTCTGGCAAACAGCAGATGTGCCAGTCTGCTCTTTAATATCTCTGTGTATCCCTTGCAGGGAAGGCCTAGTGGCTGATCGCTGCTTATCATCTGAGGACAAATAGAGGAAGAGAAGAAGAGATTGGATTTATGCCCCACCCTTCACTTGGAGTCTCAGAGCGGCTTGCAATCTCCTTTCCCTTCCCTTCCCCACAACAGATACCCTGTGAGGTAGGTGCGGCTGAGAGAGCTCTTTCCAGAACTGTCCTTGAGAGAACAGCTCTGATAGAACTATGGCTTGCCCGAGGTCATCCAGCAGCTGCATGTGGAGAAGCAGGGTTAGAGTCCATACACTTCTCCCGGGTTAGAGTCCATGCACTTAACCACTACACCAAACCATTTATCAAGTAATGACTTACCACTCTGGGCATGTCACTACTTGAGAGAGCAGATACAGATGACCAGCTTGATGAAAATCTGATTACTCTGCTGCTTCCCTGGATTCCTGAAATCCTCCTTGTGCAAGAGGATGATTTCCAAACTACCAGCATAGCAAGTGGTTATCAATACACAATGGCAAGTTACCACTTGAATGATCCACTATATGCAACCTCAGAGATGCATTTTCAGTGATTGTTCTTCAGCTTGGAACTCTCTTTCAGAGGATAAACCCCGTTTATTTTTCAAAAGCATAGAAAGTCTTCTGAAAACTAGGCAAGCATTTTAGGGAGATGTATAGTACACATTTCAGTTTTATTACTTTGTATAGTGAGAATCAGTGTGGCAAAGCTGTTAAGTGTGTCAGACTAGGAACTGGGAGACCCCGATGTAGATCCCCCCCTTGTGCCATAGAAGCTTGCTGAGTGACCTTGGGCCAGTCACACTCTCTCAGCCTAATCTACCTCACAGGGTTGTTGTGAGGACAAAACAGAGAAGAGGCGAATTATGTACACTGCTTTGAATCCCCATGGGAGGAGAAAAGTGGGGTATAAATGAAGTAGATAATTTTTTTAAAAAAATTACCGTATTTTTCGGACCATAAGACGCACTTTTTCTCCCAAAAAAAGTGGGGAGAAAAGTGCGTGCGCCTTATGGTCCGAATACTGCTGGGCCGCCATTGCCACTCGCGCGAGGCCGCCGTTGATGCCCGCGGCTCGCGCGAGGCCGGTGCCGCCGCCGCTGCTCGCGGCTTGCGCGAGGCCGCCGCTGGGCTGACGCTGCCGGCTGAGGCCTCCTGACCAGCGCGGAGGGTGTGATCCTCCCCCCGCGTCTTATGGTCAGGTGCGTGTAATAAAGCGAAAAATACGGTAGCCATAAAACGAATAATATATTTGTGTTTTAATCGTTTTCTCTTTTTTCTTTTTTTTAAAAAAGAAAAATATATATCCTGACATTGCTTGGCCCCTGAGGTTTCGCATGCTGTATGAAATAGCTTTGGGAGTAAACTATCTTCATCACATGTGTCCTCCCCTTTTGCACCATGATTTGAAGACACAGAATATTTTACTTGACAGTGAGTTTCACGTTAAGGTATGCTCTGTCTTTCTCTCTAGTATCTCTGTTACTCTAAATGGGGGCTGAGATGTTTGTCATTTTGCAGAAAAGAGGAAGCATTCCAGTAAGAGAAATGAGACTACTCAAGAGTACAGATTCTACAGTATAAAGCACATACTGTTTGTAAATATGGCAAACATTACCGTTCAGGAAGCAAGCACAGGGCCATTCAACATAGGGAGCTGCTTTATACCATCAGATCATTAATTAACTATTTTCTCTTCTGACTCACAGCTGCTCTTGGGTAAAGAGAAAATATTTCTTAACATCTACTTTTTGAAACCCTTTAACTGGAGGTGCCAGGAATTGGGACCATAAAGTGTGTGCTCTATCACTGAGCCACTGGGTTGCAAAAAGGCAGCCATAATCATTCCATCGGTTTGACAATGGGATTTTCTTTCAACAGATTTCACCACTTAGGGAAAGACTGCTTTACAGTGCAATCCTAAACAGAGTTACACCCTTCTGCTTGTGCACGGCCCATGTGGTTTAACTGCACTTTGGTGACCATTTTGCTACAGAGATGTTTATGTTGTGACTGTGCTGAAGCATACAACTCCATGGTTTGTGCACCATGATAACTGGTTTAAATTGTGCAACAACACGGAATCTGCTTCTTGTAAGTGTGTGAAAGGGCACAGTGCTAAGGGGGATAATGACGCACCTTAGGACTACAAGTACAGTCCCCACAGTAGGTGTTGATATTTTCCAAGCCTGTTTTTTTAACAGTAGATGCTAGAAATCTGCTTTTCTAAAACATGAATTCTGTAATCATAGAAAAGCATGATTGCAGAATACGTGTTAGCCACCTCTGGGAAGTGGATAGCAGCTTGTGTCTTTGCTCTGAAATACACATATTCTGGATCAGCAATGTTTTTCATTTTAAGCTACAAATTTCTATAGGTTATTTGATTTGGCTGTATATTAATTCTGAATTAGTAACCCCCAGTGTATTTTTTTTTAACAAAGAACATTTTTTCACTGTATTTTGTTTGTTTGTTTGGAGAGGTGGAATTCAGTCTAGTTTTATGATTTATCTGGTATGCAGAAAATAATGCTGCTTGGGTGGGGAGAGAGAATGCACTGTTGTCTTTTTAAAGGGAAGTGATAAAGTTGTGTAAGAATTACAGTGGCCATGCAAGCATGTGTTACGTGTGTCTCATGCTGAGGAAGATTTCTAGAATGAGTGTACTAGTGACAGTTCATGCCCAAAGGCACACCTAAATGCAGTCAAGATTTTCTCCTTGTACTTTTCCACAGAAATATTTATTGAGAATAGTTAGTTACTATAAGAACATAAGAGTAGCCATGTTGGATCAGGCCACTGGTCCATCTAGTTCAACACTCTGTGTCATACAGTTACCAAAACCCAGGTGCCATCAAGAGGTCCACCAGTGGGACCAGAATTTCAGAAGCCCTCCCACTGTTGCCTCCAAGCCCTCCAAGCATCACTGCCCCAGACATAGTGTTCCATCTATACGTTGTGGCTAATAGCCACTGATCGACCTCTGCTCCACTTGGTGGCTTCTTTGAAGTTTTGCTGGAACTTTTCCCCCTTAGCTTCTATTTTATCATTTAAGTTTTTTACAAAAATTTTAAAATTATCACACAGTTTTTCATTCGGGTGTTTAGGCAATGCCCTTGTACAAATATCCTTATCATGTACAGGCAATGCAGGTAAAAGGGGGAACAAAATCATGTTCCCTAACACTAATCATTGCTTATATTTCTCACTGGCTTATTTTTTGAGTTTGTGATCTTGTTTGTCTATTCTAGGAACAGGCAAAAGCAATTAGGGTAGCCAACTCTATGTTGGGAAGTTCCTGGAGATTTGGGTTGAGCCTGAGGAGGGTGGGGTTAAGGGAGGGGAAGGACCTCAGCAGGGTATAATGCCATAGAGTCCACCTTCCAAAGCAACCATTTTCTCCAGGGGAACTGATCTCTGTGATCTGGAGATCACTTATAATTCCAGGAGGTCTCCAGGTCTCTCCTGGAGGTTGGCAATCCCAGAAGCAACTCTTGGGCTTCCCCTTCAGCACAAGAAATTCTTCTTTCCAAGCCTTAAAACCCTGGTTATGGAAGGAAGGGAGAACAGGCACACCATAGTTTATGATGTGGAGATAAGGATCAATGATGTTGGACAGTAAATATTCCACTGCCAAGCCACAATCCCTGGAAGAAGAGCCCGAGGACTCCCCGGTCATACAGCACTCAAAACATAGTTTTGTTCTTCTGTCTGAATTGTGCCTCTATACCAGTTGACGTGAGGTTTTGTTCCTTCCAGATTGCAGATTTTGGTTTGTCAAAATGGCGCATGGTGTCCATTTCACAGTCACGAGGAGAGAAAACTATGTCGGAGGGAGGGACTATTATCTACATGCCGCCTGAAGATTATAATCCTAATCAAAAAACACGGGCAAGTGTGAAGCATGATATATACAGGTACTGCTCGTACTAATACTGCTTTTATGATTGTTAAATATTTTATTTAAATAAATAATGTGTTTTGTTTTATGTATTTTATATTTGTATTGTAAGCCACCTTGAGTTCAGTAATGTAGAAAAGGTAAAGGTTTCCCTTGCTCGAAAGCCAGTTGAATACGACTCTAGGGATGGGGTGCTCATATCCGTTTCCAAGCCGAAAAGCCAGCACTGTCTAAAGACATCTCCGTGGTCATGTGGCTGGCATGACTAGACGCTGAGGCGCATGGAACACTGTTACCTTCCCACCGAAGTGATACCTATTTATCTACTTGCAATTTCTTGTTTTTGAACTGCTAGGTTGGCAGGAGCTGGAACCAGAGATGGGAGCTCACTCCGTCTCAAACTGCTGAACTACCGACCTTCCGGTCTGCAGTTCAGCGTCTTAACCACTTGAGCCACTGGACAAAAGCATCCACACCAATTTTCAAAAGGCAAAATGCTCAAGAGTGGCTGGCCCTTTGAAAATTGGTGTGGAGGCTTTTGTGTCCCAGAGGAGCTTTTCTGACCTATTGGAGCCAGCATTCTATTGCAGAATTAACTGGTCTGTGTGCCTGAGGAAACCATTGAGAAACTGGCAAATAGTCATGCACATAAGCACACTACTATCTACAAACAACAAGACAGGTGTCTGGAAAACAGTTTATGTTCAGAAACGGTTCTGTATATTAAGAAACTTTATAGTCTTATAAACAAGAGGATTATTGTATGTTTGTTTCCACATAACTATGGTGTTTTGGTATTATATGGTGCATTATGTTTGTAAAAGTATTTTGTAATCTTATCACAATAGCTTATGCTTCCTTTGATGTAGTGTCTGCATTCAAACATTACACAAAACTGGGATTTAAACAACTTGTGGTAGGAGAGTAGAGGTCAAGAAATTTCCTGTCCAAACATGCCGTTGTGCTAGTATTTTTGGATGTCTTCTTGAAGAGCATACAGATCAAAAGGTTACATCGAAATTAGTTATTTACAGGAATTTGGAACTGAATTGTTCTGGGAAATGTTATCCATTCTAAAAGTCTTCCTTGTGTAAAACTTAAGTATATGTGGGTCATGTGTGTGAAGTGGTTACATTCTGTTTCTGTATGCTCACAGTGTGACTTCTGATAGGTACACTGTGAATTGAAATTGGCCATAAGAAAGTCTAAAGAGACAGTCTCATTTCTTGAACACACCAGAGATAAGCCAAACATTAGAAGCAACCTTGTAGAGTGTTGTCCTTGAATATTTGTGGTAATACTCTCCTCACTGATTTCACTAGAAATTTAAGTAAACTAAGAAATGATATATTGACTTGTATTCAACAAGCCGTGAGTAGAGTGGAACAAACCTCATGGAACAGAATTTCCTGGGAAACGCCCCCCCCCCCCCCCCCCGGCAGCACTGAGAGCCAAACTATACATTGTGTTTTTTCACTTAACTCTAGTTAAAAGAAGGAAAGGCCAAGTGGCCTCAAGACTGCACCACAAGGGGAGGAAGGGCTCCTGCCTCCCCTCCCCACAGCAGTTCTCTCCTGCAAAAACTGCACGGGGAAGTTATTTCGCCAATTTTGCTGCTCCGTGGAGAAGTATTTGTGCACATGGAGCCGCAAAATCAACAAAATAACTCCCCAAAGTACGGTTTTCATGTGAGAAAACTTTTTTGGGGGAAGGCAAGAGTCCTCCCCTGCAAAGCCCAGCTGAGCCCATTTGGACTTTCTTTTTCTTTTGGAGGAAGTGTCCTGCAGTTGCTGTGTGGCTGCAGGAAACATGGGAAAATGTGGAAGCAGGCGAAAAACTGGCTGAGACCTTCCTTAAATTCTGCTCTTGTAATTTAAAAAAAAATATTGAAAGAAAGAACAAAACAGATAACAAGAAATAATTAAAAGAAAAAAGAAAAAATACATGCATATATAAAGTAAAAGGAGATGTCCGTTTTTCTCTATGCCCTAGAGATTACATCCTGCTCTTAAGGGTGAGGAGATCTTCACAGAGAGGAAGGGGTAGCAAAGTGAAGGTTTGCAGTTTGAGGGGGAATCAACAAATATGCTCCCTCTCTGCTCCAAAAATGCTCCCCCTCTCTACAGAGGGGCACTTTGGGTTATGGGAAATAGGAAGATATAAAACCCACTGTCTGTATATTTGTAGAGATTCTTTTGTTTTAGCAGAAAACTGTGTAATGGATCTTCACTAATGTGCATTTTTACTTTAAACAGTTATGCCATTATCATGTGGGAAGTATTGTCGAGAAAACAGCCTTTTGAAGGTCAGGTTCCTATCTTTATTCTGTTAACAGGCAGCAGTTGTTTAAGAACCCAGTATGATAAAAAATGCCTCATTGAAAAATATACACTGCAACTTTTTTAGATGACTAATTCTTTTCTCTTAAATTTTAAGTTGCATTTATATAAATGAAACTTTGGGAGGTGGAAACTCTGGGCTTGGTTTCCATTTATTTATTAATAATTGCAATTATTTTTGAAGCAATGTCCCTGGAAGGGCATTGCGCTCCTTGGACAAAAACACACTGGGGATCCTCAGCCCTAAGGATGTCTAGCTGTCCTTGGCCAGGGCCTTTTCAGTCCTGGCCCCAACCTGGTGGAACTCTCTGCCACATTCCATCAGGGCCCTGCAGGATCTTATGCAGTTCTGCAGGGCCTGTAAGGCAGAGATGTTCTGCCAGGCTTTTGGTTGAGGACAGTGATGGTTTTGGAACCCTTCTCAGTTTTCCATTCTCATTTTGATGTCTTCTCCCCTGCCCGCAAAACGGCCGGCAGTCTATAATAGGGGAATAATTAACTATAAGGTACTATTCACCATCTGTTTCAATGTAATTAATATGTTTGATTGTTTTACTTGATGACTGGTGATTGTTTTTAATACCACGTACATCGCCCAGAGCCCTACAATAGTAGAGATGGGGCAATTCATAAATTTAATTAACAACAGCAGCAACAACAATAATAATAATATAGTGTAATTCAAAATGGCAGGTATTGTTTTTACGTTCAGATGTAATTTTGCTACTGGTGAAATAAGTGCATGTATTTCTAATAAATGCATAATATCTATTTTGACAGATGTTATAAACCCCTTGCAGATTATGTATACCGTGATGCAAGGAAAGCGTCCTGACACTAGTGAAGAACATTTACCACTTAACATTCCTCACCGAGAACTGATGAAGTCATTAATGGAAAGAAGCTGGGCCCAAAACCCAGATGAAAGGCCTTCTTTTTCAAGTCAGTTTCACATTTGTGCTGTGGGCTGGGAAGTTGACAAGTGTCTTCTGTGGCCTGGTGTTCTATAATTTTTGTTACTTTCATGGAAACATTCTCATTGCCCTACATGAGTCTGAAAGAAATGAGAACAAACTGTCCCCAGCAGTGTGCTTTATCGATTGTTGAATCTAGAGGTCAATTTTGAACATATAATCAAATGCCATTTGCCATACACCTCATGTACCTATTTTACAATTGTTTGGGGAGGTCCTGAACATATAGGCAGCTTATAGTCTTTACACCTAAACATAATGGTGAGGGTTGGAGTACCCAGAGGGAGCTAGCAGAACCTAGTGCAGGGGCCACAAGCAAGTAAACCCCAGTAAAAATCCAAGGAAAATATATTAAAATGAGAAAGGGAAAAGCATCTGAAAGCAGCCATGTGAAGAGAGGGGGGAGACTGAGCACAGCCAGGGAGCTGAAATTCAGGGGACACAGCAGAGTGAAGTGCAGCCAGATCTGCTTACTGAAGTATATTCAGTAAACAGGAGATTACAACTGAGGGGACCTACCAAAATTTACAGGCAGCATCTCATTTTCTCTTCCCCACTTTCTCTTCTTTCCTCTTGCTGAAAGCCCCCATAACCTGTTCCCTTTTCCTGCTTCCTTCCCTCCCACAAATCAGCCTATTTTTATCTGCCCTTCTGTCTTCAGTTTTCACTTCTTCCCTTGCCCTGGTAGCCTCTACCCAGGAAAATTACAACCCAGTGGCACCATGCTAGCCACTGGGTCCAATTGCACATTGGAGAACCTTAAGGACTAATGGGGGCACCTTGCTTTCCCCCCTAATGGGGGCACCTGGATCCCACTCCCCACACTCTTTCCTATTTCCCTCCTCCTGGCAACACCCATATTCTTATCTTTCCCTACATCTTTCTTTCCTTACCAGCCAGCCAGCCTCTTTTTTTCTGCCCCCTGTCTTTAGCTACATTTATTATTTATGTACTTCATTTATACTCCACCTTTCTCCACAATGAGGATGCAAAGCAGCTTGCATCATTCTCCTCTCTTCCGTTTTATCCTCACAACACCCAGAGATGTAGGTTAGGCTGAGAATATATAACTGGCCTGTGGTCACCCAGTAAGTTTCCATGGCAGAGTGGTGATTCGAACCAGGGTCTCCCAGATCCTAGTTTGAAACTCTAACTACTACATCACACTGGCTTCCATGGGGTGGCTGCTGTCCAACCGTCACTGATGCAAGTCAGGTGGTAGCAAGTTGCCCAGTGGTTACTACTACTGGGCCTAGTCCCAGTGAGCCAGCCTTTGGAGGCCAAAATGGTCATGAATAGGGCTCTGCTCCATCCTTCTCTTTGCTTTTAACTAAAAGCAACTAGGCCTTGAATGCTGGCAAAATTGTGTGGTTGCTAACAATGACCACAGAAGATATTAGTTTCTTAAAGCAATATGCAACATGTGCTGCTTCTCCCGGGGAAGGGGGGGTGTTGTTAATGCCCAGTGTATTATATTACAGCTCGGATTTTTCTTCAAAGTTGGGCCTTTTTCAGATTTATAGAAAGATCTGCCTTGTTTGTTCATAATAGTGGTCTCAGGATCCATAGACTTGGCCGCATTGAGAATTAGATATATTGATGATGGTTACAGTTCTTGATCCAAATAATTGATGCACATAAGAGTTATTATATGATAACAGTTCTTGATACATAAGCCTGGAAATAAACAGGGAACAAAAATTTTGAGTTCTCCTTGTGCCTTGAAAGCACCACAAATTGACTATAGACTCAAGCTTTTTCTATAAACTTCTTTTTTAAAGAAAAATTAACCAATAATAAACTTGATGGTTGTTGCATACCATTTTGTTCTTCAAATTTGATATTATAGTTATTGTAAGGTCCTGTCTACATCCATCCATATGACACTGAGTCTTTTAAGTTTGTCGTGCCAGATGAAGACATATTTATTTCCACAGGCATTCTATTAATTTTCTGTACAGATGTGTTAGAAAATTGGCATTTATCTAGTTTTTATCTGTCCTCATTACTTCATTGACTTTTAAAAGAGTAACAGGCCTATGTGTCCCACTATAATAAAAAATTAATTTTGCTACTTGCTTTATTGTTTATGATGATTAGATTATAAAAATGCTGCTGTTCTGTTTTTTTTAAAAAATTCCTTAATATTTTTGTGATAATTGTGTCATTGATAATTCTGTAGGTTGTTTTATCTGAATCTGTAAGCCTCCTCAAGAGCCAATTTTGGCTGAGAATTTGCAGGACCTAAGAGGTTTTAAATTAATAAATGCACGTCTGCTTAGAGTTGGGGGAGCATGGCTGCATGTGCTGGTGTGGGGGCTCTTGCAAACAGAGTTATATCCTTCTAAGTCCACTGAAATCAATGTTTTTAGAAGGGTATAACTCTGTTTAGGACTGCACTATTGAAACCTTCTCATCAGTTTTGATGGAGCATGTCTTTAAGCCTTTCTCAGCAGTGCCTTTTGATAGGTCAGTGATTACTGTTACAGATCCACTTTTCTTGAACCAAAGGTCCTTTTCTCTTTTTCAGAATGCTTAATAGAGCTTGAACCAGTACTGAGAACATTTGATGAGATACCTATGCTTCAAGCAGTGATACAGTTAAAGAAGGCCAAAGTAAGGAAGCTTTAATTTACAACTTAATCAGAAAATACACTAATGTGGGAATTATCTGTCCATTAAAAGAAGTATGATTAACATATAACTGAAGCTTGAAATTTTATACATGGAGACTGTGTCTTTGTACTGTCAGGTGATTGATGTAAGCATGCTAATGTTTCTTTCAGGCACAATATGAGTGGCAATGTCTTCGCTTTCCGAGCAAGCTGTCCAGTGATGAGTCAATATCTCTTAACATCCCAGTAAATGCTAGTTCACAACAGGTAAAGCAACCTTTTAGTTTGTTATTACTTACACTGCCATAACAGCTTAGCTTTGATTAAGCATTTGGAATCCTCTGAAGTACTTAACATGCATTGTCTCTCCCCTTTTCATTGTGCTCAGATATACTCAAATGCACTTAAAATAGCTTCAGTGTCCCTGTCATATACACAATCCAACAATGAGGAAAGGGTAGGTCTTTTTAGTATCCACTGAGTGCATAATTAGGATGAATTTGATTTTACAAACAGAAAAAGGAAGTAAAGTCGCCAACCCCAGGTACCATGAATACTTCTGAGTGCTAAAAAACAAAGGCCTGTTGATAGACAATGGGTTGGCTTTTTTCTTTTTTGTGAGTATTTTTGGGTGTGTCTGTGTATGCGTGCACACATGCTGACTTCATGGCTGACTTCTGGTGACTCCTAGTGGGGCTGGGAGACAAGGACATTCAGAGAGGTGGTGTGCTGCCTGCCTCTGTGTCATGGCCCTGGTATTCCTTGGAGGTCTCCCATCCAAGTACTTGTCATGGTCAGCTCTGCTTAGCTTCCGAGATCAGGCTTGCCTGGGCTATCCAGGTCAGGACAACAACTGATTGATTTTGGGGTTTCTTCACCCAAAGAGTGATTAACACATGGAATTCACTGCCACAGGAGGTGGTGGTGGCTACAAGCATGGACAGCTTCAAGAGGGAATTAGATAAACATATGGAGCAGAGGTCCATCAGTGGCTATTAGCCACAAGGTATATATAGGAACTCTCAGTCTGGGGCAAGTGATGCTCTGTATTCTTGGTGCTTGGGGGGGCAACAGTGGGAGAGTGTCCTGGCCCCACTGCTGGACCTCCTGATGGCACCTGGTATTTTTGGCCACTGTGTGACACAGAGTGTTGGACTGGATGGCCTGATCCAACGTTGGCTTCTCTTATGTTCATATGATGTTCAGAAACAGAGATGTGCAGTAAAATGTAGGGATGTGCACTTGAAAAAAAAATCATTTTTTTAGTTCAAATTTTAGGAAGGCCATAAATACTGGTATTCTGGGTTACTTGGGTCCCCAGTACTGTTTTGGTATTTGGATTTGTTTTTTGGAGAGGGGTTCTGAAATTATTCAGGTCCATTTTTTCCCATAGGGAAGCGGGGTGTGTGTGTGTGGAGTGGCTGTTTTTCAAGCAAATAACACCAAAATGCCAGGTACCTAGTCCTGCCTGTCCACTAAAGAACCCCCAAGTTTCAAGAACACTGGACTCCTGAACAAGGGCCATCCTACTTGTCTCCATTGTTCCGTATTGGGGGGTGCGGGATTTTCATGCTTTCTTCAGGGCAAAGAAACCAGTAACCAAACACCCAAGAGCAAATAACCATTGGCCAAAAGCCTCCCAATGCAAACAGAACCAACAGAACCAATATCAAACCAAAGAATCCCAGCAGAAAAACAGGCCAATGTGTCAAGCCCACCATAACCAATGTCATACCAGAGAATCCAAGCCAAACCAGCTGAAGCAAGAGACACTGTTGCAAGACCAACGAACCAATGTCACACCAGAGAATCCAAACCAAGAACCTAACAAGATGATGCCAAGATGTAAAATTGAAGACTAGTCCTAGGAACCTTAAAATGCTACCCCCAGTTATTCCTGGATATTCCCAGTTATTTCCTAGTATCTTGAAAAATCCTGAATACCATCCAGACACCTGAAAAGCTCCAAAAAAATACCAGTAGTGTGTGTGTGTGTGTGTGGGGGGGGGTTTTGTATATATTCAGACTGGCAATATCCAAGTGCACATCTCTCAAATGCAAAGAGGAACACACCATGTAACACACTGGAAGTTCCCACTAGGGGAATATTATATCAGGCTTTATTAAGTGTGTGTATGATTACATTTGTTCCAGGAAGGATGTGATTCTTTACTCCAAAGTGAAGGACTTCCTCTACGAAGCATTCCCCCAGAAATTTCAGAACTTTGCCCTGCATCGCAGTACAATATGCTCTCAAAAGGTAATGCACTTTTGACATGATATAACTTTGGTTACTGCTGATCAGTTAGTTGAAAATAAGGTGACACACATCTCTTTAGATTGCCAACAGTGTGCTAAATGCTGAATGGCTATCAGTCTGTCCATTAAATATACATTTACTCTGCCCTTCCACAAGAATCTCAAGGCAATGTTTTATTTATTTATTTATTTAGATTATTTGTAGTCTCCCTTTCTCACTGGGACTCAAGGTGGATTACACAGAGTGAGCCAATACAGTCAATAAGATGGGATGTTTAATAAACTAACCAGAAGTCTAAAAGCAAAACTGAAGCAAGCATGGGTATTAACGTGGCACGTTAAATGATGCAAAATTACACAGTGGAATCCAACTCACAGCAAACTATACACAGTAGTACAGACCATAATCCACAATAATTTATCGAAGCAACTTTGTGAAGTAACTTTTGTACAGTACAACCCTGTTGCCTGGGTAATTCAGTTTTGCATAGTTTGCAGAAAACTGGGAGAGTGGGAGCCTTCCTGACCTCCTCAGGTAGGCCATTCCAGTTGTCCTTTTCTCTGTTTTATTTTCATACCTTGTGATGTGCAAGTTAGGCTGGGAGAGAGAGTGACTGGCCCAGGGTCACCTAGCAAGCTTCTTGGCAGCATGGGGGTTTGAACATAGGTGTCTCAGTGTCTGAAACCTGAGCCACCATATGTTCCACCAGGCCTAAAGTTGAGGACAGCAGTGGTTCTTCTCTTGGCCTCACTATGGCCTTCACCGTGTCCAGTTCATAACCTGTGTTGGGGAGGGAGGATAATGTTATGTAGGCCATCAATAACTAGTCAGTGTGCATTGTACTGTACTGTTCTACTATTTTAACTGTTATTCAGGGGTCATTTCGTAGAAAAAGAGGTGCAGGAGTACATTAGCATACCTGCTATTAGAATAACTCATTAGCATATGCCATGCCCCCTGACATCACCAGAAGTGTGTCAGAAGGGGAAGCAGGCCAGCTGGGGAAGGGGAGGCTTTTGAAGATGCCTCCCCCACCCCTTTTTGCTTCCCCAGGTGGCCTGCCGAGGCAGGCTGGGGGGGAAGCGAAGAAAGAACTTTAAACCCGTTCTCTCAAGAGTCATGAGGACAGAGGAAATCAGCAGGAGGCATTTAAACGCTCCCTGGCTCTTCCTCGCTCGCTCGCCCACCTTGACGGGCGAGCGAAGAACTGCACGGGGGGAGGCTCTGTGAGGCTTCTTCTACCTGCCCGCTGCAGCCAGCAGGCAGAGGAAGCCAGTGGGAAGCATTTAAGTGGCTCTCTGCACCCTCCCTGGCCAAGGCAAGCAAGCGGGGAATGGTGTGGGGGGTGGCTCTGCGGGGCTTCTTCTTTCTCTCTAGAGTCGCGCCGCAGCCGCCATTTGTGCCGGCTCCTGAGCTCCCGGAGCAGTGCTTTGGCGGGCTCCAGCCCCAAATGACCCCTGCTGTTATTCATATTGTATTTTAACCCTTGTATTCTAATGATGTTGTACACCGCCTTGAGCCCTCAGGGGGAAGGTGTTTTATAAATTCCAGTAGTAGTAGTAGTAGTAGTAGTAGTGATGGTAGTAATATACTACAGTGGCTGTCCATCTGTTTCAGGGCACAGATTGAACTGTTCTTCATTCCTCTAAGGCCCGAAACAGCTGGGGGCCAGTGTACTCTTCTCATAATGTCCAGCCCACAAAATAAGGTGTTCTCTTAAGCTCTGCTGTTTTTGCCTCTGCCCGCAGCTATGAGGCTGATAGTGATAAATGAGAGATTTGTTGAGCGGTGGTGCTTTGCCTTGGGAATACCCTCTCCTTTGAGCCTCTGGCACCAGGCCAAGACATTTTCTTCTTACCCAGGCTTTTAAGTAAAGGGTTCCTTCTTTTTTAGCTATTTTATGGTCTGCCACTACCCTGACAATTGCCATTGTAGCCCAAAGATATTATTTTAGACTGTTGTGTTTGTTTTATGGGCATTTATGTCCTGGCTTGGTTTTATTTCTTTGGCTTGTTTTTATTAACTATTGGCTTGACTTGCTTTATTTACTTGTTCATGTTGTCTTGGTTGGTTTGGCTTTGTTGTTTCAGTTCTGAGCCACCTCAGTAAGGTCTGGAGATACAAAATACAACTTTTCTAAATAGATACGTAAATTTTTGTCCCAGGGGACTCTGAATAGCATTGACAGTAGGGGATGAACCAAAGTGAAGAGAAAAGAAGAAAGGGGGGTGAATTGGCAGCATGCAAAGCAAGATGATTAATTATAGTACCATCCTAGGAATGCTTTCCTGGGAGTAATCCCCATTGACTAGACCTGAGCAGGATTCTAAGTTGGCCTGTTTAAGATAATTGCTCTCTTCAACTGCAGGCCCATGGGGCAGGCATCCAAAAATATTCTGTGTTCTGTTTGGGCCAGTCTTCTACTGCTTAGCATACTTGGGCTGAATAAATATGTTTTAATATTAAATATGTGCACTGTGCCAAATTCATAAAGCTTTACACAAAGGAACACTAGCTCATTATTCTTCGTGGGGTGAATGCACAGGAAACAATGCATGAAAGGATACAGACTGGTTAAACAAGAGTAGAAGTTCAAGGGACAACTTTAGGGGCCCTAAGGGGATGGTACAGCAGGCTTGTCCTGTCTGTTCACCTCTGGAGTTAAAAGTTTTGTGTTTCAGTATACGATATTTAACAAGGCTTTTTTTTTTAACTCTTAACAGTCCTCCAACCAAAAATATTGAGAACTTGACTTGCCAGCTTGAAGCCATAATATTTTTAGAAATGTCATGGAACTAGTCAGCAGTCCAAGAGGTGTACCCTGAACTCTCTCCTAATGATGCAAGGGATGCTGAGAGGCAGGCCAGGATTCTCTGTCCAGACTCTTGGTCTGGGCCATCAATAGCAGCTTAGTCTTCAGGATGCCATTCCTTCCAGTTCCCACACACCACTTTGAAGTTCTGCCGAACACTATCCCAGGCAAAATGCACATTTACAAACCAATTCGTTCCTTAACATTTTGCCTGGGAAAGGGGGGATCTTACAATAATATTGATTTTTGTTTTCCTTATTTCATACTGCTCAAGTAAGCAACATGAAGCCTGCAGAGCATTTCTACATGGACTTCATTGCTTTCAGCTTTAATTCATGCATTAAAAGTCACTACTGTTCTACTGCTGATGCTTCACCCTGAGGCAAAAACAGAAAGCAAAGAACTGTGGCTGTTTGACTCTTTCCAAGTTCTGTAGTTCTTGAATAAATGACCCTTAAGCAATGTTCACAGAGGGGCTTTCCTGTGCAATCTGATGCTTGTGTAATGCAAGGTTGTCTGTATTAGTCATCATGCAGTCAGCAAACTGGACATCAGAAGCTCTGAACCAGGGCAGAAATCCCTTTTCTGCTTTCCTCAAATGAGAAAGATGTGTTCCTAGGTAGAGTCATGTTGCTTTTCTTACCCTTTCTGCTCAGTCAGTTATTGACTCTACAGAGCATAGAGCAGGGGTCCCCAGCATTGTGCCCGTGGGTGCCATGGTGCCTGCCAACACCTTCCCTGGTGCTTCCCAAGTGTTTTTAAAAGTGGGTGGGTCCAGGTGGGGCTTTTGCCCAGCAAGGCTTCTGATTGGCCATTGGAGATTTGATTGGCTGTACAGATTTTTTAAAATGTTACATTGGCAGTTGCCGCCACTACAGTACAATAATCTTCAAATGTCTGACTGAAGGTAAGCTTTAGCAGCCATTTTGTGGCTGGCTCTGCCTCTTTTGACAGCCATTTTGTGGTTGCACCCCCCCCCCCCCCCATGCTATGTCAGAATTCCAAAGGTGCTCTCAGGCTTTAAAATGTTGTGAACACCTGGCATAGAGGTTAAAAGTGTCAGACTAGGGGACACTGAGAGAATTGGGTTTGAATGACTGCTCTGCCATGGGAGCTCACTGCATGATCCTGGGCCCCTCTGCCTCAGCCTAAATTACCTCACAAGGTCATGTTGAGGATAAGGTACAGGAGGGGAAAACAATGTTATAAGCTAATTTGGGTCACCATTAGAGAGAAACGGTAGTAGTAGTGGTGTGGCCAATTTCCCACTTCTGGCAAGGAAATCCCTGCCAGTGCTCCCCATCCCCCCTCACTAGTAGGGGGCAGCATCATGTGATGCCACAACATGATTTCCAGCAGCAAAAGAAATGACATTGTAGCATTGCATTACACTGTTTCCATGTGTCTCTGGCTGCCCAGTCCTCCTGTCTCTCTTGGATGGCAACCCTAAGTAGTAGTGGTGGTTTACCAAATACCTCATGAAACAAAATCTTATTGCTTGGCCGTCAACAAAGTTCATCATCATTGCCTGACAGACCTTTGCCTTGTGGGGTTATTGTGACACCATGCTGTAAAAAAAATATTGAAACTATCCTGCCAAGAGTGTTTCCTTTCACTATCTTGTTCTCTATCTCCAGATATTGCCTCATTAGTAGTTGGGCTAAAGAATGTACATAAGTATAATGTGGTTCATGAAGAGTTAATGTTGGGAGCAAAGGCCATCAGTTTCCTGGTGGAGACTGGGAAGAAGAACCAGAGCAAGGGTTTTGCAGGCTGAATGCTACGGTTGTTGTTTTGTTGTGTTATACCTCAGAGCCCAAGTTGTATTATATCAAAACCAGCTGGGTTTTCTTCAAAGCACTGAGGCTTTTGATCTTGAGGCACATGAAGGAATATCTCTAAACTCCAAGAAGAGAGCACAACCAATGGCCTAAATCTTACCCAGGAAATATTCTCCTCACAGAAAACAAAAGACTACCTTTTGAACAAAATGACTGGTGAATTATGCACATTTTATAGTGAGAAAATAAAGGTGTAGGGCATATTATGGCCAAGATCCAAAGCAATGTGAAAGTACTTCAGTGGCAAAGTGACTTCTAAGCTTACTGTTCTCAAACAGAACATGTACCATTTCCTCCCACCTAGCAAACTGAAGATGTTTATAAAGTAGTTGGTGAGGTAGTCAAAAATGGCAACACTTCTACAGGATGTATCAAAGCCCTTTTTGGAAAGTCAGCAGTACTCTTTGCTTTATAGCCGGTGTGTGCAAAATGACATGTTTGTGGGTTTTGTTGGTTGTTGTTTTATTAGTTGAACACAAAACAAAAAAATACAGCTTGTCTTCCTCATGCAGACAGTCGTGATGATCCTTATAGTGGGCCAAGCTCACTGGTTACATTGAAGAAAAATAACTTGCCGTCTCCAAGTACTCATTCTTACGAATCTCAACAAAGCTTCTCCTCATCTGCCAGTTCTAATTCTTCAAACTCTTCATTGCAATTGCTGCCGCCAGCCGGAATGAATTCAGGTACACTGGTGCAATTTTTACATACTTTTAATTATCATCCATTTGGGCATTTATTACTAGGATGGTAGATGTATCTGAATAGGAGTTCTCAGCCTCTAGAATTCATGGGGTGGATCCAAGTAGTCTTCCTCCAGCCTAAAGAGCCTTCCTGCAACCTGAGCAGCCCTTCTTCCAATGGAAGAGCCACTTAATCCCCCCCCCCACGCATGGGATTTTTGATTGGGAAATCCAAAGGTCATGAAGAGTTGACTCTTGTTAAGAGAAGCCAGTGTTGGATTAGGCCAGTGGCCCATCCAGTCCAGCACTGTCACACAGTGGCCAAAAACACCAAGTGCCCTCGGGAGGTCCACCAGTGGGGCCAGGACACTAGAAGCCCTCCCACTGTTGCCCCCCCCAAGCACCAAGAATACAGAGTATCACTTGCCCCAGACTGAGAGTTCCTATCTGTACTTTGTGGCTAATAGCCACTGATGGACCTCTGCTCTATATGTTTATCTAATTTCCTCTTGAAGCTGTCCATGCTTGTAGCTGCCGCCACCTCCTGTGGCAGTGAATTCCACGTGTTAATCAGGCTTTGGGTGAAAAAGTACTTCCTTTTATCCATTCTAACCTGACTGCTCAGCAATTTCATGGAGTGCCCACGAGTTCTTGTATTGTGAGAAAGGGAGAAAAGTACTTTTTTCTCTACCTGCTCTATCCCATGCATAATCTTATAAACCTCAATCATGTCACCCCCCAGCTGTCATTTCTCCAAGCTAAAGAGCCCCAAGTGTTTTAACCTTTCTTCATAGGGAAAGTGTTCCAACCCTTTTATCATTCTAGTTGCCCTTTTCTGCACTTTTTTCAATGCTATGATATCTTTCTTGAGGTGTGGCAGTCAGAACTGTACACAGTACTCCAAATGAGGTTGCACCATTGTTTTATACAGGGTCATTATGATACTGGCTGATTTGTTTTCAGTTCCCTTCCTAATAACCTCCAGCATAGCGTTGGCCTTTTTCATTGCAGTCACACACTGTCTCGACATTTTCATTGAGTTATCTACTCTCTCTTGGTCAGTCTCTGTCAGTTCGGACCCCATCAACGTGTATTTATAGTTAGGATTTTTGGCTCCAGTGTGCATCACTTTGCACTTGGCCACACTGATCCCTTGCCCAGCACCATAGCCCCAATACCTACCAAGTCCCATCATGGGTGCATTTTAGGGTTAGGATTAGCATGTCAGCAACCCTGTCATGGAATTCCCAACCGTTCGTGTATTTTGGCCCTGCAGCAGTCTGCGTATCTGCAGAATTACTGGCCTGGCAAGCTTTTTGTTTGAGAATCTGGTGGCTAAACAATGGCAAACTGTTTTTGAAGGAAGTGCTGCTAATTAACACATAAAAGATCTGTAAATGAGGACCTATTGTGAAGCTTACTTAAATCTAAAAAGCAGATTGTTTCACTTTAAGAATAGAGGGTTAGATCCCATGAATCCATTCTGCAGCACTTTCCTCCAGCACAAGGAGCTGTCCAGTGGTGCAGGGTGCAGTGGAAAATGCCTTGCAAATAATAAAACATTGTTGTTAACAGAACAGATCCACTGGATCCAACCCATAATTGTGATATTTAAACTTCTGACAACTAGATGGTTCTATTCACGTAGTTTAGCATCTTTTAGTGTTATTTGTACAGTTCCAGACCCTCATTTGTGTCAATTCTTTTGTTAGATCTTATACTGAGGACTGTCCGCCATGGTATTGCTCATCAGTGGATCCAAAGTAAAAGAGAGGAAATTGTTGACCAGATGACTGAAGCTTGTCTTAACCAGTGTTTGGATGCCCTCTTATCAAGGGATTTAATCCTGAAAGAGGATTATGAACTTATCAGTACCAAACCTACAAGGACATCAAGAGTCAGGCAACTGCTTGATACTACAGATAGCCAAGGAGAGGAAGTTGCTAAAATTATAGTGCAAAAACTGAAAGACAACAAGCAGATGGGACTTCAGCCTTACCCAAATATATCTACTGTGAATAAGCCCACATCTCTGAATTTATAGAAGGTGGAGCAAAAAAACTCATAATGTTACCTGACAGGTCGGATTCTTGTTTCTAAAATGTCAACTTTATAACTTTTGCCTTATTGTTCTAATATGGAGTTCTTAAAAAAAAAAAAGCCTGGTAAGTGAAAGTATGGTATGTATGTAATACCATTGTCATTTTAAACCTTAAAAAATATTTTTACACCAAACACTTGGAATTTGATACACATATGTTTTGTGGACCTGTAAGGAGAGGAAATATATACAATATTATGAAAACATGAGCAGCTTCGCAATTTTCATTGCTTTCTGTTTCCAGCCAAAACTGCCCTTGAGAAGAAGAGTTGAAAGTTCTGGTTTAATTCATTGGGTGGTTTCCGCATTGCCGTCCACGGCTGCTGGTACACAACACTTTCCCCTGCAGTTTCCCTGCCCCAGGCCCCCAGTAAGGCTCATCCCCCTTCCTCTGAGCCACTGGAGCTCTTTCAGTTTTTTAAAAATGTCAATTTCATAGTGTTATAGGCATATAGCATTATAACAATAAGGGGGCGTGATCGTACGCACCCATTTGCGACACAAGAAGGACGATTCCCCGCCGGCTCAAAGTGGCGTGATCACACAAGCACATCTGGGAAGCATCCTGCAACCGGTGTCAAAGTGTCGCAAACCACTTTGAGCCGGTGGGGAATCGACTTATTTAGCTACCAGTGAAAAGGCAGTCTCAAATGGTTTGCGACGGCCCAGAACTGACCTTTCCTGGTGTGATCGCGCCAGCGCAAACAAGTGGCGTTGGGGAGCGGGATTTTTGTTTTTTTCCCCCCTCCCATCCTGGTATGTGCATCATTGGATGATCTGAAGGGTGGACAGGTAAGTCATCGAGCCCTTGTAGAAGCAGATAAGCGCACTGAAAACGGCCAAAAAAAAAAACTGACCTTTCCTTGTGTGATCGCACCAGCGCAAACAAGTGGCGTTGGGGAGCGGGCTTTTTGGGGTTTTTTCCTCCTCCCATCCCGGTATGCGCATCATCGGATGATCCCAAGGGTGGACAGGAAAGTCATTGATCCCTTGTAGAAGCAGATAAGCGCACTGAAAATGGCCGGAAAAAAAAAACCAACTTGCCTGCGGCTGCGTGTGATCATGCAGCGGCGGTTCGCCTTCACAGGTCCATGGACCTGTGTGATCCTGCAAAAGCGGCGCAAATTGCGCTGGCACACATTTGTGTCACTTCCCGTCCGGCTTATCTCGCTCGTGTGGATGGGGCCAGGATATCCTTTTTTTTAAAAAGGCAGTCTCTAGCCCAAGGGTTTCCTGCGTGGTGCCTGTGGGCATCACTGTGCCCGCTAATACCTTTCCTGGTGCATGTCAAGTGTTTTAGAAAGTGAGTGAGGCCAATGCTCCCTCTAAGCTGTGGAGTCTTGTGAGCAAAAATTCTGCTTTGTTGAGCTGCTGGCATCAAAGTTGTGAGCGAGCGATTTGGCTACTGCATAAATTAATTTGCTCTGGAGCAGTGCTCCCTCTAAGCCAGGGGTGGCCAAACTTGCTAATGTAAGAGCCGCACAGAAGTAACATCAGATGTCCGAGAGCTGCAAGACATGAACAAATATTACACACGTTTTTATTGGAAAATATGCAAATTTGCTTTTTATTAATATTAACATTAAATAAGACTGCCAGAAATAAAAACAAAAGGGGTAAAAATGTATATTGATAATGATATTTAAAGAGACAAATGCTTTCTCCAAGCTGGCTAGGAGGGTGGGGGCTTTGAGAATGCATTTAAAGTTAAAGTTGCTTTCTTTTTCTGCTCCCCCCCTCACCTCAAGCCTACCCAGGGAGGGGAACACTGCCTAGGGAAGGGAAGACCAATTGGGGAGGCATGCCTCCCCTTCACTTCCGCAGCCACCCTGCCGGGAGCTGCACAACATGTGTGAAAGAGCCACATATGGCTCCCAAGCCGCAGTTTGGCCACCCCTGCTCTAAGCTGTGGAGTCTTGGGAGCAAAAATTCTACTTTGTGAGCTACTGGCATTAAAGTTGTGAGCAAGTGATTTGGCTACTGCATAAATTAGTTTGCTCTGGAGCCATCCTTCCTGAGCTAAGACAAAAATGTGTGAGCTCAAGGCTAAAAAACTGAGCTAGCTCACACTAACTCAGCTTAGAGAGAATACTGCTCTGGAGCCATCCTTCCTGAGCAAAGGCAAAAATATGGGAACTGGAGGCCATGCAAAACTTTTGCCTGAAAGGGTTTCTGATTGGCCACTGGAGATCCGATTGGCTGTGCAGTTTTTTTTTAAAGTTGCTTTGGCAGCAGCTGTCGCCACAGCTTAAGAGTCTTCAGTGTGTGACTGAAAGTAAGCTGTGTGTGTGCAAGAAAATATTTTTAAACAATATGTTAATTTTAAAAGGCATCCGGTTAAGCAGGATGTTGGAGACTTACTATTAGAATTATGCATGACCTCAGTCCCTGACATTCTGTGGTTGGCTCAGTCTCTTGTGGCAAACGTTTTATGGTTGTACCCACCACTCTGAGTGTAAATTCCAAAGGTGTCTGTAGAGTCCACTTCTGTTGTGGAGGTATGGCTTTGCCTTTACATCTCTGTAATGAAGGAGCTAGAGACTTACTCTTTTGACAAAAAAATGAAAGCTGGGATTTCAGAGAACCTGTTAACACTTATGGTTTATCAATATAACAATATGAAATTGACAAATTTTTTTTAAAAAACCAAAAAAGCCCTAAATGATGGGAGGAGGAAATGGCCATCACAAGGACAAGGTCTGGGGAAATGACAGCCATGTGGGCAGAAAAATCGAAACTTTGCCACCCATGTGGCAGCCATCCTGGTTTTACTGTGATGATTCCCAAAACTTGGGGGGTTTGAGAAAGGTTGGAGAAATGCCAGGGAAACCCCGAGAGGGTCATAAATGCACTACAATGTGTTGAGCCTGGGGCATATAACCCACATTTAAATCTCTTAGATCTAAAATTATGGCTTTCGGACTTTATATCCAAAGAAGAAACCTTTCCACATTGATTTGCCTGCTAAGAAAATACTGTTTGTTTGGTCCTGTATTCCCACATATTGCAGAAGATTTTAGGGTATGTTGTGGTGTGTACAGTACACATGGAACACTAAGCCTGTTGGGCCATTTTTCCCACATGGCACGCACATGCTGGAACATTTCCAACCCTCACCTGCATCTGTTGCTGAAAAAGACCAGAAGTGGTTAGCAACCTGTCTTTCAGTGAAACTTGTCTGCCATTGATAAACTTTTCACTGAAAGACACCTGGTAAGTTCTTGGTGTCCTTTTAGTGTCAAATAAGCTTGGCTGGTTACTGGTTTATTTCTAAGTGCAATTCACTATTGTTTTTGACCTTTAAAACTCTTAAATGTTGCGGGACAACTCAAGGATTGTTTGCTGTCCTTGTATGAGCCTGCCCATGTTTGAAAACCATCTGCCAAATACCTTTCAGGTGTTCCCTGCCTTTGGAAGTGAGATTGGGTGACCATTAAGACAGGGCCTTTTTAGTTGTAGTGCCTAGATTGTGGAATGTTCTTCCTGGCATAAGGGCTTATCCTTTTCAGCATCTGCTAAAGATCTTTTTCTTTATTCAAGCTTTTGGTAGCTTGTAACCCTCCACCATTAGTTTTCCTGTTGGCAATATTTGAATTGATACTCATATTTTATTTTTCTATTATGTTATGCAAATCTATGTTTCTATGATAGTTCTCAGTTTGACCACGATGTGCTGTGGAAGGCTGAAAGGCAAGGTAAAAAATACGTTCAATAAGAAACAAGTTTTCCAGGGAACTTCAGAATACATCAAAACATAGTTTGGCAATAAATACTGTTACCACCAACCCCCCCAAAATTAGGGCATTTTTATCACTGTCCCCAATTTCTTCAAGGGAATATAAACAGAGTAGAGATGCACTCCACTTCTTCCATGTGCTTCTGTTTAGCAAATGCTTCTGTTCAGCATAGAAATATCAGCAAAGAGGAAACTTCAACAGCTGTCATTCAATGGATGTGTGCCTCCTTGCGGAGACAATATAGAATGCACTGCTGTACAAAAAGACCCACGCTTTTAGTACACCACTTAAGGCACGCATTCCTCAATAATCACTTTAAAAATCCTTAAGTTTTTGCTTCTCTGAGTAAAGCCTATGAACCTGGTAAAGGCATCAGCATAGCTGGGCATAGTTTACTAGAAGCCGTGGAATAGAAGGGCGAGGTTGTAAAGTAGGTCACTGTATTAAATTTATATGAACTTCATCTATATCAGAAACTACCTGACCTTGCTGAAACCAGCACAGCTCAACTCATTAGGGAATATTCTGCTTACATAACCCTCCTCTTATCTATATCAATGTGGATAGACTGGAGACAAACCTTGGGAGGGTGCTTTTATTGGCACTTACCTTAACAAGACTGATAGGTCTTATTGAGAAAATATTGTGTTTAGATTGAGTCTGCATAGTTTTTAAACATTTTTATGACCTGCAGTTAAATGTTTTATGACTGCATATATCAAAAGCATTAGGGACCTGGCAAGATAGCGGAGGCAACATAAACTAACCTGAGTTCCCAGGACCATAAGCCTCCTTGGCACAGAAAAATCACTCAGGGCTGAAGTGTAAATATTGCACGTCCTTAGCGGTGTTAAGACAGCTGAAAGCTACACTAAATAATGGGATCAAATGTAGTGCTTCTGTAAGAGGAAGACCCACTCATTTTATCTTTGAATGTGCTTTAATGAGGCTATAGCAGTTAGTGATAGATGAATCCCTTTCCTGTGATCCTGGAATTCAGTTTTACTTAAATGAGACTGATGGGGATTAGATTCACAACAGACAAAAGGCAAGGCAAAACGTTCATAGAGGACAAGTCCATCACCAGGTACTAGCCATGATGGCTGAAGGAGATGTCTTTGTAGCATGCCAGTGAATACTAGTTGCTGGGAGTAATAAGAGGAGAAGGTGTGTTACTTTCATGGTCTGCTTGTGGGCTTCCTGGGTTTCGTCACCGTAGGAAACGATACTGGGCCAGATGGACCTTTGGGCCAATCTATGAGGACTGTTATGTTCCCGTGTGTTTCATTCTTAATCCCCTACATTCAAATCAAACTTGGCCGCCCATCCCAAGCTTCCTCTATGAATAATGGGAAAAAAGTATTTTCCCAAGAGATCTACTTTGAATCACAATATCTCGTCACATGCCCTTGTAATGCCACTTGGGAATGGCAAGAGCAGTAGAAAGGAGACACCAGCTGATTACACAACACTCCTGAGATGGCTGGATTGCCAGTGGAGCTAGGCCACTGCTTTGTAAACCACAGTGTCGCGGTGAAAAGTGCCATCAAAGCACAGGCAACTTATGGCCAACCTGTAGGGTTTTCAAGGCAAGAGATGAACAGAGGTGGTTTGCCATTACCTGCCTCTGTGTAGCAGCTCTGGTGGTCTCTCATTCAAGTACTAACCAAGGCCAACCCTGCTTAACTTCTGAGATCTGACACGCGGGCTATCCTGGGCCATCCAGGTCTAGTTAATTTCAAGGAAGGAAGGAAGGTCAGTTCTCAGCAAGACTAAGTGAGGAATAATCAGGTTCCGAGCACACACCAACAACAGCTAGTGGCCTCTTATCTCCTGGCCTGCTGCATGCCAGCTGTGCAAAAATGGAACATGAGTCCCAAATTTGCCTTATTAATAATTATGAATGGAGGGGGGATTTTATGGTGGGAGTGCCTGAATAAAAATGGGTGCTTGGGGCAGTGAAAACTCATGTTCTGAAATTAATCTTGTCAGTCTCACTAACTTTGCCCTTATTTCCGTTTCATTCGGGTTGAGACAAAGACAGTTAAACATGAACCTGCTGTTAGCAACAGCCAGTTTTCTATCCAAAAATCTAGTTCTGTTAAAAAGAGGCAGCTCTTGTTGACAGCAGGTTTGACACAGTGCCCAAGAATATGTACTGGGAAATTCCTGCTTCAAATATTGCCTCAGACATGAAGTACCTAAATGGTCTTAAACAAACCACTGTCTGTAACATTCAATCCCCACATTTGCAATACCGGAAGCAATAATACTGACCTATCAGGGCTGATGTAAAGATTAGAGATAACGTAGGCAAAGTACTTTGAATACTTAAAGCACTGTACTTTTATCACTGTTAAGTAGCAAGATTTGCTAGTGGGCTGCTGAAATGAGAAGCATCATTTTACCTCAGAAAGGATGATGTGCTATTACATGAAAGAACCTTATAGAGTGCACTAACTGTTTAATGTATCAGAATGCAACATATTCACTCACAAGGATTCCACAAGCTATGCTCTTTGAACCCCCCTTCTTTTCTTACACTTTTTGAATGTTTTCCAGTCTTGTTTGTGTGTATGAAGTGCTATCAAGGCACAGCCCAGTCTTCTTAACTGCCTGCTGTATAGAATTGACACTAATCTTAAAATATTAGGCTTTTTCTGAAGGATGTAATGTAGCAATTGACTTTGATCTTACAATGAGTGCATTTTTCAAAACTCCTGGCAAGAACATTCCCTGTAAGGGTGGTGGTGGCTCTCTGTGTGCACTGTAGTATATGCCAGAGCATCACCCTGATAACAATATGGAAATATCTTGTGCTCCAGGTGCACCTAAGAGCGCACAATATATGTACTGGAGTAAATGTGTGTGTGTTATTTCATTTATATCCCATCTTTCTCCTAACACAAAACTCAAAGCAGTGCAAATGTGATTTCTGCAAGGTCTTCAATCCAGTCACTGATGACACTAAGACTACCTTAGCTCCAAGAAGTTTGCTGTATCACATGCTTTCTAAACACACCCTTCATGCAGTGAGTTACAAGGACGTAAGAGGTGCCTTGCTAGAACAGAGTAGTGATCCATCTAGTCCAGCATTTGACTAGATTACTAAATAACCAATGACAAGGCTCTGAAGTCAGTAACAGCTTTTCAGATCTAGTCGAGTACAAAACATCTTCAGACATTTGATCCATTCTAGGAGCCTGCCTCTGAGAAAAGGGAGAAAATGGGTTCATATTTTCTAGCTAGTACTGCTCATATGACTATCCCCTTAAGATAGTAAATACAATAAACAGTGAGGGTTGGATGCTATGGATCTATTCTGGCAACAGTGGTGCTTTTCTTTGCCACATGGAGTCTTTCCTTATGCAAGAGATTATTTCTTCAGGGGAAGAACCTTTTGCAACAGAGGATGGCTGCTTGCACAGAAGGAAAGCACCACTGTGAGAGGAATGGATCCATGGGATGCAATGTAGGCGTAAGGCCTTTGTACACGTAACCTCTAATTCTTCATTCTTCTTACCGTCAATTACATTGTCTTCTGCATTAGCTGTGCAAGCCTAAGCAGAATTATATCCTTCTAAGTCCATTGAAGTCAGTGAGCTTAGAAGAGTACAACCCTGCATAGGACTGCAGCTACATTGTAAGTGAAGATCTGGCTGACAGAAAGACAGAAAGAAATTCTCTGTATTTAGAGGACTTCTGTTCAATTGCTTTGTATTATTGTACTTTATTTTGTATTGGTTCCTCTTTGGGGAGAAAGATGGGGTATAAATGAATAAATGAAATTAAATACACCAAATCAAGGAATGAAGTAATACCAGAAAGAGACGCCAATTTTTGTTTCAGTTCATGCAAGCTTCACATTTTATGACGCCCACCGAGGAGAAGGTATACTCAGAACCAGAAGCTCACTACTTCTGATTAGAAAAATAAAGAAAGTGTGCTGGTATTTCAAAGAGATGTTATTTACTGAATACTGATAGATATTGAGATTTATTAGATTATGGGGAGGCTGATTTTCTGAGATTCCTTTCTAAAAAGAAAATATTTTCTGCTTGATAATGCTGAATTCTATGTACTAGAACAAGTCCCTAGAGCTATTAGACGTATTTATTTGTTTCATGGTAGGCGTATTTATTTATTTATTCAATTTGTTTACTTGATTTATACCCCACTCTCCCCACCAAATAGGGTCAGACTTCTGTGGCTCAGCAAAAACTGCTTCCAAAATTTGCCTCATTTTCAGAAGAGGTTTGCCCTAAAAGAAGAGTGAGAGGTTCATTTCAGAGAAATAGAAGTAGACAGTGTCCTGGAACATTCAAAACAATTGCACTTGTAACTGTTTCTAAACACTGATATTAAAATCTTCCTTTTGTTTATTACTATGCTTCTATTATCAATTTTCATTTTAATTCCAGTTTCTCCAGCTGTCAAAATCAATAATATACTTAGCAATTATATACTGATACATACTTAGGTAGCAGTTGTATGGCCACTTTCCTGGGAATGAGCCCTGTTGAATAATATGTGACTTACTTATGAGTAGATCTGCTTAGAATTGCTCCCTTAGATACCCATAAGATGCAGCCATTCATAGTTTAATCTCTAACTATGAAAAGAGTAAGAGTTCACTAGCACGTTAAAGACTAACAAAATTTGTGCTAGGGTCACTGCTCTTTGGATGCTACTGGACTCTTCTTTGGATGCTACTGGACTCTTACTCTTTTCTACTGCTACAGACAGACGAACATGGCTGCCCATCTTGATTTACCTCTATCTATGGTTGCCAACAGCCCTGAGGGGGGGAGGAATGTCTTGCCCCTTCAACAGAGGCCTTAATGTGTAGAAATGGACAGTTGAAACCTTTCATGGCACAGGGGTAAATAACATCACTCATTAAATAATACCCCATTAAGTTTCTATTAAAGGGTCAAGACTTTGCCTTTCTCCAGACTGTTGGCAACTCTGCCTCTAACACTGCTCATATTTAAGATTGTTGTTTGAATGACATTAAGGCATTATTTTCTACTTGTCCTCTTTTGTAAAAAAAAATAATGTACCAAAAGCATAGTGTGGCCAGAATGTTAGCTAAGGACAAGAGCTGCCATCTGGCCAAAACTGGATAAGTTGGGGCAGTCTCCATTACCTGAGGCTGATTGCTAGGGAAAGTTTTTGAATGTGCATGGGACAGCCAATTGGCCTTCCCCCGACTGGTTTGCCTGGCTGGCTGGCCGGCCTTGCCTACCTATCCCTTTCCTACCAACAGTTGCTATTGCCAGGGAAACCAAAATGGATGCTGAATTCTCAGAAGAGGTCAGAAAGCCCTCTTGGGTATGAACTGCTTGCTGCACTGTTTTTAAAAAGGCCAGGGGAAAGGGAAGGGAAGAATTTTGGAGTCTGATAGGAGACCTTGTATAGTATACCCAAGTAGTTTTCTGCTCCCCATTTCTATTTCCTTTTTATTAGGTGCCTCTGTCTCTCTCTGCCTCCAATACCTGGATGGGAAGGTTGGCCGGCTGCAACCTGCCCTGCCCCCAGGCTTGCCGCTCACCAGTGCTCCCTTCAGTTGCCAAGGCCAGCTGCAAGTCAGGGTGCTGCAGCCACATGGGTGCTGAAGATATCCTCTTCTTCTCCATACAGTGTCCACTGTGCATACGAGGTCACCCTTCTTTTATTGAGGTCACCCTATTTATTTATTTGATGTTTCTGAGAAGACATCTCATTTGTCAACACCAGCAGATATGCTATGCAGGGCCACCGTTGCCTTTCTTCACACTGTATTGCAGGCTTAAAATAGCACAGCTGTTACTATGTTACAGAAGGTTTTGGATTTCTGTAAATAGCATTGCAGCAATGAACCCACTCGAATGATTGTTTTGCAGTTGATTTTTTTTTTAAATCAGCACTGGCAGTGTCAAGCTTTTCCCGTGCAAGACTATTTTGTCATTTTTGTTTGTTTAATTTTGTTGCAGAAGCCTCATTTGTAGGCTCCTTTGGTGCCATGACTCATTCCTGTTTTACTCACAGACTAGTAAGACTAGGCTTTGTGGAGGAGTTTTCTAGACAAAAACTGGAAGCATTTTGGTGGTTACAGAAAACAAGCCACAAATACTGAGCAGTCCTTGTGGGTCCCTGTAACCTTTGTGGCCAGTGAGGGTGAGAAGCTGAATGGAATAAAAAACCCTGCACATCTGAACTGTGGTGATTAGAAACAGAAGAACAGTGTACCCTATATTCAGAATTACAGCCATCTAATCTATAGCTCTGCATGTCAGATGCTGGGAGGAAACAGGGGAGGCCCTAAGTCACAGTCTGGTGGTAATACGCAGTAAGTTCCTTTCAGCTGCTCTTTGTCTTCTCAAACAAACTCATTCCTTGACCCCGGCCTCCTTGTTTTGACTGCTGCATAGCAGAGAGAGAGAGAGAGAGTTTAATTTTCCAACACTCATTAACTTCTTAAGCTTCTGCTCACAAGACACTAGTCTGGGCTGTTTTCCTGTTAATTGTCTCAGGCTGTATTTCACATTGGTTCATTCTTGGATTCCAGCAAACCCATTCTGAAAAGGGGAGCTTTATAACTCTGGAGGAAGTCGAAACAGAGTACACTGGTAAGATCTTTGTTTTATACGAGTTTTTAAATTATTTTTATAGATAACAGCTCCTATGCTGGTTAAGTAGTATATCTTCAGGAGCATAGGATGTGACTATAAGAAAAGGCAGCTTTCCCCCTCCTTAAGCACTGAACAACAAACCGTGCACAATGAGCAGCCCAGCCAGCATCCTGTGATCAGTCTGGGCCAGTAGGGAGTAGGGAGCAACTTGAGATGTAATACTCTGGGCATCTGAATTGTGGGAGTGAGAAGAACTGGAACAGTCCACTTTTTAACCACAATCATAACCAACTGCCTTTTATGTCTGTGAATATCAGATGCTAAGAAGAAACAGCAGGTGATGGTTGCTGACCTGAACGATGCTTCTAGAAATACTTCTAAATGGACTTCTAGATAGTCCAGCAAGATTCTTCTTAATATGAATAACAGTTTTTAACTATATTTTATTGTTGATGTGCTACTTCTTCAGAGCAATCCCTGTGGGGTGGGATCAGAACATTCCTATGTTCCCTTACATGGATGGAGTCCAAAATATGCAGCCGGAAGGAATCTATACCAATGTAGTGCCACGGTTAAGCTGACCAAAAAAACCCACAAAAAACCTTTACACCAGTGAACGTGGCTGTCTCCTCAAGTGGGGCTTCAAATACACATCTCTTGCGTTCCTTTGTATTGCTTTGCTCTGCTGAGCTACCAGGCAGCTCGTGCTGTTGTGTCCTATATATTTGTTAGTATGTCTTTTATTACTGTTTATCAAATTGGTTCTTCAGCAGACAACATATTGTGTGTAGGGTCATTAGCATGTCTGTAGAATAAATGGTACCCTTACAGTATCTGAATCCTTCTCCTGGGAAGCGCCTGGATTCTACATACAGTATATTGGATCATGGGAGGCCTCTGACTGAGGACCTGCTAGTATCCTCTCTAAGAGAATGTGCTTGTGCCTTGTGTGTGGGAGAGTTTCTGTGTATTTGGCAATAAGCAGCACAGGCAAGGCATTTCTGCTGTTACTGCATATTGATCAGTCCTTTCGTGCATGAGTAAAGGAGTCATTACTGAGAAACATTATGATTGGGAGGTGGAGTTTCCAGGGTTTCTGTGGGAGTGTCTGTTATTGTTGCTAAGCTCTCTTGGGTTTCTACAGCTATAGTTCTGCTGCAGGCTGTTCTATGAACAGAACAGAACATTGCAACAGAAGTACTTTGTAATTAGCCCCCAGTACTGTGAGACTATAGGATAAGGTCTGCCCATTTGCCAGCTATTTAGTTGTTACATTTCTTTGTGCCTTTTCCTTAAGGAATTCAAGATTAGACTTTTCAGCCTGCACAGTCTGAGGTGAGTTGACTTTGCCAAGGTCATACATCCAGTTCCACTGCTAAATACTGCCCTGGCATTGCTCTGGTGTTGCTGTGTGTGTCAAGAAATATACACGAATATATGAGAAAGTGCAGGGTAAAGACGCATGTGGTCTTTACTGTGTGATCTTTACTGTGTGATCTGCTCTGAGCTTGTCAGCAAGGGGGGGGGGGTGCATATCTAAGGCATTTCAGATCTCTACCTGAGGCCCTGGAAAGCCACAGTGAGTAGTAGACAATATTGTCATTGTCTACAGTAAATACTGTACTCTACCATACGTATGCTGTCTACACTGTCTACAGTCAATACTACATTGTCAATACTGTCATTCAGAGGGTCTTGCTCACTGTAGGGCAGCATGTTCACATGGCAAGTGAACATTCTTTAAATATCTTCCAAGCTACTACTAACCGGGGTCATTTCGAGCAAGAGCTCGGGGGAGCACAGCTCCAGGAGTTGGTGCCAGCTCCCCCCCCTCGGCGGGGGAATGCCTGCTTGTGTCATGGCTGCAGCAAAATGACCCCGTCCCCTGGAAAGGTCCTTGTTCCTCTGACCAGCCTTCTGAAGGCTTCAGCCACCACTGAAGCTATCCTCCCAGAATAGTGGTATTTCTGAGGCTTGGATTGGTAGCTGTCCCCTCTCCCAGCTCTCTCTCTCTCTTCTTTCTTTCTTGCCTTCTGACATACTTCTAGTGATGTCAGGTGGTGTAGCATATGCAAATACATTATGCTAATGAGTTATGATAATGAGCTCCTGCACCTCTTTTTCTACGAAATGACCCCTCCTACTAACCATTGTAGTGCCCAGTTCTTTCTAGGGAGGCTATGACTGATAGGAAATTTCCAAGTGTTTCTTATCATGCCATGAAATTTGCTGACCATTGACCCTACGGTTGTGAATCTCCAGGTGGAGCCTGGAGATCTCCTGGAATTATAATTGATCTCCACACTACAAGATGTTCCCTGGGAGAAAATGGCTGGTTTGAAGGGCAGATTCTATGGTATTACACCCCGCCGAGGTTCCTCCCCTTCCCAAGCCCCACTCTCCCCAGCTCCCAACCCCAGATCTCCAGGAATTTCTTCACCCAGAGCTGGCGATCCTAGTTGACCCTCCAGCTTGGCTGATTTGGGTCTGCATAAGTGACTCAGGAAATGATTTGTTTCTCTCTGAGCCTTGGAGGCACATGGCGAGCACATGACTGCAGCCGTCATTCTATTCACTGCTCTGAAAATGGGTTGCTTTCTGTTAGTACGCTCTAAAATCCCCCATTCTGACCACCTCAGTCAGAAACTGCATTGCACTAACATCAAAGGTGATTCCAAAACACATTTTAGAGAACTCAACCCACAAACAACTAGAGAATTACTTTGCTTGCCACAAACTGAATTCATTTCTAGGAACGCTGGCTTGAGAGCCCTGACAGTTGTTATTCATTAGTAAACTTGAGTTGCTCGGCTGAAAAACAGTTCCCTCCTCTTGTAGATTATAGTTTTTCTGCTATGGGGACACAAATAGCAGCACACAGAGAGAAGGGGCCATTCATAGTCATATCACTTACCACTTCTCGTCATGCAGCTGCTTGATTACTTAGTCCCTGAGGTCACTGTGCTGTTCCTGAAGTTACTGCTGCCTTATGTTAAATGAAGCAGGACATCAGTTATACACGGGTAAGCCTCAAACTTTTCTCTTCAGCTTCCCCCCCCCCCCAGTTGTAGACGAATGATAATGTTCTCCTGTTGATATTCTTAAGTGATATGAACTGGGGATTGGCCGTTTTAAGGGCAGGCTGTGTGTTGTTTTAAAATATGTTTAAATAAATAGAAACTGTTCACATTGTGAGCAGCAACAGCTGAAGATCTCTGCACATACACACAATTATCAAAGAGGAATGCTTTTATACGGGACAAGAAGCATTGTTTACTTCAGCTGAAATTGGGGGAACATATTTGTTTTGCTCGGTATGATGTCTGGTGGGGGTTATTTTTTGTGACGCTGAGCCTTGTTTTGTACATTTGGCTTGTTCCTGGTTTGGCAAGCGCTCACTTAATAAACACTCCATTTACAGCTTGCATTTGGTCATGCTCAATAGCTATGTTTTGAAGCTTGATACAAGCATGACTGAACTTCCAGTGCTGTAGCTGGCACCATTTGCTCAGTAGTTGGTTTTTTTTAAAAAAAATCTTGTGATACCTTTGAAAACTAACATTTTTATTGTAGCATAAGGTTGGGCTCTGAGATTTGTGAGCCAGCCTAAACTTATACCACAATACATCGGTTAGCTTTTAAGGTGCCTCAAGATTCTTGGTTACTTCAGCTGCTGTAAACTGCCCTGGGATTGGTTTTATATAGTTGTCTTTTCCACAGACATCCACCAGTCAACTATCATGGGCCTTTCCTCCCACCCCAGGCTAAATTATTCCACAGTGTCTACACATTTTTATCCTCCCTTCTACCAACTGTAAACCACATTGTGTGGTAAGTAAAGTGTAGAAAAAGTCACCCAGGGAGCCTCAGGGTGGAGTGGGGATTTGAACCTACATCACGTGCTATTCTAATCCAAAACCCTAACCATTATAATCTTCAAATTCAAATTTGTAAATACAGTCATCATTTAATTAACCATACTGAATCATGGTAAAGAGGAAGCAAAATATCATGGTCTACTGTACAACTCTGTTCCCTCTAGGAGTAAGATTGGTCTAACACAAGCAGCTAAATGAGGTGGGGAAGGTGTGGTAATAATCCTGAGTATAGCTTCAGACAACAAGTGAAGGTGCCAGTTTTGAATGCTACTCGTAAAAAAATAATCAACTCCTCCCAAATAGAAAAGTAGAACATCATGGAGAGAACTGTAATCCCACACTCTGCCTGCCATGCTGGTGTTGTATTTGAAGGATTTTGTAATTTACAGTCTGAAATGAAGCAGTCCATTCTGTCAGCTCAGTGTCCTGTGATCTCATTCACCTGCATGTATGAACCAGACCTCAGTCATAATCATGAAGGCTGCTTTCATATAGATGCACTGTTTTGAGGAGACATTCCATAACTATCCACTTTCCAGGTTTTCCCCATCCTCAGCATGATTTGTCCAAGCTGGTTTACCACTGTCTTCCATTGTGGATACTCTTGTTACCAATACTGATGTCTCTGCATTTGCAGGAGCAATGAGTGCAGAATGGAACAGTCCGTCCATTTGGATGCAGCCCAATCTTATGAAGCCAGTGCTGGATAATTTCACATCATAAATCTTTACAAAATTATGAGGGAATTCCTTTTTATTTAGCTGTAGCATTCTGTGTTTAGGAAAAGTCACTTTTAGCCACCACCACCATTCCACCTTCACTGTTTACTTAGAAGCCTAGAATTCTTAGCCCTGTTAGGTCAGCAATAAACACTCAAGGGACTGTGTCAGTGGGGGGAGGAGGAACAGTCAGTGAGAGCAGGAAAACATCAGCTGCCAACACGCCCTGCCATAACATGGAGGGAGGGGCTCACACTGAAATACTTGGGGGGGATTACAAAAGTCAAACCATGTTTTTTGCTGAAGATGGTATTTATAACATTTTCTGTAACAGCCTGGAAAAGTTTAGAAAAAAAATACTGTCTTACTTTTTATCCAGTTAAAGTCACCACAAGATGATTGTACCATTTCCAATTATGTGTGGAAGGTGAGAGTGGATGCACCATACCAGAGATGCCTACTAGCGAGTACTAGGATTCACTTCTCTTGTATGAGCCTGATCATACGACACTCCTTCGAGTACTGCAATCGTTGTCGTATAGTCACATGGTATCATCTAGTCGGGCTTCTGCAACAGAACTGAATACTATTCTGCTTTCTGGCAAGTCTGATATGATGCAACTTTTTGGTAGATCCCCTTTCATTTGGATACCATGACTTGTGCAAGTCAATCTCAGAACGGCATCAGACTACAATCTAATCTCAGATTGCTGGATGTTTTACCGCTGTTATAACCTGTGGAATGGAGTAGTCATGTGTTATATAGCCCAAAGACTCCTTGCAACTACCCCCTTTTAGGTTCAGGTGCTTGAAGCAGGTGGTAGTAGTGCAACTGCAGGCTTTATTGGGAGAGAGGAGAGAGACAAAGACAAAACAATGGTGCAGTGGGAAGATGATTGTATTCCAATATAATAATAACATTGAGCTTCCTCAGGAGGATCTGAGAAATATTAAAACGACAATGTTGTCACTGAACTAGCTTGGGAGATGCAGGTCATCTATATCCATTTCAGTTTGTGTCTGGTTTGATTTTGACACTCAAACTTGGTCAGCATCCTGTGAATGCCCTTTGCTGGAAGAAAGCCAGGGGAGGGCAACCCTCTTGATTATAATTTCTCAGGTAAACATGGTATCTCTCTTGTTTCATGGTAGTTGGTAGTACCATGCTCTGGTGGTTTGGCCAGTTCTGGAAAGTGATACCGGGATGGGGGGACTAGTTCTGATTCAATGGCGTTGTATTATAGGTCCCATGAAATTCCATCTTGTTCTTCAAGCTGAGGGGAAAGATTGTCTGGACATATAACTATTTCTGCCTTTTCAGCAGAGTCTGCAGCAGATATTCTGAAAAGATGTCTGGAGGCAGTCGTGAGCTGGATGAAGGCCACTAACCTAAAGCTCAAACCAGACAAACCTGGTCCAAGCTGCTGTTGGTCAATAACAGACCTAATTAGGGAATAACGAATCAACTGGTTCTAGATGGGGCTGCACTCCCCCACTGAAGACAATGATGGTGCTATTATTTGAATTGTGCTCAGAAACAAACTGGCATCCAGTGGAGCTGATGTAACACTAGCATTATAAGCTCGCCAAGCAATTAAGGCCCTTGTTGCTGTATTCTGACCAATTTGAAGTTTCTGGACATTCTTCAAAAGCAGCCCCTTGTGAAGCAGATTACAGTAAATTCATCTGGATGGTACTGGAGCATGTTTGACTTTGGCCAGATCAGTTCTCCCGGAGTGAAAGTACAAACTAGTGCGCTGATATGGTGAAGATCATGGAGACCAAAGAAATTCCCATAATTTCTAATTAAATTGCACATTAAAGAATTGGATATTAGCTGCACATCTTTCAGGGCTTGCAGGGTATGCTCGGTGTCTTATTTGGGCATTGCCCTTCCGATGTGACTGCCAAAATAAAAGTATCAGCTGACAATACCAAAGCTCAGCAGAGCTTTTACTCTGGCCAGAATGAGTTCTCTTCCTCTGGTGGTCTTGGAGGGCAGATATTAAAAGATGTCAAACATAGAATATGTAGATGATCACTTGATAAAGTTGAAACTACTGGGCATATGATTGTGGAGTTTTCTATATTTAATGAGCTGAAGGCCAGTTTAATTACTCCTTTATTCCAAATGACTGAGGGGTCTAACGAGGCATCTGATAATACAAGGGCACAGGTGACCCGGTAATTATTGGATACAAATTACTCTCTGTGGCAAAATTTGTAGGGGCAATAATCAAATAGCAGAAGACTATCAAGTTAGGCATTAATTTTATTTTACTTAAGGCTATAGCTGTATGAGCAGAGAAAGCTAGATAGCTAGATAAATAATAGAACTAGTGAGCCAATCTGAGCTGCGAAATCCACCCCTATCTCTCTGCAATCTGGTTCTCCAGCAACAGTGGATCCAGAAGCATCTCTAAACTGCAAAGTCCACCCAGAACCAGTGGCATTCCTGATCCATGGTCCTTCTGTCTAGTCAGGACTAAATCTCATTCATTCACCCACATTCATGTGACTACATGAAGTTGCCTAATACGGAATATGACACTAGATCCAATAAAGTCAATATTGTCTACTTAGACTAGCAATCAGCTCTCCAGGGTCTCAGTTGGAGGTCTTTCAAATTACCTACTGCCTGATCATTTAACTATAGAAGCTGGGATTTGAGCCTGGGACCTTCTGAACACCAAGCAGATGCTCTACCACTGAGCAACAGCTCCTCTAGCCCTTTATTGATTCCAGTTACTTGTTCAGGATTTCCACAATATCTCTGGAGTGAAATGGGTGGAAGGAGAGGGGGAGAGAGAAGGGTGTTATCTCCATATTGCTTGCACTGTGCTCAAAATACTTGGATTATCTTCATTAGCTGTTTCGTGTAAATGTTACACTATGTGGGAGACAAGATACCATAAGCCTTCAGTGAAAATCAAATCCCTACTTGGCCTTGGAAGCTTGCTGAATGAACCTGGGCCATCCTGTCTCTCTCTCTCTCTCTCTCTCTCTCTCTCTCTCTCTCTCTCCCCCCAAACAAACAAACTCTCGGAATTGTAGCCATGATAACAAAATGGAGGCAGGAAGAATGATGTAAGCTGCTTTGGGTCCCCTCTGGGGATATAAGCAAAATATACATGAACACATAAATGTCATTCCCAAGTGCCATCTTCTGATCTACTTACCAAGAAGGATTGGAGCTGCTGCAAGACCGTACCACCCAATCAATCCCAACAAGGTGGTCTGAAAAGTCACCATGGTTGAAAGAAATGAAAGTTTCTAACAGATCCTGAAAAACCAACTGGGCACATCCCCCCCCCCCATCAGTTGCCCAGCACAGGTAACCTGCCAGGGCAACCAAGGGTGTATCTGTCCCATAGTCAGATTGGAAACTAAACTGAAAAGGATCCAGTCTATTTAATCCACCAACAAATCCACCAGCAAATATAATCCAGTTGCCACCACGCACTTGAGTACCATTCCTTCCCCAAAGGCAAATTACAGCCTACCTAACAGCTGTTTAAGTCCTGTGGGTTGCAAGAATACTTTCTTTAATAATGGACTCACTATTGTTCAGGGTTAGTAGAATTACCACATGTTCAACATGCAGAATTTCTATTATCTGGTCCTCAGTCCAGAGTTTCCAATTGCCTATATTCTTTTTTCTGCATTAGGACATGTAGTATCAGAAGTTCTGTCTCTGAACTTCTGACTGTGATAAATGCGTGTAAGGGATCTCCAAGAACCATGGGCAAATGAGGTTATGCAGTAAAATGATCTAGTTACTCATTTGAATTAGCCTCCTGCTTTTGTTTGCATTCCTCCTGTAAGGAAGCACTGACCCTTAGAACTAATCATGCCAAGATGTGAGCAATGAAATAATGCCCTTTCACACTTTTTGTGTCAAGAGTGTAAAGTTCACACCTGATTATAAAAGTCAATCACTGTATTCCCTTTGATTTCAAAGGGCATCAGGATGAAATCCAAAGACAAGACTGCGTGAGAACAGAGATGTCAGTACAAACTTCATTTTAACACAGGTATCTACTGAATAGGATTGATGTATCAGTTTTTTTAGGGGCCAAAAGGAGACTGTTGAGGCTTCCACCACTTGGTAAAATTCCCTTTTTTTTTCCTTTCAGAAAATAGATCCGGGTGGGCAGCAGTGTTGGCCTGAAGCAGTAGAACAAATTTTGGGTCGTGGCACCTTTAAGGCCAACAAAGGTTTATTCAAGGTGCATGCACATGAAAAAAAGTGTGAATGCACAGGAAAAAGAAGTTGAAAAAGTGTGCATGCACACAAAAGCTCATACTTTGAACAAACCTTTGTTGGTCTTTGTGAAAATAGCTTGTGAAATGTTCCCCAGTCCACAAAAAGTTGTGCCATAATAAGTCTTTTTAGGTGCCACTGGACCTTTTTGGTGCACAAAAATGCAACTACCCTTTGGGAAATCTGAACCCGTTAATAAACATACCTTGTGAGGGCTGAACTTGTAGCACCCAGATTGAGGCACTTTAATGCAGAACGATATTAAAAATCTACAGGAATAACATGTTAAAGAAGTGAATTTTAGAAGCAGAAGTGAAGGGAACTTAGAGTCCCCCCCCCCCCCAGTTGCCAAACCCTTCTAGCAAAATACACACTTTAACTTTGTTTCAGTGTCCTTGGAACAAAGTACTCAAAGCCAAATTTCCATTAAGACATCATGTAAGGTAATGCCTAAGCCATATGAGTTACACATTATTGCTCAGCCTCCTATTAATAATTAAAGGTGGTGGAAAGGACCATCAAGTTACAGCCATGTGGCAACCCTGGGCTTCCTTGGTGGTCTTCCATCCAAGCACTGACCAGGGCTGACCCTGCTTAACTTCAAAGATCTGACAAGATCAGGCTAGCCCTGGGCCTTCCAGGTCAGGGCAATAATTACCAGCGAACAATTACAGGTTTTAAATTTCAAACCAGACCCCATAAAACATTTTCTCTTTTGTTAGGCAATAACTGTGTTTATATTTGAAAAGTAAATGCCTACAGACACAAAGAGAGGTAGGCCTCAAGCTGGTACAGAATTCGAAGGATTTGCATTTTATCATTGCTGCTCTCCAAGGCAAAAATGTCCATTTCAGTACCAACTTCATTGGGCTTTTCGAGAATTTTGTTGTGCAAGATTAATTCAGTAAAAGGATGGGGCTAGTTTAATTATCATGCTTTTCATGTTTATATAGTGTTGTAGGCTTGGGTTTTGAATACTTTTCTATTGTATATGACAAAAGGAATGCCAATATGTCTCTAACAATTGTCAATATCTCCACAGTGAGTCTTAAAGATCAGGAAAAGGGTCTAGCCAGCCAAGTGCATGTCAGGGCTTGGAAAACAGCCCACTGAAGGAAGGGAGCAGATGTGTGTCTGTGGGTAAAGAAAGCACAGTTTAGATACTGGAAGAGAAAGAGAGAAGCAGACGTACCCCAACATGGGTTGGGGTAGTGTATCTGCTGGGGAGCCTCTATACCTCCACACATGTTCTACTTGCACATTTGTAAATAAATCAAATGCTACAAAATGCCATTCATCTCCAGTGCTCTGTCTCTCCTACAAAGGGAACCAGCTCAGGTACAGAACTACATCTGGAATTTCTGACTGTTGGGGAAGTGGAGAATGGGAGTGTAAACAATATAATTAGGGCCAAAACAGCCATGATGTGTAGATCACAGATCTTCACCAGTCTGATACAGGTAACATACATGCATGCATCTGTGATGTGGAGCAAGTCCGCACAGAATAGGACCCTTCAACACGCCCACACCCCTGATTTTGCTAACTAGTACCGGACTTCCCATGCTGTTACTAGTATTATAAACGATCTTTTCCACGTTAAAACTGCTCATAACAGTGTGGGGAGCTAGGTCATGATTAGTGAAACCAAGAGTGCCGTCTTCCCTTCCCACACAGCCTGAGTCCAAATTGTGCAATTTACCTTATATAGACTGAAGTGAAATCACATCTGTTTTGGTCCCAGGTATCTAGTGTCAAGATGCTATGGTGTCATGTTCTCCTTTGGTCTGCATGTAGAAATGTGTGTGTGTGTGTGTGTGTTTAAGATGTTGTGTCTCTTGCATGGAACTCCTCAACTGTTGGATCCTTTTTTGGCCATTTGCAAATTGGTCAGTGCTGTATAAATTAATTCAACTAATTAATTAAATTATCATCGAAGAAGAAAAAGAGGAGGAGGACGACGACGACGAAAAGACTGGATTTATACCCCACCCTTCACTATCCAATAGGGGCGTAGAGTTTTGTACTTACTGGGGGGGCGGGGGCTCTTGCGCATGCTGTGACGGTGTCCCCACTGCTGCCGCCGGTGTAAGAACCTCCCCCTTCCCCTGGCCTGGCCAACCAGCTCCCCTGAACCCACTGGCTCCCTCCCTCCCTCCTGGGGCCCCAGCGTGATGATGTCACCCAGAAGTGACATCATCACCCCGGGCACGTTGCCGGGGCGATGCTCTGGCAATCGCCCCAAAACTCTATAGTGCCATAGAGTTTCCGGGCGATTGCTAAAGCGTCCCCCCAGCAACGTGCCTGGTGTGATGATGGCACTTCCGGGTGACATCATCATGCTGGGAGGGAGGAAGCCAGTGGTTTCAGGGGAGGTGAGCCAGCTGGCTGGGCGGGTGCTCTTGCGGCAACAGTGGGCTGGCAGGCATGGGCAAGCCTGCCTGCCTGCCTGCCTGCCACGAGAGGCAGGGAGGCACAGGGGTGGGTGCCCCATTTCCCCA
Organism: Lepidodactylus listeri; assembly: GCA_029233225.1. Lineage (NCBI taxonomy): Eukaryota > Metazoa > Chordata > Lepidosauria > Squamata > Gekkonidae > Lepidodactylus > Lepidodactylus listeri. The sequence goes on along the minus strand of JARCFY010000006.1, from coordinate 38,679,153 downwards.
GGGGGCTCAGACCCCCCTGGGAAACTTCAGGGGTGGCCTGAGTCCCCGAGCCCCCCATAGTTGATGCCTATGCTACCCAAAGGAGTTTCAGAGCAGCCTACAATCTCTTTTCCCTTCCCCTCCCCACAACAGACACCCTGTGAGGTAGGTGGGGCTGAGAGAGCTCTGACAGAAACTGCTTTGTTCTGTTCTGTTCTGTCACAACTGTTCTGTCACAACTGTTCTGTTGTGGGGGTTTTTAACACCCCCTTTTTAGTTTTATAGATTTTCTGCAAGCCTGGGGGGTCCCCCACATTTGCAGAATTATGTGTGAGTGTATCCCCAGTTTGCAGATTTAAGAATCTGCAGATGGGGCACACTTCACTATTAGTTTGGTGCAGTGGTTAAGTGCGCAGACTCTAATCTGGGAGAACCAGGTTTGATTCCCCACTCCTCCACTTGCACCTGGCTGGATGACCTTGGGCAAGCCATAGCTCTGTACCAGCTGTTCTCTCAAGGACAGTTTGGGAAAGAGCTCTCTCAGCCCCACCTACCTCACAGGGTGTCTGTGGTGGGGAGGGGAAGGGAAAGGAGTTTGTAAGCCGCTCTGAGACTCCAAGTGAGTGAAGGGCGGGGTATAAATCTAATCTCTTCTTCTTCTTCTTCTTCTTTTTCAAGAACAGCTGTGCCAGAACTATGGCTTGCCCATGGTCATCCAGCAGGTGCAAGTGGAGGAGTAGGGAATCAAACCTGGTTCTCCCAGATTAGAGTCTGCGCACTTAACCACTGCACCAAACTAATAGTGAAGTGTGCCCCATCTGCAGATTCTTAAATCTGCAAACTGGGGATACACTCACACATAATTCTGCAAATGTGGGGGACCCCCCAGGCTTGCAGAAAATCTATAAAACTAAAAAGGGGGTGTTAAAAACCCCCACAACAGAACAGTTGACAACACAAACACAAAGAATTGTTCTCTCAGTGCAGGCAGGCAGGGGAAGAGGCTTCTTGTCAGTCACTGAGACAAAGCTCCTGGGTACCTGGGATTTTGCGAGCTACAACATAAGCTACAGAGGTAGTTAGTATAAAGCCCAGTAACATCTTTAAGACTAACGAACGTTATTGTAGCATAAGCTTTCAAGAAACACAGCTCTCTTCATCAGATGCATGGAGGGTTTGCAGAAACTGGCCAGAGATATCTAGGTGGTAAGGTGCCATGTAAATGCAAAGCAGTTGCAAAACAGAAAGTACCATGTAAATGCAAAGCAGTTGCAAGAGTCATGAAAAAGGTAAACTGCGCAATCCAGGCTGGTTGTGACCCCTTCCTTCTGTTGATGAATCTGAATGGAATACCTGAAAGGCAATTACTTCTGGTAATGAGATAACTATCCATAGTCTCTATTCAGTCCAAGTCTGACCGAGTTATATTTACATATAAATTCCAATTCAGCAGCTTCCGGTTGGATTTTGGTTTTGAAATGTTTCTGTTGAACTATGATGACCTTTAAGTCCTTGATGGAATGTCCTGGTAACTGGAGTGTTCTCTTACTGGTTTCTGTATATTGCCATTTTTTTGGTCAGATTTGTGTCCATTTATTCTTTTATGTAGAGGTTGGCTGGTTTGTCCTATGTACAGAGTGGAGGGGCGTATTTGGCACATGAGAGTATATATCACATTGGAGGATGAGCAGCTGTAAGAACCAGATACTATGTAGTTGCTGCCATTGGGTCCTGTAATTGTATTTTCTGGGCAGATATGTGGGCAGAGTTGGCATCTGGGTCTGTTCAGGGTCTAGTTCCTGTGTTGGTGACTCTGTTAGATGGTTCACGGTTGTTAGTGAGAAGTTGTTTGAGGTGTGGGGGGACTGTCTATAGGCAAGGAGAGGGCTTCCACCCAGGGCTCGTGAGAGAGAAGCATCATTTTCTAGGATGGGCTGTAGATCACTGATGAAACATTGGACCGGTTTGAGCTGGAAATTATAGGTGACAACCAGTGGTGTTCTGTTGTTGGTTCTTTTTGGTTTGTCTTGGAGTAGGATATTTCTGGGTACTAGTCTGGCCCTGTCAATTTATTTCCTCACCTCATTGTTGGGTACTGTGGTCCCAAAAAAAGGTAATTAGAATATTTACACCCCTTTTAAAATTCTCTTGATGTAATCTGTTGTTACAGGTTATGATTTTATATACATTTTATTTTATTTATTTTATTTATTTTTTGGATTTATATCCCGCCCTCCCTGCGAACGGGTTATATTGTGAAGGATTTTGCTTTCCAATATAACTATTTACATTTCCCCCACTTTTTGTCAGTTAACTCCCTGCCTCCATAATCCAATAACATTGACAAGATCTTTATTGATTCCCGATCAAATCTCTCCAGTGTTGTCAAAGAGTAAATTTAAGGTGTACATGGACCCAATTCTAATTGGGGGTTGCATGAAGAGAAGAAAAGGGGTTTAATTCATTGATGGGTGCATGGTTTTTCTTACCAAAGCCACACCCTTCCTGTGGGCCTTGGAAGGGGGAAAAAAAGACAAGAAAAAGAGAGTGTTTGTCTTTTTTTCTTTCCACAGCTAATAGAGGTTAGGTGAAGACACCTTCAGTATGCAAAATCATGCAGGGAAAGGAGGATGAAACAGTCTCCTCATGGACCCAAGCTCTCCCCGACATGAACAAGCCTAATACTTATCTTTAAATGACACTTGGAGATCCATGAAGTGTGCCAAGTCCAATTTTCCCTCTGCTGCGAGCAGTTCTATGGAGATACAGAAGCCTTTCTCCCAACTGTATCCAGATACACTGCCCCTCCCCAGGCAACCCTCCAAGAAGAATCATTGAGCATGTGAAGGGCATGAATCCACTTTTAGGGAACTCTAGCCTTTCACCCTTCTATCACAGTGAATTTGCTGCCACCATCCAGACCCCCACCCCACCCCTGCATCATATATCCCTCACAGTGGCCCATCACACTGTGAGTAGGGTGCTGTATGGGTGTATGTGCATATGGCATAATGATTCCCTTCTTCTCTGCCTGCTAACCCCCTGGCTTGGCTAGGTCTTTGACCTCTGTATGGATGATCAGCCAGGCCCATGAATGAGCAGTTTAAGCACAGTTTGAGATCTTTAAAATGAAAAAAAAACCCTTTATTTGATTAGAAAACACTCCTATCCCTAAGAACAGAAAGGCAATTGAAATGCCTAGCAAAAGAAGGCTACAGGTATTACAGAAACTAGCAAAAGAACCAAAATCAAGCACTCACTAAATTCTCTGAACACCAGGGCTATTTTTGGGCAGGAATGCACAGGAACGGAGTTCCAGCTGGCTCCTGAGTTGGCCACACCCAGCAGGAACTCATTAGCATAATAGGCCACACCCAACAGCAGAAACTCATTAGGATTGGCTACATTAGGGGTGTGTGGCCTAACATGCAAATTAATTCCTGCTACAAAAAAAGCCCTGGTTTTTGACAACAAACAAGGTAAACAGAATAAGAAGCAAAAGGTGGGTGTGGCTGAATGACCACTGTTCTGGTAACGTGGGGGTGTGGCCTAATATGCTAATAAGCTGTGCTGTCAGGGGTGTGGCCTAATATGCTAATGAGTTTCTGTTGTTGGGTGTGGCCTATTATGCTAACGAGTTCCTGCTGGGCTTTTTCTACAAAAAAAGCCCTGCTGAACACTGATTTTACCCTGGCATTTCTCTGTGAAGAAATGGGCACAAGAGATCTGGAACTTATAAAAACAGAGAAGAAGAGGAGGAGATGGAGATTGGATTTATATCCCACCCTTCACTCAGAGTTTCAGAGCAGCTTACAAACAACAGCTCTCCCTTCCCCTCCCCACAAAAGACACCCTGTGAGGTAGGTGGGGCTGCGAGAGCTCTTTCCAGGACTGTCCTTGAGAGAACAGCTCTGAGAGAACTATGGCTTGCCCAAGGTCATCCAGCAGCTGCATGTGGAGGTATGGGGAATCAAACCCAGTTCTCCCAGATTAGAGTCCACGCATTTAACCACTACACCAAACTGGCAAAAGAGCAAGAAAAAGTGAGTAGTGGCTCATGAAAGCTCATGCCCTGCCACGTATTTTGTTAGTCTTTAAGGTGCTACTGGACTCTTGCTCTTTTCTACTGCTACAGACAGACTAACATGGTTACCCATCTTCCTCTATCTTATAAAAACAGAGAATGGTTATTGCAGACTTCACTCAGCTTTTCTGTCTGTTTCTGGAAGAATGGCCTGAATCTTTTAACACTTTCCACCCCAGTGGGGAGGGGTACTGTTTGACCTGTCCTGAAATGGGGGCTGTCCAGCCACTGGGCATCTAACCACAGTGGGCATCTAACCATGGGTTTTAGGGGCTCTTCAGTCAGGATATCAAAAGTAATGCATTTTGTATTCCTTTTGTCAGTATGGCAAATGGTAATTCCGTCTACGGCCATAAAGGGTTTTTTTTCCCCCTGCAGACAACTGGAAGTTTTTATTACCTGGTTCCCATGTGATCTGAGGGTGCTGGGGTAGTAAAAATAGCTTGTGTGTGTTATTTCACAACAGTCACACATTCCTTATCTACTGCACAGCTTCCTCCAAGAGGTTCCTGTTCTCCCCCTTTTGCAAACATGCAGCTTTTTCTGTTAAGAAATTAGCACATGGGATATCAGTTTTTTCAGACAGTGATTACACCCACTTAAACAGCTGGTGGGGGGGTCATATTATTAAAGAGGGGGGAAATTTGGAGAGACTGTTTTGGGGGTTCTGTGTGCACTGCCTTACCACAAGATGAAGATTCAATTCCCCTTATCCATTATTTCCCATTGTAGCTACCAGTGCCCCTGTTTCCAGTTGCCATGCAAAAGGAAAGTGCTCTGCCAAAAAAGGAATCCAAGGGAAGATTGATTTCTTTCATGCTGCCCTGCTAACCAGTCAAATGGGAGGGGTGTTGCATTGAATGAAAACCAGGAAAGGTTGATAGTAGGTGGTAGGCAATTGCAGAATGAGCTCTTCATCTGGTGATTGATGAGGGACCTTGTTCTTAGGCTGCCTGGTGATCCATATACCTCATTAGTCTAATTGGGGGACTGCCCCCTCCCCCTTATTGTTGTCAAACCACAGCCAACTTATGGCAACCCTGTATGCCATCCTCAAAAGTTCACAGTTCCTTATTACAGAACATTATAGACTGCATGGGGAAAAGTCGCTTGTGGTATTTGGCTGCTTGGTAAACAGAGCACTACTGCCACATTCTCTGACTAGAGGCTACCCAGATGACTGACTGCCTAGCATGCACGCATCTATCTATCTATCTATCTATCTATCTATCTATCTATCTATCTATCTATCTATCTATCTACCTACCTACCTACCTACCTACCTACCTACCTACCTACCTACCTACCTATCCAGGGCTTTTGTTTGTAGAAAAAGTGCAGCAGGAACTCATTAGCATAATAGGCAACCCCTAACAGCAGAAGCTCATTAGCATATTAGGCCACACCCCTGACAGTGCAGCTCCCTCCCAGGATCAGCTTCCTCAGGTGCCCCGCGGCTGCGGGCCGCCTGAGGAACCCAAGGAGGGGAGGCAGTTTAAACTGCCTTCCCTCCCTGGATCAGCTTGGCTTGCCCAGGTGCCCCACAGCTTGCGAGGCACCTGGGGAACCTGAGGGGAAGAGGCTGTAGGTGTGGCCAACTCAGAAGCCAGCCGGAACTCCGTTCCTGTGTGTTCCTGCCCAAAAATAGCCCTGTGTCTGTCTGTCTGTCTGCTTACCTACCTACCTACCTACCTCTGCTCATACAGCTATCACCTTAAGCCGAAATTAGAACGAAAGAAAATATTTAAAAAGAACTTACTCAGTATTATTTCTTTTCCAGATAACTATCTTTGGGTATGGCTATATCCACCACGCAGTAAGCTCTTAAGGAGATACCATATAGGAAATACCAGCTGTCTGTGTGCCTTTTCTGTCCTTTGTGATGGCATCATTTTTTTACAACAACAGCAACAAAAAAGACAAAACATTATCTCCTTCTGCTTCTTTCCCAGGTAATAATTAATTGAGGATGACGGACCCTTGGATAACAGGTTGCAACAAAAAGAACATGGCCAAGACTGAACTGGCCTTGGTGACAGAGAACAAAAAAGAGAGAATGCAGATGAAACAAGAAATCTCTTTGCTCAATGGCATTTCTTTAATCGTTGGGAACATGATCGGCTCGGGGATCTTTGTGTCCCCCAAAGGCGTTCTGATGTACAGCACTTCTTACGGACTCTCGCTCCTCCTCTGGGCTCTTGGAGGGATCTTTTCATTGTTTGGAGCACTGTGTTATGCTGAACTGGGAACATCCATAGTTAAATCTGGAGCAAGCTATGCCTACATTCTGGAAGCGTTTGGAGGCTTTATAGCCTTTATCAGACTATGGTCTTCCTTGCTCATTATTGAACCAACAACTCAGGCTGTTATAGCCATCACTTTTGCTAACTATATCGTTCAACCAATATTTCCATTCTGTGAACCACCCTATGGAGCAGTTAGGCTGATTGCAGCTGCTTGCATCTGTAAGTAAAATGAGAGCTGGTCGGTGCAACTATTTCATTTGATTGCAAAGGTTCAGAAAGTCCACTCTCATTTGCCTTTGGGGGTAGGTGAGACATTGGTAGAAAAGGGTTTGGCTTCTTCCCATTTCCTCGGAGAAAAACACAAGTTTTCAATTATCTTAACAGATGTTGCACGAGGAAGAACAAAAATAAATAAATACTAAGGTATTTTGTAGTTGCCTGAGAATAGCAGGGCTGGGAATGAATGAAAAAAAATCTCTGCCTGAGTCTCTGGACAGTCACTTTCTGTCAATATCCACTACAGAGTGAGGTGATCCGATGTGTTTCGTCTGTATGATGCCTTATATGGGTTACTGAAATAGATAGGAAACTGAAACCACAACGGGAAGCTTCAAAATAACTATTAGATTGGAAATGCTCCTGAGAGTCGTAAATAATTCTGCTCAGATTCAGAGCATATTGTATTTGAATCTCTCTAGTCTGGTACAGCAAGACAGTATGTAAGTTCTTCTTATTTTGGAGGGACAATGATACTGTTCATAGCCCACTTCAATTATTTGCATTTTATTTGTTTATTTAGATAGGGTTAGGGTGTATGCCTGACTTTTCGCCCAACAGGGACCCAAAGCAGCTTGCAACACTGCTCCCTTCTCCTCTGTTCCATCCTTACAACAATAACCCTGCGAGGTAGATTAGGCTGAGAGTGAGTGACTTACCCAAGGTCACCCAGTGAGCTTGCCCGGCAGAGTAAGAATCTGAACCTACCCAGGTCCTAGTCCGATACTCTAACCACCACACCACCGACTCCCCTTGCATTTATGTGTGCATCATTGTATATATTTCAGTTACGTGTCTGATTACAAATTCTCAATTCTCTAAAGCAAGAAAAAGTCTGCCCACAGTATAACCCATCCTTTGACAATGATCCTATGACCTAATTACTGTTTTCCCCATTTTGTAGATGGAGAAATGAGGCTGAGAGTTAGTCTTCCCAAAAGCAACATAATGCATCTATGGCAGAGCTGAGCCTTGAACCCTAGGTCCCTCGAAACCAAGTCCAACTGGCTGCGACAGGACTTTAATTTTCTCTGTTGTGAGCAAACATTTTTATCTTTAAACCTCGAATGTAGATTGACAGCTAGTGCTCATTACAAAACAAATCTCCTGTAACTGCTACCTCATGTCATACCAGAATCCAGTTTGTTCCCTAGTTACCTAGTTTTATATGCTTTGAAGGGTGTGTAATTGTCAGAGGGTCTATTTTACATGGTTTTTTGAGATAAGCAGCGCGCTCAACTAAAGCACATTTCACAGGAAGCTGCAACTTTCTCTTTGGATGCTAGAGGGCACCAAAAGAAAAAGAATCTCTCAACTTTAGTCTCATCTTGCTGATGAAACAGCTGGAGTTGTGAAAACAGGATTGTTCTAGGTTTTGCGCTTATATTTATTCTAAATTAAGATGGTTCCCACTTTTCCATAAATGGTGGCAGAAATCACTAGGGATGTGCAATTCAGAGTCAGAAATATTCATACTCACTGAACGATGCTTTATTCAGTGTGAATGATATAAATTATATGATGTGTTCCAAGTTGGAATTTTATTGTTCCATACTTCCAAAATAATTCCTAATATTTGGAGTCCCATTGACTCCTATAGAAAGCAGGCTAGGCTGCCTGCAAGAAGATGAAAGTGAAATCCATGGCCTGGTTGCTTGAGAAAGGAAAATGAAACATTCCCCAGACAGCCTAGCTCCAAGGCAGGTGAGGCTGAGAAAGAGTGACTTACCCAGTGAAAGGTGTTGCCATGGTTCTGCCAAAAAGGGGACATAGCAAAGGCAGATGTGGAGGTACACACGCAGGAGCCCTGCAAGCCGAAATAGACTGATCCCCTGGACTTCCTGGACTGAAAAGGGCTCTGCTGGGGGAGGTCTGATCAAGGTAGCAGTGGGAGGGATCTCATGCCCACCAAAAAGTATGCGCAGCAGGTGGGTGTTCTGTTAGGCGGGGGATGCTGTCAGTCATGCCTGGAACCTGGATCTGTGGGAAAACTGTTTTATTTTCACCCTTGTCCACCTACCATTGCTGGGTTTTCCCTGTGGTGCCTTTTCAGTAAGAGGGAATGGCACACTCCAGTCCACAGTGCAGGTTATGCCATGCTTCAGCCTGCTGCCTCCTCTTGCTGCCCCTTCCCTTCTTCCAACTGCTGCTTCAGGACTCTGCTCACTCATTCAGCTGTGCTGTGCCTCATGGTGTTGGAGTAGTTCCCACCCTCCCACCACTGTCTATCCATCTGTTGCTCCAGTCTGCCTGTCAGTGCTGCCCACAGGGTATTTGCCCGCTCCCCAGCATAGGCGTCAACTTCAGGGGGGCTGGGGAGCTGAAGCCCCCCCCCCCCCTGAACTTTTCCAGGACATGCTGAGCCTCCCCCGGAGACAATGGCCTGTAATGTCTCTGGCCCAGCCCCAGCCCCAGCCCCCCCCTCCGGGAAATTGGAAAGTCTATGCCCTTGCTCCCCTGCACCCACTCTCCCCACTGTGCCATGCGTAATGCTCCCTGGTGGCACTTGCACTGTTCAGACTTCATGCCCCTATTACAGTTCTTTCCTAATGCCTGGCACTGCTGAAGAGTTGCCAGGTACCCCTTGGCAACTGACGGGGGCATGAGGGGAGGCTGCAGCAGGACGTCCTAGCAGCGTCCCATGTCACTGGCAGCAAAAAGAGCCCTAGGCCGGCATTGTCAGCAACATGGTGAGATCACTTCCAGTGCGCACCATAGCTTCTACCACAGAGTTTTTGCCCAAATACGAGTGTCGCTAAGTTGCCAGCATGTGCATCAGAAGTGACGTTGCTGAGTCACCAGTGACATGGCTGAAGTGCTGGGGTAGGCCTCCCCTATGGCGATCTGTGGGGGTGTGACCTGGGGGCAAGGGATTCCTTGGCAGGGACCTGGCAACCCCACACTGCTACCTGGCAGTAGTTGCTGTGGCTGGGTGCACCTGCCACATCTTAACTCTTGAGGGTTGGCATAGGCACTGGGAATAGAGTTTTCAGACCCCTGGTCCAGGTGGGGGTTCCCCTGATTTTTAGGTTTCTGCCTGCTGCCAGCTAGCTGGCCAGTGGGGGAAGCCCTGCCCCAAAACAGGGACATTGCATGGTGATGTCCCCAACTTGATGATGTCATGCGGAAGGGATGTCATCACGTTGTGTGGCGACAATCTGTTTTTTGGGCAAAACTGTATGAGTTTAGGCCAAAAACCCCATAAACTTTTACCCAAAATGCAAAGTGTTGCCATGCGACATCCCTGACATGATGACATCACTTCCACATGATGTCATTGAGTCGGGGATGTCACACATCCCGCCCCCCCACCCTTGGAACACCCCCCAAATTTCCCCACTAGCATGCCGAAGGGACCAAGCAACCCTAACTGGGAAAGGATCAGAGGCTGAGGGAAAACTTTTAAAAAGTTATTTGCTTCATTTTTATTGGACAATTCCTATTCATTTCAATGGAATTCCAGATATTTGTAAAAGTCAAATTTTCTAAAATTTGAAATCTGAAGGGTCCTAATTCCAAAACTGGATACCAAATCCAGATTTTTGTGCTGGTGCACATCCTTAGAAATCACGTACAACATAATCAATAAACACTAAAAGACATTAAACTAGTAAAAATATTGTTTTGGATCTTAACCATGTGTTTTCTGGTGGGGAATAGAACCCCATCTAAAGCAGGCTGACTCCTTAATCTCTGTTTGCTCCATCACTGGATATTTTTCATTATTCATTTCTGGAAAATCAGACTCCCTCCCCTCAATCCAGTATATTCTTATTACCTCCTTTTACTTAGGATAAAAAATCCTATCAAGTTAATGAAAATACTTCAAGTGACCCATATCTTGCTGAAGTGCAGCTAACCGTGCATATCTTGTTTGTGTCCCATTTCTTCATTAGGCTCCCTGACATTTATTAACTGTGTCAATGTGAAGTGGGGGACCAGAGTACAAGATCTTTTCACATATGCAAAAGTTATGGCCCTTATTATGGTAATAGCAGTGGGTCTTTATAAAATTAGCCAAGGTAAGAAATACTTATGAGTGAATACTAACAAAACTGAATAGTATATTAAGTAGACTATAGGCCAGTTTATACCATCTACTTTGACTGGGTTTTTTTAAAACTCTACATAAACCATACCCAACTGTATGATCATGTGGAACAAGTATTATATGGAAACATGGTACATTCAACAGCAGTTTCCAGGCTAACAGAAATCTTGGCACAGTGTATTTATGTGCTGCCTGTTCATATGATAGGACAGTGTTCTTGTGTAAATGATTGCAAATAAAACAGATGGCAACCATCAGTGCAATCCGATTCCGTTACACCAGTTTAAGGCTACTGAAGTCAATACAGTGACTCTGAAATTGAGTGACTTTCTATAGGATTACACTGCTAGGATTGCACTGCTAACTGGAATGAACCAGCCTGAGACAGCTGTCTACAAAACACCTGTCTAGAAGAATTCTACTTGAGTGAATGAGTTATTCTACAGATGGTGTATATCAGTATCTAGTTCTTCCTGAAGTTACAGTTCAGTCACAGTGCAATGCACTAAATATTTTGTTGTCTGTTCCCTAAAATATCTTGCAAAGATGGGCCTCCACCAAAGATGGGCACGACCATCTTGTTGGAGTGATTTTGTGTGCTCAAGAAATAGCAGTAATTACACTGGATAATACGAAGCTTTTATGATTCCAGATTCATGTGTTCATTTTTTATGTAAAGTCAGTTCATATGTTACTTTTGGTGGATCTCTTGCCTATTTAGCTGCTAGTGGGTGTGGTCTATTTGTGGGAGCAGGATATCAGTAGATCACGAAACTCATGGAAGGCTCCAAATGAACTTCATTATGTGGAAAGTGCTCCAGACTTCATAGCTATGCTCACAGGAAACTGACCTTCCATGAGTTTTCTCCTCTGATGTGAGGTAGTTTAGATGAACAGAACTCTTTCAAGAAGACCCAGGGGTCCATTGGGGCCAGAGTGAGGCGGAGCAAAGCTCCGCCAGCTCAGGAGTGGCCACTAGGACAGCCAGGGGCCAAATCAGATTCTCTGATCTGATTTGGCCCACTGCCGAATTAAAAGCGACTGGAGGGGAGGGGGTTTGAGGGAGAGGCTCCAAACTTGCAGGGTAGCTGCTAGGGCCTCTCCTCGAAATACCCACCAAGTTTCAAGAAGATTGGACCAGGGGTCCAATTCTACGGGCCCCCAATCAGGTTGCCCCCATTCCCTCCATTGTTCTCTATGGCAGGAAAAAGTAACACTTTTCCCCACCATAGAGAACAATGGACAACCTGTTTGGGGGCCCGTAGAATTGGACCCCGTGGTCCAATCTTCTTGAAACTTGGTGGGTATTTCGAGGAGAGGCCCCAGCAGCTACCCTGTAAGTTTGGAGCCTCTCCCTCAAACCCCCTTTCCTCCAGCCCCTCATATACCCTATGAGTTTTTGCCATTGATTTCAATGGCCCATAGGGTATAATGGGGCTGAAACTGACATTCCCTTTCTGACACACTTCTGGTGATGTCAGGGGACGTGGCATATGCTAATGAGTTATGCTAATGAGCTCCTGCACCTCTTTTTCTACGAAAGGACCCCTGAGAAGACCTATTACATGTGCATGTGGAAGGTAATGTATGCATTTATTTATAGGAAAGACAACATGACGTTTTACCCACCTTGTTCCCATAATAAACATGCTGAATGTATTCCTATTTCATGTAAATTGCATGTAGATTATATGCAGATATGTAAATAACTGCAGACTTCTGACATTTGCACAGGAGAAACTGAAAACCTTAAGGATCCATTTGAAGGTTCAACAACAGATGCAGGATTCATTGCTCTTGCCCTTTATTCAGCCCTCTTTTCCTACTCTGGATGGGATACACTGAATTTTGTCACTGAAGAAATGAAAAATCCAGAAAGGTACATACATGTTATAGGACTCACAATAATGGATTTATATTATGGGCAGGAAACCTTTTTTTACGGTAAGAGTATTCAGCAGTGGAATTGCCTAGGGAGGTGGTGAGCTCCCAGGCACTGGCCGTCTTCAAGCAGCGGCTGGACAAATGCTTGCCAGGGATGCTTTAGGCTGATCCTGCATTGAGCAGGAAAATGGGACTAGACGGCCTGAATGGCTCCTTCCAACTCTATGATTCTATGATTCCTTGGTTCTCTGTCTCATAGAACAACATCATCATATTGCCAGATAATGAGAATATCAGTGGGTCATATCTTTTCCCCAGTATTATTTTGGTTTACAGCATATTTCAACTCAGTTTCACAGATAATGAGCTAGACCCTGCGCAGCATTTCCTAGGGGAGAGGGGATGTAAAGCTTTCTTAGTTGTCTCAGGACAACCAGGAACCTTGCAGTCATCTCCTTGAAGCTCAGGGAATATCATAGTAAACTCCTACAATTTTAAAGCGCTGTAGTGTCATCCCACCCTGGATTTGAATGGTGAATGATGACGTATATTTATTAGTTCAGTAAATGAATGTCAGTCATTCAGCTTTGCAATTCTAAATTGTCTGGGCACGCAATATTACTCCAAGAGAGGATGGTTTTATAAATTTCATTTGCAACCCCAGGGGAATTTGGAAAATTGTCTTTCTTTGAAGTGTGATATAAAACTATGGTTACGAAGAGTTTGATGGCTGATCCAGGCTTATTGAATCGATTGAGACAAATAATATGATTGCCTTTTGGTCCATGATGTCCAGTAGACTAAAGAAACGCCTGCCTTTAGTTTTTCATATATCCATGACTGTTTGGGAGAAATTTTTTGCAGATCTGTACAAAGCCATTCTGGAGGAACATAGTAGGCATGAGACTAATTTGTCAGCTCTACCTAACTGGCCAGAAGTATCCAAGAATGAAATACATGTGCTGTTTCAACCTCTTTTCCTTTTAGCAAAGCTCCTAGGCTTGATTATGCCCCTGCTGAGCTATTTAAATCCTGCCTTGACTGGTGGGTGGATATTTTATTTTTACCCAGGTTAATAGAACAGTCTATATTCCTTCTTCTTGGAATGATTCTATACTACCCATATGTAAGAAAGGTGATTGTCATGATCCTGCAAACTATAGACTAGGGGTGTCAAACATAAGGCCCGGGGGCCAGAACCAGCACATCTAGGGCTGTTATGTGGCCCGCGAGCAACTGGTACAAGGGAGGAAAAAGGAGGCTGCTTGGGGATGGGATGGGTGGAGCCACTCCAATTGTGGCTTCAGCACAGCAGGACAACCTCGTCTGCAGCAGTCAAGCAGAACCCCTTCATTTCAGAGACTGGTAAGTTGGAAGCCACTGCAGCCGCATTCATACCTCTCCACAGGGATCAGCGTTTGCACGGGGGGGGGGGGGGCGCGGTTTGCAGACAATCCTCTGTTGGAGCATGGGAGCATCTGCCCAATGCTGCACTGTTGGCTCTTCAGTCCGCCCATGTGGGTTTTCCTCTGCACCCCACTCTGAGCGCACAGGGCCCTGCAGTGAGGACACTCCAACTCGGAGCTTACCAGTTGCTGTCCTTTATACAGTTTATATCTCCAGTACCCAGCATTATGTTTTATGGCACACATGGCCTGGCCTGACAAAGTGACATTTATGTCACATCCAGCCCTCATAACAAATGAGTAATAGCAGGGCTATGTTCCTGCGCCTGTTATTCAACCTGTATTTAAATGACCTGAAGAATCATCTCTTGAATCCAAGTTTTCATTCTCCATCATTAAAAATGAAAGTATACCAGTTCTGTTGTATTTGGATGGTATGGTCCTCCTATCAAGATCAGTTGTCAAGAGCCTGCCTTGGCAGGGAGGGCAGGATACAAATCATATATATATATATAACATTATTAACCTCAGAAAAACATTGTTTTTTCCAACTATTCTCTATGAATTATAATAATACCAAAGTTTTAATATTTCACTCCATCCAGCACTTATATCATTGGAAAACAGATGGAAGACCAATCGAATAGGTCTCTGAATATCATTATGTGGGGATCCTATTTCATTCTTGTATTTCATGGCACCCCCATATTTCACATTCCACCAAACCAGCAATTCAGTCAGCTATGGCCATTTCATGTTTCTTTTTTCAGATGGAGGACAGTATATTCCAGCAGCCATTGCAGCCTATGTGGCAAAGATTGAAACACAGCTGTTATATTGAGCCCCCTTATGGACTGCTAGATCTGATAAATTTTATAAGCTGCTATTACACTTCTTATGTACAATTTTAGGCACCCCTAAATTTGTCTCTAGACTTGTCTTATTGGCAGAGTTAGGTCATATTTCTTTAGAGGCAATGGCATGGATCAGAGCCTTAAAATACCTTGTTAAGATTCTCAAATCTGAACTGAGACACAGTTTATTACCTTTTATTCATAATGACTCTTCTGTATCATCGTGGGATAAATTAATGAAAAGTTATCTACCTTGACAATAGATACAATAGTGAATCTACCTTCCAATGAAGTGTATAAATTAATAAATGACTTTATTACAGAATTGGACTACAATAGTACATATCTATGTGCGCTACAAGTCTGTTCTCCTATTGCACTTGGACTGCCTATCCATCAGAAAATACCACATTTTTATAAGTTAAAGTTTTCAAAGCTGGGGCAAGCTTTTGTGTTGGCACATGTGGACTCCTTACCCTTTGCAATGTAAAATGGGAGATATTCACAGTCACCTTATTCAGATAAAATCTGCCAATGTTCCACAAGTAGAATTGAGACTGTATCTCATATTGTATGTGATTGCCTTCCGAGAGCAGACGCTAGGAATAAATTCCTCTTGCCCCTTTTTTCTTCTGTTTCTGATCCTTGTGTGACCATTGAATCTAAGATTATCTGACTTCTTTGGGATTTTGATTCTGATGTTACTTTTCGAGTGGTGAGATTTTTACCACTTTGTTCTGATAATGTAAGTTTGGTTGCTCGGTTTCAGTCCACATGTTTTTTTTAATAGAAGGAGGGAAGAGGGGGGAATCATTTGCATAGTTCTTCCAAGTAGAAAGATGGATTTGCAAACAGCCCTATGATTGTTTGACTATCCCCACTCTGTTTTTGTTTTTACCACTTACTACATTATGAGTAATATGCCATACTGTTTTATCTCCCTCTGCAGGAACCTGCCACTTTCCATTGCAATTTCAATGCCTGTTGTGACAATCATTTACTTGTTGACCAATGTAGCCTACTATGTTGTGCTGGACATGCCAGCTCTATTAGCAAGTGATGCAGTGGCTGTGGTAAGTTGCAAATCATAGGTGATAAATTCAGAACTTGGAATAACTACTGGACTGTAGTGAAGCTCATCTTACCTAAAAATAGTCTTTCCTTAAGTCATCCACTACAGCTTCTGATGCTGTGAAGATTTTTGTTGTTGTTGTTCTTGCAATGGAGAATGAAAAGGCCAAGAGAGAAGAAGAGAAGGCAGCATGGTATATCAACGTCATCAGATCCTGGAAATTAAGCAAGGTTGGTACTTGGATAGGAGGCCACCAAGGACAGCTCTGCAAGGGAAGGCAATGGCAAACCACCTCTGTTTCTCAGGAACGTAATCCCAGATGATGCCATGGAACAGCTGACTTCCTCCTCATCTAACAACTACTTTAGGTTTGGGGACACTTTTCACGTCAGTGACATTGCCATGGGTACACACAGCCAGTCTGTTGGGGCCAGAGCCAGCTCAGGAGTGGCCACTAGGGCAGCCATGGGCTGAATCAGATTCTCTGATCTGATTCAGCCTGCTGTCGAATTGCCGCCGAAATTCGGCGGCAACTTTAAAAGCGACTGGAGGGGAGGAGGTTTGAGGGAGAGGCTCCAAACTTGCAGGGTAGCTGCTGGGACCTCTCCCCCAAATACCCACCAAGTTTCAAGAAGATTGGACCAGGGGGGTCCAATTCTACGGGCCCCCAAACAGGTTGCCCCCATTCCCTCCATTGTTCTCTATGGTAGGAAAAAAGTTAACATTTTTTGTTGTCACAAAAAAGTATTTTGTGACAACTAAAACCACCAGGTGACTAATGGAGTTAGTTATGCAAATAAATCATACTTGCATTTTTTTCCCTTTGGCTTTTGAAGTTGGGTGCCTTTGGCAGAATTTGATATTTTTGTTTGATTCAGGTGGGTAATGGGAGGCATTGTTGTATAGCGCATTAGAAAGTGATGTGTATACAGGAGAAGCTGCCAGGAACTGCTTAAGGTGGAACAGGGGAGCTATTAGCAGTTCAGTTTCTGAAATTGCCATCAGCACTTCCATGGAATGCGTGAATATTAGAAAACTGTTCTTTTTAAAAAAAATACACACACCCTAAATTAGAAAAATGTTATAAATCACATTGCAAAGAACTTGGTTGTCCACATGTAAGAAAACCATCAGTTATAACCTCACATAGTAAGTAGAAAACAGCCAGAAATGCCTATATTATGACTCATTTCAGCTCCAACTGAGAATCTCCTTCTCAGCTCCAAGTCAGAAATATTTGTACTAAATGTTAATATCATTTTTATTGATATTTTAGTACTATGAGATCATTTGAGAGCCACTTTTGGCTAAAAAGTAAGCTTAAAATATAGAGTTGGATCCTACCGAAGTTTCTTGTTAACAGTAGTAGTTTCCCCAGGTGAAGAAGTCTTCCACTGTTTTTGTACACTGTTTGTGTAAAGTGTTGTCAAGTCTCAGCTAACTTATGACAACCCAGCAAGAGGCTTTCAAGGCAAGTGAGAAGCAAAGATGGTCTGACATTGCCTTCCTTCGCTGCCTTCTATCCAAGGCCGAGGACAGACTGGCAATGTGCCCCGCTCTGCCTCCGCTTCTAAAGCGGAGGCAGAGGGGGCGTTCACATTGCCGCATCTGTCTGCGTCTGCGAGGCGCCGTCCATCCGCTTCAGCCGGAGACCACTTCTGACAGGTCTCTGGCTGGAGAGCCGCGGGTCCCTGCTGCTTCGCAGCAGTCTGGATGCGTCGGCAGCGCGCCGGAAGCGGGGGCGGAAGTCTGGACGCCCCCGTGTCAGCGCGCCTCCGCCCCGCCTCCACCCCGGGACAGCGCAGCCTGTGGGAACAGGCTGCGCTGGGCTGCTTTTCGCGCGGGGCTTTTGGCCCCGCGTCTGTCCCGGGGCGGATCGGCAGTCTGTCCTCGGCCCAAGTATCAACCCTACTTAGCTTACAAGGTCTGACAATATCAGGCTATACCATGCCATCTTTCCTTTCATCCAGACAATAATAAATAATTAATACATTGCATGGACCAGGTTTTATTGCAGGTATTACTGCTAATGAATGAGGAAAGCAACTGGAATTATGGAGAGCAATCCTAGGCAGATCTGCTCAGAAGTAAGTCCCTATTCATTGGGACTTACTCCTAGGAATGTGTCTTTAGGACTATAGCCACTGACTCCTAGCACTAGATAAGACCTTATCAACATATCTAATTCTGAACATGGCCAAATCTGAGAAGAATACTGTAAGCTGCTTTAAGTTCCCTTTGTGGAGAAAGGCAAGGTATAAATGAAGTAAATAATAATATAGCTGAAAATGGGGGACAGATAAAAAGTAGGTGGGCTGGTGGGAAGGAGAGAAGCAAGAGTTAAGTGTCTCCCCAGTATAGGAACAGGAAGCCCAGGCACCCTGTCTTGCATACAGAGAGGATTACTGCCCTGAGATAGACAAAAGAAGAAAAGAGGCAAAGTGGATGGACTTTGGATAGATAAATGCAGAATATACAGTTTTTTAAAAAATCTAAGAAGATTTTCAGAAATCCCAGCACAGTGATTAAATCCAATTGTCGGATAGTCAGTCTTTTTCAAGGGTTGAAGCCTGGGACCTCAGTGGGGTACAATACTGTAGAGCCCACCCTCCAGAGCATCCATTTTCTTCTGGGAAACTGATCTCTGTAGTCTGGAGATGAGCTGTAATTCCAGGTGAGTCCCCTGGAGGCTGGCATCCCTCAGTTAAACTGACTCAGGAACAAGCCAAAGTGAGAAACTCCTGCAGCACTATGAGCCAAGCCTGCAGAGGTCATTCAGCTCAGATGCAGCCAGTGGTGTTAGGGATAGTTTCACAGCAGGAGGAGGAGACAACTTCTGAGCTGACACTGATCGTCATTGGAAGTAAGGTTGTCTCCAGGTAGGCAACAGAGATCAGTTCACCTGGAGAAAATAGCTGCTTTGGAGGGTGGACTTTATGGCATTGTGTCCCACTGAGCCCCTTCTACTCCCTAAACCCTACCTCCTCAGGCTCCACCTCCAAATCTCAAGGACTTCCCCAACTTAGAGTAGGGTCCAAGTCAAGCAGTCCTTGCACTGTTCGCAAAGCTACTGGGCCTTGGCTCTGCTTGCTCCTTGCTGCCAGCAACCCTTCAGAGCAGCAGCCCACCAGGAAAGTAAACTGCCAGTCCCTGCCACTCTTTACATGTGAGTAATACTGTTCTCTTGTCATTACTTAATTACCCACTCACAGGCAATTTAGCTGTGTGTTATGGATCACAAAAATACCCTGGCTGTTTAAAAACCCTTTTCAAGATAATCATTAAAAAAAAAAAAAGGCTGGCTGGTTGTGCTTGAGCTGTAAATTTCCATGACAGTCAGCTCACATTGTGAAACTAGCTGAATGAGCTCTTTCTTTTTCCTATTACAGACTTTTGGTAATGAAGCTCTTAGCCATGCTAAATGGATTATCCCCATTGCAGTGGCCATGTCTTGTTACGGAGGATTAAACTCGTCTATCATTGCAGCTTCCAGGTACAAATTAAGAAGCTAGCATTGTACAGGTGAAGCCAGAAACATTTCATAAAAGTGACTGTTTGGTACCACACTAGACCTTTGTGATGCTTTGTCTCGTCCTTCTTTCATTTACAAGCTACCTCAAAAGAACATGTTGCTCAAAAATAAGCAGACAGTAAAATGACAGTAAAAGCACAACCTACTGTTTACTGAGGCAACTCCTCTGGCTCTGATTCTGCTTACACAGTGAGTCCAGTAAACTGTAGGTGCTTTATAGCAATATTAAGTTTTATTTATCCGGCACATTTGTTCAAAAGGGAATTGTCAGGTACAAAGAAGATTCTGTTTACCTTCTGGGGTTCCATAGTACACATTCTATGTACCAAAGCGGGAAAGACATATGATGCCCTGTTCAGACAAAATGGTGATCATGTGTAGTGCACATGAACATGGTGCCCATGGTTAGATTTCCCAAATGTAACAATTGAAACAGTCTCTAGTCACCAATGAAATCTATAGATGGATGGACGGACAGATAGATATGAAGATTCATCAGTCTTTCAAACAAAGCTGTTTATAAGGACCTAATTCATGCAATCTAAAATTGGCCTGGAAGTATTTCAGCAGAATAGGACAAATGTATAGTTGCTTCGCCTTGTAGGCAATTTTAACCTGTGATGAGCTGAGTAGAACACTTCATATACAATATTCCACATGCAATGCAAATGTATCTAGTTGTGAGACATTGCAATCAGATGACCATTTTGCCATGCAGCCAGCTGGAGTGTGCTCCTTGTCGCATACCGCTTGTTGAAAGTATATCTAATGGTGCCTCCGGGCGCCATTTATTTCCAGGCTCCAAAACAGCACCCAATTACCCCATGGTAACTTCTGCTAAAGCTTGTGCTAAAAATTTCCATTTGACAAGATCAATGGTTTTCCATGGCCCCCTGCACAAATGGAAGTTTTAGCAGACATGGAAGCCCACTCCCACAGCAGAAACTGTCTAGCACACCCATTCATAGGATCCAAGCCTATGAGGTTAGAAAATACAGTGCTATCTGGTGGTTGACTGTAATAATGCAGAGAATCTCTATCATCACGCATAATTCTGCTTCTCCCAAGCACACTCATCCAAGCCCATTTTGTTCAATATAAGAGAGTATGTTGTATGAGCTGTTACCTTTTTATCACCATCTATGGCAAATGCTACAAGGACTCCTTGGTACTAAAAGGAAAAGGCAAAAAAGAAAGATCGCTCTGCTGAAACAGACTGTGGGGGTGAAAAGAAATTTATTCTCTGCTATGTTACAATATTGTAAGCATTGAGATACATTAACATATTCTCCTTTTCATCATGGATGTTATGAGTCGTGCTGAGGATGCAGCCCCGGCTCCAGCTGAGCCCACGCTCCCGGCTTCAGCAGAGCCCACACCTGACCCTGATGAAACCTTGGAGCTCACCAGCATATCCCTACCACCTGTGGCGGAGGAACAACACCTGACAAGCCCCCCTGACTCACCTTCTCCGACGGTGCGGTTGCGGAACCAGCAAGCAGCACGCCGCCCAACACCATTGCAGGCCCACGCAAGTCCCGTTATGAGCAGAGATGAAGAGGAAACTATGCAGCTAGGAGGAGCCCAGCCACGCCTGACCCCCGAGGAAAAAGCCCGCCGCTGCACCCAGAACCTCTGTCTCTTCTGTGGAGGGGCGAGGCATTTCTCCTTGCGGGGCAAAACACATTTGGCCAGAGGCACCACTGCCACTGGGAAAAGACCAGCCCCATGCCTGACCAGACCCACCGGCTTGGGGCGCTTAGCTGGGTCCTCTGAACTCACTCCTACCGACCCGGGCCCGTTCCTGGTACCCATCAAGCTCCAGCTGCCTGACGAGCGATGGCTGTTCATCTATGCCATGCTGGACTCAGGAGCTGCCCATTGCTTCATTGATGCTGCCTTTGTCAAGCAGCACCAGATTCCCGTCCAGCCCAAAGGAATGCCAACCCTGATAGAGGCCATTGATGGGCATCTCCTTCGCTTGGGTCCTGTGACTCAGGAGACCTGCCTCCTGACCCTCTGCATCCAACAGCATCAGGAGCAGGTCCTCTTTGATGTGGTCCACATCCCTCGGTTCCAGCTGATCCTGGGGCTCTCCTAGTTGTTAACCCACAAACCCATGGTGAACTGGGCTTGGCAAGAGCTAACCTTCCAAGACCCTTGCCTGCACCTGACCGTGATCATCACTCTGACTGCAACTGCTCCGACCAACAGCCCTCGCCTCCCGCAACCATATGCAGACTTTGCCGATGTGTTTGAGGAAAAGGGAGCTGATCAACTTCCTTCTCATTGACACTATGACTGCGCCATAGACCTGGTACCCAGAGCACCCCTACCCGTGGGGCGGCTATACCCTATGGCAGAACCAGAGCTGGCAGCCCTATGGGACTTTCTGGGAAAAAACCTGGCGAGGGGATTCATCCGATCCTCCACTCTCTGCCCCAGTCCTCTTGGTTAAGAAAAAAAGCGGAGAGCTCTGGTTCTGCAATGATTATCAAGCCCTCAACAAGGTCACTATCCAAGACCGGTATCCTCTGCCTCTGATCCCTGAACCATTAGATCGCCTCAAGGGGGCCTGGATCTATACTAAACCGGACCTCTGAGGGGCATACAACTTGGTACAGATCCGGTCAGGAGATGAGTGGAAGACAGCCTTTGGCATACGGTACAGCCAATATGAGTATTTGGTTATTCCCTTTGGCTTGACTAATGCCCCCACAGTCTTCCAAAGGTTCATGAATGACGTCTTCCGGGATTGGCTCGACCACTTCATCATTATTTACTTGGATGACATTTTGATTTATTCTAATGACCCAGCCCAGCACATCGAGCACGTTTGCCAAGTCCTCCAGCATCTCCGGGCCCAGGGTCTCTATGCAAAGCTGGAAAAAATGTGATTTCCACCTCCACTCAGTCGAATTCCTCGGCCACATTGTATCCCCGCAAGGAATACTCATGGACCCAAAGAAGGTAGAAGCGATCCTGACCTGGCAGACACCTTGCAACCGCAAGGATGTCCAACGGCTTCTCGGATTTTCCAACTATTACCAGCAATTTGTCCCCACCTACGCCTCCTTAACCACTCCCTTGGCTTCTGCGGCCCAAAGAGCCTTTCCACTGGACCCCTGAGGCTGCCCACGCCTTCTCCATGTTGAAATTTTGCTTCACGATCCAGCCGCTCCTGTGCTGCCCCCTCAGCTGCCTTTCACAGTAGAGGCTGACACCTCCAGTGTTGCCATTGGTGCCATCCTCTCGCAATGGGATGACCCAACACAACCGCTCCAGCCCTGTGCCTACCACTCCCGCCAGCTGACAGCAGCCAACAGAAACTACACTATTTGGGAAAGGGAGCTGTTAGCAATCAAGGCCACGTTCAAAGTCTGGACCCGCCACCCGGTTCAGGTGCTCATGGATCATTGCAACCTGAAGCATCTGCAAACAACCCGCCACCTAAATCAGTGACAGATTTGATGGTCTCTGTTCTTCTCTCACTTTGACTTCCAGATCTCCTACATCCCTCAGTCCCACAACCAGAAGGCCGAAGCGCTTTCCCATAAAATGGAGTATGCCCCAGCCCTAGCTGAAGAAACCCCTGCCTCACCCATTCTGCCACCTGTGGTGTTTGCAGCCACCTCCAGCCACACGACCCTGATGGACAACATTCAGGCAGAACAGGCCAAGGACCCATGGGCACAACGATGCCTTCGTGCCCTCTGAGACAGTGTGCTGGGAGAGCTCATAGCTTGGGATGGCCTCCTCCTACACTGAGACCACCTATATGTCCCACCAGGGCCCCTCCAGATAGAAGTCCTGCATTTAACCCATGACTCTCTCTTGGCAGGCCATTTAGGTAAACATAAAACGACCCAACTCTTGACACAGAAGTTCTGGTGGCCATGTGGCCACTCCGACGTTGTCCAGTATGTCAGGTGACGTCTGTTGATGAGCCAAAGACCTGCCATCCAAGCCCTCGGGATTGCTACAGCCCTTGCCTACACTCTCTGGCCCCTGGGATACCATCTCGATGGACTTCATCGTGGAGCTCCCTTGGTCCCAAGGTCACACCTACATCCTGGTAGTGGTGGATCTCTTCACCAAGATGGTCCACTTCGTTCCCTGTGCCAGGCTGCCCACAGCTCAAGAGACTGCCCAACTCTACCTGTAACACATCATCTGGTTACATGAACTCCCAGCCCATATAATTTCTGACGGGGCCCTCAGTTCTCCCGGTTCTCGCAAGCCCTCCACTCCAGACTTGGTACCCAGGTCCACCTGTCATCTGCCTACCACCCGCAGACAGATGGACAGACAGAAAGGACAAATGCCACCCTTGAGCAATACCTGCACTGTTACTCCTGCTATTAACAGGACAACTGGTTCACCCTATTACCCCTGGCCGAGTTCACATATAACAATGCAGTACACTCATCAACCCAAACGACCCCCTTCGCCGCAACCTACGGGCACCATCCCCGTTTCTTTCCCGCCATCCAGCTGCCTACCAGCATTCCGGCAGCGGACGCCTGCATCCAGGAACTCCATGTGCTCCATGCCTTGCTCCGGGAACAGCTCCAGCAGGCCAAGGACACCTACAAGACAGCGGCTGTCCAGAACTGGCAAGAAGGCCCCCACTCAAACCCGGAGATCACGTCTGACTCTCCACCCAGTATCTACAAAGGCCTGGTCAGTTCCAGAAATTAGACACTTGTTTTATTGGACCGTATGAGATCCTGGAGCAAATCAACCCTGTCACTTTCCAGCTTCAGCTGCCCTCCTACCTGCACATCCATCCCGTGTTCCTTGCTAGTCCCAGCAGCTCCGCCTGATCCTGCTTGACCCACTCCCCCATCACTGCCACCACCGGTCCTCCTGGATAACAAGGAAGATTACGAGGTCCACTAAATCTTGGACTCACAGTACCATCGGGGGGCCCTTCAATACCTCGTAGACTGGGAAGGCTATGGCCCCAAGGAATGCTCCTGGGAACCCATCGATAACCTTCATTCCCCAGACCTGGTGCGTCAATTCCATGCCACCTACCTGGACAAACCTGGCCCATCTGCTTGGGGGGGCCCTGGGGGAGATAGTGTCATAAGTCCTGCTGAGGATGCAGCCCCGGATCCAGCTAAGCCCACGCTCCCAGCTTCAGCAGAGCCCACACCTGACCCTGATGAAACCTCGGAGCTCACCAGTGTATCCCTACCACCTGTGGCAGAGGAACAATGTCTGACAAGCAGCCCCCCTGACTTGCCTCCTCCGACGGTGCGGTTGCGGAACCAGCTCAGGCAAGACTTAGTGTCCCAGTGGAGGGAAGTGCTTAGCCCTGAGTTCTGACAGAAGCCGGGACACACACGCTGAGCACTAATTAACCCTGGCACCTGAGGGGTATTTAGCTTCCCCTCCTGACGCTGGTTCGTCATGCCAGCAACTAGTCAACTTGACGACGCTCTCCACCTACCTCGCCCATGTTACTGAATCCTGCTCCGTGCTTTGACTCTCGGCTCCCTGACCTCGGCTCTGTACAACTATGCTCCCGGTTTGTACTTTGGATTCTGTTCTTTTGGCTCCTGCTTGCTACCCCTTGATTCTGACCTCAGACTGGACTTGGACTTCCGCTCTCTCTCGCCCTGCCTGCACCCAGCCTGTGACAATGGATGTCATGTTACAGTGGCACAGGCCGGTCATGCAGGAGCTAATATTTAAGAGCACCCTTAAAAAGAAGCAGTCATATCTTACAGTGACCTAGGGCTGGTTCCTATGTTATCCATTCGGTATTGTACAACTGCCTTGTGGCTGCCACACAGGATGTGGATGGATCACATAAGAATGTCTCACATCAGCACTGCAGCCACTGCTGAAGGGAACAGCCCTGGCATTCTGTCAATCAGACCTCAGGGCTGCTTCTAGCAATATTTATTTTTAAACTGCATGTCCATTTTCAGTCTGCTCTTTAGAGCCATGTCACCATCACTTTGTTAGAATCTAATAGGATTGTGCTCTGTTATGATTCCCCCCCCCCCTTTACGTTAGGCTTTTCTACGTTGGAGCCAGAGAAGGACACCTCCCTGACAGCCTGAGTTTGATCCATATAAAACGTTTTACGCCTGTTCCTGCTCTTATTTTTAATGTAAGTATCTGCAAAATAAAAAGAAGCAAAAGACATTTGCATTTGTTACATTTACATGTGGGCTGGTTTGAAACCTATATTAATCTGATGTGTAATTCTGTTTCGTGCTGCATGTTGTGAGCCAAGCAAATTAACTTCGCCCTTACCAAGCCTAAGATCGCATGGACTGCTAATGGATGCGATCACAGAACAGTGATCCCCAGCGTGGCACCCGTGGGTGCCAGAGTGGCCAGCAAGGCATTTCCTGGAAGCCACCTGCTTCTTCTCCAAAGCAGAGAGCCCATCTTGACTATCCTTCACCCTGCTAAGCCAGTGGGTGCTTCAGAAGAGACCTGAACACATCACACTGATGTCTGCAGTCAGCACCTATTCAGAAACCACTATCTACATTATAAGATGGTGCTTTCAAACTCCCAACATTTCATAACTGCTCTCCTATTTCATCATGGCATCTCCCCCCCCCCTTTGTCAAAATTCCAAAAATGCCAACAGACTCAGCAAGGCTGGGGACCACTGCCTCTATTCTATACTGCACTGATAAGGATCACATTGGCTAAATTAAATTTGGAAGCATGTCCACATTTAATCTCCAGCTATTGTATGTGAAGTTCCCAATCCTGGATAGTTAGTTAGTTAGTGGGATTTCTATCCCACTCTTCCGTGCAAGCGGGCTCAGGGCAGGTTAAGTAGACTAATAAAACAGATAAAAACAATATCCATATAATCCAAGTTAAAAACCAGAGCTAAATTAACAAATGATCACAAGCTACAATTTAACAGAGTCAGTAACATCCTGGGAGTGTAGTGTAAATGTGTGCAGGAAACCCGCATATCAAACAGGTGGACAGAGAAACAACGCACCCCCCCTTGATTAATGGATGCAGACTTCCCACCAAAGGGTTTGCTTGTAAAGCACCAAGGGGAGGCAGATGGGTTAGCAGAGGCCTGGGTAAAATTGTGTCACTGGGCATACAGCACAGTGGGTCAGGGGACAGAGAATACACAGAAAATATTTTGTCTAAACCGTATCCAGATTACAGCACAACACACAGGAAGAAGTCAAGCGGATAATTTAGGAAAGTGAAATATCCAAACGTCAAACTGATCAAATCATATGTATGCAGTCTCTGGCTGTCTCTTTCCCTCTTCACGTTTGCATATACTCAAACTCTCACATGCGAGAACACATAGGTAACACATAACACAGGCGCCCATAACCCTCCAGAGAACACACAATACACAGAGATTACACAATATACAAACTGAGAGCCAGTTTGGTGTGAAGGTTAACAGAGGCAGGCTCTAATCTGGAGAACTGGGTTTGATTCCCCACTCCTCCACTTGAAGCCAGCTGGGTGACCTTGGGTCAGTCACAGTTCTCTCAGAGCTGTTCTCCCAAGAGCAGTTCTCTCAGAGCTCTCTCAGTCCCACCTACCTCACAGGTTGTCTGTTGCGGGGAGAGGAAGGGAAGGCGATTATGAGCCGCTCTGAGACTCCTTTGGGTAGTGAACAGCAGGGTATCAAAAACAACTCTTCTTCTTATACATTTCCATATTTCACATTGTCATTTTTTTCCCTCACTCTCATTAGCTTTGGGTTTATGTCTTAGTACAGTGACTCCCCAACAAGGCGAGTATGGACCCTAGCACTTACTGCTGTGTCACAATTAATTTTATCCTAAGCTAGCTAGGGTTGCCAGGTGCCACCAGTGGGGATGTGGGGTAGGGTTGATAGATCCAGGTTGGGAAACTCCTGGATATTTGAGGATGGAGCCTGGGGAGGGACCCCAGTAGGATCCCACAGAGTCCACCTTCCAAAGCCTCCATCTTCACCAGGGTTTCTGTATTCTGGAGATGAGCTATAATCAGGAGGATCCCCAGGTCCCACCTGGATGCTGGCATCCGTAAGAGTCAGCCCTGAAGCACTGGAAACACAGTAGCCACAGTTCACTCAACGGCCATTGGACACTATGTCCCTCTCTTCCATACAAGCACTGACTCTGCTTTGCAAAGTTAAGTAAGAGTTAACTTGGCCTAGGGCTAGAGCTGATGGGGAGGGACAGTCATGATGTGATCATTTGCAGCCTAAAACCTTCCACTGCAATTGTGCACTCTGACACTGGGTCTTAGAGGGAGTACTGTCCCTCTGCCTGTGCTACACAAGTTGGTCTAAACACAGTGCTGCCTAGTAAGCCTTTTAGCAAATGCCAGATTGTCAAATGCCTATACAAGCCCCAGGGCAGTACCCTCGAGCACACAGATTCTAATCTAGCAAGATGATCTGTATGCAGATTTTTCTTGCTATTTTAAGTAATTTTATGTAATATTATACGAATCTAGAGAAAATAAACAAAACAAGTAAAAAAAACAAAGGACAAATCCTGCGGGGTTGTTTTGTGTGTGTGTGCAGAATTTGAAAAATTTGAAACAGGGTTTGAAATAGTAACAATTCTAAAAAGTAATCAGAATATTTGTACTGGGTTTTAAGCATGGAATATCATGTACAGCTAGGTATACAATAGAATACAGGTATACAATAGAAATTCTAGCCTGGGGTCTATTTTATGAATATTCATTTTTTTTGGCTGTTGTTTTGTGCTGTTTTGTGCTTGTTCTTGACTACTTGTTTTTTTATTGACTGGTGTCATTCTCTTTTTTGTCTGTTTATGATTGACAATTTTATATTGTTTTATGATTTTATTGAATTTTACTTTGTGAACTGTCTCAAGCAGGTCTCTGAAGAGACAGCATATATTTTTTTCCTAAATAAATAAATAATATATTTAGACCATGCACATAGCATTATTTTCTTCTTCCTCTGACTTTTTTCTTCTCTCTATGCGTTGGTAGGGGTTGATGACTTTGATATATCTCCTTGTGGAAGATGTTTTTCTCCTGATTAACTACTACTGCTTCAGCTATTGGTTTTTTGTTGGACTGTCAATTGCAGGATTAATATATTTAAGATATACCCAGCCAGACAGACGACGGCCCATTAAAGTGAGTAAATAAAAGAAATAAAGCATAAAAATTGAGAGCGAGAGAGAGTGGAGAGAGAGAGAGAGAGAGAGAGAGAGATTGTAGCTCTGCTATTAAGAATGTGTAGACAAATGTGCTATAAAGCCACATTTTTTCTTCTGCATAATATCAATTTAAGCTTAGAAATAAACTGAATTAGCATTTTCTGCAGATGGAACCTAGTTCGGTTTTGGAGTGGGAGTGGGAGACAAATATTCTAGAGTGTGTTGGAAAAATACATCAAATAAATCCAGCCTTGTGTATTTATTAGTCTTTTCGTTTGAGAACGCAGCCAACCACTATGGAAATGCAGAATGCTTTCTGTTTCTCTTCCCTTGAATTTGACTAAGATGAGGAAGGAGGAATTAGTCTTGGCTTGCCATAGGTGGCAACAACAAAGCCCCACCTATGGAAGGTACATGAAAATATTTTTGTTCTCAAAACATCCTCCCCTCCCCCCCACCTTTTTTTGTTCAAATATTAAAGATTCTCAGTCTCAGAAATTGAAATTATTAGTTTAGAATGTGTCATTAGAAGCAGTCCTGCATTTATTTTTTAAATTCCTTACAGTTTTGTGACCTATGGACCAGGCATGGTGGCTTCTTGAATGATATGCAATTACATCAACTTAGAAGGGTGTAACTCTGCTGAGGGTGGCACTGTTACTCAACATTTTGATATCAGGCAATGCTACTTCTGGATTTATTTAATTTTTTGAACACGTACACACACACACACACACACACACACACACAGTCTTTCTCAAAGACTCGTGTCAACCAAGAAAGTAGGAGTATAATCATACGCACAAAAAAGAAAACAACAATGTAGGGGAAACATCACCAGCCCCAAAAGTGCATTCATTTCAATTAAAATCTCAGTGCTTCCATAAATAAACATCCAAATACCCTCAACACAGTAGCCTCTCTTAAAAAATAGCAAGCTGAGCTCACATGTTTTTCTAAAAACCACTCTGCAGGTGATCTCTGACTTTGCTCTGGAGGGTCAGTCCAAAAAATTGGTCCCACCACAAAAAAAAAAGAGGCCTAGCACAAACAGAGGAGGTGCAAACAACTTCAAGAGGCACTAAACTTAACTGGAGGAGCAAAATTCACACAAGTTCATGCAAACAAGAACATAAGAGAAGCCAGTGTTGGATCAGGCCAATGGCCCATCCAGTCCAATACTCTGTCATAAAGTGGCCAAAAATACCAAGTGCCCTCAGGAGGTCCACCAGTGGGGCCAGTGTGATCTGTAATTCCATTTCAATGTATCTGAGGAAGTGTGCTTACACATGAAAACTCACACCTTGAATGAAACTTTGTTGGTCGTTAAGGTGCTGCTGGACTTAAACTTTTTTCCAACCCCCCCCCCCCCCCCCAAGTCAGCTTCCATGGCAGAGTGGGGATTTTACCCAACCTCCCAGATCCAAGTCCAGCACTCTAACCATGACTGCATACTGGTTTTCCAAGTCCCTCAGCCTAAGTCCACCTTCCCCCATCTGCAAAACCCAGAGAATAAGAGTGGCCTACCTTATAGGCATGCTGAAAGAATGGCAACAAGATCATGTGTGCAAAGGGCTTTAAACTCCAGCATTGCTATACAGCATTGCTGAGTGTTATTCTCACCTAAGGTCTTAAGGGTGATGTCTCATTAGTCTTTGTCTTGTCATATCATATAGAAAGGAGAGACTTGACCAACAAACAACTGAATTGCTAAGCGCTTAATACATGGAATCAACACTCTTTCCAACATCTAACAGAAGCTAGTGGATCCAAAGCAAATTAGCAGCTATAAGAGAATTTGCATAAAATGATAGAGGTTCTTTTACATGTAAGATTATGCGACATTTCTGTTGTACTTTTCCCCGTAACTTGCTTTGACCTTTTTGCATATGCAGCTCAGCCTCTTCTTCCCTGTTGTGTATTGCTTCTGCACCGTATTCCTGATCATCGTTCCTCTGTACAGTGATACAATTAATTCTCTTATTGGAATTGGTATAGCAGTCTCTGGAATCCCAGCATATTTTTTGGGCGTCTATTTACCAGTTGAAAAAAGACCTCGGTACCTACAGTGGCTTTTTGGTAAGGAACAAACATACGTTGCATATTAGGAGACTAGACAAAGTAATGGGTTTTAGTACATTTTTAATTAAACATATTCATTTCAACTGTATAAGTGCTGCTAATACAGGAGTCCTCAATGTGGTGTCTATGGGTACTATGGTATCCGCTGACACCTTTCTTGGTGCCACTTGGTGTTTTTAGAAAGTGAATGGAGCCAGCCAGGGCTTCTGATTGGCCATTGGATATGATTGGCTGAACAGATTTTTTTTAATGGCTTTTGGCTGCAGCTACCACCACAGCACAAGGTTCTTTGCTGTGTGACCAGCCATAAGCTATGTGTATGCTATGTGTATGCAAGAAAATATTTTTAAGGGATATGTTTATTTTAAAACACATCCTGTTAAACAGAGCTTCTACCTGAAATACTGAATGTTACTATCAGCAATTATACATAACCTTTTTTCTGGACATTTTGTGGCTGGTCCTGCCACAACAAAATGGCTTCCCCCCCCCCCCCCCCCAATATGTCAGAATTCCAAAGGTGCCTGCGTGACCAAAAAGGTTGGGGACGCCTGCTCTGGTAGTATATTGGCTAGTCACAAAAAGATGTGAAATTGTATGCTTTATGGTAAAAGAAGCACAAATTTCATATAGAATACACAGACACACACACACACACAGAGACACACACACACTAAGAAATTCAAATTCAAATCCAATGTTGTCAAAATTCAAATTGCCAATTGATTTTGTAATGGGAGTTAGTTATAAATAGCCCTGGCCTAGTTAGCCCAAGATAGCCCAATCGTGTTAGACCTGGCCAGAATTTGGATGGGAGACCTCCAAGGAATGCCAGGGTTGCAACACAGAGGCAGGCAATAGAAAACCACCTCTGAATGTCTTGTCTTGAAAACTTGTCAGAAAGGATGACCACAATTGGTGGTCACGAAAATATATAACACAATTTTGGAAGGAAGTCATACATCAAATATTTTGTATTACAGGTTTCAACTTACCTTTTCTTCCGGAAGTGGTTCTTCTGGATCTCTGGTCAGCCCCCCTACAAATAAAAACACAGAAAGAATTAATTTCAACACTCTTGGCCATTGCTCATCTTTTAATAGCTTTTCATGAGATAGATAAAAGACTCCCAACCCTAGAAAAATGGTATAACTGTATATGGGAACACTTTATAATGGCCAAGATTATGGATGGAGTGACTAGAAACCCAGAGGATGACTATGCCATGACCTTTGTGGAAACTTGGTATCCTGTTGTTTCCTTTCTTAAGGAACAAGAGATCCTTCCTAAAAATTCACAATATGCTAAAATGATTTATTTTTAAGTTATTTGGTGATGTGATTTATTTTGTAATATTTATTTTTTGTTTGGTATGGTAAATTCTGGATACCTTATTGTCTTTTCATTTGAACTTTTGGAAATGTGGTTATGTAACGTATGGTCCGTATTTTGCTTATGGTAATGTATGGTTCTTGGTCTTTTAAGTTATTGGAGTCGCTGTAAGTCAGCTGTGACTTGAAAGTACTTTCCGCTAGTTATAAATAATGCGGTATCTCTGGTTCCAGAAGTCTGTTTTGCATGTTCCTTGCACCAGAATAAAAGAGCACTAACCCAACAGTCATTGTTCTTAGTTATTAATTAGCTATCTGTAACTGTTTTTCTTGAACTGAAACATATACTTAAGGAGCAGAACAATGATGATGAAGCTGTTTGCCTTTCAGTTGTCGCTTACATGGTATTGCTCCCTCTTTTTTGGTATGCCACTTTACTATCATAATACAGACAAGTCTCATTATCCAAGTGCTCCTTGCAATAACCAAGCCACTCTAATAAATAGAAGTTGGATTGCCATGGTAATGAATCTTTTAGCATTACATAGAAGTGCCCTAAAAGAAGTTTTCATTTTCATAATGTAACCTCTGTGCCATTTCTATTATTTTGTAGCTACCATTACCAAGTATATTCAGATGCTGTTCCGCTGTTGTCAAGAAGACCTTGATCTTGAAACGGAGACATCAGAAGCCAAGGCTAAGTAAACAGAAGTTGGCTAGGAAGTTTCTGCACATAATACATCTGTGTAGCTGGAAATTGTGACTTGTACCCATGGGACAGACACCGAAGTACACACAACTGCACAGTGCATCATTTGGATGTTTCTTAATATGTGCTATGTTATTAGCCCTTTCTCTAATTACCAGTTTCTGAAAACTTATTTGTGCCTGTTCAGTAGCTGGTAATTATAAATACATATTTTTTAAAATGCAAAGGGCAGTGTACAGAAATAAGCACGTAATAAGTGCTAAGTTGTAAAGTTCATTGCCCCACAAAGGTGCCAGTGAAAATCAAAAGGCTTGGAAGAAGAAAGGAAAAAGAAAATGGTTCTAAGGAGATAAACTATGTATATATACCAACAGCATTGGCTCTCACTACATTTAGGGCTGGATCTTCAACCCACCCAATCAACTGCTTGGAGCAGCACAATGAAGACAATGCCAATGCTCTGGCCATCGATGGTGCATTGATGGAGCCATGCCACTGCAGGCTGGATCTGAGCCAAGCCCCTGTAGTGTTGTTGCCTGGTTACAGTCTGAATGGGTGAAGAGGAACATCATGGCAACGGATTGTGGGGCTGGGTGGAAGGCTACCAGTGCTACCGAATTTAGACCCAATCTAAGATTAATCTACCACTGGCACTGTTACACCAGCACTTTGCCTTACTTCTTTACAATGCTGTTATTAGCCCCTGCAGCAAGAGCTGTTGAAGTAGCACAGGATTGCCACCATGGGTGCAATTCTGTGCTCCAGATTTATAATACCGAAGGCAAGCACTGATGTTTTAAATCACAAACGGGATGTGTGCATCTGCATGCTGGACTATATCTATAGCAGCAGATTTCTTTACCACTATAGTAAAAGATGCCATAGAGCTTTTCTTCTGAATAAGCAACCATTGGTAGCACATATTTAAACCATAAGTGAAGTCTGCTGTAAAACAATTATTTTTCTTCCACTCAAAGCATTTTATATTTCAAAAAAGGATGGCGGTCTGTAAAATATACTTGAGTTTTGAATAAAACTGTATTTAAAAAATGTATGTGTGTCTGGTTTAATAGGAAAAACCTTGCTTTACAACAGGACCAGACTTGCCTGACCTTGTCAGATCTCAGAAACTAAGCAGAGTCAGCCCTGGCTAGTATTTGGAAAGAAGACCTCCAAGGAATACCAGGGTCATGGCACAGAGGCAGGCAATGGCAAACAACCTCTGAATGTCTCTTGAAAACCCTGTGGAGTCACCATATGTCAGCTGTGACTTGAAGGCACTTTCCACCACCAGCACAGGATCTCAGGCTGGATATCCACCTTGAGACTTTTTGAGTAAGGCAGAGTATAAATGCAGTAAAATAAATAGGCATTGATCCAAAATAGGTATTAAGGTTCCGGATATGGCTCCCTATGCATTACTGGGGAATTTTTGGTTGGTGGGAACCTCAACTGGATGAAAGAGAACAATCCCTTTCCACAAAACACTTGCCTTATTTTCCTTTACTCCATGCTTCTTTGCCCCTCAAACACATCCAGTTTTCTCCTTAGCAACTCATGGCTACTACTACCCTATGATGGAAAGGATTTCTCCAATCTCCTCCTGAGAACAAGAATCCTTAGACCTGGGGAAAAACCTATGGGGCTATACTTTATTATTGCTCGGGATATTCAGTAGTGAATGAAATGCATCTTAGATGAAAATGAGTAGTATTTCTCTATTACTCATAATAATGGAACAGAACCAAAGTACCACAAATGGAGCAAAGCTCATGGAACAAAATTTTCATCTCCCTGCTATAACTTCAGACCCCCAACCAGTTCTGCTCTGGAGGACCAAGGGACCCCCCACCAAGCAGTGTGGGGTGTGAAGTGGGTCTGCAGTAGAAGGGAGAACTCAACAAGAAATGTTTGCTGCTCTGCCCATGGATATGCTGTTGGCGGAAGGGCTGCCACACCAGCACAAGAGCAGTTTTGGACTCACTCCAACATATGCTGTTGAAAAATTTGCAAGCGTAGCACAACCAGACTTTTCAGTCCAGTTGGATTCATTAAGAAATATTTAAGCATGTGCCTAATTATTCTGCTGAAATTGATAGAAGTTAAATGTGCTTAACATTGCCCCCCTCACTCCCTTTCCATCTTTTAGGTGTACAGACTTCCAGCCAATCCTGTGCAGTCTTAGATGGCCTAAACTCACTGATGTGAATATATTTAAGACTAACTAACTGCATATGATAGTAGGCTTAATTTAAATTGATCTGTCTGTTATTGCTTTCTGTGCTATATGTTCTGAACCTGTGACTTGACACCCTATCCCTCCCTCTAGTAGGGAGGATAAGGAAAGAGAGTCTGGTACCCACATACTTAAGGGACCCCCTCTACCCATATGTGCCCCCAGAAAGCCTTGCACTCCACTGATCAAGACCTGCTGGTTGTCCTCAGCCTGAGGGACGTCCATTTAGCCTCAACCAGGGCCAGGGCCTTTTCTGCTCTGGTCCCGGCCTGGTGGAACATGTTCCTGCGTAAGATCAGAGCCTTGTGGGATCTATTACCATTCCACAGGGCCTGCAAAATGGAGCTGTTCCGCCAGGCCTTGGGTGAGGTGGTGGGCATCCAGAAAAAAGATGGGCCCCCTGCTGAAAATACCATCCTATGCAGCCCAGACTATACAGCCTTGGATTTCAGTGATGCCAGTATTGGGGATTATACAAAATTGATGTATATTGTTTTAAATGTTGCTTTAATGGTTTTAATTAATTATTACTATTACTATTTTGTTGTAATGCCATAAGGCCTAAGTGCGAATTGTGATCCGCCCCGAGCCCTTTTGCGGTGAGGGCAGAATATGAATGTGAAGGAAGAAAGAAATGCTCATTTTTGTAAGAACAGAAAAGTCCTGCAGTACAGCCAGAAAATATGTTACAGCTTAAGAAGATTAACACTGCTGTGCTCAGTTTATTGCCAAGTACTATACAGTGAGGGGAAAATGTTAAAATAAGAACACTGCTGGGAGATTTGTTTTAACAGTTTTCACAGAAATGACAGCGTGTGGGAATAGGGAACCTGAAGTAATTCTAGAGAAAGGCCTCTCTCAAACTGTTGGCAAACAGGCTGAAAGTTTTCCTTGTTAACAAAGGATAAATCCATTGCTGGGAAAAGAGATGAAAGGCTAATGAAAAAGCCAACATATTGACGTGCTGAGGGGCACCATAAAAAAAAACTGAAATGACTGCTTTTGACATTCTACTTGGTGATGGAATTAAGAGGCCATTCTGTTGCAAAAAGAGCATTCAGGAAAAGTGTGTGTGAATTTTTTAAAATTTATTTCTGTACTGCCTTACCACACTAATAGAGTTCCCAACACAGCCGAACATCAAGGCATTAAAGCATTAAAAACATTTAAACTACATTTAAAATGTATATGTAAAATATTTAACGATACAATAAAACATAGAAACACAACACAACAGGGCCAATAAGAGTTTAGTGGGGTACACCAAACAAACAAAACAAAAACGTCTTTATCTGTTGGCAGAAGACAATGGCAGAGGTAGACAGACAATCTCCCTGGGGAGGGAGCTCCAAAATTTTGGTGCCACTACTAAGAAGGCCCTTTCTTGGGCTGCCACCTATCTAGCCTCAGATGGCAGGGGCACCCAAAACAAGGCCTCCAAAGAAAACCAAAGTAGACAGTAGGGTTGCCAGACCCCCTCGGTGGAGGCAGAAGTCCCCTGCAGCCAGGCTTTACCTTCCCATCATTGATCAGCTGGCTGACAGGGGGGGACTTATCCTTAAAAAGAGGGACATCCATTCAACGTGCAGTGACATATCTACATCACTGCCCACGTGACTCAGAAGTGACATCATCGGATCTGGGTTGTTGGCGTGACGCTTTGATATTTGGGCAAAAACTCTGTGATGGAAGCCAAATTTACCAGAGTTTTTGCCCAATTATCAGAGCATTGCCCTGACTTCCTGGACTTGACAACACTTCCAGGTCATGTGGGCAGTGACGTGGACACATCACTATATGTTGGATGGGCCTCTGAGTTGCTCTTGGTAAGTACCCCCATCCCTCACTGGTTGCCAGGCAACCCTAGTAGCGGGTACGTTCATATGGGAGAATGTGGTCCTTAAGGTATGCTGGCCCCAAGCTGTATTAGGCCCAGAAGTAAACTGGAATCCAGTATAAAGAGAAAAGAGAGAGAGAGAGAGAGAAGAGATTGGATTTATACCCCACCCTTCACTTGTCGTCTCAGAGCAGTTTACAGACTCCTTCCCCTTCCCCTCCCCTCCCGTAGATGGAACAAGACTGGAGTGATATAGAGTGGTTTCAATATTGATTTAGATATACCATTTATATATTAGTACACTATTAAAGCATTTCAGGAGAGATACTGGTGAGTTTAATGACTGGATTAAAAATAAGCAACAAAGCACACCCCTGGATAAACTCTCAGTTCACTGTTGTTGTTTTACTCTTTGACATATTCTTGGGAGTAAAAATATCTGGTGTAGCACTGGAGTTAAGAGATGGGAGCTGTGAATGAAGAATTTCCTCAGTCCAAATGTCACTCTGCCTTGAACTTACTAAGGGAACAAGCCTAAGGTCTACTCAGAAGTAAGTCCAATTTTATTCAATGGGTGCTTATTGCAAGGAAAGTGTTCTCTGGATTGTGGCCACCCCCCAGCTGCAACAAGGGGATAATAATAGCCAAACAGGTTTTTTAAGCACTGGACAAACTGTTAAGTATTATTAAAATAGCAATGATGTTAATTGATTATAGTTCTGCTGCTTTATTATCAGTTTGAAGTGAGCAGCTTCTAGATGGATGTCATCAAGGAGAGGCTGGACACCCACGGATGCTTTAGCTTTCCTACACTGAGCAGGGACCTGGACTAGTTGACCTGTTGGGACCTTTCCAACGCTATGACAGTAGTTTCCATATTTCAGGAAGTACAAAGCTTTATGTGTCTAGTGAGCAGGATCAGAACACTGATGTTACTTCAAAGAGAAGGTATGCCCTACTTATACTCAGAATACATTAATTATGACATTTGGATTGGGTTCTGCATGGGTACAGCCATGGATTTCTGAGGGTAGTTCCTGAGACTACCATGACTGCAAAATGTGGCACCATGATCATAGCAACCACCAACGGTAGAGAAACCGCAGCTTCGTCCATGGAAGGCTTGGTTCATTCATTCATTCATTTATTTTATTTCCATTTATATCCCACCCTCCCCGCAAGCAGGCTCCAGGCGGGTCACAGACAACAATTGTACAAAAACATTAAAACAGTGATACTAATATAAATAATTGGGGCTTTTTCCCCCTGAACCTCTTCAACAAAATTGTTTTTAAAATGTTTAAAAGTTCATGAATGTTCAGTGTACAGATTGAAAACTTCATTTCCTTCTTGAGTGTTCCAGCACCTCTTTCTTTTTTTTTTAAAAAAAGAGCCATATAAATAACTAAAACAATTAAAAAACAGGTAGTACAAAGGATAATAAATTTAGCAATCTAAAATCATTGGAAGTAGCTAGGCCATAATCAAAACAATAAAAGTCTAATTTATGTAGACAGTATGGAGCTAGAAACTTCAGCAAGACCGGAAGATCGGTAGTCTGGCAGTTCGAGACCCGAGTGCCACGTGACAGAATGAGCTGCCAACCTAGCAGTTCGAAAGAAATTGCAAGTAGATAAATAGGTACAGCTTCAGTGGGAAGGTAACAGCCTTCTGTGCTCCTCAACATCTATTCATGCCAGCCACATGACCATGGAAACGTCTTCGGACAGCGCTGGCTCTTCGGCTTGGAAATGGAGATGAGCACCTCCCCCTAGAGTCAGATTTGACTGGCTTTCGAGCAAGGGGAACCTTTACCTTTACCTTAATGATAGGCCACATCATTTTTCTGTAGGAATGGTTTCTTAAGTAGGGATTTCCGGTGGCTGGCGCGGTAATGGCAGCCGCATCTCCCCGCACTGAGGGAGAGGTGTGCCACTCTCGGTGGGAGGGAAGGGGCTATGGACCCGTGCTGAGCCCCCAGGGACCCTAGTGAAGGGAACCTGTCTGGGGTGCCTGGAGTTTGTCTATCCCAGCGGTGGCGACCGCGGGATCGAGGCATCTCCTTACCCCTATAGATTCCTCCCACCGGAGAAGCCTTCGGGCTACAAAGCGCTGCCGTGAAGCTGCAAGACAGACTGCTCGCAGAGGCGATGGCTAAATAGCTACGCAATGGACTAAAGCGTGAGTCTCCATTAACTTTGGAATTAAAGCGTTTGGGGCGAGGGACGGAGGTTTTATCCCTCCCCCCACCCTCTACTGGCGTTGTTTACCTTAAGACAGAAGACTTTCCCACGGTCTTGCTGTGAAAGTAAGTCTCTAGGCAGTGTTGAATTGCTGGATTGTGCAGAGGAAAAAGAGAGCTTCCAGATGATGTGTATTTGAAGAATAGACATTGTTTTTTTAAGGTGTCTCTTATCTAACTGTAAACAATAAGACAAAACGAAAGAAGATGACGGGGAGACGCCCCTCACCCAGAGTCGGAGGAAACCTTCCGGGATCAAAGAGCGAAACCACTGAGTTGAATGTGGCTTTTGCGGTGTTATTGCGACCCCTAGTGGAGCAACTAACTGCAATCAATTCTAAGCTGGATTCCATGCAAAGGCAAATTACCGAGTCAAATAAGAATTCACAAGAGCTGAAACAGGAATTCTCAGACTTTAAAACTGTTGTGCATAAGCAGGATTCAAGATTGGCAAAATTGGAGAAAGAGAAAGCCACACAAGGAGACTGTTTTAAAACTTCAGATGGATGGTTCTAATTTTTTCTTGAGGTTTCAAAATGTACCAGAACAAAAGGGAGATAACTTAACCAAGCTGTTGAGTGAAGCATTGGCCCCAGTGGCAGGTTTGGAAGCAGAAAAAATACAAAGTGATATGGATATGGCCTATAGGACATACCCAGAATTTATTAAGAAGAAAAACCTGCCAGGGGAAGTAATGGTCAGATTCTCCAAAAGATCAACCAGGGATATGGTGCTAAAAGCCACCAATAGAACATCTTTGAAAGTTCAAGAAGAGGAAATCAAAGTATTGAAAGACATTCCATTTGAAATAAGAAAGAGAAGAAAGGCATATAGAAATTTGACACTGTGGTTACAATCTGAATCGATTTCTTATCGTTGGCAAGTTCCAGAAGGCCTGCAGTTCAGCTATAAAGATAAAAAATATAAAATTGACAATGTGGAGCAAGCAAAGAAATTTTTGGAGGAACACAAAAAGAAGGAAGCTGAAGCTGCACAAGAAGATTCGCTGGCGTTGCAGGAGAGTATGTATGGTTTTGATGACTCAGGAAGCAGTGAAACACCGAGTGGGGACTCTGGCTGAGGACAGACTGGCAATCTAAAGCGGGGCAGGCACGCTTCGCAAACGGAGGAAAGGAGCACGTTCAGACATGTGCATCTGTCCGTCGGCTCCGTTGCGTACTTACCCGTCTCCCAGTCGCTTTCCTTCCGCTTTACCCGGACACCGGTTTTTCCCGGTGTTCAGGGGCCTTCCTCCGCATGCCTCCCGCTTCCAAACAGTGTGAACTGGAAGAAGCGGGAGGCATCCGGAGGAAGTGTGAATGCAGTGGCAGAAAGTTTTGCGCATATGCGCATGTGCGCACATGCGAAAAACATCAAAGGAAAACAAAAAAAAGTGCAGCGGCGCGCGCAAGCCGCGCGCGCTGGCTATGCGGCAGTCTGAACGCTCCGTGGAAGTCTGAACGCTCCGTATCGCCGCTGATCCGCATTGCTCTGGCCAGTGTGAACGGCCAGCTCCGTGGGTTTCTTCCCCCGCTCCAGTTCCCTCCGCTTTGCCTCCGCTTCAGATTGCCAGTCTGTCCTCAGCCTCTGACTCTGAAAAAGGGGCAGCTGCCCCAAAAGCCAAAAGTAAAAGGCAGAAGAAAAGAAGAGAACCAAAGAAAAAATGTTGTAACTGTATAAATTTATTCACACATCATGTATTAATATAAACGTAGTGTAAAAATCTTTTGATCTGTTAGCGAGACAGGAATTTCAACATGTTATAATTGTATCAGCAAAATTTTTATTGTAAGAGTGTATCCAAGGACTAAAACCGCTTCTTAGATGTTTTAACTTTATATATTATGTAACAAATTGTCCATCTTGTATACCTTAGGGTAGTTTAGTTTTTCTTTTTGTAGTTTTTAGTGTAGGTGTAGGGAGAAAATCAATAAAAAATATTATAAAAAAAAAAGTAGTGCGGAATCCTTCTTAAAATGGTGTTTGTTTGTTTTTTTAAAAAAACTTTCCGTGGTACTTTAAGTCCTCCGAGAAGTAAACAATGGTTGGCAGAGGAGAAAAAATGGCGCCCAGAGGGAAACCCTCTCCAAAAGCTACAACTCCTTCTCTTCTGGTTCCTAAACAGGAAGCTGCCATAGACTTTCCAAACATGTTGTCGGTAGCATTGCACCCTCTACTGGATCAGATGACTACAATAAACCAAAGTCCATATTCTATTATTCCTTTAAATTAAAAAAAAATAGTTTGCAAAACAATCTGAGTCCTCCTATCTTTATTTTTAGTCTTTGCCATGGTAAACAAAGATATTTTTTCACTGTGTTTGTTAGCAGCAAACAGGTATTTTCAAATAATTGGCAGAAAGCAGGGTGTTCTTTCAGTCAGCATGCTCTTTTCTTTTAAAAGAACCTTTTCAGATAATGATAACAGAT
Source organism: Lepidodactylus listeri (assembly GCA_029233225.1). Lineage (NCBI taxonomy): Eukaryota > Metazoa > Chordata > Lepidosauria > Squamata > Gekkonidae > Lepidodactylus > Lepidodactylus listeri. Next base: position 38,637,754 of record JARCFY010000006.1, on the reverse strand, counting down.
GTGATAATTTCTTATCCCTTTCCAATTTCCCTCTCATAATAAAAAGTCCATTTGCTAAAGTAAAGTGTACTTTCAAAGCAAGCAGCCTGTCTCTAGTTGTTCTAATTGGGTGGCTATAGAAAGGTAATAATAGCTAACACAACCCCCAGGTTCATTTGATTGCAGATTGTTAAATGCTGCTCAATACCAGAAAATGTTGGAGTGGGGGGGAGGGGGTCACACCTTTGCTTCTGCTAAAGGCATCAGTGGATGGAAGCCTAGCAACAGAGAAGGCAATTTCAAATTGCTCAGTGATGTGAAACACTTTTAGGTAGGGACAAAACAGAAGTTCTGTTTTTATGAAGCTGGCAATTATTTCCTCCAGAAAACTATTTCATATCACTTATATAATGTATGTTTACAGTCTCCTCCTCTAACAAAGAAAACTACTGGGTTTGGGGGTTCTCAGCACGGGTGAATACAACAGGAGGTGGCTGAAGCTGGTGGATAGACAGAGTTTAGGTTGAACACCTGGCAATGTCATGGTTTAAAGAGCAAGATCTAGCCTGGCCAGCAGACCACTGTACAGTCACTGGGTCTTCACTACAATTCAGGTTACAAGGAATCAATTGGGTTCCAGAGCCCAGTTCCTATAAGTCAAATAATACATATATGTCCCCTCTTGATTTGAACATTTTGACAGCAATTCCAAAATCACTGCTACCCTTCCCAGTCTCAATCTCCTTCTGATTTCTTGGTTGCAGTCTCCCGTTTGGTTGAAGTTGTGCTCTTCTGAAACTAAGCACAACTGTGTGTTAGGTTGAGTTCTGTGACTCTTTTAGGGGATTTTTTTCTTTTTTACAATAACAGTTACTGTGACTGAAATTTGAAGGCAGAAATCAGAAGGGCAGAGGATTTCTAACCTATTCCCCTCATCTCCTTAATTTGAAAAAAACTGTGTCCATAGGTTTCCCCCCCCCCCCAAGTAGGGATAAAATAACTACAGAAGGGAATTTAAAGTGGGGGAAATGGTTTGATGAAAAAAGAGCTAGACCATTCTCCTCTTCTACTGTTTTTCTTTATTTGTTTGTTTTGTTTCCAATTGTAATCTTAGCTACTATATAATATAAAAAGGGGGGGGATCCCTTAAAATCATAAAACTATGTATTATGTATCATTCTATCCTGGGCCAAAGTTGAACAACTTATTCTACTTCCCTTACAGTTGGAGCTAGCACGGGGTTTAAAGGGTGGGTTGCAAATTTCGCTAATAGCCAGTGGGGGTCAGTTTCAGAGTCCTTTAGGTACTCTGGAAATTTTTACCCAGATCTTAATACTTTAAGTCCTGATGCTTTGTCTTTTAGATTTGGTGTGATATAAAGATGAACAAATGCAGAGGAATTCACTGAACGCAGCATATCCCACAGGAACTTGCATGACTGACTAAACTGCCATTGTTCTGTTTACAGCATTAGGAAAGAAACAATTAGACATTGAAACTAATAATCCTCCAGCACTTGTGCCAGGAAATCAAATACACATAGAGATTTTTTAGAAAAAGGATAAACTGTACCACAGGGGATAGTAGAATGGAATAATTTTCCATTAGGGATGCATTTATATTCCCATGACTTATTTGCATTTTAGTTGTCCTAAATATAGCTTTGTAAAAATTCTCTCCTAATTCCATCATTCTTTATTTAAAATGACCATGATCTGTTCCCATTGTGCTGCAGTGGTTTGTCCTAATGGACTTGCATTTTGGCCACCGTAGTACTCAAACTCCTGTTTTGAAACTGCAAGGGACAAGGAAGTAAGTCAGCTGCAGTTCTAGAACTTGGAAAGGGTGAGATTTACTTAACTTACTTACCTGAACATACCAGAGAAAGTGGAATGTCAGTTGTTGGGGACAAGATGGTACAACACGCTTTAACACCGTCAGTCTGAACGTCGCCTCCCCTGCAGAGTTTTATGACCATTTACAGCAGCCTTTGCTGTCTGTTTCTCAGTAAAGTCCAGGGGACAACCATACCCTGAAGGAGAGTATCACATTGGCCCAATAAGGCCATACTGAGGGGGGCAGCTTGACTCTAACTCTTCCATTTATTAACATCAGGAGCCAATTATACACTGATGCTCTGCCTTATCCTTACCTTGGAAGGAGTAACCACATTTCCCTCTTTAAAGAAATCTAGGTCCCTCCTACTGTTTATGGAACCAATAATGGAAACTCTTCTGTGCAAAATGCCAACTGAATTCTGTACCTGACTGCTCTGCTAGAACATTGCTCAGAGTTCTGGTAAAATCAGCACTGAAAATATTCCCATGGTCAGAAAATGCTCTTCTAGAAAAAAAATAATCTGTACATATAGCTGGATCTTGCTGCATGCCTTATGTTTGGTAGAATTGTATGATTGCAAACTGTCTGAGGATTAGTGTAATTCTGGACTTCACCTATTTGTGCTATTAAAATAGTACAACTCTCCCCTCCCAAGCTAAGGACAGCATAAAGGGAGACAGAAATCCATGAGATTAGGAGCCAGAAACACTGATCGATAACTGGTGCCTCCTGGCAAAGGCCTTTTGTAAAGTTTGTAGGGGAGCATTACTTGGGTGCACATTTAAATGAACAAGCTGGTCACTTGGCATTTGTACCTCTGTGAGAGGTTAGGAGTTGGAGGCCAAAAAGAAGAAAAAGTAAAAAACACTGGTGGGAGGAAACCCTGATCCCTGTGGGGAGCATTTCAGGCAGTCTTCGGGCTGCAGTGGAAGGGGGGAGGTTGGAAAATTCCATTCCATAAGCAAAGCTCCATTCATGATTTGCTGAACTGAACATAATCATATATGTTTACTGAAAAGATACTGATAACACTGAGGCTCACAACATCTGATTTGTGTATCCAATTCCTGGGAATGTTCTTAAATGGCAGGACTTTGCTGAGATTGGAACTTTTACTTTAAAAAAACCTTTTAAAGTACAAAGATAGCTAGCTCAATTAAATAAAAAAGAACACACATCCTTTTACACATTTAAAGGTAGCATGGCGAATCCTACGCTAGTGGAAGACGAAACTTTTGACCCCTGAAAAAGCTATGATCAAACATAAAAATCTGTTTAATAAATACATTTTTACTTGCACCATTAAATGCTGTTGTTGTTCAGTCACATAGCCAAGTTCAACTCTTCGCGACACCATGGACCACATCACGCCAGGTCCTCCTGTCCTTCACCGCCCTCAGGAGCCTACTCAACTCTATGCTCGTCACATCAATAACACTGTCTAGCCATCTCATCCTTTGTCGTCCCCTTCTTCTTTTACCTTCAGTCCTTCCCAGCATCAGGGACTTCTCCAGTGAGTGCTCCCTTCTCATTTGGTGGCCAAAGTATTTAAGCTTCAGCTTCAGTATCTGGCCTTCCAGGGAACAGTCAGGTTTGATTTCCTTTAGGATTGACTGATTCAATCTCCTTGCAGTCCAAGGGACTCTCAAAAGTCTTCTCCAGCACCATAATTCAAACACATCTATTCTTCGGCGCTCAGCCTTCCTTATGGTCCAATAGGTGCCTGTAATAATGGTTTCAAGCATGGATGTGTATTGTTGCAGAACTAGTCATACTTGTGAGTCAAAGTTTTACAATTTCCAGAGTACAGCTTTGAAGTGCACAAAAAATCCATGACTGATCAGGAACCATGGTGGAGTACAGTGAACAGCTGTTCCACAAACAATGACGGCTTCACAATCATTCACTTCTGAAAACTACACAACTTCAGTGCTTCACCTCATTTGATCCTAATGAAGGGTCTGGCAAACATTCACGTTCTTTCATGTTCTAACTGTTCCCCCTCTAACAGTTTATATAAACCAAACATATGATCCCATTTGGTAGCTACACTTAATCTGCCATGCTTGTGCTTCATATTTATTGCAAATTCCAGAGGAGGAGCTGTGCTAATCTGTTGCAGCAAAAAACAAAAAGGCATCTTTTGGCACCTTAAAGACTGCGTTGTGGATTTTGCTTCATTTCCTAATCAATGCTGAGCATGCAGTCTTCTGAAAGAGGTAACTTGTGCGAAGACAACATAGTTAATAAAAAATAATCATGAATTTTAGGGGAGTTACAGAGAACTCAAAAAAGTTCTAACCTCAAAAAGATACTGCTGTTATGGTAATGACAGTATTACTTTGAACGTAATAAAGCCTTGAAAACATTACATTTTGAAAGTGTTATATTCAACATGAAATTTCACCTTATAAATACAGCAATTTGATAGGTTTTAAGTTTTTTAACTTAATAGTTCATTCTAATTGAAAACTGGACATGGACTCTGTTCATATTGATTACGTATTAATACAGAAGCACATGTCAGTGAGCCCTGAGGCTGACTTTTAAAAAGAAAAGTTGGGGGTGGGGTAGAGTAGACAGAGGGCAGGGAAGGTGTGCTTAATCCTTTCTCTAACCTTCATTTCTCTGCTCCAAATTGTCCCTGCAAATACCTTCCCCAAAGGGATGTCAAAAGAACGTCTGCCATGACATTTGCCCAATATGTGTAGCTAAACTCTAAAAACTACATTTTCACCAAAGAAAAAAGTATATAGGATATACAATTTTAAACACTAACTTTGCTGACTTTTAACAAATCAAGTTTAATTGTAGCAAATCTGAAAGGTGGGCACACATTTTATCCAGCATCGTAAATTCACTTGGAATGATAAACATCCTCAGTAGCTGTTCATATCTCCCTCTTTTCAGCTTAGTAATGTAAATGCTCCATTAAAAAATGGGCTACTTTCCTTCAGTGATAGTATTTTAACACTTCAAAGCTGTTAGGCACGTCTGGATTGTCAGCTATTCTGATATTGGTAACATTACATACTAGAGTTGTTATAGCTCTCACACTTTGTGCTCCATGCTCATATCCTTCCAACCTATCATCAAATAAAGGAAAGATGAATTAGTTACAGGAATAAGCTACTTTCAGTCTTAAAGAATTGCTCATATTTGTACTTGCAGAGGATAAAAATGGAAGGGAGATAGTGTGTAAATTCTCTGAAATATTATCTTAATAAAAGTGCAGAGTTGATTCCTTTGCTTTACAATAAGTGGTTTTTTAAAAAAAAAAATAGGAGAGTTTAGCAACAGATTTTTGAGTTGATTAGCACTTTGTGCTGACATTACTTACCGAAGGAGTACAACCTTTGGTACTATCAGTTTTGAAAGACTAGAGTTATTACTCTGCAATCTGAGACACACCAACTTGGAAAAAAGTCCTCCTAGTGAATTACGTGGAACTTACTTCTCAACACACATGCATAAGATTGGTATGTTAATCTCTCCAAAGATGTTAAAACCGCTTGAAATCATCACAGGGGATAATTAATTTAACAATGGGGTAGTGGGCAATTTACCTAAATTTTCCACTAATGCTTTTGCCGCCTCCATGTTCAGTCATACTATAAATCACGAATTAACATTTTAGAAAGCTCACCGATGGTTAATGAGATGTATTTACTCCCATCTGCCATCCCAGCAACAACAAGCAGAAGCCTGCATTGCTTCTGAGTGGCCAAGCTAATGTCCTACTGCCTCTTTTTGGCCGGCGGCAGGGGTATGCACACAGCAGAGTTCTCTTTCTCCATGCAGGTTTCAGTTTGTCAATAACCTCCCCATCACATGGTCTGGGACAGGAAGTGGAAACTTGCCCAGGAAGCCCAGAATGGAATGTACGGCATAATGCAAGAACACAACAGTGTATAGAAGTCCAGACCTGTTTCTGTAAACAAGAGTTGGACATGAGCAAAATCTAATAAATAATTTCATAGCTGATTTACAGGTTTTACTAAAGAAAATGACTCAAACAAGTATGTGCTCCAAACTTCAGCATGAGTTATCCTCCCCCACTTCACAGAAACAGGACTTTTTTGGGGGGAGGGGATATATCAGTAAGAGAGCGTTCCTGTACTGCCTCCAAAGTGATCTTTATCTTAGATAATGATAAATACTGTATTTTACAGGAATTAGAACATTCATATGAAATACAGTCTGACAGATGATGACTAAGTGCACAGAAATAACAGAGTTAAGGGACATAGCTGTCATTGCCAAAATCTCTTTATCTGAAAAGAAAGACAGATTTGCTGGTGCTTACAGCAGGCATATCCAGTTTTTAAAAGAAGACAAATGATTAGCCACAATGGCTCATACCCACCAGTTGTTTCCTATTTTTGGAAGGAACCTTCATGACCAAGGAGGAAGACAATTTCTGCCATTTTCTTCTCCTAGTGTAGACCCCCATATTGTTTCTTGGGAGGCCTATGAACCCCAGGAGCAACTGGGGAGGGTGGTGGCTGACTGCCCTAAACCCTCTTCCCTTTCTGCTTTCTTTTCATCCACCAGTGGCAGGGCAGGGGGTTGGTAAACCACTGCAACCAACTTGGCATTCAGAGATGCATCTAGGGCCATGAGAACAGTGTACAACTTCCACATACCCTTGACTCGGTTCTGCTACCTGAAAAGGGGGCTTTATCCATCCTCGTTGCTGAGCTAGGCTTGTCTAAACAATTTCCTAACACCAAATAAATACTACAGAGCTGTATTTATTTATTTATACCATGCATGTCTCCCCAGTAGGAACACAAAGCAACCCACAATGTTCTCTCTGCTTCCATTTTATCCTCACAACCCTGTGAGGTATATTAGGCTGATAGTGACTGGCCCAAGACCACCCCTTGGACTTTCATGGCAAAGTGGGGATTCAGAAAGGGTAGGCTAAAGCAAAAGGAAGGAGAAACATTTTAAGAATTTAATTGCTGAAGAAAGTGCTGGACCAAGCTGTGACGTCAGTGACATGTCTCCTCACATCCACTTAAAACAGGTATTCATTGAAGTCCACAAATATTTCATTGCAGAGGCTGAAACTCGATTTTCTAATCGTAATGGGGAATATCTGCTTTGGACTCAATGATTCCAAGTTCACACTCCTTTAGAAGTAAAAGCAGTAAAGCTGCTCCTAAAATTAGTAAATGCTAATGAGGATGACTTTGCACTGGAAACACATATCGTAAAAAGGAACATTTCGAAAACAACAAATCCTTGCTTGAAAGAAGACTGTATCCAAAATGCTCTTGGTATGCTATTCTCCTATAAAAGTGCATTCCCAAATGTACACAAAGTCCTTGCAGCTGCAGTAACTTTTGGAGCATCTACTGTTACATGCGAGAGATTTCTCTTGCCTTACATTTTACAACCACAGAGGCTGTCAGTGTCCCATCTGAAAAACAGTCTAGTGTTGCTAGGTTATGAGAAAACACTCACAAATAACATCAATATGGATGCATTCATAGAAAAATTTTGTGCCCAGTCACGTCGACTTCTACTCTAATCATTCAAAGCACTGAAAAGGGTGGAATGGCAACCAAGTTCTGTATTGGTTAGCATCTTTGTAATAAACCAGTAATAAACCTGAAACATTTTTGAGTGATACATTACTTGTCTGGCAGTTCTGTACATATACATCGTGGCGACCGCACAAACCCCCCCCCCCCCCCAAAAGCCCCCTGAGGAAAAACTTCCTAGCTATGGGCCTGGATCTAGGTCTCCTAGATCCTAATACTATAGTACTATGCTGATTCTCAGAACAGCTGTCCGTGTGCATTGTGCATGCCACCGAACGTTGATATATTTAAACACATTCTCTAAGTGTACTGAAAATTACCTAAATACAAAGCTGAATTCGTTATCGCCAAGAAAGCTTTTACACATCTCAGAAAAGCTGTTTATAATGTAAAAATGGCAAGGATTTGTTAGTGGATTAGTAGCTATTATTGTTTATCATTTTATAATCCTGAACATGAAATGTTTGGTTTATGAATCTGGCTGTATTAACTAGAGCCCTAAGTGTGTGAGAAAGACAGCATATTTAAAAGTGGTTGTAGAAACCATCTCTTATGCATTTAAAGAAGTTTCAATAAATATGCTTTAAATACAAGGTTTTACATACTGGTAAAATATCCAGTGCTCCTAAATGGGGAATGGGCACAGTACCCCTACTCAGTGAGGACTCAAGCATAATTTCCCTGATCCCAGTATCTATATAGCTAATTCCCAAGTGGCCCCTCCTCGTGCGGATACCTAAATCCGTGCGGGGGGGGCACTTGGGGGGCGGGGAGGGGGTTCTGCAGATGGGGGGTGATCCCCCCGTTTGCAGAAAAATCAAAAAAGTTAAAAAAAAGTTTTCGGGGGATACTGAAATCCCCCAAAAAGTAAAAAAGCGTTCCCTGCGCATGCGCAGGGAACGGACTTACCTGAGTGGTGGCGGCGGCCGCAACGGACAAGTGGCCGGGCGGTGGTGGCGGGGGTCTGCGGCCAAGCCACCGGCTCAGAAACGGGGGAGGGGGGAGGCAGCGCAGCGGGCCTCAGGTCTAGCTGCGCCACCAACTCTGGAAGGGGGGAGGGGGCGGGGAGGGGGGAGGTGGTGAATGGGGGGGAGAAGCGGCGGCCCGAGTAGCGCTTGGCCGCTCAGGCCTGGGAGCCGGGGGTGAGGGGGCCGGGGGAGGGGGCAGGAGGAAGGGAAATGCCGGGGCCGAGTGGCTTAACGCCACTCGGGGCCGAGCTAGAGCGGGCCAGGGGGGAGTGCCTCAGTGAGCGGCGGTTCTTGCCGCTGCCGCCAATTTTCGGGGGGGAACGGGGGGAGAGAGGCTCACCTGCCCCCCCCCCCCCCGCGAGTATCGTGGGTCCACCAGCTTGTAAATTTCTAACACTGGCCCCCATTTTCCTGTTTTGCAATATGACATCCTAATTCATGAAAGAATTTAAAAAAATAATTTCTGGAGTGACATAAAGATCAGTATCCAAGTCCCAGGCTTGCAAACCACAGTGGTGATTGTGCATGTACAGCATAGTCATGATACCAGAGAAAGTGACATTGGTAAAGAAGCCAGTGTGGGTGTGAGCTGGAACTGGAAGCATACCAATCATCTGCTTTCCTTTGTGCTGGGGACTTCCAAGTACAAACAAAATGTGACACCCCATTTTCCCCTCAAAATCCTTCAAGTAGTGAGGACTGCCCATTCACAGCCTAATGGATTGGGGGGGGGGGTGTATAGTGTGTAGAATGTTAAGACTAGGATCTACGAGACTCAGGTTTGACTACCTACTTTCCCATGAAAAGCTTAATGGCACTTTCATGCACACTAAAAATGATGCATTTTCAATCCACTTTTAATGCACAATGCACTGTGTGAAATGGCAAAATCCACTTGCAAGCGATCACTGAAGCGGCCTGAAACTGCATTATTTAGCATGTGTGAAAGTGCCATAAGCCTCAGCCTAGCATACCTCACTGGGCTATTGTGGGGATAAAATGGAGGAGGGGAAAATACTGTTCCCCCCCCCCCCAGGAGAATAAGGTTTCCCTTGCTCAAAAGCCAGTCGAATCCAACTCTAGGAGGCAGTGCTCATCTCCGTTTCAAAGCCGAAGAGCCAGCGCTGTCCAAAGATGTTTCCGTGGTCATGTGTCCAGCATGACTAGATGCCGAGGCACACAGAAGGCTGTTACCTTCCCACCAAAGCAGTACCTATTTATCTACTTGCAATTTCTTGCTTTCGAACTGCTAGGCTGGCAGGAGCTGGGACCAGAGACAGGAGCTCACTCCCTGAGGTGGCACTCTGGTCTTGAACTGCTGATCTTCCAAGTCTGCGGTTCAGCATCTTAACCACTGAGCCACGCAGCCCCACTGAAGAGAATAGTGGGCTATAAATGAACTGAAGATCTTCCAGCGCCCCCTCTGTCTACATCCTGAAATTTTCACTTGTCCCCAGCTTTTCATCATATCAATACTATTCATAACCCAGGCGCAAAGGATGAAGGCCAGTCCTGTTCGAACAGAAAAGGCATTTTATTTACCAACCAAATCGCTGCAGTTCTCGCATGGCCCTAGCAGCACTTTGGAGCATCCCACTGACACTACTGATGATACAATGCCCTAGACTAGAGTCCACCCTCCAAAAGAAGCCATTTCCTCCAGGGGAGCTGACCTCTGTCAGCTGGAGATCAGTTGCAGAAGCGGGGGAATCTCCAGGCCCCGCCGGGGGATGGCAACCCTAGTGGCAGCCTCACAGTCTGGCCTGCGTTTCCCAGCACGGAGAGTCCCTCCGCTCTTGCCGGCGCTTGAAGAAGCAACCTCTTCCTCCCCAGCCCTTTCCCGCCCTGCCTCGCCTCGCCGCCTCCCCTTCGCCAGGCCGCTCGGCGGGGTCCCCTCAAAGACCTTCCGCCCGCCCGCCCGCCCGCCCTCGCCGCAGCGACAGGCCGCGCGGTGCAGGGCTACGATGACCGTGCCGGCAGCCGTCTCCCGCGCTGCTCCTCCTCCTCCTCCTCGGTGCCGGTGGCCCAGCGGAGGCTCCTCCCTCCGGTGTGACTGGCCTAGCGCCGCATGTGAGGCGAGACAGAAGGCGGGAGGGACGAGAGCCAGCCAACAGCGGCCCCCAGCGCGGCGGCAGAAGAAAGAAGCGGCGGCAGCGGCTCCATCTCTCCTCTCTCCGGCGGCCCCCGCGCCTCAGAGCCCACCGCCTCCCCCCCACTCCCTCATGACGGTCTGGTGCTGCCGGTGCTCCCTGGCCAGTCACTTCAGGTAGTCTCCCTCCCTTCGGCCGGCCGGGGGAAGTGGGTTGATGGGTCAGGAGAGGCTGCTCTCCGCCAGGCTCCATCCTTTCCCTTCCGGCTCCTCCCCTCCGCTCCTCCCGCCGCGGGAGTTGCCGGCGGAGAGGATGGGAGAACCCGGCGCGCCAGGCCGGCATCGCGGGCTGAAGGGAAGACGCGGCGCAGGAGGAGACTCGCCGGTGCGGGTGGCTCGGCTTTCCCGGGCGGGGAGGCGGGCGAGGGCGAGGGGCGTCGGTCGGGCAGCAGGAAGGGATCGGGCACGACTCGAGAGGGTGGCTCAGGCATCGTGGGGTGGCGGCGGCGGCGGGCGGGCGGGCATCGGGAGAGCCGCACAGCCCAGGCGGACGGATGGCAGGTGTGGAGGCGGGGAAGAGGAAGGGACGCCCTCCCCTCCTTCAGAAACAGGAATTTCCATTCGCCGTGAGTCACTGTTGTGGGTCACAGAAGAGACTAGATGGGTTTTTTTTTAAAAAGTAGAAATATTTATATGACTCCACAACAAGCCATCTTTGAATCCTGTCTCTAACTGTGTTTACATGGCTACAAGCCATCTTTGAATCCTGTCTCTGTGTTAGAGGCAGGAGTCAAAAGTGGGTTGTTGTCACATAAATATTTCAACTAAAAAAAACCCCACCGCAACAAATCTGTGTTAGAGGCAGGAGGCAGATGGCTGGTTGTCATATAAACTGGTGAATGTGTATTGTATCGGTGTATGTGTATAGTATTCCTGACTGGGTACTAAAGCTTTATTTTTAGTAATGGACTGAGGGAGAGAAAAGAGTAACTCCCCCCCCCCCCCAAATCAGGTTAGGTTTTGACTTGTACATTAAATTTATAGGTGTAGTGGGAGAAGAGGGGTAGAAAAGATAACAGATTCTTATGCTTTATTTTGTATATTGGGATTGGTGTTTTTTTAAAAAAAAGTTCTGTACTTTCTTTGAAGGAATTGGATATAAATGTGTGCAACAAAATCGTTGGTGTGCACAGATGAGGTGGTGTCCAGCTGTAGATATGAACAGAATGAGCATAGTTGTAGTTCAGTGGATCCCAACAACAGTATGGATGTTTTTATTAAACTCCCAAATTGTAGGGCTCCTTCTCAAATTACATGACAGCGTACTTGCATTTGTCACTCTGAATGTGGCAGGAAACCACAACCAGTTCCAGTGTCTACTGCTGCCATAACTTCTTCCTGTCAAAACTCTATCAGTGTCTTGGAATGGCCAGTTAACAAACTATTAAACAGCCATGTCATAGAATATAAGATCTTTTAATTGCATATGTGAGCATCCTGTGAAATTGTGGAATGTATATGTTGTGGCTGTAATGCAGAAAAATGGTTCCTTTTTTTGAGAAAAAAATGGAAATCAAAAGGGTAATTAAGTATTAGTCATGTAAGAATTTTACTGTACTGTTTCATAAGATTGCACTGGAGTTCTCTGTGGTTACACCTGATAGTGTGTTGTTCATGGAATGGTCTTGAGAAACTAAACTAATAGTGTTGCACGTGGAAATCATCACACTAAACAGGGGTGACATACACTGGCAGGAAAGATGTCACTTGGGTGTATCATCACCTAATAGAAAATGCTAGATACCCTTGTTATACAAGCTTATATTTTAAATAATCTCTATTCAGTGTATATTGCCCTTTAAAAAACTTGCTATATTCTGTACAGATAGGTGACATATGGCTTATGTGATAATAGATAAAGTTGTACTTTAGGAGCTATAGGACTGAAATTAGCATGTGGTGGTGTAACACAATGATACACTATTGTTTGTTGGAGATGTTTCATGTCACTTTCCTTTTGAACAAAATGTTTTTTGTTTTCCTATCCTGCCTACTAATTGCAGTGCTTGCTAAGTAACACAAACAACCTTGACTGAGTTTCATATCCTGAAGTATTTGGTAACTACGCAGGTGCAGTGTGGAAGGAAGTGAGAGGGAAACCAGGAAATCACATCATAATTGTCATTTTGGTAGAGCACAACTGCCTTGCCACTTTCCTCTCGGGTTAGTTAAATCTCACTTTCTAACAAACTTCACAAGGTCTGTAGGTTATCTCATCCTCATTCTTTTCTTCTGTAGGCAAGAGAGCAAGCTATGGGTCCATCTTGAAAAGGGTTTATAATCCAGTAGATGAAATATATTTGCATATATCCTTTAAACATCCTATAGGTGACAGGCGTAGAACCAGTCTGTGACCTATTATTGTGCTAAACAGGCTAGTACACATTGGTGCAAGATAAGTGTGGGTTGTATTAATGAATATCTGTGTGATTTGAAGTGGCAAGGCAGTAAATAACAGGGCTAAATTGTGCCAGAGGACAATGGCAATGATTGGGGCTGATGTGTGCTGGTTCTGGGATTATGCAAACACAGTTTATGGTGCAATTCTGAGCAGAGGTATACCCTTCTAAATCTGTTGAAGTCAATGGGCTTAGAACAGTGTAACTCTGTTTAACCAGAAATAGCTTCCTAAATATCGTTTAGAATGTGGATTCAGTAAGTATGGAGCCTGGCAGATTCCTGGACTGTAAGGAAGAAATCAGTTGTAGAACTTTATGCAAGTTTCTGAGAAAGTGTTCCTGTTGACATCAACTGATGCTAGCAATTTCTCTTTTTAAGAACTTAATTCTTGGGGCCCTAAATGTATAGCTATTATTTCTTTAATTCAGCAAACAAGTCCTTCATCTAACTGTCAGATGCAAAGATGTATGATAAAATACTTGAACTATTAATTACACTAATGAGAATGAGGCAATTCCTTACAAGAAAAAAAATCTGAGTGTCATAGAAAACGTACTTTTCAATCATCATGAAAATTTACATGTTCAAAAACTCTTTCCCCTTGAGTGGTAACAAATTAGTAGCGTCCATGTACAAAAAATGTACAAAAACCCAGTTAGTATGTTCTTTGCTTAATGCTAACGGAACTTTTCTTCTTTATATATCCTCAAATCAATTATATTAAGTTAATTTTATTAAAGATGTGTTATAACGCTAAACTGTTTCCCCCCCTTTCAATAGAAACTACTGTAATCCTGAAACAGACGGACAATTTTTGAATTCCTTAGTGCAGTATTTGGGTGACAGCCTTGGTACAAATGTTAAAACAATGCCCCTACTAGAAGAAACTACTCTACCTGTAGATGCGCCACTGACTTTGCCAATGGTAATAATAGGTGAGTTGTTCTGAGAGAATTTCAGCACTAACATGGTTAAGATTCTGAAATATTAAACCTATTTAAATAGCACCAACATTGCCCTATGGTCATTAAATTTTTATATAATGGTCAACAGCTGTATTTTAATATTTTGTACTAAAATAGATCATTCCCTGTAATTGTGGAAATGTTCAGTAGTAGTTTAGGAATTTTTGCTGGCGCCCCCTTTTACCAAGTCTGGCTGCTTGTGATCTAACTACATACTTTACACAAATGGATATCATCAGATTCAGATACACCTGTGCCTCGTGTCTCTAGGTAATTGTATCTCTTTGGTATTTATTCGAATTCAGGACACGCTCTTTATTCTTCTGTGAGTTGTTACCCAGACAGTAAAAGTATTTTGACTATTTTTCTGCTTCCAAAAATGCCTCTGTAACAGAGCACTCTGTTCTTTAGTAGAAAAATGGCTATGATTCTTAGTGGATATTGCAGCAGATAGCCCATAAAACTGTGCAACACAGAGAGTAAATGAAAATTATTCTGATTTTTTGTTTGGAAACTAGACATAATTGGGATTCCTGGCTTATTAAGATCATTTGATACTGAAATAAATACTTATAACTTGTAGCCTACAAAGGGATTGGACATCTGGAGTGTATAGCTGTTCTTTATAATAGATGATGTTTCCAAATTTGTTTTCCTTGATGATCACCAAAGACTGCAAGCGGAAGTGGTATAAATTGTTCTGATAAGGTTTATATTTGCAAGGGTGAAATACAGTTTCCTGCCATTGGGCCCATATGCTTCAAACTCAGACTTGGCATCAGCTTTCAGTGGCATGATGTTATGCAAATACTGTTCTGAAGTGTGGCTGCAACCAGTATTTTTCTCACAGCGCACAAAGCTGTGATGTTTTTGCTTGCTAGGAAAATAAGGCCCCCTCCTTCTAGTTTCCATTTTAAAAACACTTGCCCCATCAAAAAAAACCAAAAAATCCTTGCTGTTTCACAATAGTAGTGTAAAGGTCAACAGTAAGGCTGGAAATTTAAATACAAGTGCAGTAATTACATGCAATAAAATGAATACTATTATTCCATATTCAAATAATAGTAAACACATGTGAGATATAGAAGCACAGATTCAATTATCTCATTTTCATTCAGTAGGATTTAGGAGTGTCTAATTGTAGCTTGACCATGCCCATTGTTTTGGTAACTTTAAGCTTTATTAAATCATGTTATGATTTTTTAAAAACAGGTAATGGACCTTCAGGAATTTGCCTCTCTTACATGTTGTCTGGATACAGGCCTTATTTGTCTCCTGAGGCTGTGCATCCAAATCCAATTTTGCATAGTAAGCTAAAAGAAGCTAGGCACCTCTCTCTTGTTGATCAGGTGAGTCTTTCTAAACTTATATTCAGTTCCTTAACATGCATATAACTTGAAACAAGCAAAATATTGTCCATGGTTGACTCCCTCTCCTCCATACCTGCCACAAGAAGGGCTGGTGATGGAACTCCCTGGCCCAGCGCCATGCTGGGACATTGCCAGGCAAGCATCCCCAGGGCTGGCAGCAGTGTGGGGAAAGGACATAGGAAAGAATGGGGGAGGAGAGACCTGGGCAGAGCAGTCAGGAGGTGTGCTGGAGGACAAGGCCCGATGGTAAGAGGAGGGCCCTGCCCAACGCTGTACCCTCTAACGCCAGACTGGAGGGTGGTGGAGGAAGGCGAGGCCACGGGGTTGACATCCAGGGGATGAGGGGAGTACCAATCTCACCAGCGCAGCCACCAGAGAGGGAAGATTGGTGAGTTTGGGAAGGCTCCACCCTGGGGTGTAAAAGGCTGGAAAGTGACAGGCCAGGGAGGAAGAGCATAGGTGCAGCCCAGGGACAACTGAAGAGTGTCTGGGCGCCTGCAAGAGAGTTGGGCTAGGGTGTGGTCGAACCATTCTCCTCCTGTGACTGTCTGAGGCCCATTAAGGAGCTTGTTGGGAGGCGAGGAACCCTGGAGGGCCCTGTCTTACCAGAGTCACCCATGGAATCCCCAGACCCCAAAACGTATTTTATCTTAATGTTTATGAAATAATTTCTGATACTTCTGGTCATAAAATGCACAACATACCTTTAACATGAAAGTTTGGTGTAGTGGTTAAGTGCGCGGACTCTAATCTGGGAGAACCGGGTTTGATTCCCCACTCCTCCACTCGCACCTGGCTGGATGACCTTGGGCAAGCCATAGCTCTGTACCAGCTGTTCCCTCAAGGACAGCTTGGGAAAGAGCTCTCTCAGCCCCACCTACCTCACAGGGTGTCTGTTGTGGGGAGGGGAAGGGAAAAGGAGTTTGTAAACCGCTCTAAGACTCCCTTGGGGAGTGGAGGGCGGGGTATAAATCCAATCTCTTCTTCTTCTTCTTCTTCTATTTAAGTGTCTCTGTGGTAGAGCATCTGCTTGACATGCAGAAGGTCCCAGGTTCAATCCCTGGCATCTCCAGTTAAAAGGATCAGGTAGTAGACCCTGGAGAATCACTGCCAGTCTGAGTAGACAATACTGACATGGATGGACCAAGGGTGAACCTGAACCCCGAGGAGGGAAGCTCCTCTTGAGGACCTTTCCAAGAAACAAGATAAAGTGCAACCTGAATACTAATTTACTTTGCTTGTAGTCTAGATATACAAATTAGATGTAAACTAAATAGATATTTCAAGATATTGGTTAAAGTTTAATGGTTTATAATAGCTTAAATATTAAAAGATAGGTGAAATGATTGTGTTGAAAGCCATGGAGGGAGAAAACCTCAAGAAGAAAGTAGATAGAGTAACAATCTTCCCAAGCCCATAGTAAAAAGAAGTATCAATGTTTAGAAGAGTGGGATTTGCCAAAACCATGGGTTTGGGCTGCCTGTAATAATTTTAAAAAATGTTTAATGTAAGGATTTTCTTTTAATTTATGAAACCTGTAATTGTTTCTTGTGCATGGGAAAAAACAATAAAAATATTTTTTTAAAAAATGGATGGACCAAGGGTCTGATTTAGTATAAGGCAGTTTCATGTGAATAAGAGCCATGATGTTTCATTTTCCCCATTTTTCAGTAACCTACGAAGTAGGACTTGTGTGAGGTTAAGTGAAAGTTATTGTAGGTGACAAACCCTGCATACATTAAGAACACAGGAACCCCTTTTCCTAGATCAAACCTAAGGTCCATTTGATCCAACATACACACACACACACACTCTCTCTGGCAGTGGCAAACCAAATACTTCTGGAAAGTTCACAAACTCTTGATACTTATTCCCAAAGCCTGGTGATCCTCTGAATATGGATGGCCAAATTTTTGGGTATCATGGTTAATAGCTTAGCCACCATGAATGTGTTTAATCTTCTTTTAAAACATTGTAAATAAGTAGGGTTCATTACACTAGGTGAATCTGGAATGTTATGTAATACAAAGATGGATTTACTACCAAATACAGTTTTAGCTTTCTTGAACCACAATGAAGGTAAGATAAGAGACTATCCTACCCTGCAAAATTATTGATAAGGGGCTCACCAGGTATGTGACACACATATGTATCTCTGGTATACAGTATGTCTGATTGGGCTTGATGTTATTTATTAAGCCCACTGATTAATGGAATGTATTTGTACCCAGTACAACCAGGAGTGTGTGTGTGTGGGGGGGGGAATATAGCCAACACACCGTATGAATGGAACATTTCCTGATAATGAATGTTAGTACAGGAAAACCTGAGAAGCACATGCACTGTCTGCTCTTGTATACCTGTTCAGTGAGCCTCAGGTGAACAAGGTGGCTTTAAGCAGTCATCCTGGCTTTTGATGAAAAGGACACAAGGAGAGCTGGTGGTAAGAGAAAAAAGTGAGTGCTGAGGCTTCAGGAATTTTATGACTGGGGTGTCATACTTGGAGAATGAAGGAGTGACATGGACAAGAGAAGCTACAGCTCTCTTAGTAAATTACATTCATTTTTATGCTTATAATTTCCAGTTAATTTTTCTTTTTCAACCTAGGAGTTAGAATATTTGTCTGAAGGCCTAGAAGGACGCTCGTCAAATCCTGTTGCAGTACTCTTTGACACACTGCTTCATCCAGATGCTGACTTTGGATTTGACTACCCATCTGTTCTTCACTGGGAGCTAGAAGAGCAGCATTATGTTCCTCATATGGTCCTTGGCAAAGGACCACCTGGTGGGGCTTGGCATGTGAGGAAAGCTTTGGTTTGTACTGTTGTGACTCCTACAGTCTCCCATTTCAGGAGAAATAGCCTATATTATGTAGAGCAGGGGTGGCCAACCTTGCTTAACGTAAGAGCCACATAGAATAAACGTAAGAGCCACATAGAGATGTCTGAGAGCCGCAAGACAGGAACAAATATCACACACACGTTTTTATTTTTTTAAATATGCAAATTTGCTTTTTATTAACGTTAAATGGGACTGCCAAAAATAAACACAAACGAGGAAAACCAGTTATAAGAAAGAGAGAGAGAGAAACTAGGAAAGCAAATAGATGGGAGGGAGGAGGGAAGGAAGGAAGGAAGGAAGGAAGGGAGAAAGAGAGAAAAAGCATGCCTCCCCTTTGCTTCCCCAGCCGCCCTGCCAGGAGCCGCACAATGTGTGTGAAAGAGCCGCATGTGGCTCCCGAGCCACAGGTTGGCCACCCCTGATGTAGAGCGTTCATTATTTTCAGAGAACAAGGCAGTAAATAGTACTGGGCAGTACTGAACAGCTGCTTTATAGTCTTTGCATTCACTTTTGTACTTTTTTGGAGGGAAATGGATGTACGTTATTACTTGTATACACTTGTGGAAAATATATGATGTGCTTCCAATAGCACAAACCTATGCAGTTACTCCACTCTCAAAAGCCATATAACATTTCTCCAAGTTTTGAAGCAATGAGGGAACCTAGTTTTTTTTTTTCTTTTTCCTTTTTGGGGGGGAAAATGAAAATTGGGAGAAAACTGAAATATATGCATTACTGGCTTATCAAGTCTAACTTGTTTTACTGCTTTAACATCATAACATGCATCATTTTTAACTCCGTTAACCTATAAAATTTTAACTTGTAAATGCCTTAGTTTTGTATAAGTATAAGAGAGAGGGAAAGCTACCGATTGCTTCAGACTCTACTAGTTTTTGTCATATGAGAGTAATTTTGTATAGGATGGCAGTGTAAATGAAATAACTCTTAAGCATACCCTGAAAATGTTAATAATTATATCGTGGGAACATATCAGCGTATTTTAACAAAATCCACAACTGGGTTCTGAAATACTCCCTCTCCATAAACTACTTTTATTTTGCAGTCAGCTGAGGGAATACTTAGAAATAAATATTGGACTGGGTGTGAATAGTCTGCAAAATGAACGGTGTAAGGCTGACTGCTTAAGAGCCATAGACAGAGCCAAAAGCTGACTAAATGCTACCATATATTTCTGGCAGGAGGCAATTTTTCTCTCTGTGGCTGTGATGATGTCTAGTGTAGTTGCTGCATGGATCCTTTGCATGACTTTCAGTGCAATCCTAAATTACAATGTTACACTTTTTTTGCACTTTGACTTCAATGGACTTAGTGTAAGTCTACTTACAACTACACAATTGAAGGGCTTCCATACTAAGAGCAGATGATGTTAAAATGTTTGCTTGGGAAATGCTTTTCATGTGATCCTGAAGATCTTCATGGAATTCTATGTTTATACATTGTAGTTGTGGTTACGAGAGTCTCCATGTGGAAGCATCTTGTCCATGCATGTAATGTAACTGTGTAGACTAGCCCTCAGGGTTTTTTCCCCCCCCCCCAACTGTAATTTTGAAGTTAATGCTAGTGATTTAATTATTTTATAATATGTGAATTTATGTGACAATAAGCAATCTTTTGGACGCTTGTCTTGAAATAATTTTGTTTTCTAGTCTATGGAAGGTTCTATGCTGACCATCAGTTTTGGAGATTGGATGGAATTACCTGGATACAAGTTTAAGGACTGGGCTGCTACCAAACGAAGGTGAGGACAATTATACAGCATTCAATACAGGGGAAGTGATTGTTTTAAGTGAATTAAGAGCTCAAGGTTTTTATTTATTTGTGATGCATCATTTAGTGAAGAGCAACTAGGTATTATGTATGTTCTGTTAATATCATGCCCACTATGAGCTATGATAGTACTTAGCTTTGGTTTGCGATAGAAACCATTTTGATTCATTAATAAATCCATTCACTAAGCAAGTTTTTTTGAAGCTGGGTGCAACATGCTAATGTAGGGAACAGAACAGCTATTATATGCTGCTACTCCCAGCCCTGACTGAAACTCTCACTTAGCTGCAAAACAAAGTTTGAGTATTGCTTCAGACCAGCATGGCTACCCACCTGAATCACTTAGTTGCAGACTGACTTCAGTCTCTTGGAGAATTCAACTTAAATTTCATTTCATTTTCATTTAAAATTCAGGCTAGACCAGTGTTTCCCCACCTGTGGATTGGGATCCAAAAGTGAGTGTCACAGGCTGGGGTGCCAGTCAAAGGGAGTCCAGAACAGGCTGAGGTCAGAAGCCAAGAAGACAGTGCAAAGTCCAAAGCCAAGCCAGGGTCAGGAGCCAGAAACAGAGCCAAGTCCAAAATCAGGGGGTCCAAAGGTCTAGGTGCAAGAACTGAGACGATGTGAGGTGGCACAAAGCTGACTCATTGCTTCCACAAAGAGTACTGCTCAGAGTGTGGGGTTAAATGCTGCTTTCAATTAGTCAGCTGCATGATCGCCTAGGCTCCTGTTAGAACTCTGGGCTAGCCGAGCGTCTTCCCCATAGCCTTGCCGCTCGTCTCCTGGTTGCTAAGTTTTGTCGCAGTCGCTCCCTTAAATGAGTCACATGTGGGGGTGAGTCAGGAGGACTTTCAGTTTGCAATTTTTTTCCCCTTATCTGTGCCAGGTGTGAAGAATACTGATACAGGCAATGGCCAGCTATCCTCCTCTGCTGCTTCAGAGGGGCCAGCTGCAGTTTCTGCAAGCTCTGTCAGCTCTCCCTCGTCCACACCCATGACAGTGGGTTGCAGAACTTCTGAAAGTGGGTTGTGGGCCAGCTTTCCCTAATGGCTCCTTCTGCCCTTTCCATTGCTCTTTCTCTCTCTCTTTTGGAAACCAAGATCTGACCTGGAAAACAGAATCTTTCATGTCATATGTTAGTTTGTATTTTCTCTTCACTCTATATACATGTTGATCAAGTAAAGCCCGATAGTTACTTGAGTCAGTTTCTTAGAATTTATGGGGGGATTAGGGGGAGTAATGGAGGAGAAGAAGGTGGTCAAAGGTTGTAGCTTCCATATGTAGCTTCCATATGAAAGGCGGAGTATATTGGAATGCCACCTGCTTTGGGTTATAGTGGGGCCAGCTGCACCCTTTGTGTCATGTTAGTTTCTCAAAAACATCTGGTTAGCCCCTGTATTTATTTATTCCTTCAGTTTATATCCCGCCTTCCCCACCTTCCGGCTGTAGAAAATGGAATACCAAATTAAATGGGTGCCAAGGTCATAGATTCCTGGGGTGCCAAAAAAAACCCCTTGGGCTAGCCCTGGACAGGTCATTATACCAAGTAGATTTGGACATGTGGGTCACCATACTGAAAAGGTGGGGCCTGCTGGGCTAGGCTAACTACTTTTGATAAATCATGTATCAAATACAGAAATATAAACTTGCTAGTTTTGGCTATTCCACCCTTTGATAGTCACAGTATAATACATGTAATATTGGCTAGTTAGTAGATTTGCTGGTAGGTTATATTGCAGTAGAAATAAGAAGTATGTTAAATGTTCAGACTCAGCTTTTAGCAAGTCATTTTCTCAGTATAGTATTTTTCAAGATAGCGTTGACATCTTCACATATCTAATTCGAAGTGGGCCCATAGAGTGGATTAATATAGCCACAAAATGGAGCTAGGGAAAGATGGGGTGATTTCTGTACAAACTTGAAGGAAGTCCTGAGTTTGCAGAAAAATCTGAAATCTAAACAATAATATATTGAGGAGTTAAATCCCCCAATACCTTGCACTTTAAGAAAGGAATGCTTATGAGCTCTGTTGCCATTTTGGAGGCTGTTAGGCAACCACTACAGGGCCGCGGTGGCTCAGTGGTTAAGACACTGAACTGCAGACTGGAAGATCGGTAGTTCAGCAGTTCAAGACTGAAGTGCTGCGTGACGGAGTGAACTCCCGTCTCCGGTCCCAGCTCCTGCCAACCTAGCAGTTCGAAAGCAAGAAATTGTGAGTAGATAAATAGGCACTGCTTTGGTGGAAAGGTAACAGCGTTCCATGCACCTCAGCATCTAGTCTTGCTGGCCACATGACCACGGGGACGTCTTTGGACTGCACTGGCTCTTCAGCTTGGAAATGGAGATGAGCACCACCCCCTAGAGTCGGATTCGACTGGCTTTCAAGCAAGGGAAACCTTTCTTAGGCAACCACTACACTATTGCTGAGCCTCCCAAGGCTTGGTTACTATAAAGCAATACCATGGGTGTGGGAGTAGGGGTGACCTTGGAAGCAGGGCCGTAGCTAGTGTGGGGTGACACCTCCTCCCAAGTTTTCAACACCCTGCACTGAACCTTAGTAGCCTGCCCTACCTTCCTTGCCATCATTGTGTGCATGCGCAGCATACCACCACCCAGCTTCCATGGCTCCTCCAGACCTTCTGGGTAGTCTGTGGGGCCTCGCATTCCCCTCCATCCAGGCTACGTTCTTGGCTCCCCCTGCTCAGGTGCTCTTGGGGCAGAGCAGCTCTGGCGCTATGAGCAGAAGGTGCATGGCAGGCACTTGGCAAGTCAAATGCAAGGAGAGATGCTGCCAAGAGAGGAGGTGTGACTTGACTGCACTTTCCCAATGTGGGAGGTGGGGGGGGCAGGCACCAGGATTCCCAGGGGCTTCCTGCTGGCCAGTCCCAGATTGGGATGTACTGGGGGGCATTCCTGGTGGAGGTATTCGCTGGCAGTCCTGCCTTTCTGTGGGACCACTCGAGGAAGGGCTCTGGCCCCCATTTGGCAGCCCCTCCCTCTAGCCTACATACTTCTCAGCCATCTGTCAGAGCCTGACCAAAGCTATACCAGAGCTGGAAGCCAGGAGGGGGACTGAGCCCATGGCAGGGTGAGTGAGCCCCCCCCCCCCCCAACACCGTGCTTCTTGGCAAAAGGGTTGGGGTCTAACAGAGTAGACAGATGTCTCTAGGGCCTCTTAGCAGCCTGCCTGGGTCCCTCTTGCCAGAGCAAAAAGAAGGCCCACTGCAAAGGGCTTGAGAGGGGCCAGATGGGGATCCACCCCCAGGGTCCTTGCCAGGGGGTTCTTCAGGGCTAGGGAGTGCTGGGGCTGGACAAATGAGTGAGGCGCCAGGGCAGGCCATTCTGCCCTGCCTGCTGAGCCTCGCCAGTTCTTCCAGCTACCTTAATTTAATCAGTGTTAATTAAACTAGCTCTTTTAATTACATAACCCCCCCCCCCCCCCGGCATTCCCCTCCCCCAATTCCTGGCTACAGGCCTGCTTGGAAGTGACCACACAACGTGGCCAGACTTCCCAGAGAGAGGCTGTCAGAAGAGGGAAAGCTGAAGACATGAGCTGATAAAGATAGGTTGGCTGGTGGATGGGAAGAAAAGAATGAAGCAGGGAAAGGGGAGAGGCAGTGGAGACTGCCAGGGAAGGCAAAGAAGTAGTGGTGGACATCTCATTTTCCCCTGTACCCTTCCTTCCCCACTATAAGTCCTTGTGGGTCCCCTAATTGTAATGTTATATTAACAGAAGTTATTGTTAAATCACTCTTATTCAGAGCTTTGCTCATGAAGAATGACCGTTCTAGTTGAAATCAAGCATCATATTGAGCATCATGAAGAAACTCTTCTTCACTTCGTAATTAATTTTTATAAGCCTTAACAGTTGTGGCTGAAATATGTTAATGTAATTGGTTTCTGACACAGCCAATGCAGTGCAAATGTCTCAAAGAACAAAGAACAAATCTTTTATTTTAACACTAATGGCAAAACTGAAAACTCTTCCCTCAAGAATATGACCAGAAATAGGACAACCAATTATTGTTGGAGGTGAGGGAAGTGCTTTAGTTATGTATTTGTATGAGAAAATTAAATATAAATAACCAGAGATGTTTTGTTTCAGAAATATAAAATGTGACAGAGTTCTGCCAGAAGAAATTGCTAGCTATTACAAGCACTACGTCAAAATCATGGGCCTACAGAAAAACTTCAGAGACAACATTTACATTACATCTGTGTCAAGGCTTTACCGAGAACAGGACCATGAAAATGAAAGCCAAGTGAAAGAACATGTTTCAGAACAGCACTTCCAAATGCAAGAGCAGGATGGACAGAACCCACCAATCAAGAGAAACTGGGAAATCCGAGGTTATCAGAGAGCAGCGGATGGCTCTCATGTGCCATTCTGTTTGTTTGCTGAGAACGTGGCTCTTGCCACTGGAACCTTTGATGCTCCTGGCCGCCTACAAGTTGAAGGAGAAGATTTTCCCTTTGTCCTCCATTCCATGTCTGATTTTGGAGCTGCTATAGGCAAAGGAATATTATGTGGAAAAACAGACCCTGTTCTAATCATAGGTGGTGGACTCACAGCAGCTGATGCAGTTCTGTGTGCTTATAACAACAGCCTCCCTATCATTCATGTATTCCGCAGAAAGGTCACTGACCCAAATTTAATTTTCAAACAGTTGCCTAAGAAGCTTTACCCAGAATACCAGAAGGTCTACCATATGATGTGCACTCAGTCAGTCACAAACGTGGACTCTAATTTGCATTCTTCTTATGTTAGTTTTCCTGAACATCGGGTACTTTCATTTCAATCAGATATGAAATGTGTCCTTCAGAGTGCCGCTGGACTGAAGAAGATCTTAAAGTTCTCTGTAGCCTTAGTATTAATAGGTTCTCATCCTAACCTATGCTTCTTAAAGGACCAAGGCCAGGGTATAGGCCATAATCCAAATGAACCAATTACATGCAAGGGTAACCCTATTGAAATTGATCCCTACACATATGAGTGCACAAAGGAACCCAACCTTTTTGCAATAGGCCCTCTGGTCGGAGATAATTTTGTACGTTTTTTAAAGGGAGGGGCACTGGGTATTGCACGGCACTTGACAAAAAGGCAGAAGCGTCAACTCATTGTTGAAAGAGGAGGGGACGGAGTGCCCTAAAATAAGTAGTCACAAGAACCTTGTAGGGAACGACTGGCTTATGCTAATAAGTGATCCATTAACATCTAAAGTCATTGGCAGCTGTGTTTTTGTTACACATACAAGTCCTTCATGCTTGTATTGCCTTGTAGAGGATGATGACTTTACAGTATTTCAGCCTTTACAAAATACAAAAATATTGTCTTTTTTTTAACTGGAGTTCTTTCCAGATAAAGGAAGAGGAAATGAAAATCAGCCGACTTGCTTTGGTTTCATAACCTACTGAGAGAACATACTTCTCTAGAGTGAATTTCTGCCCATGAGCTTTTTATTCTTAACTGTATTACTATAGAGAACTAAACTGAGTTCTAAGAATAGAAGCTTCTTAACATAAATGATGAATTAAAGAAAATGTTCAGCAGTTTATTTGCAGCAAAGGCTTTATTTATTTTGATATAGGCATAATGACATCTATAGCAACCTGTTAGCACTTTTTAATTGCCTGTGAAATAAAGATTGCTTTTTGCAAGGAGAAACACACTTAAGTTATGCTCTAGATTTAGCTTTTACATGGTAACAGGAAACAGTTGTCAAAAATACATTCCTGTCCCCATTACTTAGAAAGAATGTCATCAAAACTGGTGCACGTGTGACTTCTACTACAATAAGTGGTTGCAGTAAGTGCTCTTATTACACGATCAGTATGATGAATAGTGGATTTACTAATGTAGCTCATGTACAACTAAAACAGTCTTGGGACACAGTTTGTCCTCCTGTTCACTATTTGCAAAAAGTTGTTCCTTAACAAAGCCAAGCACTGAGTCCTACTTATGGACATAGCAAAGATCTCAGTCTAGTCTCTCAGATCTGAAAACAGAGATTGTGTAGGACACAAGCCCCAGTCTCTGATTGTACATACTGAGTCAGCTTCTAGTAGGGCTTGTAGAAGAGAACTTCCTTTTGCAGACTGTTGTGCGCCCCCAAGTCCTGTTTCCTAGGCCCCCCTAGGGAACAACAGAGGGACATGCAGGTGGACGACGGGATCAGTAAATCTCATACAAATGGAAGTGTGAGCAGAACAAGCCATACAATTTAAGCCACTATGTGCAATGCAGAGAATGCTAAAGTTACTTTAAGTGTTATTGAAATCTAACACTTTAAGCCATAATTTAAAAAAATATGTGCAGTCAAATATTTTTTGTAGTTTTTACTACTATTGATCCATTCCTGATGAAGAAAAGCGACCTGCCTTATTGACTGGAAGGTGCAGCAGTAGAAACTGCAAAAAAGATAAGAGGCTGCATTTACCTTTCCCTTGCAGGCTACTGTGAATTATGGCCAGTTAAAGCTGTAAAACCCCATTGATTTCAATGGGACTTACGCAAACTTATCTTTGCCTTGCCAACTGAACGCAGCATGTCAGGTCTGCATGTACTTCCTCACCTCCAATTAGCCTTCTCTTCACTCACTCACCTGACTTGTAAATTTGGGGTTTTGAGGCTTCAGGGTTAGTGGTACAGGCAAATCGAATCCATTGTGATACACATCATGGTTCACGGGACCATTTCCTCTTCAGCAGAACCCCATTCAGAATGGCAGGCTGCTTGTAAATTTGGGCATGTTGAAAAGTTGGCTGGTGGGTTGACAGATGAGTGCTTGTGTTCCAGAGAGGGAAATGGTCCAATAAATCCCAGTCTGGATCATCTACACTGTGTTGTCACGGAATGCCTTGTCAATTGCTAATGAAGAAATTGAATAACTGCAAAACCACAAGACAGATTTATCTCCCTAAAGCTATCCTCTTGCTGCAGCTCTTGCCACCACCCTCAACTGCTTGTAGCACTGTTGTAACTATGTACAATGGCTGATGCTCCCTATCCTAATTATTTTAAGAATTTACAGAATGTTTCTAAAACATGGGAGGAATTTGGAATTTTACTGTGGTTGTGTTGCTTTGTTTCATTAGCCTTCATGGCAATATATGATCCATTTTTCATATTGGGACTGCGAAGCCCCCTCCGTCATTTATTCTACTGAACTACAAAGTATTTCAATAATTAAACCAGATGAAGGCAAAACACTGCTGTTTCAGCTAAGTAAAATAGAACAAGACCCTGCATGTAACTTGTGGATAGGTAGATGTTCATAAGCTTGCATGTTCACTACTAGGATACCTGGAACAGTAGCTCTAGTTAAAACTATTTTAAACAACCTCCATCCAGTTTCCAAAGTACTAATTCATGAAGTGTAGTGGGCTTCTGTTTGAGAAAGCTCATCCAGTACCCAACTAGGTGCATGATGCTACTTGCATGGTACTCTGGATTCTCATTTAGGCTAATACATTGAGGCCGCATAGGCTTTGGGCTGTCAAAAAAAGAGAAAGTCCTGATTATTTTGGGTGCTTGCCTCAAGTTCCTGTGCAAAGGAAAAGAGAGAGAAGGAACTGAATTACGTACCTGCTATCAAATGCTATGCTTTTGGCACACAGCTACAAATTGCCCTATTTAAAGCTAGTGAGCAGAATCTTATTTGAATGATTTAGGGATAGTTATCTGTATTGTTTGGCATATTAAAGAACTAGCCTCTGAAACATACTTTGTGGCTGAATGTTGAAAGCATGTAGACAGCTTCTGCCACTTTGAACAGTAAACACCTCTATCTTAGTCATTATGCAAGCAGTTATGCCTTCCGATATCTCTGTAAGATACCTACAGTGTTGGTCCGCAGTACTGCAGTGACATAGTAATTTCCACATTCTCCTTCTGTTTGTTTACCAACTGGACAATAATGTTAGAAAATTAATCTGGCTGAATGCTACTAAAATGGATACTTTTCCAAGCTGCATGTCTAAATTTTTAATCTATGAGATGAACATTTGAAGTAATACCAAGAAATTAAAAGATGGCTATGGAAACTCTGGAGAGCTGCCCTATGGTATTTTAAGGATTTGGCATTGCAAAATAACACATCTAGCTTCAGTTGCTGCCAATTCCTTGGAGGCAGTAGCACAGCATTAATTCTAATTATGTGATAATGAAAGTTACATGTGTGTCTTCAGACCCAGTTATACCTGAAGAGCAAAGTTATGTCTTTAAATTCCCTAGGCAAGACAGCATCTCTTGTAGAAAACTCTGCCTACTTAATTTGAGCAACAAAGGTTATGCAACTTGATGTAGTTTCTTTTTAAAATGTTTGAAGGTTCTCAAAAATTATGTACAGAACATTTGAAAGAGCATGCAACTTGCTTGAATTTCAACAGGCCTAAGTATTTTCTACCCATGCTACATAAAGGCCTTTCTTCAACAGTATTTTCCCCCAAAGAATACTAGATTTGCAGTTAATTTGTGAGCTTCTTTTTAAAGCAACAGCTCATAAGATTTGGTCTACAGATCCCAGTGCTGTATAAAGACTAACAGTATTCATCCAGTTCTCTGATTCACTGTAGCTATACCACTGAGATAACCTATTTTGACCCAAGAACCTGTGGTATCTAATTTATTAGGCATCATATTAAATCCTCATTAGCCACAAGCCAGGTACAGACATCTAATCATTCTTTCCCCCAACCCAAATTCCAAGGTTATAAAGCCAAGCAGAGAAAACAGGGCTGCACTTACCTGGTGGTGTTCATCAAGTGGCCTTCTGTGCAGCCACACATCCCTTCCTCCTTCCCCGCCATGGGCTGTAATCTACGTGGCTCCTGACAGCCGCCACACAATACAAAGGGAAGGGGGAGCACTCTTGGGATCAAGAAAGTCCCTTTTAAAGCTAGCTATATCTCTGTGGCTGACCTGTACCCTGATTATACCCAACATTAGGCTGTAGGCTTTAATACCATTTGTACTAGGTCCACCAAGGCTGCTGTACTATACTATTCGTTAACTATTATATTGCTCATAATTATTCTATCAGTTACTGACTTTCATGAAATATAACAGTGGACATGGCAGAGCCACAAATAGCTGTGACTTAAAGGCAAGTGACCAAACCCCAGTTTAACAGATTTTTATGAAGAAAACTACCTTTTACAAATAAGAGATGAGTGTCTTACGAAGGAAGCTTACTGGGGGAAGTATTTCATACTGAAAAGTTCTAAAGTACCAAGGCATATTAAACTGTCATTTCCACAAATCAACTGCAGTAACTGAGCCTGCTTTAGAAGGACAGGGTGGAATATAAATGAGAAAATAAATACAAATAAATAAGCAATTCAAGAGGATGAGTGGGCTTATCAAGAGTGTTTATTCAAAGCTGCATACAAATAAATTAATAGGTTAATGTGTCAGTATCAGGATCTAAAAAAAATTATCCAGATATGCAGGACGTTTGCATTGTGGGTGTTTTCTGCAGAGGGCTTTACTACATCGTCTTGTAGAGCATCAGAGTCAGGACTGACGATTCCAGTAGGAAGCCTGGGTCTTCTGCTGCTGGCCAGGATCATCTTAACAGATTTTTCATATGGTGAAAACCTCGTGAGATGGACTAGAAACTTAAAAGGACAGATATGTAGCCTTCCCAGACTACATCAGTGATACTACCACCCAACTTGGTCTTTCAAGGACATAGTTGGAACATTGTACAATTCAAAGATGCTGACAAACTGGGAAACAGATTTTGAAATTATGCAAATCAATAAAACTTATGCAGCTTATTTTGTGAAATGCTGATTGATTTGATATTTTACTGTGAAAAAGATACACTGTTTGACAGATGGGACATGGCTGCTGCCAAGAGATCGCGTAGGCATGACAGGGCTAACCAACTAAACAACAGCACCTATGGCAGGACACTGGAGTTTTATTTAAAATTGTTTGCATATTTCAAGCAACAAGGGCTGGAAACCTGGGATTTTCTACTTATTTAAATGTAAGCAGTCATTCCTTTTGACCATTAGTTTACGACATTTTGTCCTTAAGGGATCTTGGAAAATAAACGTATTACTTTAGGGCATCTCCTTCTTCAAGGCAGGAAGGTAGTCTGTGGTCACGAAGTTCTATCTACTAGGTAACAAGGCCTATAAAGCAACATTTTTTCCTGCCATTTCAAAATACACGAGCAGAGAACAAGGCATTGCATAGCCTAGTTGCATACACTCTAAAGCAGCGGCAGGACAGCACACATGGGGCACTCGGTGGTTCAAAGGATTCCTCCATGAATCTGACCCTCAATTCGTTCCTCTTTATTATATACCTCCTGGTGCTCAGCTTGTGTTTCCGGACCACAAGCCTCACAATTTGAAACCACTGAAGTCACTCTGGCTCCTCCCTTCTCCTGTCACATGCTTGCAGATCAACGACCCGAGTCTGGAAAAGCTGAAGATCACCACCCTAGATGAACTCCACTGGCCTGTTTCAGAACAATTTTACATATGCAGACTTCCACTACAAATATCAGAGACTGTAAAGATCTTCCTTGCTGTCCTTAACCTCAGGACAGGAAACAGTAAAAGCGAAAGGAGGAAATTTGATTTTGGTTGTGGTAGGGAACGCTTACAGGAAACCAGGCTCTTTCACCAGAGTGAGGAGGTGACTTCCGTCCCCATCAGTTTGTAATAAACTGAGACGTCTAGCCCTCTTCTTCTTCATACGTCATTGTGCAATTGTGTTTGTACAGCATTAGCAGAAGTCTGTCAGCCTATTTTCCACCTACAACCGGCAGCATAAAGATTGCGCAGCTGCTGGAGGCTCGTTCTTCACACACGTGTGGCAACACATTTTGGGAGTTTACGCCTAGGATTCTCAAACTATGTTACTCTGAACTTAAAGCCAAAGAGGGTGTAGTGCAATGTTCCCTCTAATTCTTTTCCCTACAGAGCAGTTCACATCCTGAGCAGAACATAACTGCTGTAATCTTAAAATGGACAATGGGCTGTGCAAGACCCTGCGCCGCTACAGACTGCTGCCGAGCAAGGCCTCTGGTGTTAATGAGCAGTCACGCACGCGCACGGCCGTAGAGGGAACACCGGTGTAGCGTACAGGAGAGGGGAAGTACCTGCTTGAACAACAGAACGACCAGTCAATCTATGTATGCATGGCTTTCTCAGGTCAGAAATCTGGCAGACTACCACAAAGTAGAGCCTTGTTTCAAAGTAGCGGACCTCAGAGCTGCTACTGTTCCAGTCAGCATTTTGGTGCTAAAGAAAAAGATTTGATACTAACATCACAAGGAAAGATCCTACATTAATTTACATCCTAATAAAATTTAATTTAGTAAAGGAGCAAAAATAATGTGAAATGCAGAAAACAAATTTGGAGATACATGCCAGAAATTCCAAATCAAGTCCCTTTATAAAATTGTCATAATCCTTCTTTCAGTATTGTGCAAATCATACCAAAAAACAAAAAAAAGCTAAAACTAGTGCTCTTTTTAAAAAGAAACACTGGCTGCTAGTTTCCTTTTACAAAGCAATGTTCACATCCAATATAATGCTCCTAAGTTGTAACATGCGCTGTAAACACTTTAAGCTGTAACTTGCTTGAATCAAGTACTGTTAAGAGTTTGCGACCAAGAAACGCCTTGTTCTTCTTTACAGGTTCTCAGAGGCATGAGCAATGTGAAATGAGCCTTTTGGTGCTACAATGTATAGCCAGCAAGGAAGCAAAACAAAGTTTATTCTCTGCAGTAGATCCAAATCAAGAGACGGCTATCTTCTTTTTAGATGCGGATTATACCTGTAAAGTGAGGAAAGAAAAAGCAAATGCCTGGTTTGGAAAGGCAAAGGGTAATACATTCAGATGGGCTGTAAAGCCACTCAAGTTTAATATGGACTGGACTGAAAGAGGAGAACACGTTCAGTTTAAGGTACACGGGTAGTGATATCATGCTTGAAAATGCAACATTCTAAATTCAGGTACATCGTAACAGAACACATTCAACTGAATGTATATAAAACAGATCCAACTATTTACTGAATGAGTAGCTTGATCTATTGTGACCAGCTTTTCAACTGCAGAAGAACAACAGGCAGGCAAACTCTGCACCGCTAGAATATGCATGGATTATTACTGCGGATTTTATCAAGCCAGGGCTAGAAGCACTTTCTACAAACAGATCTTTTTTTTTTTAACTTCACTCAGTTTGACTATTTACCATTAGAACAATCTCAGTCAAGAAATACATTTTTGCTTCAGTGTCAGATCACTATTCCTTTCCCACCTCATCCCCAAAGAGCAGGAAAAAGTTATACTCCTGTTCTAAGCACTTCCTTCTTTAATGTCCACTACTCTCAAATGGTAGGGTGATGTTTCCCCTTAGAACGTACAAACTGTACCCCCAAAAACACGATGAGTAGGAAAGGGGTAATTCATACTATCTTTAAGTCTGTTTTAAATGTGCTGTTGGCAAAATACAAGAACTTGCTGGGCTGACTCTGCACGTGCCCATCATTGTGTTGAAACTGCTTCACCTCACCACTGTTATGTTTAAGTCAGGCTTTAGTTCCCCTATGAGGAGCAACTAAGCCCTGAATTCTTGGGAGAAAAAAACCCCAAGAGGACGGTATTTCAGCTATAGCCAGGATACACTGAGTTTTCCTTGGGCTGAGGCTGTTTCCCGTGACCCCGGAGAACTCCTTGCACACCACTGAAGACAAATATTTTATCATGAAGTGGATTTCTTTTTACCTTCAGTCTCACATGCATACCTAACTCTGCTTGCATACCTAACAGCGATATCGAAAATCTAAAAGTGGCTTGGCACAGCAGTTAGCTGCTTCTCCAGCAGTCATAGGTCTACGCAAAAATTAGCTTCAGAAACAATGGAAAAATACTGGAAGGCTGGAAGCAATCCTGAGCAGCAGTGAAACTGGCAGAATTACGAATTCCACTAAACAAAAAAATTATTTCTAAAATTAATTTTATTAAATTTGATTTTTCAACCGCCCTCCCCTGTGGAATGGGGCTTAGGGCAGTGTACATCAGTAAAAACAGCTACATTTGCATTCACAGTTAAAATAACAGAATTCATAATTTACATTAATATAATGGTACAGGTCTATAACCAATAAGATGGCGATAAGACTGCCAGAATGTGCTACTGCCTACCTGGGGGGGGGGGGTGCAGGAGAAAAAGGAGTGCCAGCCAGGTGGAAAGCCGTTGCTGTCCTCAACCAAACACCTGGTGGAACATCTCTGCCTTGCATGTCTTGCGGAACTGCATTAAGTCCCTCAGGGCACATATATTATCTGGCAGAGAGTTCTTACCAGGTTGGGGCCCTTTTTTGCAAACTCACTAGCAAATACATTTAAAACACAGAAATTCTCACACTGTAAGGAAGATAAGGATAATTTCTGGCACTACATTCTGCTATATAGTTTATCGAGCATATTAACCTAGCAGAAACACTGGGAGAAAACAAGCCACTTTACCTGCTTTACAATGGGAATAGGTAACTCAGAAAACCTCTGGCATGGTATGCCAAGCAGCAGCATACCAGACAATTTTGCTTGGCACACAAAGCCAGTTCTCTGCCCAGTGGTGTTGGCTTGATATCAATACATCTGGTAACGTGCAACCCTCGTGGCCCCCCATAAACCCTTTGCTTGCTGCATGCCAGCATCATATCAGGTAAATGCGTGCAGGATAGTATTTAGGTTAAAAACATTGCCTATCCCTATGGTAGCCTCTTGCATCTGAGGAGCCAGCTATTGGTGTGAGGACACTGCTTCTGCACCATAGACAGATGTGAGACAGTTCCTGAAGACAAACCACTTACCTGAAAAGATCATCAGCAAGTGACTCCTCTCTTGCATGGCGACTCTGTTCCTGGAAAAATAAATATTCCTTTTCAGAATCTGTGCCAAATTTAAAAATCTCCTTCTCATCTTTAAATAGATTTCCTCATACATTTACTTGCAAATTACACTGCTCAAAACACTGACCTAAACTCATGGCCAAGTGCACTGCATCCAGAAAGCTGCTCCATACTGAAAGGAAAAGGGCATGCTACTGCAAGGGACAGCACATATGGACACCTGAAGGACACTGAACAACGACAGGTCCCAACCGGAGAACTTCCAGTTAGTTGAAGCATATTGATTTTCATTAAAGATCTGCTTGTTTTTCCAAACTTTCCCAGATAATTTTCAGCACAGTTACACAGTCAAGTGGCATATGAAAATTAACTAAGGCCAGCTGTGGTACTACTATGTGCTCTGCTGATTAAAATGAAATATTATTCTAATGGCACTTTCGAAAGGATGCTTGTGTTCCTTACCTCCATTGCTTCCCTCAGCCATTCTTCCATCTCAGAATTCTTTTTAGCATAATGAGCAACCAGATCTGATCCCCCAATAATGTGTGGAAACTGTCCTGCTCCAGGATAAGGAGCCTGTCAAAAACAAAACATATACTAATACTATTTGAGTTCAAAAATACAGCCAGAAAATACCAATTCCTAATGTTCTAGACAAAAAAACCCACCAAGATTATTTTAATTTTGGCATAAGAAACATGCCTAGAGAGAGGGGCTCTTTAGCTTGGAGAAACGACGCCTGAGGGGTGATCGAGGTTTATAAGATGATGCATGGGATAGAGCAGGTAGAGAAAGAAGTACTTTTCTCCCTTCCTCACAATACAAGAACTTGTGGGCACTCCATGAAATTGCTGAGCAGTCGGGTTAGAACAGATAAAAGGAAGTACTTCTTCACCCAAAGAGGGATTAACACACGGAATTCACTGCCACAGGAGGTGGTGGTGGCTACAAGCATGGATGGCTTCAAGAGGGAATTAGATAAACGTATGGAGCAGAGGTCCATCAGTGGCTATTATCCACAAGGTCAGTCTGGGGCAAGTGATGCACTGTATTCTTGGTGCTTTGGGGGGGGGATCAGTGGGAGGGCTTTGAGTGTCCTGCCCCCACTGCTGGACCTCCTGATGGCACTGGATGGGCCACTGGCCTGATCCAACATTGGCTTCTCTTATGTTCTTATCTGCAAAGAAGCAGACAAGACTAAACAATCTTTGCTATCTGTATGAAACCTAATAAGAAAGATTTTTGCAAGCTAGTGCTATATATGATGAGACCTTTAAAACAAGCAAATCTAACAGTAGAACAAGGCATTTAACAGTAGGGGGGTGCTGCATGCACTGTGTGTATTGAGAAAGAACTTGAGCCAACCCGTAATAATTTAATTGGGTTTTGGCTTACAGATATGCACAACTTTAATGAGGAATTGTGCTGATCCTGAGATTCTATTAATGCAGCTCAGAATCCATAGGGATGCTGAGTACAACATTCCAAATTTCAGTTTTCTTTAGATAATTTAATTTTATATTTAGTTCCAATATGAAGTGCGATGTTTTTAGACTGAAAGGCAAGTTGGTTAAAAGAACTTTCATTGCTAAATTCTGAACTGCATGATTCAGAAGTGTGGAGAGGGCAGAATATTAAAATGCAATTTAAGATATGTTTCTTTAATATATTTAGTATTCTGGTACACTTAAAGGTACTGTTGACTAGTACATCTATCCCCCCCCCCCTGGTATTTATGCATTTTGTGTGTGCACATGTGTGCTCACACCTGGAAGTCAAGGCAACCTTTGGCAACTCCAACTGGAGCATGGAGGACGTTCAGAGAAATGGCTTGATAGCCTGCCTCTGCCTCCCAGCCCTGGTATTCTCTGGAGGTCTCCCATCCAAATACTTGCCAAGGTCGGCCCTGCTCAGCTATCCAGGTCAGGACCATTACATCTATTTTCAATGATTTTAGGAATTATGAAAAATACTGGAAATTATTTAAAAGGCTTCTTAAGCAGCTGGCATCTGGTTTATGAAGGGTGTCATCTCAGTAGTCTGTTCAAACCTACATGAGACTGGAATAATCTGTTCTAAACATGTAAGAAGGTCAGTACATCTACAGATTTAAATGAAACAAACTAATAGCCACCAAATCTGGACGAAGCAAACATTTGTATATACATTCTATACAGTCTGAAAAGTGCCCTCTTCTGACAGATTAAAAAACAATGCATACCAACCTTTTTAAATTTTTTGAAGTTGCACAGATGTCCATAATCTGTTTTTGCAGTGGAACCAACACCTCTCTTTGGCTGACTAACCACCAATGATTTAAATTCAGTCAGTAAAAGCCTGCTGGGAAGATTGCTCCAATCACCTGCAAATGCATCAGGATTCTTGGGGAGTGAAGGAGGAAAAAATTATAATCGTTACTTGAGACTATTCTATACTACTTTCACGTATGTAATCCTACCTTTATTCTTCACAGTAAATGGTATCACTTATTCATCATTTTTTGTATTCGAATGAGCCCAGCAGCACCTTGCACATGGGTCTCAGAAGACATACCAGCTCCCACCACAGAAGAGAGAGCAAGGCTGTGATTCCCTTTCCAGATGGAGACATGAAGCAGTGACAGAGACACTGGTGGTGTGGCTGCAGCACTACACAGCTGCTGAGTGCTTAGCAGAACTTGAGCATACATGAGGACAGCACTTGATTGTGCCAGGTTGGGAGAGCCAGTTTGATGTAGTGGTTAAGAGTGCAGACTCTAAACTGGGAGAACTGGCTTTGATTCCCCATGCCTTCACATGCAGCTGCTGGTGTGACCTTGAGTCAGTCACAGTTCTCTCAGAGCTGTTCTCTCAAGAGCAGTTCTCTCAGACCTCTCTCAGCTCCACCTACCTCATAGGGTGTCTGCTGTGGGAAGAGGAAGAGAGGGAGATTGTAAGCCACTCTGATTGAAGGGTGAGGTATAAATCCAATCTCCTTTTCTTCTTCTTCAGGTTCTGCCAGCCTGCCTAGTAGTGTCAGCCATGGCTCTGGTGCCTCCATTGTCTCCTCTCAATACCCACCATTAAGGGCAGCACACCAACCTCCCCATCAGTGCACTCAGTGGGACATACCCTGCAATCAACCACGTGAGCCACTGCTGAGCTAAACCCATTTTACTAAGTGAAACTAAAATAATGTACAGCTCTCTGTAGTCAATTCATGAACAGAATTATCTATAAATACATTTATCTACCACACTGATCATCTATTACTCTAATTACTTGTTTTCATCTATATTACATTTATGCCCTCATTGGTATAGCCCAGGCTAGCCCGAACTTGTCAGATCTTGGAAGCTAAAGAGGAGTGGCTCTTGTTAGTATTTGAATGGCTGACCACTCTAAGGAAAATCAGGTTCACTACGCAGAGGCAGGCAACGGCAAAACATCTCTTGACCCTCCCTATAGCAGTCTTTCAAACAGGAAACAGATTTGACTAAAATCAGATTTTTTACACAACTAAATAGAAGGCAGAGGAAACAGGTAAGGAAACTTGTAGCAAAGTCAGTTTAAAGGGAATATTACTCAGATACTATGCCTCCAAATATGAAGCAGGACATAAAAAACTTATTTGCCGTGCTTCTTACCTACCAAGAATTCTTTTAATTTAAAAAAAATAATAATTTCCTTCTATATTACCTTTTGTAAATACACACATGCACACACACATATATAATACTAATTGTCAGTGTGAAGACACTCCTTACATGCAATTCATTTTTTGTACTGTGTGTTGATTCTTTTTTCATATCTTGTTTCTGGACTGAAGCTGGAAGGGCCTGTTCATTTTCTTCCTGTTTGACACACAAAGCAGTTATAATATATATATTAAAAATCACTAGATTGAAAACTGGATTACATGGCTGACAACTGATTGCATTCTCCCCTCTCTTACAAAATAACAGTTTGTTTCTTCTTTATTTAAAGAACATATACTTTACAAGGGAGTTTCCAGACTGTAGAGGAAATTGGAAAAAAAAGTTTGCTAATCAACAGAATTAGTTGAGCTCCAAGGTCAAACCTTACCAAGTGACTTACTTGGAGTTTACACATAAAACAGAGAATAGAACAACTTTAATGAAAAAGTATTGTTCTGGGTAACACTGTTACTGATTTATTGTGGCAACATAAAGTCAAAATGCTTTATTCAGGAATGCGACCAGACTAAAGAAAGGTACTTCAAAGAACAAGGCAAATGGGAATTCAAATGACACATTTAAGGTACAGAACCACAATCTGAGAGACAGAGAGAGAGGTACAGGATTTCAAGGTGTGCAGATCTGTGCATATGAGCATTGAGGTGAAAACAGAAAGAGGTCCATCTGCAGCTATTAGCCACAAGGTATAGATAGGATCTCTCAGTCTGGGGCAAGTGATGCTCTGCATTCTTGGTGCTTGGGGGGGGGGGGGAGAAACAGTGGGAGGGCTTCTAGTGTCCTGGCCCCACTGGTGGACCTCCTGATGGCACTTGGTATTTTTGGCCACTGTATGACAGAGTGGTGGACTGGATGGACCATTGGCCTGATCCAACATTGGCTTCTCTTATGTTCTTGTATAAGACAGGAACAAAAAGAAAGGTAGATGCCAAATTTTTGTTGAGATAGACATATACCCTGCTTTTCTCCCCAATGGGGACCCAAAGCAGTATACAAGATCCTCTTCCCCTCTAGACCCTTGAAGGGAAAATTATGAATACAAACTGATTAATATAACCAACTAATTCTTGTTTAAAGATCTGAAAAGCAGTTCTCTACAGAGCCCAGAAGACTCTCACAGCTTCTAATGGTAGTCTGTTGGAGATGCCAATAAGATACCATGCAATGGCTTTTCCGAAAGACAAAGACATTCAAGGCTTGCCTCCAATCTTAATGTCAGTTCTGAATAGTTAAATTCATCTCTGTGCTAACATGTTAATATTACAAGGTACTAGACGCACACACAGGGTTAGATCCTAAAGATTTGTTCTGATTGTTGTGGCATTTTCCTCCAATGGAAGGCTCCTTATGCCAGAAGAAAGTGCCACCACATATGGAAAGCTATGCAGGATCCAACCCATGGTTCTGTTGCAATCTAAAGAATCAAAAATATTAATGTATAGAAAAAAATGCCTTTACCAATAGCTTCCCAGTGTCTCTGTTTTCAGAACTTTCTTCTTGAAAATCATTCCCTTTTGTTTCCAGTTTCCTCTTTTTGTTCATACCACTACTACTTTTTCCATCCCTATCTCCTAGGTCTTCTTCCCAGTCTAACTCTTTGGCCTCAAAAACAAGCTCTAATGAAGCAGCATCTTCTACTAAGTCATCCAATTCTTTTCTCTTTTTTGTTGCAGATTTTCCAGCAGGAATGTTCTCATTTGGATTTTTTTCTTCTGATTTGCTGCTTTCCATCACAGACTTTGTAGTCATGTCTACAGAAGACTGGTTCATTTTCTGATCCAAAGTACATTGCCCCTTTTGAGATTCTTCTGTTTTGCTTTCCAACAGCAAAGATGTTACAGGCTGAGTACGAATTGAATCCTGGGATGGTTTCTCGTCTACCTTTGCATACTTAGATACTGACGTTTCTCCTTCCTCGTTCCTTTCCCTTAATCAGAAAGCAGGCAGTTTAAACACACACACTATAGCACATCCATAATGTTATGACCGAATATAAAAAGGCACAAATTGAGTTTACTGATGTTAAGTCAATCCACTTGAACTAAATGTGATAAACATCTAACTGTGTATCAGTCACACTAATCTCAATAAGACCATCTTCATTGTCTGTAAAACAATCATCACTAAGCAAACAAAATGGGGGGAAAATCTCCTGGAGCAACCTTGCAAGGAATCACATGTGATCATAATTTGGAGTAGCAGGCCAGGAGGCTGCAGTGGGAATGGGGTAGGAGGCAAAAATAGAGCTCTGCTTATGTGGTTTCACCTCCTTTCCCCTCCCACCAACATGACTGTTATTCCATGTGGTTCCTGAAACCCTGGGAATAGATGTCCCTGGGTCAGATATAGCAGGGGAAAGCAGAAAGGGTTTGGAGGTGCGGAATCCAACCCACTTTTTTCTGTCCCCAGTATTTTTTTAAAAAGGAACAAAACATTAGTACTAGTATGCCAGAGTAACATATACAGAAACACAAGAAATGTATGTAGATGTACCTTTTCTTAGTAATTGCTTGGAAGTAATTTTTAATTGAATTGGATTGATGCTGTGAATTGATTTCTCTGTTTCTCCCATGCTCTGGAGTTTTAGAGGGTGAGAATGATAAACTGCTCCGCTCAGTCCAAGGCTGCCTGTTCAGCTTGGCTGTGGCCGGTTCCATGCTTACAGTACCAGTTTCTGATGGAGTCTCCTTTACTGTAGTTCTGTCCGGTGGGTGTATTTTGCCTTTCTGATCTCGAGGAGGCATTTCTTTATGACTTCCAAACATTTCCATGCTGTATAAAGTAAAAATAACAGAACAGGAAATTCTAAGTTAATTAGGAAAATCAGTGTCAAGATTAAGCATATCCACTATATTATAATGTGTATGCAGTAATACAAATAAAAAAAACCCATCCCTCAACCTTTAGTCATTCTGACATCTAAAAATCAATACTTTGAATCATTTGTGTGGCTCATGCAGGGCTGGCATCTGTGTGATCTCAAAGGCTGAGGGGCATCCATGGTCTCCACTACATCCTTTCAAGAGCCAGAGGAACAGACAGACAAAGAACCCCTGGGACCACGAAGGCTCCTCAATTTTTGAGAAGTCTTCCTCTTCCTCCAAGAAGACTTCCTTCCAGATAGAGTTGTGGACAAAATCCACCTCAGGAGAACTGACTTTTTTTTAATCCACTAAGATCCACATTAAAAAAAAAGGCTTTTCAGCCCTAAGAATAGTATTGCTTCCCTAACAAGCCACAGTTTAGAATGGGGCCACACAGGCAGGCAGAAGAGGATTTAACCCTTCATCCTCCACTTGATTTTGGTAATAAAAACTGGGCTTCCAGCCCTGTTTTTATTAGCATGTGAGCCTCCTTTTTGGAGTAAAAGCTGAGTATAAAAATCGTAATAAAACTTTTGATATTTTAAAGGGGAAAAGACAATTGGGTGTGTCTTTTCCCTCTTTAAAATTCTAACAGTAGCATACGAAGTCCAATTTCCATTAATGAAACTTAAAAGGGATCGATGACTTAAACCCTTCTCTTTGTGTGTGATTGCAATCCAACTCAGGTCTGTACATGAACAATTCTGCCTTTTATACACAGAGACCTGTGGTCTTCCCCTCACCCTACATTTAAAAATGATAGCTTGCAACCTAAAGACGATCAGAGCAATCCTGGTTGTTACAGAATGGTATAAATTAATATTTCTATGTGGTTATCAATTGTATTTTAACTCTACTGCAAACTGCCTTGAGCACTCACTTTTGGGGGGCTGCAAGTCAGAACTGATAATTTTAAAATTAAATTATATAAATTATATAAAATAACACATTTACTCATCCAAACCAGTTCTAATAAGTGACATCTAGTAACTGCAGAAAGAAGTGACTAATCTAACCAGCTGCAAGCTCCCGAGAATTTCCCCTTGTAAAATGAAGACATGGTAGTCAGGCTGACTGTTACTAGGGATGGGCATGAACTGCATTTTTGCGGTTCGGTTCGTGGCTGAACCACAAACCGAACGGATTTGCCAGTTCCTGAACCAAA
This sequence comes from Lepidodactylus listeri, assembly GCA_029233225.1. Classification (NCBI taxonomy): domain Eukaryota; kingdom Metazoa; phylum Chordata; class Lepidosauria; order Squamata; family Gekkonidae; genus Lepidodactylus; species Lepidodactylus listeri. The sequence goes on along the minus strand of JARCFY010000006.1, from coordinate 38,596,299 downwards.
CTGTTTGTATAGGTTCGTGAGCCATAAAACCCTGTTTCCTGTTCCCTTCAAAAGTGGCAGGAGCAGAAAGCAGGGATTTAAATGGCTCCAAGCAGCAGGGAGCAAAACCAGAGGATTAAAGGGGCTTCCTCGTGCAGCCCATTTAAAGCCAGCTGTTGCAGGCTGCCTCACAGCCTTTAAATGGGCTGCACAAAGGAGCCCCTTTCAACAGGCTGCGCAAGGGAGCCTGAGACAGCTGAGCCGGCGGAGGAAAGGCTCTCTCTGCCAGCTCAGTTGTCTCAGGCTCCCTTGCACAGCGCCCTTTAAATGAGTTGTGTGAGGGAGCTCAAGACAGCTGGGCCGGTGGAGAGAGATCTCTCCCTGCTGCCCCAGCTGTCTTGGGCTCCCTCGCACAGCCTGTTGAAAGGGGTTGCACAAGAAAGCCTGAGAGAGCTGAGCTGGCAGAGAGAGACCTCTCCTTGCCGGCCCAGCTGTCTTGAGCTCCCTCATGTAGCCCGTTTAAAGGAGCTGTGCGAGAGAGCCTGAGACAACAGAGCTGGCAGAGAGACTTCTACCTGCTGTCTCAGCTGTCTCAGGCTCCCTCACACAACCTGTTGAAAGGGGCTCCCTCATGCAGTTCGTTTCAAGGGGCAGCGCAAGGGAGCCTGAGACAGCTGAGACAGCAGAGAGAAACCTCCAAACAGCCCCGAAGAGCTGAACCAAACAACCCAAAGTTTGGTAAATATTCAGGGAGTTCATGCTTTGCTAAACATCGCTTCCCGAGCCCAGAACTGGTCCAAGTGCAGCCCAAGTTTCAGCTGATGAGCTGGTTTGTGCCCATCCCTAACTGTGACCTAGTCATGCAATCTTATTTCTAGATAAAAAGTGTAGAGGAAATCTCAGTTATACTGTACCATGTGTCCATCAGCTCTGCGTCCGTTACATATGCTGTGACATCACCTGTGACAGCAGGCATTACAGTCTTCTCTGCCAGTGCATTCTGAGAAAGTGTCGGCTGCATAACAACTGATGATGAATTAGCAGGTTTTATTCCTGCAAATTATAACACAAGGAAGAACAGACGTTAGTGCTTCGGGGCACAAATACAATTTTAATACAATTCACAGGACAAAACATAAAATACTTATGTAAATCTTGTAACAGGAAGCCACTGATAATGTCTCACATCTTGTACCATCAACAAGATTCCAAAGGAACAACTACATTTGCTACTCTGTATATTTTATTTGATGATTGTTATTAAGTATGTAAGATACTGGCTTGGATACAGAGAACAGTGAATGAAACCCTGTTAGTGGAAGAGATCTTTTCTGCCTTCACCTTCTTGCTGCAGACTTTTGAGAAATTGTTTCTGCAGGTCAAGGGAACTTGGAAACAGCATAAGGTAGAGAGCAAGGAGCTGTCGCAGGGCCATGGAATCAACAAAAAAAGCCTCCCCACTCCTCCCTCCACCAGCAGGAGCAGAGTCAGGAAAATCCACTTCAGTACTAGTCACAGTTTGCCATCACTTCCAAAGCAAACTAAAGTTTGTGTTCTCCTGTCAAATCAAGACTGCAAGTTTGTCTCAGTCCGGGGCATTAACTACAATTTATCATGCATTTTAATTGCATTTATAATAAATTAATTATATTTATCATGCATTTTAAATACTTAGATCAAGATGTGTAGCCATGTTAGTTAGCAGAAAACAGCAAGAGTCCAGCAGCACCGTAAAGACTAACAAAATATGTGGCAGGGGAGGAGCTTTCGTGAGTCACTGCTCACTTCTTCAGATAAAGGCATATTATGCACACACAGCCTGTTTCTGATTTTCACTAAACCCGAGTCATAGGGTTTGACCTCAAATGGTCTGCGTGCAGTCCACTTTTTTCTCTCCAATTTTTCTCATAGGAGTTGCAAAGTATTTATTCTGCAAACCAATGAGAAAAACCGGACACTGTGTCATGGTACCAAAATTTACATCTTGGGGGGGGGGGGGGTGCAGCCTAGTTAGTCTATCACAGCTATGCAATTGCATTATGGCAGGGGTCACTGTTTCACGGCTCAATTTAGGACACCTAGTTTAGTGATAATCTCCTTATTAGTCAGTTTTATGCTGAGTGTGGTTTCTGAAATAGAATAGATTCTTTAAGCCATATTTACTCTTGGGTAGCCATCTTAGCAGAACGTGAGTGATGGGTCCTTGGTGGTTTCTTATGGTGGCAATGGTTCTGATTCTTGTTCTGGTCAGAAAGAGCAGGCAAATATTGAAATCAGGGGAATGTGGACGAGAAGAACCATATTTCACCAATGTATAGTTTTGGCCATAGTGAAAAGGAGAGTAAGATGGGCAGTACTGATGGGAAACACAGCTCGGCGGTCCCAGGCCACGCAGAGGTGCCAGCATGCTCTTGCTGGTGTCTCACCACCACTCCATGTTTGGTTGTCCTTCTCATGGTGCCATGGTCGGTGGGAGACTTTTGTGCTAGCACAAGGGGTGAGAGGGAATGGATCTATCATTTCAGAGTGACCCAGGCTACTTTGCTTAAATAGTGGAAACTTTGAAGAGATGCTTGCAGCTGGAGCGGTTGACTATGCATACACATATTTCAGTGGAGAAGCATGGAGCAATTGCCCTTTTTTACTTCATCATTGGCAACCCATTCAGAGAGCTTGTGGAACACTTCTGCTTTGAACCATCTACAGTGGCATACGTAGTTGTGGAGGTTTGCTTGGCGATCAGGAGTGAGTTGCTTAGGAAGACTGTTTGCCTGGGTCTGGATGTAACAGAGATGTCAAGAGAACAGCACTTCACTCTCTGTAACTTCCTTGGCCTGTTTTTAAAACTTTGGTTCAGGCTGTGCTGTGGCCTGCTTGTGGATTACTGTAGTTCAGAAAAATACTGCAAAGCTGATTCAAAGTGACCTTGAGTCTCTTAGATAACATACAGCTGTCAAGAGGAGTTGAGGAACTCAGTCCTAGTTTCTCCAGTTAGCCACATTCCATTCAATTAAGGTCTACAATTTGTACCTGTGAGAAAGGGGCTGAGACTAACTGCAGTAGTTTTATTTTCTTTCATTATGGACCAACCAACCACGAGGTCACCTAATCATATTACATCATTACCTAGGCCTCAGACCATGAGGGACCCTCCACCATAAAGTTTTAGCTTAGCCTTTGTTAGTTAGACTGATGGCTGCTTGGCATCCTAGCATGCAGTCACTGCTTCACTCACTGCAGCCATCTTAAACTGCTTGCTTGTTGCAGACTTTGCTGACTCTGGATAGAGACATCATGCTGGGACCCCACAGCAGTGGTGGGTAATATCTTGTGACCTCTAGCCAAAGTATTAGCTAACTCTTAAACTTTTAGCTTTATTGTTTTATGCTCACAGTGCTTTTTCTTGTTTAAAATATATTCTTGCACCTTAATAAATAATACTATTTAATTCTATTTTATTCCTTGTGTGGATTTTTGTCTCCAACAAGCGTCAATCTAAATTCCAGCATCTAGTCTGAGTGACCACCTACCAGGTTAATTTGCTTTTGTGAGAAACTCAGGGATGACTTTCTTGTTTAGTCGGGGAAAGTTTGGAAGTTTGCCCTCTGGCTTCTAATCATTGGCATAGTTCTAAAGGGCTGGTGATGGCTACTATGGCTGGGATGTGAGGAGTCACACTCCAGAGTTTTGTAATTTTGTATTTAGCAACTCTACCACCCAAGGGTTCTTAGCCCTGGCTTGGACTGGGTACCTTTAACAAGAGGTATTTTTTTCTATTAAAAACATATTATTGCACACACACAAAAACACACACTCACACACGAGGCAGAAGGGAAAGGCTGTCGTTGCCCAAAGCGATAACTCATGAAATCCTATGGAACACTGAGGGACAGACGCAAGAAAAGCTGCAACTATGCATTGTGCAGGAAACAAAATGTGGAGTGTCCTTTCGGGTGACTAGAGGCACATTGGCGCTGCCTCTCTGCTCCCCTCACACTGTTTCCTAAAAATGTCACCATGGTGGTCACTGCATGTGTGATCCTGCATGATATGTGAAGAGAAGGGAAATGTAGAATGGCACGAACAGGCGCAGAACGCTACTTACCACAACCCACCATTGTAAGAGCTATGCCAGATGAAGACTATGATCCCTGTCACCCTTGCAATTTCCCAGAAGGGAAAACTGGTAGGGAGGTTTATATACCAAAATTGGCAAGGTTAAAGGGGGCCTGGAGCCCTCCCTTAGCTTTCTTGCCAAATGAAAGAAGCCATTTCCCTTTCAATACAAGCACAGGGGGGTGGGGGAAGCCTTTTTTATGTTCATCAAAGGTTCTGTGTGAAAAACCACTGTTCTCAGTGTCCGACCCATGTAAATGCTGATGAACACCAAAAATACTTCTTACATATCTGCATTATTGCACTGATTGATAATGTAAGTAACACTGGACAATGTAAGTAACACAGATGAAGAGTACTTCTCATGGTCGCCACAGTAAAATGAAGGCAACAACTCTGCGTGTTTTTCAACATGTGTGTCCTGGTTCTCCCATGAAATTACAATTCAGCCACACAGACTACATAAACAAACTCACCTGGAGAATAGTGGTGCACATCTGGGTGTACCACATGTTTTCACACTAACAACTTAGGTCCATACCCTCCCTTGGGTGGGTATGTATGACAACCTCACCCCACTCACATGCTGGTGTCCTGGGGTAACCTCGCCAGCCTAGCCGTGACCCTAAGATCCAGACGGTGCTGTCCCCCCCAAACAGTCCTTCCTGGAAGGCCACGGCATGGCTAGCTGGTGCCACGTTTCTACAAACACTGGGGCAACCTTTCCTTTAACTCCTAGTAAAAAAGTATACTTTCTCAAGTAGTTTTCAGTTGATTTTATTGGAAAGTTGTTTTAGCTACACTGAGCACTTTCAGAAGAGCATGGGCAAACAGTGCCCAGGAAAGCCAACATATTCAGCCTATTAACTTATCACATCCAGGGCAGCTATACGATCTTTCAACACAAAATGTGCACTGCCAACAACTACATATGGGGTTTGTCCGTAGCCATCATTCATCTCACAAGTCGAAGCGGGCCCTCTTTTTCCCAATTCATGAATGCTTTTTCACAGCATTTCTATTTTCTCTCCCCTCTGCCAGAACACGTTTTGGGGCTGGTGCTGGTGCTTGGGCAACCTGCTGCACTGTGTTTTAAGAGTTACAAAGGGATTTAAGGACCTCAACAGCTGCGAGCGTGACTTGAGTGTTTCTGTCCATGGCATCTCTGAAAGCCTGCCTGTCCATCCTAGACTCTTCCAGCATGCAGTCATATTGCTTCTCCTTGGCTGCCATCAACTCCTCAAGACACTGTGCGGAACTCTGATCTTCACGCTCACACTGGCGAAGTATCTGCTCTGCGACATTTGTGAGCACGGCAACATGGCTTCTGTTCCGGGCACTGGCCAAACGTACGGCTGGTGACATCTCCCCTAGTGGCATCTCCTTCTGTCCCTCAGGGTTGTCAGCTGTAAACAAAACAAGGGCTCTCTTAACAAATGTTGCACACCGTGATGTCCAAGGTCAGCATGAAGTCACCCTCCATTGCCAGGCAGCCTCAATCCACGCCATATATGCTTGCAAATGGCTACATCACATTCTCACAAACGGAATACATGTGACACGATGGTTTTTAAGTCACTCCTCATTTCTGCAGCCAGAAAACCAAAACTGAGTAACTGATCGATGAAAGTGGCTGTCATGCTCCCACAACCACACTCTACTATGTAGTAATGCTGACTGGATGTAGGATGGGGTAGAGTGCGGAGATGAAAAGAAGAACATTGCTTCAATGAGATAATATCTGGGGCTCATGCCTGCAATGTACTGGAAATCCAATCTCATAAGGCAAAAGCAAGTCTGACCTGGAATGGCTCCTGTGTTGGCATTTGCTGGCAAGGGTTGCTGGCTGGGCAACTCATGTCCTGTTTCTCCTGACAAGTCTCCTCAAGAGCATAAAAATAAAACATCAATCTTGTAAAGAGCAAGGGGAGGGGTCGGCGTCATTGCATTGTTGCCAGCCCAAGAGTAGATGAGTGCTTTGTTGTATTTGCAACCATCCCAGACAATGTTTACCAATTCATGGTAGCTAGTTCTGTCCAACAAGTTTCAAATGGTGGAAAAACCTGTCTACCTTCAAATCTGATCCCCCTTTTGGCACAGCCCCCCACTCCAGGTGAAGAAACAGGAGTTGGTGCTGGGGGGCAACAGTGGGAGGGCTTGTAGTGTTCTGGCCCCACTGGTGGACCTCCTGATGGCACCTGGTATTTTTGGCCACTGCCTGACAGAGTGTTGGAACAGATGGGCCACTGGCCTGATCCAACGTTGGCTTCTCTTATGTTCCTATGTTGTTAAATGGGAAGACAATGGCACCTATGTCCAAACAGTCCCATTCTATACGGGGACAGTATGGATGAACCCCAACCCCACGGCAATTTCTGAGAGTGGACAAAGGGACTCCATATACACACACCCTTTTAACTGGCAAAGAGCATGCACTGCAACTAGTCAAGCGCCCAACAGTCACAGACAGTTAAGTTTGTAAATGCAACATATTCACTGGTCAGGGTTGAAGGCTAAACCGCTTGCCATGACATTTCAACAGCAACGTCGGGCAAGATTCTCCATTGTGAACTAAGGGTTTTCCTTAGCTCTTTATCACTGAAATTGCAAATACAAATGTAGGGGGGGGGGAGGAGAGGGATGGTGAAGTTAAACGTACTGCACTCAAGATTGTTGGAGATCCTGATCTCTTCAAGGTCCTCTTCTCCCAAATGTCTGCACACTTCACCAACCTGACCTGCATGAGCAAGAATGCAGAGGTGGATCAAACCCCAGGAAAATCAACCCAAAGTATCAGCAAAGCGAAAGAGTTCATACTGCAGCAATGTGGCAACTCACCTACATCTAGGGGTGTGGAGCACTGTATACCTCCTGGATCTACCATCAGTAGATCATGCAAGAACAGTTCTTCTGATCCTTCACCAACATCCAGGCTAGGCTGGCATTGTTCAACCACAACCTTAAAATCAGGGCTCCTCCCAGCTTGCATTGGTGCAATGCTAGCATCTCCACAAAAAACGCGGTGGAGCTCGTTGTAATATGGACAGGTTGGGGGTGAATTGCCTTCTTGTAACTGTGGTGGAGTGCCTTTGATTTTGTCTGGCACTCCAGTGCAGATCGCTTGTGCCCCCTCAATGCCATCTCCGCACAAATCCATTAAAAATGTCAATATTCCTATAGGAGGAACCCAATGCCTCCTGCACCTTCTGCTCTCCTCACAGGGAGAAGAGATCCAGTGTTTCCCGCTCTTGCCAGAACACTCCACGGTCACCGCTCCCAGGCTTGCTACTGGTCTCCAAATTGTCCTGCCCTAGCAAGGATGCAATAAAGAAAAAAGGCATTTTCACAGCAAATGGTGCCACAAGGACCCAGCGTTCCTTGTGTCCTTCACCTACTCCAAGCCTTCAAAGTTACAGCCCTGAGCCAATATTGATCCTTTTGGATGACAGAACCACAAAAGTAATTGGATTGGCCAGAGGGAGACCACCTGGTAACTTTCTTCCTAGTAGTTAGGTACTGGGACAAATTGGAGAGGAGCTACAATTCCCCCTCCCCCCCGGAAGAAAAAGGTGTAAGCACTACAATGGCCATGGCCACTGTCTACTTGAAAACGCTGGGGAAAGCAGTATTAGTGCTTTCCTGTCTACATATTAAATCAAAATACGTGGGCAACATGTGTGTGGATGTCAAAAACCAAAGGGCTACCGGATGCATTCAACAAAACTATGACCGTGATGGCGGCTCAACATAGCAAACCTGTGCCTTCCATTAAAACCTTTGTCGTTCAGTCCCTTGCATGAAAGAAAACACAAAGGAATGCAGCCAAGCAGAAAAAATTCACCCAACCCAGTACCAATCCAATTGCAGACATTTCAAGGCATAAGCAAGCCCCAAACAAAGAAACACATCCAGTAGCCCCTGGAGACAGATGGGGCAGTGGAAAGAATAGGGAAGCTGTAGCAAGCTGTGGTGTTGCTGAGATGGGACGGGGGATAATGCCACATTTTGTGAGAAAGTGCTTGCCAGCCCGTTCTTCATATGGGTGCATGCGCACACACCAGCTGAGGATTGGCCACTGCCACACTCACTGCTGGGCTTGATCGGTGACCACCCCCCCTTTCAGAGTTTGTGAAGAGGCTCCTTGGTGAGCTGAAGCACGCATAGCCAAAGAATTACAGGGCACTGCTACCTCCATTAAAACTTTTAAAGCTTTTCCTATCAGTAATTTTTTCCCAATGAGCCAAGACTAGCAATAGTTTCATATCGCTAGACTCGTCCCGCTTGTAAAAAAAATTTAATGGTAGGAAAAGTAAGCAATAGTAGAGCTTGTACATTGATGAAGGGGAGGATGGCGGAAACTCAGAGTGGGAGGAATAAAATCAAGGTGGGTGGCAGAGTTGACTTCCAGGGGCGGAAAAAGGGCGGGGGGGAAATCTGATTTAATCTGTACGCTTTTTAATTACCTTTGGCTTGGAAGCGAAGCAAGGGGGAAACTGCCACAAAAGCACTCTCAGAAAACCCGGGGAAACAGTGAATGGAAAGCAAACTGAGTGCTGAATGGAGGAAAATGAATGCAGACAAAAAAGACAACCCAACGGACATGCATGATGAAAGCGGGGCAAAATACCCGTGCATAATAGGCCAAATACTTAGGCTTAGATCCAAAGCAACACTTCTGTGGGTGTAAGGACCTTCACCTGCAGAGTGCAATTTTCTGGACCACTGCAGCACAAAATGCTGCTCCTAGGGGATGAATAACATTTTGAGAGGCATTTGGGGCTGTAGCAAGTGGTGCAAGGTAGAAAACTGAGCTCAGGGGACAAAAGTCATACAGTGGGAACACTGCTCTGTATCCAAGCTTTTAAAGTCTTAACATACATTACTACTGCAACCCTTATAACAACATATAAAAGTTGATCAGCGTCATAATCTCAATGCTTGCATATTGTGAACCTTGTAAACTCATGACAGAAGTGAAATCAGAACTGAAACTTTTCTGTTGAAGTTTCAGTCTGAACTACTACATCCCCCCTTCACATTAGCAGAAAAACTAACAGCACAACTAAACAGGGCAGATGGAGAACTGCAAAACATCCTAAGCAAACTTGTGCTTAGAAGGGTTAACTATGCTTTGGATTGGATTGTGAGTAAATGGAATCTGCACACAAAAGATAAAAATTTATCACCAATATAAATTTGCACTATTTTGTAAGACAGGAACTTCGTATCATAATGCCATCTGGAGGTCTATCTGAGGAATCCAGTTTGTTATAGTAAACGATTTATAAAAAGAATAGATAAGTTTTAAATTTACCTGTATCATGAGAAGCTTGAGGATTACAGTACCTTTCTGTGGATGCAAAGATAACTGCTAAACCAATTTCTGCCTCTGAAATTGTCCTATACTTTTTCCTATTAGGAACAAAACAGAAATATTCCAAATAAGCAACAGGAAACCACCAAACAAAATGCAGGATTCTTTCACCGGAATCCAAAGGGATGAGTACCACATTTTGAGTCTTCTCAGAATTGTCTTCCCTAACACAGCTGATTCCCTCCCTTCACCAAAGGCTTGTTCGGGAGCCTTACAGAGAATTCAAGGTTACATGAAGAAAAATTAACTTGCATGAGCACAGGTCTGTGTGTTACCAGGCTGATTCAATTAAAATTTCTAGTGCAACATTTAATTCTATCAATTTCTGCCATTTCCAGACTTTTTGTTTTGCAGTCAAGTTGCAGCTGACGTAAGGCAACCCTGTACAGCTTTCAAGGCAAAAGAGTAACAGCGGTGGTTTGCCATTGCCTGCCTCTGCATAGGGACCCTGGCATTCCCTGGTGGTCTCCCATCCAAATACTAACCAGGGCCAAGCCTGCTTAGCTTCTGAGATCTGATGAGATTGGGCAAGCCTGGACCATCCAGGTCAGGACTTCCATGTAGTCAATTAAAAAATCAAACACGACATCAAAAAATACATTCCAATTAATATATCAAAAGAAAAATACTAGAAGAATTACACACAAAGTTGTTGCAGTGTAAGAAAGTTCCAAGTTCTGAAGTTATGCTGTTCTACTATGTCATAATATTTTTTAAGACAAACAGTCCCAACTAACCTGTGTCGAAAATATAAAACAAAGGCTCCATCTGTGAACCCACTAAACCCCTGAACTGCTCAATTTAGCATAATTCCCCTGAAATCTTATTAAACTCAAGTGACACTATGATAGAAATTTGCTGGTGCACATGATTTGTTGTAATTAAAAGATTTAATTTTAATTCACATACAGTAAAGTCCCTGCATATAATAAAGTTTAAGTATATACACAACTCATTTTTACTGCATTACCCAATACACTTTCACCTGAAAGTGATTTCCAGAGAAGTCACTGGGATTTATTCCCAAGCAAGCATGCTTAAGATTGCAGTCTAAATCACTCCGGCATTTATATTTCCATGCAACATACACACTAGCACAGAGAGTATCCAAAGAACAGGAGGATATAACTCTTAACGATGATACTATAGATGTCATGAGAAGCACTCTCAGAACGACAAATTTCCTACTCATCTAAAAAATTACTTCACCATAAAATGGACCACAATTACTAAAACATCAGCAGTCTTACTGAAGTGAAATATGTCACACCTTTCCAGGACTGTTGTGATGGTATCAATCCATTTCCTCCCCAAGTCAGAAACTGATGCTTGAGAGCCTGTGAGTCCCACGTCAATAACACAAACATGAGGACCTGCTAAAGAAGTAGCATCTTCTGTTCCCTCCATCATCAGCTTTGCTTCCCCTCCTCCAAGTGTGATGGCTGGACTCAGTTTTGCATGCTAAAATCAAATACAGAATCCATACATGTGAGAGAACAGACTCCATCCCATTAAACAACATATAACTTTTCAGATTTTAAAAAGTGAATGTAAATGTGAGAATTCTTCAGCAAACGTAACATTACAAGAGAGAACACTGCAAGAGCAATCAATTATTTCTGACGTGTTTTTTTCCTATCACTACTTTATCACAGTGAACTGTCTACACAGAGGAAACCCTGTGATGTGTCTTCCTTTACCATTGGAGGAAAAAGAACAGAAGGCCAAGAGAGCTTCCATACTACAAAAGATCAAGGTCATCCAGAGCTTTGTGAAATGCAATAGCATCTTTCTCTTATAATGCAAATACTGTATCCATGCAGTAGCCCTACCAAGATTTCAAGTTCCCTATTTTTCTTCTGCAGAAATGCACTTACAAAGCATTTTAAATCCTTTTTGTCAAGAAAAGTGCAGTAAATGCAGGGCCCGTTACCTGCTTAGCAGACAGAAACACGAATTTTTTCCCTCTGAAGATTATTCTTCTTGCAGGACACACAGCCAGATCTAATTTTTCATTCTTAATAGTTGGTTCATCAACTGGAGGATGAAAACTGCAAACAGAATAAAACGGCTGTGAAAATGTAACTCATATTTTACAGAGGTGCTAATGTCTAGATTTTTCAAAAGAAAATTCTTGGAAAATATTAATAAGTACCAGTTGTGTAGCCACTACTGTAAGTACATTGAAAAATGAAAAGCATAGAGGGGAAGGAGGGGAATTCTCCCCCACTTCTCTTAACCTTTCTCCAATTTGGATATCATGTATTGTAATCTGTAACCAATAGCTAGACTTTGGAATTATCTCTCTTTATTTTACTATGTTGCCACTGTAAAATCTCAAGATCTGATTCTTGTGCGCATGGTTTTGCAATGGAGCTCAGTTTCATGGGGTACACGCACACCACAGGAACAAACATTACTAAGCTGTGTACTGCTAAAAGCAGAGGTGACAAACTCACTTATTACAAGGGCCAGATCTGACATAAATGCCACTTTGTCAGGCCAGGCCATATGTGCCATAACACAAGGTACCAGAGATACAAACTTTATAAAGGCAATTTCAGATGCTGAATGACAAAGTGGGTGATTGACAACAGCAAGCTTGACTGGATTAGGTGTGATATGCAGAGGGGTAGTAGGCGTGGTGATACCAGTATCGGTAATGAGACAGGAAACCTAGGTCTCAATTCGGTCCAGGAGGATGCAAAGAATAAATGGACAGAAGTCTGACATTAGAAACTACAACGTTCAAAAACTAGTGGGGGAACATTTAACCTTCCAGGACATTTGGTTGCTGATGTAAGAGTAGCAATTTTCTTACAAAGGAATTTCAAAGGGAGATTAGAGACTGAACTCCAGGACTGAACTGAGACCTTGGTTTCCTGTCTCATCACCAATGCCTGCTATTGTCATTTGGCATCTGAAATCACTCCACTCTCCAAGGTATAAGGACCAATGGACTCACATTCTAGCTGTGTCTGAGCAGTGACTCACAAAAGCTCATTATCTGCCACAAATTTTGTTCGGTGCTACTGGACTCTTGCTCCTTTTCTCTAATAAAGATTGCAAGCTGTGCTGTTAGGTTTCTTTCTCTTTTTTCCTTCATCTGTTTAAACCAGAGAGGGGGTCTCTCCAAATGAAAGATTGTGTTTCAGACTGGGAAAAATCAGTGCTAGTGCATCAAAAGCAAAGAAGGAGTGAAGAAAGGCAGCCAGAGAGGGAGACATGTTGAACTGGAACATATGGAACCATAAATGTATTTTTAAATACTTAGCCATCTACTTCCAGTCATTAAACAATGGATCCAATCCAAGAGTTCTTAATTCCCAATCAGGGTCTTTTTGAAAGAAAATAAAATCCCAGATAGACACTGAGAAATCTAATCTAAAAAAACCTTTTCAAAATAAGCCAAATTCTCCTTTCCCCATATCCCAACGTGTCCCTTCCTTTTAATACACACGTGTGTGACAGAGAGAGAAGGGGGGGGGGGGGGGGAGAGACATAGAGAAAGAGACCAAGTCTAAAAAAAACAAAAACAAAAAACCAGCAGAGCAGAATGATTGCAATGTAAATTGTGCTTGGCAGAAGAATCCACCCACCCACCCCACCCTACCCTCTCTCTGAAGAACAAAAACTTATACCTGAAATAAAACTTTGCTGGTTTTAAAGGAGCCACGGGAATCAAGTTTTACTCTTTCTCCTGCATGAGCACTTACTTTTGCTTTCCCTCCCTCTCCCTTCCTCTTAAAGGAGGAGAGCTCAGCCAATCAAGGGAACGGGGCTTGGCTTGGTTCTCTCCTGTATGAAGCAGAAACCAGGAAAAGGGAGATAGGCAAAAGCAAGCTGTGATGCAGTGGAGGCAGCAGCCCCAGTGAAGGAAGCAACAGAGAGCCAGTTGCTCACAGGCTGGATCTGAGCCCTGCAGGGGCCGGGGCCGGATCCGGCCCACAACTGTATGTTTGTCACCCCTGGCTTAAAGCCTAACCCCTTTGCACATAGATTGAAAACAGGGCCCCAGTTTCCCCCCTCCTGCCAAGATTTGGATGTCATGGCACACCAAAACATTAATGCACACCAAGACCAAAAGTGCTTCTGACATCCCTATGCAGGTGTCCCCCCCCCGCCCTTTCACTGGGTGCAGATAACTTCAGCTAGCACAGACAACTACTCTGCATAATAAGAACCTATGTCATTAAGACTCTGAAGGTTTGAAGCCACATGACCCACCTACAGTGCCTAATGGGTCAAATTCCTTTCTTTTGCTTGGAGAAATACATTTCTGTTTGCTCAACAGAGAGAACAAGTTTCCATCAGTTCCTCCATTCCCACTCTCTTATCCCACTTTTTATCCTAAGGCTCTCCCAACCTCAGAAGTGGCTTTTCAGGGTGTGCAGGGATCACAGCAGAAATTAACTATTCCACAAGCAGAGCCCTACTTGTGATTCTTTAAATCCAATCACTCTTTAAAAATCACCTACTTTAAATAAAAAAACCATAATTTAAATATTAAAGATTATTCAGTACAGTTTACAGTTACCAGGCCCGCTCTAGAGATGATACAAATTGTGGTCTTAATTCCAGACTGAAAGTCAGAAGTCTCTATTTAAAGAAATTTAAAGAGCTGCATAATTTCTGCTGCTGAGAAAACCTGATGAGCCTCATCTCAAAATCTGGAGTTGAGACATATTGTGTAGAATGCTCTCTTATTGGGTAAGCATTAATTTATACAATCTCTTCCTAAAGCAACAAAACTGTTTTGTTAATGCACCTATTCTCAAAAGAGAGCCCATGCATCACTTTGAAAATGTTACCATAGAGATATCCATAGCAACACCTGAAAAGGAAGCAGAAACAGGTCTCGTAACATCTGAAAATTTCTTCCTAACAGCATACATAACCACAGCTCAGTGGTACCCACTTTATGCAGGTGACCAAATGTAAGTATATGCTGAGGGAGAGCTCTGTTCCAACCAACCTCAAAGAGGAAATAGTCAGAATCCTGCTTGAAGTAGTCTTCCTTGCTCCCTCACAAACTGAGAAATTGGGCAGTGCCCAATCTCACTTTTTTTAAAGCCAAAGTAGTTGGAACAGCTGCAGAAAGTCCTGGATGGTAGGATTTTAACTAGACTTATTAACTAGGCTTCCAGCTGAGGTTCAGACCCAAGGTCTCCCTGCCCGATGGGAGACAAAAGGGGAATGTGGATTTACTGATTCACTGGGATCTCATTGTGGCTTTTGACCCCACTGATCATGATATCGTTCTAGAATCTAGATGGACTCTGACAAGAAAGCTCTCTCTTCCAGTGGTTTCACTCCCAAATTAATGAAAGATTTTAGTGGCAGCTTCCACCAGTGATGGTTTTATTCTCTCATTCCTCTTTTTTAAACTCCTCCTCCTCTTGTCCCCTGCACTTGGGCATCCTTAGTGGTTGGCACACTCTCCCATGGCAATCATTTAGTGGCTATGTCCACCACCTTGAGATAGAATTCCAAATGTGTCCACAAGCTCAAAAAAGTCAAGACCCCTGCTCTAGCCTATAAACTAGGATTCTAAACCACATTTTGTTTCAAACCAGGAAACCTTTAATCTGCATGTTACACACAGTAGGAGGGAGACAAGAATATGCAAATACCTTTTCCGGATTAAACACAGCATTTTGATTTAGGTGGGCTTTGACTCTTTAAGCATGTTAGAATGCCTGCAGTGGTATATTTGTATTTTAACTTCTGCTAAATTGTTTTCTCATTATTACTGCACTATTTTGAGCTGTCTTTTTATGTTTCACTGTTCACTACTTTGAGATTTAAATTAAAATGAAGACTGTAAACTTCCTGAAGAAGATTAAGAGCTTTATTTAAATAGCAGGGCTGTTTTCTCTGGGGCCAGTTAAAAGACAACGCTGAGCCACAGAGGCGCACACACACTCGCTAAGGTAATTTCTTCTATCACTTAAGGACAGAACAGCAGAATTTGACAAGAAAGTAAAACTTGCTTCTGGAAAAATTCAGAACTTAAATATCCCACATACTATTCATATGTATATAAATACATACTAAAATTGATTCAATAGAATCTGACACAAAGCTTCAGCGCAGTTTAAGAGCCTGAAGAGCAAGCGGATACACGACTTGGTTCTGATGCGAACAGGTAAAGATTCAGAAGTTTTAAAAGTTTCAATAAGTGTTGCACAACAGAACAGCTCAAATTACAGATATTAATCATGTAAAATGTAGGATATACACTAACGACATATTACCTTTCAGATTTAGGTAACTGTTGTTTGGTCTGAATAGCTTTGATTAATTCAGCAAAATATTCTGGCTTTGTAATTGGTCGACCACAAATCAATGCACATATTGTCTAAAAATAAAGCAGAAAAAATATGACTGTCATTCTCAGTAATACAAGTGCCGTACTGGCTGATCATATTTCATTCCCCTCTCCAGCAGCCACTTTTTCCCCTGCGCCCATTCACTGCTTGAGAGTGTCCCAGACCTTGACCAATCCCAGGCACCAGGTTGCTGTGGTGCCTAGAAATTTCATCGTAGAACCTAATAATTTCAGCAGTGCCTCTCAGTAGAACTACAAGCCTTATTTCTCATTTTACATCAGAATATGTTCTGCTGTATGGCATAAAATATATATGTACATTTTTATCACTGCATAGTTACATGTTACCTTTACACCATTTAACAGTGGGAGATGATCCCCATAAATACTTTTCAACTCCTGATCACTCCCTGGGGCATACATCTGCTCCCCACCCCTTCCTTCCATGTTCTACATTTCTCTTCCATTTCCACAATGACCTAATAAATCTGACTTTCCACCTCCCCACCCTCATTACTTATTGTTTCTTTAAGACCAAAATCCAAAGGCCTAAAGCCCTTCGATCTTAACTCTTTTCCTGGATGACCTTTCTACTTATTATTTTTATTTATTTATTAGTTAAACTTTTACCCCGCCCTTCCAGCAGAGCCGGCTCAAGGCGGCTTACAACATTATAAAATACAATAACAATACTATATACAGTATAAAGTATAGCAATACAAAATTTAAAACCATAAATATCACATTAAAAGTGGTGGTGTTAATACCTCAGTGTAGTCAGCTACTTAGTTCCCGTCAGATGGGCACGGTACTCGGTTCGGGCTATAGCTAGACGAAAAGGTGGGCATAGCAGGGGAGGGAGACACAGAGAGGTCGGGTTCATTCGTCATAACTGTCAGATGTCAGAGGTGACAGTGACGGCAGTGATGGTGATATTGGTAATGGTGGCAACTCCAAAGGCCTGGTGGAAGAGCTCTGTTTTGCAGGCCCTGCAGAACTGTAACAGGTCCCTCAGGGCCCTGATCTCCTCCGGGAGCTCATTCCACCAGAGTGGAGCCACCACTGAAAACGCCCTAGCCCTCGTTGTTACCAGCCTGGCCTCCTTCATGTTTGGGAGGGTCAGCCGATTCTGAGTCCCCGATCTCAGTGCTCGCGGGGGAACATATGGGGAGAGGCGATCCCTCAGGTATGCAGGTCCCTGGCAATAAAGGTCTTTAAAGGTAAGAACCAGCACCTTGAACCGAATCCGGTATGCTATGGGCAGCCAGTGCAGTGTTCTTAAGGTGGGCTGGATGTGTTCCCTCACAGGAAGACAAAATAACAGCCTCGCCACTGCATTCTGCACTAGCTGCAGCTTCCGGATCTGGGACAAGAGCAGCCCCATGTAGAGGGCATTACAGTAATTCAGTCTTGAGGTGACCATCGCACGGATCACTGTTGCCAAGTCATTGCGTTCCAGGAAGGTAACCAACTGCCTAATCAGCCTAAGATGATAACAGGCCGACTTGGCAGTGGCTGCTACCTGGGTCTCCATTGTTAAAGAGACATCCAGGAGCACTCCCAAGCTCCTAACCCTTGGCACTGGCACCAGTGGTGCCCCACCGAAGGTCGGGAGTGGGATCCCTACATCCAGACCGCCCCAACTCAGGCACAGGACCTGGATCTTCGTCGGATTCAATTTCAACCAGCTCAGCCTAAGCCAACCAGCCACAGCTTGCAATGCCTGGCCAAGATCTTCCGGTTTGGAGTCGGACTGACTGCCCAAAAACAGATAGAGCTGTGTGTTATCCACATACTGGGGACAACCCAGCCCATGCCTCCGAGCAACCTGGGCAAGAGGGCGCATATAGATGTTGAATAACATTGGGGACAATACTGCCCCTTGGGGCACACCACATTCAAGTGGGTACCTTTGGGACAGCTGGTCCCCTAGCGCCACTCTGTCCCTGACCTTGGGAGAAAGGAAGCAAGCCACTGCAAGGGCAGCCCCTGGACTCCAATGTCAGCGAGGCAGCGGATCAGTAGCTGGTGGTTGACCGTGTCGAACGCGGCCAACAGATCTAACAACAGCAGCACTGTCGTTCCTCCTCGATCCAGGTGCCTCCGGAGGTCATCCATGAGGGCGACCAGTGCTGTCTCTGTCCCGTGAACCGAGCAGAAACCAGACTAGAAAGGGTCTAATATGGAAGCATCATCCAAAAAGCCCTGCAGCTGAACTGCCACTGCTCTCTCTATTAACTTGCCCAAATAGGGCAAGTTGGAAACCGGCCAGTAGTTGGCCAATTCAGCCGGATCCAGGGATGGCTTTTTTAAGAGAGGGCACACCACTGCTTCCTTAAGTGCCTCCAGGAACAACCCCTCAAAGAGGGATTTGTTGATTATCTCCCACAATGCACCTCGAAACCCCTTGTGGCCAGCTTTAATTAGCCACGAGGGGCACGGATCAAGGGAGCATGCGATAGGGCATACAGTTAAGAGCAATTTGTTGACTTCCTCAAGACTGAGCGGGCTGAAGTAATCCAGAATGAAACAAGAAGACGTGCTAGGAGCCTCGAGTACATTTAGTGTATGAACTGTAGCAGGAAGGTCATGGCAGAGCGACAAGACATTATCTGCAAAATAGCTTGCAAAAGCCTCACAGCCAATATCCAATTCCCTATGGTTTAGTCTGTCTTGAGTCAGAGCAGTAATGGACCAAATTGTTCTAAACAATTGGGCTGGGCGTGAGCTTGTGGACGCAACCTTGGCTGTATAGTACTGCTGTTTAGCGGCCTTGACTGCCATCTCATAGGCTCTCAGTAAACGTCATATAAGATGCTCTTGTGGCTTCGTCATGAGCACGCCGCCACTACCTCTCTAGCCATCTTAGCTCTCGCTTCATTAGCGTCAACTCCTGGGTAAACTAAGGAGCGAGCTTCAGCCAAGGGTGCAGAGGGCGCCGGGGAGCATTGATGGCTGTCAAGAGTCAGCCATGCCAGTCCTCTACAAGCTCATCCAATGAGCCGCTGGGGGGGCATCGGATCCCACAGAGCTGTCTGAAGCCGCACAGGGTCCATTTGGCTCTGCGGGCAAGCCAAAATAAGCTCACTGCCCAAACAGGGTCGAAGTGGAGTATTCAGATGGGCCTTCAAGGCAAAGTGGTCTGACCATGGCACTGCCAAACAGTAACCCACTGGGGGTCCACTGTAACCCCAGTCACGAAGATCAAATCAAGCATGTTCCCAGCCCAATGTGTGGGGGCCATTACAAGTTGAAAAAGTCCTAGGGCCGCCATGGATGACACCTGGTCTGCTGCCTGAGTAGAGGCCTGGACATTGAAGTCACCCAAGACTATCAGTGTTCCAGCGCCCAGCCTGATATGGCCTCAACCAGGGATGGTAGGCTATTGGCCGGCACGTTGGTACACCATGTCAGTACACCAGCCAAATCGCCACACTCTCCTCAGCTTCCCAAACCAGGCCAGCACACTTGATGCCCGTGATCCTCGGCAAAGGGAACACCCTGAAGGAGTAAGCCTCCTTAATGAATAATGCCACTCCCCCCTGCCCCCTAGTCCGTGATTGGTGAAGGACTGAGAACCCAGGAGGAGTCTACTTCCTAGTTGAAAAGTGGGGCTGGCTGTGAACAAACTTTTTCCCACACATACCTCACATTTCTCTAGCCAAAATGCAGTAAGCCCCAAGGCTGGATCTTTAGGGATTTTTCTCTATACTTCAACTGCTCTGGCCAGAGGCTTAGACCTAACTGATAGCCCTTGGGGAGGAAAAGTTTATGGTTTTATGGTGCTACCAAGGGGAAGGCTCTAACTACTGGTGCACTCATGACATTCCCATGGGACATTTGACATGATCGTGCAAAAGGGAATAAACATTGTCAAGGTTCCGCCTTTTGGGGGTCTTCAGGTGGTGGTCAAGAGATGTCTCTTAATTGTGTACACTGCCGTTTTTGGTGAATGCTCTGAGGGTTTTTTTAATATTATGGTAAGGTTCAAATGAACAGATTGTACTGTGGACTTGGGTCCTCTTCTCTTTCCTACCAAGACTTGGTGTCCTGCCAAAATCCCATTCAGCTTAGTGAACCTAAGTGAAGCTGGTACACCAGGTGGAAGTCTGGTGACTAGGTAAAAAAAAATTCTGGTTCTGCAACACCTTTTTTGGAAACTTCTGTATTATACTTGTACACAAAACACACACACACATTACCTTCACAGTAACTTTGACTGAGACCATTGCAAGGTGAGTACATTCTTCTTTCCACTCACTCACTACATGGCCTCCCAGCTGCAGAACATTTTGACTTAAAACATTTTTTTGTGAGAGATCCAAACACGAAGAGCACACAACCAAGGGCTCATATTCTATTCTGCAAAGGACAGTAATAATCCATGTTAAGTATTCAAACAAAACAATCTTTTCAGACACAATCAGCCCAGCACGGCACTGAGAATATTCCTCTCCCCCTATCCCCAATATAAACATGCTACATGGGCCCAAATGACCAGAGCCCTAAAGATCCACCCATCAGTACAGGCACCTAAGTTTATTTATTTTTAAAAAACTTTTTCTATGCCACCTGTCCATCCAAACAGGGTTCCTCAGAGGCAGCAAAAATCAAAATTACTGGCTGCCAGAGGCATGCTGACATTAAAGTAAATTCCATCCTGACTCCAAGCGTCAGGTGGTGAAAGCTTCCATATAAGCCAAGAGGAACTGTAACTCCACCATCTTCAAGGGATGATCATTTGGATATTTCCAGTGCAGATATACATCCAAAAAATAGCTTATCAGTATTTTCCAGATGTATTTGAGTGTCTGAATGATATTTGGGATTTTTTGGGATACGGGGAAATGAAATCCCGGAAATATCTGGGAATAACCAGGAATATGGTGAACCAGTGTTTTCAGGCTCTCAGGTTTCTTTCTTTAACTTTACTGTGTGTCTGTCTTGCCTGCGTTTGTTATCAGCTTGCCAGGTTGCTCTGGCTCAGATTCTGCCCCTTTGAAATTGGTCTTGTTGTTTTGCAACACTGTTCTTTGGTCAAGTTACTTTCCCTGATTCTGCGCTGGTTCTTTGAGCTTGTTGGTTCTGTCTGCTTTGGGAGGCTTTTGGGCAGTGGCTGCTTAGCTTGCTTTTGTGCCTTTGGCTATTCTTTGCCCTGGAGGAAGCAGAGAATTTCCTCCCACCCCATAGCAAACAACGGAGGATGGATGGGAGCACCCTTTTCAACTTTCACTTGAAAGTTCAGTGTTATTTAACAGACAGGCACCAGTGGCAATGCTGCAATTTTGGTGCCATTAGCTTAAAAAACACCCTCTCCAGGCCCCCTCCAAAATAATCCCCATAGGGAATAATGGAGCCAAACAATATCAGAATTGGGGGGGGGGGGGGGGGAGAGAAACAGATATGAATACTAAACCAGTATTTAGAATCTGGATAACTAGTAATACCGATATTTTTGGCTCCCTGATATCTGGATCTGAAAAATAGCAAGGTCCAAATCCCCCGCCCCCACCTGCATGCTGGAAAACACTAGGGAGAAAACCAGTTAAGTCCTACTCCCAAGCGAGTTCCTGCTCCAACCCCCCTTGATTTGCAAGCTGTGAAAGGCCAATTTTGGAAACCTCTCTACATCAAGAAATGCCTCAGGTTGCTTATTGAAATGTTCCTAACTGAAGCAAAAGCCCACACTGTTCCAGCCAACCCTAGTAGGACTTGACCAGGCCTAATTAAAAGTAAACCCACCCTGAGGCAAAGTGAAGTGAGCAAAAAAGAGCTCTTTCCCAGGCAATCTGAAAGAGCCTCAAAAGTTCCTGCTGGGCCATAAAACCAACTAACTTCACCTTGCCAAATACAGGGATTGGGGTGGGCAATTCCAGTTGGCAAGATGAGTAGCCAGCCTTTGTAGCTGCTGTTCCTCAGCCCTTATGGGTCTAGAAGCTCAGTTTCCCAGCATGCCCCACAAAATCTTCAGCATCCTCCTTTTTAGTAAGAGAAGGCTGGACAATGACAGCTCTCAAGGAACAAGGGGCAGGAGCTGGACTTCCACTGATTCCAATATTACACAACTGAACTATACTTCTAATGTAAAGACTGTTTATACTTAACACAACTCTGAAGATATGGGGGGGGGAGACTAACTCTCATTATACTCATTAGAAATTCCAGAAATCATCTCAAAAGTTACAACAATGTTCCACCTCTCCCAGTACAACCTCCCACACTCCCTTCAGTCACCCTCTCAGGGTCTCTTGCAGGTGCCCGACCCCAGGATGGCTCAGTTAGCTGTTACCAGGGGAAGGGCCTTCTCAGTTGTGGCCCCTACCCTGTAGAATGCTCCCTCTGAAGACACCTATGCCCAGCCAGACTTGTTTAGTTTCCGCAGGGCATGCAGGCCCAATTGCTTAGGTTGGCCTTTGAACTGTAATCCACATGCCTGGGATGTTTTTGCCAGTGGTGTGGTGCCTGCCCCGTATTTTAATACTTTAACTTTTTAATATTAATATTTTATGTTATCTGTCTTTACGTTGTTTTAACTTATTTATATTGTTTTGACATTGTAAGTCACTGCAAGATCCTTTGGGTGAGCAGTGACTAAAAAAATCTAATGAATAAAAAAGTAATAATAAAAAGTAAATTTTAAAAAATCCTGAAGAGCCATTTTGCTAGCCTTTCATAGTCTAGTCTGGTTAAAACTGGGTACTTTTCAGTATGGCTGCAGTTTTATGCCACACAATTAAGAACAAGTCCCACCAAAGTCAGACTGACTTCTGAGTGATTCTCATAGAATTATGCTACTCTTAAACCTGCATCCTCAGTAATCCAATGTATTTAAAAGGGCTTAACACACCTGAAGTGTTTTGCTAACATAAAATATGCAAGAGTTTTTGAAAACTTTAAACGTAAGGGTCATGGTTTTGTTCCTTTTTACTGTATCATTATTCATGTTCAGCAGCTTTTAATGTACAACCCAAACATAAGTTTTCCTTTTTGTAATTGATCTTACCTATATTTGCTCTCAAAGACCCCAAAAGTGATTCTGTCACCAGACTGCAAATTTCTGGAACTGCCACTTGGTAGTTTTTCTCCATTAACAAAGGTACCATATTTAGAGGTGTCTTTCAGTGTTAGCACAGGAAATGTAGACGATTCACTCTGAAAACGAACATTTGTTAAAAGTTTCAGACATCCCAAACAATCATTTCTTATATACCAAGAAAACGTGAGATGGTGTTATGCTGAGGATCACAGAATTGGGGGGCAAGGCAGAAGATGGTAGATCTTAGGTGTCAGCTTTATACGTACACATGCTTATACTTTAAAAAACAAATAACATACCATGTAATGAATAAACATCCATATCTGTATTAGTCATGAGAGTAGAAATGTGTAACAATTATAGGCGTTAGAGGAAGAGAAAATAAAATGTCTGTGTGCTTAGATAAATAGGCCTTTAGCTAACTTGAAAAACAGGAATGTGCCTAAAACCGAAACCATTTGATCAACTGCATTCTCCTTTGTTGTTGTATCTCTGGAGGAGGATTTATGGCCTAACAATTAGATTAGAACAACACAGCAACAGCCCTCCATCCTCCTGGAACGCCATCTTCTTTGTGTAAATGGGCTTCAGAAAGTCTGATGAGAGCCAAACATTAGGTTGTGATTCACACCTGATCTGTGAAGCTTCCTCTCCATACATATGAAGAAGACCTTGAAGGTCTCCAGATGAAGACCATAATGTTCCTAGTTCAAATAAACATAGCAGCATAGCATAGTTCAAATAAACATAGCATTAGAGGGGGATGTAGACAAGAGGGCCTGGGGTGATGTGGTCCATGGGGTTGCAAAGAGTCGGACTCAACTGTGTGACTGAACAACAAACCTGTGTGATGTCATTTTGGGTATAAGACCCTCTAGCCTTCTTGATTTTGGCAGACAGCAGGTTGGAAAAGTGGTGCTTATGCACTACGGACTGCATCTCCTGTTATTGCAATAAATAGTTAGTTAATCCAACTCACTGGACTCTGCCCCGCATGTCTCCAGGACCTGATGGAAGACACACACTCTTCCATCAGGCCTGCAGATGTGCGGGGCACAGATTTGTGCAGCAGAATCATAGAGTTAGAAGGGACCTCCATGGTCATCTAGTCTAATTGCCTGCACAATGCAGGGAATTCACAAATACCTTCTCCACACACACACCCAGTGACCCCCGTTCCATGCCCAGAAAATGACCAAAAAAACCCCTCCAGGATCCCTGGCCAAACTGGCCTGGAGAAAAATTGCTTCCTGACCCTGAAGTGGCGATTAGCATTTCCCTGGGCATGTAAGAAAGGGCCACAAGAACTAAGTACTGATGCAACGCTTCCTGCCCTCCCTCTCATGACCTGCCTAAGACCACAGGATGTTAGTGATCTCAGTCATATTACCACTAGCCAACTTTTATTTCTGAATTTTTAAAAATTTATTGAGCAGTGTACACAATGGGTCTTATCCTACCTTGTGCAAGCACAGCACAGTAGAAGACTACTTCCCTTGAAACTGCCTCCTGCTGTGCCCCAGAAATCATACTTCCATGGGCTAGTGAACTACTGGAAATAACACTGGGGGGCATTGCCTCAAATCCCCCCTTACTGCTAGCTAAAAAGTAAGCTGCCTGCAAAAAAACATGGCTGTAAGCTTACTTTGCCCACACAATTTTCAAACTGCTTCTATATCCACATTTATATCTCTTGAATGCATTAAGGAGGAGGACACTACAGCAAAATGCTTTTTGGTTTTGCTGCATTCTTTAAAGGAAATCTTATTTCAGTTTCATAGCATTTATAATGTAGTTAAGCTTTCCTGAAGCTAGGTCAAAAGCTCATTTTAACAAGAACGTGCATAGTTCCTGTAAAAGTTTATACTATATTATATCAAAGTTATTTGCCCAGTTTCTGTCCTGCCCTCCTTCCAAACAGTTCAGAGCAGCATACATGACCCCCCCCCATTTTATCCTCACAACAATGCTGCGAGGTAGGTTACTCTGAGAGAATGTAGCTGACTCAGAGTTACTCAATGAGCCTCATAGCTGCAGACGTTTGAACCTAAGTCTCTCAGATCCTAGTCTACACTCTAACCCAGACGTGCTGAACTAATTCTTTACAAGGGCCGGATCTGACTTAAATATGACGTTGACAGGCCAAACCATGTATGCCATAAAATATAATGTCAGACACCAGAGATATAAACTTATGAAGGACAGCAGCTGCTAAGCTCCAAGTTGGTCTGTCCTCACTGCAAGGCCCCAAGGCGGGGGGAGAAAACCCACTTGGGCAGACTGAAGAGCCAGTGGTGCAGCACTGGGCGGATGTTCCTATGCCCCTTCCCCAGCCCACTCCTGCCACCAACACTGTAAGCCCAGGCCCCACGGTAAAAACACGAAGTTGACTGGGTGCTGCGAGCTCCCCCTGCCCCTGAACCACCATGGAAGGGGACTGGGAACACAACTTGAACTAACCCTGTGGAAGCGAAGAGGCGGCGGCCCAGTTCCAAGGCCATATGCATGGCAGAACCCAGGCCAAGCAGAGCCTGATAAGCTGGAGATGTCCATGCTGCAGTGGCCACCTCCAACCAAAGCCCCCAGGTGATCCATAGCAGGGCAATGCTGGGAGTTCAAGCCAGAGATCCTTGGCAAACTGTGCCACCCACATGTGGCAGCACCCGCCCCAGGCCAAAAGCCACCAGATCATCTAATGGGGGAGTGGGCACCGTGCACGCAAGACTGCACATGTGGCAGACGCCCCAGGCCACCCAGCAACCAGCATAACCAGAGATCACTGGCACCACTGTTAGCCCCCTG
The DNA here is from genome assembly GCA_029233225.1 of Lepidodactylus listeri. Classification (NCBI taxonomy): domain Eukaryota; kingdom Metazoa; phylum Chordata; class Lepidosauria; order Squamata; family Gekkonidae; genus Lepidodactylus; species Lepidodactylus listeri. The sequence goes on along the minus strand of JARCFY010000006.1, from coordinate 38,570,661 downwards.
ACCCCTCCTCCCGATGAAGGAACAGTTTGGCATCAGACAGGAGTTAAGTCCAAGCACCCTTCACGCTAACAGCACTCCAAAATCACACATTCCGGGCATTGCCTGGTCTGAAAAATGGTTCTGGTGTCACACAAAATGGATGCCAGCAAACACAAGCCAGAGACATGCCTGGGCAGAGATCAGGTGTAAAGTCATGGGTTTGTCCGCTAATGACCCTGTTCCCACCTTAAAACCATACACAGTGGCAATACTGGAAAAGACATTTTTTTCACCTAACCTAAGCACTTCCCCTCCTGGCCTGACCTTTCCTGACTTGTTTACCAAAATTATGAGACAACTTAACACCTTTCAGCCCCCCCCCCCAAACTTCCCCCTTCCAACAGAGGGTCTTCAAGCACCCTTTAGCTACATTTATGTACAATATCATGAGTTCCTCCAGATCACTGTGTTTTATTTCCAGCGAATGCCAGCAGAACATTGTTCTCATCAGCACGCCCTCAGGTAGCATTTTAGCCTATAATTGGACAAACGCAGCTCCATTGCTGTGTGTCTGTCCTGGGCACCTACCAAATTCATTTGGGTTCCTCTTCTCAGCCTACTTCTGCTGCCTGTCTGGACTGGTAATTATAACCCCCAACATCTTCCTATTATTCTCACTTACCTCTGCGTTTCCATTACTTGGGTATATGTTTTAACATGTGTTTCAGTTCTGTATGTGTGCATTTTATTGCAAACACTGATCCTTGTGGCCATCTGGGACAACATCCCCAGAGCTGCAGGCTGAGCGGAGAGGCATGTGACCCCACCTTGGAACCTCAAGTTGGTACAAATGCGCCTGCAATGGCTCCCAACTTACCAGTGAGGCTGCCACTGAAGCAAAGGAGTTCTGCTTGATGGCTGCACACAAGGTTGTTCTGCAGTGCTGAAGCCATAATCGGAGTGGCTCCGCCCACTTGCCTGTTCCCTCCCTTGCACAAGTAGCTCATCTGTCAGATAAGAGCGGGGATGGGCCTATATTTGTCACTCCTGCTCTAACCCTTAGAGTACATTGGCTATTCTACGACCCTCACCAAACAATCCTTCTGTGCATTTTTTACTACAAGACACAGGTCAATACTCTACTGTGGCTGCCATCCTATGGACACTTACTTGGAAGTAAGCACCAGTGAACATCCTGGGACTTTTGACTACACTGCTTACCTTTTCTAGCAGTAACTCCCCATATAATATAATAATCAATCTGGTAAGCAGTTTATTATAAATTCTTGAGTGAAATAGATTAAAAGTATCATCTTGATAAACCAGAAGTGCAGGTCCAGTAAACTGTTATATAGAGCTACACAGAAATAACGAGGAAACTAATAGAGGCACTAATAGAGGGACATTCCTTTTAGTAAGGCCTTATGATTTGACCTAAGCAATGCTCATTCAAATTCAAGAGCTATTTTACAAAACTGTATAATGCCCATGATTAATACTGCTGTCTGTTTGGTACTTACAAGATTAGCTGGAGGATGACTAACAGAAAGGACTGCATGACTTCGGCTGATTGATTGATCATCCTGAATTAAAATGGCACAGTTCTTGCGTCCAACAACATACTCGATGCCAATTAAAAGTCGATGCGGTTCACCTGAATTGTTTAAAAGGGAAAAGTTACTACACCTTGAATAGAGAAAATATAGCAGCCAGGCTGCTAAACAAATGAAACCAAGGGCCCCCAGACATGGCAGCCCCATTTACATACAAAGCAGGAGGAAGGAGCTGGAAAGGTGACTTTTCCACAAAAAACAAGCCCGTGTTGCTTTAGCCACTTCATCCCCACTAGCCCAGCTCTGGTACTAGTGGAGAAAAGCACTGGAAGCAACAGGGCACAGCTATGGGAGGTAAAGTGTGAGGGGCTTTGCTTCCCTTAACGACACAATTATTTCTGTGTACAAAAGAGGCCTCATCCGCACCTAGCTTGGGAGGGGGGGGGGGAAATGGGGGGCATGAAGTCCTGTGTATTGCTACATCATTTATGGGCAAAACCCAGAAGTGACACAGGGTAGTTCTAGGAATCCCCAGAAACACTATGGCAAAACCACAGAGGTTTCCAATAATTCCCAGGGCTACCCTACATCAGTTCTGGGTTTTCCCCACAAGCAACAAAGCAACACAGATATCACTGATGGGGGTTTCAAAAAATCTTCTCATTAAATATTTTTGGATTTTTTTATTTATATGTTTATAGCCTGATTTGCTCCCCAATGAAGAACCAACACACCGTTAACAATATTCTCCCCTTCTCCATTTTTATCCTCACAACAAACCCTGTGAGGTAGGTTAGGCTGAGAGTGGCCATTCTGGCCCAAAGTCTCCTAGTGACAACTCTTGGTCAAAAATAGAAGCGCAATGTACTATGGCCAGACACCTGCTTCCAACTTTTTCAACCTACAGCTTCTGAAATACAAGAGTAGGAGACAGGTTAAAGGTGCCTCATATCTCCTTTGAACAACTTTGTACATTATACACTTTCTATGCAAAAGCCATTTACATGTTAAGACCTGGTGTTACACTCACATATAACCTACCATACTTTATGACCACTATTTTGTTCTGTGCACAAGTTAGAAAGCCTTAACCTTCCGTATTGTCAGTGCAAACACACCAGCTGTACACACAGCTGGAACACATCAGCAACAACTGTCAGAGGTAATCATTTTATTTAAAACACTTGTCATGCTTATTCTTATAAAGGCATTTCACAGGGCAGGGACACTTGTTACACGGTGTTCCCCGTTTTGGCCCACCCTCATCATGGGCTGCCATGAGCCCTTTACTTTCTCTTCCTAACACGTACACACACACACAAAGCTGAAGGGTGCTGTCCTTTTAACTTGCATCTGCAGTCCTTCTCCTAGTTTTGGAGCCTGGCTGCTGGACCTGCCTCATCCAGGGAGCAGTTCTGACAGTCCCTGCTCTCAGCTGCCCGGCCCTCTTGGTATCTAAAGCCTATCCGCTCCCTGAGAGCTGTCTCCATGTCTCCCTTGTGTGAGCTGCCTGCACATAAGCCCTTCTTCCCTTGGCAGCCTCCTTGCCTTGTGGTCCTTCCTCTCTGCTCTCAACTGGGACAACCATTTGATCAGGTCCCAGCCTGGGGAAAAGGAAGCTGCCGCTCCCTACTCCGGCTGTGTTAAAGTCAGCCAGAATCACACTCAACTCTTGTGGCCTTCTTCCCTCTCAATATTTACATATTCACCTTTCTCCCAGGCATCCCAAGACCCAGAAAAGTAAAAACAATATAAGCTACGTAATAAAACCAACATTAAAAATAATAAAATTAAAAACTAAACCAGCTTATGTTCATATTCCACCCCCCTTTTGATCCAGGTTGCCCAAAAGTTCTCTGGAACAGTTCTGTCTTACATCCTCACTGCAAAGCTAGGAGAATAAAATCTCCCCAGACCTCTTCCAGGAGGCTATTCCAGAACCAAGAGCCAGCCACTGAAAAAGACCGAGCATGGACCATGGCAGAACATGCCTTAGACAACAGAGGAACTGCTAATAGACTTTGGTGGGAAAAATGGAACATGCAGTGCAAACTTTCCACTCCTAGATTGTTTCATAAAGTTAATAACAACAAACAGATGCAATTGTCAATACAATTTTAGGCAAACTTTTTTTGAAGTTGCACCGAATGTCTGTCAGGTGAGAAAACTTGCAAAAAGTGCAAGTTACAAGCCCACCTGACTTGTTTTTGAACTAAAACTCTTATTTCATCTCAAGCAATAAGCAAAATCCACACCATAAATTTTCTTGTTTCATTTCCAGCAGGCACACAGTGCAATGTCTCATAGCAACAGAAGCAGAAATAGTAAGCTGGAGTGTGGTAAGGTGCCCTTGCCCATAGACTCACTAATAAAATATCCTTTAACGTAAGAGAATATGGTTCCAATAACATGATAAGATTTCAGCAAAGTAGTTAAGGGTGTGAGAGTAAACTCTGGAAGTCCCAGGTTCAAATCCTCACTCTGCCATGGAAGCCTGCTGTGTGACTTGGGCCAATCATACACAGTCAACTTAACCTTCCTCAGAGAGTTGTTGTGAGTCTAACATGGAGTAGTAGAGAATTGTATAAGTCATTCTGGGTTCTCAGAGGTGGGTTGTAAAGAAAGTAAACAAACAGTTCTGAATGACAGTGAATCTGAGGTGCCCTGTGGAAGACCTCCATGGAAAAGAGTTTAAATCTGCTGAAAGAGACAACTACACTCAAGACATATCACACACAGTTCTTTTGGGGTACTACAGTTAGCTTATCACCAGTTTTCAGTACTTTTCTTTCCCTTAAACAATGAAGGGGAAATACATCCTACATTGCATTTAAAATGTTATAGATTATTATTCATACTTCTCCCATGAAGCACTGCACTTGTTTAAACATTTAAAACCACTCCCCCACATCAAACATTTCAGTTCAAGTATTTCTTGCTATTTGAACATGAAATTAACATGGGTCTTGTTTACAGTGTAGAAACAAACATACTAACCAAATTATGGTCTATTTAGAGCACAAGAAATTTTCCCCATTCAATTTTTTTCTTGAAAACTCAAATCATCATCCTTAATCATTTTTGCTGGGCAGGCCAACACTATTCTGACTAAGTCCAACTGAATTATTTATTTCTTATTCTCAAGTAATGGTTTGTACCATTTGGTCTGTTCACATGGATTTTTCACCATACAAAGGGAATCTTCACAGACTGAGAAAACTCAAGTCAGGAATTTATTTATTGTGAGGCAGATACAATGTAAATTTTCTCCATCATTTCTTATTTTCTACATGCATGGGGTGGGAATGTAGGGATTGTTTCAGTTGCATTAAGTGCCACCTACAACATGAAGTAGAAGAACCTAATTACAGGGTTACTGCCTCAAGAGGCCTTGCGTGCATTTTCAAAAGTCTCAGGGTACACACAGCACTGACAAACTGTGATATTGTCCCAAGTTTCTCCAGTCCATACAAACACTCAATGTGCATAGAGAAACCATAACATTCCTGCACAAACACATATACACCTCATATACAGTATACATGCAATTCTTTTTTATATACACATTCAAATATTTTCATGTTATGCGCAACACATAAGTTAAACCCCACATTTATACAGATACTGGTCTCTGGCTTCATTTCTAAAGTGAACACAGATTGGTCTTTCTTGCAAACAGGTATACATGCGCTATAACATAGGAACAGGGCTTATGATGGGATGCATGTGTGGGCCACCCCACTGCAAAGACGCTCCCGTTTAAATGCTTAGGAGTATTTTCTTGATTGAATCTTCCCAGTCTGCACTGACATTGTTGAAAGCAAAGGGCTTTTACGCTGTCTCATGCCTCAGACTTCAGAGGGGGACTACCATAGAGAGAGAGAGGCCAGGACACAGGGCACCCTTTCTATTCTGTTACCGTCCCTTTGATGTGTAGATTACAAGACTCAGGGAAACGTCCTTCCTTCCGTCTTTCCCACTCTCTCGACACCCAATTCCATGATCTCTTCATCTTGGCACGAGAGGAGGCCAGGACCAGTGGCTTGCAATCTCCATCCATCCTAGTTAGTTAGACTAGATTAGAAACTGTCTTTTCTCTGTACTACCTAGAAATGGCGTTCCTTAAATAAAGGACTCGTATTAGTTTCGAAAAACACAAAGAGGCTCCGTGCATAACTTTGTTCTTATCAGCAGCACACACTGACCAGGTAGATTCTGCTGCGCTGAAAGCCTTTTGTCCACTCCGCTCAACTAAGGATTCTTAAACAATTCCAACAGACGTCATGCTTCTTCCACGTCAGGGAGGAACATATCTTCTTCTCTCATCAAGACTGGGGCTGGCGCGCCCTTCCTCATCTCCCCAAACCAGCAAAGGCCACATTTCAAACATGAAGGAAACCAGAGTGAAACTAGAGTCAGACTGCGCACAATTTCCCTTCCTATGATTTCCTTCCCCTCACCTGGACTGGGCTCGGCGACTGGAACCAGGCTCCACATTCTGAGGGAAACGCCGGCCACCGTCTCCTCGGCTCCCTCTCCGCCCTCTCACGGCTCGGTTTCTGAGCCGCCCTTCCAGTCAGGGCGGGGACCAACCAGAACACCACCCGCCCTCTTCGTCTCCAGTGCGCATGCGCCAGACTTACCCTTCTGGCGCCCGTGTGACCATCGAGACGCAAGGCTAGTAGAGCGACACACACTACCCGGCTTCCGGTTTCGTTTCCCACCGGCTGAAAGGGAAAGGATGGGGTGGGGAAGACCAAGTCAAAATTTCAGGCATTGCGAACGTTTTTGCGATGCTTGGAAACCTCAGAAAGTCATATTTTCCACACGAATTAAGTAATAAACCGTAGTTTAGAAAGGACACGTGACATCTGTCTTTCATATGCTGTACAGCATAGCCAGGCTAAAAACCTGGACTGGGCAGCTGCTGCTTCCGTCTCCACCCAATGAAGATATTAACCAAGGCAGAAGGCGCGGCTCGTTTGCACTCATTCCCGGTGGAATTCTGAGTAGGCGTGTCCTCATGAGACCATGCAATGGCTCCGCCCAGAACCGACCTTTTTGCACACACGGCCTGGTTAGGAATCTGCGCACACCCCCTTTTTTGGCCCCTCTTCGGCGATGGCGGCGGCCCTGGGAGTGAGGAGCGGGTCACATTATTTCCGCAGTTCTTTTCGGCCACTACCACACGGGTAAGGTTCTCACGACAGTGCCTTGACGCTTCATGAATCCATGGCCAGCAAGAGGAGGAGTATAACTTCAGAAACATCCGTGCAGCGTGTATCAGTGTGTGTGTGTGTCGTGCAGACTGCGATGCATTCCCTCCTCTGACGCTTATGTCCGAAGTGGAATGTACGTACGCAGCCCAGTAAGACGGTGGTCTGTTCGTCTTTAAACTGCAAGGAGTTAGCATTCTCCTGTCGTTTTCTCCTTTCCCTTGACAGCCCCCCCCCCCCCCCGCCGGAACTTATAAAACTAATACACCCTAACTAACACTCTTCTAGCTGTGCTGATTGTTAAATTGTTCTGATTACAGTGCTTTCGAGTCTCAACCCACTTGATTTCACTGCAACTTAAAGGTGAATACGTTTTTTTCCTCTAACTTACGCTTTTGCAGACAAGTCACAATCAGATGTATGAAGTTTCAGCTGAGACTTGGGCTCTACTCCGCGAAAATTTATGCTAAAGTAAAACCCTGTTTAGTCTTTAAGGTGCCATAGAATTCCTGTGAAATCTGAAGTTATCAGTGTGTCAGGGGTATAAATATATATTCTTTGATACACAGCATATTCTTTAGAATTCTGCTGTACGTTTAGATTCATCTGAATTCTCCCAGAGTGTAATGTACCTTACTTGCCCATAGAGACCTTGTTAGTTTTGTCCATTGCATGGAATCATGCATACACCAGGATGTAATTTGCTGTTTCTCCTCATGGAAACTTTATAGGACTGTTGCACACCTTACACAGCAACAAATCTGAGTGTAGTTAGAGTCTCGGGGATAAATTTCAAAGGGTCTTGAATGGAACTGAAGAACCTGCCGCAGGATGGGGAGGGCGGGGTATAAATCGCAAAAATAAATAAATAAACACTTGGATTTTATCTCCAAAACTAAGGAAGCAAACGGGCACAAGGAAATTTACTGGCCACTGCATGGCGCCCTTGGCCATGTTTCTGTTGTCTTATACTGTGTAATCCACCTTCATTCTCAGAAAAAAAAGTCAGCTATAAATAAAGGAAGTTAAAAACAAAAAACAAGAGTAGTTCTTCTGCCCCCAGTGTAGTCCTTTGTGTAGGATGCAGAAATGGGTTCAAGAATCCCCTTTTCCAGGGGCTTATGATATTACTCTCTGTCATCAGTAAAAAGATTAGTTTCTTAAAAAGCTGTGTCATAGTGGTGTGGGAACATTTGTATGATCAAGACTGCAGATCACTTCACAGAATTGTGTAGTCTTATTTGGTAGCTCTGTTTCTTTCAGAAAGCAGTACACAAATTCTTATGTACTGCCCAAATTATAGCTCCCAGGCTCATTTGCCACAAGTGTGTGAAGATGGCGGGTAGAGGTACGAAGTTGTAAGGGTCAATTGGGGCATAATCCTGGAGGAATCTGCCACTGGGGTGGTGTCTGGGTTATTAGAGATTGTTCATCTCTGAGTGGTTTGAGGAGGTCAAGTGCATTGGCTCAGTGCTGTCAGGCACCAAGAAAATAGGCCACTGTCTGAAGCTTTCCTTGTAGATCCCCTTCAGATCTGTAACTTCACCTTTCCCCATATAGTGTTCTCTGATTATAAAGCAATTTTGAACTTCATCCTCTTCCACTAACCTGCTCATTTACCACTTAATCCTGCGTTGCTTTGCTTAATTTTAAGAGCTAAACTTTAAATCTATAAAGTCATACTCTTGGAGTTCATCAGAATTCTTTTCATCAAAATTTTGGTAAATATTAGCAGTCAAGCAGCTTTGTGAATCCTGATGCTCGTTTTGGCCTTTCTCAATATTTTCAGCCTTCTTATTTTAATTCTGTCTCAAATCTTCTCTTTCCTTTTGAGTACAAACACTCCTTCACTGCCAAAGTGCAGTCTTTCTTTGTCCAGACTCAAAACTTCATTTTAGCCTTCAGAGAAAATCTTTTTAAAATGTCTGAAAAGTTTCTTATTAAATTGGCCAAAATGTCACCACCATTCATTTAAGGAGCATACAATATATATCTTGTATTCTGTAATTGCAGTACTATAAACCACAATAAACGTTTGGGGTAAAAATTCATTGTAAGTATTCAAAGCTGCAGTTGTCAACTCCAGCTATTCATATGCAGATAGACCTTCTTGTCCAAAGTGCAGCTTTGCTTTGCAGTTAAACTTTGACTAAAGAGGTACAGCTTTGGCTGAAAAACCATTCTGACCATTCGTAACTGAAAAACCCCTTTTAGTCCCTGGCATTTCGAAAGCTTCCCTTGTTGCCTGCTCAGACTTGTTTGTTTTGTTGTGAATATTAAGTTGGGAAGCTCAGCATTCATGAGATATATACATATAAAACAAGTGAAAATACTTGCTACATTGGTATACTTCACAGTCTGTGTTGCATCCCCAATCCTGAATATATTCGGTGATTTGCCAAATAACCATGAGACCAATTTCAAGCCCAAGGCAACTTTAGTCTTAAGGTTTTTGGAAAAGTGGCCCTACTCTGCTGAACTCCATAGTGTGCTGATAAGAGTGTTAAATGCAGTTTGTGATGGGGCATGCTTGAGCCAGGAGGGTGAAACTCTTCAAAGGAAAACAAGTCAGAAATTCCAAAAGATTTGTTAACAAAAATGGGGTTATCAAAAGCTATATGCCTAATTTGTGCGTGAAAATAAGACTGTTTCCTGCTTTACAAAGTTTGGGTCCAGGGGCACCTTGAAGACCAACAAAGTTTTATTCTGGGTATAAGCGCTCATGTGCAGGCACACTTCTTCAGACATGGTTCATGCACACGAAAGCTTATACCCAGAATAAAACGTTTTCGATCTTAAAGGTGCCCCTGGACTCAAACTTTGTTCTGCTTCTTCAGACCAACATGGCTACCCACCTGAATCTATTTCCTGCTTTGTTGGTTGTGAAGTATTTCTTTTATGTCTCTAGTAGTCCTGTAGTTGAGAATTGCTTCTGTGCTACATAAGATAAGACATAATCAGCAGTATGTATATTTCCCTTTTCAGCTTTTGAGCCATGGAACAAAAGTAATGTATCAAAGCGATACTCCTCGGGCTGCCTTCTTTTCACCTCTTCAGAAAGTAATGTTGCCACCAAATGCTTTTGAAGGGAAAGTGGCCTTTATCACAGGTGGAGGTACAGGCATTGGCAAAGAAATGACAACGGTTCTTTCTCATTTGGGAGCAGAATGTGTAATAGCAAGCCGGTAAATTCCATTTTATAGACACTCACTTTGCAATGAAAATCAAGTCTACTTTTGTAACATGGTATAAAGATGTAGAGTCATTTTTATTCTGATTCTGTATATTCAGTTATTAATTTTTTGGTATATATGCTGGCTTACTTGATGATGCTAGAGTATTGCACACAACATGTTTGAGATATTTGCAGCTTATGTTTGGTGTAGTGTAGTTTGGTTAAGTGTGTGGACTCTAACCTGGGAGAACCAGGTTTGATTCCCCACTCCCTTCACTTGCAGCGGCTGGATGACTTTGGGCAAGCCATAGTTCTATCACAGCTGTTCTCTCAAGGACAGTTCTGAAAAGAGCTCTCTCAGCCCCACCTACCTCAGAGGGTGTCTGTTGTGGGGAGGGGAGGGGAAGGGAAAGGAGTTTGTAAGCCGCTCTGAAACTCTGAGTGAAGGGGGTGGGGTTTAAATCCAATCTCTCCTTCTTCTTATGTGAAGTGTAATTTGCTTGGCTGCTATGTCAAATTAACTTTGAACTGATGGCGTTTTCACTGGACTAGGGAGTAGAAGCCTGAATAAGACAATCTAATTTTTTAACCTTTCTTGAAAATCCCAGAAAGAGCCCAGGCTTTGAATGCAGTATGGTTGACTTCTTTCACCATTTCAGGTTATACATATGTTTCATTTTTACTGTTCTGACAGTGCTTTTTAAGTATCCTAGGTTTAATCCAAATATAATTTTGTCTCAAGGATTATTTCTGCGAGGTAATACTAAAGTAGCCCTTATTTAGGCTAGTAGTCCATCATATCAGAACAACTGGCTGGACCTGTCCAGCTTTTCCTCTCAGTCTCACCTAATTTCTTTCCTTATTCCAACCCTCGTTGGACATGGCGTTTATCCACTGCAGGTCCTATGATCCCCAGTTATGGAAGTAGTCACAGTAGGGCCCTCTTCTACTCTTTTTGCCAGCAGGAAAGCTGGCCTGATTCAGCCCAGCGTTTTAGAGACATACAGGCTAATAACTATTCTCAGAATGTTCAGTAGATTCTCTCTCCCCTGTTGCAGATCTAACCCTGGTTTAGAATCTTCCCTCAGTTCAAACTAAATGTGATATGGAGAAAGATTCTGTTTGGAAATGCATTCAAAATACCACTGGGCATGTGCAAACTAGTGGTGTGGTTCTATGAATCCAGCTAACTCTGGGACATGGGACAGGAGAGCAGGCAGCAAAAGGTTAACCTGTAGGTGTTGAACTCATTTGTTACGAGGGCCGGATCTGACAGAAATGTTGCTTTGCTGGGCCAGGCCATGTGTGGCCATAAAATGTAACACGAGGTACCGGAGATATAAACTTTTAAAAGATGATTTCAGATGCCTAATGGCAATAGCAGGCTTGATTGGATTAGGTGTGATATGCAAACGGAAAGTAGGTGTGGAGATATCAGCACTGGTAATGAGACAGGAAACTTAGGTCTCAGCTTGGTCCTGGAGGATTCAGCCCAGGAGGATGCAAAGAATAAATGGAAATAAGTCTGAAGAAGTGAGCAGTGACTCACGAAAGCTCATACCCTACCACCAATTTTGTTAGTCTTTAAGGTGCTACTGGGCTTTTACTCTTTCTACTGCTATTAGAAACCACAGTATTCAAAAACCAGTAGGGGAACATTTTAACCTTCCAGGACATTCAGCTGTTGACCTAAGAGTAGCAGTTCTCTTACAATGAAATTTCAAAGGGAGATTAAAAAGAAAGACTGCTGAATTGCAACTGATAATGAAGCTCAAGACAGTGCATCCTCCTGGACTGAATTAAAACCTAGGTTTCTTCTTTTATTACTTTCATTGCTATGGTCATTTGGCATCTGAAATCACTTCACTCTCCAAGATAAGAGGACAGATGGACTCACATTCTAGCTGTGTCTGAAGAACTGAGCAGTGACTCATGAAAGCTCATGCCCTGCCACAAATTTTGTTAGCTGTTAGCGTGCTACTGGACTCTTGCTCCCGTCCACTAATAAAGAATGCAGTCAGTAGAGGAGGATGGCCGCAGTTAAGGGCTCCACAACTTATCTCTGAAATCATGGAGGACATTTTAGAGCTGGTGCATGCAGCATCAGCTTTATTATTCTGCTTATACAATACAATCAACCCTGGCGATCAATGGGGTGACAGATGTCGCAGCCAGATCGCCCTCACATCCGTGCTTATACTAATATAAGGGAGAATTTGTTTACTTCTCTTTTGTGTTGCATTTTTCAGAGTAGTTGGGGATACCTGTAAAATCTTTTTCCTCTCTTTGCAGATGTTCCGGTTTATGTGGTATTTTGTTCTACGCCTGTTTGAATTCCCATTTTTGAGTACTGTCTTAAATGTTACAGTTGGAGTTTGTGCAGTTTTGTTTTAGTCTCTTTAAAAAAATGATTACTGAGGTTCCTCCACCTCAGAAGGGATGTCCTTTTTTTTAAGCCACTTAGATGAGATCAATAGAAGTGCAATACTGGATTACCATGTTGTGAATTGACATTGTAATTCCATCACAGTGAACTAAACCAAGGATTAGTTAAGCATTGTTGTTAGAGAACAACTTGTTAGTTGTTCGTAGGTGCAGAATCTTCAAACGTCTTAACATCAGATCAAAGCGTGATACATAAACGTGTGATGTGTGTGTTTTTTGTAGGAAACTTGAGGTATTGAAACAAACGGCAGAAGAAATTTCTTCTAAAACTGGAAATAAGGTATTTGCTTACCAATTGTTCCTGATATTCAGCGTGAGCTGTAAATCTAGGGATTTTATATATGCAAGAATGTACTTTGAGCTCCTGAGTTGTTTTAGAAGTTTGATTTACTACTTTGTGGGGGGAATTGTATTTTTGCATTTGTGTGTGTGTGTGTGCCTGTGCCTGGAAGTCATAGCAACCTCTGGCAACTCCTACTGGGTCATGGAAGTTGTTCAGAGAAGTGGCTTGATAGCCTGCCGCTGTCTCGGCCCTGGTATTCTTTAGAGGTCACCCATCCAAATACTTGCCATGGTCAGCCCTGCTTAACTTCTGAGAGCGGATGAGAACAGGCTTCACTGTGCTATCCAGGTTAGGGGCTGTTTACTGCTTTTTGTTTTTGCCATTGTTGCTGGTAGTGACATTGGGGCTCTATCGTTACACAGGTTCATGCAGTTCAGTGTGATGTGAGAGACCCAACTTCTGTTAGCAGTGCTGTTTCACAGTTAATTAAAGAAGCTGGACATCCCAGTGTGAGTATCCTACTTGTAAAGCAAGGATTTGATTAATCATTACTGGAAATAACTTGTGTTGTATTGAAACCAATTCTGTAACGTCAGAAGAGCAAACATTTAGAAAAAGTGCTATAGTATTTTTAACATAAACATATTTTAACATAACACATTTTTAAACATAATCCTCACTGTCGTGTTCACAGCAACTAAAAATGGCCATAAAACAAAGTTTCTGGAAGGGGGTATAAAGGGTTGAGTCTTATGCAATGTGAGAATATTTATGCTCATAAGAAGCCAGTGTTGGATCAGGCCAGTGGCCCATCCAGTCCAACACTCTGTCACACAGTGGCCAAAAATACCAGGTGCTATCAGGAGGTCCAGCAATGGGGCCAGGACACTAGAAGCCCTCCCACTGTTCCCCACCCCACCCCCCACCCCCCAAGCACCAAGAATACAGTGCATCACTTGCCCCTGACTGAGAGTTCCTATCTATACCTTGTGGCTAATAATCACTGATGGACCTCTGCTCCATATGTTTATCTAATTCCCTCTTGAATCCGTCCATGCTTGTAGCCACCACCACCTCCTGTGGCAGTGAATTCCATGTGTTTATCACTCTTTGGGTGAAGAAGTACTTCCTTTTATCCATTCTAACCCGACTGCTCAGCAATTTCATGGAGTGCCCACGAGTTCTTGTATTGCGAGAAAGGGAGAAAAGTACGTCTTTCTCTACCTGCTCTTTCCCATGCATAATCTTATAATCCTCGATCATGTCACCCCTCAGCCATCGTTTCTCCAAGTTAAAAAGAGCCCCAAGTGTTTTGACCTTTCTTCATAGGGAAAGTGCTGGCTCACGCTGGCTAGGCGGGATATAAATCTCAATAAATAAATAAATAAATAAATAAGTGTTCCAACCCTTTTATCATTCTAGTTGCCCTTTTCTGCACTTTTTCCAGTGCTGTATCTTTTTTGAGGTGTGGCAGCCAGAACTGTACACAGTACTCTGAATGAGGTTGCACCATCGATTTATACAGGGGCATTATGATACTGGCTGATTTGTTTTCCATTCCCTTCCAAATAACCCCCAGCATAGCGTTGGCCTTTTTCATTGCAGTCACACACTGTCTCGACATTTTCATTGAGTTATCTACTACAACTCCAAGATCTCTCTCTTGGTCAGTCTCTGCCAGTTCAGATCCATCAACGTCTATTTATAGTTAGGATTTTTGGCTCCAATGTGCATCACTTTGCACTTGGCCACATTGAACCCCATTTGCTACGTTGACGCCCACTCGCCCATCCTCAACCAATCCCTTTGGAGTGCCTCACAATCCTCCCTGGTTCTCACCACCCTGAACAACTTTGTGTCATCTGCAGATTTAGCCACTTCACTGCTTACTCCCAACTCCAAATCATTAATAAACAAGTTAAAAAGCATCAGACCGAGTACTAATCCCTGCGGCACCTCACTGCTTACCACCCTCCATTGAGAAAATTGCCCATTAATACTCACTCTCTGTTTCCTATTAATTAGCCAGTTTTTGATCCACAAAAGGACATGTCCTTTTATTCCATGACTATTGAGCTTACTTAGGAGCCTTTGATGAGGAACTTTATCAAAAGCTTTCTGGAAGTCAAGGTAAACAACATCTATTGGGTCCCCCTTGTCCACATGTTTGTTCACTCCCTCAAAGAACACTAACAGGTTAGTGCGACAAGATCTTCCCTTACAGAACCCATTCTGAGTCTTCCTTAATAGATTTTGTTCATCCATGTGCCTACTAATTCTTTCCTTAATAACAGTTTCCACCAGCTTACCCGGTATCGACATCAGACTGACTGGCCTGTAATTTCCCGGATCTCCTCTGGAACCCTTTTTAAAGATGGGAGTGACATTCGCTACCTTCCAGTCCTCAGGAATGGAGGCAGATTTTTAGGAAAGAT
Organism: Lepidodactylus listeri; assembly: GCA_029233225.1. Taxonomy (NCBI): domain Eukaryota; kingdom Metazoa; phylum Chordata; class Lepidosauria; order Squamata; family Gekkonidae; genus Lepidodactylus; species Lepidodactylus listeri. Next base: position 38,555,575 of record JARCFY010000006.1, on the reverse strand, counting down.
TACATATTTTTGTCAGGAGATCCACAAGTTCACATTTGAGTTCTTTCAGAACTCTCAGGTGTATGCCATCCGGGCCTGGTGATTTATTAGTTTTTAAGTTGTCTATCAGTTGTAGGACCTCCTCTCTCATCACCTCAATCTGACTCATGTACTAAAAGGTTCCCCTCTCCTCCTTCCTTCTGTAGCCTCCCCCAAATCCTGCTGCTGGGGGTTGGCGAGCCCTCGGGAAAAGAATGGGGGACCTGCCGGAAGAGGGGAGAACTGGGGTGAAATTTCATTCAAGTAGAACAAGCACAGAATTCAGTACAAAGATGGCAGCTATTTATATACTTATGCCTTGTGGTTTTTTCCCCCCTGCCCTTGCAGAGGAGAGTTCCCGAGAAGTATACTGTGGCTTACTTACAGTTGACTTGCGCAACTGCTTTGTTCAGATATTGAAATGGGCAAGCAATATCTACTAAACAGCCCCAAGAAACAAGCATTATTATTTGAGAGATTTTATGCTTCTCTTTTCTGGACATGGGTGGTGTTGTGTTTCTGCAGAAGCTGCACCTGATAAACGGCATGGGTCCTCTGAGGATCTCAGGATGCCATCACGTTTCATAAATGTGCCGGACCCCGATTTCCGTATGGATTTAAGCTTTCTCTGTTTCAGGTTATTATAAATAATGCAGCTGGAAACTTTATTGCACCTTCTGAACGCCTTTCTGCGAATGCATGGAAGACGATCACTGATATTGTGCTTAATGGGACAGCCTATGTAACTCTGGAAATTGGGAAAGAACTGATTAAAGCACAGAAAGGCAAGTACAGTTCATGCAGACATGTCTTTCTTTGCAGGCTAGGCAGCAATCACTGTCTGAGCTGTTTTTAATGGTGTGTTTCATTATTGTAAACACAAGCCTGAAGTGGTTATGGCCAAGAGCTAGAGACCTTGAGAGAGCTGGAGAAGTGCCTCTTCAGAACCCTAGCCCTAAAACCATTTCAGAGGGTAGCCTTGTTGGTCTGCAGTAGGAGAGCTCAATTCAAGTCCAGTAGCAACTTGGAGACCAACAAGAGTTTTGGGAATGTGAGCTTTCGAGATACAGTGAAGGGAGCTTTGACTCTTGAAAGCTTATACCCCAGCAATGTTCTTGGTCTCTCCAGTGCTACTGGACTCAAATCTAGTTGTTCTAGCCTTGCAAGAAAGAGCAGAGGAGCCATAAAGGGCTGTCCTTAGCTTGTGCGCTGGCTCATCCATGAAGCACCCGGGCACAAATGCTGCCACTGCCTGTTCTCTATCTCTCTGGAGCCTCCTGAAGGGAACACTGCCTGCATATTACGAATTTTTGGCAGCTTCCACACAGACCATCACTGCACTTAGATTAAGTCCCAGTTTGGGCCTTTGCGAGGTGTTATGTTTCTGCAAATCCTCTGAACCTTGGTTTTCAAAGCAGTACAGGAACCCCATCACTTAACATGACAGAAGCCTTGGATGGGGTTTGTGCCACATTAGTGATGGTTACTTAAGCACTAAGTCAAAGCTGAATACCACTGTGGGGAACAGGTTGCGCTTATTTTGTTTCTGAATCATTTTGGTAGCCATTGGCCGAGGACATTATGCAAGTTCTGGAGCTATTCTTCCTTGGGGAGTTATTACTGGCAATATGAAGAGCAAAGCCGGATACTGATTAGCTTTTTAATTGTTGCATACATATGGTAGCTTACTTGTAAACTGCATACGGTGAAATTGCATGTTGTGCAATAAAGACGGTGTTCCAAATAAAGACCTGAGATTGAGCCCATTGTTCAGTAAGGTGGCAAATGAATCCCTGGTTGCAAAAGAAAACTTATATGATATAATTATATGGGGTTAGATTCCATGCAACATCAGTGAAAGGTACTAGCAGAGGTGCTTGTTCTCCCTTCCCTTTCCTCCTCCCCCAGCTCCTACCTGTGAGCATCGAAAATCAGGAGCCATGGCTTAGGGGGGGTCATGTGGATAAAAAGCTGCACAGGCAACAGCAGGAAGGGGAAGCCAGGTAAATCTCTGCCTCTTGCACTGGAGAAAAGCTTCTTACATGGGTGTAAAGGATAAGAGGGTCTATCTTCAAACACTGATGCCATTTCCTGTTAGATCGTGTTACGGTTTTGGGGTGTGTGAATGATAAACAGTCCAAATTTCCTGTTTTAGTGAGAACAATCAGGCTGGGAGGTCAACTGTAAGATAAGGGATGCAGCAGGTACTTGATGTTTGCCTTCCTGCATCTTTCAGGGGCAGCATTCCTAGCCATTACAACAATCTATGCAGAAAGTGGGTCTGGATTTGTATCGCCAAGCGCCTCTGCCAAAGCAGGCGTAGAAACACTGTGCAAGTGAGTAATGTTATGTCAGCCCTCTCTATTGTTACAACCTCAGTTAGAGTTAAAATGTGATTCACTCACCTTCCAATAGACTGGTTAATCGCAAAGGATGCTTGCAGTTAATTTATATATGAGAAGATATGACCACATATTTATGACAACTAGGAGTGTGATTCAGCTCTATCTAAGCTGAAAAAATAGGAGAAAATACCTTATTGGCTATTCTTTCAGATGGATATAGAGGGGGATGTATTTTCATTTACTGAAAATATCCAATCCCGGATAATCCCGAATTTATCCAGGAAAACAGGATAGCCGTAGTTAAATGGCATTTAAATAGAGTGCACTCCCTTTAAACACTGTTCTGGATGAAGCTGCGGCATCACAAACATTTAAAGGGACTGCAACACCTTTAAATGCCTTTGGCTCCATTATAGCTGACAGGAACCATAGCCTATGAGGCTATAATGAAGAGACTATCCAGAGGTATGTGGGGGTCTGGGGGGGGACTGTTTTTTGAGGTAGCGGCACCAAATTTTCGGTGTAGCTTCTGGTGCCTTTACTCAAAACAACCCCCAAGTTTCAAAAAGATTGTACCAGGAGGTCCAGTTCTCTGGGCCCCCAAAGAAGGTGTCCCCATCCTCCATTATTTCCAATGAAGGGGGGGAAGCAAAAAAAAAAACCCACCAGGGACTGATGTCAAACCAGAGAGTCTCTGCAGTAGAAACTGACGAGGGGGCATTGTTGCAAAACCAGTGTCACCATGGCAGTGCCAGCTCAACAGATCCAAGCCGGGAGGGGTGGGGGTGTTTGCAACCCTAGCACAGCCAGTGCGTGTACAAAGTGTTCAGCAGAACCAGTGCATTCACGTACCCTGACAGTGAGCATGGAGGCAGTAGGCTTAAAATAACACTGTCTGGATTCAGTAATTGCAAGTCCAAATGGACCATGTATGTTGTGGTCTGTCCTTGTGAAAAATTATACATGGGTAGTAATATAATACCTGTAAAACAAGAATTCTTGAACATTGTTCTTGGATTAGAAATGGATTAGAGTCCAGTGGCACCTTTAATACCAACAAAACTTTATTCAAGGTATAAGCTTTCGTGTGCATGCACACTTCTTCATATGCATGCAGACTTTACTTATCATGGGTGCTGGAATAGTGCTTTATGTGCAGTCAACCCAGTCTGTATGGCCACTGTTTTGTTTGAAAAGGCGCAACACACATATTTTCCATTCAGTACATGCTACTTTTTAAAAACATTTTATTGAGTTTTCAAAGAATTACATAAAAGTGATTATTGTCGATACAATACAATTACAACTACAATATTGTCAACCATAACAATAACCACATTTTAGCATTTCATGAATATTTTCCTGAAATTGTCAACCTTAATTATAACTCAGTATTACTACATTTCTGTAGTAGTAAAACTAGAGAATCTATTTAGTTGAATAAAACTCTTTGTTATGTTATTATTTTTATTTATTATTATTATTATTTAATTTGTATTATATCTTTTTCATAAGTGTATTATAGGTAAAGCCATCTGTGATAGATCATTTTCGAGGGGAATATCTCTTTTGCTGCCATGAAACTTAGTACTGGTGCCCATATACACAAAAATTTGGAGTACATGATGCTTGAAAACCAGAATTTTTGGGGATACACATATAGGTACATGGAAGCTGCAAAGACATGTGTTGCCCTTTTCAGATAAAATGGCTATTTCACATAGTGAGGTGATTATGCATAGCACAGCTCACGTTAGTCATATTTGATAGGAGTCCCAGAAGCATAACACGTGGAAAGGGTTATTGTCAGTAACCATTACTCTCTAAGTGGTGGGATTTTGGTAGAAAATTTAGTGCATGCAAGGAATGAAGTGGGGGAATCAGATTTGCATGTAACTAAAAAAGCATCAAATCTATCAATGTTTCTAGGGGGCGGCATCCATGAGTGAAAAGAAAACCATACGCGTAAGCCCCAAACCTAAAAAATAAATACCTGTTTTCTCTAGTCTTATCTGCTTCCTGTTCATGCCAAATATTTACCAAGTCTGTTAATGAATTTGTAGGTCTCTTGCAGCTGAATGGGGTAGATATGGCATGAGATTCAACATAATCCAACCAGGCCCAATAAAGACAAAGGTAAATAATAATAATTATCATATGGCAGTGTGTGTAGTATATCCAGGAGATCCTAAGATTGTTTGGCAGCTAGAAGTTCTAGTTCTTTTAGCATTATGTGCCACTAGATGGTGAGCTAGACTTGTTTTCAAGGCAAGAGACATTTAGAAGTGGTTTGCCATTGTCTGCCTCTGCTTCATGCCCCTGGTATTCCTTGGGGGTCACCCATCCAAATACTAGCCCAGGCCAACCCTGCTTAGTTTCAGAGATCTGATGAGATCAGGCTAGCCGGGGCTGTTACTAAAGATAAAGGCACATTTAATGAACTAGCTTTCCCATCAGTTTTGCCGATATCATACAACACTCTGTGAAGCAGCACACTTTGTTCACTTCTGAGACTGGCTGTACAGGCCTAAATACGATGATGATCACAGCTCAAATCTGTTTTTCTGAACACATTTCTTCAGAATTTAATTTCCCGCTTTTGTGGCCAAATGTAAAGAGAATTCTTATGTCACCTCTTCAGGAACCTCCCCAAGGCAGCTTACAAAATAAAAATAATAAAAACAAAACATTGAGAGATATCAATTAAAATCTAACATTGAAAAACACAGGACAGCATAAAAACATACACCATAAAGCAGACCAGTGACAGCTTTAAGTAACAGTTTCCAGGTTAAAATACTGTTAAAAGATCAACCCCTTAAGTAAAAACCTGGGTGAACAAAAGCATTTTGGCCTGGCACCTAAAAGAAAACTACTCGGGTGTCAGGTGACCCCATGAGAAAGAGCGTTCCATAAGTGAGGGGCCACTATGAAAACAGTCCTGTCTCTGGTTGCCACCCACCTCACTTCTGAAGGTCGGGGCACCGACAGCAGGGCTTGTGAGGCAGTCCTTAACCAGCAGACTGAAGAATATGAGAGGTGTTGGTTCTTCAAGTCCTCTGGCCTCAAGACATTTAGCTCTATAAAGGTAAAAACTAGCACTTTGAATTAGGCCTGGAAACATATAGGCAGGCAGCCAGTGCAGATCTTTCAGCACTGGAGTGATGCGATCCGTGTATTTCGCCCCTGACAATAGCCTGGCTCCTACATTTTAAACAAGCTGAAGTCTCCAGAGTGTTTCCAAAGGCAGCCCCGCATAAAGCACATTACAGTAATCTAACATGGATGAAATCACAGTGTGGATCACTGTGGCCAGATAATGCTTTTGGAGGAAAAGGCACAGCTGGCATAACAGCCAAAGCTGATAAAAGTCACTATGTTCCACCCAAAAGATCTGGGCCTCCAATTGTAGGCCAGAATCCAGCAATACCCCCAAGCTATGAAACCTGTTCCTTCATGGGGAGTGCAGCCCCCTCTTAAGACAGGCTGATTCCTCAGTCCTCAAGCTGCTTTGTCATCCATGTGCAGCTCCTCAGTCTTGTATGGATTGAGTTTCAGTTTATTGGCCCTCATCCCTCTTATTACCATCTCCAGACACCTATTCTACCCATATTAGATACATCCCACCCCTTCAGAAAAATAACAGGATTGGAACAGTCTCCTGCCTGTTTCTCAGACCCCCACCATGGGTGGAGCCAAAGAGTCGTTCACTTTCCTTTAGGTCACCAGGGAATGTCCTGTCAGTATGGACTGCCGCATAGGCACCAGCCCTTACCCAGTTGGGACTTGGAATTGTTGTGGCTGATGGGAAGCAAGGGGGCTCCCTTCCTGTTTTAGCTTGGTAGAAGCTTCTGGGTTAACATGAGGTGACCGAGCTCAGATCCCCTCCTGCATACGAGCACATTTCAATCCAAAGCCATGAAGGAAGCTACAAGCTTGGTGCTTCCACCCCTGGGATGGATCCTTCTAGCATGAGTCGATGCTGTAATTCGCTGTTCCTTCAACATTTCTCCTGTGTATTTTAATGTGTTCCTATTTGTGGTGCTAAGTTTTGCTTAGTTAGAACAGTGTATCACGCTGTATCTTCTGTGCACACCTTGCTTTGTCTTTTCAGAACTATGTTTTGAATTTTTTGTTCATGAATGCTGCAGCCCCTACCTGAGCTAAGGTTGGGCACTTTTTTCCCCCAGATGCACTGGACTCACATAAATCCCTCCCCAAGTGTGTCATATTAAGCTGCATTTACCTTGATTGCTTTATGATACTTTAGCAGGGGCCTCTGCTCTCTAGAGGAGTTCCAGAAGCAGCGACCAGCTGAACGTTTTTCTTCTCTAGGGAGCTTTCTCTCGTCTTGACCCAACTGGTTCATTTGAGAAAGGGATGATTCAGAGGATTCCTTGTGGCCGCCTGGGAACTGTAGAAGAAATTGCCAATCTTGCCACCTATCTCTGCAGCGATTACGCAAGCTGGGTTAACGGAGCAGTAAGTTCTAGCTCTAGTTGGTACAACACGTGCGTCAGCTGTTGGCCGATTCTGGAAGGTTGTAATTAATTTCAGCCCAGGTATGAGCATGCGGCGTCACTTAATAGAAATTTATCTCCATGAGGCCAAGTGGAGTTAATGCAGATTCTTCAAGTTATTATGAAATATTTTGGGACAAATTTCAGTTCAGCTAACGCCTTGGATTCTGTTTTACTTAGAGAACTTAGTCCCTTCAAAGGTAATTTTTTAAAACTTGATCCTAATTTTTTAGCATTGTTGGTTAAAATTCATACCAGAGGTGTTGAGCAAAATCAGTTGGAATTGTTACCGGGGTTGAGATAAGTGGAACGGGCAGTGCAGTCCTCAAATATGGAAACATATTTATTTGTTTATTACCTTTATACTTTACATTTCTCCCTGGTAGGGACACAAGCCACTTACGTTGTTCTCCCCTCCTCCATTTTATCCTCACAACAACCCTGTGAGGTAGTTTGGCTGAGAGTGTGACCAGCCCAAATTCACCCAGTCAAGCTACTATGGCAGAAGTGGGGATTTGAACCTGGGTCTATGGAATCTTAGTCCAGCACTCTAACCACTATACCACCCTGGTTCTCAACACTAATCTTGCAACTAGTAGTCTTATACATTTCTATTGCAGGTCATTAGAATGGATGGTGGTGAATATGTTTTCATGGCTGGGGAGTTCAATGACCTACACAAGGTAAAACTGATCTGATGCTTTTGCACTCAATCCTGCTAAGATTTCAGTAGCTCCGAATATGCTTAACTCCTGCTGAAATCAGTGGGGTTTGCAGTGGGCTGAACAGATGCGACTTTTATTGAGGTCTGTGCTGCTAAAAATCTTTAGCTTTGGTTGAATTGTTCCCATCTAAGTAAGCACTTGAAGTTTTTTTAAAAAATGCCAAGTCAGCATCTCCACTAAAAATGCCTTTTTTGTGCTCTAGGTTACCAAGGAGCAATGGAATGTGATGGAAGAGATGATAAGGAAAACCAAAGGCTCATAGTTTGGAGGGGGGGGAGGTTGCTACTTTTTGACCATTTTTTGTTTCAAAAGTACTGTAATCAATAAATTCTATACTCGAACGATGCTAAACATGACTTGCGTGAAAGGGCCAGTTTGCTGCGCGGGCAGGAGAGGGCTGAAGGAGGCTCCCCCCCCCCCCTTTTGCTGAATGGATGGCAAAGGCGGAAGCCTCAGGTGACCACAGTGGCTGGCCCTGCATCATCTGGGCGGAATCAGCCCGGTTGGCCAGTTTGAATTGCAGCAGGCTCTACACAGCGGTGACATAGAGCCTGCCTGGAATGATTTAAGCCGCGTTGCTGGTGGGGTCCGGCTGTGCAATTTTTGTTGGATCCCCACCCACCCTCATGATAGCAGTAGGCAGGTTACTTGATCTTCCAGGATCTGCCCCCATGCTTTGTCAGTGCTCCCTGGTCTGTAATCAATAAAAGTTGTGGCCTGGTTTTATTCCAAAACGTTGTATGGTGTGTTTTTGTGGACCTCTGCAAGACCTCTTTTTACTGAGCCCTGTGACTGCGATAAGAGGACTTTAGTATCCGTAGGCTTGCAAAGGTAAAACAAGTGATTTTAATCACAGCCAATTTGATGTAGTGGTTAGGAACATGGACTCTGGGAGAACTGGGTTTGATTCCCCCCCCCCCCACTCCTCCACGTGCAGCTGTTGGTGTGACCGTGTGTCAGTCACAAGTTATTTCAGAGCTGTTCTCTCAAGAGCGGTTTTCAAAGAGCTCTCTCAGCCCCACCTACCTTACAGGGTGTCTGTTGGGGGGGAAGGGAAGGGAAAGGAAAGGAAATCATAAGCCGCTCTGAGACTCCTTTGGGTTGTGAAGGGCGAGATATAAATCCAATCTCCTCCTCTTCTTCCTCCGTGAAACACAAAGGTTGGTGATTTATAAAAAAATAAATGTAATACAATTATGTAAACAGCTCTTCATGTGCTCATGAAGGGCTTTTTAAAAATTATTCCACGGTACCATATAGCTTCCGTTAGCATTCTGCTCTGCATTTAGAATATAAAATAGCTTGTCTGGCCAGTGCAGGGGGGGGGGGCGCTCCCTCGAGAAGTATCACATTGTCATGCCTTTTTCCATGTCCCTGAGGAAGCATCCTCACAGATGGGTACGTGAGAACACACGTGATAAACTCACTTTGCATCCCTGAGTTACAGCAGGCAAAAACCACAACACACTATTGTTGATAATACAGCACACAATCCTAAGCCATTGATGGAGTTGCCATAAAACTGATGGCATCAGCAAAAGGATGTTGAGACAACAGCACACCTGCTTAAAAGGAAGTGAAAGGTAAACTTGGCTAGGAATCCTGTATGCTGAACCTCGAAACAAGAATACTGGGAGAAAGAGAGATAGACGGGAAGTCTAATAATACAGTCCAAAGCAGTGGACTCAAAAGGATTTAGGATTGTCCTGTTTAGAATTGCTGCTGTGAGTACTAGAAAGCTAAGTGCGAAGAGATCTCAGAGGCAGATGCCTATAGGAAGGTGAGCAGCAGGCATGACCAAAGAAGAGGAGATTAAATTAGATTTATACCCCACCCTTCACTCGGAGTCCCAGAGCAGCTTACAAAGTCCCTTCCCCTCCCCACAACAGTCACCCTGTGAGGTAGGTGTGGCTGAGAGAGCTCTGAAAGAACTGTTCTTTCAAGAACAGCTCTAACAACTATGGCTTGCCCAAGGTCATCCAGCAGCTGCAAGTGGAGGAGTGGGGCACTTAACCACTACACCAAACTGGCTGGAGAATGACCTTAAGGAAAGGAGAGGCCAGTGATATAGGCTGCCAGAAACCTGGTATTGCTCTGAGTAGGTGGAAGCACTCTTCCCTAAAGAGAGAAAGGCAAGAGAGGGTTGAGCAGAGGACTGAACAGGCAAGGATAGTAGGGTTAAAGGGAAATGTGTTGGCAGTATTATATCAAATTATCAAGTTGTGATCAGCATATCTCTAGTTACAGGTGATAAGTACAAGGAAGCTTGGAGTTAATTAGATGCCAAAATATGTGTTGGATCTTGAGCCAAAAGGAGAAGTGGTGTATACATTTGTGAGTAAATACATGACAATGATAAATGATAATGTTTCTGCTTTAGGATGGGTGAGGGAAGTTCACTGACTTTCTGGAAGTGCCTTTTGATGTAGCGCAAAGACATCTGTCCAGAGTTCAAAGTTGTTTCATGAGTGCTGAGCAAAATACACCGATTCTGGCATACAAAATACAGTGTTATGCTAGTGTGCCATTATAACCACATTCCTGTCTCCAAACCAAATGGATTTGCTGGGCAATCACTCATCCTCTGTTCCAGGGCTTTGCCTTTGAAACAGGCTTTCATTGAAATTCATCATACTGGGCTTTTTAGTAGAACACACAGTGAGATTTAGCCATAAGAGGGGTTCTGGATTAAATGAACCCAAGACAGGGAAGAGAACTGGGTTGCTTGAACATCCTCAACACAGGGCATTTACTGATTTGCTTTCTTTCTTGGAGGCAACGATACTCCCTTTGCCCCCAGCATCCTAGGAAGAGCTGTTCTACTGTTTGCCTTCATCTGCTTTAAAGGCTGCATTGAAAAGGTTATCTTCTCCTTGACTTCTGACATCTGTATTGGATTAATACCACAGACCCAGGCACACATGAAAATTTACGTTCACAGAATGCAAGTGTTTAGAAGGGGGCTGTAGCTCAAACTGTGCTGTAATCTTCAAAATGAGGGTGGCAACTTGTTTTTCTCACACCTAAAATGTTCACAGCAGGTGCTGTTATTTTCCATGTGTGCCCACCTGGTGGAGCCATCGCACCAATTCCAACAACATCGCTGCTGCACGAACTTGATGGTCCCAGGCCTACCCCTAGGGCAACGAAATGGGACCACTTGCAGACCAGATAACAGGTTTTTGCACAGCTGGGGTTTGCTGGATATTAGTTTCATAAACTAAAGAAGATATTCCCCAAAGCAACCTGATGAGGACTGAGCAGGCTTTTTGCTCTTGTTATATGAGGAGGAGGAGGAGGATTAGACTTGTTGAAATCTCAACAGACTACAGATATGAGGTGTGCATTTCCTAATCCTAATTTCTTCAGGCCAGGAAATGTTTAGTTTTTAAGGTCTCAGATACATTAAATAGTGTGTGGGATGGGGTTAATGAGATCCAGAAGAAATTCACGCAAACACTTCCCTGAAACAGAGAAGTGGGGAGACTGTTTGTATCATGTAATCAAAGGCAAAGTTAGGACCGTGGATGCATGTTTTAAGGTGCTCATTTCCTAATCACAATGCTTGTACATATAAAAAGCCTTCCCTACTTCTGGGCAAGCATGGAAGGGCTCATTGCCCTTCTTGAGGCACCGAAAGTAAAATGGGGAAGGGGAAATCAATCTGCTCGAAGTATCTTCTGTGTGTCTTTCAAGTGCCATGCCGGGGGTGGGCGGGCATGTGCAAGATTATTTAATGAACCAAAGTTGCCCATTTTAATTCAGGCATCCTCATGGATTGCACTTTGGATAACTCCACGGAACAATCCGTGCCATATATCTTTGATGGGAGGGGTGCTGTTGTGGCTAGAAATAAGACATATGCACAAGTCAATGGCTAAGATGGTTTTGAAGATGCGTGTCAATTGGGAATCGGCTCCTGCTGAGTGAATTGGGCCCTGTTGGTGATCTCTGTTTCAGTGGGACCCTCCTGCACTCTGGCTTTGTTGCTGTGTAACATGACCAGGAATGGGGAAGCCTTATGTGAACTGGGTAGGGGGTAGACTCAACAACCTCCATTGAAATTGTGAAGGCAAATGGACTGTGATCTGGGACACAGCTGGGCAGGAGACACCCAGGCACATTTAGATCCCATCTCACTAGAATACTCAAGTGTGCTTCTTTTGTTTTTCTTAGCCAACTGAAAGGCTGCTATTCACCTTTAAAGGACAAAAGTAAAGCAATGCCTTTGAGATATCATTGTGGGATGGGAACTAAATCTGCCCCATCTCCTGCCTACAGAGACAAGAGACCCTGTTAGAATGCTGAGTCTTCCTGTGCTACGTTGCATTCTAAGTGAACTGTCTTCCTGGAGAGGGAATTTCCACTTGGTTGTATGAGCTGGAGCTCATTCTGCTGAGCATTCTGTGACTTCTGTCTTTGCAGTTTAATAGGTGACTTGTAAATGCAGTAACCTGAAATGGTTGTTGTTCTGCACTGTCCTGATTTCCAAAGATTCATAGCACTGGCTGCTCCATTTGACACCTCTGGGATTTGTAGCCCCATGGCAGCTGTGAAAATTGGGACGCTTATATATAGGCCCTTAATTGTGGAATCCTGAGCAGTATTTTAGTCACCCAAGATTGATAGCTTTTACAAACTTGAGTACTGATTCCAAACTGCATCACTAAATGTTTTATGAACCTTTTAAATAGTTCCAGTGAGGACCATTCATGGACGATGAATTTATCCGAATGAAATCAATATACCTACAGTTCCTTTCCTGGTATCTTATGTAATATACCAGCCACTGGAAAATGGACATACCCCACAAAACCAAAGACTTCTAAACAAAGTAAAGGCAACAGCCATCAGTACTTATGACTGCTGCCCTGTCTTTGACAGCAGCTTGGATAATCTGGTTTAACCTGAGTTTATTAGAGTTTGGGAGCTAAGCAGGGTTGGCCACAGTTAGTACTTGAATGGGAGACCACCAAGGAAGCCTGGGGCTGCTACACAGAGGAAGGCAATGGCAAACCAGCTCTGCTCCTCTCTTGTGGCAGGTCTTCTGGGTCTCAAGTCTTTCTAAGTCCTGCTGCCTGAGATCTTCAACCTGTGATATTGAGATTAAAAACTCAAAACTGTGGTTTGCATGTACTGTGGTGGTCTCTACAGTGTACTGTGGTTGACTCTACAGTGAAAATACAATGGCAATTCTCACCTGTCCAGTGATATACCAGACTGTAACATGTACTCATTGTCCATAATGAAGAGTTTCTACTTGGGTCCTCTTTAAAGGAAACAATGCACAAATATCTCGTTTTCAAACGTCTGTTAGTTATGCATCATTAGCCATTTTCAGTCATGGTTTTGAGACATCTACTTCACATACCACATAAACAGTTCTCTTAATATGCATGTTTGCATTGTTGCATAAGTAGGGGTGCAATGTGCATCTCCTCCAGCTCCAGTCCACGCAATCAGAAACCTAGGAAATATGCATGTGGCTCAATCTTCACAAAACAGCAAGTAGGTATTGAGAGTACTAGGCATGGTGGATTGTCCCACTACATGTGGTAGGAGTGCCAAAATTGTAATGATGGAAAGAGCTTTTGGTTACACATATACTAAAACTACGACTTTGGGAGTGATATGGAAATATCTCAACCATTCTGGTGTTCCCAGTAGTCTGTGAGAATGTGTATTTATGTATTTGTGTGTGTGCACACATAAACTAGTGTCTTTAGGTGTAAGAAAGTAGTTGTTTGACTTCAGAAGAAAATAGCTGAGAGACAACTTCCTTGTACAGAAGAAGATTAACAAAAAAATCCAATTAGTAATTGTTTTCTGTTGAAACAATTTGTCACCCTCAGTTCTGTAATCCAGTGAAGGGCTGTCACATAGAGGATGGTGCGGAGTTGTTTTCTGTTACCACAGAAGATCGAGCCAGAACCAATGGGCTGAAATTTAATCAAAAGAGTTTTTGGCTGAACATTAGGAAGAACTTCCTGACAGAGTGGCTCCTCAGCGGAACAGACTTCCTCGGGAGGTGGTGGGCTCTCCTTTGGAGGTTTTCAAACAGAGGCTAGATGGCCATCTGACAGCAGTACTGATTCGGTGAATTTAGGCAGATCATGAGAGGGAGGGCAGGAAGGGTTGCATCAGTGCTTAGTTCTCATGGCCCTTTCTTACACACCTAGGGAAGTGCTGGTTACCACTTTGGGGTCAGGAAGTTAGGCCAGGGATCCTGGAGGGGGTTTTTTGTTTTGTTTTTTGCCATTTTCTGGGTATGGCGCAAGGGTCACTGAAGGAGTGGGGGGGGGGGCAGGTGGTATTTGTGAACTTCCTGCATTGTGCAGGGGGTTGGATTAGATGACCATGGAGGTCCCTTCCAACTATGATTCTATGATTCTAGTGTAAGAACCAGGTTATTACTCACAAACATTTACAGTATAAGCCCCCCTTTCGTTTTGCAATTAAATATGAAAAGACAAATCCATGGTTTCGTTGACAATCTAAGTTTAATCATTTTGCAATTCATAATGATGCCTGTAGGCAGATATTCAAATCACTGTTCCCCTTTTTAAAATACACAATTATATTTTACATTGCATAGAGAGATTAAATGTGAGTGAGAAGAATGAGATCACTATGCTGGAAGTGGAATCGTTAAAATGGACTTTCTTGACCTGTCTTGAAACCTCTCAGTGTGTTAAGTCTTTTAGTTTTCCACCTTTAATTTTACATGTTTCAGAAATGAAATGCAAGGCACTTGCTTTTTAGAGGCCATTTGTATCTTGTAGTATGGATTTTAACCATCCTATAAAGGTAAAAATCAGTGTCTTTTGCTAGACATAACCATAAGAAACCAACCCTATGCTTGTTCATAAGAAAGCACGCTTTAAGCAGGGATTTCTTCATTTAACCGACATGAATACACACAAGACCTTGTTCCCTCTCACATCAGGGTAAAATGAAGACATTTCCACATCAATTGGAGAGCTGTGCCAATTTGACGGGGTCTATTGTGAGAAGGGAAGCTTGCTTTGCTGGAAAAGCTCCTTTCTAAATTTAGGTCCAGTTTTTAAACTTAAAGGATTGAATACAATGCAGATTTGGTATGTCAGGAAACTATGTAATTTAAAAATGCTCATGTAGCCTGGGTATCTTACAGCAGGGACTTGAGCCATCTCTACCACAACCCATCCAGGCTGAGTTACTTGGACTTGAACTTCTGCAGTCAGTGGACACAATCCAGGAGAAGTCAGTGGTGCCCAGCAGCGTGATTGCATGCGAGTTTACTTGGCAGTGAATCCCACTTTTCTTTAGACACTTCCCCAAGGATTTGTACAGAGGGCCATGCAGCCTTAGTATCACTGAAAACAAAAAGCAGCCTGATCTTTTACATGTGTACTCAGAAGTAAATTTCACCATTTAGTGTGGCTCATTTCTAAATAAGGGTATATAGGATTACAACCTTAGTCATGCCACACACTTCTATGGGGGTTAATTGCTGCTAACTTTTTGCTGAATCATAACTATTGGGATGAAACTGGGGCCAAGGGCAGCTTTAGCCATGTAGAAGATCAGTTTGTGTGAACTCATGTTTTGTTTTGCTTTTTTAATTCCCTTCTAAATAGCAGGATACAGGAAGTAGACAAACTAGACACCGACGCTCTTAGTATATTAAATTTAATGATAGATTACACTGAATGATGTAAAAACAGCAGTTTGCCAGAATTATAGTCTTCTGCAAAATGTGAAAATAGTCTTAGAAAATGGTTTGTCATATTCTGTGACACAGCAGCTTTCACTGATACTAAAGTTACATGATAGGAAGGCTCAGTTGTGGTTTAGTCGTTCTCCTTGTCTTCAGTTTATTTCTCCAGTTTGCCCACTAAAAGAAGACATTTTGATTACTTGTGATTCCTTGTCTCTCTAGGCTCGAGACTTCTCATGAAATTCAGTGTCTCATTATCCTCAGGTTCTTGTGACCTCAGTGTATGTCAGTTCAGGGGAACCAAGTTGCTTGGTGAGAGTTAATATTGTAAAGTAGGGCTATTTTTGTAGGAAAAGCCCAGCAGGAACTCATTAGCATAATAGGCCACACCCAACTGCAGAAACCCATTAGCATATTAGGCCACACCCCTGACAGTGCAGTTCCCTCCCAGGATTGGCATCCCCAGGTGCCCCGTGGCTTGCAGGGTGTCTGGGGAACCCGAGGAGGGGAGGCAGTTTAAACTGCCTTCCCGTCCTGGATCGGCTTGGCTTCCCCAGGCACCCCACGACTTGCGAGGCACCTGGGGAACCCAAGGTGGGGGAGGCTGTAGGCATGGTCTACTCGGAAGCCAGCCAGAACTCCGTTCCTGTGTGTTCCTGCCCAAAAATAGCCCTGTTGTAAAGTAAATGACTGCACTGCTAACTTCCATAATACCAGCGCTTGCACGCCACTAGCCCTAAACCTCTTCCCACTTAGCGGAAACCCTAGCAGTGCAATCCTAAACATTCCTTTCTAAATCCATTGAAGTCAATGGGTTACTCCAGTAACTGTTTAGGATTGCACTGTAAACCTCACATTGAATCAACTCCAATAATGCCCTTCAGCTAAGAGAGGAGTCTGACTACATCAAAATAAAGCTCCCCATGCACTCAGTGGAAGGCAAGTGCTGGACTGTATACCAGGGACCCGATGACTGAAAATGTCTTAACACATCTGCTAAATAAGTAACGGCCAACTTTTGTTGGCAAGTGTGCTCCAGGTCACACAAAGCTGCCTTGATCAGACCATTGGTCTATCAAGGTCAGTGCTTTCTACTCTGACTGGCAGCTGTTCTCCAGGTTTCCATGTAGCTGTTTTAACATTACCTACTACCTGATCCTTGATGCCAGGGACTGAACCTGGGACCTTCTGAATGCAAAGCAGATGTTCTACCACTAAGCCATGATCCCACCCCAAAGACAAAAGTATGACAGAATGCTAGTCCTATCATAGTCTTTCCTTTAGTCTGAGCCAGTAGGACAGTTCCAGAGGTGGGTGAGACAGTTCCAGAGGTGGGCAAGAGTGTGTTGTAGACCTTCCTCCTCCTGTGCAAGTGTGCCACAGAAACCTGCTGTAGGTACCACTTGCCATGACTGTTCCACAGATCAGTCACCGTCTCTTACACTGGCAAGCCTTTCTTTGATTCTGAACCTATGTCTCCCTCCAATGTGAAAAGAACTATGGCTCAGCCATTTATTTACTGAAGATAATCTGCTGTTCTTCGCCACAGCCAGTGTCAAAGAATATAACAAGCCAAAATGATCCCAGTGGAATGTTCAAACCTGCTTCCATTCTTTTCCCCAGCATGAATACACTGACATTGTAATGGTTTTGTGTTAAATGAATCAGCAGATTGACCCAAACATAGATGCTCTCTTTTATCAGTCTTATAGTTACAAAAACTGTACATTACAAACAGTATAGAAACAAGCTGAAAAGAATGTGCCACATGTCCTGGCTAATTATCTATATGCAGTTTTAAATTTACAAGATATAAAAGAAAGTAAAGCCTACTCCCTTATAGTGCACAGTTATTGTGTTGTTTTTTTTAAAGATATACCACTAGTTGAATGGAAGTTATCAAAGGACTCTAATTTCCCCCAGCGCAGAGGATAAGAGCGAGATCATTCCGGAAAAGTTTTCCTTTGTCGGACAAGGCCATGATGCTCTTCTTGTATGTTGCAATGTTGTTAATGTCTAATTCCTGGGGGTTTGGAGGGGAAAGAGAGAATGCTTTATTGTCAGTGATCAGAACATACATGCAAACTGCCAGCGCTACATGGAAAGAGGCTGTATAGCACTATTTCATCCAGTTTTAAAATGGAGAAGCAAAGGATTGGATCTTACAAACTTTCATGATAGCGAGAGGGAGGAAGAACCCCTTCTGAGCATTGAAAAGGCTCTTCCAGGAAATCAAGGACACTTCATGGACAAAAGCCATTCCAGATGAGGGGATGCAGCGAGATCAAATGGAAACCGCCACTGTAGTAAGCATACTTCTAATAAATGTGCCTAGATATGTTTTAGAACATTGTATTTTGGCATATTTCCTTAGGTTAATTGGGGCATCTCCAAACAAGGGGTTAGATCAAACCCCTCGGGTCTTATCTAAAGGTATACTTCTGTAAGCAGAAATTTCCTGTGAGTGGAAAGACCCCTTTGAATTAACCCTTAGTGTTTGTTTTAAACTTGTATTTTATTAAAAAGGCTATACTTTTACAACATATGCATATTTGCTTACCACAAATGCATAAATATCATTTATATAGTACTGGTAGTATAGAAAGCCATTGTAATAGGAACGTTACCAAAAAAAAAATTGCCTTGATTTGCAAAGAGGCCACAATGCCAAACAAAGAGTCTGCGTGCACCTAAATAAACCATTTATCACCCACCAGGAGCACCAGTAATACAATTACATATAATAGAATCTGCAGTGCTGAACGCTATTTTTTTTAAAAAATAATCTATTATTACTGCAAATAAACTTTTAATTACCTTGCCATTGGCATGGTGTATTTATTTTTAATCAGTCTAACCAATAAATGTCTCCCATAGATCCAAAAACGATATTTTCCATTTCCAAACCCCTGGCCATCATTACTCTCTCTGTGAGTTTGCACATAATGGCCCTGTCCCAACATCTAGTGAGCCAGTGTTTGAGCAAAGGACAAGTACTGGACTTCCACTGTTGGGCAACATTAGATTTGGCAGCTGCTATCAGAAATCACATAAACATTTACGAGGATAAGAATCACGTATTCTTCCATCTACAGTACAGGAGCAAGAGTTTCAGAACAAGAGGAAGTTGGGGAACCTCTGATTTCTTTAACTTTGTCTACAACTCATTTCCAGAAGCCTTGAATGCAAAGAACCACCACATGTGGAAACCATCACCGCTGGCATCACATCCTCTCCACTACACAGCAGATGCACCATTGTCGCTTATTTGTTGCAGAAGATACTTTCATTATTGGGGTTGGGGAACACCTTTACAAAAAACTTATAGGAATACAGGATGCTGGGTTTTTCCTCTCAGTTTTTCCTAAGGACAAAGATGAGTTTTTCCTAAGGACAAAGATGAGAGGAATGCTAACAGGTGACTCTTGACTGAAATGACTGTGTGAATAGTACAGAACTGATAGTACTTTGCTAAAGTGAAAGTGGGAATAAACTTCTATCGTGATATGATTGATGTGAAGACGCTTGTTATGCCCTACTTCTAAATATACTGGATTGGATCCTAAGAATTGCAAGTGATTTCTGCTTGTAGAATAGATCACTGCTGTCTCCTGCTTACTGCTGCAACCCCTGGGGTCACACGAAAGCTGAGGTTGAGGCAGTGTGGGAGCTGGAGACAGGAAAGGATGGAAATAAGCAAGCTCCCCTTGTGCGAGCAGAACAGGATTCTGCTCACACAATAATTAGTGGACTCCTGGCTTCTAGCTTTCCAAAAGCTCTGTGACAATGATAATAAGACAGTGAGTGTTGTACAGCAGCTAGAGTGTCAGACTAGGGCTCAGGCTAGCTTGGTTCAAATTCTCACGATTCATGGTGTTCGTTGGTTGACTCTGGGCCACAGTCTTTCTCTTTCAGCCCAATCTACCTCACAGAGGGGGAGCAAACCATGGGTTGGATCCCACCAGCTTTTTGGAGAATAGAGGATGGCTTCCCCTTGACCAGCACAAGAGCTTTGCTGAGGATCATGGGACCTACATGAAGAAAAGCCACTTGGGATGGGGACTGTAGTGAGGACAAGAATTAGGTGAGATGGAGTGGAAAAGCTGACTGGATTCAACTCCATGTATGTTGCCATGAACTTCTTAGAGAAAAGACAGGATAAAAATGCAATAGATGGATAGAAAAGTATCTTGACTGATTAGACCATTTAAAATACAATTCAAATGCACCTCTAGCAGAAATAAAAACATTGACATTACCGTTTTGTTCTTTTCGCAAAGATTTTTCAGCAAAGCATCAAGCTCCTGTTCATCTATGAAGCCACTTCCATCCTGGGGGGAGGGGGTAAGGAGAAGGGCATTTCTAACATTAATTTCAGCCACTTAAGAGTTGAATTATTTCCTCATGCAGAACATTTAAGAACAGTTCTTTCATGTCTTTTTGTTTTGTAAAAATGTATACTTACCGAGTCAAATGATTCAAATGCTTTACTGAATTCGTTTTGACTCATTTTGACACCCTAACATTAAAAAAAAAAGATGGTGGTTAGAACCATTGTGATTGGGGTTGATATGAATGTAAACCACACATCTAAACTTGAAAACATGAAGCTGCATACCTTAAATTTAAGGAGAAAGTTTTCCTGTACTGGGAGCAATCTTTGGAGAAAACACAAGGGTAGGTGAAACGGTTACTGAGCTGTTATATAACTTGAAAGGTATAGTACACAAGGTCTACAAGCATATCTGTAGAAAAAACAGGAGAGAAGTAGTGGCCTCCATGGATACCGAGCAGCAGGTATTTAAACTGAGCTGCACACATGCACCCCAGTGCATTCTGGGTGGGTAAAATGCTTCTTCAGAGACAGCACTACTTGTTATTGAGATGATTCTATTGCATTTCCTTTGTATTGTAAAAGAAACATTTCTTGCCATCTTTGGAGGGCCCAAAGTGCTTTGTATATATTGTGTTAAATCCAAAATACCTGCCCAAACAGAAGGCACTTTTATTTGTGCAAGCCATAAGAACATAAGTGGAGCCTGCTGGGTTGGACCAGTTGTCCATCTAGTTCCATATACTCTTTCACACAGCAGCCAACCAATTGTCCAGGAGAGCCAAACTAATATGACCTTCCTATGATGTTGCTTCCTAGCGCTGGTATTTAGGTGTGCTGCCTCTGTGCAGAAAGGTTTCTGTTAGTCATCATGGCTGGTGGCCATTGATGAACTATTTTCCTTGAATCTTCTGTGGATCACTCTAACCCCTCAGTGGTGTGTGAAGTTCCCACCTGCTCTGTAACCCAGCAGAAGCCAGCCACTGTCCTGCCGTGACTGTGGCTGGACACGAAGGTGGGTTGTGGCTCAGTGGCAGAGCATCTGCTTTCCATGCAGAAGGTCCAAGTTTCAGACTCACCGGCATTTCCAGTTAAAAGGGTGAGGTAGTAGGTGATGTGAAAACCTCTAGCTGACTCCCTGAAGAGTTACTGGCACAGAGTAGACAATACTGATCTTGACAGACCAGCGAAGGTCTGATTCAATATAAAGCAGCTTCAAATGTATTCTATGCTGCTCCAGAGGATCACCTGACCTCCAGAAGCAATTTTTTTTGCTGGCATTCAGGCTGAATAAGGCAGGGAGAATGAAAAGAGCTATTCAGTGAATGAAAAAAAATTGCTTTAGGTTCTTTGGATTCCACCTACTTGCTTGTAACCTACTACTTGCTTCCATTGATGGAGTTCCACTTCCTTTATCAGAGGAACAGGGCAAGTCCATCTTCTACTGTGTCTGCTAAGTTCATTATCTGCTGTGGACTATGTTTTCCCCTATGTTCTTGAAGGTTTGCTGACTTCCAGAACAGGGAGGGGAGCTCATTGGACTACAGTAGGAAGGGGAAGGAGGAAAGCACCACAAGTCCATAAGCAGATCTCATTGGATACAGGCCAGTATTTTGTAATCCTTATAATAACATTAGTCTCTCCATATTGCAGAAGTGGGGCAAAGGCCGAAAGAGAATGGCTTACCTAAGCCTACCCAGTTTCTGGCTGAGAAAAAAAAAACTGAACTGGAATCTATCCCAGTGCTACTCACTCTATTAACCAACAGTCATTTTTTAACTGAAGTCTTTTTCAAGGGAGCTGACTTTGAAGAAGGGTTGTGCTCCCAGAATGCACTGGGTCTTTGCAGCTTATTTTAATAAGCTATTTTCTCAGCACCCATTTTGTTGAGGTTGTCTTTCCATCTCTTCCTCTTTCTACTGATTAGTGCAAACCTCCATTTATTTATTTTTTATCATTCTCTTAAATACATACTTGGCCATTTCAGTCAGTTCCAGCTTTCCATCATTGTTTTCATCAAACATCCGGAGCTGAAAGAGCATAGGAGAAGTTGTGTGAACTTTCTTTTCTTTTCTTTATTTATTTTGCAAGATACACAAAAATCATTCACTAAAGAGAATCTTCAAATTCTGGGCATTTGCTTGTTAAATACAATATTGGAACTAAATTATATGAAACCTATTCCGTTTGCTATTTAATATTTTTTCCCTGTAGCCAAACACATTCATGGCCCTGAAAAGGTAGAGGGGAGTATAAATCAGAGATTGGCAAAAACTGATTCCCATAATTGAAAAGGTCTTGTGATTATGTAAAAACAAAACAACCTCCCTCCCCCCCCCCCCAAAAAATTCCTCTTAGGGCTGTTGTGTCAAAAGTACACTGAACCAGAATTAGTGAGATATGCTATGTATACAAGCTGATTAAGCACGCGAGGTTTCTCCTTTTCCCCAAATAACAGTCCCCTCCCAATGCATACTATAATTCAAACCCAGGTTTCAATCCACCAGCATCTGCACTGCATGAGAGCCTGTGCATTCCTACTGAAACACATGAAGGCCTACAGCAGCATCTGCTAGGTTTTTCCCAGTTATAATTTCCAAGACCTTTGTATGAGAGCTCCTCTTCTTGTTCCTGAAGCCTAGACAACCTTCAGTTGAGGGGGAGTAATGAAAGAAGACCACAGAATGACCTGCACAAATATCTTGGTGGTCTTCAGAAAGGCAGTAGGGCTGTATTTCTATGAATGAAATTGCTCAGCCTTACCATGATGTCTGTGTATTCTGTCAGCTTTGAATCATCAATCTGCTTATTTGCTTTCTGTAGCAAGTCTTTCAAGAAACTCTGGAACAAAATAAACACAAGTGATTAAGAGATGTCAAAAATCAAATCATTTGCCTGGTTTGCCTTGACGATGAGGCGTTTGTTTGAAATTCATGATCAATTACAAATGTACCAGACAAGTTCACTCGGTTCTTCTGCAATTCAACCTTGCTTTTATGTACAATTAGACAATATGAAAGATAGGGTTGCCAGCCTCCAGGTGGTGGTTGGAGATCTCCTGGGATTGCAGCTGATCTCCAGATGACAGATATCAGTTCCCTTGGAGAAAATGGATGCTTTGAGGGGTTGACTTTATGGCATTATACTCCACTGAAGCCCCTCCCCTCCCCAAACCCTGCCCTCCCCAGACTCCATCCCCAAAATCTCCAGTAGTTTCTCAACTAGGAGCTGGCAACCCTAGAAAGAACAAAATTATACATTTATTTAACAGTAGAACACAGAAATCAAGATCAGTCTTTTAGGCACCGCCCCTTCATCCCTGAGTCAATCAGTTCCCAATGCCGGTCATTTCAAGAAATGCAGTTTATTGAGACAGTGATAACTTCAGGTGCATAATGTAACTTTGTTAGAACTGGCTAAAAAGGTGCAAAGCAAGCAATTATACTCTAAGCATATATCCTGCCCATGGCTCTGGGCCAATTAGGGACAGGTAAGAGCCTGCCAGAATAATGGACACTAGGTCACAGGGAAAAGCTGACACTAAGGAGAAAAAAGACATTAAAGGTTGCTTTGGCAGGCTAAGAGAGATAACAGGATGGAGGCAGGAGGAGAAGCAAAACCTAAAATTTCAGACTGCCTTCCTCTCCATGGCAACCAGGCCGAATAGCGGTGGGGTCTGACACATAGGAAGGCTGCTACTTCTAAACAGGAACTCCCATTCCAAACTACGTTCCTTTCTACTTTTTAACCTTGCAGAATCTCCCTTTTGAAATTGCAGAAAGGACTGCAATTGTGTGCAGACCCAGCAGCTGCCTTAAATAGGCAGCAATCAAGTGAAGGGGTAACTAAACCCAGCACTCCACTGCCCCCTCCCAAACTATTGACTAATGCCATCAGCAATTCTTGAGGTCCATTTTGTGAACACCAATGATTTCCATGCAGATCCTGATGGATTAACTTTACAAACCGCATGTACATCAGTGCTTGTGTGCACAGTTCCCTATCTGGGAAGGGAAATAGGTACAGAAACCCAACTCCGCATGTATGTTGGACCGGAATAATTAACTTTAATCCCACAGTAAGATGCTATATATCAGCTAGGCAACAATGGTAAATATGATTCAGTGCTAATTTGAAGCATGTCAGGCAGACATAGTATGGATAATCCACACAAATACCTCTTTGCTGGCTTGGGTTCTCTGAATGTAAAAGAATGCTCCGTGAATGTTGCATCCCTCCACTGGGGGTGTGGTGTGCATACAATGAACCATGCTGGGTAGGCATCATGAACTATATCTGTTTGGTCCTATACTTCTCTGCCATGTCCATTTCCCAATGTCTTCTTTCTCCCTCTTGTGTTTCACTTTTCACTTTCCTTTATTTCCTTTCAGCGATTAAAATTAGTTTGACCCCCTGGCCTAAGGACAAAGCTAAAAGGCACATTTGTCCTGCAGACACTTCCTCTAAGAGTTCTTTTACCAAATCCAAATACCGGCCTTTTATTTGTTTGTTTTAAGAAATGTCTATAAAATGGCACATTTTAATAAAATGCCCCATTTGCTGCACTCAGAGGAGTAGGCTGACATTCCGGTATCATAATGGAATGGAATTCCCTGTGGCAGAAACATGGAAGGCTGATCAGCAGTTCTGCCAGTAGGGGAGGTAGGTGGAGAGCTTAGCTCAGATACATCATTTTTCTGATTCAATTCTAGACTTTGGCTTTGTGGGAAGACAGCTGAGAGGGAGGGCAGAGCTCTCTGGCTTGCTTCAGAACTTGCCCATCTAACTGTTTTCCAACTCCTCACTATAATTTTGACCCTTTTGTCTCTGTAGAACTGAATGCTGCCAGTCAGTATTTTTGTTGATGATGGGTTTTTCCTCTTCTCCTTTGAAGACACATTCCATAGCGGCACATGTTCCTTTTTGCCAGTGGAGCTGATGCAGTGAGTAAGTTGCTTTGCTAGACTTAAACCCACACACACCCTTTTTTTTCTTTTGCTGTGTGAAATGATACTTGTTTTCCCAGCAGATCATTTGACTGTCCTAGTTAAGTGACATTTAAAATTCTTTATTAAGTAAGAAATCTGGAGAGCTTGGGAATTGTAAGTGCCTATCAGCTATAAGCAAAATTCACACACCTGTTCTAACCTCTTTATATTATTCTTTGGAGTATTGGTACTTTTTTGATATTTTGGACCAGAATTTTTAGCTGACACTGATAATTGGGGAGAGAAAGTTAAAGATTACATGGCGTGAGCTGTGCTCGAAACAGTGACCAAACTGTAACATGAAGCCAGCTGAGTAAGTAAAGACTAATCCCAAGGTTCCGTTCCTCAAGTGGTGACTATCAATATGCATTTGCCTCACAGCCATGCTTGATCTTGCCTCTTCAAAGCATGGAAACAACAGTCAGTCTAGGAACAACATTATTTCCAGGAAGTACCAGGCGGATGCACCAATGAGGAGCAAATCATATTGGTTAGATTCAAGCCCAGTACCGCCTTAGAGACCAACAAAATGTTCAGGGTATAAGCTTTGAAGAATTAATGCTCCCATCATCAGTACAGTTTGTAATTCTCAAATAGAGGTGATTGTGAATTAGCTTTTTTATTTTTAAGGTAATTGTCCATAAGAAACCTTTGCAGCAAAAAATTTCAGGAAATAGAAAATGGGCACTTAATTTTCATAATAAGGCATCCCTTCTATACATGAGTGGAATGGAGGTATAAATTCAGTGTGCTACCAATGAAGACTTGCATTTGTCACCTAGAGGCACACTAGATATCATACTAGATTAGATATTTTACTAGATTATCATACTAATTACCCTGTGACAGAAGTCCACCCACTCAATATATTATACCAAGTATATATGGCTCAGTTAGAGCTGTATTTTCCCAAAGTCACAGCATGATTCAGGTGTATATAGGCAATCTTATGAATGCTGAACTGAATATGATCATACTAGATGGCTAGATAACTAGATAGACTCTGTTCTAGAGGGCCCATTAATCCATCTATCCAGGGGTCATTTCAAGCAGGAGCTCGGAGGAGCTCAGCTCTGGGAGTTGGTGCCAGGCCTCCCCCCGCCATAGGGGAATGCCTGCTTGTATCATGGCTGCAGCAAAATGACCCCGTCCCCTGGAAAGGCCTTTGTTCCTCCGACCAGCCTTCTGAAGGCTTCAGCCACCACTAAAGCTATCCTCCCAGAACAGTGGTATTTCTGAGGCTTGGATTAATAGCTGTCCCCTCTCTGCCAGTTCTTCCTTCCTTCCCTCCTTCCTTCCTTCCTTCCTTCCCTCCTTCCTCTCTCTCTCTCTCTCTCTTCTTTCTTGCCTTCTGACATACTTCCGGTGATGTCAGGTGGTGTAGCATATGCAAATGAGTTATGCTAATGAGTTATGCTAATGAGCTCCTGCACCTCTTTTTCTACGAAATGACCCCTGCATCTATCCTAGTTCTGCCTGCTCTGCCTAGTAGAGGCTCCTCAAAGTTTCTGCCAAGTGGCTTTCCCAGCCCTGCTGTGTTTAAACTGGAGATGCCAGGGATTGATTCCAGCACTTTGTACACACCAAACATACTCTGTGCCACTGAGCGATGGGATCTGGCATTCTTTTACATATTACCAACACACATGTTGGCTTCAATAGGATGAGTAACAAAGCTAACAACCAGCCTCTGCACTCTTGTTGCCACACAGCCCGTGCCAAATGCTGCACCCTGCCTCCAGAAGAAGGGCTGACACGTTTGGGAGGAGGCTATTTCTGATGTTTTACAAACTGATGGACAAGATATTACATTCAGTGACGCTTAGTTGTAGTAGAAATTTACAGCATTTTTACTAAAAGCTATTTTTGCAAAAGCTACTATTCAGAATCCCTCTCTGTGCCTTCAGGGGCTGTTGTGTCATTAAGGCTGATTTTTACTATTAAAACCATAAACAGAATGGGTTCAGGGTACCTAAAGAATTACCTCCTCCCATGCAAGTTACACACTGCATCAGAGGGTGTGTTCCAAATGTTGCTATGATCCAGTCTACATTCTGGGTAGTTGTCCAGTGTCCCAGTGCTATCAAGGAGCATATAGGCAACTTCAAAGATGCATCATTATGCATGCTTATACCAACAGCCCATGTAGCATAGTGATTACATAATCAGACCTGAGCAGCCTGGGTTTAAATCAACACCCAGCCATGAAGCTCACCTGGTGACCTTGGACTAGTCATTATTTCTCTGCCTACCCTACTTCACAAGCTTTGTGAAGACAGTATGGGGGGAAAGAACCAGAGCTTTCTGGAAGAAGGGTGGGATAGAAGTGAGATTTTAAAAAACCTTCAAAAGTGAGCTAGGTGGTTACTAAGGACACGGCTTCTTGACTGTGGCACCTCAACTATGGCAGTCCTTCCACATAACTCTTCAGCTGGTGCCAAACCTGATATTAATGACAGATCAAAACTTGCCTATTTGTCCATTTAGCGTCTGACTGTTAATGGGAGCCTTGCTATTGCTGTACATAGTACTTGGTTTTATTGGTCCCATTGTTATTGATAATAATGTTTAATACTTTTGCTCTTGGGCTTTGCTGCTTTGAATTTTATTTGTTCTGTTTCATTGCTACTAAGTGTTTATTTTAAGTACATGCATTATTTATTGCTAGTTTTTTAGCTGAAGTTGAGAAGATTAGCGCTAATTATGTATTCAATTATATTTTAAGATGACTATTAGAACAAAGTTTGAGTCCAGGGGCACCTTTAAGACCAACAAAGTTTTATTCTGGGTATAAGTTTTAATGTGCATGCACACTTCTACAGATAAGTGTTGTTTGTATATTTTAATGTTGTAAACTGCCTTGGAAATGTTTTAATTAACAGTTGTAGTTTATTCTATTAAAACACATCAATCCATCAAAATAGAATGGTTCAGCCAATTCAGATTGTCATATACTGAAGGAGATGAACTTCTGCCCCAGGGTTATTTACTAGCATAGTAATGATTGTAATGCTTTGTAATGTGCCTGCAGGTGGCAGATTTGAGTCTTGCTTGATAACCACATCCAATTTCCCTCATCCATTCTATCGAAGAGTTCAGAGGAACTTGATATGCATTATGAAACATTTATAGACCATAGCATGGCAAGCTGGAAGGCATCGTCAAACAATCTTGACTTGAGTGGTGCATCTGAGGTACTGTACTATGGTTTTATAAATGTGGGCTTTATTTAGATTGCCCCTGAATAGTTTTCCAAATATAATCCTATTGAGCAGCTAGTCTGTAACTAAGAGACTCCCTAGACAAACTATTATTCCTTTGATAAAACTCAAAGTGTGTCTGAATTACAACTGGGGGGTTATGTAAGGAGCTGACTAGGCATTCTCCAAGCAATGAAAAGTAGCCCTGCATCCCTCCTCCACTGCTGTAGTAATAATTTTCTTATCCTTCCCTTTAAACTACCACAGCAGCTTCTCATCTATTCTTCTTTTATGAGAGGCCCATACACTAGGGTTGTGAGCACCAGTCTGGGAAATACCTGGAGATTTAGGGGAGGGAGGAGTTTGGGACGGGGAGAGACTTCAGTGGGGTATAATGGGGTATAATGCCATAGACTCCACTTTATAAAGCAGCCAGTTTCTCCAGGTGAACTGATCTCTATTTCCAGGAAATCAGTTGTAATCGTAAGAAATCTCCAGTTACCAACTGGGGGCTGGCAACCCTATTCAGGCATGCCTGGGCTCTGGATGAGAAAATAATAGCACCACCCCACTTTCTCATCTGCCTCTCCTCCTCCTTCATACATGCACACCTATACCCTTCCTCTGGATAGGAATGGCATGTACTACTTTCCTCATGCATCAAACTTGCTGTTTACTTCTTCCAGGGAAAACACAGAGGTCTATCCTTCCCGCCCCCCACCCCTGATTAGTCACAATGGGGGGGTGCTTTAGAAGGAAAGGTTTCCCCACCTTGATGGTGCACACCCTGCTCTGAAACATAGTATTGGTAGAAGGTGCCATTTTGTGACTGTCTGCACCCACCAAACTACCACTTTGTGACTCATACATACAGATACATGAAGGTGCATTATGCTGAGTCAGATTACGGGTCCATCAGGATCAGTGTTATTTACTCAGACTGGCAGCAGCTTCCAGAGTCTCAGGTAAAGGTCTTTCACATCATCAACTACCTGATACTTTTTAAACTGGAGATGCCAGGGATTGAACCTATGACCTCCTGCATGCCAAGCGGATGCTGTACCACTGAGCGACTGCCTTTCCCCATGGTAGCTCCCAGAAACATAGGAGAGCATCCTACTCCTATCCTACCATGTCACTGGGCAAAGTTTATTTATTTAAATATTTATATCCCACTTTTTCCTTTTGTCTCAACTCTGAAGCCTTCCATCTAAGGAGCATCACTCTAAATTAAGTGGCTCTTCCATTGGAGAAAGAGTCACTTAAATTAGAGCTAGGACCCTTAGGCTGGAGGAAGGCTGCTTGAAGAATGGGTAAATCCACCTCATCACATCTGTCCTTCCTTGAGTTACATGACTAACAATGCAATCCTATGCAGACTTAACTCCAGTCTATGTCTACTGAAATCACCGGGCTTAGACATCAGTAACTCTGCATAGGATTGCACTGTGATCACTCTCCTTGTAGAATAAAATCAATTCTTAAAGAAAGAAGAATATTAAAAAGATAAAAGATTATGCTAAAACCTTTCTCCCTGACATCTAGGCTTCTAGTTGTTTGTATAGGGAAAATTCTGTCTTGCCCTCCCACACTTGCAGTCTGAGATGGTAAAATCCAGGAGCAGTGCCCATGTGCTGAGCTGTTTGTCTAGAGAACCTCTCTGTTAAGCCAGAAATGGCTTTAGCAGGAGTAAATTGACCGAAATCCAATGCTAAAGCAATTTGCAGTTCTATTAAAGAGCTTCTTTGAAAGCAGAATTAATGACATCCAGTTAATGCTTCTGTATGCTTCAGGAGGAAAACAACAGTATTAATACTAGATCTGAATACATATACCCATCTGTCTAATCTAAATTCTATGGAAATTCCCTCTTTCCATGTCTCCCGTTAGTATCTTCAAGGTCCGCTGGAAGTGCCTTTCCACCACCTTTGCCCCCTTCTCAGATAGCAAGAACACTAAGAAGTATTCTTGAATGAGTCCCTTTCACAGTCATTACAAGACAACTTTGGACTGAGCTTTCAGGGTTAAGGCTGCCTTTGGGAGGCTTCAATTGTACCACAGATAATGTCTTACCTTAAGCTCTTCAGCATCCATATAGCCACTATGGTCGCTATCATATTTTCTCCATGTCTGGAAATGAGAAGTGAAGGCATTTTTTAAAAAAAATCACAAAAAGATATTTCTTGTTAACGTTACAAGATGGGAGATTTGTGCAAATTACCTGCATGAAGTCTTCACTTGATTTCAGCTGCTGGCACCTAAAGAACAAGAGGAAGTTTTCTTCTGTGGGTAAGACCTGAGCAAGCTGCAAAAGATTAAGTTTAAATATGTTTTTAAATCCATTGTTAGGTACTCAAGGGAAAAATAACAACTACTGTATCAGAAGGAATTATAAAGTTATTCGTGGTCGAGTTACTTCGGGAAGCAGGGATTTTGGCAAAGGCATTCAATTTCGTTCCTTGGAGCTTACCCCCAGGAAGGTGCTCTTAGGACAGCAGCCTGAGATATTGTTTTATCAGTAGGTTATAGATCCTAAGCTCAATGCACCACAGTCTCCTCCTGTGTAGGGCCCATTGAAATAAACTGGAGCTATACAAGGACACGATAATGAAGTGTTCTGTGTT
Source organism: Lepidodactylus listeri (assembly GCA_029233225.1). Lineage (NCBI taxonomy): Eukaryota > Metazoa > Chordata > Lepidosauria > Squamata > Gekkonidae > Lepidodactylus > Lepidodactylus listeri. Next base: position 38,525,123 of record JARCFY010000006.1, on the reverse strand, counting down.
ATAAGCCCCAGAGAAGGAACAATATATTTTTGCAGAACTTGTGGGACATTAAAAATATTGTGTATGTGTGTATTTTTAAAAGGTCTGCCTAGTTATTTGTTTGTTTGTTTTAGAAATATGGTAACAATGCAGACATTTTCAATGAGGTGTTCACTATTGAAAAGACTACTCAGGGAAAAAATATTTAATGGTGGTTTTTTCCCCCTCAAAAGGGTGAAAATAAAAGCCTTTCTGTTTAGAGGCTTCCTTCTCACTAACTGATTCAACCAGCTGTGAACAATAGCAGGATGGGGGGGAGTGGAAGGGGGGGGGGAGAAAGAGGATCCTCACTGTATTCCAGGGTTCTTTTACATTATATTTTTTGAGATCAGATTATGGCTTTGGATCTGCCACTTCTGTGACAGAACAGGAAGTACCTCATGTCTCTTCCCCTACACCTCACAGAAGCAGCCCATAAGTTAGGGGGTATGGGTCTCACAGATATAAACCTCTATCTCCAAGCTGCTAGATTGGCAAATCTAGCTATGATGCAGCAAGATGACATGCTTCCAGCAAGATGACATGCTTCCAGCAAGATGACATGCTTCCAGCAAGAATACATGAGATCTAATTCACTCCAAGACACCATTTGGGCTCTAAAGAGGAACGTGGACTCTACTAATCCAAACAACCCCTTTCTCCAGGCTATGCTAGCACCATGGAATAAGAAGAAAAAGATCTTAGCTCTCCTCTGGCTTCTTTTCTGAATCAAAACTGGTCTGAACCCAGCCAAGACCCTACTCTCGTAAAGTCTTGGAGAAAAGCTGGGGTAACCCACATTATTGACATCCAAGAATGGACATTCACTGTATAAAGCCTCCCTAGACAGAAAACTGAGCAAACGTCTTCATTGGTTTTGCTACTTTCAGATTTGCAATATGTTGAAATGGACGACCAACCACAAACATTATCTTAGATGCCTCATAAACTTTGAAACTCTGTTGAGTAACCCAATAGAATCGCAGCAAGGCCTACTCTCCAGAATATATCTCACACTGCTTCACATCAGAAATTCCAACCTCCTACAATACCAAAAGAAATGGAATGATATTTGTTCTTTATAGCTAACGACCAGTGGGATTCTATATGGTCCACTTCTTTCACTGCGTTGAAAGCAACTAATGCTAGATTAACAACTTTTAAACTCATTACGCACTGGTATCTTACCCCAGTCCAACTGAATCATATGGATATTTCCAGGGGTCATTTCGTAGAAAAAGAGGTGCAGGAGCTCATTAGCATACCTATTAGCATAACTCATTAGCATATGCTACGCCCCCTGACATCACCGGAAGTGTGTTAGAAAGGGAAGCAGATGGAGGGGCATCTTCAAAAGCCTCCCCTTCCCTTCCCCAGCTGGCCTGCCAAGGCAGGCAGGCAGTGGAGCAAAGCGAGAAGGGCCCCATAGAATACAATGGAAGATCATGCCTCTGCCGCCACACGACTCTAAACAGAAGGGGCTTAAACTTTAAACCCCTTCTTCCCCCTCCTTGCTTCGCTTCCTCCACAGGCCCACTGGTAGCTGGGGGAGGGGCTTGCCACTACTGCCATTTGTGCCCACTAGGGGTGTGCAAATAAATTTTTTTTGGCCCGATTCAGTTCGGGCCAAATCAGGCCACATCTGTTCTGGCTGCCGAATTACCCCCTGCATGTCAGTTTTGGCAATGCAAGCCCGTTCAGCTGGCCAAATGTCAGTTTCAGCCCCATTCAAGCCCCATTGAAGTCAATGGCAAAAACTCATAGGATATATGAGGGGCTGGAGGAGAGGGGGTTTAAGGGAGAGGCTCCAAACTTGCAGAGTAGCTGCTGGGGCCTCTCCCCGAAATACCCACCAAGTTTCAAAAATATTGGACCACAGGGTCCAATTCTACGGGCACCCAAACAGGTTGCCCCGTCCCCTCCATTGTTCTCTATGGTGGGAAAAAACATTACTTTCCCCCCACCATAGAGAACAATGGAGAGAATGGGGGCAATTTGTTTGGGGGGCCATAGAATTGGACCCCCTGGTCCAATCTTCTTGAAACTTGGTGGGTATTTGGGGAAGAGGCTCCAGCAGCTACCCTGTAAGTTTGGAGCCTTTCCCTCAAACCATCTCCCCTCCAGCTGCTTTTAAAGCCGCCACCAAATTTCAGTGGCAATTCGGCGGTGGGCCAAATCAGATTATAGAATCTGATTCAGCCCGTGGATGCCCTAATGCCCACTCCTGGGCTAACAGAGCACTGCTCCACCTCGCGCCAGCCCCAAATGACCCCTGGATACTTCCAAAACCTCTCTGGGTTGGAAGCAGTATGGATGTATGGGTTCTTACTTCCATTGCTGGTGGGCTTGTTTTATTTATTTATTTATTTATAGCCCACCCATCCTGGAAGTGACCTCAGGGCGGGTAACATCATATCAAACAATACAATAAATACAGTTTTAAAAATTTAAAAACACAATAATAAACATTAAAATTGGTGGTTACAGCTCAAAACAAAAATTAGCTGGCTGCGAGTGGTTCCCTTGCCCATTGGTAACAGATGAATAATGGCCAATTGTTAGTGGGTAGGTGACAACAACCTCAAAGAGGCCATACATGGATGCCCGCTGCCTCAGTCAAAGGCCTGGTGGAACAGCTCTGTCTTGCAGGCCCTGAGGAACTGAAGAAGATCTTGCAGGAGTCTCACAGGAATTGAAGACGATCTCAATAGGCAGCATGGTCCACCAGGCAGGGGCCAGGGCAAAAAAGCCTTGGCCCTGGTCGAGGCAAGACAGATGTCCTTTGGGCCAGGGACCACCAGGAGATGCTGATCCATAGAGTGTAACACTCTTCAAGGTGTATATGGGAAGAGGCGACTCCTTAGATATGTTGGTCCTAGGCCGTGTAAGGCTTTGAAGGTTATTACCAACACCTTGAAGCAAATCCAGAACTCAACCAATACAGTTGGCAGAGCACATGCCAAACGTGTGCCCACACAGGCAGCAACATCAGCAGGTGCACCACCGCATTTTGCACCAGCTGTAATTTCCAGGTCAGCCTCAAGGGTAAGCCTGCGTAGAGTGATCCATATTGCTAAATTCTGGTATATGGTTACACACACAATTTGCTCAATCACAGGATATTCAATTGCAATGACTCCAAAGCGAATACTCCTAAATTTGGGGGGGGGGGCCTGGATTCCACAGGTTTGAAAACACTTCATAATCATCTTGCTCACAATGGCCAAACTAGCAATAGTTTTTTAATAGAAAGAAGCGATGGTCCGCATAAAAAAACTATGGCTAGATAAAATTTGACACTGGTGACACGGCCTGGGTGTTTCTCTTTCTCCTAGAAAGTCCCCCCACCAGTCAGCTGATCAGCAGCTGGGGGGGCAGAGTTTGGTGGCGGGGGACCTCTGCCTCCTCGGGTGGGGGGTATCTGGCAACCCTCGGTTGTGATGATAGAATGAAGGAGAAGAGAACAATGTAAACCAATTTGGGTCCCCACTGGGGAGAAAGGTGGACTGTGAATGAAGTAATTAATAAATAAAAAGAATCATTAATCCAGTGTCACCTTTAAGACCAGCAAGGTTTAATTCTGGGTATAAGCTTTCATGTGTATAAGCTTTTGTGCATGCACACACAAAAGCTTATACCCAGAATTAAACTTTTTTGGTCTTAAAGGTGCCACTGGACCCAAACTTTGTTCTGTTGTTTCAGACCAACATGGCTACCCACCTGAATCTAAAAAACTTCATGTCTGTTCTTTTCAGCCTTGTCCCAGCCCCATTTTCCCCCAAGGTCATCTCCTTGCTTATTGTCCTTATTTGAGCTTGGTAGCTGCAGTACACAAAATCCTTGATTGTCTTTTAATCCGTGGGCTCTTGCTTTAACACATTTGGGTCAGCGAGAAATAGAGTGTCCATTCCCCAGGTTATCATTGCAAAGGGTTTGTTATGAGCATGGTTTTGAATGGGCCACTTTAGTATACTCTCCTTCAAGAATCATCTCATATTTTTTACATGAAATGTATCCATGGGAAAGAGAGATGTGAACCCGAGAATATTACAATATTGGGTAATATAATATTGGCCCTAAAAGCTTCATTTCTTCATCTAAATCTACAAGGGAACTTGAAACAAATGCCTACAATTCATACATGGGAATAAAATGCACTCTCAATACTGAGGCAAATTAATATGGCAAATAGAAATAACATTCTAGTGTCTTAATGGATTTCTTTCATAATTGGGATTTTACATATTGTATTTTCTGCTTCAGATTAGATCAGAGTGAAATCTACATTTTGCTAAACACATAATCCAGCTAAGGAATAAAGCCATCCTTCCACATTAATGTATTGCTGACTCTGATGTTTATCATTGTAATATGAAGAAATTTTGCTGAAGGCCAACTTTGTCTTTTTAAAAGTTACTGCTGTTAGACAGGGCTGAGGAGGACAATATATGCTCATTTAAAGGAGATTAAAACACAGGGAGACTTCAAAGGCTTTCTAAATTATGAACAAGACACCCCCTTATCACATTATTTTTTATTATCCCACTCTGCCTCTAAGAAGCTTGGAGCAACATGCTTGCTTCTCACCTCCCTTATTTTATCCCCGTAACACTATGAGGTAGGTTAGGCCACATGAGAGTGATTGGTCCAAGGTCAACTCCAGTGCTGTCCTAAACAGAAATACACCTGTCTAAGTCCACTGAAGACAGTGGGTTTAGAAAGGTGTAATTCTCCTTATGATGGAATTGCTAATAAGCATCATGGCTGAGTTCTGCCTGGGTCTCCTCAGACCTAATTGGACACATTAACCACTATATTATGTGGCCTTCCCAGTATAGTCCCACTTACAGCCCACTCCATATAAGGTTTACTTGAAAGCAGATATGCTGAAGTATGCTTTCTGCCCAATCACTTTGAGCACAGGAAACCTATGTTCTAAATGTTTTAAATAAAGGAGGTGATATTTATTCAGAAGGAAATTTCACTGAACTAAATGGCCCCCAGTCCCAAGCATGCAGAGAACTTCAGTCTTTCAGCTGCTCTATAAGTGCAAGTCTCATTGAAGTCAAGGGAGTGTGATTACAGGTGAGAAAACCTACAATTCAGAGATGGGTGTTTATGTCTCCAACTGCCTGGACCAGTGATTATATACAATAATGTGTCAGTTGGAAATGAATTGCAATTTGGAACTAACATGTACCATTTTGGAAGTAGTTATAGGAATCAATATGTGATTTCAAAAGTTATTTGGGGGGTGGGGGGAGAGAAGCAGCACAAAAAATTGTGCAATATTTCCTGAAGGCATGGCTGAATTTTTTTTCAGGAATTGTGGAGCCAAGGCCAGGACTGCCTTCCAGACCAACAGTCCATTCAATAGGATTAAAGAACATTCCTAAACAAGTCTATTCAGAATCCTAATCTATTCAGTGGAGATTACTCCCAGAAAAGTGTTCTTAAAATGGCACTGTTAAGAGTGGAATAATTCTGTGTAAGAGAAAGCACAGCTTTCGCTGGACATGACAGGACTGATTCCCTGTTTTTTAGACATGATCCAGATTGATAGTTCTGCATGTTATGCATCCTGGAGGCAGGCAAAACAAATAAATTGTGGTCTGGGGTCACCCTGGCTTGTATCCTACCCCTGTGGTCAGTGAAAGGCAAAGCCTTCCTCCAATGGCAGAGGCTCTTTGTAAGAAGAAGGTGCCATGTGCAGGCAGATGGCTTTGAACTGTGCTGAGCTGGTAGTAGTATTTCCCAGAATACAGTTGGTCCTGGCACTGCTCTAGAAACACACCCGGTCTAAATGGAAACCAGGTCACTAGCTCAGATTCCAGTTGGGGCCAAATCCTGCCCTATTGGCTATTAAAAGAAAAAAAAATCACCTTCCTATTGGTCACATCCTGAAGGGTTAATCAAATGTTACTAAGAGAAGCCTGCTCAGTGTTATTGAGATCGTAATACCAACTGAACCAATCAACATCAATCAACATATTACACGTGCTATGACAAGCCAGCATACCTACTGATCTACGCCAAGTCAAAAGCTATTCGTGCATTCTGGCCTACTCGATACTGACAACCTCCTGCTTCATTTCTGCACTCCCAAGAGGCAGCAAAATCCAGGGGCTTACTGGGATTCCTTTGGGCCATCAAGCAAAAAAGAATATAGACCACCAGCCACTAATAGCAGCCTTCCGAAGGCTAAATAACAGGGTATTCGTCTGAGACTGAAAGAACAGTGAGATTGCCAAGCCTGAATGTGTCAAAAGACATGAGGCCTGGGTGAATCACATACTGTACAGGCTTACAGTACCATGAGAGAGTTATTTCGGGAGTCATTTCATGCATCTATGCCCAGATGAGTTTTACTTTATTTATTTTCAGTATCTTATGTTGACTACTAAATGAAGCCTTCTTGATTTACATTTTCTTTCTCTGTGCATGGAGGGAAAGAGGGAGAGAGAAAAGCTATGAGGCTTTGCCACGTAATGACTTTCCCCCTTGTGACTACAGGAACATTTGAACATGAAATAATTGAAGCCAGAATATGTTAAAAGGACGAGCTTTTGAAGCTCCATTTCAATGTAACCAGTGGAGTGTGGAGGAGGAGAGCTTTTTAGAGGCACACATAGCCTGTCAGGCTCTATACATTAGCCAAGGGCCATAGATAAAAGCTCAGGGACGTACCACACTAATGTGCACTCTTGAAGTTGTTCTCCAAACTCCCTTAACTTAAGCAGCAGTGCTGAAGATGTACTTTGTTAAGCCATTCAAGCGGCTCTTTGTCATTTCAATAGTTCTTATCACAAGACCAGTTAGATTTTGAAGATCTTGGAAGCCATCTTTTTCCGGATTTTTCCACCCACAGGAATAGAAGATAAAATAATAAAAAATGGGAAGAGAAAGGTGGACTCCTCGGGTGTTCTTTTTAAATGCTCCTAATGCAGCATGCAAATGAGTTAGTGTGAAAAGCACCAGGTATTTCAAGTGAGGCAGACAATGTCTGTAATATGGGGTCTGAATGATGTTTATCTTATTTTCTGCTGGCCAATAAAGGGTTAGCAGATGGTTTTATTAATGACCAAGCAATTGTGGAACTGTGAAATTTTACCTGAAAATAAACCCTGCATAGTTCAGTGGGATTTTGTCCCCTATAAGTGTGCATAGGTGTGCAGCCTTAGTTCTAGACAGAACTGTTTGTGAGACTGTCCTCCTGGGTACTGAGTTCCAGCACCTTTTTCAGGGCTCTCCCAAGTCCTGAGGAGGGAATCAGTGGAAATCAGTGCAACCTTATACAGGAGAGTACTGACACCATTTTAAAGTACTCATTCTAGAACTTAATGCCCCATGACGCTGCTTATAAAAATGGCTTCAGTTGCACTTAGCAACTCCTTGTGCTTTGTTTTATAACCATTACATCTTTTTGAAGAGAGAGGCAAAAGTGATGAAATAAAATGCATGTATTTTGTTATTTGAGGCTTCATTCCCATCCTTCATTGTAACTAACTTTTTTATGGTCCCATTCTTTTAAAAAATAATAACATTTTTTTGCGATTGGAGCCAGTCGCTTTTTATATCTATGTAGCATTTGAATGTGCTGTGTGGGCTTCCATGAAGCTGCACGATTTGATTATTAAAAATAAGTAGACAATTCTTCAAGTTTAATTATAGTATTTTACATGCACAATTCTCGTGAAGTCTAATTCTGTGCATGCTTACTTGAGCATCAATATACATGAGTTCAATGTGACTGCCTGTGAATTACCTGTGCATAAAATTACAGTGTATATCTTAGAATACACTGGCGTTACCAAAATATTCAGATTTCCATCAGGAACTGGAGACTTGATAACTCCCCTACTTATTTACAGGAAAAGATACTGAGAACGCTCATCTCTTCTAGTGGGCCAATTATAGTGGTCAGAATTAAAGCCTGTGTGATTTTCACTGATATCACACAACAAATGATAGGAGTAAAAACTAGAATCTAGAATTACATTTCTCCTGTACTGTCAGAAGGAATACAATGGTTCTGGAGCAATCTGTGATCAAACATATTTTAAATAAAAAAGGGTTTACTGAAAAGAAAGACCCCTTTTTATTATTCTTCAGTTTCACGGAATCTTTTTAAAAGATTGTATTGCTGACTAAAAGCTCAAAGATGACGAATTTCAGCATGCACACCCAATCCAACTTACTGGGCAGAAGCCAGTCAAAATGCAGCACCTTTAGGGTCTATTGATTTTAGCGGAAGAGTTAAGCATGTACTCAACTCTCTCTAACTGAAATAAATATGATTTAGAACTGTTGCACTTTGGCTGCATTACGCTCAACGATTGATAGGACACAACCATAACGTGAAGAATAAAAGCAACCATGCAACCAACACCCCATCAAAAAGCAAAAGTACCAAATCATCGTCATTAAAAGCAAGTCTAAACAAACATAGCTGGGATTAATGGTGCAGTCCTCAGCCAACTAACCCCCTCTAAGGCCAGTGATGTCAATGGCTTTAGAAGGTTGTAACTATATTTAGGATGCACTGTGAATTTTGTAAGTCATCCTGCATCCTTCCTTGTACTCCTGGCAATATTTTGCTCTTCATATTGTCTGTATGAGGTCTGAGTTTTCTCCCAGCTGAAAATATGATCACTGCTATACATTTTTAAAAAAAATCATGACTCTGTCACAAGATTAGTGCGGGCTTAATGAGCCACCGTGCAGGAAATGAGTATAATCTAGTTTAGTTGGGACTCTAGCGTGTATTTAGCATACAACAGGTTTTTCATTAAATATCAGTTTCACAAAACCTTAGGCAAAAGAATAGATATCTTACAGTGCAATCCTAAATGGAGTTACACTGTTCTGTCAGCTGAAGCTACTGGGCCTACATGGATATAACTCTGGTTGGAATGACACTGTTCATTTTTTTGCATTGGGATTTCTTCTGTCTTTGATTTCGCCAGGGCAATGCAGATACTGAAGCAGGCTTCCATGTTGGATTGGGACTCATGAGCATGCATAAGTGCTATACACGCCTGGCTGAACACGCATGAGGCTTCTGTACACAGAATCCAACCCGTGGTCTATTGAGGTCAGTATTGTCTCCTCTGACTGTCAGAGTCTCAGGTAGAGGTATCTATATCAGCTGCTACCTGATCCTTTTTAACTGAAAGTGCCAAGGATTGAACCTGAGACCTTCTGTGTACAAAGCAGATTCATTGCCATCAAGCCACCGTTCCTGGCTTTGTTCAGTTTCTGGGGCTGTGCTTGTAGTTACTGATCAGGAACTGTAAGCACTACTTCAATTATGAAGTTCGATGCTGTCAGCTCTGATGGCACTCTGATAGCACTTGTTCAAGGGTAAAGGACACTCAGCTCATCCCCTTTTGCTTCTCTTTTTCAGTATAGAAAAGATGCATAGAGATTTGAAAATTATGTACAGCACAGACAAAGTGGATAATGAGACCTTTTGTCCCTCTGTCATAATACCAGGAGACTGGGCCTGGTGGGGAGCACGGAGGGAACTAATCTGGAGCAACCAGGCAGGGAAGCAGTGGCAGCAGGGAGAGCAGAAGGCCCCAGCCAACCTGATAGCAGTCACAGCAGCAGCAGCAGCAGGAAGGGAGGTGGGGAAGCCAACCCCTCTGGTGTGGGCCTGGAGAAACAAGAGCCTCCAGCTGGGATGGGCCCAGATGGCAGACAGATATTGGAGGCTTCCCACTCTAAGCAACAGGAAAAGGGGAGGGAGATGGAGGATGGGAGACAGAGCTGGACTGAGACAGAGACAGAGCTGGACTGAGCCCAGGGAGAGGGGGTGGGACCTAGGGTCAGATAAAAGGAGGCTTCCTGGTTCAGCCTGGGAGGAAGAAGGCTGTGCACTGGTCACTGGAGAAAGGGTGAGTGAGCCAGTCAGGGGAAGGAAGAGGGCCAGGGTGTTGTAACCCCACCTCCTTCGCCATTCTGAGGCCAGTTGGGAAGCCTGCTGGACCCAAGCCAGGATGGTGGAGAATGGGTATGCTGGGTTGGAGCAGGGCAGGCCTCACACTAGGACTCAGGGAAACACAATGGAGTTGACAGGCAGTATGTCTAGGGCTGGCAAAAGAGAGGACTGTTTCACTCAATGAGTATTGTGTGAAATTCACTACTTTTATTGACTTTAAAAGGGGATTAGACAAATGCATGGAGGGCAGATCCATCAACGACAATGCCTAAATGGAGCATTCATGTTCAGAGGCATAAGCTCTCTGAATGGAGGGGAGTAACAGTGGGGAACTTTGGCCTCTTTGCTCTGCTTGTCAGCCTTCTGGGGCATCGATTTGGCCACTGTGAGAAACATGAGACTGGACTAGGCAGACCATTGGCCTAACCCTGTCTTCTATTCCTTAACTAGTGATCAGCAGTCCTAGTGCTGAAATTGCCGAAGTTCCTAAATGGGGAGTAGATGCATGCTGCAAAGGTGTGGAGCTGCCCGTTCTCACAAAAGTGGATCAATGCCAGCGGCTTCAGCTGTATTTGAGATTTTAAAATTGCCATTACTTTAAGACTCAAGATGATATCATTCAGTGAGAAATGGCTCGTTTCTTCATTGGTATTCAACACAAAAATTTTGCAAATTTGTCAGATCAGCCCAAAATGTTTTCTCTGTAACATCCAATGCAAATCAAAACAAATATTTCTAGACTTCTGTATCATGAAGAGTGAAGACCAACATGTATAGAAATATGCCTGAAGAGGCATTAAATAAATTTTTAAAAAGCTTTCTTACCTCTACTATTCCTATCTTTCCATCAGAACTCTTCCCATACTGGTCCACGAATTTTTTCATTTCTGGGGTTAGATCCTATAAATTTAACAGTATGGTGGTTATTACTTGAAGTAAACACACTTAGGAGGCTATCTGAAGAGGTCTACTCAGAAGTAAGTCTTGTTGTTCACTGGGACTTACTCCCAGGAAAGAGGATTGTAAAGGTATAAACACTTCAACCAACTGAAGGAAGCTTTCTGCACAAAGTCCCATAAAATACACACAGCAGCTTCCTAGTGGAGAGCATTCTAAATAGTTAAAAAAACAGTGACTCGGCATTAATGAACAACCTGCTCTGCCAGTTCTGTCATATGAAGCATCAAGTGACATTCAGAGGTAAACAAAAGTACCAAGCACAGGAATTTCCGAGAAGCAGATCAGAATCCCACCTTTCAGATTTTGCAGACCTGTCTTCACTTATGATTTTGATATTTAAATAAGTGTGTGTGTGTGTGCATGAAAGAGAGAGAGAGAGAGAGAGAAATCAGGATTTTTTTTTATAAACAGGTATAATAAAAACCACTTAACACTGCATTCTTCTATAAATTTACACAATTTAAGTGAAGATATTTTCTCTTTTCAGGGTTTGGGGGTTTTTTTGCATTTTGTTTTGTGTATGTGTATGGCGGCCCATGCCTGGAAGTTATGGCGACCTCTGGCAACTCCTACCGAGGCATGGAGGATGTTCAGAGAAGTGGCTTGATCAGCCTGCATCTGACTCTGGTATTCTCTGGGGTTCTCCCATCCAAATACTTGCCAGGGTTGGCCCTGCTTAGCTTCCGAGATCAGGCTTGCCTGGGCTATCCAGGTCAGGACAAGTGAAGATAGTTTCAGGTGGGTAGCCATGTTGATCTGCAGTAAAAGAGCAAGATTCAAGTCCAGTAGCACCTTAAAGACCAACAAGATTTCCAGGGTGTAAGCTTTTGAGAACCCTTGTTGTCAGAAGGTATCTGATGAAGGGAGCTTTGTCTTTTGAAAGCTTACACCCTGGAAATCCTGTTGGTCTTTAAGGTGCTACGGGCTCAGAACTTGCTCTACTATTAAATTGAACAATCCAGAGAAAGTGTACACATTTTTTGTCATGGAACAGATAGTGGGAACATGTCCACTTATCATATGCCAAAATGTGTGCATTGGGGTGGGTGGATTTATTAACATTATCGCCTCTCACAAAACATATCCTTTCCCTAGCAACTTGTGTATGAAACTGTTCACAAGAAGGCACACCCTGTTGCTCAGGCCCACAAGGTCAATACTCCCTTGTACCAACCCAGTCATATGTGGCTAGGACGGAACGTGAACGGGATGCACATCCCATTGGAAGTAACACAGCATGAAGGGATGACATCTGCATGCAAATGCAAATTCCCTTGCATGTCCTGACTAGTTATGTAAAACCATCCCCAACTAAAACAGGATTGGCGTAAAAGTCTTTGCCATCAAGGGCCCCTGTGCTTTGAAACTGCCAATGCAATGTAGCAGGGCAGGAAGCTTCAGCCCAATTGGCTGGGCCTCATGATTGCCTTCTCCCTCCCACTCAAATAGGGAGCAGTGGGAGGATTATGCGTATTTCCAGAGAGATCATCATGTTGCCCAATCTGATTGGCTGTGTGGTGCCATGTTTACATGTGAGATTCCTCACTGCATAGGCTCACACACTAAAAAGGCCCTTTCAGGGTTTTGTTTTAAAAATGCATTTTAAGAAACATCATATTAAGGAAACTAGCTGGGAACAGGTAAGGAAAAAAATGTGAAAAAGAGTTGAAGAAGCTTTTCATGGGTGCATGTATCGCCTTCTCCCAATGGCAATGTTCGCATTTGTCCTAGTAAATGGTTAAAACGACTGTGTTGCCAGTAGCGAATCTCTTTCATTTATTCATAAAATACTCAGAACAAAATCAGAAATTCACAAGGTTACAGTGAATGCCCAAAATATGTTGACTGCAGATATTCATGTGTGAATGCTGACAATCCTGGGTGGATGTCTGAAAAGATACATGTGTATACCTTCACATTCTGAAAAGATACTTTCACTCTCAGATTGTTATCAGCATTCAGCACTCATCAGCATATCTCTGAATGTTCATATATTGAGCAAGGTTATGAGTACTGAAATGTGAACAGCGAGATTTGACACATTTTTGGCACTCACTATAACATATGCACATTTATGATACACTGTACTCCAGAAGATACGCTCTACTTATTTTAGTGCAATTTTTGCCCACTACAAAACAGAACTGCCCCCCCCCCCCCCGGTCAATCACCAGGAACAAGAAGTTCTTCAAGATGCTCAGAAGAAGATGAATCATGCTTGTAGGTGGTTCCTCAACTGAGCACTGTGTGAATGTTTACTGTGGTTCACTGAGTTCAAAGGAGACTGCTCCTCCTCCTGAGTAACTGTCAATGGGGCTTAGGATAGAATTCTTGGGATTTAGTTCCACTGAACTCATCCACTGAAGTCAGAGATTTGGGATTTGTTATTTGATTCTGGTTTTGTTCTAGTTTTAGCTGGAAATGCTTTGCATTTTTTTTTACTATTGTAAGTTCCTTTGAAACATGAGGAAAGTATAAATGTTTAAATAAATTAATTAATTTACATCTGAGACTACAGGACTGAGGTGATAGATTTTTTGCACTATTGAGTTCTGCGCAGTTCTTTCAGCCCGAAGTTTGTACTGCTTATTCCAAAGGAAGAACTGGGATTTTCAATGCGTAGTACAAATGAGTATAGGACTGCTATTGACAGCTATCAAAGTGGCACACCTGTGAAAGGAACTATGGATGTGAATGGGATTTCTTCCCCCCCTCTTCAGTTGTATTCACAAGGAATCCCTGACAAAAGCACCCTTCCCTGTGCCCTGTGCATCAGTTCCACAGCAAGCAAGCTGATGTCAGGATGCAGCACGTGATGCTTATTTTTCTCAAGATGCTTCCTAGATCCTTAGTGAAGAAAATCGTGCTGTAGACCACATCACATGACCACATGACCACATGAAGCTGCCTTATACTGAATCAGACCATCAATCCATCAAGGAATAATAGCTGGAATATGAAGGAAGACCTTTTTGGAATTTTTTATATGGGCATGTGTGTGTGTGTGTATGTGCGCACACCTGGAAGTCATGGTGACCTCTGGTGACTGACCCCTACTGGGGGCCTGGAGGATATTCAGAGAGGTGGTGATAAAGCCTGCCCCTGTCCTCCTGACTGCTGATATTCCAAGGAAGTCTCTTATCCAAGTACTTGCCAGAGTTGACCCTGCTTAGTGTCTGAGATCTGATGAGACTGGTCTTGCATGGGTTATCCAGGGCAGGGCTAATATGAAGGAAGACTTGTTCATGAAGGTATATGAAACTGCTTTATACTGAATCAGACCATTGGTCCATCAAGATCAGTATTGTCTATTCAGACTACCAGCAGCTCTCCAGGGACTCAGGCAGAGGCCTTTCACATCACCTCCTGCCTGATCCTTTCAACTGGAGATGCCGGGGGTTGAACCAGGGACCTTCTGCATGCCAAGCGGATGCTCTACCATCCAGCCACAGATCCTTCCCTAAATGTTGTTTATAAGGACGTTTTTAGGCAGCTAAATGTCTGGTGCTGTTTTTATGCTTTGCTAGGGTGTGTAACACTGTATTAATTTCAACTAGTTTTGTGCTGTTCTACAGTTTAATCAATTTAGCTTTGTGATTTGCCTTGAGAAGGTTCTCTGGATAGGCTGGACTATATATTGCCTACATAAATAACTAAAAAGTATCAATTGCTACTGTAAACAAACCCACAGGCAAATCTTTTCCAAGAGTCACCAGGAATCCTTCATGGGCAGTTTCACAGCATTTCTGCACGATGGCTCTCTTAATACTAATGCATTTTCAGAATTTGCCTATTAGTTAGAGGCTGCCTGGTTAGCTATTTCCATCCACTTTCCATCCTTTTCTTGTAAAGTGTGTGAATCCCAAGGGAAAAAATTTGGAAGACCCGCAGATTATGTTGCGCCCTTCCCTGCAAAGTGATAGTCACCTTCCCTAGTTACTAGATTACTATTATTTATAGCAGGGCTTTTTTTGTAGAAAAAGCCCAGCAGGAACTCATTAGCATAATAGGTCACACCCAACGGCAGAAACTCATTAGTATATTAGGTCACACCCCCAACAGCGCCACTCCCTCCCAGGATCGGCTTCCCCAGGTGCCCCATGCCTTGCAGAGCACATGGGGAACCTGAGGGAAGGAAGGCAGTTTCTGGATCGGCTTCCCCACAGCTGCGAGGCACCTGGGGGACTTGAGGAGGGGAGGCAGTTAAAACTGCCTTCCCTCCCTGGATTAGCTTGGTTTCCCCAGGTGCCCCACCACTTGTGAGGCGCCTGGGGAACCCGAGGGGGGGGGGAGGCTGTAGGCGTGGCCAACTCAGAAGCCAGTCGGAACTCCGTTCCTGTGCATTCCTGCCCAAAAATAGCCTTGATTTATAGCATCATATGTCCATCTGGAGAATTTCATAAGTATATATCTAACTTAGGTAACAGTACTGAATCCAAAAATCTAAAATAATATCCAACAAATGACAGAATATTTTTCCAATCTAAATAAAAGCCTTCTTGGTCCATGAAATGGCATCCTGTGTTCCCAAGTTTTCCACTCTGTACAACAGAATTGTTTGGATGTCTTCTATGAATTATTTTGCTTAAAAATGATCTCAAGAACAAGTATATAGCCGAATTAGAAAGAACTGAAGTACTGATTGTAGGGAGAGGCAACCACAAATAACCAAGCCTCCTATGAAGACTTAAAACCACTTCATTTTGTTCTCAACCATCTCTGGCTGAAATCCCCAGTAAATAGCAAATGTTTGATTTTCCACCATGCCATCCAGCCCACTTCAAGGGACAATGCACGTGTGCCAACATCTGTACATGACACATTTTATTGCCCAGATACATTAGAAAGCTCCCCATAAATCTGTGCCATGAATTTCCATGCAGATTGGTAGTGGAGTCTACACTGGCACAAATATTTATGTTTGCAGATATATATAGCAATGGCATGTTGGGAAATAATCACCAACTTTCCTGGACTGTCCATCGTTTTTTTTAAATTTCATCTATGCAAATTATTCCTTGGCAGTCACTTCAAATGTAGCTGCACTAGATTCCTTAATGCATTAATTTGGTTTTATATTCAGCCCTATATTGAAGGCACGGTGGCAGAAATAATAAATATTTTAGAATACCAAAAAATTAAGCAATGAATATTTAAAGTTGAGAGCCAGTAAATTGGTTAGAGTGCTGGACTAAAACTTAGGTGACCCAAGTTCAAATCCCTACTCTACCATAAAGCTCACCGGAGGATCTTGAGCCAGTCACTCTCCCTCAGTCTAATCTACCTCACAGGGTTGTGGTGAAGATAAAATGGATAATGGGAGAACCCTATGTGCTGCCCTGAGCTCCCTGGAAGAAAGCTGGGGTATAAAACAAACAAACAAATAAACAGATGTTACCTTAGTCCTACCCATCAAACCTATGCCAAGACCTAATTTTAAAGAAGGCAAAATTATACAAGGATCAAAAAAGTATGGATGATCCAGTGAGAGTTCTGGAGTTTGGTGCTCTTCTTTCCGGAAGATTTCAGAAACACTCTTTTATAGAAGTAGTGGATGGAAAACTGAATAAAAACACCCAAGCACTTTCAAACCACAAGTAGGCATACATGCAGAATCTATTAAAAGGCATAAATGATAACGTGGGTGACACTCAAGAGAAGGCCTATAGGGATTTTGCATGATAGTCTTCTAATTTTTTTTAAGTAGGAGTAGATTTGACACCAATTTCAAATAGGGGGAAAATGGGAAAAAGATTTTCTAAATCATACAGGGTAATTTTTTTTTGAAAACTTCTAAGGACTTGTGAACAGAGGGGACAGATTTAATACAAATTACTTCTAAAAATAAAATTATGTCATTTTTTGAAGGGATGTGCTTCTAATGACTCATGCTGCAGAAGACGGAGCACACACTAATAAAGTGTATCTGATAAGTCAAGCACTTCATTTGCAAAATAGTGACAAATTATTAATGCAACTTAATTGTATCAGCCTTTTCGGTTTTCAGCTGTTAAACTTCTAGAAAAAAATGTTATTTAGATACAGCACAGAACCAAGGACACAACTGTAGCTGAGATTCATATTTTCAGTTGCGCAGCTAACTCATACATTATGATAGAACAGCTCAAATGTATTCTAAATCTGGACTAATCTTACAGAGGAAATGAATAAATATTTTACAATATTCATAAAATGAGTGCCCTCCTATTTCAAGAGCCACTGCATTCTCTCGCAATGGACTTTCACTATTTGAGATGCAAGGCTTAGCCTGACTCAAGAATTTATTTTATCCTGTTAACTTTGAGTGGTTTATTGCGGGGGGGGGGGGGGGCTGTGGCTTCGTGGTAGAACCACTGCTTGGCATGCAGAAGGCCCCAGGTTCAGTTCCCACTATCTCCACTTAAAAGGATCAGGTTATAGGTGATGTGAAAGACCTCAGCCTGAGACCCTGGAGAGCCACCGCCAATCTGAGTAGACAATACTGACCTTGATGGACCAGCGGTCTGATTCAGTATAACAGTTTCATAGGCATTCATGAACGAGTCTTCTTTCATATTATTTCTCTGCTAATGTATCCCATTTCTTATTTCAAGGCATGCAAAGCCATTCAGAAATTTCTCTTGAAATTAATGAAACTTGTACCATTTTAAAATGGCATTCAATACGTCGATATATTACCATTGTAAGGTCACCAGGAAAACTTTTTATTCCCCTGCACAAGCGCAGATACACCCTTCTTCATGCTAATGTCTCAGTTTCATACGCTCAATTAATTTCTAGTTAGAGCTTCAGCACATCTGTTTATTGACCACCAAGGGGCAGAGATGTATTTCAGCCCACATATTAAGGATGTAGCTGACTCATTTTTAATATTCCTTTGCCCCCTCCGCAAAATCCATGGAAGTAAACAAACAATTGTTTCTGCACAAACAATACACTAAGGAACATTTTAAAAAATATTGCCTTCCAAGGGTGATCTACTGCAGAACAAAGGTGGAAGTAATTAAAAGTGACTTTGGGAGCAATACTCGGCAAGTGCACTTGGAAGTCTCATGTTCAATGGGTCTTACTCTCAAGAAAGTGTCTTTAGGGTTACAGCCTTTGCTGTCTAGATTGTCTCACCCAGATTTCCCTAGCTTCAGGGAATGTCCTGCTTTTTGGATTTGTCAGTTCTATTCCATTCACTTACATTTTAATTGTTAAGCAGATAGGCAGATTTCGACCACAGCTACCCGGCTGCTGGAGTTCACAGCAAGATATTTATTTTTCAGTGGAGACAAAAAAAAATTAAATCTGGGGGGAAATCTTGACCTACCAAGCTTGCTTTCTTTCGTGCCTGCTGCAGGTCCTGGATAAGTTTCTGGAGCTCCTTGCCATCCAAGTAGCCACTGCCTGAAACACAAAGAGAGAGCGAATTGCTGTTATAGCAGCAGACGGTTTTTCTCACTCTCCTTCACCTGCAGAGAACGGCATTTATAGAAAATGCATTGAAAATTGCACATGCTTGTCAATATGCTTAAGCGGTTTTGTCCCATTCCCCAAGAGCTAGATACTGGGTTTTCTCTCCCTCCCCTCTCTTAAAAAAAAATGTTCTGGAGACGCTTCAGGTTTTAGATACAGGATACGAGGGTGTCCCTTCGCAAAGCAGGTGACCCCCAAAGCAGCCCGAACTGAGTATGGTCCATAATAGCCCTTTCCAGCTGCCAACACTGCAAAAATGTTTCCGTCGCTCCCGAGGACCGGCAAAAAAAACTTCTGGCGGGCGCCGGGCAAAGTTTCCAGCTTGCAGAAGAGAAGAGGCCGGCGAAAGCACTTCTCGCTGCTTCCTTTGCCTCCCCCAAGTCTAGCCCGGCCCTCAGAGCCCCTCCACCCTCGCTTGGGTTCCAAGCTGGGACAGGAAAGAAGAAGGATAAGGAGTCACCGTCAGAGTCGTAATGGTGCCAGATCTCAAAAAACTGGGATGCGGAGACCACCGCTCCTTGCAGGTAAGTTTCCACAGCCATGACGGGCGCCTTGGACGGTGTCGGAGAGAAAGGAGGAGAGCGCGCTGAAGGGCTACTGTCGCTGCCGGGTGTCGCTGTCCGTAGTGCTGACTCTCAGTCCGGGCAACTCCTCGGCGCTTTTCCCTGAGTGCTCTCTATTTATCCGATCTCGGCCCGCCGAGCCACGCCCCCTCGGAGCTCGCCCTCCCCTTCTGTTTTCTCTGTGCATTGTTCCTCCTCTTTTGCCTTTCCTGTTCTTAAAAGGTGACGAGGCAGGCAGGCTGCCCTTCCAGGGACTTGTTCCATGGAAACAGTGAGACATAAGGCACCGCCTTACTTGGGAGAAGGGGTGGGGGTGGGGGGCCAAACACGTTAATCAATAACCATGACGTCATGAACTTCTTGGATGAAAGGTCATAAGGATCAGTTCGTTTTTTTCTCTTGAGGACCAGAAGAGTTCTCCAAGTACGTCCCTTGGATATGGCATGCCATGTGCACCCTGAGCTTCCTCACCTGTAAAACTGCAGTCACTGTGGTCCACACCGTGGAGCTGTTATGAAGACCAATGAAATATGGGGACTTGGCTCATAAGATACTCAACTTCAGTCCCCTCCAGGCTGAAAATGGATCAGGTGGGAAGCAATGTGGAAGACCTCTGCCTGAGATCTTGCAGAACCACTACCTCTTAGACTAGACAGTTCTGACATCCACAGACCAATGGATAGACTCGATATGAGGCAGCTTCATATGGCCATGTCAATACCCACCCTGAATCTTCTAGGAGCAGATCTCTAATAAAGCAAGACTGTCCTCTGGACACAGCATTTTTTTTTTTAAAAAAAAAAACCCAAACATTTGATAGCATAAGTAAAAAATTTTAAGCTGGACTATACTTGAAGGGTGGCAAATCAGAACCAAAACATATTTTATGCATGTACAATGAATAATTAGATTTCAAAGGATGAGGTATGTGTACATTGGCAAGTGAAAGCTGGAATATTTGAGTGGGGAAGAGTTAAAGGTGGTTTGTTTTAGAAAGGATTTGTGGCTGAGAAGTTGCATCTAGTGGGTAATTTTATATGCCCCATTCCTAAGTAATTATTGAACTTATTGTCATTCTTCCTGCATTCTGTCCTCTCATCCCCAGTTATATCTACCAACTCTGACTCATCATATCCACATAAAGTTAAGGTGCAGTCTTCGCATCATTCATTGTACATTCAGGACTGTTGAGCCACCTTACTTATAATTAAGGTAAGGAAAAGTGGATTAACACTACTCCTTTGGCATACATTAATGACAAGGAGGAATACTAACCTGTTACTGGTCATACGTGTGGAGCTTGGAAGGAGCCTTGTGTATCTGTCTTCATAATAATTTTGTGATGGACAAGAATTCAAGAGTAAATATACATGCTCCATAAAATGCATAACCAACCCTGAGTCATAAGTCCTTGCTGCCTGAAAACAATAAGGATCAAATGTTGTTTCATATCAACACACATTAATATTTATTGTAAACCCAAAACAATGTTTCAGAACTGCTTAAAAAGTGAACTGCCATTATGGCACTGTAACTTGCTAAAAAATGGTTGTTTTTATTCACATGCTTCACAACAATGTGCTGACCACAGGAGTCCTTGCAGACCAATTTAGGACATGATTAATACAATCGCAAAGGAAATTGTGTTGTTTAAATCCATGGTAAACCTTCCCCCATATCGTTTACTGATCGAAGGCATCTGGGTTCTCTCACAGACGAAGAGCTATGGGAGGCAGTACAGTGATCAGCCTCTTTGGCAGTGTGCGAGAGAAGGACACAGGCAGCACAAGTGTGTAATCAAGTTTGGTGGAAGGCTTTCTGGGACCAATCAGTATATTTAAAAGATAGCGCAAAGTTAAAGGGGTGAAAGAAGTTACTGGAAGGTGAGAAAGAATGACAGAGTTGGCATTTCCATCATTTTTTGGTATGAAACAGGTCCCTTCCAATGAGGTGACCTTTTATATCTGCCAAGTATATTGAATTTCCCAGTATAGTGCAGAATTTCATCTTCTAGCAGCGTGTCCTAGTGGAATTTCAGCACTGAACCAGTTTCCACTGTCATCTTACTTGTTGTTGACATTGGTACAGCTACTGGCTGCTCAGTATTCTGAACTAACACAGTGTGCGCATTGTCTTCCATTGATCACTGGGTTGGAACTTGGAAAAAGCAGGGCCAGTTCAGATCTCTTACCGTTAATCATAGTTAGACTGAAGAGCAAAAAATTCCCAGAACAAGTTGTTTGTTATAGGTAACTCACAGCAATGAGACTTCTCACTTGACTTCCCAGTTGAATATAGTTTTGAGTTTGAAATGAAATATTGTTTGGATGTATGTTTGGGTAAATTTTGAATGCAAGTAGGGCTGCATTCTTTAATTCTACTGATTAAATCAACTGGAGTTTTATTTGACTGATCAGTTAAAGCCAATTTTAATCAGTGAAGGTAAAGCTCAATTGATATGCTGCAGTTAAAGGCGTGTGCGCGCACACACACACACACACACGCACACACACACAGAGGAGGACATTTTTTTCCAGTTGTGCTACTGCAATAAGGAATGGAAAAAGAAAACATTCCAGTGATCTTGCCAACAATGTGTGATGACCTTTGCTCATTATACCATACCTTAGCTTATGTTTCCTTCAATATATCCAAACAGAACTTTTGCTGAAGTTTCCATATTAGACAAATAAGAACATAAGAGAAGCCAATGTTGGATCAGGCCAGTGGCCCATCCAGTCCAACCCTCTGTCACACAGTGGCCAAAAATACCAGGTGCCCTCAGGAGGTCCAGCAGTGGGGGCAGGAAGCCCTCCCACTGTTGCCCCCCCCCCCCAAACACCAAGAAAACAGAGCATCACTTGCCCCAGACTGAGAGTTCCTATCTATACTTTGTGGCTAATAGCCACTGATGGACTTCTGCTCCATATGTTTATCTAATTCCCTCTTGAAGCCGTCCATTCTTGTAGCCGCCACCACCTCCTGTGGCAGTGAATTCCACGCGTTAATCACTCTTTGGGTGAAGAAGTACTTCCTTTTATCTGTTCTAATCTGACTGCTCAGCAATTTCATGGAGTGCCCACAAGTTCTTGTATTGTGAGAAAGGGAGAAATGGACTTCTTTCTCTACTTCTTTAAATGCATTTAAACGTCATAGACAAATTAAACATCAATTAAAAGGAAGGTCAATGACATTTCTTTGATCAGTTATCAGTCTGATATGCAATATTAGGTCAAAAATGTTCCACTGGTGAAAATGGAAAGGTGAGTATAATCAGGAGGGCAACACTAACTGGTCAGTTTATGGGTTGGATTGATTTACTAAAGTCTTTTGGTCAGCTAAAAAGATGTCTCTGGTGAACTGGGTAGCAGAAGGTTGGGTTTTTAATAATGTCCATTATTTTAATACGGGAACTTTCAAAACTGGGATTTTTGGTGTTCTTGTTCCCCTTAAGCAGGAGGCCACTATACCTATGGGTTCTTATCATCCCAGTGGGTACATGGCTGTCAGTAGGAAGACACAACCTACAAGTAGCAGTCAGGCAGAACATTTAGAAAAGGAATCCCTCTTTTTTCACCCAAAGGTGAAAGGAGTAAACAGGTTCACAACTGCTGGACTTTAACCAGAAGACATTTAGATAGGAAAATAATCACTTTCTCTGCTTAAGCAACAACTCACATTTTCATGCTTAATTAAGCCTTCTTGTGAAGAAAATGAACATTTGTAAATTAGCTTCACACAATAATATAAGAATGGCTGTCATTGGATCAATATCCTGTTTCACAAGGCCTTGAAATGGCCCTGAAAGGCCCACAAGCAGGAAATGGAGGCCCTGTAGCTACCCTTCAACACTGATATACAGCAGGTTATTGAGGGTTCCCTTTAGTCACTGAGTGTGTTCAGACGGGCAGCTAATCCCACCATTGGCCCGGCTGTAATTTGAGCTAGATCTTTTTGATCCAGCATTGCATGACCAGACAGCCCACCTGTGAAGCGCTTCAGCGCACATGACTCCTGTAGTGGATTATCTAGATGGCATCCAACATAAGGAGCCATGCGGTTGGCTTTTTTAAAAAAAAAATCCTGTCTGCAAGGCACCTCACCATATACTTGTTTTTCCGCGCATGTGCATACTAAAAAGGTAAAAACACCACCAGTGCTACCATCTGCTAGGTACTGTTTCACTTAATAAAGCTGATTGGGTTTAGGGGACCTTCAGAAACATAACATTGTTTGGATTGCTTGAGCAGAGCTCTGGGGACGTTGCATGTTTAAGTGGTTATGTGTGCATCGCTAGGTTTTTTTTAAATGGCAGCCATTTGGGATGGTCTGGAGACCATCCCTATGGGCTGATTGCATGCTGGTGGAATGACCTCACAGTAGAAAGTCCAGCATTGGCCCGTTGGCCAGCTTTAGTCTGGACTTTAACTACTATCTTTTAAGTATGGATCCCCGATGGGCTACTAATGAAAATGGCACAATTCCCAGATGCTGAGGTCTGGATGTGCACTTTAAATCCACTAGGCACTCATGCCTGGCACGGTTCAAAAGAGCTGTATGATGCAAAACAAAGACCCAGTGTCACTAATAGCTGCAGATGGACTTGTGAAATTGTCTAATTCCTTTTAAAAGCCAACTTAATTTTTGGGCAACATCATAACCTATAGCAGCTTAGAAAAGAAGGGTTGCAGAGGGATTTCAGCTGTATCAAACCAGCCCTGTATCTGTGTATGAAACCAGTGCTGGGGTCAGGGGAGAGCAGATGTTCTAAATGAAAGGATGCAAAACAAAGAACTGGGACTTTCATGTGCCACATATGTAAGTATCAGTGTCGGCATAAGCTATCTCAACTGTCTAGTCTAAGCCATCATCGCAACCATTATGAGTTTGTCTAGTCAGTTAGAGAAGCCAAAGTACTGTTGTCTAAAAAGGAAGGTATTCTGTACCTCCTTAGTCTGTCATGACTGCAACTGAAATTTTCATCTGGTGAAGGGACATAATAGTTTTTGATACCATTTGCTTCTCATTAGCATTCTTTCATAAAAATGGCCAAATTAATAATTACAAGTCAGTAGCACAAGGAGATGACAGAGGCAAAGTTTCCTCACCTTCCCTTTCCCTTTCCCAAGAAGGCCGCTGTGCCTGTAAAAGCCAATGGTGTGGCCCAAGGGATCTCTGTAGACAAAATGACCTGCAGTCCAGGGGGTGGCAAAGAGCAGAAGTGAGGGAAGTCATTCCCTATCTCTTGTGTTAATTTAGGCAGTTAGGCTAAGCAAGCTGTCTGCTATCACAACAAGGAAGGAGCAATACTTTCCCCAGTCCATTTTATTCACAAGGGTCTCTTTGGCCTTCAGCACCAGTTGTTTGTGGGTCATGGAGAAGGGAAAGGTGGGAAAGGTTTACCTTTTTCCTTCTCCTTGCTTTCACATTTGTGAAATGAGCTGAGGATTGCATTATTTATCACAGCAGCTCATGGGCAGGCCATATTCAATTGATACATATAAGGAAGGCATTGAGGTTTCGGATTAGTTATATCTGCCCTTTTGCCAGCCTCAGCAAGGTGGAAGACATTACACGTTTTTATAACAACAAAATTGTTTATTAATTTTTACATATGGCGTAGATTTAGATAGTTTCTTGCAGTGCTAATTTTTTCACAAGAATCTAGGGCAGAGTTTATTATTTGTCTCCCAGTTTGCTGTTAAGTTTACCTCATCATTGCTGAAAATGCTGTCAGAGATGACTGGGCCAATCTGGGGTCCACGCTGACCAAATTAAAATGTAGTTTTCAAAACTCAGCCTATTCCATGGCTATCAATATTCTCTGATTGCTCAAAATTCTGGCTAATGCAGCTCTGTAATAAACTTCATAACATCTGACAGTATATTTAATACACTTTATGCTGATCCTCGTTTTCTTTTGGCCATACATATTTGATGACCAATAGTTTACATGAGTAATTTTATACTATATTTACTGGTTCTCCCCTTTCAGGAACAATTTGTATATTTAATTCCAGGGCACAGAGCTACTCTGTGCAGGAATTATTTTCATTTAGCCATAACAAAAATCAAAGTTTCTTTCTGACCTTGAGAAAACTGGGCATCTCACAAAGCAGATGCAAATGCATGGTCAGCCAGTAATCCTGAGTTAACAAAAAAAAATGTGATGTTGGTTAAAGCTTGCCAAAGTGGGACACGGATGGCCAGCAGGCAAAAGTGAGTCTCTTAACATTAAAAAAAGACACAGAAAGAATGTTGGACCCAGGCAACATCCAGAGACAAGACCAACCAGAAAAACAGAGCACAGCATGCAGCCTTTTGACTACTGCAGAAAACCTCATCAGCCTGACATTACAGAACAGAACCCAAAAAGGTAGAATTCACTATCATTTGTTTCTTATGTATTTATTTTATTTATGTTATTTATAGTCTGCCTTTCTCACATGGACTCAAGGTGGATTACAGAGAGTGAGTCAGTACAATCAACCCAGTGGGACATTCAGTAACCAGTGCATTACGACGGTAGACATCTGGAACCAGCCAGAAAGAACTGAAGCATAGCATAAGTGTTAATATGACATGTTAAGCAGCACAGAAATTACATAATAGGATCCTGTTTACATATGCTACATATGGCAGAAAAGACCACAGGTCCTGATCATTTATCCAGGTAGGTTTATGCAGGGGTCATTTTGTAGAAAAAGAGGTGCAGGAGCTCATTAGCATAACACATTAGCATAACTTATTTGCACATGCTACACCACCTGACATCACCGGAAGTATGTCAGAAGGCAAGAAAGAAAAGCGAGAGAGAGAGAAAGAAAGAGAAAGAGAAAGAGAAAGAGAAAGAGAAAGAGAAAGAGAAAGAGGGAGGGAGGGAGGGAGGGAGGGAGGGAGGGAGGGAGGGAGAAAGAAAGAAAGAAAGAAAGAAAGAAAGAAAGAAAGAAAGAAAGAAAGAAAGAAAGAAAGGGGACAGCTACTAATCCAAGCCTCAGAAATACCCCTATTCTGGGAGGATAGCTTCAGTGGTGGCTGAAGCCTTCAGAAGGCTGGTTGGAGGAACAAGGACCTTTCCAGGGGACGGGGTCATTTTGCTGCAGCCATGACACAAGCAGGCATTCCCCCACGGGGGGAGGGCTGGCACCAACTCCCGGAGCTATGCTCCCCTGAGCTTCTGCTTGAAATGACCCCTGGGTTTATGAAATCATCCTGTGCTGTGCAGCCTTATTACCTGTGCAGAAAAGCCCTCTGCAATAGGTCAGCTTTGCATAATTTGTCAAAGGCCAGGAGAGTGGAAGTTTTCCTGACCTCCTCAAGCAGGCCATTCCACAAGGTGGGAGGTGCAACAGAGAAAGCACGGGTACGGACCCATTTGCAGTCTGGCACCTGCAGAAACCCCTGCTGACATGAGTGGAGTTGTTATGGTGGAGAACAGAGAGAGAGAGAGGGAGTTGGCTTCGTAAACAAGAGGGACCAAGACCATGAAGAGCTCCATAACAAATGGTCAACCAATGGAGGATTTGCAGAATGGGAGTAATATGCATGCTCCGACTAGCTCCCACTAATAGTCAAGCTGCAGCATTCTGGACCAGTTGGAGTTTCCAAATTGATTTTGAAGGGAGACCAACATATAGTGCATCACAGTAGTCTAGTCTTGATGTTACTGTGGTGTGGATCCAGGTGGCCAGGTCAGGTGTATCAAGGTATGGGGCCATTTTATGGGCTAGGCTGAGCTGGAAGAAAGCCTTTTTTTACAGCTGCATTAACTTGCTTCTCCAGTAATAAAGCTGGATCCAGTATGACCCTAAGGCTTTTAACTGAGTCAGCAAGGGTCAGCTGAACTCCATCGAAAGGACAATGTCCATCAAGGCCTCCATCTTTCCAACTAGCATTACCTCTGTCTTTTCAGGGTTTAGTTCCAATTTGTTCACTTTTAGCCAGTCAACCACTGCAGCCAGGCAGTGATTCAGGAACTCTACCATATCCACATCACCAGGAGATTTGGATAAGGATATACAGAGCTGAGTATCATCAGCAAGTTGATGACAACCAACCCCCAAACTATGAATGATTTGTCCTAAGGGCTGTACGTAGAGATTAAAAACCATGGGAGGTAGAACTGCACCCTGTGAAACCCCACGAGATAAGTCCCACATTGATGATTACTGATTTCCTACAGCAACCCCCTGAGTCCAATATTTAAGGATTGATTTGAACCAGTTCAACACAGATCCCCTGATACCTACTTCTGTCTCCAGGCTCCTCAACAAAATGGCATGATCTACTGTATCAAAAACTGCAGATAAATCCAGCAAGCTCAACAGAGAGACTCGCCCTTTTTCTACACTCAGATGGAGGTCATAAACTAATGCTAGAAGAGTTGTCTCTGTCCTGTAGCCTGGCCTGAAACCAGGCTGAAAAGGGTCTAGAGCAGATGGCTAGGAGCTGGTTTGCTACTGCTGTCTTAATCACTTTGCCCAGAAAGGGTAGATTAGAGACTGGGCGATAATTGGCCACTTCACTTTTCTGTAGGGAAGGTTTTTTAAGTAGTGGATGTATAACTGCCTCTTTGAGTGGCTGAGGGAAGGTGCCCTGAGTTAGTGACTGGTTTATAACAGATGCTAAGATGTTGAGGGTTTTTTTTTATGTGGTCCTTACATGATTTTATCAGCCAGAATGGGCAAGGATCAAGGGTACAAGTAGTAGCTTTCACAGATCCCAGGATTTTTTTTTTCCACATCCACCATGGAAACTGGGTCAAAAGGATCCATTAGTAACCAAGGTCTATTAAGCCATTCTTCTGGTGTACTGAGATTATAACTGACATCTAGATCAGAGGACATTTTTGACATTTTATCAAAAAAAAAAACCTTGGCAAAAGTATCACAGCTGATTGTTTGTTCGTGGGACATTAGAGGCTCAGATTTAGTTAGCATCAAATGCTGAGCTACCTTGAGCAGTTGGGATGGGCATGAACTATCTGATGCTATAATAGATGAGAAGTAAATTTTCTTTGCCACTATCACTGCCGTTTCAGAGGTCTTACAGTGAGCTCTATAGCACAATCTATCTTATTTCTCTTAAGGTTTCTTCACCAGCATCCTCTGTAGGATATACAATCAAAGGGCACAGTGCAGAGCTGATCCTAGGGTGCTCCTTTGACATGCTGGGAAGAAGAAGCGGGGGGAAACTGAAGCTACCCACATAATAACCAATAGTGGATCAAATGTCTCTCTGAAGCCAAGTAACAACTTTCTGTATGTAGCCATTCCCATTAAGTCTGGAAATACGTAAAGTTTGCATATCCTTGAATGGGCTGGAATTTGTCCTGATTGTCTTTAATGGAATGCATTTATAAACTGTTGTTAACCACCATGAGCCCCATTATTTATATACTGCCACCATGTGGGGGTGGCAGTATATAAATAAAATTATATTATTATTGTTATTGATGATGACAATGATCAGGGGTCCATTGGAGTGGGAGTGCACAGGAGTGCAGCTCCCGGAGTGAGGAGCCCAGGGGGCAGGCACATGACCGAGCCCCACCCCCTCCTCGGCTTCCCCGAGCAGTGCAGAGGCGCAGCGCCCCGGGGAAAGCCCTGCTAGGGTCTTTATTGTTTTTAATGTTTTGTTTTAATATTGATAATTTTATCATTGTTCCTTTTATGACTGTGTGCTGCTTTTCCAGAGACTTGCTCAAGGTGGCATATAAATTTTCTAAGTATACCATTTTTTATCTGGGCACATGGCACATAAGTACTGGAGAAATTTCACCAACCCTTCAGCAGCTTCCACCTCATCAGTTTGGTGTAGTCAGGAGTTGGACTCTAATCTGGGAGAACCGAGTTTGATTCCCTACTCCTCCACATGCAGCTGCTGGTGTGACCTTGGGCCAGTCACAAGTTCTCTCAGAGCTGTTCTCTCATGAGCAGTTCTCAAAAGACCTCTCTCACCCCCACCTACCTCACAGGGTGTCTTGTCGTGGGGAGGGGAAGGGAAAGGGATGGGTGGTGCACATGTCCTGGGTATCTCAAGTCTACTTGAAACCTGGTGGTTTTAAGGGAGCAGGAAGAGAATGAGGGTGTGTTCTTTATGCTTATTTTTATTGCACAAAGTATTGGATGGGGAAGGGAATGGAGGAAGAGCAGGTCAGTTTCACTCACCTGTGGAGTGGAGCCTGAGGGGTGGGTGTTGCCTTCTGACACACTTCTGGTATGTTAGGGGGTGTGGCATATGCAAATGAGTTATGCTAATGAGCTCCTGCACCTCTTTTTCTACAAAATGACCCCTGACGATGATAGTAACAGTAATAAACATTTCTTCCAATAGAAAACTGAGTCTGAGCAAGAATAATTTGTACAAGGCCAACTGCACAGAATAATTACTGTGCATCCCAGTCCATATAAAAGGTTGTGTTGTGGTTAGAGTGTTGGACTAGGATCTGGAAGACCCCGATTCAAATCCCCACACTGTCATGGAAGCTCGCTGGGTGACTGTGAGCCAGTCACACACTCTCAGCCTAACCAACCTCGCCGGGTTGTTGTGAGGATAAACTGGAGGAGAAGAGAATGGTGTAAGCTGCTTTGGGTCCCCACTGGAGAGAAAGGCAGAGTATAAATGAAGTAAGTAAGTAAGTAAGTAAATAAATAAATATATCTAACACTCCCAGCACAATCCTAAACTGGTTTATACTCTTCTGAGCCCACTGACTCCAGTGGGTGTAACTGCTTAGGGATTGCACTGTCTGTTGATCATTTTGTTTTCTTGCTCAGCTAAGCATTTAGGGAGATGATGTTTCATTATCTTTTCTGCAAAAGAACGTTTTGAAGTTTAGAAACTGATTAGCAGAGATGGTCGGTAACAATCTGGATCTTAACTTGCAAGATATTTGGCATCATTCCTGCTTTGACAAATGGTACTAATTAAACACATATCTTAAGGAAAAATTTTCCACAGGTTTACTTCTTGGTTTTCACAATGGAAAAAGCGATTATAGCATTCCATGAAATATATCTTTCAAAATCTAAAAATGCGGGAGCTCTGCAAAAGGTCTCTTGAGCAGCGTGGATCTTCATAAAGCAACCCTAATGAAATAGCTGCTAACCTATTTTTAGAAGACAATTAACTTTATACCCAATCTCAATATAAGTATTAATGGTTTGATCATAGGTAACCCTTTTAACTGACTCAGTTGAAAAAGTAGACAAAACATTAACTCAATTATACAGTTTCTAGACCCCTTCATCCATTAAAACAGATGCAGACTTAACTTGTGTCTAAGGAAAGCATAGTTTTGAACAGAGTAAGCCATCAAAATGATCTGAGGAATGATAAAGGAGACTGCAATCTCAATTTAGCTCCAGATCAAAGGGACTTGGGTGGCAGGGCCTGGAAGGATTCTTTTTCCTGCCTAAGATCTCTCAGAGCTGCTGCCCGTCAGAGGAGACAAGACTGAGATAGATGAAGCAGGGATCTGGGTTGGTGTACGGCAGCTTCATATGTTCGTATACAGGGAATTCTGTACACATTATCCACAACATCTCTGAATCCACCACCAGATCTTTTCTCTTTTGTATTTTCTTAATTATTCCAGTGTGATTTTCCATGGTATTGACCATGTACAGAAACACCCAAAGAGCTAAAACTTGGTTTGAAAATAGATTTTCAAGCTTTTTACTTTGCAGGAGCACAAGTTCAGGGTCACGACAAATAACCTCACAAGAAGTGCAGCTGGCAAATGCCTGATTTCCCTTGAAACATCCTTGAAGTGGTAATTGTATGTGTATACTGAAGTTACATAGTGTAGTTACTCATTCAAGAGTGAATATATGGCACATCTCTGCTTGCCTACACTGCACAAGCTCTGCCTGCTGAAATCTATTCTCTGTCATCAGTTCCTTGGTTAATGATCTTGTAATTTTTTAATACAATCAGTCATAAAGTGTAGTCTCTCTACTGCAGCATTAACTAAATGTTGCAATGACAGTTCTTCAGGGAAAAGAGTTCTATTTTTAAAAGGTTTCTTTGTTTGCAGTTCTTCATACATAAAAACAAATAATGAGGGGCACTTAGATTTCAATGAAGTTTCTGATGAGTGAATGGAGAGTATGAATTGATGGTTGCTAGGCGACTGCAGGATGGCTTTTCCTTTCTCAGAGTTAAGGGCAAATGGGCTGGAGCTTAGCAGTGATATGGAGTCAGAGGTAAGGGATGTAGCAAGTTTCCTGGTACCGTAAAGAGAACATATGCGGAAAGGGTAGTTTGGAAGAAGCTGAGGCATAGCTTCAATAGTACACCACAGTGCCAGCTCCACCCAGCAGACTGATTAGGCAGAGAATGACAGATGTCCCAGACCAGTCTACTCAGTGTGATGTAGTGTGCTGTAGTGGATAGGTTGGCAAACTAGGATCCTGGGCAAGCTGGGTTTGAATCTCCATGTCTGCCATGGAATCTTGTTGGGGTGACCTTGGGCCCATCACAAACTCTTAGCCTGGCCTATTTTACAGAGTTGTTGTTATGAGAAAATGGGGGGCGGATGATGCTCTAAGCTGCGTTGAGTCTCTCCTGTGGGGAGAAAAAATGCAAATGCACTCTAGAAATGAAATGGCATGGAGGGTATTTTTTCTTCTTCCACCTGCTGCATTCAGGTCTCACTTTGTCTTTCACTGGTGATAGCCAAGTCCTTCTCCTAAGGAAGTGTCCCTTTTTTTGGTTTTTAGTCTTGTTTTGAGCCACAGTGGAGCAGAAAGATTTTTGGAGCGCCACCAAATTAAGTAGTCACTATATACTCATGAATGACAAGACCTCCCACACCTACAGCTGTGACCATCCACCATATTTGCTTCCAGTCAAGAGTCCGACTGGCCACCCAGCGTCAGATAGAGCTGGGTGTCATCAGCGTACTGGTGACACCTCAGCCCATACCTCTGGGCAAGGGGGTGCATGTAGATGTTAAACAACTACTTGTCACTTGTCACAACATACTTGTCACTGACGGGTTCATATACTTGGCTTTTTCCCCATTGTACAGACATTGTTCAACAACAGAGGCCTTTTGGATCTTGGTAGGTAATGGATAGAACCACGTGCCTGGATCCGTGCCCTTCCTGGCTTATTAAAGCTGGCCATGAAGGGTTTCGAGGTGCCCTAAGGGAAATTATCAACAAGTCCCTTGTTGAGGGGCAGTTCCCAGGGGCACTCAAGGAAGCGATGGTCCACCATCTCTTGAAAAAAAATCTTTTGATCCGGCCGAACTGGCCAACTACCGGCTGGTTTCCAATTTGCCCTATTTGGGCAAATTAATTGAGAATTAATTGAGGCTTTATGGATGACACTTCCGTATTAGATCCCTTCCAGTCCGGCTTCCGCCCGGGGTACGGTTGGTCATTCTGACGGATGACCTCCAGAGGCATCTGGATCGGGGTAGTTTGGCGGTACCGTTGCTGTTAGATCTGTTGGCCACGTTTGACACAGTTGACAATCAGTTGCTGACCCACCGCCTCGCTGACATGGGGATTCAGGGGCTTGGCCTGCAATGGCTTGCTTCCTTTATCCAGGGTTAGTGACAAAGGGTGGTGCTAGGGGATCAGCAGTTCAAGAGACACCTGCTGGAGTGCGGTGTGCCTCAAGGGGCAGTGCTGTCTCTGATGTTGTTTAACATCTACATGCGCCCCCTTGCCCAGAGGTATGGGCTGAGGTGTCACCAGTATGCTGATGACACCCAGCTCTATCTGATGCTGGGTGGCCAGTTGGACTCCAGACTGGAAGATCTAGACCGGGCACTGCAAGCTTTGGCTGGTTGGCTTAGGCTGAGGGGGCTGAAACTGAACCCAATGAAGACGGAGGTCCTATGCCTGAGTCGGGGTGACTCGGGGTTGGAGATCCCACTCCCGGCCTTTGATGGAGCACAACTGGTTTAGGAGTCTGGGAGTGCTCCTGGATACCTCCTTAACAATGGAGGCCCAGGTAGCAGCCACTGCTAAGTCAGCCTTTTACCACCTTCGGCTGATTCGGCAGTTGGTTCCCTTCCTTCGCCACGATGACCTGGCTACAGTGATCCATGCAATGGTCACCTCAAGATTAGACTACTGTAATGCTCTCTCCATGGGGCTGCCCTTGTCACAGATCTGGAAGCTGCAGCTAATGCAGAATGCCGTGGCCACACTATTGATGGGTCTCCCAAAACGGGAGCACATCCAACCTGCGCTGAAGGCACTGCACTGGCTGCCAATGGCATACCGAATCCGCTTCAAGGTGCTGGTGCTTACCTTTAAAACCCTATATGGCCAGGGTCCAACATACTCGAGGGACTGCCTTTCCCCGTATATACCCCAGAGAGCACTGTGGTCAGGGGTGCAACATCGCCTGACCATTCCAGGCCCTAGGGATGCCAGGCTTGCAGCCACTAGGGCCAGGGCCTTCTTGGTGGCAGCTCCCCACTGGTGGAATGAGCTCCCAGAGGAGATCAGGGCCCTGCGGGACCTTTTACAGTTCCACAGGGCCAGCAAGACAGAGCTCTTCCACCAGGCATTTGATTAGGAGCCGCCACACTATCAACATCACTATTATTGACATCTGTGGCATGGGTCGGCCCTGGCCTGGAGAGTGAGCAACACCATCATGCAAGCCTAAAGTTTAATGAATTTGTTGAAGATCATACAGTACGCCATCTTTAGAACTGGATGAAGTCCACTATACTAGCACTTTAAGAATTTCTGTGATGTTTTAAATGTAATGTTTTAACTTTGTAATGGTTTTAAGGTACTGGTTACTGATTTTTGTAAGCCGCCCTGAGCCTGTTCGCAGGGAGGGTGGGGTATAAATAAACTAACTAAATAAATAAATAAATAGAATGCTGGATCAGGGAAACTGGGGTTCAAAGTTCTAATTGCTCATGAAATCCACCTTGAGTTCACACTGGATAAATGCAATCTCACTATCTAACAGTATCTGAGGTTTGGTATTAAAATTAATTAAGTAGTCCAACACACATCATCCGTAGCTCTTTGGAGGAGAAATGGAAGACATAATAAACAACCCACAAGACAGATACTTTATGCATCTGATGAAAAGAAAAGAATACTGCCACAAATCAGTAGCAGAATTTGGACATAGAGATACGGTTGGACTGGACTACTCCAAACATTCTAGGATATTTACATAGGGCATTTTGGTAGAAAGGACTATTGTGGGTTCTAGTGGAGGACTCAGAGAGTTGGATTAACATAAGAGTTAAGCACTTGAGCTATGTACAGGGGATCCCCATTTCAATCCACCTTGAAGATCCCCCCCTGAAAAAGGTAGAATATAAATATTTAAATAAATATATTATAAATACATTTCCAATCTCAGCTCAGCCAAGAACATACCGAGAGCCATACACAAGTGATTATTTTTTAGCTATGTCTGCAATATGGAGATCTTAACACTGGTCTACCTTATGCTAGTAAGGATTTCCAAGATAGTGTGCTTTGAATGTTTAGGATTATATTAGTTTAATGATATATTATTATATTTTTATTTCATACCCAAGAAACTTCAGAGCTTCTGTAACTCATTATAGCAATTCCTTAACAGATGCATTAAAGGACAGGAAGTCAGAAGTTCTTTTCACTCCAGATTTCTTCCCTTCTATTTCATAATCCTTTTACTCCAATATATAGCTATTCGGTTGCTGGCATGCATAGACTTCTTAGTTTTCAAGGCTCCTCTGAGACAGAGAATGGCATGAGAAACTTCATATTTAGCCATTGTCATTTCCTTTCAGGATAGCAGCCAGTTTTAATAGACTTTGCAAGTTGTAAACACTTTCCATTAACTTCACTGAGGTTTAGATCAGAACATCAGCTGGAACCTAGGGCTTAATAGGAAGGTAATCCAAAACACAGAGTCAAATCAAGGTCAGGAGACTTGGGGATAAATCCAGAATGCAAGATACATATATTTGGTAAGGGCACAATATTCACCTCACTAAATGCTCCTGAGGTCATAGGATTAGATGACAGGTCTTCTTGTGGATTAGCAATTAATTAGATGACAGGAAGCAAAAGGTCAGAGTAAAAGACAAATTCTATGCCAGGGTTATTAGGAAAGGAATTGGAGACAAAACAGCCAGTATCATAGTGCCTTTGTATATATCTGTGGTATGGTATCATTTGGAATACTGTGTATGGTGCTGGTTGACCCATCTCAGGGTGCGGTCACACAGTTGTTTTGATCGGGATTCACTGCTGTTCCCTCTCGCATTTAAATTAGCTGATCAGACAGACCAATCCGCCTACTGCCCTGAAGCGGGGTCACTTGCGCAATCCTCCCAGTTCTCTTCCGCGTTTTCCTGCACTGAGAAAATCAAGTACTTTCCTGGTACTTGCGCTTTGAATCTGCAATTTTGCCAATGTGGATTGCCATCTCTCGCAATGATTGCGATTATGGTTGTCTGACTATCTTTGGCTCCATGAGGTTCTTTTCCCCCCAGCTTCCGCTTTTGAGCACATGAGCAATAATTCAATTCTACATTTAAACATTCAAGCACACATTCCCCCCCTCCAATTCGCCTGTTGTTTGCAAGGCATGCCCCCGCTCATTGGCTTCATCTGTCCCCTCCTCGCAGTCTGCTCTCCCTTCTCTCCAATCTCCAAGAGTGAGAGAGAAGTGAGAACTGAGAGGAAGCACCCACCTGCACCTGTGTGTTTGTGTGTGCGTGCCTGGGCTTCTCCTCTCCCCTTTGAAAATGGAGGCTGACAACCAATGTGATAGAGCCTCCGGGATGGAGGCATTATTTCTCCAGTGTTTGTATTAGAGGCGGGAAGGGGGAGGAAGATGACCGAGGTGCAAGAGAAGCTTCCTTCTGCCCTGCCACTTCTTTGCAACTCCTGCCTTTGATGTCTTGTTTGTGTGTGTGGCCAAGTGGGGGCGGTGATTCAGCTGTGCTCATGTGCGCATGGACAAAGCAATTTAAAAAAAATAAAATCTCACAACTATCTGGATGGTGCCAGGAGCCTCATCCCACTATGCAGGCGGTTTGGGGAGGGATGCGTGGTCATCCCAACCCGAAAAAAATATTCCCGGATCAAATTTATCACAGGAATAAATTGTGAGAAACTTGCCATGTGACCACGACCTCAAAAAGGATATTGTAGAGTTGTGGAAAGTGCAAAAGGGGCAGTTAAAATGATCCTGGGGTTTCCTCATGAGAGAAGTTATTTATTTTTATTGCATTTGTATCCCACCCATTCCTGTGTGTGGGCTCAGGGTGGGTAACATTATGAGATTTCATTTACAATGTAATCAACAAAATTCCACTTACAATACATTTAAAATTATTAAAATTAGCTAAAATGGCAACAATTTTCTGCTGGCTCCATCAGCTGGAAAGATGGCAATCATAGCAGTTTTCACCAGGACCACTTTGCAGGGCCACTTTGTAGGGTAGGCCATGTGACTGGGCGTCCATTGCCTCAGCCAAAGGCCTGGGGGAACAGCTACATTTTGCAGGCCCTGTGGAGCTGTAATAAGTTATTAAAGAGCCTGAGGGTCTTCAGTTTATAAAAAAGCAACTAAGAGGGACATTGTAGCAGTTTATAAAATGATTCATGGTTTGCAGAAAGTGGGCAGAATGTTTTTTCCTCCAACCAAACCAACATGTGGGGGAATCCAAAGAAATGAATTGGTATATTTATTTCAGAACAGTGCACTACTATTTCGTGCAATGCAAGTAACTTGCTGCCAGGGGTGTGGTCATGACTATTAGCTATGATGGATAAATGGGGGATCCATCTTTGGAGGCAGTATTTTTCTGAATGTTAATTGATAGGAACAATAGTATGTGGAGACTTTGGTGGCTGGCCTCCGTGTCCATTTCTGATACATTTGGTTGGCCACCTGGGAAACAGGATGATGGGCTAAATTGGTGTGATCCAACAGGGTTCTCCATCGTTTTTTATCCACCCAGCTTTTTATCTTCCTCCTAAGAGTTCAAAACTGTGTACATAGTTTTCCTTCTCCATTTTATCCTCACAACAACCCTGTGATTTGAGATAAATGAAGAAAGACTATCTGGCCCAAGATCACCTAGTAAATTTCATGCCAAAGTGGGGATATTGATCACAGATCATCTGAAGTCTTCTAAGGCCTTTTATGGGAAGGAGTGCTCAACAGGAAAAGGCAAGAGACAATTATAAATTCACTTTAGCATGGAATCCCCTCTGTGAAGTTATACAGAGGGCTGAAGGTGACTGAGTAACCCAATTGGGTTGGATTCTAGGGCTCCATTCAGACACTGTTGTAACTTTCCAAGGTGCCTTCTGCTTTTGCAAGAAACTCCTCTACTGGTGGAAGAGACTCTTGTTCCAGAGGAAGTTCTTTGCACTGGGATAAAATACTGCCATTAGTGAAAGGGAGTCATAGGATCTGAGACCCCTCGTCTTCCAGGGATTCGGAAAGTGTTAAACCTAATCTGTAAGTCGCTATTTAATTTACATTGTTTATTGCCCAGCTTTCTCACTGAGACAAAATAATAGTCAATTATTTCTTGAGCATGATGTGCCAGTGTGGCAACAGGCTTGAATGGAGTACAGTTAATTACACTCCAAAGGTGAATTCACTAAACAGGGTCACTGGATAAAAGACAGAAAGTTGAGAATGCAGATGTGCTGATTAGGTGAAAGTCAGCATTAGTACCTCACCTCCCACCCCTTCTGAAGCCTCTCATTAATGCATCTTGCTCTGCTTTCCCCCTTTTTTTTCCTTAGCAGCATTAAGTGCCTAGTCTCACCTGCCCCTTTTCCAAAGGCCACTTTTGCTGTTGTTGTTATGAGGCCTTCTGCAATTCAATCAGATCCATCTGTGCCTCAGACCAAATGCAGCTGATTTCACAAGGTGCCAGTAAAAACCAAACAGTAAAGAACCACCATCAGGAACCATCTGTAGCCAAACTGAAGCTGCAGTCAGTGAAGGAGATTGATTCAGTGTGGTGCGATGGCAGGGGTGCCATTTAGGGGCAGCAGGGGGACATCACGGACTCTTGTTTTATGGGCCGTGAGCAGTTGCTAGCTCCTAAGCAGCATCTACATTTCTAGCAAATTCCACATGTTCCACACACAGTGGTTTTTGTTACGAGCAGCTATAGGTCTATGTATTCACTCAGTATGCATGCCAAAGGCAAAAAAACACTCTGTGCTTAATGGGTGACTGACCTGTGTGGATAGCATTGCTATATAGTATTTAAAAAGTAACCATAGCAAATACTGCTAAAATATTTTTGAACCATGCCAAAAATCTGATCCTCCTTTTTGGGCTGGATTCAGATCAACATTTTCCATGGGTGCAAGGCCTATGGAGAATGATTTTCCTGCCCCCGCCTCCCATGGCAGCCCAAATTGCCACCTGAAATCCTGTTTCTGAAGGTCATGTCCTATAGATAGAAGTCGGTGTGCCCACGGAAATGTTACTGGATCTGAGCCTTTGGCTGCTGGGATCTGAAAAGGGTACCTCTAGACAACATAGGACTTAGATCAGAGACTTCAGGATCTGAAGTTTCTCAGGCCCTGGCCACTTCCGCACTGTCATTTTTGTTACTCTTTTGTCCCTATTGCTTCAGGTCCCCCCACCACCACCCAAAATGTGTTTTGCCCTCTCTAGTAGTCCCAGAGGGAGCAAAATACATATGGAAAAGGGCCCCCCTAAAGCAATAGGGACAAACAAGTGACAAAAATAACAGTGTGGAAGTGGTAGTCTTGGACAAGTCACAGTCATTCAACCAAATCTACACTAAAGGGCTGTTGTGATAATAAAGTGAGATTCCTCCATGTACTGCTTACTCCCTGCAGATGGGATGCACATATGGTAGATTTAAAATTTAAATTTGTAATCCAGGAAACAAGAATTAGGAATGACATAAAACTATTGCCTGTAGAATAATGAAATAGAAAGAGCTGTTATATTTAAGAAATATACATTTTTCCCGTGTGAAACCTAGCAGGCTGTTAGTAGATATAATTTTTATACACTTGGCAGTACAATCAAATCCTGGACAGTTTCCAGCCTGTAAAAATCAGTTAGGACGTAATTATAGGTTGGGCAAGCATTCATTCAAGCAGTATCGTAGACTATGACTGTGCTTTAATAGATATCCTCAGCCCCTGGAGGATAATGGAAAAAGTGGGTTATCTAATTCCAAATTCCTTTATTACAGGTCAAACGTGTATGGCTTAAAAGCAGAGAAATTACCTGACTCAAGTCTCAATAAAGCATAATATGGAAAAACCAATAACGAAGGCAAACAGTCTACATGGGTGAACAGGTTCAACTTTTAACACTGCTGAACTTATAACTTCACTCAGTACATTGTCGTAAGTGCTGCTGTCATAAAAGTCTCTTCAGGCTTAAAGAGTGATATCCCAACAACTTGGGTTGCTTTGTGATGGCTTCTAGATGCCTAACAAAGACACCTGTCACTTTCCAGGGTAAGATGAGCCACTGTCTTGCCCTCCCTTTTACTGTCACTGCCACCACCTTGGGTAAAATCCAGCCCCTATCTCTCTCTCAGGGGTCGCTCAAGGCCACAGGGGTGTATCACTGTAGAAGGTCAAGCAGCTAAGGCAGGTGGTTGAGGACTTGTGTAGACTCTCATTTTTTTAAAAAAAAAATATCTTTATTTCTACAAGGCACAAATCTAGGGTGCTACAAGGACAGAATCTAGGTCCACTAAGCTAAAGGACAATTACTAACTAGGAATGTACAATCCATGGCATATCTGGTCTTTGTTAGTTGCAGAATCCCCTAATCCCTGGTGCATCTGCAACCCCCTTTAGCATCATTCCCCTCTGCCTTGCTTTTAATTTTTTTATTTCATTAAAGAATTATAAAATACACATATATAATTACAGTAAGAATAAATAACTATCAAATTTCCAAAGACCAGATTACAAGTGTGAAGTACAAAAATACAGAAATACAAAAATGCCTTAAAAATGGTGCACTATAGATATCCTAATTGCACTACTGCTTATATCTTAGGTTGCGGTCACACACCCAAGATAAAGCGGGGGGGAGAGGCTATTTCCTCCGGCGGAAGTTGACCCACAGTTGCGCAATCACAGGGATATTTGTACATGAGAGTGCAGCCTACCACTGTGTGATCAGATGCAACTGCCAGTGAGTCAGGGTTTTTTAAACTGTTTGTTCCCGAAGCACTTACATGAGGAATTGATGATTTGCACCTCTCCCTATCAAATATGCAGGTGTGTGTGTGTGTGCTGATGCACATACTGCAATGGGGGGGAGGAACAACGGTATGGAGTTGGGATAGCCTGATCAGACTATCCTGATGCCATGGGAGCGTACTGATGTGATCAGATGCAGGAAAGTCCCTGTGTGGCCCATAGCAACCTGTTTGCTACAGGACTTTCTGAGGAGTTTTTTTACTCCGCTTGTGCGGCGGAGCAAAACGGGTTGCCAACGGCTGAGGGGTGCTTCCCAGATGTTGACATCTGGTCACGTTCCTTTAATCTGCCTGGCATTTGTGCCTATGTCAGGGTGAATTGTGCATGTGATCACAACCTTATGTTCTGAGCCTCCATTTATTTCAATCAATTAATCAGGCATATCTCAGAATAATTTCTTTTACCTGTTCTTTTTGTTTATGGTTATTCCAATATTTAATGAACAGGGACTAAATCTGAGTAAACAGTTCCTGAGAGCCAGTTTTCTCTTTGCGGATTGTCTTAAACAGTACTATTTTATTCATCAAAACCATGTGCCAGACTTTACGAGCCCATTCATCTATGACCGGGAGAAATGACTGTTTCCAGGATTGTGCAAGAAGTTGCCTTGCTGCTACCAACAGATTTTTAATTGCATACTTTCCCCCTTTCTCAAGCTTTCTTGATAAAATGCTTACACTCCATTTTACAATCCAGAACACTATTTATTTCCTTAAACATATTTACCCAAAATATCTGTGCAAAATATCTGCCATCTTTCATGGCAAGAGCACACCAAAGCATGCTCCCACAGTGGACACCAAAATGCACACCTACATTTCAAGAGCCAGTGGGGTGTAGCAGTTAAAAGTGTTGGATGAGTATCTGGGAGACCTGGGTTCTAATCCCCACCTGTGCTATGGAAACTCACTGCGTGACCTTGAGACACTCTCTCAGCCTAACCTGCCTCACAGGGTTGTTGTGAGGATAAACTCAAGGAGTGGAGAACAGTGTAACCTGCTTTGGGTCTCCACTGGGGAGAAAGGCAAGGTAAAAATGATTTAAATAAATACATGAAGTATAAGCAGAACTCTGCTGGACCAGACCAGTGGTCCACCTAGTCCAGCATCCTGCCTCACAAAGTGGCCGACCAGTTCCTCTCAAGGGCCAACAACAGGGCATAAAGGCTGAGAACTTCCCTTGATGATGCCTCCTGGCTCTGGGATTCAGAGGTTCAGTGCCTCTGAACATGGAGGTTCCTCTCAGTCACTATGGCTAGTAGCTACAGACAGACCTATTCTTCATGAATCTATCTAATCTTCTCTTAAAGCTGTTTATTCTTGTGGCCATCACTACAACCTCTGGCAGCAAAGTCCACATTTTAATCACTCTCTGTGTAAAGTAGTATTTCCTTTTGTCTGTTCTGAATCTAAGTTCTGAAACTTAATTGGATGCCCTTGAGTTCTAGTATTTTGGGAGAGGGAGAAAACTCTTTTTTCCCTGATAGGGGAGCTCCAACCCGCTAATCATCTTGGCTGCCCGCCTCTGTACTTTTTCCAGCTTTGCAATGTCCTTTTTGAGACATGGTGACCAGAACTGCACACAGTATTCCAAATGAGGCTGCACCTTCTATCTATACAGGGGCATTGTAATATCATCCAGTTTATGTTCAATCCCTTTCCTGATAATTCTTAGCACAGAGTTTGCCCTTTTCACTGCTGCAGCACCCTGGGTTGGTACTTCCATTGAGCTTCCCTCTCAGTCTCAGCAAGCAGACCCCATTAACCTGTCCTTGAAATTGGGATTTTTTTTTGTCCCATTGTGTGTCACCTTGCCTTTACCAACACTGAACTTCATTTGCCATGCTGTCACCCATTCATCCAATTTGTGGAGATCCTCTTGGAGCTCTTCACAGTCAGCCTTGGTTTTTACTATCCAGAATAATTTTGTGTCATCTGCAAGAGAAAGCTTCATAGGATGAAGGCTACCTAGAGGATAGTTGGATCCACTTCAATATAATTTTCAGTCTCATTTTTGGATCATGCATACCAAATGTATCTATTTAAGTATTTTCAGGCCTCTTTTCTCTCTGAATGGAGAAAACAAACAAATCTTGGGTGGTCTGACTCTGCCAAGTGGACCCGCACAGGTCCTAAGCTGTGATCCATGGACTAAGTGAAAAAGGGCCAAGACCTCTTGGCTGTTGCCCTTTGGCTCATGCTCACAGGTTTGTACTTCTGGCTCAGGCTAAATACCTGCAGGAAGAGGAAACAAAAAGTTAGTTCAGGTGGACCTCAGCTGCTGTTAGCTTGCTGCTAGAAAACCCACATGTTCTTCCTCAATTTCAATTTTCTGTCTGTTGAGAAAGACCATAATATATGAACCTGTCTTATACTGACTCAGACCATTGATTTGTCTGGCCCAGTATTGTCTCTTCTGCCTGGCAGCAGCTCTCTGGGATCTCGAGAATATTTTATTAAGGAAGTGGAGTACAGATCTTTTAACTAAGGTCTTTCCAAACACCTGAGATCCTTTTAAACAGAGATACCAAGGACTGGAACTAGACCATGAGTCATGCAAAGCAAAAACAACCCCCACCCCCTGTAAGTAAGGGCTGAGGGAGCTCTGTTCCCTTGTATCTGAGGAAGCGTGCTTGCACACAAAAGCTTATACCATGAATAAAACTTTGCTGGTCTTAAAGGTGCCACTGGACTCAAACTTTGTTAAGTTAGTGAGAGAAAGTCTGTATATGGAGATATGAAAAGATCCTAGCATAGCTCTTTTGAACATTAGGCCCAGAGGGATCTCAGTTAACAAGATGTGGTTAATAGGAAATTTATTCACCACAGCCAGAATGTTAATAG
Source organism: Lepidodactylus listeri (assembly GCA_029233225.1). NCBI lineage: Eukaryota > Metazoa > Chordata > Lepidosauria > Squamata > Gekkonidae > Lepidodactylus > Lepidodactylus listeri. Next base: position 38,482,108 of record JARCFY010000006.1, on the reverse strand, counting down.
CTCTAGCATGGAGACAGGAGAAAGCACCAGATATTGAGAAATGGCTAAGAAAATTATGATATACTGTGTTAATGGGGAAAATATCTGCATATGGGAAGTTCTGGTATGGAAACAGATATGCACTAGATAGGTTTGTACAAGTTCGGTCTCCCTTTATTACCTTTTAGAATAGAAATAAATCTGAAGGATTAGTCAAAAGAGAGATATTGAACCTTGTTTAGATTTTGAAATCTTACCTCTTGGATATTGTATTATGTTATGTATTATCAGGCCCGTAGCCAGAATTTCTTAATTTGGGGGGCCTTGAAATAAGTCAGGGGGCACTGACATCACAAAAATAAAAAGGGGGAGTGGGGGGGAGCAAGCCGTGCTTGGGGAAGGGGCGGCGGTGCACTTGGAATAGATAGGAGTCGGGGGGGGCCTTGGCAGGAAGTCAGGGGGCGGGCCCTGAAATGCCCCACTGTAGCGATGGGCCTGTGTATTATGTAGTCACATGTACTGAATATTATGAAATAAACTGATTATTTTAAAAAATACCTTGCAACTGTTTGGGGTCATTGTGACTGATCTTAATAAAAAGTGTTACATAGCACACAAAACCCCACACACACTACAGTCAAGTGGGGCTTGTTATGGTGATGTGACATTAGTGCATTTGTTCTGTGATCTGCTGGTTGTGTTTGAATAATGAATGTCAGTCACTTATTTGACATAACTTCATGAATCAGTTGAATGAAAGCTGTTTCAGCCAGCCTCCATATATCTGGTATAATGTGCAGAGTGCACCTAGTACCTGTAAAGTAGAGTCATTCAGATTAAAACTGCAACCTGATGCAATTGACGGGGCAAATATGTCTAACTAAATAGGTAAGATCAGACTGCAGATCATGATTAACTCTTCAAAATTGCTTGCATCTGGTCATCTGTACTGATCAAATGAGAATGGATTTTACCACCAGCCCAGCTGCAGTAGTTGCCCTGAGGTTGCATACTTTCAATTAATTTCATTCTATAGTCTAAAGTCTTTGAATGTTTAATGTGTTTTCATCTCTGGATCTGGGGTGCTGTTGAAGATGTCTTTCATGTAGCACACAAAGGTCTCAATATCTACAGAGTTTATACAAGAAAGGGAAAAGGGAGAAGTCAACGGAGCCTGTTTAATGGCAGACCTGGACTGCTAGAGAGCAAAGATCAGTCTTGTGTGTTAATGGAAAAGGGTGACATTTATAATACTGTCAGCATGGAAAACGTTAAGTATTTTAAAGCAAACAGAAGCCAAACAGGGGCTTTCTTAATGCAGTATAGCACAGTGGCCAAATGTTATTGCTTTGCTGATTTAGACCGAATATTCACACTTATAAGAATGCTTATCTTTATTGCTTAATACAGATGGATTGCGTATGATATCCTTATCATCCATCACATTACAAACTTACTTACTCTGCACTTCATTTTATTATTGCCTTTGTACTAGCCATTTAGCATGGAATTTCCTTCTTTCCTTCACTCATTTTTAATAGGGAATCCTGATTAAATCCTTGACAGAGAGTTGCATCCCAGCATTTTCCTATTGTTCCTCCCAAGTTTTTTTCCCTCAAGTGTGGCTTGTGGCAAAATGTTAAAATGCCATTACCATACCAGGATTTGCTTCTGCTTACAGTTTAATTGATTACTTTCTGTTTTGGTCTACTGTGATATTTCTCATTATTAGTTGTTGTTTGAGAAGGAATTAATTAATACTGTCCACTGCATTGCTGAAGCCATTGTTCATTTAAAATGACATTTCTTATAATTTTGTAATTGTAGTATTACAATAATTAAAAAATAAAATTAAAAGATAAGCAATAGTTTTGGCTACAAAGTGAAAAGCAGTTCTTTTGTTGCACACAAACACACACACCAGTCTAGAACTGATAACCAGCAATGGATTCATAAATGCCTGAGCAAACAGAGTATTTTGTCTGTAAAAAAAGGAAAAACAGGAAAATTGCAGGGAAAGGCAGAAGCTTTGCTCAATGGGACTTACCTCCAAATAAACGGAAGTACTATCTTGCCAACTGAGACAGCCATTAGTGGATTTTTTAGTGGAAAATATGGCACTACATTTCAATTCAGCTTGTAGTACATTGTATAAAAAGGAATGACTGAGCAAAACAAAATGCCACATGTCAGTTTCTCATTACAGTATTTCCTGCTATTAATGAAAACATTTCATGCACAGGGCCAGACTATACACCTGTAGTTCTCTGCTGGGCAGACATGAATGGAAAGCCCACAAGGGCTGCTTCTTGTGGCTTTCCCCTTGTCAATTGGTTTTCAGAATAATGGAGGTTTCATTAACTATCCTAGCCAATAACATACTGATAGACTGAATTTATTTAATCTCTTTGAAAAACTTTCTAAGCCAGTAACCATTGCCACTCCCTGTGGTAGTACATTTGAAAAGCTGAGCATCTTTTTTGTGAAAATGCATGTGATATTATAAGTTCCAGTACTATAAGAGAAGGAGAAAACTTTCACTCTATCCCCTTTCACCACACCACTCATTATGCTATAGACCTCTATCATGCCTTTTCTTTTAGTCATCTTTTCCTTCGCTTAATGCAGGTTTGCACAATTACCAGGCTGAATGTAGCCTTAAAATAGCAGCTTATAAGAAATTATATAAACTTCCTGTTTTTGGTGCCAAGTGCTAAAACAGTAAGGCCGTCACACACCTGGCAGCCACAATATATGGCTGAAGGACTCCACTCATCTTTACCAGTTGCTTCATGAAAATCCCTTTGGTAAACACATCTGTTCTCTGTGCCAGTGGATTCATGACAATGCATCTCTCTTCTACTGTATGTATGAAATTATTCCTCAAACACAGTGCCAGCCTGGGGGCCATTCACAGTCCTTTGTCCTGCTCTACATTAACATTTGGGACAGAAGAAGGGGCAAAAGGGAGGGGAAAACTAGCCAGCTCAGAGATAGTTAATTTCATTCAATGGGCAAGATATATATGTTTAACTTCAGATTAACAAATTAGCAGTGCTACAGACTATGCACTAGGAGGCTAGTTAATGCCCGTCATTCTCTGATATGCTGTCAACAGACTATCCAAGCACAAAACAGCCAAATATAGATTCCTGTTTTGGTTAGTGAGAGTTGTTCCCACCCAATACAATTATCAACTATCCTTTTACAGCCCCATGCAGGTGCATGTCTTTCATTGTATGGATGTGGAATGATCATATTTTGCATTATATTTATATTAAATTCTACCAGGATTTTTTCTTCTTCTCATTATACTATAGTATACTTTCTCATTATACTATAGTATACTGTGTCACACTGATGATTAATTCATCGATCAGCCCCTCCTCCACTCTTTCATGTCAGACTAGCAGGGCAATCCTAAACAGATTTACACATTTCAAAGTTATGTTTGCCTACTCTGGCTCAGGAAATTCCCGGAGATTTGGGGGCACTGCCTGGGGAGAACAAAATTTGGGGAGGGACCTCAGTGGGGATGTGATGCCATAGATCTGCCTTCTGAAGCTGCCATTTTCTCTAGGGGAGGTGATTTTAGTAGTCTGGAGATCAGTTGTAACTAGAAGAACTCTAAGCCCTACCTAGAGACTGGTAACCTTGAAGCCCACTAAACACAATGGGTTTAGAAGGGCAGAACTCTGCTTCATATTGCTTCATATTGAACTCTGCTTCATATTGTCCTCGCTGGTTGAGGCTGTGTCAGGCTGGGCCTTGGAGCACCCAAGGCTTGTAGTCTTGGGTGACTTCAATGTCCATGCCGACGATGCGGCCTCTTCCCCGGTGAGGGACCTGGTGTCTTCCATGGCGGCACTAGGGCTCACCCAATTTATACAGGTTCCTACACACCAGGCCGGGCATACGCTCGACTTGATCTTCGCGGCGGGGGTTACGGTGGGTCAGCTGACTGCTACGGCAGTGCCATGGTCTGACCACTATGCCCTGAAGGCTCGTCTGATGGTGTCTCCCCAACTCCGTTTGGGTAGCGAGCGTATTCTAGCTCGCCCGCGAAGCCTGATGGACCCTCAGCGGTTCCTGACAGCTTTACGGGATCCCATGCCTTCCAGCGACTCATTAGACGGGCTGGTTGAGGACTGGAATAACCGGCTCTCGGCGGCCATCGATGAGATCGCTCCCCGACGCCCTCTGCGCCCCCGCTCTAAGCTGGCCCCCTGGTTTACCGGGGAGCTGAGGCTGATGAAACGGGAACTCAGACGGCTAGAGAGACGGTGGCGGCGATCTCGCGACAAAGTATCAAGAGCATCTTATAGGACGTTAATGAGATCCTATGAGATGGCAATCAAGGCCGCTAAGAGGAAATTCTATGCGGCTGAGGTTGCATCTGCTAGCTCTCGCCCGGCCCAATTATTTAGAACTATTAGGTCTCTAACTAAAGTGCCTCAGAGCACTTCAAATGATAGGGAATTGGAAATTGGCAGTGAGGCATTTGCGAGCTATTTTGCAGATAAAATCTTACTGCTCCGCCGCGATCTCCCAGCCACAGTTGAGACAGTGCGCGAACTTGAGGCTCCATGCACGTCTTCTGGTTCCATCTTGGATCATTTCAGCCCCCTCAGTCTTGAGGAGGTTGACAGGTTGCTCTTGACTGTACGCCCAACCTCGTGCAGCCTTGATCCCTGCCCCTCATGGCTTATAAAATCTTGCCACGAGGGGTTGTGTGGTGCGCTTCAGGAGATTATTAACAAGTCCTTCTTGGAAGGGCTCTTCCCGGAGGCGCTCAAGGTTGCGATGGTCTGTCCCCTCCTCAAAAAACCATCTCTGGACCCGGCTGTATTGGCCAACTATCGGCCGGTGTCTAACCTGCCCTATTTGGGCAAGGTATTGGAGAGGGCGGTGGCGATCCAGTTGCAGAGCTTCATGGATGACACCTCCATGCTAGACCCGTTTCAATCTGGCTTCTGACCGGGTCATGGGACGGAGTCGGTTCTGGTCGCCCTCACGGATGACCTCCGAAGACATCTGGATCAAGGCGGCACGGCAGCACTGGTGTTGTTAGATCTGTCGGTGGCTTTTGATGTGGTCGACCACCAGTTGCTGACCCACCGCCTCGCCGATGCGGGGATACGGGGGCTTGCTTTACAATGGCTTGCCTCCTTTCTCCAAGATCAGGGACAGAGGGTTGCGCTCGGGGAACAGACCTCCCAGAGGCACCCACTGGTGTGTGGTATTCCTCAAGGGGCGGTTCTGTCGCCGATGTTGTTTAACATCTATATGCGCTCCCTCGCCCAGATTGTCAAAAGGCATGGGCTGGGGTGTCATCAATATGCAGATGACACCCAGCTCTATCTGTTGTTGGACGGCCGGTCCGGCTCTACCCCGGATGACCTGGAGCGGGCGTTGCAGGAGGTTGCGGGCTGGCTCCAACTGAGTCGACTGAAATTGAATCCTCTGAAGACGGAGGTCCTGTGCCTGAGTCGGACCGGATCGGGGTTGGGGCATCCACTTCCATCCTTCGGTGGGGCGCCATTGGTGCCAGCTCCGAGGGTCAGGAGTTTGGGTGTGCTCCTGGACTCTGCCTTGACGATGGAGGCCCAGGTAGCAGCCACTGCCAAAGCAGCCTTTTTCCATCTACGGCTGACTAGGCAGTTGGCCCCCTTCCTTGAACGCGAAGACCTAGCCACAGTGATTCATGCTATGGTCACCTCACGTCTTGACCACTGTAACGCTCTCTACTTAGGGCTGCCCTTGTCCCAGATCCGGAGGCTGCAGCTGGTGCAGAATGCTGCGGCCAGGCTGTTGACAGGTCTCTCTTTGAGGGACCGTGTCCAGCCTGTGCTGCGGATGCTGCACTGGCTGCCTATAGCATACCGGATCAGGTTCAAGGTGCTGGTGCTAACCTTTAAAGCTCTTTATGGTCAGGGGCCTGCCTACTTGAGGGACCGCCTTTCCCCATATCAGCCCCAGAGGTTACTGAGGTCAGGCACTCAGAATCGCCTGACTTGCCCCGGTCCAAAAGAAGCCCGTCTGACCTGTACCAGGGCCAGGGCTTTCTCGGTGGTGGCTCCTTACTGGTGGAACGAGCTCCCGGATGACATCAGGGCCCTGCGGGATTTATTGCAATTCCGCAGGGCCTGTAAGACGGAGCTCTTCTGCCAGGCTTTTAAATAGGAGCCGCCATCGGGTAGAGAACTGGTTATTAACATCGCCCTGGTCCTGGGGAGGGTACCCCCGGCTATTAACATCGCCCTGGCCCTGGGGAAGATACCCCTGCTGCCTCCGCTTATCAGATAACTCTGAAGTCGCCATCTTGGAAATTTTATTGTAATTTATTGTAATGTTTTAAATCGATTTTTATTGTAAACCTTTATGGTATTTGGATTTCTGTTAGCTGCCTAGAGCCGGTCCGCTGGCTAGGCGGGGTATAAATTAAACAAACAAATAAATAAATAAATAAATATTGCATATATTAAGGAGCCCTCTTGTCATGCCATGTATACTGGGGATAATTCCCCAGTATACATGGTATGACAAGAGGGCTCCTTAATGGACTTTCAAAAGGCCCTTCTTATATTTCTATTATAGTAGCCACTGAATCCTGCAGATGGCTTGATTCTAGCAGTAAATTGTAAAATCTGTTCCTGTGGATTTGGGGCAGTTCTTCTGAAGAGACTGCATGAAGTCCATAGACTCCATAAATGTCAGTAATGTTTTGACCTGTGCTGTGGCTTTAGATCTTTTGGTTTAAGGAAGGTTGAATTTTCATTTGTTTCCACCAACACCACCCCAACACAAAATCATCCTTGTTTCCAATCCTGATCATCAAAGGGAAGAAAATCACGCCAACCTCCTTTACAGTTAAAGTGTATTATAAACTAAAGAATATGATTAACTTCATAATTAGGTCAGTATCTTCAGCATATTTTATGGGGAAAGATTTAAATGAACTAGTCTCACAGAAGCTGCCTCAGATAAGGTTTTAAGTCCTAACCTCTACTAGAGATGAGGAGGGACTAATGGATCAAAGTGCCAGAAACTAGAACTTTTAAAAATGTATAATTAGGTTGCATACCTATTTGTTCACTCTAAAAACTCGGACAAGGCAAACCATTAAGAAATTTACAAAAGCTTTGTTTGTTTAAATATTTATACCCATCTGGCCACTAAACAGTAACTCACTACTGGATTGGGGAGAGAATGAAAAACAGACAGTTCAACAAAAACTCTATAAGCTAAATCTTCACAGAATTGCCTCCGAGTTATGCCACTTATGACTTGACTCCCAGCATTTCAGCTTGCTCTGATGGAAAAAGTCTCTTCAGAGTGAACACACAAAAAAGTGATTTCTGGATATCTGCCCATTTCAGTAGACAGTACTGAGAGCCACCTTATCCCACATGCACCAGACCATCAGATCTTCTGGAAATGCCCTTTTCTGTATGCCCCACCAGGCGGGGCCTTTTATCTGGTAGTACCTAATTTGGTGGGCTGCAGTGGCTCAAGTGGTTAAGATGCTGAACTGCAGACCGGAAGGTTCGTAGTTCAGCAGTTTGAGACCTGAGTGCTGCATGACAGAGTGAGCTCCCATCTCTGGTACCAGCTCCTGCCAACCTAGCAGTTTGAAAGTAAGAAATTGCAAGTTGATAAATAGGTACCACTTTGGCGGGAAGGTAACAGTGTTCCATGAGCCTCAGCGTCTAGTCATGCCGGCCACATGACCACAGAAACTTCTTTGGACAGCGTTGGCTCTTTGGCTTGGAAACGGAGATGAGCACCGCATCCCTAGAGTCGCATTCGACTGGCTTTCAAGGAAGTGAAACCTTTACCTTTGCCTTTACTTACCTAATCTCTAGAACTCTCTATCCATAGAGATCTGTCTGGTACCAAATTTTTTATGTTTTAGGTGCCAAGTGTTTCTCAGGCTTTTATTTGATCTGTTTAAAAAATAGGGTCTTAGTCATATCACTGTGTTAGTCTTCTAACATTTAGATATTTGTATTGATGTTTTAATCAGCTATTTTGACATTGCTTTGTTTGAAGACTGCTTTAGTTACTAGAGGATTTATTGTGCGGTTTTAAATGTTTACATTGGAAGCTGAGAGAGCCTTTTAGGGTAAACATTGCAGGGTAAAAATCTCTTAAATATATAACACATAAATGTCACTTTTGAGTTGCATGTAATATCTGTTGGAGACCTGTCATTTCTGGACCTTTTTCTTGGTGAGTACCCAGGGTGGTGAACTACAGGTTGGAAAATTCCTAGAGATTTGGGGGTGGAGACTAGGGAGGGCAGGGCTTAAAGATGGGAGGGACCTCAGAGGGGAATGACGCCATAGAATCCATCCTCCAAAGCAGCCATTTTCTCCAGGGGGACTGATTTTTGTCATCTGGGGATCTCCAGCCCCCCCCCCCCGGAGGTGGGCAACACTGTACATAAAAAGAGGCCCAAGCAACCATATTGTTGCTATAACAGCTGGATTACCTTTCTTGGAGCAAGGTATATTGCTCATGCTATTCCAGCCACTCTTACTTCAGTGGGATTCTGAAGAACTGGATAAGATCGCCTTATGATTCAAACTGTCTGGTGTCTGTAAGGTTAACATTTGCAACAGCTGGTCATTGGTGAGTCAGAGCAGGGAACAAAATTTCAGAGCTTAACCATCCGCAAAAGTTCAGTTCACTAGAAACTGTTATGTTTTCCTCTCAGCTGAGGTCAGGTGATGCCACATTTAACTGGAAAACTTTACAAAGTGGAGGGAATAATAGATTGTCCTCTGAAATTAAACATTTCGCTTAATTTAATTAAACATAGTTGCACCTGGCCCTGACTGGAAGCATATGAACACCACCTAATGAAATTATGGTTTAGAGGCTGAAATATACATAACATCACTATTTAATTAGTGTAATATGAGCCCGCCACTTCCAAATTTTGATTAAATATCTTGCAGGCATTTTGAAATCTGTGGCATTATTGAGAAATCCATCAGTAATTCATGCTAACAGGGAACACGCTTTGTGCAATCTGATGTTATTTTGCATCAGACTCCAGGGCTGCCACATGCCCAGTGGAGTGCGAGAACTCCAGCCCCAACTTGGTCCTTCCTGCCACTGCTGGGTGGCAGGAGAAAATAGGGGGTAATGGGGGTAGGGATGAAGACATCAGCATCCCAATGCACTGAAGTGACTTTGGGCACAACCAGAAGTGATGTCAGGACTTCACTGGTGATGCTTTGTCAAAACTCTGTGGTTAAACTCTATGGCTAATGCAAGAGTGTTGCCAGCAACATGTTGATGTCGTAATGTCACCAGCAAGTCCCCACTTGGGAAGGTAAGTTTCCATTGTTTGCCAGCCTCATGTGGCCAGTCCTAAACTATAAACACATTTGGATTTCATCGGGTTACTGGGCCTGCATTTGCAAATCCTTGGAACTTTGGGGGTAGGGAAGCCTATGGAGGGGGGAGCATTGTGGACTCTGTAATATCATTTCTGGGTGATGACTCAAAATTGACAATTTTTTAAAAAAATTATTTATTAGACTTTAATCCTGCTCCTTTCCCCACCAAGCAGGTCTCAGGGCAGCTTCCAACAATTAAATGAACAATATTTATTTATTTATTTATTTGATTTCTAGGCCACTCTCCCCACATTTTGCAGGCTCAGAGTGGCTTACAAGATCTGGCGAACCAGGATTCACTTTACATTTTAAAATAGTTAAAACAGTATAAAACATACATAATTAAAACATAGTAACAATTAAAGTGCTCAACATTCAGTACAACAGATGGCATCTCTCTGATGAAACCAAGTGCCATATCCCCAGCGGCAGATGATAATGTCAGCGGTCGACATTGGTGGATGTAATATGGGGGGGAGGGAAAGGAGAAGGTGGCAACCCCTATTCATACACCTGGCAGAAGAGCTCTGTCTTGCAGGCCCTGCAGAACTGCATCAGGTCCCACAGGGCCCTGATCTCCTCTGGGAGCTCATTCCACCAGGTCGGGGCCACCACTGAAAGGCCCTCCCCCTCGTGGTAGCGAGCCTGGCTTCTCTGGGGCCAGGTGTAACCAAATGATGTTGGGCCCCAGACTGTAGTGCTCTCCAGGGTACATACAGGGAAAGGCGATCCCTCAGGTAGGTCGGACCCAGGCCATTTAGGACTTTAAAGGTAAGCACCAGCACCTTGAAGCGAATTCAGTATGCTATTGGCAGCTAGTGCAGTGCCATTAGCACAGGATGGATGTGCTCCCGTCTCGGGAGACACATCAACAGCCTCACTCCAACATTCTGCACCAGCTGCAGCCTCCGGATTCGTGACAAGGGCAGCCCCATGTAGACAGTGTTACAATAGTCTAGCCTCGAGGTGACAGTTGCATGGAGCAGAGGTCCATCAGTGGCTATTAGCCACAAAGTATAGCTAGGAGCTCTCAGTCTGGAGCAAGTGATGCACTGTATTCTTGGTGCTTGCGGGAGGAAACTGAGAGGGCTTCTAGCGTCCTGGCCCCACTGCTGGACCTCCCGAGGGCACCTGGTATTTTTGGCCACTGTGTGACAGTGTTGGACTGGATGGGCATTGGCCTGATCCAACATTGGCTTCTCTTATGCTCTTATGTAGCACTTATATAGGGGTTTCAGAGCTAGATTGGAGCCCAGTATCTGAAACAACAGAGGTTTCAGAGCTAGATTCTATCCCTTAGAGACCAACAAGATTTCTGGGGTATAAACTTTTGAGAGTCAAGGCTCCCTTCATCAGATACCATTCCTACTCATATCTGAAGAAGGCAGCTTTGACTCTTGAAAGCTTAGATCTGTAAATCTTGTGGATCTTGAGGGTGCTACTGGACTTGAATCTAGCTCATCTACTGCAGACCATAATGGTTTTAGTGTTCAAAGGGATTTGCACAACCTTATCATCATCTTTACAAAAACTCTGTAAGGTAAGATAGTATTCTTATACTCTTATGGAGATTGGTAACTAAGGCGGAGCAGTTCACCTAAGGTCTCCTAAGTGAGTTTGAGGCAGAGGAGCAATTTGAATCCTGAACCTTCCAGATCATTCTGTTTGCCACTATGCTGTACAAGCTCTCAGCAGATAGCATAGTGGCTATGAGAATGAGCTGCATATCACCTCAGAATGCAGGTGCAGGGAAAGTCTGATGCAGATGAGCCGTCAAGTAAGTGAACTTTCTGCATACATCGTAAAAGAGTCCAACAATGTTTGTATTGTGCACATTTCCTGCATGTTTGAATGAGCTCTCATGTTTCTGTAGTACAACCAGGATTTCCTCACAGTATAATTTGAGCTTTGAAGGTGAGGAGTTGACAGGGGCCTGAGAGCAAGCGATGCCCATCTTCTAAACTGTACAGTAGGCAGCTCTTAAAGCCCTAACCACCAACAGAGGAAAGCATTTTGCTGCAGAAGTAGTGAGAGCATAAGTCCTATTTATTTCTTTATGACCCTTTCCCCGGATTTATTGGTTCTATGCTAATGCCAGCAACTAACTTGAGACTTTAGACTGACTTTATCCTTGTGACATTCAATGGAACAAATGCCCCATCGTTTGCAGATAAGGATCACTGAAGGATCAGTTTCCGTATGACACAGTTGTTTCAAAATTCACCTTGGGTATAATTTTCCCCTTAGACTAGATTTGAAAGCAGCCAGCCTGTCTGATGATTATGCTAAAGGAGCCCCAAAACAAAGGCTGGGTGGGCTTCCCATTAATGTCTGGGGATTTGTTTCTGGTCCTTAAACACTCTAACAGCCCTCCCCCCCACACACACACATTAAGTAGCTATATGTTTGGAGCATTTCATAAACCTTTCTGACCCAGATATGCTGCTTGTACAAATGGTGGCTGCCATTTCCCCCTCTCACCAGATGCTCTGCAGCCTGGAGCAGCTGCACACCCAAGAGCAAAGCAACAGACTCATCCTTTCTCAGCATCATAATGCAGTGAGGTGGAAAGGTTCACTTGTTGAATTTCTGCCTGACAAGAAGCTACCCAAGTTAAAAAGGAACAGGTAGCCTTGGAATAAACTTGCATAAATGTTCATCAGCAGTGCATGCACCTTGGCATATTAATGGACCATATTTAGGAATTTGGCTGCTTGAAGGTATCTTATCACTTGCACTTTTATCTCACCCCTTTCTTCAAGGAGTTCAGAGCAACATTCATGGTTGTCCTGTCCTCCATTTTACTCTCATGACAATCCTGTGAGATAGGTGAAGCAGAGAGATGGTGATGGGTCCAAGATCCCCCAGTGTGCTTTGTGGGCCTAACTACACTTTACTTCTCACCCAGAATACCCCCAGGACAGGTGGAGAGGCATGTTTTAGAATTCTACACATCTGAGGTGTGTGCAGGCTTGACTGGACTGGGTTCACTGCATGCAGAGAAAGGTGTCTTAGACCATCCCCCAAGGGTTGCCAAGTTCCTGCCAGCACTCCTGAGGGCAGCAAAAGAATGAAAAAATTAAAAACACTCTTGGAAATAATATGGTGTCACTTCTGGGAAACTCAGAAGTGACATCATGCCTGTCTAGGAATCTCTGCAAATTGTATGATTGAACCATGGAGTTTTGGGTGATTCCTGGAGAGGACTGATGGTGAAATCCAGAAGTGACATCAGCCTCAAAAGTGACATCACACACCCCATGTCCCCACCCAGCCTGGTCTTCCACTAGTTACCAGGCCCTGCCTGACAACCCTACTTCTCCCTAAAACAACCTTGGTGGTGTATTTGCTCTGTTGTGGAAACCTAATGTGGCTCATCAGTACAGGTGCTTCAGGGGTAACTTTTGAGGCCATTTCTTGTCAGGAAAACAGTATAGAGGGAAGTCTTTGCACACTACCATCCCTGTCCAAATCAAGTCCATACAGACCTAGGAAGTGGGAAGTGCATAACTTCAGAACACAACCCAATCCAGAGATGTCCCCAGCAAAAATATAACATGTACTTACCCCTTCATTGGAGATTTGAATTTGGTTCTCTACAACCCTGTGCTCATATGATAACCATTGCAATATACTACACTATATCTTGGGGATTATTAGGAAAGGGATTGAGAATAAAACAGCCGATATTGTAATGTCCCTGTATAAATCTATGGTGTGGCCTCATTTGGAATACTGTGTATAGTTGAAGTCACCGTGTCTCAAAAAAGACATTGCAGAGCTGGAAAAAGTAAAGAGGAGGGCAACCAAAGGGGGTGGAGCACATTCCGTATAAGGAAAGGCTGAAGAGTTTAGAAAAGAAATGGCTGGGGAGACAGACACACACACACACATGATAGAGGTTTATACAATTATGCATGTGGTGGAGAGAGTTGACAAAGAATTTTTTTTTCTCCTTCTCCCCAAATACTAGAACTTGAGGGTGTCCAATGAAGTGGATTGGCAGTAGGTTCAGGACAGACAAAAGGAAATACTACTTTACACAGAGAGTGATTAAAATGTGGAATTCACTGCCTGGGGATGTAGTGATGACTACAGGAATAAACAGCTTTAGATTGGATAGATTCATGGAGGATAGGTCTGGCAGTGGCTACTAGCCATGGTAACTGAGAGAAACCTCCACCTTCAGGGGCACTAATCCTCCAAATCCCAGAGCCAGGAGGCAACATCAGGGGAAGGCCTCGGCCTCTATGCCCCATTGTTGGCCATCCAGAGAAACTGGTTGGCCACTGTGTGAGACAGGACTAGATGGACCATTGGTCTGGACTAGATGGACTAGATTGGTCTGGACTAGATGGACCATTGGTCTGATCCAGCATCAGTTCTTACCACTTTTTATTTAGCAAAAACTAAATATACAAAGTGAGCAGAATGCAAAGTTCACAGGGGAAACTGAGTATTTGAGGTAACATTCCTAACATTTTGAGATGTAGCATTACAGTATTTCACTACACTGATAGCAAATTGTTACTCTGCTAGATCTCCATTTGCTACAGCCTCGGCATGACAACCCCTGCAGCACAAGAACAGTCAATTTTTTTGTTGCATTACTGGAACAGCTGGTGCCCACCATAAGGTCTTAACTGCTCAGTCAGCATTACAAGGTTCGAGACTAGGCTGTTAATTATTTCAGATGTTAACCAAAATATATGCCCCATGTAATTTAAGAAAAATGCAAGCTAACTAATGCAAAATTCATTCATGTATTGGAATTCATTTCCTTTGGGCTTTTTAGGAGGTAAAGTCTGTCTGTCCGAATTCATATTCATTTCCCTGCAATTTATGACACAGCCTTAATGGCATCACATGTCAAAACATAATCTCTGCCATTTGAAAGCTCTGGTTTTACAGCATTCTCCTTGCTTGTAATGGGAAAGGAGGGGCAAGTGGAACAGTGCAACTATCTACAGGGCATTGCTATGGAAACACTTCATTTCTGCATGTTTCTATACTAAAGCTGATGGGGGGTAGCGGTACCTGTTCTCTTGCACGTAGGCAAACTGGAACCACACTTTGTGTTTAAAAGCAGGCATGTCAATGAGATCAAATGCTTCTCTACCATTCAGTAATTTGGGCCTATTGGCCTCTCCCAAATGGCCACCCCATTAAAGGCATCTCAGCGTTCTTCAGGAGTTGCCTGCTCCGGCTGGTCTCATAGCAACTGGAGGAACAGAAATGGGAAAGCGCAGGCACAGACGGACACAGCTGTTCTGCAGAGAACCAGCTGTCAAGAGTCAAAACAAGAACAGCATCCATTTTAATTTATCATCTTTTTTAAAATGACCTTTTGCAGCCCATTGAGTTGACTTCTTTGCTCTACCTTGCAGGCGTTCACACGACAACTTGCGGAAGAAAAACCAACTGTCACAAGCCAGCCAGAGCCAAATGTCGTTGAGTCTCATTGATTTCAATGGCAATAAAATTATTAGTTAGCTTAGTATCCCATCCTTCCTCCAAGGAGGTCAGATAGGTGTACCGTGGACTCCCTTCCTCAAGTGTACCCTCACAACAAACCTGTGAGGTAGGTTAGGACGAGAGTGACCAGAACAATGATGTTCAGTGAGCTTCAAGGGTCTGTGGGTATGTGAACCTGGGCCTCCTGCCCTAACCTGATACTGTAAACACTATATCGTGGCCTACATAGTCTTATGTAACATGTCAAAAAAAAAAAATTATCACGTCTGAAAGGAGACATAAGGTGTATACAATGAATGAATTCAGTCTGTCTATGAATTTTATAACAAATCCAATCTTCCAACACGGCTCACACAATTATCACTGGCCCTTCTTTCCACAGGCTTGTGCATGATCGGAAGGCTGCTCACATCTTACTGTAAAATTTGACTCCATTGTTGGAATATATTTTCTAAGCTTGATAGTGCAAGGACTCTAGCGAAAGGATGCTCCTACTTCAGTAGAGCTCTCTCTGTGTACTTACTTATAAAGTTATATACATGTTTGTTAGAACAGAAAAAGGAACAGAATTACAGGGACATCATGCGAGTATTCTGCTAGAACCAACATGTATTCCAAGGTAGATGCAAATTTCTTCTCTGATCCTTTCCCATCAATCCATCGAGGTTGAAACTACCAGCTTTTGCCTACATCCAAGGGAAAGTGGAATTCAAATGTTTTTGTAATTATCAGCCCCAGAGATGATGATGAAGAGATTGGATTTATATCCTGCCCTTCACTCACTTAAGAGTCTCAGAGCGGCTTACAAACTCCTTTCCCTTCCCCTCCCCACAACAGACACCCTGTGAGGTAGGTGGGGCTGAGAGAGCTCTTTCCCAAACTGTCCTTGAGAGAACAGATGGTACAGAGCTATGGCTTGCCCAAGGTCATCCAGCCAGGTGCAAGTGGAGTAGTGGGGAATCAAACCCGGTTCTCCCAGATTAGAGTCCACACACTTAACCACTACACCAAACTGGCTTTATCTCAGAGATAAAGCCACAATGGTTAATAAAAATCCTCATTGTGACCATAATAACTTGAAGGCTTGCCTGCAGTTCAGTTTTTCATTATGAAAGATCCCACAGGGTTATCGGGTAGCAATAAAAAAAATAGACCTTGTTTTTTAAAAATATGCAGGACACGTTCAACCGTTAGGAGGAATTATTCAGTGAAGGTAGCCAGGTTCAGGTTTTTAATGAGGTTCAGCACTCATTAGAAGTTCACCTCTCTCTGGTTGCGCTATGTAAGTTCCCCACAAGTCCTGGAGGGTAACGCTTTTCCTGATATCATAAATCATTTTAGCAAGGAGCATGTAACCCTGAAGTGATGCATACTTACCCACTCTGAAGTTGCTCAAACTTTTAACCCAGGGAATATCCAGTCACCCTTTTAATATCACCCTTGGACTGAGTCATCAGATGGATGGTACTGCTGGGAATGTGCATATGTACACCAATTATCATGTTTAGCCTGGAGAAGTCTTAGTGTAAACAAATAAGAAGCATTTGCCAGTGGGTAATTAAATGTTGTCAGAACTCCCGATTCTAGAAAATGCAGCTGGGTCTAACACTGCTGATTTCCATACAAATTAATCGAGATCAGATTAATCAAACACTTTTATGCTAGTATACTTACTTAAAGTTCAATACACATTCCTCTTGAATTTCGCTAATAAGCTAAAACTCGTCTAAGACAGAGGTGTGTGTGTGTGTGTGTGTGTGTGTGTGTGTGTGTGGCTGAGGACAGACTGGCAATCTAAAGCGGGGCAGGCACGCTTCGCAAACGGAGGAAAGGAGCACATTCAGACATGCGCATCTGCCCGTCAGCTCCGTTGCGTACTTACCCGTCTCCCAGTCGCTTTCCTTCCGCTTTACCCGGACACCGGTTTTTCCCGGTGTTCAGGGGCCTTCCTCCGCATGCCTCCCGCTTCCAAACAGTGTGAACTGGAAGAAGCGGGAGGCATCCGGAGGAAGTGTGAACGCACCGGCAAAAAGTTCTGCGCATATGCGCATGTGCGCATGTGCGCACATGTGAAAAACATCAAAGGAAAACAAAAAAAAGTGCAGCGGCGCGCACAAGCCGCGCGCGTGGCAGTCTGAACGCTCCGTATCGCCGCTGATCCGCATTGCTCTGGCCAGTGTGAACGGCCAGCTCCATGGGTTTTTCCCCCCGCTCCAGTTCCCTCCGCTTTGCCTCCGCTTCAGATTGCCAGTCTGTCCTCAGCCTGTGTGTGTGCATATCTCTTGCCCTTGAATGGATTTCTTGTAATGAATCAGAGTTGTTAAATATGTATTCCTACTTTGAAGACTGTGTTAAGAGAAGTGGAAAGACTGATTGAGTATTGAAGTAATTTGATCATAATTACCCTGGGGAAAGGTTCTGGCTAAGGCCACAAAATTAGCTTGTCTTTGGATCATAACCTCAAGCAGAAAAGAAAAAAAAATGTTACTAATGTAGTTCTACACATAGATGTCCAAGTCTTTACATAAGCAATGTGCACCTTTTGCTGTGCAAACCAAATTTCCACATGCATTAGAGAGTCTCCGGATAACATAGATCCTCCTTGTGCAAAGACGTTTTAGAGGAATTTAACTGCTCCAGAGGAACACTACTGCACCATTCTTGCCCACAGAAGGTCCTCCGGACTGCAGTCTCAAGCTGGTAATCCCCAGTACACAAGAAGACATTGAGCTGAGTGGAAACGCATCTATATGATGCTCTCCCATGTGACTGTGCTATGTGTGTGAAAACTACAGTTATATAGGTTGAGCCAATCAAGTGAGTCTTTTCACCTGATTGGCATCCATATAGGAATCAGGTGGGAAATACTCATAAACTCATCCCCACCTTAATCATTGCAATATTCCCACAACTAACACAGCCATAGGTATTAACACCACAGAGAAGTGGCTCCCATGTAACTGTGACCGATTCCCCACAAGCAACTGTGCCACCCTTGCTCTTCCATTTCCCCCGGTTGCATCAGTCAATTTCACACTCTTTGCTGAATGGCCGCACTTTGACCTCCATCTCCATCCAATTTCCCCCCGTGTCTTCTCGATCTCAAAAAACAAGGATCTAGAAGACACAGAGGAAATTGGGGGGAGATAAGGGTCAAAATGCAGCCATGCAGTGAAGAGTGTGAAATCGACCAATGCAACCAGGGGAAATGGAAGAGCGAGGGTGGCACAGCTGCTTGTGGGGAATCGGTCTGTGTTTTTTTGAAAGGGGGCTGTACATTATCATGGTTTTAGGAGTACTGGCAGAGCCACAATTCCATGGCAGAATTTTGGTTTTGCCCTGTATACACTCCCAGGTGCATAAAAATTTTCTGTCACACAATGTGATGATGCCTTGTTTTGCTCATCCCCTCAATTCTAAGAAAAGAAGGTGCTAGAGCTCTGGGATGGAGCCTTGCTGGGAGTTTCATGTGTTCTGGCCAACAGGGATAAGTGGAGACTTGAGTATTTAAGGAAGCAGGCAGGAGTTCACTTTTTGGAACTCCTTGCCTGCCCACCTTTCAGGAAGATGATGTGCTATTAGGTGGTCACTTCAGGGCTTAGCAGGGATTTGAGGGATTCTTCTCAACCTTGTTTTCAGCAGCTTCATGTTGTCCGGTATGGAGTGGGTGTTTTAGATCAGTCAGGTGTTAACTGGATGTAAGGAGGAATAATGTAGATTATGCGCTGTAAGGTAAGAAAACCTGGTGAGGGTCCTAAAACATCTAATGATGGAGGACTCCAGCCTTTCATGCCTGAATAAACCCAGGAGGGTTAGGGAGGTGACCCCCTAGGTGATGGAACTCCATCAGTTGAACCCCCATGCTGTCAAGCATGGGGGGAACGGGATGAGGGCTCAGCTCCTCTAGGCAGACAACTTGATGTACAAGCAATGAAACATAAGTATTGCCAAGCTTTGAACCAAGGTGGATTGCATATGATGCCAACAGTCATCAGGAAGCCCATCACAGATGATAACCCACATTAAGGAATGTGTGTGGTTTAAGACAGTTTGCAGATCAGCTGTTAATTAAAAAAATAAAAATAAAACAGTTTAACCCTATTTGAGTCTGAGAGCTTTTTGCTGGGTGGAGAAGCACTGGAGACTTGATTGTCATGAGTGGAGAAGTTTAGATAGAATACACAACAATCAACAAATTGAACAGTCAAAGGTAAACTTTCCTGCAGACAACACACAATAGTACCCAACAGCAAGTCTTCCTGAGCACATATTTAAATAACTCATTTATGATGACACCCCCCGCCCCATTCAGAATCCAGATGTTTTCCAAAGTTTCATTGCGGCTGCAAACCGCGAAGTCTTGCATGTATTCCTGTTGCACAGAAAGCAACCAAGCTAATTTCTAATGGACATATTCTTTTGCCGCACCACTTTGTGTTTGAAACAGAAATATTTAGCTTGGCCATGAAGCTAGTAGGCAGTCTAGGAAGCATGTAGCGAGATAAATCCTCAATTGTAAGACTTACACAAAGGAATAGGGTTAGATTCAATGGCTACTTTCTGCGGCAGTGAAGAGCCTTGTTCTGGTGGAAGGAGCCATGCTTCGAAGGACAAAGACTCCTTGCTTAATAGAAAAGAATCCTTTATTTATTCATTAAAATGTTTATACGCCACCATTCCTTGTAGTTCAAGGCAGCTTACAATTTAAAAGCATCCCCAATTAAAACAACCACCCCCAGCTCTTGCTCTCTCTCTCTCTCCCTCCCTCCCTCCCTCCCTCCCACCCACCTTAAAAGGAATCTGCCAGTTCAAGCCCCCTCAAAAGCCCTGACAAACAGGCAGGCTTTGCAACCCCTCCTGAAGATCTTCAAGGAGGAAGATCTCCCTTACCTCTTCTGGGAGCCCATTCAACAGAGCAGGGGCCATGATGGAAAAAGCCCAGGCTCTAGTCGATGCCAGATGGACCACTTTGAGTGGTGGGATCACCAACAAATGGCTGCCTGAAGACTGTCATAATTGGTGCACAGGGACACATGGAAGAAGATGTTCCTTCAAGTCCTTGAGTCCACCACATGGCCTTTATTCAAAAAGATGCTGTCAGTGGCTCTGGTCCATTCTAAAGGGGGAACTGCAGGGTAGGGGTAGGTGGTGCATTCATCTACTTCCACCCTGGGGAAGTGGGTGAAGCTTGCTCCTGCGTCCCATCCTCCATCTTTTTTAGCCTTTTAAAGGACCTTTTCCCAATGTGCATGCAAAACTGTCCTGTAGTAGAAACAGGAAAGGCGAGGAAAGGATGGTGTCATGGACTTTGGGGCAGGGGCAGGTAGGTGTTGCACTTGCAGCATGGAGGCCCACAGGAGGCTGAGTGGTGGCCAGGACTCCATTCCAATAAAGAGGCAAAACCCTTCCAACAATTTACATGTGCTGTATTGGTGCTTCTGGCTATACAGTGCTGGATATCATAATGTGCCCAGCAGGTAGCTGACCTCACTTCCACCAGTCCACCACGTCTCCTTGACAGCTACCTTGTCCTTGGACCTCAGTCCTTGGACTCCTCCCAACTATTCTGCACCACCAGGTCTTTAATCCAAAGAATTTTAGATGATTCAGGCTGGGTTTGTGCCCGTACCACCGTTCAAATGGTGTACCACTTGCACCTTTAATAGATAATCTGTTTTGCACATTTCTGTGAGACAGCCATTTTTCTTTTCTGCTGCACCATTCTGCTCTGGAGTGTATGAGACTGTAAGATGATACCCTATTCCTTGTTCAGTCAAGTAATTCTTCAGCTCGTGTCCCATGTATTCCCCTCCATTATCACTGCAGATTCCTAGTCACTTGCTTTGAAATCTGTTACTGACCATTGCCACATACCCTCTACATTTTTCCTAGCACTTGACTTTTCTTTTTAATTAGGTAGGTCACAGTGTATCCTGGGTAATCATCAACAAAGGTTAGCACAAATTTGTTCCCACTAGGAGTTTTGAGTTTTTATTGGTCTCCACAGGCAGTTGGATTGAGGCAGATTAGTGCTGCTGTTATTACTAGACTTGACAGCGGCATTCAACACAGTTGATCATGATCTGCTGGCTCACTGCCTCACTGATGCTGGAGTACGCAGGACAGCCCTGAAGTGGGTTGTCTCATTTCTTCATGGTTAGGAACAGAGGGTGGCACTGGGAGAGAGGGTCTCTTCTCAATACCCCATGGCATGTGAGGTCCCTCAGGAGGCTATCCTCTGTTATTTAACCTCTAAATGCACCTTCTTGCCCAGCTGGTGCGGAGTTTTGGACTGGGATGCCATCAATACACTGATGACACCCAGTTGTATCTGTTGATGGATGGCCGGCCAGACACCACCCCAAGAAATTTAGCCAAGCATATGGAGGCTGTGGTGAGGTGGTTGAGGAAGAGCCGACTGAAACTGAATCCAGAAAATATGAGATTCTCTGGCTGGGTGGGGGAGATTCAGGTTTGGGGTGCCATCTCCTGGCTCTTGACCGTGCGCCTTTAACACTGAGGTAGATGGTCAAGAGCTTGGGTATGCTTCTGGATGTCTCCTTATCAGTGGAGGCCCAGATCACAAACATTACCGGACTGGGATTCTTCCAGCTGCGCCATATCAGGCAACTGGTCCCCTACTTGCCTTGCCCCAACCTAGCCACAGTAATCCATGTAATAGTCACCTCTAGGCTTGATTACTGGGACTTGGTCTATGCAGGTCTGCCCTTGAGGCTGATCTAGAAGTTACAATTTGTCCAGAATGCAGTGTTCCGGATCCTTACAGGAACACCAGTAACAGCATATATTCAACCTGTGCTTCGCCAGCTGGCTCCAAGTTGAGTACCGGGTTAGGTTCAAGGTATTGTTTTTGACCTTTAAAGCCCTAAATGGTCAGGGACCAATGGACTTGCAGGACCGCCTCCCCTGGTATGTTCCCCGTACAGCATTACACTCAGGAGAACAACATCTGCTAGAAGTCTCTATCCCTTGGAGCATCTGGCTGTCCTCAACCAGAGACAGGGCCTTCTTGGTCCTGGCTCTGACTTGGTAGAACTCTCTTCCAAATAACATCAGGGCTCCATGTGACTTGTTGCAATTGCAAAGCAGAGATGTTCCGTCAAGCACACAGCTGAGGACAGCAATGGTTTTTAACAGGAATCGAATCTTATCAGTTGCCTCCTCACTCTCCTCCCCTCATGATAATGATAATGGAGGTCATTTTTTTTTTACTGTGGTGTCATGTAGGCTTATGTTTTTATGACAGTATATTTGTTCTAATTTTTCCTTGTCTTAAACTGTTGTACACCACTCTGAACCTACTCTGCGGGGAGGGCAGTATAGAAATTCAAATAAATAAATAAATAAATAAAATTTGTTCTCTCCAAATTGGATAGTTTGTCCCCCATGAGCCTATCTATCAAGTGACCCTGCTGTGCACCACAGGAGGTCACCATCTTTGTTCCTTTGTTCTTGCCTGCTTGTGCCAAGAGCCTCTGGTGATCTTTCTACCTTTAATAAGAGATGTGCTTAATCTGGCCCACCATAACCCCTGTTGGCAGACTAATTGACACAGCAATGGTGCACAGCCTGATTAAAGAGCAGATAAGGGTTTATTTAGGAACTAACATAACTTGATAGGAAAGAGGAGACACAGAGATAAGTTCCTAACTACATCTCAAACTGAGAGACAGGGTAGACTGGATGAATAACTACCAAGAAGGAGGAAATTGCCCTAAAACCAGCCATCTGGAGACAGACAAGGAATGACACTTCTCAGGAGAGAGAGAAGGTGCTGTCCTCACTGTCCTGTCTAATACTATTCTTGCTGCCTCTTCCAGGGTATTCCTCTCTTCCTCTTTGTGCACCAGGCATTGCCTTTCCCAACACAAGGAGTACCAGGGTCATGACATGGAAGCAGTAAACTGCAAACCACCTCTGAACATCTCTTGCCTTGGAAACCAATCATCATAAATCAACTGTGACTTGAGGGCACTTTCCACTATCCACTATCAGATTAACAACCACTGGGCTGTTTTCACACAGGGTCAAGAAAAGCCACCCTTTGCTGTGCAAGCAGCAGTGAGGAGGACTGAAGCATGTGGGGACAGCACTCACACACCTTGTCCCTGTCCCTGTCACCCCCTCCCCATTCCCTTCCTGCTTCTCACATCAGCACAGAAGCACCAACCCAATGACAATATTGCCACCTTCCCCACACAGCTCAGCACTCCCCCCCCCCAGCAGCTGAGATGAAGCTTACCGCTGAGCCCCTGTTAGGTTTTTGTTGTGTATGTATTTAAAATCCTATTTAAGGCTTCAAAGAGGGTGGAATGCCATTTTGCTCCCCCCCCCCCCGATTGGCCGCAGTTTTTACATAGCATCTCTGTACGCGGGTGCCATACTGTTTTCCCTTAAAGCTGGAGCAAAGAAGGGAGCCCACAATCTGTGGCCTCATGTGAAAGCTCCTAAATAAAGTGGAGACATCCTGTATGCCACCCAGGGAAAAAATCTCCATGTGAAAGCTGCCCTGGTAAACATAATGCAGAGGAGGATCACTAGGTCTGACTCAGCCTAGCTATTTCACATTTTTTTTTTGCTTTTTCTACCATTGCCAGAAGTATCAAGACAATAGGCACTCTATCCACCCATTGCTTTTTTAAAACCAGTAACATAAATTCATTCCATAAGAATACGTTTAGGGTCACCAGGTCCTATGAGGCTCAGTATGCAAAGCTAAGAATAGTGGTTCACAGGTGAGGGGATAGAGCTTGGTGGAACGGGGTGAATCCTAGTGATGCCACAGGGATAATAGGATGACACTGAGGGGGGACCAGGGGACAAAAGCTGGCTTTGGATGGTGTCTCAGGATGGAATCTGATGAGCGTGGAGCTATCAATCCCAGCAAAACCAAGCCTGTCACCTTGGTTCTGTCCCTAACTCTGAAGTATTAATCTTTCCCCAGGAGACCCAAAGAAGGAGGCTCAAAGCTTGAAACTTCAGGTCAATCCCTGATATCTGTTGGATATTCCTGTTAAGGAATATGTTCCAGCAGAGAAAAATACTTAAGCATCAGTTTAGTAGAGATTAAGAATCTGAGGCCATGTGTATTTAAAGGTAAAAGTTTACTATACGCCTATCATGGGAAACAAAACGGGATACAAACGGGATACAAAATAGCAACAGAGCTAGATTCTACATCTTTACAGCTAGAGATACAAAACAGGAAGAGAGATGGCGTCTTCCCGCTAAGGCTGATTTTACATCTGACTTTCCCGCTGGAATCATTCTAGTTCCAAAAAAACCTGCCCATACCTCTGTGCGGTGTGAAACCGTGCTGCCACTGAAATGTCCATATCTACTAATTGCCCTCCTGTGGTCAAGCCAGTATTAAACCGCTTTATTCTGCTTTAAACAATTGTGGTTTCTTAGTGCACTTAAACCCCCTGGAGTGAAATTTCACACTACTGTGAAATCAGCACAGGAAAAGACAGCAGTCAAACTACTTTAGAGGGGAGGTGTAAAATCAGCCTAAGCCAGAACAAAGGCAGTGGAAAGAAACCATAAAATGCAAATACTTAGTACATGGTTTCCAATCAGGGAGTTAGGGTCCTAACAAAGTTTCCTGGGCAAACTGTTGTGTACACAGATTGGTTACAAACAAACATGTGACTTACTATGACCAATACAGAACAACAGCAACCCAGTAGATACACTGAAGTGTTTTAACTTGCTATACCCAACGATATCTGGCAACCTGCTTGCAGGCTTGAACACCATCTATTGCCTTTGGGAACACTGTTATTCAACCCACTCTGCCCGTGCTGAGGCATTATAAAAAGAACAGTCTGATTGCCATTCCTACTGGTCTGTGGCATTATTTGTCAACACCTGTCTTCCTTACAGCAAGCAAGGCATGCTGGAAGTCCTGTGGAGACATCAGACTGGGCAGGTGCCACCAAAGTCCTCATTAAAATGGACTGTGCGGCTTCTACAGCTGGAGCCAAGGGTGCCAATTTTGCTTCAAGAACTTCTCATATTATGGATGAAGTGTGAGGGAAAGAGCTTTAGTTTACCTTGCTTCATGTTGATGTGGGGAAGGCTGGCAGAGCAAGTGAGGGAAAGTCTTTTGCATGCTAACAGTGACAATCATGTGGGAAGCAAAATAGCTGGACAACAATTATGGTACACATCATCATAATGTTGACTTTTAGAAATAGGCATCGGTACCTATTTTTAGTGCCATTTAACTTGCAGGCCATTCAGTGCAGGAAGCCACAAATATCTGCCTAGCTAATCCTTTTAAGCAAGCCATTTCTAGGGTTTCAGTATGTCTGTGCCATCATAGCTTTGGTAAACAGTTGCTGCTCACTACAAGGTAATGAAAGCCAGCTATTTTAACTGGAAAAAAAGAGTTTAAGGTAAAATGAATATTTATTTAGGTTAGATAGTTATTGCTCTTATTTATATTTGGGAAGCAACTCTCAACCTGATTAAGAGCTAGGTTCAAATAATGGCTTGCTGGTGGCTTGGATGGATTTCTGGGAAAGGGTCATTTATAATATGGTTGACACAGCAGCGCTGATGTGAAAAATCTGTGTACACTTCACTAGTTTTGCAGACCCTAAACTACGGATATTGGGGGAAGTGTGATGAACTGTGTACCGCATTAGGAGATGTTTGATGTTTGTGTTTCACAGTGAGGTTAACGGCATAGGTGCTTCTGGATGAGGTTAATTGGGTCATCTTGGCAGGAATCCCGGCACTTGCGTCTTTCCTCAAAAGACTTCATAAGATTGCAAGTTCTTCCATTCTCGTTATCTGTGTCATAAGCCTGAGTTTTATAGTAGCTGCTCAGGTGCTCAGGTTGGAGGGGGTAGGGCAGAGAATGAGAGCAGGAACACCTCCAGAGGAAAATGCTGTCAATGATCAACGTTTGTGATTTCTGTACATTCAGCTAAGCAAACCACCTCATGTGGAGGTCCCCGAAACTAACAGCATTCTGAACATTTCAGTTAAGAGATTCTTGCCAGTGTATTACTTTTAATATGGCACTTCCCATAGTCAAATCACACTCTCAGGAGTTCACACATTTCAGTTTCCAGTACTGACTAGCACATATTGAGTAAGGTGACCAGATGCAACAGAGGATGGGGTTTCTGTCCTCCTCCTAGAAAGTACTGAGCTGAGGATTGTCCTACTTGATTCACAAGACTTTTCTTGTCTTGCACCAGGCAGCAGAGAATAGGCCAGGCAGGCAGGCAGGCAGGAAGGAAGGTGTGAAAGCTGTTTTCCCCTGAGCCTAACTCATAATGTGGCTAGGTTGCCAACTCCAGCCTGGGAAATTCCTAGAAATTTGGGGATGGTGCTCTGAGAGAGCAGTGTTTGGGAAGGGACTGAGCTCAGCATTGATGTGATTCTATAGAGAGTCTGCCCTCCTTGCCACCCCCAGCTGTCATTTTCTCCCCAGGAACTGGTCTCTGTAGTTTCGAGATCAGTTCTGATTCCAAGAGAATGCCAGACACGCCCCCCCCCCCCGGACAATGGCAACGCAAAGCATGGCTGATGGAGTGGGGAGGGAAGAGGATAAAGAAAGGATGATGGAAGCATCAGTAGCACCAGAGGAGCCAGCGACAAGGGTAGTGCTTTACCTTCATGGTTCCCCAGACCAACCACAGGGGATAAACAGCTCACACCCTGTTCTCTCTCCCTTGCTCTGCTGCTTGGAGCAAGCCAAGAAATCTCTCAGGATTAAGTGGCCAGTCCTTCAACCAGAAGGTCAGGGTATAACCAAACGGATGCAACGACACATTGTGACAATTCTTCTGCTCCTGCTACCCCTCTCTTCTTGGCTGACAGTACTCAAAAGCAAGAGGGGGTATCTGGGATTCTCCACCTATGTATACCAGGATTTTTCCCTTAAGAGAACTCTGAAATAAACCAGGCAGGTGTTCAACCGAAAAGATTTTTATTAAGAAAAAGAGAGAATAAAACAAATATGTACAATAAACACACATACAAAAGGTAACTGAGAGAAACACAGGGAGGAGAGGGGGAAAGCGATTTTAGGGAAGGGCAATAATTGCCAGTCTTGAAGAAGTCTGTGGAAGCAGCAAAACAACCAGCACTTCAAGACAGAAGAGAGCCCAACAACAAAGTGGGGGTGTATGAGGAGGATCCAAGGCATATACACACACTGCTGGGAAGCTGGGTGCTCCTGATATAGGGCAAAATGTGCCCTCGGGTGGGTATGAGGCATCTGCCAGATAAACAATGACAATGGGCTTTTCTGAGGTGGACAATGGTGTGGGAGAGGTTTGCTGACCCTACAAGTACTAGGCAGGAAGTCCTAATGGGTTAGGTCAGGGGTGGGCAAACTTGCTCAGCGTAAGAGCCACCTAGAACAGGGGTGGGCAAACTTGCTTAATGTAAGAGCCGCATAGATTAAACATCAGATGTTTGAGAACCACAAGACATGAACAAGTATTAACTGCTTTTATTGGAAAATAAACAAATTTGCTTTTTGTTAACATTAAATGAGACTGCCAAAAATAATAACAAAAGGGGTAAAAGCAGATATTGATAATGATATTAATTTGTCCAATGATATTTGTTTGCTAATGATATTTAGCTTCCCCAGCCGCCCTGCCGGGAGCCACATAATATATGTGAAAGAGCCACATGCGGCTCCCGAGCCACAGTTTGCCCACCCCTGGGTTAGGTGAATAGAGCCTTGCAGGGAACTAAGGCTGGATGCAGGGAAGGTTGGGTGTTGATGGGATTAGTCCAAGGGTGAGTCAATAGGTCTTGGGAGACATCCTAAATTATGTATCTCTCTGGGCATGGAGGGGGCAGTAGACAGTCAGCCGCTCATAGTCACACTTCTAAGCTACTTGTCCAGGCTTGTTCCTGACTGGCATCCATTTTTGGGCCAGGCAGTATCACCTGCACTTATGAATTCTGGGGTGATATTTAAGAAGGGTGTTTATGCACTAGCTGCAGTCTGAGGCACAGATAGAGGCTGTCTATGTGCACGTGAGCTGCTACACATCCTTTCTTTCTCTGCCTGCTAACCGACCTTAACCCCATCAGGAGTGTTTTGGTCTAACTGAGGACAAGCAGCCAGGTGTCCGAGGTGGGATTTATGAACACAGAATTTTAGAAGGAAAATTGTCTTTATTTACTAACATATGTCTATATTAGCTGGAGCACAGGAGTTCTGAAAAGACCATATTGGACCATTATAGAGAGGTTAAAGAACTGAGAAGCGGAAACAAAACATGATGCTGACTAAGTTGTACAAGTCCCTGGTGTTGCCTTGACATCCCCTTCAGAAGAATAAACATAATCCTTACTGGAGCTTTGAAACAGAGACTGGTCAATGCAGACTCCCCCCCCCCCCCCATTTCTACCATTCACTAGTTCTTTGGCTTGCATGCTTTCACAGAATGTGTTACAACTTTAACTCTGTCCCCCTAGCTGGGAGGGTTTCACATTGACCTGTCCTGAAATTCGGTTTGAGATCTCACATGTGCTGCCTTGCATCTTTCCTCAATTATAACAAGGCACACGTCCAATTGTAGGGGGGGGGGGGGGGAAGTGAATTGTGAAGCGGCTATTTCTGAAAGCACTAGCATTTCCTCGCCCAAGGCAATTTCTGGTGTGAAACAGGACTCTGGCCGTGATGATCTTCATTATGATCCTTGAGGATGCACACGCAGTTTATTCATTTTAAGGTAAGTGCAATTTGTTTCCAAAAATTATATTTTAGAGGCAAGCCTAAATAACCCACATTTTCATCTGAGCCTTAATTTACCAGAAAGTGTTCTGATTCTTTTCTATTTTCAGAAATACCAAAATTAGCCATCCAAGAAAGGGATGATAAACTGGAGGGAGATCACCGTCTAAGGGGACCTTGCTTCCAGAGGTGTCATGCCCTACAACCACTAGAGGCTGCCACCAAGTTGATTGACTAGTTGCTTCATGCATCACCTAAAATTAATCTGTAGCTTCATCAATAAGGACCACTGCATTTCCTTCTGCTCTGTGCCTTACATTCAGATCAGAGCTGAGAAAGGATCTGGTTGATTGCAGACTTCTGGCTATTTTCGCTTCCTCGTTCCAGTGTCTACCCTGATCTGGATAGCCCAGGCTATCCTGATCCTCATCAGATCTTGAATGCTAAGCAGGGTCAGCCCTGGATAGTATTTGGGTGGGAGCCAGCTAAGGAATCCCAGGGTTACTATGCAGAGGAAGAAGGCAATGGCAAACCACCTCTGTTAGTCTCTGCTTTGAAAATCCTACAGGGTCACCATAAGTTGGCTGTGACTTGCTGGTGCTTTCCACACACACATTCCTGTAGCCTGCACCATTTCATCTAATTAAGTCTGCGACAGCGCCTGATCTCCATTTCAAGAAGGCTACGAACTGCAGACTTTTTCTATTGTTCCCTGAAGTGAGTTTCTCTGCTCAAACCCCACCCCCACCCCCTGATCTTCTGGCCATGATGATTTTTTGCTATGGTCCCAGAAGGTGCACACACAACTTGATGATGTGTTCTGTGGGACTCAGAAGTTGCTCATTACTACTCGGCCATTCCTAATAAAGAAGTTCTCTATTAGCTGCTGCTTAATACAATACCTCATATTAGTAGTGGTGAAGTACACAGACTCTAATCTTGGGGAACTGGGTTTGATTCCCCACTCCTCCACTTGCAGCTGCTGGATGACCTTGGGCAAGCCATAGTCCTGTCAGAGTTGTTCTGTCAAGCCCTGCCAACTTTACAGGGTATCTGTTGTGGGAAGGGGAAGGGAAAGAAGTTTATAAGCTGCTCTGCGGCTCCAAGTGAAGGGCAGGGTATAAATCCAATCTTCTCCTCCTCCTCCTCCTTCTTTTTATCACACCTTTCCTCCAAGGTGTTTGCGACAGAGGACTCAGTTTTCCCTTCCTCCATTTAATCCTCACAGCAGCCTTGTAAGGTTAGGTTGAGAGCGTGACTTGCCCAGGGTCAGCAAGAAAACTTCATAACAGCCTGTCAGCATTTGAAGCTGGATCTCCCAGACCCTAACCTGACATTACCACACACGGGCTCTCAATGCAAGGATGGTCATTAACATCCCCATTTTATGGATGGAGAACTGGGACCAATAATGATGTGCCTAAGGTCACTCTGGGAGACGATCCCCGAGCATGGACAGGAACAAGATCTTCCTGGACTCAGCCAACACGTTGTGCAGTGGGCCACATAAAGGGGTTTCTTCTGTAATTAAATTCTAGAAATAGAGCTTCTATAACCACAGTACCAGGCTTTTAAAAATGAAGAAAGGAAATAAAATCATGCAACAAAGGATCTATAATTGCTTCTCTTGGAGTGCAAGGCACTCTGTTGGGGAAGGAAGGGAGAGGACGGGTCAGAATGCCCATTCCTTATCTCAGGCGCGGGTGTGTGCTTTTCCTGTTAAAGAGTTCGCTCTTTAACACAGCCGTATAAAGTGTCTGGACAGGGGCTATTAGAGCTAATTATTTTCTAGATTCCCTGCTGCAAAGTCAGCGGGATTGTTTTTGCACTTTGCTGTTTATGAGCCCGAGGAGCCATAAACACCACCACAGGCGGCAACACCAGATTCTGTAACTTTAAGCAAGGAGGGGAAAGGAAGCCGATGATAAGCAGTGATGACAGGAGCAAGGCAGCGGCAGCTTCTGTTTGTGAGGGTTCCTCTCTAAAGGCCCACTGGCACCATTGCAGAGCCGACAGTAGCCATTTTCTTTTTCATCCTGGCTTGGGAAATTCCTGGAGATTTGTGAGCAGCGACTGGGTAGGGCAGAGTTTGGGGAGAGACAGGAGCTCACTGAATGTGGGTATGTCATAGATCCCACCCTCTGAAGCCGCCATTTTCTCCAGGGGGAATGACTGCTGTAGTTAGGAGATCAGCTGTAATTCCAGGAGAACTCCAGGGCCCACTGGGAGGTTGATAACCTGGGTTAGGGGTCTCAGGATAGAGGTGAAGAAGAAGAAGAACAAGAAGAGATTGGATTTATACCCCGCACTTCACTCACTTGGAGTCTCAGAGCAGTTTACAAACTCCTTTCCCTTCCCCTCCCCACAACAGACACCCTGTGAGGTAGGTGGGGCTGAGAGAGCTCTGAGACAGACTGTCCTTGATAAAACAGCTGGTACAGAGCTATGGCTTGCCCAGGGTCATCCAGCCAGGTGCAAGTGGAGGAGTGGGGAATTAAACCTGGTTCTCCCAGATTAGAGTCCGTGCACTTAACCACTACACCAAACACAGGACAGAGAACACTGGGGGAAAGATTTGCCAACTTTTAAGCATGTCTACACAATCCTTTACTGTCAATTTAATCTACTGCAGTCAGCAGGTGGTGTTATTTGGCTTCATGCCAGAAAAAGCTTCAACTTCCAGTGTCCATATATTATTAAAGGAACAAGGACTATTAAAGGGACAGGACCGATTGGCAACCTTTTTGAGGAAGCTAAGAGGATATGGCTCTGCTCAATATTTGGACAGGAGACCTCCCGGGAATCCTATATAAAGATAGGTTGTAGGGCCTCCAGACCCAGGCTTCCCAGGTCCTTTTCTTCTGCTGGGGGGGGGGATGGGAGGGAACTTCCTGGGACGGGGGGGGGGGGGGGCGACATTGCCATGCACAATGTCCACAGCATGATGACATCACATGAAAGTGATGTCATCATGCTGGGGACGTCACATGGCAATGCTCTGGTATTTTAGGTAAAATTCATGGAGTTTTGCCCAAAATACCAGAGCATTGCCATGAAACATTGCCAGCATGATGGCATCACTTCTGTGTGATGTCATCATGCCATGAATGTTGTGCCCAGCTGTGGCTGTTGGGGTTGGGGCTTCCCCCACCAGCCAGCTGGCCAGCAGCAGGCTGGAGCCTGTGAAATTGGGGGATCTTTCCTCCCCCCTGGGGGCTGGTAACCCTAGCCTGACCACAGCTAGCAACCCCTAGGAGACATTAGAGGTTTGGGGTCTGATAAAACTTTTGCATTTCTGGAGACTCCTAGAGTGACATAGTGTCACTTCTGGGTTTCCCCTGGAAGTGACATAATGGCAAGCACTTAAATGATGGATACATTATCAAAAAACTTAAATTTTAAACCCCCTCTTTGTTTGTGTATCTAGGGTTTGTCTATCTAGGGTTGCTATGGTGGGATACCCTTGGTGTTTGCTGCCACTATGAGCAGTGGTGGCAGAATTTTGTTTTAAAAAGCCTTTGGTTTCAATTATATGTTAGTGTTTAAGATCTCTGAATTAATTAATGTATTTTTTTATTTTAAGAATTAGCTTTTTTACACATCCATCATAAACAATAAACTTTGTTGGTCTCTAAGGTGCTACTGGACTCCAACCTAATTGTTCTGCTGCAGATCGACATGGCTGCCCTCTGAAGCTAGAGCCAAATGTAGGCTCTTGCCTATAAAAGCTCATGTCATCATAAATATGTGCTGGTCCCATCAGTTTGTTGTTTTCAATAATTGTGGTTTGCTCCTGTTTGTCTGTGGGGGGAGAGAGACTCCGGGCCATAATCATGAAAGGATGCCGTTAGCCAATCCTCTGTTGCTGGTTGTGCAACACTCCAGAGCTGGAGTTCCCCCCCTCTTCCTTTCTCCCTGGGGCAGCAGGTGAGCATACATGTAGGGAGGGCTCATTTCGTAGCAGGAGCTCCTTTGCATATTAGGCCACACACCCCTAATGTAGCCAATCCTCCAAGAGCTTACAGAGCTCTTCTTACAGGGGCTACTGTAAGCTCTTGGAGGATTGGCTACATAAGGGGTATGTGGCCTAATATGCAGAGGAGCTCCTGCTACGAAATGAGCCCTGCATGATGTAGGCAAGCAGGAGGGGACTGGATTGGCAGCAGTGACAGGCCCTCCTTGTATGGGCAGGCCAGCAGGGAAGTAAGAGGATCAGGGAGGACTGGAACGTGCCTGGCCAACTGGACAGGAGTCTGGCTGCGTTGCCATCACCTCCACCAATCAATTTATTGGCTCCCCCCCCCCCGTCTATTTGTTCCATCTTCTCCCCCCCACCCTTGAGTGTTACAGTATACATGACTTCTGCCTGAGCTGCCTGTTCCATCTGCCTCGCAGGGACCGCAAGATAAAATATGACAGTCATTTAAAATTCAGTAACTATGTGCAATAGCAGCTTCCAGCCCCAGGGCCAGACTCCTCTTGGTTCAGCATGCATGCTTGTGCAACTTTGAATAAATGCATAAAATGTTTGAAGGCGAAGGGACAGTGTGTCTGTCAGTGGGGATACTGTCCATCCTCTTTCTTCACCTGGCCACAGTGGAAAGTGAGACTCAGGTTTTTTTTCCTCCATGGATGATTGGTGTTAAATAGTGGGTTCCATGGGGCAGCAGACTCACTACTAGTGAACAGCTCTACTTTATTAGTGATTTCAGCAAGAGCAAGACTCCAGGGCCTCAGCTCTGTTTAAATAGCATGCAGTTGCTATTTAACACCCAAACACACCCCACTCCCAACGATAGGCTATTTACATGACATCGCTTCTTGACTGGTTACTGCCAGAGTCCTGGTGGGCTATTGTTCTTAGGCTCAACCAGTCTCTAGTAGCACAGTCCTGCAACGTTTCAGTCCCAAGACATAACAACTGGCAACTCTACTAGTAGGGCTGCTGCTGTGAGGATCCTACCCCTGTTCCGAGCAGGAGCAGCCCGTGCATGAGAGGTTGGGATCCTGAGAGTTTAGATGGTTTGCCTTGATGTGCCAGACCAGGCATGAGGAAAGAGCACTCTGGGAACCCATGGGAGCAGCCAAGCTTGAATCCCTGCTCCACTATGGAAGTTCATTGGGTGACTTCAGGCCAGTCACTCATCCCTTAACCTCACCCACCTCAAAGGACTGTTGCTGGGAGGATAAGATGGAGGAGAGAAAAATGATATTGTATGCTGCTTGGGGTCCCCATTGGGGGAAAAAAGCAAAGCATTAATATCTAAACAAAGAATACAGCAATGGCAGAGGCCGTGAGGATTCCATTTGTGCACTGTGCCCGGGGACCAGGTTGGGATGCTTCTGTACGGCCGTTCCTGCCTGTCTTGCAGTGTGCTGGGATATATGTGCTGACGCTGTACCTTGCTCCTACAAAAGCGGCAAAATCACACCCAGCGTTTGTAGCCTGACAGCAGAAGTGCTTTTGTAGCCTTGTCAATCGGAAATTGCTGTCTCGGACTTTTATTAATACGCTCCCTAGTGAAGAGTGTGTTAATGGAGAGCAAAAGGCTGAAGTAGAAAGCGCAGCAGTTTGTTTAGAGTTTGCCTGTAAGATACTATCACCTTTGCCATACCGATCCATTTACTCTTGGTAAAGTAGTTATGTTCTGGAAATAAATCAGCCCGATGTGCCGGAGAAGAGGGATGCTTTGTTATTAATGGTGGATTCTAGCCGCAAGATATTTTTTTGGGAAGTCCAACATCTGTTAATAAAAGATAAGCCCGGGTTCCTTTTAATCTTCCCAGCTAAAACTGACTTCCATCTCACCTTCTACTCGGAAAGTTGCCCACTGCACTACGGAGAAAGTTTTCAAGGTGTCATGTTTAGGAAACTGATGTGGTTGCGTTTTATTTCCCCACCCTGCTCTCTCTTTCCAGTAACGCCACCAGATGCAGTATTTACAGTTAAGCTCAAGGTATCAAATGGATAGGGTAACACTGAAAGGTTACGTTAAAGACATCTCAGGTGTAAGGTAATGCAGAAAGGAGAACTAAAGGCATTGCTTTCGGTATGACATCGTAGCCTCACTGGCCAATGTCCACTGCTATCTGGTTTCCCTTAAAAGTAAATTATAGATTCCTTTCCTCTTTATCAACCCTCTCTTATTTTTTTTTAAAACTCTGATAGGAAAAAAGAATTCTGGCTTGCTTTCCTATAAATGTAAGAAGAGCTTCTTGGTGTACTTTCACACGCCCCCAAACTGGCCCTGGATCAGCCAGTGGGCTCATCTTGCAAGCAAAGTGAGGACCAGGTGGTGATGCCTGCTCCATAGCATGGCATTCATATGTGACTACGTAATCACCCTCTCACCACACGTTTGCTGGGATATGTATAGCCAGTGTTAGGCCAGTTGAGGTCTGGTTTTAGCCAGTTTAAAATAGGATGAATGGAAGTTTTAATATCCTTCTTCTGAAAGGAGGAAGCTGAAGGAAGTTACTCATTGGTGCTGCTGTCCTTAAGAATCACGACAGGACTTTTCACACTCAGAGAAGTCAGTCCAGACTGACTAAAATGAAGATCCACAAGCACAGCTCAGAAGCAAAACTTGCCGCTGGAGCAGACCAAAATTTTGCACATGAAGCTGCCTTATATTGAGTCTGGCCATCGGTCAATCAAGGTTACTTCTATTCACAATTCTTACTTGCAGCAGCTCTCCAGGGTCACAGGCAACATTCTCTCACATCACTTACTACCTGATCTTTTGAACTGGAGAAGGCCAGGATTGAACCTGGGACCTTCTGTATGCAAGTTAGATTCTCTGCCACTGAGCTGTGTCCCCATCCTCAGCTCCAGCCCTATCATCATGCAATCTTCTCTCTAAGCTCCACAGTGTTATGAGCAAAAATTCTACCTCATGAGCGAAAAAAGCTAATAGCAGTGAAGTTGTAAGCAAGCCTATATTTGATGATCACATAAACTAGTTTTTTAGAAGATTATTTCCATAACCTTGTAAAAATCTCAGAATGAATTCTTTTAAACTATATTTAAACTATATTTTAAGAATAAATTAAACATTATAAGAGAAAACAGAATCAAGTCAAATTTCATTACAGAAAATGTCTTCTATGGAGGTAGACCAGGCCTCCAGAGAACAGGTCATGATTGTCCGCATTTGTCTTGCTCTATGGGGGTAGTCCAGGACTCTGGAGAACAGGTCTACCTGCCCCTTTCCACCATATTGTTAGACATGGCCTCTAGAGAACAGGTCTACCCACCACAGTCTACTATATTGGTAGACCTGGCCTTGGAATGTCACCCTGTGCTGAACCTTAGAAAACATATTAGCATTTGGGGGGGGGGGCGACTCTGCTGGTGCCTCTCCTCAAAAAAAACCCCAAGTGTAAAAAAGATTGGACCAGGAATCCAATACTATGGGCCCCAGAAGGAGGTTCCCCATTCTCCATTGTTTTCAATGGAGGGAAAAATGCTTCTCAGTTTACTTGTGAGCTGAAGCTAAAATCCCTGAGCTGCCACCTAAAATTTTGTGTGCTACCACCCCCTAGTGCAGCTTAGAGGGAACACTGCCATCATGCCCCCATCCTCAGCCCTACCCTCTCCCCCACCCCACCCCACTTGTCAAAAGTACCTTGAAGCTCCTGATCCAGTGTAATATAGTTATTAGAGTGGGCAACTATGGTTATGGGGACCTCAGTTCAATCCCCCACTTTTCCATAAAGCTCACAGGTTGATCTCGGGCCAGTCACATCTTTTCATTATAATCACATTCGTAGTGTTGCTCTGAGGTTAAGATGTGCAGGGGGAGAACTACATATGCTGCTTTAACCTCCTTAGAAGAAGGCTGACTTCCCCATGCAGTTTATTTCTAGCGTCTGGTATTCAGATATATATTGCTTCAGTAGATGGAGGTTTCCTGTTTAGTTAGGCTGGTTAATAGCTATTGATAAATCTTTCCTTTGGGAATTTGCATAATTCATTAATATAGGGGGGTACTCTTAATTTTTCCGAGCTCTTAACTCTTAAGTGGCACACCACAGGCCATTTATCACCCAGGAGCCAGGCACAACAGTGCCACCTCTCTGCCCTTCTTGCTAGCTGTCCTTAGTTTTCTCCAAGGAAATTTACTCATAGGATCATGCTAACAATTGCTCATCCACCAAGTTTTATGCTGTTTCCTGATTCTGACCGTCATAAAAACCTTCCCAGAGGACCCACATAAACACCGAAGACCTATCCAGAGTCAATTTCACTGTGGAAGGAAATCACCTTATTCTTTTGGAATTATTCACGTAGAAGGCCTACAAAAGAATGAAACTGTAGTCTGCCATAGAGAAAGGGTGGGGTGGGGGATACACTCAGACAGTGCAATCCTAAAAACTCTTTCCTGGGAGTAAACTCCATTTAATAGACCTGAGTAGGATTCTGAGAAGACTTACTTACAGGGTTGCCAGCTCTGGGTTGGGAAATAGAAATCCAAAAAAACAATATCCACAACAAAATAACCGCTCACACGTGAAGAGAATTTTCTACATTATTACTACAGTAAATGTTTTTGCAAACATATCTTTATTGACTTTTCGTTATTTTTGTCATGGATGTTGTTTTTTGGATTTCTACTTCCTCCTGTGATTTCTCATTTTTGGCTTCTGGGTTGGGAAATGCCTGGAGATTTTGGGGGGTGGGACCGGAGGAGGGCAAGGTTTGGGGATGGGAGGGACTTCAATGGGGCCTAATGCCATAGAGTCCACCTGCCAAAGTGGCCATTTTCTCCAGGTGAAGAGATTTCTCCTGCCTAGAGATCAGTTGTAATAGCAGGAGGATCTCCAGCCACCACCCGGAGGTTGGCAACCCTACTTGTTTAGGGTTGCTCTGATAGATACTATGTTCCAGTTTTAAGCTTTTAAAAAATGTTGGTATTTACCGGTAATTTGGAACATAGATCCTAGAAGTGAGAGAATGCACAGAAGAGTAAGATTAAGGGGTACCAGCCAGTATCTGTCTCCTTTCAGTGGGATTTATAGCCCATGAATTGTTTTTCACTAGGTAGGAGTCCTTTGCAGACAACTAAAATATGGGTATAATCTAACTCAATTTATGGAGGTGAACAGGATTAAATTTGTTGGCCTCCTCTCCACCCTCCAAACTGGTGATTCTGCACAGAGATTACTCATATGCAAGCTGTACAGACACGGGCTCTGTGAAGCGCTGGCGAATGCGCAGAGGACTGAGGGTGGGTAACGAGGGGTGATTCTGCCTGTTTCTCTGTGCATTCCTTATTCCCACATTTTAGCCATCTTCACAGGGCTAGCAAGTCGTCCTAGGGAAGGGAAGGTTTTCAGTTCCTTGTCAATACAGGTCTGTTCCACTTCCACATGATATTTCTTACCCTTTCAATTTTCACATGGTAAGCTGGTCTTGTGAAAGAGCCTCCACAATGTAAGACTGCCTATTTTCTCACCCACAAAACATGGATTCTTCATAATGTGTCAGTCTGTAGTATTATCTTATAGAATCCCTTTACATATGAGTAGTATACAACAAAGTCATCTTATGGTGATTCTGCCTCTTCAAAAGTAGTCATATGAATTGTTTCTGAGATCAAGGAATAGAGCTTAAAACAATGAAAACCCAGAAGGCAGCTGCTGTACAATAGTTTCACAGGGGGGCTGCCAAGAGCCAGAATGTATCCCTAGACCAAGATGCCTGTGGACCTCACCCACAGTCAGAAGAACACACACTCCACAGCACTGGTACTAAAACAGAACGGAACTTTATTAGAACATAAACAAGGCCTGGTTTGGGCTCTGCTAGGCCATAACCAGCCACAGCCAGCAATCAACAACACAAGTGTCAACCGAAACTGAAGCAAAGGCTTTTACCTTAAGCGATCATGTTAAAATAACTATACCATACAATAAGGGAATGTCAACGAATTCACAACTGCCCACAATATAACGCAAGATGATTCATCAGAAGAGCCATATTGGTGCCAGCCTTATGGTTGCCAGCTCCAGGTTGGGAAATATCTGGAGATTTGGGGTGTAGAGCCTGGGGAGGGTGGGGTTTCGGGAAGGGAGAGACTGCAATGGGGTATTCATGCCAGGGAGTCCAACTTCGAAAGTGGCTATTTTCTCCAGGTGAATGGATCTCTGTCCCCTAGAGATTAACTGTAACCCCAGGTAGGGATATCATTTCCCTGGAGCCAGTTTGGTGTGGTGGTTAATCAGGGAGAACCTGATTTGATTCCCCACTCCTCCACTTGCACCTGCTGAATGACCTTGGGCAAACCATAGCTCTGTATCAGCTGTTCTCTCAAGGACAGTTGTCTCAGAGCTCTCTCAGCACTCTCACAGAAAGGGGAAGGGAAAGGAGTTTGTAAGCCACTCTGAGACTCCCTTGGGTAGTGAAGGGCAGGGTATAAATACAATCTCTTCTTCTTCTTCTTCTTCTTGGGGGGGGCAGGGGATCCCCCACTTTCATGGGCTCCTGCCCACTGCTGGCCAGTTAGTCAGCAGGAAGAAATTCCCCTCAACCTAAGGTTGCCAGCCTCCCGGTGGGGCCTGGAGATCCTCTCCTGTTACAACTGATCTCCAGCTGACAGAGATCAGCTCCCCTGGAGAAAATGGCTGCTTTGAAGGGTGGACTCTATGGCATTGTACCATGCTGAGACCCCTACCCTCACCAAACCCCACCCATTCCTGGATCCACCCACAAAATCTCCAGATATTTTCCAACCCAGAGCTGGCAATCCTACCCTACTCTGATGCCATGCATGATACACTGACGTCAACCAGAAGTGATGTCAGCGCATTCGCAATCTCGGGGTGGGGACACTCTGCTTTGGGGGCAAAATTCTATAGTTTGAGGTCATTTTTACCATAGAGTTTACCCGAAGAGCAGAGTGTCACCCCGATATCACTGATGTGCTGATGTCACTTCTGGGTGACATCCCCCATGCCCACCCCCAGAACACCTCCCAAATTCCCCTGCCGGCACAATGAGGGGACCTGACAACCCTGACCTCAGAGATCTCAAGCCACCACCTGGAGGTTGGCAACCCTAGCCAGTAGCCACCCTTTAAAGGGCGCTGGCTAAGGATTACACCACCAGGATTTTGTACCTCTGCAGGAGCTCTGATCTCACTGATCTCAATAGAGTTAATCCAAGGGGAAAAAATCTGGCATTTACTGCTGTCATTAGAATCCAACTCTACTTTTCATTCACAGAAATATAACCGCTGATGCCCTGTATATCTTATATGTTTCATAAAACAATTCAGAGCAATCCTAGAGATTATCAGGAATTCTTCCTGAATGATTCTAAAACACAGTTTATAGAAGCTAGACAGAATGATGAAAAGGTCGCCTTGTTTTCCTAGCAGTCACTCAGTTTCACATTCAAAACCTTTGGACCCCATTAAACTAAAATGGAAAATATCAAACCTTTACACTACAGATAATAACAACGTGGAGTACTAATGTGTCATGCATTCCCATATTTTGGTTCTTGTCCTTTGTGACATACAGAGATAAAGTTGACACCAGCTTTGCAAAATGGCATAAGAAGTCCTGTTCTTCCACAAAAGGTGAGTCATTTGACATGAGTAAGGGAAAAGAGATTATCTTGTCAAATCCCTTCTACAAACAGACACTAAATAAACACACACAGGATAGCAGCTTCTGATTTTCCAGTCTTTTGGCATGGTTTGCCTTTTCTGAAATGTTGCATGGTTTCAAAATTGCAAAGTATAGGTCTTATTTTTACTAACCACTCCTGGTGATGTTTATGATAAAAATGGGTTCATGAAAATACCTTCTGTGATAAAATCTCATGTTTCCATATCTTGACAACCATCTATTTTCTAATAGCTTAGAATGTCAACAGAGGCCTGGGGAGCACTTTCACAAGAGTACCTTTTTCCGATGAAAGTAGAAACTGATATTCACCTTGAAGGGTTTTCTACGTACAAAAAACAGGTGAATTACTCAAGCAATGTGGCAATTTTACACTTAGCTCAAGACGTGAGCTGACCACACTTCAGATTTTTTATATTATTCTTCTCAGTCGGTTTTTTGACACCTGTTTTGTGTTCAGATCTCTGAATCTGTT
The DNA here is from genome assembly GCA_029233225.1 of Lepidodactylus listeri. Taxonomy (NCBI): domain Eukaryota; kingdom Metazoa; phylum Chordata; class Lepidosauria; order Squamata; family Gekkonidae; genus Lepidodactylus; species Lepidodactylus listeri. The sequence continues at coordinate 38,441,397 of JARCFY010000006.1, read as the reverse complement.
CCATCAATGAAAAGTAGTCACAACACTGTACAAAGATATAAGAAATATGTTTACAAACAAAAAAAACCCTGAAGTGTTGGAATGTTTGTAATAATAATCAAGCAGAATGAAATGGCAAATCTAATGTGACCAAGAGATAGAAGGCAAGAAATGGCTTCTGGCATGTAGACAGGGCCTCTCCAATTCTGTTGTAGAATATGAACCATAGGGAAGGGAATAGGAATAGGAACAGGGATCTCAGCCACACTTCATCTCTTCCCTGTATAGTCTGCCATCCATGACCTACCAACACAGCTGAATTTTCACAGCTGAAGTATTTCAGATACAGATGCTAAGGAAGATCTTCCTTAGATAATGGAGAATAGCTGTCTGATTAGACAATGCTGGACCAGTGGTCTGGACTTTATGTCAAACAGCTTCATATGTCAAAAAGATGCTATTGCACAATGGAAGACCACAGGCACAGCATGCCCAAGGCTGCTGCTTCAGATGCCTAGCACCACCTAGTTTTAAAAACATCTTGAGAATTAGGCCTGGAAAAGTCCTCTGGTTGAGTCCTTGGAGCTACTTCCAATCAGCTAGATGAGCTAAATCTTGAGTATCTATCATATGGTACCATAGGTTCAATGAATGATGTCTATAGAGTTCATCAACTAATTCAGAAGTCATCGTATTGGTGACAAGACAATAGAGTAACCTGGGGTTAATACTTAAGTCCTTTTCTGACCCTTATGCCCATGAAGCCAGGGCCAAACTAGATGAGATGGTATTGGAATACTTAGCAGAGTAAGGAAGGCAGCAGACGTGTATTAGTTTAAGAAAAATACTTCACCATATAAAAGAGGGAAAGGGTTACACTTGGAAGTAAAATAACAAACATCTTATATAACTAGTTCTGTTTGGATGCTAAACCTCATGTATGTGAGAGAGAGAACAAAGGAAATAAAGATTCCCAACTTTCCTTGTGTGTGTGACCAAAAGCAAGTAGCACCACAATAAAACTGGTGCCTAAGATCTAATGGGCCCTAAGCTAAATAGCTAACAAGAGTAGGCATACATAAACAAGTTAGCTCTTTCATGACTGAAGGATGAACTTGCAAACTCCAACAGATGGGCATCCCCAAATACACCATGGGGATGCACCACCATTTTAAAGAGTGAGTTCAGGATCCCCTCTTCCCCCGGAACCATGGTTTTCCTGACCAGAATCAGGCCCCCCAAGGAGTTCCTGAGTGGGAATCCATTCTTTAAAACTGGAGCACATCCCCAGGCCAAATTCAAGGACACCCATCTCTTCTAGTTTGGCCCTCAGTAAACACTCTTGAGGCCAATGTCCCCAGGCAAAACCCAGGTGGACAGATCTACGCTCATTCTTGTCTGGCCACAACATGTCTTCATTTGTTGCATTTGTAGTTTAGCATTCCTACAATAAACTTGTAAGTAGTATACATGAGGTCCATCCTGTTTTTAAAAATCCTCATAACTCCTCAGTGAATCAGATAATTCTGACAGAGAATGCCTTGTACATGGCCACACACCATGCTTGATGGCTGAGAAGGGATTTGAATTCAGGCCTCTGTCCACCGTAAGAAGCGTCCTGCTGGATTAGATCTGTGCTCTCTCAAGTCCAGTTTCTCACAATTACCCAGAAGGTCAACTAACAGGGCACAGAAGAGGAGGAGGAGGAGATTGGATTTATACCCTACCCTTCACTACCCAAAGGAGTCTCAGAGTGGTTTACAATCCCTTTCCCTCCCTCGTATGTTGCTTCCTAGCACTGATATTCTGAAATCTGCTGCCTCAAGACATGACGGTTCCTTTCAGATACCATGGCTAGGACCCATCCTCCATGATAAATGTGTCTAATCACCACATCATAGTGGTTTTGTCAGGCTAGGAGCCCCAGAAAAATTATACGTAATATACGATCACAGTGTGCTTTGTCATCAAAATGTTATCTTTTGCATTATCTCATGACATCACAATAAGGCATGCAGTCATTTGTCACTACAATAGAATTTCATGGTAGCAGCTGTAGCTTCCTTTGTGTCTGATAACAGCTGCTCATCACAATACATCTCTTGAGGCTGGAACCCTCTTGAGAAATCTCCAGATTAAAACTCTCCCAGCCCCCAGCCCCCCCCCCCCACTAATGTTGTGGCTAGAAAACTTGATTTTAGGCTGTCATGGAAGCAATAGACGGCTTACACTATTGATTTCTGATCTGAGCAATATAAATGGGATAAAGTCAAGTCTGGCACAGGTCTAGAGGTTATAAAATGAAAATATTAGTGTAGGAAAGTCTTCATTGTGTCTATTGACAAGGTAGTCTGGCAGTTTATAGGAGTCACAAAGGACATTTAACACAAAATTGATTGCTTCCCATGATACAATAACCAACTGGATTTAAGTGTGTTTTATCCCATCTGCTGATTGGTGATTGCTTTGAAAATCAGTACATAGTTTTTAAGCAGCAGTATTCTCTTGTATTCTGTCTAGTGAATATTTATCCCACTCATACTCCAAGGAGTTCAGGACAGGGTACACGGTTCTTTCTTACCTATGTCATCTTCACAACAGCCCTGGGGGGGGGGCAGACTGAGATAATAGGACTGTCCCAAGGTCACCCAGCATGCTTCATGTCATAGGCTGATGTTTTAGTAGCAGATATGACCTTCATAAGATATGACTATTAGTTATTGCTAGACTTTATTACAGACCAGGATGTTCATGTTGTGATTAGCAGGACCAAGCCAGCCTCATAAAAGAAAAGTTTAGCTTTACTTGTATTTTCCATCCCTAGTTACAAAAAAGAAACCATATAGTTGAACTAAAGCTAAAAACTACTTCAGCAAAGAATAAATACACTGAGCAAGAAACACCATCTTCTTTGGTTTGGATATAGTTTTGAGTTAAGAGGTAGGCTAAATATTTCACTGTAAGCCTTCTTGTGAAGCCACATTTTCCAGCCAGGCCATATCTTGGCCTGCCTTTTTCCCTGCTGATTCTGGCAATTTGAAATAAAGCTTCCCTTCTTCCTAAAATGTTCCTGTTCCAAAATCATTATTGTGTCTCTTTCAGTTTCCCAGTTACCCAACAAAGGACAGAGTTTCCTCTTTAAACACCAAAAAACCACTCCCATCTTACCTGATCACTAACTTCTCTACAGGTTTCTATTAGTACGCTGCTCATGGTTCCTGAGACTGCAGGAAGCAACTGTTTTGTTCCCTTGGCTACCATTTTTTAACACAGGAATGGCCATCTTCCATATTCAGGTAGACAAGACTGAAGCCTAGGTAAACTTGATCTAACAATGTTTTGCCCACCTGTTTTAGGTTAACCTCTGAGCATTAACAGAGTTTAATTTGACCATTTACCATCCAAAGCTATACATTTAATGAACATACCTTTGGGTGACGTCATTTCTCCACAAGCTTCTATGAAAGGACCTTGCATCACACTATGGAAAGGACTGCCCCCCTGAATGGAGTTTCAGGACCAAACGTTAAACTGTCAGTATACCTTTGTTTCAGCTCAATATATCCTTTCTTCATCTTTCGCTACCAGCCTGGGCAGCAATTCTGCTGTTTCAGCAACCTTAAGTCTGGATCATTTAGTAGTAGACAGAAATCCTCACAGCCCCAATATTGGCAGGAATGGAGCAAAAACTGAGCCCGGAGCCCCATGTAGTTCCAAATTAAAATACCAGGTGGCTGTCCATTAAATTAATTTTTTTCCACATTAATTTAGAATAGGGGATCCACCTTTCCTCAGCAGCAGCTCTTGATTTCTGATCTTCCACTGGGTCACTTTTAGGTCTTCCACTTTTAGGTCAAGAGATACAGCTAATCTTTCCTCAGAAATCAAAGCTCCCTAACAAACATTTTGGAATAGGCATTAATAATTCGGTCTGATGGAGGTTTGGTTTGGCAGTATTTGAGGATGGTTTTATCTGTGGCAATTTTTAGACACACCGGTTGTTATGTTATCAATAGAGATTTCCTCCAGTTTGAAATCCAAGAGCTTTAATGGCAATATTTACCACACATCCCTTTCCAAGACACCTAAAGAGCAATTGTTCTACAAAGAATATCCTACAGTCCAGCTTGGGTTTTATGACTGCAAACTGTGAATTGTGCAGAAATGGATCTCTTTCGGCAACAAAACTTCTTGCCGGCAAAGCTGGCAACTTCACCAAGGAAAGGACAAAGGCAAGCATTAAAGCTGCTGAGTCGCCTGTATTTGATTTCACCTGCTTCAAATCAGTCAAACTGTCCCTCTCCCCCCCCCCCCCAACTCTCTCTCACACAGAATGTTGCCTTCAGTATATCGGCCAACTAAGGCTTCCAACTAAGGTTGCCAGCCTCCAGGTGGTGGCTGGAGATCTCCTGGAATTAACTGATCTTCAGGCTATAGAGATCACTTCCCCTGGAGACAATAGCTGCTTTGGAAGGTGAACTGTACAACAGTAGACCCCCTTATGGTCCCTCCCCTCCCCAAACTTCCCCTTCCCCAAGCTCCACCCCCAAATCTTCAGGAATTTCCCAACCTGGAGATGGCAACCCTATGCAAAAACCAGCATGGGAGATTCCTGGAGATTTGGGGACAAAGCCCGGGGAGGGCAGAGTTTGGGGAAGGGAAAGAGCTTAGCAGGAATGTGATACCAAAAAACCTACCCTCCAAAGCTGTCATTTCCTCCAAGGAAACTGATCCCTGTAGTCTAGAGATGGGTTGTATTTCCAGGAGAACTCCAGGCCCCATCCTGGAGGTTGGCAACTGTAAGGCCAACAGAAGACCTGTGATTCTGTGCAACTGGGTGAAAAAGGAAGGCCCCCCCCCCCCAAAAAAGTGCTTGTTGTGACAATTAGCTAACTTATTCATTTTAACTTTCATAGTGAATGAATAATCCATTCAATAACATGCACGTATACATGGAAAAAGTGTACTACAACCAGTACAGTACTGAAAACTTATCAAAAGCAAGAGGGCCTAGGCTATACTGTCTAAAAGCTTGCTGGAAAAAGGAACGTATTCCCTTTCTGCCTATAGCGCAGGGTTTTTGATCCAGACATAATAGTAGACTGTGATTTGTTCTCTGAATAACTCTGAAGTCTCTGAATAACTAGCTGTGCGTGAACAGAAGAGGGGTGGGAAGGACGGAGTGTAAAGATGAAGGGCAGAGGGCACAGGAGGAACAGAAGGAGAAAGGTCAATGGCAGAAATAAAGGGAATGGGCAAGAAGAAAGAAGAGGAGGAAGTGGTGGTGATGAGGGGGCATGAAGGAGGAATTAGTGTGGTGATGGGATGGCTGAGGAGAAAGAAAGAAGGGAGGGGATCAGCAGGGTATAGGCTTACTCTTTCCCTGCAAGGGCCTTCACTTGCAATACGTCTAAAACCAATAACCAACTTCCGGGGGTAAGCAACTACTGCTGTCTCCTATTCCAGTCCCATTCAAAGAGCTTCTGAAAAACAGAAGTCTTTAGTTTGGTCAAGAGGCGTGCAGGGACGGGAACAATATCTCCTCCGGGGGTCGTGTCCCAGCCCCCCTAACTGCAGCTAAGGCTGGTGTTGTGTACGGAGTTGACCACACTCACACACACACGGTCAGCTGCAAACGTGGTCATGAGAAGATGCTGAGCTTTGCATTTAAAGACAATAGTCCGAGAGGATCCTAGAAGGGACCAGTAGGTCAATCCGGATTACTGGGGGAGACGTATAGTTAAAGGGCACTGTAAATAGACCAATCACGGGTGTGGGGTGTGTTGGGAGGTGTGGCATGTACTGGCATATAAGTGGACCCCCGGGTCCAGCGGTCGTCTTGTTATGTGCATCCTAAATAAACTATGGGCTGATTTCACTGAAGACACGTCTCGATCTCAGTATTTTATAGCTGGCTTCTGCAGAAAGGCTCCTTGCCCAGATCTCAAAACCCAGGCAGCCTGCAACAGAATTAGGTGCTGTTTTCTACAGTAATTTGAGTAGGAAAGGAAGTAGTTTCTGGAAGATCTTCTATAATCCCATTTCTCCTATCAGTATATAAACTATTTTCACAGCTTTCACAGCTACAAACAGTACGTCTTTTCCTCTCAAAGGACTTTATTAGGCCATGGTCACACGGCCCTTTAAATCCAGGAGCCCTCCCGGATTTAAAGGGACTGTGTTTTTCCCCCCCGGGTTGGGATGGTTACACATCCCAACCCCTGGCGTTGAAGGAGGAGGTGTGCAGCAGTGGCAGCAGCTGGGGGAGGCTTCCCCGGCGGTGGCGGAAGGCAGCAGCGTGCGGTGGCGGCGTGTGGTGGAGGCAGCGGCGTGTGGTGGCGGCATGTGGCAGTGGAGGCTGCGAAGGCCACGGAGGTGGCTGGCAGCGGTGGCCAGGGGAGGCACCCATCCCCAAGCCCCGCCAGCTGCCTGGTAAGTTTGGGGAGAAGGGGGGAAGGCAGCAGTGGCCAGCGGGGCGCGGATTGGACCAGAGTCCCCCCCCCCTTTTGCACTTGGGCGCTTGAGTGCCCAAGCGCAAAAAGGGGGGGGGAGCCCAGGAGGGCCGATCTGGACATCCCTCTCTCACAATCATTGCAAGAGAGGGATGTCCAGATTGGCCCACTGCGGGTTCAAAGCGTGACTCCAGGAAAATAGTTGATTTTCCCGGGGTCGGAAAAAGTGCTTTGAACCCGCGCTGGAGCCTGCTTCGCCTTGGGAGTAGCTGTGGCCGGTCTGATTGGCCCCTTTAAATGCAGGAGGAAACAGTAGTTCCTGCTGCAGCCTTAGACTTCCTTCTGCTAGAAGCAGACAACAATATGTGTGTGCGTGTGGGGGATGGGCCATCACAGGTAGTCTGTGCTCTTCCTCTCAACAGCCAAAATCTCAGTATACATAGTCATTTTGGAGGATTACAGTTCTTTATGCAAATATCATGCCTAAAAGCACTTTATATGCAATTGCTTTTGATCTTTTGGAAATATCAACCAAGTTTAGGCACTCTTGATGACAGTTTCAGCTACCTGATGATTATGTCTGGAAAATGTTTGGTCTATTGGAGGGTTGGGAATAAAGACTGGGAAGCAGCAGAAAAACACTAGAGTGAAATTAATGCTTACTAGCAAATGTGCACATCTTAGCAACTTTGGTTGTTGTTTTGAAGCGCTAGTGAGCTACTGTTAGGACAGCTGATTTCTACAGAGCCATGGCACTCAGAAGAGGAAATATTCTCTTCTTGCTTGAGAGATATTGTCGCTACCAACCATATTCTCACTGGGAGACTCATAAACGATTTTATACCTGGTTTTAAAAATAAAGCAATAGAAGAAAACATACAAAAGTATTCTGCTTTAGTGTAATTCCAATCAGAATAATTCCAGTTTGGGGATCCAGTTCCCAACCTGAGCCAATTCCAGCACACTCCAAATTTATTTATTTACTAGGAATAAGGCCCGTCGTGGAAATAAATATAACGGGCTTTAGAAAGAAGCTCTGGGTGGGTGCCCCAGCCTTGGGCACTCAGCGTCAATTTGCTGTGGCGACCTCAGCAGGGTATAATGACACAAAGTCCACCATTTTCTCTAGGGGAACTGATCACTGCCATCTGGAGAGCAGTTGTAATTCTGAGTGATCTCCAGCCTTCACCTGGAGATTGGCAGCAATGGTTCTGCAGGAGGAAATGGCTGGTTTGGAGGGTGGAGTCTATGGCAGTGTACCTGTCTGAGGTCCCAACCCCCCTCAAACCCCACCCTCTCCAGACTCCACCCCTCAAATCTCCAGGAATTTTTCAACCTGGAGCTGGCAACCCTAGTCAGGACTGGCCCCAATGAGTTCCCCACAAAGGCCAAAGTAGGCCTGAAAAGGGCCTCCTGCCCCAGCCTTTTTACTGACAGAACCAAACTTGGTTGCCTAGCAACAGCCACTGAAGGGCAAGTGAACCCCACAGCAGAAGGAGAAGAGAATGGTTTGAGACCCAGTGGCTCACCTTAGTAGACAGCCAGCCACGGAGGAGCCAAGCAGCAGTAGAAGCATCCTTGTCAGGAGATAGCCATTTTGGCAGTTTATTCAGACAGGGAAGAATGTTCAAACCAGCAGTGGGCAGAAGAGAGGAGAGGACCCAACACTCAGCCAATGGCATGCGAGTACTTTTGAGCGGCAGTTGATGGGCCAATGGCTGCTGCACAGCACAGCCAATGGCAGATCAGAGCACATTGTACTTCACTCTTTCATTTATCCGCACAAAAACTGTGGGCCAGGTTATGCTACAAGTGTGTGTCTGGCCCAAGGTCATCCAGCAAGCTTCCATGGCAGAATGGCTGTTCAGATCCTAGTCTCCCAGATCTTAATCTGACATTCTAACCACTATACTTTTAGCTTCACATTTAGAATAATTTGAACTTTTGCTTTCTAATTCATAATGATGTTAGCTGCATGACTGATTGAACTGTGCCCATGGCATAAGGTGACTGATTAAGCTGGTGGTGCATGAAAAAAGTATTTTTTGCCTTGTGGGTCAACACTCCTGCCCCCAACTCAGATGAGGAAATCTGAAATCCACCATTTTCACCTGATTTTCCTGCTGGGAAGGAAAAAGGGAAAATGAACAGAGGATCAGTATGATCAGTGGTGGGACTGGCAACGAATGGTGGCTCTAGGATTACCAACCTTCAAATGGGGCCCAGAATTCTCCTGGAATTGCAACTGAGCTCAGAAAATGGCAGCTTCATAGGGTAGACTCCATGGCATCACATCCCAGATGAGCTTCCTAGTACCCTCAGACTCCACCCTCCATAGGCACCATTCCCAAATCTCAAGGGATTTTCTAAACCAGATTTAGCAACCCTACGGTGTTACATGCTGTAGGGAAAGAGCACTGCTTTGCACTATTACTGCTCAAGTCATAACCATGTCAAGCCACTGAGTTCTCTCTGGGCATAAAAGATACCCTTAACTTCTATTATCTCTGAAGACTCAGTTGTTTGTTTCTCAGAATGACTCACTTGGTGGCCTTCTGCTGAAGAAACCCTTAAATTTAATCACTGCATTGAGTCAAATATTTTTATGACACTTTTCAGTACCACACTGCCCACCAAGTGACTTATAAAAACCATGAAAGCTCGCAAAACCATAGATTTAAAAAACTGGATAATCCCAACACCACAAATACAGTATAAGCCAGCAAGAGAGTAAAACCAACCAGAACTTCAGTAAAATTTACACCCATCACCAAGAAATAGTATCAGATTTACGCATCTGCCAGGCTGAAATAAAAAAAAGAATGTTGGAGGACAATCTTGAACTGTATCATATATGTGCCATCTTTCTATTACATGACTCTTTCTCTCCATCCCACTCTTCCTTCCTGCATACATACATGCCTCTGGCTCAATTATATGTGTTTGCAGCCCCCCCCCCCCCTAATTTAAAACTGTTTTGCTCAGGGGTCATTTCGAGCAGGAGCTCGGGGGAGCTCAGCTCCGGGAGTTGGTGCCAGCCCCACCCCCCCGCAGGGGAATGCCTGCTTGTGTCATGGCTGCAGCAAAATGACCCCGCCCCGTGGAAAGGTCCTTGTTCCTCCGACCAGCCTTCTGAAGGCTTCAGCCACCATTGAAGCTATCCTCCCAGAATAGTGGTATTTCTGAGGCTTGGATTAGTAGCTGTCCCCTCTCTGCCAGCACTTACTTTCTGTCTTTCTGTCTTTCCCCCCTCTCTCTTGCTCTCTCTCTCTTCTTTCTTTCTTGCCTTTTGACATACTTTCGGTGATGTCAGGTGGTGTAGCATATGCAAATGAGTTATGCTAATGAGTTATGCTAATGAGCTCCTGCACCTCTTTTTCTACAAAATGACCCCTGGTTTTGCTTTGGTTTCGCCATTTCATCTCCTGCTGGCTTTGCACTGAAAAGCCACCTGGGGTTGCCAGCTCCAGATTGGGAAATACCTGGAGATTTGGGATTTGTCTGCAAGAAAACAGCATAGAAGGAAAAGGAGTAAAGTTTCCCTCTCTTTCTTTAAGTGCTTTGGGTGGGGAAAGAGTATTTTTTTAGCTAGGGCTGCTCAAATCTGCCTTCAGATATGCTTGAAGCATTGTAAGAATGATCTCCATGCAACTAGGGTTGCCAGCATCCAGGTGGGGCCTGGGGATCTCCCGCTTTTACAACTGATCTCCAGCTGACAGAGATCAGCTCCCCTGGAGAAAATGGCTGCTTTGGAGGGTGGACTCTATAGCATTCTACCATGCAGAGGCCCCTCCCCAAACCCCACTTTCCCCTGGCTCCACCCCCAAAGTCTCCAGGTATTTTCCCACCCAGACTTGGCAACCCTACACACAACAGAGATCAGTTCACCTGGAGAAAATGGCTGCTTTGGAAGGTGGACTCTATGGCAGGAAGTCCCTCCCTTCCTCAAACCCAGCCCTCCTTAGGCTCCACCCCCAAAATCTCCAGGTATTTCTGGCAACCCCACTGTCATGTCTGAGTGTGACTTTTATGTAAACTACCTTTGGCTCCATCTGGCAGGAGAAAGGTGGGGGTAGAACCATTGTAAAAGAAAAAGGAGGAAAAGTCGCTTACAATAAATGTGTGTGTGTGTGTGTGCATGTCTGTGTGTGTTAACATGTAGGTGAGCCCACAGCAGAGAAAAAGGCAAGAACGGGCTAGTCTGACAAACAAATAGCTGCAATGTTTAGGCCTCACATTTCTCCTTGGGTTTTCATTCCTATCTCAGCTCTTATCTGCATAAGAACCCGATACCTCACAAACTGCAGCACCTTCTGTTCTTAACAGCTAAACACAGAAAGACAAGTGACCTTGTTCTTCTGCCACAGTTGCTAATTACTTAAAGCACTCCCAGGCTGGGGAGGATATTTTCATAGGTGGAATCAGCTGGCATGTCTTCCTTGCAGTGTATGAGACATGTCAGGCCACAGAGAGAGAGAAAGAACCGATTCAGGAAAGTTGCATCCCTAGACAAGCTGTTAACATTCTAAAAATCACATTTCCATATAAATGATTTCACCAGTTCTGAACTTCATTAATCCCTGAGGTCTCTCTGGGTGTATCTATCTTCTGTCAGCACAGGGAGAACTTGCCCCTATTATCTTCTCCCAGGTACAGCATAGGGTTACAATAACCTAAAGGAAAAGTTTCTTGCCCCTTTAACCCAGGCTTCATGCATAGAGATCAACAGTGGAGCTTTTTAATGGCACAGAAGTAAATAACATTCCATTCAGCCTCTGAGAGGGGCGGGACAATTTTTCTCCAGTCTTTTGGGGACCTAGCAGTGTGTCCAACTAACTGTTTTCTAGAGGGTATAACAAAAAATCGTCTCTGTTCCCTGCAGGCTCCCTGTCTGTTCTGTGTGTATGGCGGACTTGTCAACTGCCAGAAGAGGCCTGCAGATCTCCCAGAATTACAGCTGATCTCCAGACAACACAGCTCAGTTCCTCTGGAGAAAATGGCTGCTTTGGAGGGTAGACTCTATGGCATTATCCCTCTCCTTTCCAAACCCCATCATCCTCAACTCCACCCCAGATCTTCAGGAATTTCCCAAACCATAGTTGGAACCCTAGTATATGAGAGGGAGGATAGAGGCAATCACCCCCTCCCCAGTCAGCAGAGCAGTTTCCCATTCAGAAAGTGCATGCCCTGTGTTGCACAGACGTAGCACCTGAGCAAAGCCCAGATTAGTAAGCAAAGATGTCCTAGGATTGCCAGCCTCCAGACGGGGCCTGGAGAGCTCCTGGAATTACCGCTGATCTCCAGATGACAGAGATCAGTTTCCCTGGAGGAAATGGTAGCTTTGGAGGATGGACTTCACTCTCCGCAGGTTCCACTCCCAAATCTGCAAGGATTTTGCAAATCCGAGTTGGCAACCCTACCACTTCTCCTTACATAGACAAGTTTGGACTACTGAAAGAGTGCAATGATTGGTGAAAAACAGAAACACTGGAATATCTGCCAACTGTTCTGCTGAGTCACTCTGTCCCCTCATTGCTTTTCTTGCAAGCCTTGCCTCATAACTGAAAAGCAGCAAGTAAGGCAGAGAATATTCTGACCTGGATGGCCCAGGCTAGCCTGGTCTCCTCAGATCTTAGAACCTGGATTGATCCTGGCAAGTATTTGTATGGGAGACCTCCAAGGAATACCTGTGGTGTGATGCAGAGGTAGACGATGGCGAACCACCTCTGAACATCCCTTGCCTTGAAAATGCCATAGTGGTCGCCATAAGTCAGCTGTGACTGGCAGCCACCACCACCAAGCCACTGAATATGGTTGTTTCCAATATTTCCAGGGCTCATTTTGTAGCAGGAGCTCCTTTTCATATTAGGCCACACACCCCTGATGTAGCCAGTCCTCCAAGAGCTTACAGTAACCCCTATAAGAAGAGCTCTGTAAGCTCTTGGAGGATTGGCTACATTAGGGGTATGTGGCCTAATATGCAAAGGAGCTCCTGCTACAAAAGGAGCTCTGAATATTTCTATAGATTTTCATGATTGGATGCCTCCAGTGTTTACCTTAGCTGCAACATGGGTGGTAATGGCCCATTTCTCTGCCATCCTTCTGTAAAATTAAGCTCAAGATAGCAAACAGTGAACATATGAAGGCAGTTATCAAAACTATTACTTAAAATACACTGTTTAATTTTTTAAAATTTATTGATTAAAATACTTAACTTTGCCTTTCTTCTTGGCTCAAGGCAGCAAGTATAATCAAATACCATCAATTTTAACACATCAAATATCTAAGAACAACTTATAACAGCAACAACTACTGCTAACTTACAGCCAGTATCTTCATATTCCTCCTAAAGCTCACTGAAAAAAGCATAGGATTGCATGAAGCACGATTCCCAAAAACCAGATCCGATCAGGAAGAAGGCACATGGACACCAGGAATAGAAAAACCCAAAAATTTATGGTACCATAAGCCTCAGTCTGAATAAAAGTTTCAGATGCAAGCGAGCCCCAGTTACAGTTGGGCTTAATCTTTTATACTAGGGAGGTGGAGAATTTCTGTAGGATGGAACTAGTGTCATTTCTACACATTTGACATCATTCTCGTAAGCAAAGGTATTCTATTTCATTCTTGCGCATGTCAATTACAGGAAAGGAATCAAGAATGTTAAGGTTAAACATTGTTGCAAATCGGTACACTTCTCATGCATCTTCTCTAAGCTAGAATGTGCAAGGAATAATAAGCCATTGTAAGCAGTTGCAACCTGAAACAATAAGCTCCTGTATAAGCATTTCTGCTGAAGCCCAAACATACAATGTAACACCAGAGAATTCTTGTGCATGTTTGTATCTGTGCTGGCTTTGCGGTTTCAAAGAATTAGCTTACTAAGGCAACTAAAATTAGTTTTGCAATTTCTTTCTTCATTGCACTGCTTCCTAAAAGCAAATACAGATGAGACTCTATTAAACTTGGGCCTTTACAAGTACCTGTCTTTAATGGGGCTAAAACAGCCTCAGGGAGCAGTTTCAAAAGGGGAGCAGCATGAACCCCTCCAGAGCCCAAATCCATGACACAACAGCCTTCGAACTGTTGTTTTTTAAAGGCTGAATTACATGTTGGAGCATTCCCCACAGTCTTGTGTTGTTTAGCCCTAGAGAGTGTAGCGTCTTGAATAATAGAAATTACATGCAAAATTATAGAAGTTACATACTATTTTTCTATTTTTATACAGGGACTAAGGCTGTAGTATAACCAAATGGAGGGCACTTTTATAAAAGGGACATTATTGTACTCTACCCTACAGTTTATTGTATGTATTATCATGATCTTACTATACTATTTTCTACTTTTGGAATGCCGGTCTTTTTTGCATTGCTTATGACATATCATCGATATATCTAATTCTCAACATGGCCAAATCTGTGGATACTTAAATCCAGAGACTGGAGCCATGAACAGATGAGACAGTTCTTTCTACAAGCCTGAGAAAAGCCCCAGGTTTGCAAAAAAATCTGAAATTTAAAAACAAACATGGGGTGGGAGTGGGGTTAACCCCCCCCAAAAAGCAGCAGTACCTGTAGCTTTAAGAAACAAATGCTATCTGTGGATCTTGCTAGGCAACAACAACAGGACTGCCAGTTGAAGCCTTGGTTTCTTTCAGTAAAAGGCAGGGGGAAGATGCAGGGACCTTTTCAGGGCTATTTTGGCCTTTGATGGAGGACTCATTTGGGGCCAGGTCCACCAGCAGTCACCAGATAACTTGCTATCAGCTGACCTGCATGACTCAGCCAGGCCTAGCTGCCTGCTACTGTTTGAGGAAGACATTAGAGAGATGGTACGTTGATCCACATTATTGTCATTCCTGCAGTGCTCCATCAAGAGATTGGTGATGAACACCAACAAAGAGATGAAGTTGAAAAAGATATATGAAACCGCTGTTTAATCCTAGGAAACCTCTTTCTGTAAATTTAAGCTGTGTTCGTATGGTTAAAGTGTGTGCGTCTTGACCTTCTGTGACTGTATTAAAACAAGGCTCTACTTACACTGTACAGCTGATTGAAATAACCTCCCTTCTATCATACTCTTATCTTCTTTAACTCTCTTAACTCCTATTCTCCATAAAGCTGATTGTTTTTTTAAAAAATCCTAGGAAAGCGTGTTTTTTTAATCTCTTGCATTCCTTGGATCCACATGTTTTCAAATGAAGGGAGTAATAAATATTGTTCAGGAACCTGAAAAACAAAGACTTTTCAATCTGCTTTGTTCACTTCATAGCTCCATTAGGACACCTTCAAGAGTAAACATTCCAGGAGCATAGCCAAAACAGTGTCAAGAATATTTGCATCAAGATTTTGTATTGTATTCATACTATTATTTACTGGCTTTGCTTATATTTATGAAATGTACGTCACACAAGGATGAATGTTGTCTAAAATAGGAAATTTGCATTATATATAACTGAGTGTGTTATAACTGAGTGTGTTAAAGTTATAGAAGAATGTTTTTCTTTGGTGAGTTCATTTTTTTCTATTGCTACTGTTTGACAGCAGCCACTTGACAAAAGTCTGTATGATGTAGTGAGAGACTAACGTTCAAATCCCCACTCTGCCATGGAGGCTCACTGGGCAACCCTGTGCCAGTTATACTAGGATTGCCAGGTCTTACCTGGCTGCTGGTGGGGGAAGGGGGGTTCCTCTTCTTCTCTGGGGTTTATTGGCACATGTGCAAAGCATGTGCACTGCAATGACATCACCCAGAAGTGATGTCATTGTGCAGGGCATGTTGCAGGGGAGACACTCTAGCATTTGAGAAAAAACTCTATGATAACAGTAGAGATTTTTCTCAAATGCCAGAGTGTCCTCCCTGCAATGTACCCTGAGTGATGATGTCACCTCTGGGTGATGTCATCATGCCAGGCACATTGGCGTGGATGGGACTGTTTGGGGGCAGGGGTCCCCCCACCAGATGGTTGAGTAATGGCGGATTGGGGCCCCCAAAAGCCGCTAAACCCCCACCAGTGTCAGGAGGTGGCAACCCTAGGTTATATACACTCAGCCTAATCTACCTTGCAGGGTTATTGTGAGGATAAAATGGAAGACAAGAGAATGATGTAAACTCTTTTATTCCTCATTGTGGAGAAAAGTGTGGGATAAATGAAGCAAAAATAACTATAGCTGAAGATGGAGGGCAAATCAAAGTCAGGTTGGTGGGTGGGAAGAAGGGAAGGAAGCAGGGAAAGGTGAGGATAAGAGGCTTATTAGGAGGAGGGAAAGAGTGTGGGGAAGGAGATACAGGGGAAAGTGAGGTGGTCTCCACAAATCTTTGCCATTTTCCCACTGTACAACTGGTTCCCACTCAGCAGCCAGCACCATGCAACTGGGCCATAGTTTTCTTGGAGAGAGACTGCCAGGGGGAGGGAAGGAGGGAAAACTGAAGACAGAAACTAGTAGGTAAAGGTAGTGGGGTGGGAGAAAGAGGAAGCAGGAAAAGAGGAGACCCTATGCGGACTTTTAGGGAAGGGAAAAAGGAAATTGTGGGAGAAGGGAAAATAGTATGCCCCCTGCACTTCCTTGCGGGTCCCCCACTTGTCATAATTTTTGCATTCTAGTCCTATTGCATTGTTTATTGTATGTCTCATACTATTTAAAAACATTGTTTAACACTGTGTAATATGCCTTGAGTCTCAGCAAGAAGGGCAGGGTATAAATAAAGTAACTAAACATGAATAATAAATAAGTTTGCCTCCATTACTAAAAGGCAAGGTTGCATGTATACACTGACTGTGCACAGACTGTGATAAGCCCCATCTTGTTCTGTTCTGTTCTGTATCCAGTGGGTGGAGCCTACCGCTGATTTCACTGCAAGGGTCTTATAAATGCCCAGCCAGAATGAATACTCTCAGCAAAAGACTTGGCTGGGGACATATTCTCCCAGGTTTGATGCCCAGGGTTTAATGCTGTTGAAAAGCAGGGTCCTGTCAGGAGTGCCTCTGAAGACCTGCCTCCTGCAGATCTAAGTGCGGTGGAGGATCAGTCCCCAGCTCCAGAGGAGCCTCCACCTGAACCAGAGGAGGCTCAAGCAAGCACCTCTCAGGGCATTACCCCAGCACCAGCAGCAGCTGAGCCACAGCCAAGCTCAAGCCCACCTGATTCACCTCCTCCGGTGGAATGGCTAAGGTCATGATCCAGGCAAGACTTAGCTGCTAGGAGAAAAGAGGCACACATGTGTAGGGGCTGTGAGCCTAGTCGTGTTAGGGCATTTGATTCCTTTTCTTTTCACCCACTTACTGTTATTATCCTTGCACCTTGTTTGTCTTCCCATTTTGGACTGACCTCCTATACAATAAACCTTTTGCTGTTGTTCACTCTGCCTGGCTCTCACACTCTTTTATTCGGCCACACAAGGGAGGTCTGTCTGAAGGTTTGGGAGGGTACTCTGGGCCTTTCCAGGGGAACCTATATCCAGAGTGGCGGTGGCATCCAAGGACTCCCCACCTGAGTCATGACGGGTTTTCTAAACAATCCCATGCAACAGGTTCTCTGTATTCTCAGCTTTCTGGGTTTTTTATAAAGTGCATCTTTAGCTTCCTCCATTGCAGAGGTACAACAGGAAAGGCTTATCTCTGGAATTAAAGGTGCTAGAGACGTACTTTTCTAAAAATAAAAGCTGCGAATTCAGAGTACCTAATACACATATTGTTATATTGTTATGATACTATTCAGTTGCATTTAAAAACAACAACAATCTGGAAATGCCATGGTGGTGTGGGATGGGGGTGATGGTCACTGCAAGGGGACCAGAGCAGGGTAGTTACGGAGAAATCTGCCATGTAGAAGCCCTGTTGCTTCTGTACTGTCTTGACAGCAATGGGGAAACTATACAAGCCTGTCCCCATGTGGAAAACACCTAGCTCAGCAGGAGCAGAGTTCCTTGAGTTTTATGATGCGTCTTCTAACAGGAGGGCACAGAGACAGAGGTATTAAGACTGCCTTTGGTCATAGGTCTTCTGGAATCACATAAGATATAAATTACCTGCCTATTATCTTCGCCACAGCAGGTAATATTATGCTCCTCTTCATTTCCTGGGCCAGAATTCTGTGTTCTCTCAGATTGTAAATAAATCTAACTTCTCAAGTAAACCTGTGAGTTAGAAACACTGTGGATTGCAACTTGACCGATTTCCCACAAGACGCTGCTCCGCCACCGCTCTTCCCTTCCCCCCGATTGCACGCATCAGTTTCCCACTATTTGCCCCGCATTTTGATCCGCGGCTTTGCCCGATTCCCCCCGCGGCTTTGTGATCATCTCTCTTTTAGATCTTCCAAGTTACTGAGAAAGTATACATTAATCCTATGGGGGTGTTGGGTTCTCAGAGATTAGAAGGTGACTGAGCTGTACCTCAGTTAGATCTCTCCCCCAAAATACGTATGAGCCTGACTGCTCATTAACCCAGAAGGTAATGGCAGTTAGTGTCTGTCTACATGTTGTGACCTGGGTCAGCTGGACTGGGGGCATCCATATTCAGGCCAGGACACTGCCTTCCCCAGGCTGTGCACACTTTCCCCCATGCCAAGTGCCACCTTTTCCAAGGCACGCACAACCCTTCTTCCATGGGTTGGACTGCAGGGAGGAACCATTAGTCCACTGGGAAATTCCCCAGTGGCTCTAATGGCAGTCCAACCCTGGCAGCTGGAGCTTGTTTCTAAACAGAGGAGGAGGAGGAAAGGAGGAGGAGGAGGAGATTGGATTTATACCCCACCCTTCACTTGGGAGTCTCAGAGTGGTTTATAATCTTCACTTACTCTCCCCACAACAAACACTCTGTGAGGTAGGTGGGGCTGAGAGAGCTCTGAGAGAAGTGCTCTTGAGAGAACAGCTCTGAGAGAACTTTGACTGACCCAAGGTCACCCAGCTGGCTGCATGTAGAGGAGTGGGGAATCAACCCCGGTTCTTCAGATTAAAGTCTGCCACTCTTAACCACTATACCAAATTGGCTCTTAACCAGTAGACCAAACTGAGGATAATATGGGGTGCCTAATGTTCTGTGCTCTGAGATTGTATGTGCTTTTATGCTTCTGGGTTTTGTTTGCTGGTTCTTACTAATTGCTAATTGTAATATTTTTTGTGTTTTATGAATGCCTCTTTTATTTTGCAAGCTGCCTTGAGCAAACCTATGAAGAGGCAGCGTATAAATGTGTAAAATAAATAAATGCCACCACTGCACATTCTCAGCCCTCCCATTGTCTTCAGCCCACCTCTAAGTCAGCTGGTGATGCAGAGAGATTAAGCCAGAGAGATGCACGGAAGAAAGGAGGGCAGAGTAATGGGACAGAAGGAATAGGATATGGGACAAAGGAAAGAACAGAAAGGAAAAGTGTGACTGGGGCAACGAGGGACAACAATGGAATGTGAAACAGAGTGGCAGCCAAACTGTCTCAGCTCCAATGGACTGGGGCTAAATTCTGCACTTCTACATTCCCTCATCTTCCCGCCTGCTGTCTTTCTCCACTCTGCTTTGTTTGTACAAAAAAGTCTTTGCAATTGCTACCTCATTTATTTTTATAGGATTTTGGAGTAGAATTGCATATTATTTACTGTGTCTGAATAACTGCTCAGTTCTCTGAAAACTCAGAACAATTTGCATGCCTTTTGTCATTTTTTTTAACATGAAAAAAATTAGAGCTATGATGGACAACTGACGAGCAAACAAAATGTGGAAGGGACAAAGCACCAACAAAATCTGGAAGCCACATTTTGGCATGAAATAGCTAGCAAGCCACAGTGTAAACATCAATTCATTTTGAATGTTTTGGCTTTGTGAGCCAGGCCATACTAGTGGGAAGACACCAGAACAAGGATCTGCACTTTGCGTTGTTTTAATAGACAGGATCCTACAGTTGGAAGGGACCTTAAAGTCCATCCTTCCCAGTGCAGGAACTATAAACTACAGCATTCCCTCTGCTTGAAAACATCCAGCAAAGGAGACCCCACCAACCTCCTATATAATCAGTTCTATTGTTGGATCAGTTTTAGAGGAAGCTGCTCCTAATGTTCACTGAAATCAGCCTGCCTGGAACTAAAGCCCCTTAGTTGCGGCATTAGAGAAAGCTATGAAAGGGCCTGGGACTTCCAACATGTCATGATCATTGATACTTCCATTAGTGGTTGTATTTCGTAACTAGAGTGAAAATAAGTCCTTCTCATAAGCACCTTTAGCTGCATGAGCTGCTACTGTTGCCTCTGCAGTTGCTCCCACACCATCCAAGAAAGTGTAAAGGCTCCCGGCCAGTCAATACATCTGGACATGCCCTGTTAGCATGGGCTATTGCATTGATATTATTGAAACTGTGGTCTGACTGTGCCTCTATTTTATCTAGTGTTATTTGTTCCCTTAACCCAGCTCACCGCGCATTCACTCCGTGGTTGACCATTCAGATTATTGCTGCACAGCAACTGGGCAGCATCCTTTTAAAAAATTTGTCTTTCACGCATGCGCAGAAGCATTCAGTTGAAAGACCACTCCATTTTGACAGCTCTGCAATTCTTCCGCTGGGTACTGTGGCCAGCATGGAAACAACTGTGCAGCCAGGTACAGTTCTGCAGAAGTTGAACTATGATGGATTCAAGCCAGAGACGTATCTTTTAAAGTACCTTTTTTTTAAAAAAAAAGTGATCCAGCATTTCAATAATCAAGCTCAATTGCAGGCCCAACACATTATTATGATATTGACAACCAGTTGTTAACTCTATGATAAACAACATTTTAAAAAAAATCTAAGCAAGATGCTTACATCCCTAGAGATAGAAAATAATAAAGAAGTAATAATTACACTCAAACATATGGTATATCTGTGCAAATAAAAAGCTCTGCTCTCGATTCTTTATCATCTTATAATTTAAGATCTAATCTCACGTAGCCTTTACTTAGAGCCTAACAATATGTTGTACACAAATCAAACCCTAACAAACCATTTTTTTTCCTTCAGAAAAAGCTTCTCTGAGAGGGGGGCAATTTAGGCTAGAGAAGCGGCTGGGAAGAAAGGTTGCTTAACTCTTTATCCACTTGTAGCTCTCTTCTTTGTGCCATTTGACGGCAATGTAGGTATCACTTGCTTTTACTGCATGTCTTTATCTTGTAAACCACTCTCTGTATTATTTATAGTTTACCTGCATTAGATAGTTTGCTGTTTGCATGGTTTTCTAATGCAGTAGTCCTAGTGCAGTAGTGCAGTGCACTGCAGTAGTGCACTGGTTGTCTTATGCTGTTTGATTGTACTCTTTATATCCTTGAGTCTCAGTGAGAAAGACAGATTACAATTAATTATATATATATATATATATATATATATATATATATATATATATATATATATATATATATATATATATCTCTCTCTGGATGTCCCACAGTGTTCCATCTTGCCTCTCATGCTTTTCACCATTTCTGTGAAACTGCTGGCTGTTTCATTTGCAATTCCTTCAATGATCCCTCCTTCAAAGGCCAGCAAGGGGAAAATGGGGGGAAATGGGTAGGCATGCCAGTCTGATGCTGGCATGCAGAGTCACTAATGGCAGGAAACCAGCCAGAGGGTTTTGGGTGAATCCTAGAGCACCATCTCAACATCTTGACACACATCCAGTTTTTTCACCAAAAGTGATGCCACACAGTACTCTTACAGCTGTCCCCACCCCCCCAGTTCCTCCCAGGTGATGGCAACCCTAGTTGGCTTGTGTTTCTCATTCCCAACCAGAAAGAAAGGTAACATGACAAAAAGGATTGAGACATAGAGTAGGAATGGAACATATCCCAGCCACAATGTGAATCCAGCCTGGAGCTCTGAATTCTAGTTTAAGCAGGCGAAGGATCTGCCATTTGGGATCAATTTTCAAAATATGCACTATGCTTGGCTTTGCATGTCTGGAGGTCTCCAGCACAGTAAAAGGTCAGACTTGACCAATTTCTGTGCCAAGGGCCTTGGGTCAAGCCCAGAGGGGCTAGCATAGTAGGCCTCTCTGGCAATATCTGGACTGTATGCCAGACTCTACCCCAGATTACGCAATGCACTCCAAAGTTTTGACAAAGGAGAATGGATCAGTACCTCTCTCTGCCAGAACTTTTAGGAGCAAAACCAATTCTTTGCTCACGACTTATTTTTGTGCTCAAACAATCTGTACCCTGGAACAGGGACAGCTTTGCTAGAGATGGGATTAAGCTCAGGAAAGGAGAGCACCTTTCGTTTGTTTGCTTTTACAAGTTTTGTTCTCACAGAGGCTCGAAAATTCCATTTTGTGATGGAAGCAGCAGATGGATTCCCTTTATTTGTGGATCTCTGTAATCCTTCAAGTGACAGCCAGTGTTGGCAGCCTTTAGTGAGTAATTGGTTATTACGGCAAATAAACCGCTCCAGGTTTTTCATCTGTGTCTCTCCATTGCCTGTCATCATCGACACTTGAGTCATGTGGGCAGGAATGGTACCAGATCATTTGCTCTGTGCCAATACCTATTCACCAGGGTAGGGCGGCAGAGATGCCAAACATCTGTCAATGTCCCTGTCATTTTTCAAATTCTTTCCACTGATCGTTCAGAATACGATACTCAGTATGGGAAGAAGTTTAATTATTTATTTATGGGGGGAAATTCATAATCTCCCAGGGAACTGCCCCGAAGCAGTTTACAAGACAAAACACAACAAAAGCATAAAAGTCCCAAAGTAGTTAATTAGAAATCCAGCATTAAACATTTAGCCAGAGCATAAAACAAGCAATTGAACAGCAGATAAAAAATGGTAAATAATGACATTAAAACTCTCCTTACATCCAGTACATAAGAAGAGCCTGCAAAGGAAAAACAGCTCCAGATCAACAGGAGAAATTGAAACAAGTTGGCAACCTGATGACAGAGGGACAGTTCAAGGACTCAGCAGCCCCCGTCTCAGGAATATGGGGCCATTCCCAAAATCACAGAAGTCCCTCCTCTATTTTAAGAGTATTTGTTCAAAAATTTCTAACCCTCCTTTCCTTCCTACCATAGGAATATTCAAGTTGTGTCAGCATGAACCTTTAAAAATTATACCTCCTTCCAGGATTTTCTGAAAGCAGGAATTGTTTGACCTCTAAGAGAAGTCTGTTCCACAAAGTTGGGTCTACTGTTGACATAGCGAGAGAATGGGCAGCTGCAGCTGTCAGCAGCCGGAGAGATGGCACTTTAGAAAAAATCAGTGCTCCCATTGTAAGAACTAAGAAAGCAGCAAATTCACAGCCCCATGGAGATGCCAGTCCATACAAACACCCTCCGGCCTTCACCCTCCTTCCAGTCAGCTTGGCAAGATTTCTGTGTATTCCTGGAAATGGGGATTGCTGTTTGTGGCCAGGGTACTGTCCAGCCGTCCAGCCTCTCAAGCCTTGCCCTTTGTGCCCTAGGGTTGTCAGGTCTCCCCTGGCCACTGACTGGGGGCATTGGGCTGCCAGCTCCAGGTTGAGAAATTTCTGGAGATTTGGGGGTGGAGCCTGAGGAGGACAGGGACTGCAGGATGAAGGACTTGCACACGAGACAAGTGAGTTTGAAGGAGAAAAACTCAAGTCTGCCCCTGGCAGTGAGCAGTTTATTTTTAAACATACACAGACTTACACGCCATGCCCTTAGGTTGCTGCATCAGCGTTCAGTAGACAATCAACATGGAATCAACATAGGGGATGAGACAACTGTTTCAAGAGCCACTGTTTGCAGTAGGAATTATCAGCTTCAATGGGACAACACTCATTGTGTAGCAGGGAGGGTGGAATCCACATAAATGGGAGACATCTGTCTCGAGAGTATACTATTTGCCGAAGGGTTTATACAATGCTCATTGTGTAGCAAGGAGGGGGGAGAAGCATGGACTTTGGCCTGGCTAGCATCCCAGTCTCAGATCTTCCCTACAGCAGTCCAAAGCATCCATTTGCTACAGATGATCTCTGTAGTCTGGAGATGAGGTGTGATTCTGGGAGATCCCCAGGCCCCACCTGGAGGCTCACCTCTCTACTGTGCCCCCACCTTCAGAAGTGAGGTGGTGGCAACTAGAGACAGGGCATTTTCTGTGGTGGCACCTTGCTTTGGAGCACTCTCCTCCTTGAGGCTTGCCTGGTACCTAATTTACTTTCTTTTAGATGCCAGGCTACAATATATCTTTTTACCAGGCTTTTAATTAGTGCGTACACATACTACACACTGACTTCTAGAAGAACAGACATAAACATTCATTTGCAGCAGATGTCACATAGACCTCTTAAACAGAAAATAAGGCCTGAAACCTTTTGCAAAAAGCATTGCTGTGAAGAATACCTAGACCACTGACATTCTTCACAGATTTTCATGCAGGGTAAGACAAAGATTTATTCTTCAAAGCAAAATATCAGGAAAATGTCTGAAACACTGCTATATGAATCAGGCACAAGAATGTCATTCAGATACTAATCACAGATATTTATTTAGTTCTCATTTATAATCATTTTTAAAATATTTAATAAATGTATAAGTTGCTTGTCAGTCATTTGGCTGACCAAGCATATTACATGGCTAATGTAACCAATTCACTCAAGAGAGTAAAATACAGGATAAAAATAATTAAAAAGCAACAGTTCAGACTTTGACTCACAGGAATCCAACATCCAATGAGCAGAGCAGATGAGTTTTATTAATTACCTAGAGGTGTTAGTGGAACAGGTCTGGTGAATCTTATTAACAGTGCATTTCCACAAGACATATGTCACTACAATCTCACTTCTAGTAACTGAGGCTAGTGACACCCACAAAGACCTTGTTTCAATTCAGTTGGGAAGGGTATATATGGGGGAAGGTGCCCTTCAGGTATCATAGTTTTTCTTAACTGAGAAAATCAGGTTCTTGAATTTGACAGGAAGCAAGAGATTCTGTAAGGCTGACATTCATCTGCTCTGCATGGAACAAAAGTGACCAGCTGTGATTTGGACCACCTGAAGTCATACAGAACAGTCTGCATACCTTTCCCCCTCTTTGTGTACATCTGGATCTTCTACAAATGCCTGTCATAAATGCATACCCTCAGATATATCTAGGAACATATGCACAAGATTGGTCTGTCTTAGTGCTCACTGAAGTATTAGGAGCATTCTACATACTACTTAACAATTGGAACAAACAAGGATTTGAGGTATAGAACTGTAATTCTGGGAGCACTTCGCAGGAAAGAGCAACACATCCATTTGATCTAGATTTCTAATACCCAAAGGTACATGTACATATATATATAAAATACTCCCTTTACTCTACTTACCGAGCCATTTTCTATAAGATGAATTCACAAAACAGTTACGTTGGAACTCAGTTGAATAGAATATGAGAACGAAGACCATAGTATTATACTTGTTATTTGTTATTAATTTAAAGTTCATTTTATTTCAGTTCTGCTTTATTTCTTTTGCAGGGGATGGACAGTGGCAGAGCCTCTGCTTTACATGCAGAAGGTCCAAAGATCAATCCCCAGCATCTTCAGTTAAAAAGACCATATAGGAGGTGTTGTGAAAGACCTCTGCCGGAGACCTTGGACAGCTGCTGCTGGTCGGAGTAGACAATACTGACTTTGATGGACCAATGGCCTGATTCAGTATACGGGAGCTTCTTGTGTTCCTCAGTGTTGTCAGAGCACCTAAAAATGAATAGCATCCTAGGAAAAGAGCATTTTAGTTGGTTAATATGTGTCTAATTTCCTCCTCCAAGGTACAATATTTACTCAGCAGCTTGAGCAGGCCAACTTCTACTCTTGTCTCCTTTAATTGGTGCCAACTGTCCCCAGCTTTCTATTGCTCATGGAGGGCAATGAGTATGCTCAGTTCTCATGAGGCATCTGGAGAATGGCTGTCATTATTATTTATAAACTAGTCTTTCCCATGTCTGGGGTATTCAAGAGTGTGCTGAAATCTCCTCCATTTTCTGTGGGAAGTCCCCATTTTGCTGCCCTACTGCTAGGCACTTTCAGTAGAAACCTACAGGGAGTTTGGGAGGGGTAGACCAATTTGGAAACTTTCCACACAAGCCCAGATCTGCCCTTCCAGAATTCTATGAGGTCATGTGGTCTTATTTCCCCATCTTAGCCCCGCTGGGGTTGTTTCATTTCTTTGACTGACTGTTCTGAACTTCATGTACCCGCTGAACATGCTCTCTCTTCCTCAGGCCATTTTTGAGTGTTCATTCTTCCTTAATCCAAAAGGGCATATTTTTCTTCTCCCTGGGGAGTCTACCTACTCTGGTATTAGTGCTTTTGTGTTTGGAATGGGACATCCCTTTTGGTATTAGATTTCATAAAATAAAATAACAGTGAATTATTCATAAAACATACAGATCATTTAAATTATCTATTCATTTCTGACTGGCACACAGTGGTTAATGTCCATCAACACCCAGGGGAAAAGAACCCCACGCTATTTTTCCATGAAGATTTTCTTGGAAGACTCAGAAAGACTATTTAAGCAGCAGAATGATGTTGTGCCAAGTCCCCTAAGAGTACGAAGCCTCTGTAATGTACATGAACTCCCTGACTGCTCTGTCTCAAATGGATTTGAACTCTTTGACTGCTGTATTTGAATCAGTTCATTAGATTCCTCGGAGTATGCAATCCATGTCAATTAGAGTTCTCCTGTAGCTAGAAAAGTCCAGCCAAGTCCTGCAACTGTAATGAGGAAAAGGAAAGGTTTTATCATCCAATAACTAGCAGAGAAAAACAGGTATGACTGGTTTATGCCCAGTAAACAATAAATGTATATACCATAGCAGCAGAGCAGTAAATGAATCACTTGCACAGTGCCTGATAATGGCAAATCCTTTCACAGGTTTTTGAGACCTCAACCTTAAAATCTTGAAAAGTCAGAAAACACATTTGTGGTTTTTTTCCCCCTCATGTAATGCAGGACGCCCCTGAATGAAATGGGAACATCCACATGGCATCACACATACCCTGAGCACATGGACATCCTGGACTTTTCAACCAGATCAAAACAAACCTAGTTTGATCTGACTCAAAGAGAGAACTGTGCAGGGGGGCTGCATGTGGAGCTTCTGGATGCTCCACCCATCACCACCATACAGAGTTCAGTGGAGCTAAGTTGCCCTTTTGACCCTTTAAAGGGCTTTTGACTTCCCCTGCTAAGCCAAGCCACTGTAGCTGCAGTGTGGCTTGACAAGGAAAACGGAAGGAAGGGTTCTGCGCTACATCTGTGAGACATGATAGATACTGTGTCTACACCTTTTCACAAACGGGAAGAAGGCAGGGATAACTGAAGCAGCAGCAGCAGCAAACGGTACAGGGCTGGGTTGTATGAAGGCCGTTCCCATCCATTCCCAAGCTGCTTGCTGATTTTGCCATGGCAGGAGAGACAGCCTTGGTTTTAAATTGATGTCATAATTTTGATTGTCTCAAAAAAACATTACTCTCCAGAGAATAGCATTTCCAGAACATCAAAACTGTACACACACACATGCAAACACACAACAGTGTGAGGATCAACTTTGAAAGTAGCATTCTGGTACAAATTAGCTGGCAGTTACTGGCGTACACATTAAGCAAATAAATACTGTTCCTAAGTAATAAAACTCATTCAGTTAAGGCAGTTTGGATGCATGGTGTGCTGTGTCACTTCAGGGTTGTTTTTCAAGTGTGCCCAAAACACAAGGCAAAAGCCAGTGCTTCCCAGTAAAATTTTACCCAATGAGGCTCCTGCTTATTCATATTTAACACTTTAAGCCTTAAGAAAACCCTTGTATTTTAACTTGGAAGGAAAGGTAGCATGAGATCTCACCAGATCTCGGAAACTAAGCAGTGTGGGTACTCAGATGGGGGCCCACCAAGGAAGACTCTGGAGAGGAAGGCAATGGCAAAACACCCCTGCTTTCTCAGTTGCCTTGAAAGGACCTCGCAGGGGCTGTCATAAATTGGTTGCGACTTGACAACACTTACGTTAGGGCTGCCAAGTCAGCCCAGGGGGCGGGGGATGACGACTTCCCCCGTGTAATGACATCACCCGGAGGTGATGTCATCACGTTGGAGGCGTTGCCATTACGTCGCCGGCGCGTGCGCAAAAGCGCACATGCCAGAAGAGCTCCCGGGGGGAGAACAACTCCCCCCCCCGCCGGTAAGTCGCCGGCACTTGGCAGCCCTGACTTGCGTACATATTTTAATTTGATGTTATTTTGTACCTACAAAATTCATTAGATACTAGGTTAATTTGCTTCCAGAAAAAGCCTGACAAAATGGTGCCTGGGTGGTGAAATTTGTTTGCTGGTGCCCAGAATGTGCATCATAAAGCTGGGGTGAGTGATGCCTGCAGACCTGACTTGATGGAATTAAAAAAAGTACAATGTAAACAAGTGATCTTCACACCAGTAATAAAGGCCTGTCATGACATTGTGTCATGTATGACCTGGACCACATAATTTCCTTCAGTAGGTAAGTAAGTCAAGAGAAAGCATATCTTCATTGGGAAACATGGAGTCGTTTGAGACAGATTTGACCCCAGCAGCAGCTTAGAGACCAGCATGTGTTTTGGGATGGAAGCTTTTGAGAGTTAAAGTAGGACTGAAGCAGAGATGAGAACCCTTTTATCCTAGTCAGAAGGTGGGAGGGGTGTTCTCAAGAATGCTGATAAAGGATGTGAAAGTACCATGTGTTTTGTTAATCAGCTCGATTAGAGCAGAGGGGAAATGCCACCTTCTGACTGGGACAAAGGACTTGGAACCCCACTTCTGTTCTACAATATTTGACAAAAGGAGCTTTGACTCTTGAAAGCTCCCACTGTGAAATGCTTGTTGGTCACTGAGGTACCACTGGACTCAAACTGAATGGTTCTACCGCAGGCCAACTATCTACATAGTTTGAGACAAACTTCGGTTTCAGCCTCAAAATCATGAAAATCTATTCCAATAGAAAAGAAACAAAGGTGAATTTAGTCTCAAAGGATTGTGCCCGTACAAGTTAATAAAACTGGAGATGTTCTGTAAGATTTTTTAAAAAATGGTGGATTTGAGCAACATTTTTAAGGTGAAAAAAAGACAACTTTCCCCATCAGTAGTCGCATGACATGGAATAATCTTGTGGAAGAGTTTCTCCGTGGAGTCCTAAGAACAGTTTTTGGGGAATAAGCTTCACCAGAATTCAGAATAGACCTGGTTAGGATTGTACCGTTAATCTCATAACACTGCTAGTTTCCAAATCTTCAAAAAGTTAGAAAAATCTTTGCCGTGATAGGTTCCAAAGACCATTTTACTTGATGAGAAATGGCAGCAAAAAAAAAAAATCACCTAATCAAGATGACTCTCCTACCAGAAGTGGCCTCTGAGGAAAATAAGCTGGGGTGAGTCCCTCCTCAGATCCAGAAATCTGACAATCCATATTGAATAGTAGAAAAGGAGGGTGGGGGGGGGGGGAGTTAAACCCTTGTACTTAATCCTTTCACTCCCTCCAAAGCTTCTGAATGGGGCTCATTGGAGCAGTTAAACAGCAAGTAACTAAAGAGTTAAGTGCCACCTCCTCTTTACCACATAGCATGCTGTTCAGTCCTAAGATCCCAGTTTATCAGTCTTTTGATACCACCATCAAAGTCATCTGGAAGGTAGCTATCAATGATGCCAAGTGAAATGAAGCATAAGTAACAAAGCAAGAAGGATCCCAGCCAGGCAGCAGCTCTTGGTGCCTCTCCTGGTGTGTAGCTTTCACATATCTCTCACCTGCCCCGCTTCTATCCCAGTCAAGTTATCTCTTGTGGGTACAGCAGGAGCTCTGATGCATACACACATCCACTATGCTTTCTACCTGAAAAAGCTTGCCCAACAAATTTTGCCTTCCAGATGACAGTCTAGTGGACAATATGACAGTAGTTCCTTGGTTTCATGCCTGTTTGGATTGGTTCCACCCGTTCTTGCCTGTCATTTGTTAACCATAACATCAAGTGATGAGTTACATATGGGAATGGACCAACACAAGGAATCACCTCTGACAGAACTTTACAGGTAATGTGATATGGTCAAACACAATAGTGTTCAGTGGGGTCAAATGTAATGGTGTTTACAAATCTTGGGTATTGTTGTGTGCACTAAGCAAATAATGAGACATCCACTGGTATACAAGCATCCACTGGTATACAAGCAACTGCCTCTAAATGCTGCGGAAACTAGGGAGCTCCAAGCACACTGTCTACTGGACTATGGGAAATGGTGTAACACAGTGGAAAGGCTGGACTTGTAAGACCTGGATTCAAATCCCTGCTCAACTATGAAGCTTAGCAGGTGACTTCACGCCAGTCGGCATCTCTCAGCTTGACCTGTTTTACAGGTCTGTTGTAAGGATAAACAGAATGAACTGTAAGTACATCACATCAAACAGCTTGCTGGAATGTCAAGATACAAATATAATAAATAAATCAGTGTGTTAGTGTTGTTTTATCTACAGTACCACACAACAGTAATGGTTGCTGAACAGATTTAACTTTGCTGTCTGAAGTAAACCAGGACAGTTTATTTGATAACACTGTTAGGAAGCGTAATAAAATGACCTAATAAGAGCTACCAAGGGAAAGGCTATTTTTATCCTCTGCCTTTTTTAATTGGCTTTCTTTCTTTTATACTTTTGGCTCATTTCAGAGACTTTAAGACCAAATTATACATTACACATACATGTATGGAAACCTCCAATGGCTGTTTCTTCTAAGAGGTCTAAAGAAAAGTTTGGGGAGAGGGAGATTTAGAGTTGCACTTAACTCTTCCCTTACTCATTGCTTTCTCCCTGAAACTCCCCCAAGTGCATGTGTACTACATAGACACATTCCCAGAACACTAATGGGGGGAAAGGAGCACATGGGGAAACAATGTGTGTAATGTGCCCCTTTCAATTCCAAAGTGGCTTTTCCTTAGAAAAAGCTAACATTGGGGTTTTAGCAGTGGGTTTAATCCAGCAATGCATGAGCAGAGGGGAAAGTGTTCTTACAGTACCATCCTAAATAAGTCTACTCAGGTCCACTCAGTGGTGCTTACTCCCAAGAAAGTGTGCTTAGGATTGCACTGTTAACCCTTTTTGTTTGTATGTGTGTAAAAACTATAAATAAAATATTTTTTAAAAAAGGATTGCACTGTTAGTGCAGTTCTACTTGAGCACACACTGGTACAATGGTTGCAACAGCTCGTAACACTTTAAACATAATTTTTAACAAAACAACAATGTGTGCATGGAGCAATGGAATGGACACACCATTCACGTGATGTCATTTAATCTTTCACATGATGCCAGCAGATAGCAAGGAATTATTCCAGCATTTCCATTTGCAGAAGGACTACAGCACAAAGAGACACCTTCCTTGGCATTCAACACACTGTCTTGGCTGCATTGTGCAATTTGTGCCTCAGTTTTTGTACTGGAGAAGGATTTTGAGAAAATGCAGCTCTTTATTTATTTTTACCCTTGCAGCATGAGGTCACATTAACCTGCACCTGCTGAAATTTTCTAACATTGCGGCTGAAAGAGAACCAAGAAGGGGAAGGTGGGCCTGCTGGGCCTTTTAAGCCTTTGTTCAAGTACTTGCTCAATGAAAAAGCATAAGAAAAAATGGGGGGGGGGTCATCATAGTGTTAATGATGCTCTAGGAATTGCCCCTAATCTCTATGGTCTTTACTGTAGGCATTGAGGGGATTCCTCCATTGTTTCAGATGCTGTGATGTCACTTTTCAATGATCACTTGGAAGTGATGTTGTGGCATCAGCAACACTCCCTCTTTCCAGGCTCCACCCCCAAATGCTCCTTTGGTTTGTCAGCACAGGGCTGGCAACACTCAAACTGCCCCATCCCCTACCTCTTTGAGTGGTGGGATGGAGTGGTAGTCTCTCCTCTGATCACACTAGAAAATGAGTGGTTTTCTCAGGGCAAAACTTCATCTGGGCATCATTCTTCTGACACAAAAAACTCACCATGTTCACAGGAGTGATACTGAAAAAAATACGTTCCCATGAGACATTTTCCAGTAAACATTAATTTATTGTTTGTATAAATAGACATTATTTAGAAAGCTTTTAAAATACTACCTATCTAGCTATTTCTGTTTGGTTTTACACACTCTAAGATGTTGTGCCAGACAGACAGGTACAAATTAGATCCTGACCTTGAAGCCGCTTCAGTCACATCCTCCAGAGGCAGCGCCTCATTTTTTCATCACAGAAGCCATCATAAAGAGATCAAAGCAGAGTGGCAGGCTAGAACTCACTTGTACAAAAAGGCTGTTCATGGGAAAGAAACAGCAAGAGAACACACCCACAATAGAGGCAAAACATCAATGTTTTGTGAGTGTGGCCAGATTTTTCAATGGGCTTCTGCTCATGCAGCTTCAGCTGCAGAGTCACAGCATCAGCTTTACCAGAAAATGGCTGCTGATCAAGCTGTGGTTAAAGGTACACAATTGCCACAAATCTTTAAGGCTGGCAGTCCTTAAAGAGCCTTGTGCATGAGGGTAGTTCTGCCTGCCACAGTTTGCAACCTAGTTGAGTGGGGCCTTTGGATTTTGGATACAAAGGGCCCAACAAGAAATGTCTGAGAAAAGGTCCTTTTCAGATGGGAAGCTGGAGGTTATTATTGAAACCGCTGATTGTAACAAATAAGAATAAACCCATTTCCTGGTGCAGCTCATTATATGGCTAGCCAAAAATCTATGCGGTGATATTTCCCCCCCCCTTTTTTTCCCCATGGTGATATCTTTTACTCTTGGCTTGGATCCAGACTAAAATTTCTGTGAGCACAAAAGACTTTTGCCAGTAGAGTGCAGTTTTCATGTCTCCCTTTTCTGTGGCCATGGGCTGAGGAAGGTGAGAAAATCATATTCTTTGAGTAGAAGTCCATGCACCTATGGGAAAAATTAGTCTAGATCCAAGCCACAGCAATCAACAAAGTTTCTGAGCTGCAATAGATGAGGGCTCTTAAGCCAACGGAACCCTACAAATAATTTAGATGGCCAAGCTAACACAAACGTAGTACTCAGAACACCTGTCTGTGCTCTTCATCCCTAAGGTGTCTTTGATGTCCTTTTCATGCCAGGTGAGGTGCAAATATCACCACTGAGCTGCCTAATTTCCATCTGTCCAAGATCTGAATGTAACATCACTCCAGGTTACACAAAACGAAGTAAGGAGGATTGTTTTCCTTTCTCTGCTCTGGCCATATTATTTTCCCCTTAACACCTGTCCTGTGATAGTCTCACTTTCCATATCAGGCTCATGCCTCTCCACTTTACTGACCCTGTCAATTTCACGTCTGCCTATGCCTTATCACTCTTTTCACCCTTCCTCTCCTATTGACCTCCTTCCCCTATCAGCCCATTAGAGAACGACACAAGACGGACAAGTGTAATCAGGAACAGAACGCACCCGCTTCATTCTTTCTATCAAACAAATGTCACCTGATCAAACAAACGTCTGCTTCAGTCATCTGATGAAGTAGGCTGACATTATAAACCAGCTAGGCTAGCTTCCAAAGTATAGCATAGCACGGATGAGTCTTGAAAACATTTGTCAGCTGCTGCCTTTTTCTTTTTTATATATATTCTGAAAAACGGGTCATTTGTTTGTTCTAGTAATGTGCAAAGCTTTAAGTCAAGCAAACTCATCACTGAGGTCCAGCATGGCTTGCTTGAGAGTTGAGGACTGGGGGCACTCTAATTCCCACAGGGAGCTCTTGAACACATAACTTCCTGCCTTCCCCATGGTCCCTGCACCTGAGAGGGAACACACAACACATGCCTTGAATTTAACAAGGTCACAGCATTGTTGACAGAACTGCAACATAGCTCCATCAAACTTCTGACACGTTGAAATGCTGTGGGGAAGAGAGGCTGGAGGTGGCCTCTTTTAGCCTGTCAGAACTAGCTGTCATAAAAGTGTTAGAATGAAGCTGCCTGGCCAATGGGGCTCAAAAGCCAGTATTCCACATTGTGCTTCCCTTTATTTATTTTTATTTATTTTTTATTTTACATTTATACCCCGCGAACAGGCTCAGCACTATGCCTGGTGAAAGATGGGACTGGCAAGGTAGGCTAAGTTCATCACTAAAGAGGGCTGTGTATTAAATGCCCTCTAGAGCCACTCCCCTTTGATGCCCTTGGGGGCAAGGCAAGCATTCTGCCACTGTGTGACAGAGTGTTGGACTGGATGGGCCATTGGCTTGATCCAACATTGGCTTCTCTTATGTTTTCCCAGGTAATGTGCGGAGAGGGCTATTCACATCAGTGGACAGGATATATTTTAAAGAAAGGGTATATTTTAAAGAAATTGTCAACAGCTAGCAATACTTAAAATGATTAGAGAGTTTACGCAGCAAAAGAGAGCTTCAAAGGGTTAAACCCAGTTTGCAACAGACAACATCAGATTTTCAAAAGCCCCCTGAAATAAGACTGTTTCTAGCAGTGTGCGTTCAGATCTACCCCAGATGAATGATCAGGTATATATCAATATTTTGGGGTATATTTTAGGATCCCAAAGGTATCCAGGATTTTTCAGGAAAACCGGGGAGGGGAGAGAATCCCCAAAAAATCCCAGATATATTCAGGAAGTCTGGCGAAGCCCGAAAAACAGCTGAGAGGCAGAAGCAGATTGCTCCCACCACTCAGCTATTTTTCAGGCTTTCTTCTGCAGTCCCTTTAAACAAGGTGCTTTAAAGGGACTGCAGAAGAAAGCATAAAAAACAGCAGAGAGGTGGGAGCAATCTGCTTCCACTTCTCAACCACCTTGGGGGGCTTTGCTACCACTGCCCCCCCATCCTTCTCAGATCTACTGGACCTGAAAAAATTGGGATTTTCAAAAAATCTCAGATCCAAATACTTTACCAGTATTGGAATCTGGGATTTTTCAGGAATCCTGAAATTTTTTTTTGGGGGGGGGGGGGGTCCAATAGACACAAACTGAAAAATACTGAGAAAAAAAATGCACACCACTAATTTTTTCTGTCTAGTACCTAAAGGCTAAAAGAGAGGCGACGAGGGGAGGGAGTTCCACAGCCTTGGTGCTACCACCAAAAGGGCTGTCTCGCATGGTCAAGCACAGCCACTAAAGTCCCGATGGGGGAGGGAGAACACAGAAGAGGGTCTCAGTATGTGATCTGAGTGTACAGATAGTCCCAACTCGGAAGGAGGAACTTCTTAAAATACTTCGGTCTACCAGGGCAACCAAAGCTATTTTGCTATCAAAACCGAACAGAGATCTAACAGAAATGGATCTAGATATCAGAAATGCCTGATTACTTCCTCCACCCCCTTGCCACATGGAGTAAGTACTACATCTCTTCCCAGCAGAACAGCACTTTAATGTCCTCAGATAGTCCGTACTGACAACAGCATTCCATGACACTATAAGCTCCTCTCCCTTCAGCCCCCAACCTACCTTTATAACTCATTCAAAAAAGTGAATCCAGAACTCCTGCGATCTAAGACTGTTTTGAAAAGAGTCAGCTTGTTTACTTGAGGCCGTGGTGCTTAATCCAGGAGAACTACCACACTCCAGACAATTGCACAATTACCATCAGCCTAAGGACACACATTTACTTCCATCCCTGGCATGATGCCTGTACTTCAGGGTGGCTCACAGTTTACCTGTTCCTCTGGCAGCAGCTGTTTCAAGGTGGGAATGGCCAGTCACAAGCCCTACTGGGCAAGGGTCTTTCCCACAATTGAAACATGGAATAGGTGCCACACTGGGGAACAGTGCTCAGAAGAGCCACAGTTGGTATGTCAGAGTGTCACCTGTAGCTCCTGAGCCACTTAGTGAGCATCACTGACCTAATGGTTTCCCTCTTTTTATTTTCTGTGATTTTTTTTTTTTTTTTTTTGTAAAGAAATTTTTATTTTTCAAAAAAAAAAAAACATCGAAAATAATACATTTAACCTTATACAAATCCCTTTTTCCATATTAGATAACATTTTGTTCTATTTGTACATTCTATTTTTATCTTGTTTTGGTGGTTTCCCACCACATCTGAAGCATAACACATTTTCCATTTTATTCAAAATAGTAATACTTATATCTATGTTTCGTTTCTGGTAACGGTTATATAGCTTTAAAATACTTATACTTATACACCAATTCTTATTTTCTATACTCTTATGTATTTCTAAATAAAAACAGTTTCATTGTCTAATTTTAACTAAAACATTCATATAATATATTTCTATTCCTTTATGCTATTATAACCATGTATAGATATAGTTTTTCATATCCCAATACTTTTCAACATATTCTTTCAAATCTTTCCAGTCTTCCAGAAAGGTCTCTGAGTAGAGATTATTCAATTTTCTAGTCCACTTATCCATTTCAGCCATATATAACAGTTTTTTCAACCATTCCCACACCTCTGGTATTTTTTCATTTTTCCAGTTTTGTGCATACACCATTCTTGCTGTTGTAATCATATACCATATTATTGTCCTTTTCTTTACATTTATCTCTTCTAGTTTAAGTCCTAGCAATAACATTTCAGGCAACTTCTTAAATGTACATTTCAAGATTTTTTCCATTTCTGCATGTATTTTTGACCAATAAGTCTTTGCTTTATCACAAGTCCACCACATATGATAAAAAGACCCTTCTTTCTTTTTACACTTCCAACATTTGTTAGACATATTTTGACCAATATTTGCAATTTTTTTTGGTGTCATATACCATCTATACATCATTTTAAAACAATTTTCTTTTAAGTTATAACACGTAGATATACTCATAGCATTTTTCCATAAAAATTCCCAAGATTCCATTTCAATGTCTTTGTTAAAGTTTATCGCCCATTTTACCATTTGTTCTTTTACCATTTCATCAGCATTAAACCATTTTAGCAAGACTTTATACATTTTAGAAATCATTTTTTTCCCACCTTCCTCCCAAACTTGTTCTATTTCATTATTTTTTTCCCTGAAACCGTGTTTTTTATCACTTCTATACAAGTCATATATTTGTCTATATCTTAACCAACCATAATCAAAATCAATCTGATGCTGCTCCTTCAGTTTGAAATCCTTGCCATGTCTTATTAATAAGTCTCTATACTTCAGCCAATCTTGTCCTTTATATCTTGATATTGGATGTAAGACTTCTGCGGGTACAATCCACATGGGTATCTCTTCTGAAAAAAAGTTTTTATATCTTGTCCACGTATCCATTAGTGTTCTTCTCAAATAATGATGTTTAAACATATTGTCCATTTTTGTTTTGCCATAATACAAATATGCATGCCACCCAAATCTACAATCATGACCTTCCAGGGACAATAACATTCTATCTTGTAACATAGTCCATGCCCCTACCCAGGTCAAACATATTGCATCATGGTATAACCTTAGATTTGGTAGTTGAAACCCTCCTCTTTCTTTGGCATCACACATTATTTTCATCTTAATTCTTGGTTTTTTCCCTCCCCACACAAATTTAGACAGCTCCTTCTGCCAACATTTGAATGTTTTTACATCTTTCACAATTGGAATAGTTTGAAACAAAAACATTAATCGTGGTAACACATTCATCTTGACCACCGCAATTCTACCCAGCAATGACAAATTCAATACATTCCACTTTTTAATATCCTGCATAATTTGCAACCATAATTTTTCATAATTATTTTTATAAAGATCAATATTTTTCATAGTTAGGTTTACACCCAGATATTTTGTCTTTTTCACCACCTCACATTCTGTAAGTTTTTGTAACTCGTTTTGTTTCTTATTTGACATATTTTTGCACATTACTTTCGATTTGTTTTTATTTACATAAAATCCTGCTAAGTCACCAAACTCTTTTACTCTCTGTAACAAATGTGGTAATGTGGATAAGGGGTCTTCCACTATAAACATCACATCATCTGCAAAGGCCCTATATTTGAAAGAAAAACCTTTAGTTGTTAAGCCTTTAATATCTTTGTCTTCCTTCACATTTAACAGTAGAACTTCTAAAATCCAAATAAATAGCAGCGGCGAAAGCGGGCATCCTTGTCTTGTTCCTTTTTCAACTTTAAAATCGTCTGTCTTTTCAGTATTAATTATTATTGAGGATTTCTGTTCTTTATATATTGCTTTAATGAAGTTAAGCATATATTCACCGATCTCAAGATGTTCTAAAACTTCAAACATAAAATCCCAGTTTAAATTATCAAACGCTTTCTCCGCATCTAAAAAGAAAAAGCCCACTTCCTTTTCAGGATGTTTGTCGTAATATTCTATAGCGTCCACTACTACTCTTAGATTGTCCCTTATTTGTCGATTAGGTAAGAACCCTGCTTGTTCTGTTTGTATAGTCTCTTTAAGGTGCTCTTTTAGTCTATCCGCTATAATCTTAGCAAAAATCTTATAATCATTATTCAGTAAAGAGATCGGTCTATAGTTCTTAACATTGGTCAAATCCTGATTTTCTTTCGGGATCAGTGAGATGGATGCATCTTTCCAGGTTTCTGGTACCTCTCCAGTAACTCTTATATTGTTCATCAATAGCAGTAACACCGGTGAAACTGACTCCTGTAACGTTTTGTAGAACTTCGCTGTAAATCCATCCGGTCCAGGTGCTTTACCTAATTTTGAGTCATTTATTGCATTTTTGATCTCTTGTAATGATACTGGATTATTAAATAGTTCTTTAATTTTCTCTGTTGGTTTTGGTAGCTTTAATGTTTGCAGGTATTCTTTAATCTTTCTTCTGTCTTTGTTTTCCTTCTTAAAAAGTTTTGCGTAGTATTTAAAAAATTCTCTTTTTATTCCTTTGTTATCTATTATCTCAATATTATCTCTTATCACTTTAGTGATAAATTTATTTTCACGTTTTTTCTTTAATTGCCATGCTAAGTATTTTCCGGGTTTATTTGCACCTTCAAATGCTTTTTGTTGAAGTTTTTTTAAGTTCCAGTACATCTCCTGGTTCAAAATGGCTTTTGCTTGGTCTTGTAGCATCCAAATTTCCTTTTGCAGTTTCTTTTTCCCTGGTTTCTTCTTCAGTTCTTCTTCCTTTGTTTTAATGGCTTGTAAAATATTTTCATATTGCTCTTTTTTCTTTTTATTATCTTTAGCATTTAACGATATCAATAGTCCTCTCATCACTGCTTTATATGCATCCCATACGGTTTGAATTTTAACTTCTTTCT
Source organism: Lepidodactylus listeri (assembly GCA_029233225.1). Classification (NCBI taxonomy): domain Eukaryota; kingdom Metazoa; phylum Chordata; class Lepidosauria; order Squamata; family Gekkonidae; genus Lepidodactylus; species Lepidodactylus listeri. The sequence continues at coordinate 38,402,822 of JARCFY010000006.1, read as the reverse complement.
GCATGTTTACTTGGAAGTATAGGTCTGTTTCTTCAAGTAATTTTTTAATTATTTCTTGATTATCTAATAAGTCCTCGTTTATTCTCCATCTCTTTTGTTTTTTAATCTGCCCAGCTGTCCATAAACACGGATTGTGATCTGAGATTATTCTGGGTAAAATTTCCACTTTTCTTGTCTTAAAGGTTAGGTTAGTAGTCATCCAAATCATGTCAATTCTTGAATGTGAGTCATGTCTGTTAGAGTAAAAGGTAAAGTCTTTTCCTTGTGGGTTAGCTTTCCTCCAAATATCTTCCAACTTTTCTTGTTTTATCAGTTCAAAAAAGTTTTTTGGAAGCTTCCCTAACGTCTCATCCTTTCTTTTAGAGCGCCTGTCTAGTTTATTATCTACAGTTCCGTTGAAATCTCCTAACATCATAATTTGATCATAGTTTACATTGTCCAATTCCATTTGCAGTTCTTTAAAAAAAATTTCTTTAGCTCCATTCGGAGCATAAATGTTCACAATCAAAGTTTTCACTCCTTGCAGTAAAATTTCAATAGCTAAATATCTTCCATCTTTGTCTTTGAATATTACTTTGGGTTCCAAATCTTTTTTGACATATGTTACAACACCATTTTTTTTATTGCTTGCTAAAGAATAAAATTCTTCTCCCAATTTTTTCCTTATTAAATATTTATGGTCTTGGTTTTTAAGATGAGCTTCTTGCAAGCAAATTATATTACATTTTTGTTTTTCCAACCAGTGACCTACCATTCTACGTTTTTGGGGTGAATTTAGTCCATTTACATTCCATGTAAGTATTTTGTAATCCATTTTGATATATTCTTAAATATCTCCAAAATCGTCTTTATTCTCTCCCAGGAATGCATACATTTCTTCTGTGCTTTTAATCACCACTCTGGAGCTGCCATAATAAAAACTTAGTCCTTGAGGTATTTCCCAACGAAATCTGATTTTTTTCTCCTTCAGTTTATCCGTCAGACGCTTGAATTTTTTCCTTTCTTGCAGTATTGCTCTAGGCAATTCTTTCATTACTATGATTTTCTTTCCATCTATTACAAAGGGGTCAGTAAAGCACTTCCTGTAGATTTGTTCTTTTGTTCTTTTCATTGTAAATTGGACAACCACGTCTCTTGGTATGTTTTTGTCTCTTGCATATGTAGAATTAACTCTATAAACAAGATCCATGTGTTCTTTAACAACTTCTTCCTGTTCTTGTAAAAAATCTGCTATTGCTTCTTGCATTCTTGTAAAAATATCCTCATTCAATTTTTCCTCAATCCCTCGAAATCTCAAGTGGTTTTGCATATCTTTATAATGCATCATCTTTTCCATCCTCTCGTTCTCTCTCATTGTCTTATGGGTGTTTTCTTCCAGTTCTTTTACTTTAGTTTCTATATCTTGTGTTCTTGTGGATAATTTTTGAAATTCTGCTTTTAATTCCATGCAATTTTTATCTGCTTGAGCCGCTATATTATTCATTTTAACATTTACCTCTCCTATAGCGTCTAACATTTTCTTTTCCATTGCTTCCATAACAGCTAGTAGCTCTTTTTCTTTTTTTGCTGCCATTGTAGGAGAGGACCATGTGGCTGCTCTCGATCTTAGTCCTCGGTCCGTTTTGCCTCTTTAAAAGGATCGATTTTATCTTGTCTTCCAAATCAAACACCAATTAGTGCATTCAAACAAGCTAATCTTGCCAAGTCAAATTATGTTGGTTTCAGCCTTCTACGTTATATAATCTTTGAGATATTGCAGTTTAAAAATTTTATAAATCCAAAATGGTGGCCGCGACTTCTCTATGGTTAATGTCAAAGGTTATAGTCTTTTTACCTTGCTTCTGGCTTGCCGTAGTTTCCTTTTGTCCCTTCCTTTTCTTTACTTGTCTGCTCTCTGCACGTCACTTCCTGTTATGGTCTTTCTGGTCCGGCAGTATTTAGAGTCCCCTTTCTGGTCCGGCAGTATTTAGAGTCCCCTTTCTGGTCCGGCAGTATTTAGAGTCCCCTTTACCTTCTTCCGGTTCTTCTCCTTTTTCCTTCTTGTCTGCTCTTCTAGCCGTCACTTCCTGATTCAGTCCTCACGTCTTAATCTCGCGATGCTTGGTTCCCTTCTCCCTCTTTGTCTCGCGATGCTTGGCTTCCCCTCCCGACTCCTTTTAACCGCAGGAATGTTAAACAACTTGTTTTTTTGGCTTTTTAAGTTCAAATTCAGTTTTTTGGCACTTCAAAACTGCTCTCATCCAATCAACATCAGTCTATTGCTTCACCCGATCTGTTTTTCATCTTTCAAAACGCGGCAATGGTAAGGCAAAAAACTTTTTTCCGTTACCTTTTGTTGTTACTTCGCTTCAGATGTGGTCCCAACGTTTAAACTTTGTCTTCTTTGTTAAGGAATCAGGGGAATTGGAGGTTTTATGCTGAATTTTTCAGCTCAGCTCGGCTCCTTAGAGATACTCGCAAGAATCCTCTTCGGCTGCAGTGCTCAAGGTGTCGGAAAAGTCTCCTCCGAGACTTTCCCTTCACCGAGGTTGCTCAAACCTGGATTATATTGCTTGCTGGTCCTCACACTACCTGTGTGAGGTTGCGTCGGGTGGATTAACCCACCCAAGCTGTCAGGAAGAGCCGCTGTCCGCCTTGCGCATTTGCAAAGCGTGTCAGACCTCCATTCTCCCAACTGGAAAACCCTATTTTCTGTGATTTTTTTTGACAAATAGGCAACAAACTGGGTTTTTCCCCTGCAGATCCATATATTCTGTACTCAACAGAGCAATCCTGTGCCATGCCTGCATTGCAGGAGCCAGCTGCTGCATGACTATGGTGGCACTAGTCTATTCCCTGTGGTCATAAGTTACACAGTGGCCAGTAGACACAGTTGATGGGTTGGCAGTGTTTTCTGATCGTAACTGGGGTAGCATCTATCAATGGTGCCGTGGCAGTCAGTGAAGGCATTGTGTGGAGATGGTGGCAATATGATGGATAGGGCTGCCAGAACCAATCAGGAGCCATGTGGCAAGGGGGTGGAGTCCAGCATTCATTTCAGGCAGAAGGCAAAGAGGGGCAGGCCACCAGAGTTCCACTTGTTTTCAGGAGCACTGCCCCACCAACCTCTTAAAGGGGCCAACTCCTGTCAGCAGATCTGGGCACCTGATAGTGGGGAAAGGGTTTGAGCTGACCATTGCCAAGGACATTCCTGCACTACCCTGCCAGGGGCGGAGAAGGAGAAGGGGCCACCGAGATGGGTTCAGATGTGGAGGCATGCACCACCACCCTCAGATCCCCTAATTCCCTCCTCGATGCAGCAGAAGTGCTCGTGAACTGGAATGACCATCATTCCACTCTGGGCTCTGTCATTCCAGTTCCAGAGCAATCAGAGCCCAGAGGCTGCCATTCCAATCCATTCTGCATTCATCATTACTTCCATGTATAGTGATGTAGTTGTGTTGTATTGCAATGGAAACCATGCAAGTCATTTGTCATTCCTGCATGCTAGCATGTCCAATGGGCAGACCCCCAACCCCACACCCTCCAAAACCATCGAGTATGCCTGGCTGCATTGGCTCCCTCCCAGCCATTGACTCCGGGACCCCTCTGATCCCCTGCCCCCTCAGTGTTACCTTCACAGATGTCTTCCCCCTGGGTGACAGAAGCCCCCCCCTTTCTGGAGCAGTACACAGTTATGAACTTTGTTCATTCAGTCAGTTCATTTTCAAACATTCTCCCCCAAGTGGCTTACATCATTCCCCTCTCCTCCATTTTACGCTCACAAAAACCCCGTGAGGTTGGATAGGCTGAGGGTGTGCATCTGGCCCAAGGCCACCCACCTGGCTTCCATGGAACAATAATCTGAGTCTCCCAGGTCTAGTCTCACGCTCTAACCCCCTCACCAAGCCAGCTCATTCATGCAGACCTCTGGCCCCCTCCCCCTTCACACCGAAGTCTACAAGGTGAGGGAGGGAACCTCTCATTAGGGAACCTCTCATTAGGTGCCACTGGGCCCCTGTTATGCTTGGCAGATTACTATGACCAGTGGGACCCACACAGCCATCCACAGCCCCAAGGCACTCAAGAGCCCTTCGTCTTTTAGACATGTCCTCAAAAAGCTCGGGGGGGGGGACAGGTGGGCTGGCAGGGTGCAAAGACTTTATTCACTTCCTCCCTGGGAAGAGGACTGAGGCTCTCCACCATGGCATGCTTCTAAGTGGGATGGCACTGCAGGTGGAACTTGAAAGGGCTGGTTGGGTGCTGCGCTCCACTTCAAAGGGAGGGATGAGCAGAGTGGGGTGGGGAGGTGGGACTTGCCACACCCAAAAGTCTCCCTGTTGAATCTCCACCTGCTGGAAAGTAAAACAGAGATAGAATGAGCCATGGCAAGTGGGCTCAGCCAAGGATATGCTGTCCTGACAGGGTCTACAAATGCAGCTCCATTGGGGCAGGGCTTTGCCACAACCCCCCCCCCCCCCTTGTGGCATATGGTGGTACCATCCAAATTACAGCCACCTGTCCTGAGCTGAAGTGCTCATGGATTGCTGGTGATCCATCCAGAGCAGTGCCTGCAGCTGGTCAGGGCTCTGATTCTGCAAGAAAATGAGTTAAAGGGTCATATGGCAAGCTGGCTCACGATGTACAGTGGAGCAGCTGCCAGATCACCTCCCCCTCCAAACCACAGACATGCCTTGTCCTCTGCTGAGGGAGGGAAACAGGCAAATCCCCCCCCCCCGATATCTCCCAGGAAACTTTCCTGGAATCTTTTCCCCTGGCATGTCCAGGGCCATGGAACTGTGTGGCTTGTGTTGTCCCTGCACAAACTCAATGTTGGGATTGAGTGCTGGAGGCGCTGTCATGGCACCCAGTCTCAAGAGAGCGGAAGGGGGCGATCGGGTTTGGGATCCTCGCCCCTGCTTACCTGCCTCTGTGTGGTTGCCCCTTTGGGTCAAGCCTCCAAAGGTGGGGGTATCTGTTAGGGATCTGAAATGGGAGAGGTCAGTCACAGAGTATGGACTTTGCTCTCCTACTTGGGTGTTAGTGCTAAGTGCATGCCCTGTAGTGCTAAGTGCCCTCTCTGTGCTTTTCCTACCACCAAAGTGCCTTGCTGATTTCTCTACGTCCACATGGCATGGAGTTCTGAGATAGAGTCCTTTACTGTGTGCTCCAGCTACCAAGTTGTAAGGTCACCTGGCTGAAGTTTTCGTAGGGTGGGGGGCTGTAGTTGAGTGCTGTGGAGGGGGCCTGGATGCCTTGGGGAGGGAGGTGATTGGCCAAGCCTGTAGTCAGCATCCAGAGCTCCTCTGAGCCTAATTGGCAAGGCTGCAGCGACAGGGGGATGACTTTAGTGTTCCGTTCAATTGGCGCCTATGGGCCACGCCATTTTTTTTTTGTTGTTGTTGGTGTAACTCTCCACCTCTGGCACGGGGCGTTCCCAGTCTGAAAGGTCTCAGGAGCCAACTACTCCTGGCCATGACCCCCAAACCACCCCCAACCACACCAGTTCAGGGGCCTACGCCTCAGTTGTGCCAATGGGCAGCTGCTACAGCCCTTTGCCTGTGCCCAAGAGCAGTGGGGTGGGGCTGGGGGCCTGCACCATCATAACTGGCCCTGACACTAGCATGCCTCGGACAGACACCAATGCAAAAGATGGCTCCTTGAGCGCCTCTCCCTCCCCGGATTGCACTGTCTGTCTGATATCGCCTTCTTTCTATTTAAAATATGTATATAACAAGGTCTCTCCTGCAGAAATGCCCATAGGATGGTTTCCAATACAACCAATAAATAGAACAATAAAACCATAAAATAGAAAATCTGAATGGAAAACATTTAAACAGTAGATCCCACTGTAGATCAATGCACTGTCCACAATGGCAGGCTCAAGACGCCAACCTCCAGGGGGATAGGGGGGGTGTCACATAGCTAGTCCCAATAATTACTAGACTGCATAACTTGGAATTAGTAATGAAGGTACCTCTGTGATATAGCCCTTTAACAGTTCATGCAAAGGCTGACTGAGTTTTGTATTACAATACATAGATAGTTCTGGAAAAAATAATTTTCTATCTCAAAGCCATGGGGGATTTCCCCCTGCACAAACTGATGTGCTCTCAGGATTGATTCTTATGACTCTTTGAGTGGGATGAAATGTGGGTTGCTTCGATCTACTTTTCATTTAATCTAATGCAACTACATGTCTACATTTAGAAGCTTTGGAGTGGCACGTGGAGCATGCAGCAAGTGAGTTCTTCTTACAGTGCTGACTCATATGTTACATAAGCAGTGGGAGCCACTCCCCTGGGATCAATAGACCAATGGTCAGACTCAGTGTTCGTGTATCCATCTGAATAAGGCCCATTGCTTAACTGGGTTTAAATTCCATGGAAGCCGTGCATAAGCAAGAAGCCTCTCTTTTGCCACGTTTCTCACTCCTGTTCTAAAGGAACTGCACTTTAGATTTTAACACCTGGCACAAGGGGAAGCATCACAAATGCATACAACTCTCAAGAACTGTTTAAACAAAAAGACAACACTTCCTAGGCAAGTTGGAATACAGCACTGAGATCAGGGAATATTGAAAAATTGACCATTTTATTCAAATAGTTAAGAAAATACACTCACACAATCAGAGTAAAACTGAACACTAATGTAATCAGCATCAAGCTCTAGATGTCCTTGATAAAGTAAATATTCCCAAAGCCCATGCACTCAATGCATAATGTGCAAACTCAAAAGAGAAGTTGGAGGGAGGGGAAGAGTTCAAGAAGCCCATGAGGAAAGTGCTGGGTTAGACTACGTATTCTGAATGGGGAGGTTCCTCTAGGAAAAATGATAGTGTCTGAGTACCTGATAGTCTTCGGACCTGGACCAATCAGGAAGCTTGAAGTTGCCTGAGGAAAACTTGCCAGGGCCGGGTGAGCAGCTTAGCAAAAGTCCCAATAAAATCCCAAAGGAAAAGATCCAGTCAGGTCTGCAGGGTGTAATACATGAAAGTGGCCATGAGAGGCATGATGAGCATGGGAAAGGAATTTAAAAGTTCAAGAGTACACAACAGAACAGGAGCACGTCAAAATCTAATTATTGAGCACATGTTAGGGGAACCAGGGCAACTCTGATATACCAAAGCCTCCTCTGCCCTGGGGCTTGGATATCCTGAGTGGGGAAACTCAGCTGGTCTGAGGAAAGAAAGAACCAATCCACCAGCAGTACCTTGTCTCTTTCCTTGTACCCCAAAAGTAACCTGGCCCTGAATTTTGTACCCCAAATTTGGTATCAATGGCCTCTCTCAAGAGGTATCATGACAAAATTGAAACACTTGGAACTGCCACACTGAAAGCCAGATTTATTTCAAACTGTAATTACTGTCGCGGCAGAGGGCCTTCACCCACAACACGGAAAAGAGTGATACCAAGAGAATTTGAGTCCTAGTTAACATGTGTTTACTTCCTCCTTTTCAAGCTGAGCCATTTACAAAACTGCAATATGCATATTCCTAATTAACGTGTACTATATTTATGCCTATTTATAAAATATGTAGGGAATCTAAACTCCAAAAACATTCATTAAAACCAAATATTGGATTTACTAATATAAATCAGTTCTGCTCTTTAAGGTAACACTACTAAAAAAGACAAAAAACACAATCTGTGTAAAATTAGATCAAGATGAGTAGCTGTGTTAGTCTGTCTGTAGCTGTAGAAAAAAGCAAGAGTCCAGTAGCATCTTAAAGACTAACAAAATTTGTGGCAGGGTAGGAGCTTTTGTGAGTCACTGCTCAGTCCTTCAGATATTTTCAGATATCTGCCACAGATTTTGTTAGTGTTTAAGGTACTACTAGACTCTTGCTATTTTCTACTGTGTAAAAGCAGAACATTATCTTTAGAAGATGTGTTTGTCCAACCAAAGCATTTGTGTAGTAATGCACTAAAGGGTACTAAAGGACACTAGAGTGGTGAAGGCTCTATCTGAGAATGGATGGCTACCATAATGCCGAAGAGATGAGAGAAAGCAGCATGGTTTTTAAGCCTCCATTTTGATTGGCCTCTCTTTCTTTGTCTTTTCATCTTGGTTCTGAGGCCATCTTCTCTCTGCCAGTTAAGTGGAAATGGGAGTTACAAGCTATCGCCACAACATACTGAGAGTCTGCAAAGAAGTAGCAGAATTACCCATGCCTGATTGCATCAGCGTGCTCACTGGAAAGCAATGGCAACCGCAGAGAGAACCAGACCCACCTGAAAATGGGGCTAGCCAATCATTAATCAAAATGGCTCTGCAATTAATCAATGCACATTTTGAGATAAAATCCTTCATTAGATTAACTTTCCTTTCCATAGACATTGCCCAAGGAGTAGAAACTGCTGTCCACTGTGCAAAATCATTGTCATCCCAATCAGTAATCCCTGAGTTAGTGGATGTTCAGAAGCTGTACAGAACAGAAAATGTTTCCAACCGGTCTTCAGAGAAAACACCGGCTAATACATCTCCTTTGCAACCACAGCGTACCTACCATTGCTATTGGTGTGGTAATCCTAGCCACAAAGCAGATTTTACTGGATGCCCTGCAAGGACAGTAACATTCAAGAAGTGCAATAAAAAGACTATTTTGCTAGAGTCTGTAAGTCTGCAGTTAACAGTGTTTCAGAAATAGCCACTGAGGACAATATGGATACTGATCCTTCTGACCACATTCTCAGTGTTAACCAAGTGTCAATGACCATGAGATCAGGATGCTGGCAGATTCTGGCTCCTCATATATTATAATTCCTCATCAACCCTATTTGCTGCTAACTGCCCATCTCTGTATTCTTCATATATATGCCAAGGAGGATGTGGTGGGTCTCCCATGGCTAGTCTTCAGTTCAAAGGCTGTAAGGCTCATGGGAATATATAGGTAGTGTTTCCATACTAGGCTGGAATAATCCAAGAGATCTTCAAATTATTCTGGTCCCTAATAGGACCCTAATAGTACAGAACCTGTCTTGCAAACTATGGAAATTGATGTTAAGAATCCTGCCTTGTGTTGTCTCCTTGCTTGCATTAAGCTACAAAACAAATTGGCAGCTGCTCATGTCCACCCTGTCTGGGATGTAGGCAGTTACTTCTGGTGGTGCTGACAGGTCCTCCTGGATGTGGCAGAGTGGGGCCAGTTGGGGGAGGCAGTTATTTGGGGGTCCCTTTGCCCAAGTCCCAGAATTACTCCTGGCTAGGGGACTGTTTTGCTAAGGCTGTGAATAACTCTGCCAATATCTGCTGCCTGCTTAGTAACCAATTAGATGCTACGGCTGTTAATTCCATTGTTTGCATGGCAGGACCCCAAAGTTTTCTTCTGGCAGGGCTTTCAGGCCTTAACATCCACTTGACAGGTAGACATCCAACAGGCTTTTCAATGTCATTATACCTCTATGTGAGAGAAGCTGTAAACAGGAGTTAGGTGCTTGCAAGGTGTAAATTGCCTCCTGAACCCTTGAGGTGAGGTTCATTTTGCAGCATCCTGCTGAAAATGCATCAGACCTCCATTGGATTAGCGAATCCTCCCTCTGCAGAACTCTAAAGTACTGTGCCATAAACCTTGTGTTGTAGCACTGCCATGGTGCGAGGACTACAGAAGGCTGTCTGGCAGGTGAAAGGCTTCTGCTTTGTTTACTAAAATTCCACAGTCCTTTGACCCCCACTGCAGTGCTGAAGAAGATTACCAAAGTACTACAAGCCTTAGAACACAACATCCCCCACCCCAAACAAGTTTGTACAACCTCAAAAAAAAAAAAGACAGCAGTGAGGAGGGGAAAGAGGGTGAAATTTCTCCTTACTGCCTCTTGCGTGAGCAGAGTGCTGCTGATGGGTGAAAAGGGCAGTGATTTCACCCCTTTCCTGCTGTAGCCTCCTGACCCACAAGGGTGTTATTCCACAAGTGCCATGACCCTGGGAATACTCTTCCCTGAGGTTTAGAAATGGCTGCTGGTGGAGGGGAAAACTGGGCAGACTGGCGATCCATGCACAGTCCTTGCTCTGATATGCAGCCTTTAAAAGCATCTGCATTTGCCCACTTGCTGACAGCCATTAGCGTATGCATATTTGCTCAGAAGTAAGTCCCAGTGTACTGAGCAGTGCAAACAAAAATGAAAGACTACCATACTACCATACTAAACAAGGACCGATATATTCACAAGGTTTGGAAGATACAGAGCAAAACATGTCCATCCACCAACACCAGTTCTTCCTTTGTCCTTTAGATAGAAAGTAGCAAATGGCTGCTGTTCAAAGTAGTATCTATGTTGCTCAGTATTGTAAAGATGTCCTTGCATACTTCCCAAAAAATGCAGCAAGATCAAACAAGTCTCACTGTATTCACTGAGGACTCCACTCAGGGTATCATTTACATTTTTGGTATAGCTATTGGAGAAAGACAAGTGTGTTCTTTTGGAAGAGATTTTTCATTTTGGAAAGAAGCACCTCTGATGGCACCTAAGTACAAACCTTCAAATACAAGAATGAATACATGGTAACATAATCTATGTTAAGCACTAGGAGGCACTCAGGCCATGCTGAGGGCCAAAATAGGCATTATGGCCTATTTTGCATGGGTGTTTTCCCTTGCTCTAACTGTGCACGTCCATCGAGTTTTCGTAGCTGTTCTGCTTGATTTTCCTCCCTTCAGTGTTCGGTTTGCTTTCTGGTTGCTGTTTCCTGGGTTTTCTGAGAGTGCTTTTGTGCCGATTTTTCCCTTGCTTCACTTCTAAGCCAAAGGTAATTCAAAAGCATACAGATTCCCTCAGAGTCCCCCCACCCTTTTTCTGCCCCTCGAAGGTCACTCCCTGCCCACATCAAAATTGTTCCACCATTTCCCCTCAATTTTTAATTTTTAATTTTTTGACATGAGTCTAGCAATATAAGACTATCAATAGTCTCGAATCGTGGAATTAAAAAAAAAGGATGGGAGGAAATTTAAAAGAAACTGCATGAGATTTAGTTCCCTGCTGGTATTGAATTGAAAGGGGGATCAGAGAGGAGGCAAACAGCAGCATCCCCAGTGCAAAATAGATTAATAAAAGGATTTCAGAGCTGCATGCAAACAAAATAAAGGGGTGGAATTGTCAGCATGGAATGAAATTGACATGAGATGTACAGAAAGAGAGATACTGGGATGGGAAGCCTAAAGGTTTGAAAACATTTTCCCCTTTAATGTCTTAGTGAACAAAGTGGGGGGGGAGGGCATTTTAGCAGTCTCTAGAAGCCTAACATTAAAATGGCAGCTGAGCCATATTAAACTTCTGCAAACCACCAAACTTAAAAATCGCTTGGGATCAATCCATTTGGAGGAAGAGCCAGCCTTGGCCGGAAGGGTGAGATAAAAATCTAACCAAATAAATAAATAAATAAATAAATAAATAAATAAATAAATAGATAAATAAGAGTGCAATCCACACAAGACAGGCTTTAAAAAACTGCCAAGATCACAACCATTAGAGAATCACAAAGAGGAAACCATGCAAATTTGCATGAAAGGGCAGGAAATTGGCATTATTATGCTGCTGTGCTAGGGCATTGGTGAAAATACCCCCCCCCCCCATTTTTTCAATTTTTTCTAAAAAGCTCTCCAGAGCATCTGCCAGAGGATTCCTCTGCCATACAAATTGCAGCCCTGTGCAAAGTGTGGCAGAGTTGCAGCCGACTTTGCACAGGTGCGCGCACACACACACACGTTGTCAATGATCACAGCTTGCAACACCAGTGTCAGTGGGTTCTACCATCCATTCTGTACACTCAACATTTTCTTCGATATTATGTGATCATGTGACTCACATTTTTCGCAGTGGCTGATAACACAGCAGAGAATCCCCTAGTGCTTTGCAGTGTGAGAAACAGTGCTTTGAGCTGCTTGTCAGTTTCAAAAAAAAAGTCTTGTCAGTTTCAGTATCAGTTTATCCCCCTTTGCTTGTGTTCCTTTCTGTGCCCTTTCATTCAGTGAATGAATACTACAATGCATGCACAAAACCTGAACCATGAGGGTTTACACAGAAGGCGCTTGCTGGACACTACTGCACAGCTGCGATAGGGCAATTGCATAATTTTTTAAAAAACATTCGACACTATCCCCCATATGTCGCAAATGATGTTCCACCCTGATTTAGATAAGTGTGTTAATTGTAGCTGCTGAATGAATATATTGAAGGAAAAAGAACAGTGCATAAGGCGGGTACAGAATCCACAGTCACGATTAAAGCTTTACTGCTCTGAACATCTGCAGTAAGATGTGTGTGCGTAACAGGCCTACATCTGCAACAAGTTGGACTGAGATTCACCAACCCATTTTACAGACAGATGTAAGGTAGGGGAATTAATGTTTCCAAGTGCTTCAAGGCCCAGTTCATGGCACAGAGGGATGAGGAGTTTCAGCAGACTATGGCATGTGGAAGCCCACAACAGGGCAAATAGAGCTCCTGCTCTCCTGTGCCATGCTCCTAAGCTGAATCAGGCCTCAGAACCTTTTGGAATGTTAGTTCCCTGATGTCACATCTCTCTGCAAAAAATGTAATGTCTAGTTAGCAGCAGATGTAATGTCTAGTTAGGCCCTGAGTGAAGCATTAGGATGTGAATAAGGAATCCACAGGGAGTCATCAAGTTAAACCTCAAAACAGGGCTGGGAGGAGCTGGGGGACAAGAACTTTGAATGAGCTTAGCAGTTGCAAAGGAGGACTTCTGAGTCATAAACCATTTTACAGAACAAAGAAATTTTGGTAGGTAAAGTTGATGTGCAGGAATCCTGTCCTCCATTATTCTGGTCTTTAGCTGGTGGGTTGGGACACATGAATGCATCATTTGTGGGGCCATAACTGTAGCAGCTGCACTGTTTCCTTCATTATGTTTGCTTTTAAAGGATAGCAAGGAGCAAAAGGAGTTTCATTGATACATAGAAAAGGAAATTTCAGTATTTTTCTTTTCACAACACACTACCAAAATGTCATCTCTTGTACGATCATTACAGACTTGGGAATTTCCCCTTATATCTAAACATCCTAGAGGAAAAAAAGCAGAAAGGTGCACATGTCTGATTAAAAGATAGTCCCTTTTTGCAGCTTAGAAGCTGAAGGCGGCCAGATATAGTATCTGATCTCTAGCAATACACAGATATCTTCAAGGGTAGGGTTGCCATGGTTTTCCTCCAGATTCAGTAGAGGACTAGGTAACTGTCCTCATGTGTCTTTAACAACAAACTGATGGAAATAAATTAGCAATGCAATTCAAAGCGGAGTTACCCCCTTCTAAAGCCCTAAAAGACAATGGCCGTAGAAAGGTGCAACTGTTTTTAGGATTGCGCTGAAAGTGGTTGAATCACTTCCCATCACTTTATTTCTGCACAAAGGAAATTCAACCTGTGTAATTTCTGCCCATTAGGCTGCTGCTAAAGAGCAGCAAAAAGGAAACCAGCCTCCCACAACTAAGGAAAGATATTCCAAAATATTAAAACAAAAAGACCTATAGCAATAAAGAAGGAAGGCATCTATGCATAGTTTATTCGTTAATTTATTTACAGAATGTTCTGCTTTTCAATGGAAAATGTCAAAACAGTGTACAGAGTGAAACTGTTTTTCAAGATTTAAAATTTCAAGAACAAAACAGAACCCAAATATTAAAGCAGCAGCTGAAAATCATATTAACAGGCACAGCTAAGAACCAGGACACAAAAGATATTAAGGGAGAAGATCAACAGAATCAAATGGTCACAGGCTCATTTCCCTTGGCCATGAAATAGACATGTATTTTCTCATTCACAAAAGGCCAGCAGAGATGAGGAGGCCAAGCCCAGGGAACTGCAAATGGCCACGGCCACGGCCATTACAGAGAAAGTCCTGTTTCTTGAAGAAGCTATTTTTCAGGCCCTGGCACCAATGCTCCCTCTAAGCTGTGGAGTCTTGTGAGCAAAAATTCTACTCTGTGAGCTACTGGTATTAAAGTTGTGAGCGAGCAATTTGGCTACTGCATAAATTAGTCTGCTCTGGAGCCATCCTTCCTGAGCTAAGACAAAAGTGTGTGAGCCGGAGGCTAAAAAACTGTGAGCTAGCTCACACTAACTCAGCTTAGAAGGAACACGGTGGCACCTCTGGGCCTGTTCCACAGGGGTAGGCGCCTCCAGGGCTTGATTTTTCTACCAGACTGGAGATGCAGCCAAGGCCTCAGAAACAGGAGGAGGGAGGTTTCAAACACCTGTTCCTCTCTCTCCCACCCGCTGGCTCTCTTCTTGGGTCGGTTCCCTCTCTCTCTGGATCTGCCACTGAGCCCTAAGAGAGCCATGCACTCTTCCTCCCCGGCCTGTGTGCTTCTTCCCATTTAAATCAAGAGCCCTTGGCCACCTCCCCACTGCTGCAGCAAATCCATTCCCTTCCTCAAAAGGCAGGGGTGGACTCCCTCAGGTAGCACAATAGCTGCTGCTTTGGCTTGGCCTGCTCCCCTGTCGCCTCAGTGTTGGGTATTGCCAGCGCCTTGCCTGGTCTTGCCTCCCTTTGTCACTGATAGGATGCCTCTGCCCACCACCTTCACTGCAGTCCCTCCTACCACCTTTCCTGTCAGCTCAAGGGGTCCTCAGCCGTGGGCCCAGCCTCCAGCCACCCCATGCCAGCCCTCTCCCTGGCCATCCCCCCTCCACCCCCCAACTTTATTGGCTCCTGGCCTGGCCGTGCCTTGCCCGCCACCTTGGTGATTGAGACAGTCTTGTGTCCAGCAGCATTCCCAGCTCTCACCCCAGCCAGTAAGGTGAGGGATGTTGCCAAGTCAGGGGTGCTCGCTGGCGAAGGGATGGGGTTTTTGCCGGTTCAGGGGGGCTGGCAGTTGGGGCAATGGGCCCCGATCTCTGCATGATTGGCATCTGATTCTGCAAGATGTTCCAAAAGTATACCATAGTCCAGTGCATTACAGTCACTGAGAAGTCTTAGAGAACGGGGCCATCCTGCTCTGTTTCCCTCCTGATATAGGTCACTGACCAAGATAACCAAGGCATCTTTGTTCCAGCACAGAAATACAGGCTGCAATGGATCTAGATCAGAGATGTCGAACTCATTTGTTATGAGGACCGGATCTGACATAAATGTCACTTTGTTGGGCTGGGCCATGCATGCCATAAAATGTAATTCCATGTACAGAAGATATAAACTTAATAAAGGATACAAGCAAACCCAATTAATGACATTATTTTTCACTCAAAATACACACATGCTTAAAACAGTAACATTCTTACTATATTTTCTTAAAGTCCCTTAAAGTATTTCCCACCTTCCCGCTTCCACTGCCCATTATGCTTTAGCACTGGGACAGGGTATAGGGACATAATGCGCAGCCTCTGTCATCTGGCAATAAAGGTAATGATGACCAGTTGCTTGTGGGCTGAATAAGAGCCTGGACTGTATGTTTGACACCCCTGATCTAGATATTCAGCTGCATCCATAAGTGTCTGGAATTTTGGATTTCATATTTCCACCTTCTCGATCATCTTGATCAAAGATGGCAGACTGGAAACTGGACGACGGTGTGCCTGGGGGAAAATATAAACAAACTTCAGGCATTTTCATAAAATATGCTGAAATGTATAAAATTGGCGGAAGGTTAGCATGAAAGTAAAGTATCTATATTTTGTGTGACTATGGTATGCCTTTACAAAACATTAGCCCCACTTTCCAATAGGAAATAATAATGCAACAACTTGCATAGATTAATGTTGACACAGGTCCTTTCCGCACTTCGATCTCACCCCTGGTTTTATCAGAGTTCAACTCATGAACACAATACCTTGCATTTATCGCTGGTTATAACAGCAACCGTTTATCCCGGGACAAGTGTGGGGCAAAACGGGGTAACCACAATGTAATGGGGAAACAAAAAAATACCCCAAGAAAATTACAGGGGTGAACTCAAGTGTAGTGTAGGATGTAAAAATACCCCGAGATAATTACAGGGGTGAACTCACATGTAGTGTAGAATGTAAGTTCGGGGACAGGGATGAACCAGGATTTAAGGTCTAGTGCGGTAAGGACCTTATAACTCTGGGGGCTGATGTGAGGCTTCTGCTCAAAGTAGTCAAGGATCAGATCTTTGTTGATGAAACACAGTTCTTTATTTCCAGATTCTACATTGGTACAGGTCCTCGGATTATTGTCAGAGATAACGTATACAATAGAAGCAGGTCTAATATACCCCCCCGTACAATTTGAATTGCCCATAGGTAACCAATCAACAGGGGGAAAAAACCGCGGGCAAAAGGTTCCCTGGCCGTTTGCTTCCCACAGGAAAGAAGGTGAGGTGTGAAGCAGTAAATTTCCCTTCCCTTCCCAAACCTCTCAGATGTAACCATCTTCACATAACAAACGCTTTCCCCAAGGCTTTCGCACGTTGATAAGAACTGGTCTCTGTCCTCCCAGCAGGAAGGAAAGGAATGCGGAGGCAGGAGAGTGAGAGGCCCATTGTTCTCATGCTTTGAAGTCGCCACTCTCCCGGGCAAACAGTTACATAGACCAGACCTGGTCAGGGCCATAAATCCGGGGTCAAAGAATATACACTCACAGTGGTCAAGCTAATAAGCAATAGGTATGATTACACAGTTAATACAGAAAGAGGTTTGCAAAGCATAGCAAAGTCAGGTTACAATATATAGCACAAATTCTCAGAAACCCTTGTCAGAATCTGCAGATTCTGACACACTGCCACCTGAAAAATCAATCTACCCCGGCTTATCTGGAAATTTCTTATGAAAAGCTTTAACTAATTTAGGAGCATGAACATTTTCAGAACGAACCCATTCATTCAGTTCTGGACCAAAATCTACCCACTTGACAAGATATAGCAAGCGGCCCCTACGCATTTTTGAATCAAGGATCTCAGAAATTTCAAAATGGGATGCCCCCTCCTTCATCAGTGGAGGAGGAGTCAAAGGAGTTGGATGCCATGCATTCGGCCCAGGTTTCTTCTTCAGCAAGCTGAAATGAAAAACAGGGTGTACAGAACTCAGTGACTTAGGCAATTCCAGCTCAAAAGACACATCAGAAATCTTTTGTAACACTCTGTAGGGGCCGACATACTTCCACCCCAGCTTTCTGCTGGGTTGCAATCCATGTATATTTTTCGTGGACAAATAGACCGAGTCCCCTGGTTGTAGGTCCCAGCCCTCAGCCCTGCCACGATCCACATACTTTTTGTAATCCTCTTTAGCTTTGTCCAGAGTCTTAGCAATCAGCGGCCATGAGTCTTGTAAATTTGCCCACCAACGTTTAAAGTCCGAGGGGGGGGTGTCTGGTGTTTCTTCCAAGGTCGGTAGGGGTTTTCCTTCGAAGCCTCCCACCGCCATGAAAGGGGATACACCTGTAGATGAATGAATAGCATTGTTATAGCTATATTCCGCAAACGGCAGTAACTCCACCCAATTGTCCTGGTGGTAGTTAGTGTAACATCTTAGGAACTGCTCCAGGATCTGATTAGTTCGCTCGGATTGGCCATCGGTCTCTGGGTGGTAACCCGAGCTCAGGGCTGGTTCAATGTCCATCAAACCCAAAAGCTCCCGCCAGAAGTTGGCAACGAACTGACTGCCCCGATCAGATACCACACGCCTGGGAAAAGCGTGTAACTTGATCACGTGGTTGAAGAATGCTTTAGCCAGCCCCTTGGCGGTGGGTAACTGCTTAAACGGGGTAAAATGGGCTTGCTTTGAAAACATGTCTACCACCACAAAGATCTGATCTCTGACAATCTGTGAGGCTTCTGCTCAAAGTAGTCAAGGATCAGATCTTTGTTGATGAAACACAGTTCTTTATTTCCAGATTCTACATTGGTACAGGTCCTCGGATTATTGTCAGAGATAACGTATACAATAGAAGCAGGTCTAATATACCCTCCCGTACAATTTGAATTGCCCATAGGTAACCAATCAACAGGGGGGGAAAACCGCGGGCAAAAGGTTCCCTGGCCGTTTGCTTCCCACAGGAAAGAAGGTGAGGTGTGAAGCAGTAAATTTCCCTTCCCTTCCCAAACCTCTCAGATGTAACCATCTTCACATAACAAACGCTTTCCCCAAGGCTTTCGCACGTTGATAAGAACTGGTCTCTGTCCTCCCAGCAGGAAGGAAAGGAATGCGGAGGCAGGAGGGTGAGAGGCCCATTGTTCTCATGCTTTGAAGTCACCACTCTCCCGGGCAAACAGTTACATAGACCGGACCTGGTCAGGGCCATAAATCCGGGGTCAAAGAATATACACTCACAGTGGTTAAGCTAATAAGCAATAGGTATGATTACACAGTTAATACAGAAAGAGGTTTGCAAAGCATAGCAAAGTCAGGTTACAATATATAGCACGAATTCTCAGAAACCCTTGTCAGAATCTGCAGATTCTGACAGCTGAACCCTTTCAGTCTGATTAAGGTGGGTGACAGATCAAGAAGGAATGATAGGTGGGAAAGACCATGCACCAACTTGACAAACACTGCCATCTAGAGATCAAGTCCAATATTCAATATGAATGGCAGAGGCAATGGTTGATTTCACACCAGTTGCTCTGGGCTCACGTTTTGCTCTGGAGTATCGCCCTGCTGCACCGGAGTTTCCCTGGAGCAAACAAATCCTGTTTTCAGAGGATTTTCCTGTTTGCTCCGGGGGAGAACCCAAAATGAAAACACACCCACTCGCCCGCCTTTCATCAGGGCCGCCCCATTGTGGGAGTTTTTAATTTTTTTTGGAGAAAACCCTTCATCACGCTATATCGAAAGAGCTGAGGTTCCAAGTGGGAAAATGAAGAAAATACTCTGGAGGAAACTGGGAGGGGAAATTCCAGAGAGAATGAGAGGCAACTGGCCAGTGTGAAATCGGCCAATGAGTGGAATCGGGACTTCTCCAATTCTGATGAGTATCTCAAGGACCAAATAAATGTATAGCATACATTGTTAATAAGAACACTCAACAAAATTCCATTCGGTTTGTCATCCACAGCCTATGTTTGTTGCTGAAACTTCTGACAAGAATCGCTTACTTAACATCCTTTACATCCTGCCCAGCCCCGCCCCCAACATTCTGCCATATTTTAGAGTGACCAGTAATATAAGCCCCAAGACAGGTGTGCAGATAGAGAGTGTTTGATTCTCAATAGCTCCCGCCCTCCTTGACAAAACCAGCCCACCAGTCTCAGATTGGGTTGCCTGGGCTCCACCACCAGCAACTCTTGAAAAGAGCTCCAGAATTGAAAGGAAGAGGAAATTTTGACTCTTCTCCCTTCAACTGAAGGCAGTTTCAGAGGGGGAAGCCTGATATGCAGATATTCCTCGCGGCCTCAGTGCTCTGAGTGTTCAGATGGGGGACTAATGGGCAGGACAAGTTATAGAGAAGTATGCCATTCCTATAGCTTTTTCTGCCTGAGTCAGTGGCCTCACAGATGAATGGAAACGGAGCCAGAGGTTCGCCAACAGAGCCTGCCAGCCTTGGTATCTGTTTCTCACAAAGCTTCTTCAAGGCAGAACAGAACAAAGTCCTATGTATCCATCTCAAGCCGTATCCCACAGAACAGTCAACAATAACACTCCAGAAATACTCATAAGACAATTACAGGCACCACGAAGAATCTCCAGGTATTTCCAAATATGGAGCTGGTAACCCTGAGCCAGTAAGCACCATTCAGTTTCTTAGTTAGTTACTTATAATATAACTACAAGATTCAAGAACAGAAGAACTGACTTTGGGGCAGATCTCAAGCCATATCACACAGAACAGTCAACAATAACACTCCATAAATACTCATAAAACAATTACAGGAACCCCAAAAAATCTCTGGGATGGAGGGAAAGTAGTAGGTAGGAGGAAACCACCGCTATTCTACCTGTCAAATGTTTGCAGGAAGTTAACTAATCAATAATTCTTCCCTGTTTTAATGGCTGCATTTGGCCTTCTGACTGTGGCTCTATGTTATTTTTACTGGTCACTAATTTGCTTCCGTGAGTTTTTACTGATGTTTTAAGATTGTCTGTTGTTGTTTAGTAATCTGTGCCTTGCCTATTAAGTGGCATCAGCATTAGTTAATTTTTTTTAAAGAAAATAAATGTCTCATGCAATGTGAGCAAAAAATACAGTCACCATTGTAGAGTAATTTAAAACACCGAAAACAACATGCCTTACTAATGGCGATGGCAGCCTTTGGAGATTGAAAACTGATGGGTTTCCTGATAACACAGGAGTGCTAAGAGTCTTCTGAAACTATATTCATGAAAATGGATACCCACCCTTTATAGACTACAATTTTAACATTCAGTGTTAAAAGCCTAACCTGCAGAAAACAGTAGATAATACAAAACATTAAAAATTTCCCAATACTGGAAAACAGCCATAATTATAATGGAAAGGAAGAAACAAAATTTGCAACAATTAACTTCTAATCATTATTTACAAAGCAGACGAAATCATAATCACAGGCATGTTTGTACAGAGGGAAACTGAAATGTGTCACTGGTAAAAAAGAATTGTCATGATCAATAAACACAACACAAATGATAGCTGAATAAGTTTGCAGTGTGCATTATCGGAGCTAACTATGTGAGCTGCAAATCAGACCTAAACTTACATAAATACTTTTGGGTTATGCTTACAAAAGATGATCAGTTCAGAAATATTTGGAAGCACCAAATAGTGTTCTATTCAGAGAAGTAATGAATGATTCCAAATGCAAATTTTATAGTTCTGGATATTTAGCATAATTCCTGCTATTCGGTGTCCCATTGATTCCTATAGAAAACAAGTGAGGCCTCGTGCAAGAGGAGGATAGTGACACTTGTACCCCAAACAGCTTGGCCTGGATTCTTGAGAAAGGAAACTGAGAGACTCTTCCGACAGCCTGGCACTAAGGGTGATGTGGGCAGAGTGCTCAGTGTCCCCTGACTGGTGTTGCCATATTCTTGCCAAGGGAGGGGAACAGGGCGAGAGCACAGCCTGTGAATGATGTAAGTTTGCACTTATGAAAATCCTGAAGCAGGTACAGACACCAGAAAGTACATTGGCCCTTTCCAGCTGAAGGATCATTGCTTATATAATTTCCCTGCAGTACTCTGACCACTTACGCTGAATGCTGGGACAGTTGTCTCTGTCTTCCTTTCTACATTTGATTCCCTCTCTAGTCCTTAGAGTATATTAGGAATAAAATACATTAACTAGGTTGTAGATTAATAGTGAACATTTATATTAAGTTTCGGACTCCTTTGGGGTGTTACCAGTTTGTTAGACAGACAGATTTAGATTAGATTTAGACAAGAGGCGGGACCCGCGATACTCGCGGAGGGGAGAAGGAGCTTCACAGAGCAGAGGCAGCAGCCGCAGGTTAGTATTCTCCCTCACCCTACCCCTGGACCCGCCAATCCTTCTCCCCCCCCCCCCCCGACGGTGAGGCCTGAGGCTTCTAGCTGCCAGGCCCACCAATTCCCCCCACACATGGGCACCAGCAAGGCCTGAGTGGCTCTTGCCAGGCCCGCCACTTCTCTCCCCCCCCACGGGCACCGGCAAGGCCTGAGCAGCTCTCACCAGGCCCACCACTTCTCTCCTCACCCACAGACACCGGTGAGTCCTGAGCGGCTCTTGCCAGGCCCGCCACTTCTCCCCCCCCCCCCATGGGCACTGGCGAGGCCTGAGTGGCTCTCAGCTTCCAGGCCTACCGATTTTACCCCCTCCCCCTGGCACCGGCGGCGAGGCCTGAGTGGCTCTCCACCACTGGGCCGCCGATTTACCACCCCCACCCCCAGCACCGGTGGCAAGGCTGGACATATTTTTGGTCCTACTAAAAAGGCAGGGCTCATTTCGTAGCAGGAGCTCCTCTGCATATTAGGCCACACACCCCTGATGTAGCCAATCCTCCAAGAGCTTACAGTAGCCCCTGTAAGAAGAGCTCTGTAAGCTCTTGGAGGATTGGCTACATCAGGGGTGTGTGGCCTAATATGCAAAGGAGTTCCTGCTATGAAATGAGCCCTGTAAAATGGTATGAACCTCAGATATTACTAAAGCCCCCAGTAGTTGATGAGTGTTTGTGTGTCTTCTGGGATAAGGTAATCCACAATTTCATTCATTCTTTTCAAAGGTAGATGACAGAAATTTTGTGTGTGTGTTTTCACAGCCACATGAATGAAATGGTGTCAGGCATCATCAGCTAATGACTCTGAATGACTGTTTTGTAAGATTTTAGAAGACTGGTAAAACAACCACATTTCTACTGGATGGGCACAATGTTTTTTTCTCAGATCAGTTTCTCAGTTTTTACAATAAGTCAGGGCCAAACATGGGCTGAGGACAGACTGGCAATCTAAAGCGGGGCAGGCACGCTTCGCAAACGGAGGAAAGGAGCACGTTCAGACATGCGCATCTGTCCGTCGGCTCCGTTGCGTACTTACCCGTCTCCCAGTCGCTTTCCTTCCGCTTTACCCGGACACCGGTTTTTCCCGGTGTTCAGGGGCCTTCCTCCGCATGCCTCCCGCTTCCAAACAGTGTGAACTGGAAGAAGCGGGAGGCATCCGGAGGAAGTGTGAACGCACCGGCAAAAAGTCATGCGCATATGCGCATGTGCACATGTGCGCATGTGCTCACATGCGAAAAACATCAAAGGAAAACAAAAAAAAGTGCAGCGGCGCGCGCAACCTGCGCGCGCTGGCTATGCGGCAGTCTGAACGCTCTGTGGCAGTCTGAACGCTCCGTATCGCCGCTGATCCGCATTGCTCTGGCCAGTGTGAACGGCCAGCTCCGTGGGTTTTTTCCCCCGCTCCAGTTCCCTCCGCTTTGCCTCCGCTTCAGATTGCCAGTCTGTCCTCAGCCATGGTAAGAGGTTGTTGTTGATGTTTCCTATAATGCAAAAACAGAGGAACAGCCATAGCTGAGTGGTAGAGCATCTACTTTGCATGAAGAAGGTCCCAGGTTTAATCCACAGCAGATCCAATTCAAAGGATCTGGTTGCAGGCACTGAGAAAGAACTCTGTTTGAGGCCCAGGGTTCCCTCTAAACTGTGTGTGAGCGGCTGCTCATTAACACAGGAAGCTTTGTTCAGCAGCAGCCTGGAGCCGAGCAGGGTCTTTCACTGCTCATTCCTCATTTTAAGATTACAGCAGTTATATTCTACTCAGGATGTGAATGGCTCTGCTCAGTAGGGAAGGAATATTAGAGGGAACATTGCCTGAGACCCTGGAGAGCCTTTAACCCTCACACCAGTACTGTTACAGTGAACACACATACATCCTGCTTGTACATGTGCATACCTGTTTGTAAGAAAAAGCCAATGTGTGTTCACTTTACAAATGAAAAATAGGACTAATAAATGTGGAGTTTGTATCACATGTTCAGCTGTATATGTATTGAATGTAACATGAGAATTACTCAATGCAAAGAACAATCACATGCATAGGTGTCAACTTCAGGGGGGCTGGGGAGCTGGAGCCCCCCCCCCAACTTTTCCAGGAAGTGCTGAGCCTCCCCCAGAGACAATGGCCTGTGATGTCTCTGACCCAGCCCCAGCACCCCCCCCCCCAGGAAACTGGAAAGTCTATGCTCTTGCATGGACTGTTTATGTGTTCACTGTAACTTGTGAACAGGGCTACTGTCACTCCAAACTGAGGGCCACAGAGGTGCTAGTTGTCCATGAAAGAGGCACCAGAGAGCCACATACTTGTCTCCCAGCCTCTTATCTGGTTTGACCCTCACAAACTATAATTGGGATTATAATTTTATCTATGGTTGAGAATAATCTTTAGAAGAGTGAGAATAAGTACAAAGGAATTCTGGTGAAGTTAACCTTTATTAACCCATTGTATGACAGTATCATTGCATTAAAAAAAAGGTTGAGCTACAAATAGTGAGACCACAGATGCTGGCAGATCATTCCTCTTCAGTAAAAAGCACACAGTCTTTTAGTGCATAATGAAATTGACCTGTGCCTCTACTTTCTTACTCCTTGAAGCCTCCCTACCTGCCAGGAATGAAGAGATGCTTGTGCAGTCAATTTTCCTAGAAAACTACAGTTATCAGCTATGCTATTGTGAATGTAAATTGTACTTATCTTGATTGCATTGGAATGTAAACATAATAATATCACAACATACGTTTCTGGCATTTCCTGGTCTTTTGATCCTGTTGTTTACCATTTTCTCCACCCATTATCATTTTTACATATGTCTGCCAACTGAGAATCCACCTCATGCATCTGATGAAGTGAGCACTAGTCTATGAAAGTTTGTGCCAAATTAAACATTTGTTAGTGTTTAAGGTGCCACCAGACTCCCTAGTTCTTTTAGCCACAATAGACCAAAACAGCTATCCATATGGAATTTCCTATCCATATTCCACCCAGCATCTTAAGATATATATTAGAAAAGGTATTTGTTGAGCTCTATGGGGGGTTTTTTTAGCTTCAACATATTCTCTATTGAGTATCACTGTGAGCCCATCTACTCCAAAATCCTGCCAGTGTTTATCTGACAGTGTATCACTAAATAGCATTACATTTAGCTGACACACAGTATAATAGAACCTCAAATTGTGGTAGGGCGAACCATTTCTTTTCTCTGCCAAGAACATTGCTTTTGAATCAAGGTCTTTTACCAACTCAAATGAAGAGATTAAATGTAGTTTGCCAGGATTTCAGCCCCTTTGAGAGTACTGCTTGAAAGAAGAATAGAAGCTTTGGGAGAGGTATCATTTTCATTTCATTTATCCTACCTAATCACAAAAAAGTTAATTTCTCCCATTGCTAAAAATTTCTCTTAATCTTGTCAATTACAGTCAGATGATTAAACTTCACTAAATAAGTAGTGTCGAAAGTGACACCGACTTTTAAATGTTTCCATGAATTCTGGATCTGTATCGTGGGGGGGGGGGAAGTTCTATAGAAGAAGCTGTTTAACCTGAAATAGGATATATACAGCTATAATTTCCAGTTAGTTATAACTGATCTTTAAACAGCATATAAATCCAAGACACTCTTTTTGTATCCCTGCAACTAAAAGCAATGGGGAAGTTATGTATAGAACAGTGTAGTTAACAAAATGTCCTTTTTGTACTGTGAATATTACCTATGGTGATGCCTGTAAAATGCCAAGGGGGAGTCTCAGGCCACAGATCCAAGCAGGCAGCCTCTGACACCTTTCTGCCCACTCCAGGAATCCATAACCACTACAGTCTTAGTAGATGGAGATCTGGGTTCAAAGGGTGGAGTGTCAATGCTGCCTAAACAGCTATGTAGACTTCTGTAGTAGCAGTGCTCAGCCAATCTGAATACCAGTGCTAGGAAACAACATCAGAGGAAGGCCTCAACCTGTTTGTTCGCCTTCCAAAGTAACTAGTTGGCTACTGTATGAAACAGGATGCTGGACTAGATGAACCACTAGTCTGGTCCTTCCACCAGGGTATCTTTTAGATTTTTTTTAAATCTTCAGAGAGAACTTATTTCCATCTAACACTTTCTGCACCCTGCTTTGTACTTGATCCTTTCCTTGTTTGACCACATTTGCCTCCATCCCTCTGGAATTTGTTGCTCTCTGGACTCGACCTGTGCCTGAATTGAATATGGGCTGGGTCTTCTCAACTGTTCTACTGATAAAAGAGGTAGGGTGGACACCTTTTGACCACCAAAAAAGGCTGTCAGGGATTGTTCCAAATATTGTGGGACCCATAAGGATAGGGTTGCCATCCTCCATGTGGGGCCTGGGGATCGCCCGCTTTTACACCTGATCTCCAGCTGACAGAGATCAGCTCCCCTGGAGAAAATGGCTGCTTTGAAGGGTGGACTCTATGGCATTGTACCATGCTGAGACCCCTCCCCTCCCCAAACCCCACTTTCTCCTGGCTCCACCCCCAAAGTCCCCAGGTATTTTCCAACCTGGACTTGGCAGCCCTACATAAGGACAAGATGCAGGCAGGTTTGAGACTGATGTGAAGAGCAGAACTGGGCAAGATCAAGTGAAAAAAATGTTAGGATTCAATCCACAGTCACTACCTCTGGATTTTGGATACCATTTAACTCAGAAGTTGACCCTGTGCTGGCACCATTAAGTTGGCAACAAAAAAAATAAAGAGCTGCACCAGTCACAGGAAATAAAAAATAAGGCCAAGACCGACAGTACAAAAACAGGTAAAATGCCCCCCAGAGAGCATTGTGCTCAGCAGATAAGAACTTACTGGTGATCCCTGGCCAAGAGACATCCAGCTGACCTGAACCAGGGCCAGGGTAGAAAACGCCCTGACCCCAACCTGGTGGAACTCTCTGGCAAATAACATCTGGGCCCTGTGGGATCTGATGCAATTCTGCAGGGTCTGTAAGGCAGAGATGTTCCACCAGGCGTTTGGCTGAGGACAGCAGCATCTGTCTGCACTCTTGTCCTCCTACCTCCCCACCAAGATAGTGTCATAATTAGTATTCTTAGTGTCATCTTATTAGGTTGCTATTATATTTTATTGTTTTTACTGCTAATTAATATATGTCTATTCAGTGCTGTACACCACCCTGAGCCCTGTTTTACAGGGACGGGCAGTTAAAAAAGCTAATTTAATAAATGAAATATATTTTATTACTCAACTAAATTTCCAAAAAATTCCCTAAGCTTCCTCAGGGGAATCTGTTCATCTTGCAGTAACTACTTTGGCCTTTTCTTTTTTTTATCACCATTAAGCTGGCAGCCATCTGGTCTCCAGAATCACAGCACTTAGGCCAGATAGTGCTACTAATCAAGGTACTGGATTTACATAGAATTGTGAAGTAATGTCTTTCTTTTTTTTATTCCATGGAGGAATATATCATATCGATATGTAAAATGCTGTTTCATGGGGAATGGAGAGAAACATTTAAAAACGGTCAGGCAGGCTCCATTAATTTCCTGACAATTAATTAATGATGTTAACAGATCTGGGAGTCATTCTAGGAAGATATCGACCCCCTCAGATATAGCCTTCTTGATCTGATGCCAAGTAAGTGGATGACTTTTACAATCAGCAATATCCAGCTGCACACCTGTAATATGTGCATCTGAGCATGAGGATCAGGACTATTTTTGGGCAGGAATGCACAGGCACGGAGTTCCGGCAGGCTTCCAAGCTGGCCACGCCAAACCCCCACCCCACCCCCGGGTTCCCCAGGCATCTCACAAACCGCAGGGTACCTGGGGAAGCCAAGCTGATCCAGGGAGGGAAGGCAGTTTAAACTGCCTCCCTTCCTCGAGTTCTCCAGGCACCCCACAAGCTGTGGGGCACCTGGGAAAGCTAATCCTGGGGGGGAGCTGTGCTGTCAGGGGTGTGACCTAATATGCTAATGTGTTCTTGCTGTTGGGTGTGGCCTATTATGCTAAGGAGTTCCTGCTGGGCGTTTTCTACACAAAAATCCCTGGGATTACTTAACCAGGCCAGAGAGATCCTTTAAGAGGAATCTGTTAACCCTCCAGACAACAGTCTTAGGCATTTTCTAGATGTCACACATACCTTTTCAAAGAAGCATTTGTAGCACATGAAAGCCAACAGAGTGCCTCTGCCATCTAAGCCTAGACAGGTGGCAACTTGACAAAAGGTCTTCTCAGTCATGGCATCAAAGCTATTGGTTTCCTTCCCCAGGGAGACTGGTCTGTCTCCCTCTATCACTGTCTTCCGCCAACAAGTGAAGACTTTTTCTGTTTTGTTTGGCATTCCATCACTGACCCCCACTGACTCATTTTCCCATTTATAGTGTTTTGCTTAATGGTTTTTGTTTTATATGTATTATTATTTTTAAGATTTTTAATGTTTTTGATTGTTTGCCACCTTAGAAACCCTAAGCTGGGTGAAGAGGCAGCATAAAAAGGTTGAAATACATAAGTATAAATAAAATTTTATTTATTTATTTGATTTGATTTGATTTGATTTCTAAGCCGCTCTCCCTGCGATTGCAGGCTCAGAGCGGCGTACAAGACCTGGTACTCCAGAATTCAGACCATACTAAAACATTAAAACAATATAAAACATTAAAATACAAATTAACAATCTAAGGTGCTCAGCTCTCAGTCCTAAAAATTCAGATGGCGGCATCCTAATCGCTCCGGAGCCCCTGTTTCCTCGTGGCAGATGGTACACGTAGCGGTCAGGCTTTAATAGGTATGCTGCAGGAGAAAAACAGAGAGGGGGAGGGAAGGTGGAAGTAGTGGCCCCTACTCAAATGCTTGGCGGAAGAGCTCCGTCTTACAGGCCCTGCGGAACTGCACTAAATCCCGCAGGGCCCTGATCTCCTCCGGGAGCTCATTCCACCAGATAGGGGCCACCACTGAGAAAGCCCTCCCCCTCGTGGTAGCGAGCCTGGCTTCTCTGGGGCCAGGTAAAGTCAGCCGATGTTGGGCCCCAGACCGCAGTGCTCTCCAGGGTACATACAGGGAAAGGTGGTCCCTCAGGTAGGTTGGACCCAGGCCATTCTACACAATATAAAATATGTGGCAGTGGCATGCCTACCAAGAAAGGAAAGTATAGGCAGGTCTGAGAGTTCCATGGGTACTAATGGCACCAACCAGAGGCAGAGAGTGGGCTGTGTTGGCTGCTGCTTGACAGTAGAGAATTCACCCAATGCCAGCCAAATGTCACTCACTGATACCAGCCCTAAAATCTATCTTTTAGCTATGGGTGGTAGACGTGATGGAACCAGACAGTTCCATTCCAAGAGCATAGTCCCAGGACCTGATCAGAAGATGTGCCCACCTTGCTTAAGGCCTGGGTCTGGTCAGTGCTGTGAGAGGCCATCCTGAGATCCTTACATTCACCATCTTCATGCAAGAAAGTCAGGATATAATTGTACTAAATTATTACTGCATGTGAACTGCACCCTACTGATTTCAACCCTCCAAACAAAGGGGAAGCACGAAAGCCGCTGACCTCATTGGATCACACAAGTGATCAGTACCTCCCCCCCCACACACACGCTAAGTATTATGGCTTACTTTCACAGCTGCTAGATTTATTTTGGGGAGAGAGGGAAATTCTGGAAGACCTGCTCAGAACCTTTTAAAAAAACTAATGATAACTGAATGTCTGCGACTTCAGCAAAAGGTATAAGGATTAAACCCCATCTGCCTTTTCATAGAATTCTGACCCCAAATTAGTTTTCACAGGTTTCCCCTAATCTTATCTAGTTTGACGCTAAGAGTCATTTGTTCTTCTCTGTGAACTGGAAGCCTAGTTTACCTGAAATTAGCTTTAGTAATGTTGTTTTGAGACCAGGATTTTATATTCTTACATTATATAAATAATTCAGTAGGACTTCCTGGTGAATGTGGAAAATTGTTAATTGTAAAATGGAAATCACCATCCACTTTTTGATTTATTAATCAGCTGCAACAAACCTTGTCTGCAACAAACCTTGTTTGATCCTGAGAGATTTAAAAAGAGATTAGGATTGAATGGATAATCCATTTAATTTATTAAATAGAGAAGACGACTGCCTTGTATTGGTTTTAAACGGATGAAGCTCCTTGTGATCAAACTATACTCTTACTCAGCATACATATTAAAGTGTTGTTTTTCAGTCCTCCACCAATTGCTGTAGACTTCTTAATAGCAGGTAGGTAAACACATTCATCTGAAGTAAGGTCTCACGAAAGCTCATATTGAAATGAATGTTCCTAGTCTCTATAGTGCCGGTGGTTTTTTAAATTATTTTAATAGACTTCTCAGCACAGCATATAAAAATGTGGGGTTTCTGTTTTGTAAACCCGGGAAGACATTTAAGTATACAAAACATGTACAGTGTATTTTGTGTAGTTACACATTCTTCAGCTACAGCAAAAGATTAGGTAAAGCATATGTAAGAGATTAAAAGCTCAAGACAGCGGTTAGAAGCCTGCCTGTCACAGATCTGCCCACATATCACCTCAGAATGGGAAGGAGGGGTGAGGATGCATTCTTTGTGTCTGGATTTTATACAGGATAATTATTTTCATTGAAGCGACAGCTACGTTTTAGTTGTTGTTCAGTCGCACAACTGAGTCCGACTCTTCGCAACCCCATGGACCACATCACGCCAGGCCCCCCTGTCTTCTGTCGTGTTCCAGAGTTTGCTTAATTTCATGTTTGTTGCATCGATGACACTGTCTAACCATCTCATCCTTTGCCGTCCCCGTCCTCTTTGACCTTCAGTCTTTCCCAGGATCAGGGTCTTCTCCAGTGAGTGCTCCCTTCTCATTTGGTGGCCAAAGGATTTGAGCTTCAGCTTCAGTACATTTTAGTACACATCTTTAAAAAGGGAGTTCTCATTACTGAGTTTTGAGTTTATGCAATTGCTGCTTAAAGTATAATAAACCTTTCTTCATTTAAAAAAATAAATTAAAAGTACTCGGTTTGGCAGCACATAGGCTAAATAAATTGAAGGACACCAGACAGGCTGGAACAAGAATTCAGACATACTGTGATACCGTGGTTTACTTAGTTTGCAAAATCATTATTAATATTGTAGTTGATCACTTACGTCTTGGTGTAAATACTGGTTTCATCATTGCCTGCGGTCTGCAGTTAGGGAGGGCAGTGCTGGGGACCAAACCAAAGTTCAGTCAGGGTATCTGTGTTCATACATCACTTCAAACCATAGTTAAGACTAATGGATTAATAAACCAACTCCAACTATGGTGGGTTTCAGCTCCTGATCTGACAGACCTGACTCACTATAATTAGTGGAGCAGTTTTTGTTCATATAGTCAAGTTAATGATCGTTAACTTGATTCACCATTATGGCCACCTGGAATTGGTTCTTTAATCATTACATTTAAAACCCACCTCATTTCCATGGAATTCAATTCTTTGACTGCACTAACTATTATTCTTAGGAAGACTCCCATCCGGGGACTGACCGCCCACAGATCTTAGCTTGTGGGGGGAGCAATGAGACCTAAAATTTCTATTAGATCGGCATGAGTAAAGAGTCAGCCCTCCATGGCCCTATTCCAAACCTGGTCTCTTGTTTCTGCTTTTAAATTTAAAGAATGCATGGGAAAAGCTAGTCATGGAATTCTAACACATATTTTGAAATGGTCCTGGGAGGGATGCTATTTGGCCCATTGGGGAAACCCACAAATGTGCCCATGTTTTCCCAATGGGCTAAAGAGGGTACCCCCAGGATCACTGTGAGTTGAGAAAACATTACAGGGGGGACTACTGAACTCCTTTCTTCCTGTGCACCACATAGTGTTGCTGATAGGCTGGGAGAAAAATGTCCTGTCACTTTAACAGAGGCTTCATGTGGAAATGGGCAGTTACATTGTTTCATAGCATGATGGTAAATAAGTACATCATCTGTTAAAGAACAGCCCATTAAGCCTTCATTAAAGGCACAGGACACTTTTTCTCCAGGCAGCTGGAAACCCTAGCACCACAGCTGTAATATAAATTAGGCATCACATGTATGGGAACTGAGGCGAACCCACCATTTATGTGTGGCTGTATGTACGTATGTATTTATTCATTTATACCCTGCTTTGCTCTAGTGGGAACCCAAGCTGGTTTACAATACTGTTCTCTGCTCCTTCCTTTAAGCCTCACGACAACAGCCCTGTGAGGTACTATAGGCAGAGAAAGACTGACTGGCCCAAGGTCACCCAATGAACTTCCACAGCAGAGTAGGAATTTGTTGCACAGGATGCATGGAGGGGACCCCATACCCAACCTGTGTACACCATAATGAGTGAACTGGTAGTGCTCAACATTTTATCTGAGATACATTTTTGTCCAGGAGTTCCAAATGTTCCTGGTCCAGGAGTTCCAAATATTTCCTTACTTTTATCCTGGGCCTGTTTTGATGCTGGTGAAGGCAAAAAAATTGATTGACCCCAGAGTTTGGACTTGCACAGCGTCTGATTTCAGCTGAGCAAAGCAGCTATGCAAAAGCTGTATGACGCTGCACAAGACGCTGCACATCCTCTAGGCTTTTGCCTCACGAGCCTCAAGTTTAAATCAAGCTGTGGAATCCTTCTGAAAAGCTCTGGGCATTTGTGTAACATGGCGTGCCATTGATTCCAGCTCAGTGTCTGGGATATGCTCTGTGGTGTTCAGATTTGGCAACCAGGAAATTCAGTACTATATTGCAGGAT
This sequence comes from Lepidodactylus listeri, assembly GCA_029233225.1. Taxonomy (NCBI): domain Eukaryota; kingdom Metazoa; phylum Chordata; class Lepidosauria; order Squamata; family Gekkonidae; genus Lepidodactylus; species Lepidodactylus listeri. The sequence continues at coordinate 38,370,778 of JARCFY010000006.1, read as the reverse complement.
TCCATCTCGCATCTTGCTAATTTGGAGGACTGGGTGACCTCCTTGCCAGTCTTTTCTTCCCTACATCTATGTTTTGAAAAAGGAAACATCTCACTACAAGGAAAGAAGGAAGGAGGGAGGGAGGATGCTGGCAACATAGATTAAAAGCCACCCAAGTATAGCATGGATCACTCTTTAAATATAATAGTATTTTTTAAAAGTGTGATATGACAGATATCACATGAATCATTATCAACAAGGAAACATGGGAAAGAATTCAAACATCTCAAGCACTGATCCAGGGTTCCTTGTGGTCTCCTTCTGTTTTAGTTAGAGCACCCAATTCATACACACAAATGGATGCACTGATGGGTTTCCCCTTCCATTGGAATTAACCAAGATTATGTTCAGACAGAAGACTTGGCATGTGCCTCCCAGCTCTTGTGCCCAGCCAGAACTCTGGACTGGGGTGATGAAACCTAATCCTTGGCCCTATGGCCTTTGAAGATTAACCCTCATAAATTCAGACTGTAGTACACTACACAAATTGAAAGCACACATTTTTAAAACCTATGTATAATTTCAGCTACCTGAGCATTATGCTAATCTTCAGAAGGCCTGCTTTAAGTGACCCTGTCATCTGAGACTAGACAGGAATTCCTTTCCCAGGGAAAATGTCTGTCCCTCTCTACCACTGTCTTCAACCAGCAGGTGACAACTTTTCCATTTCATCTGGCATTCCTTTATTGATTCTCCTTAGGGTTGCCAAACCCTCCAGGGGAGGTGAGGATCCTCCACCACCAGGACCTGCCCCCAGCTGCTAATCTGCTGGCTGGCAGTGGGACTTTCCAGGAGAAAGAGGAAGTCCCAGGCCTTATTGCTGGTGTCACACAGGAAGTAACATCATCATGCCAGCAATGACAGGGGTGATGCTATGGTATCTGGGCAGAATCTATATGGTAGAAGGTGTTTTTACTATAGAGTTTTTGCCCAAATTTCAGAGTGTTGTGATGACTTTGCAGAGTGATGACATCACTTCCTGTGTGATGCTGACAATGTGGCCTGAGCCTTCCTCTTTCTCCTGGTAAGTCTCCTCCCATGCCTCACTGGTTGTCAGGAGGGACCTGGCAACCCTAACCCTCCTCCTTGTTTAATTGCTGGTTATTATATATGAATTGTTTCTAAAGCTGCTTTTATGTCCTTTTTAACTGTTTGCTGCCTTGAGGGCTCTAATTAGGCAGAAAGGCAGGATACAAGTTTTTAAAGAAATAAAATCAAATGAATATTCCAAACAGAAAACTATCTTTATTACGAATGAGCTTGTGAGACAGGGATAGGTAAAAGGTCTATGTATCCACTGTAGAGAGTTAATAATTCTGATTTATAGTTGCACAAAATAGGGAGTTCATAATTAGAAACCAAAAGCCAAACATGGGAGATGCAGGCAATGGAAGAGATTTTCAGAGATGTTCCATACATCTATAGATGTTTTACATGTTACAAAGAAGAATTTTCTGATAAATGTCATTTTTCCTTTTGTCAGCCACGTGGGTTCCTAAATGTGCCAAGCTTAGGCAATACATCTGTGAGCAGTAAACACAAAACATCGTCACCTATGGAATTCAATTAAAAAACCCAACCCTGCTACATTTATATTTTGGTTTACTTGTTTTTTCCACTCCTTTTGGATCTGTCAATGTAAATTACAATAAATTTGACTGAAAGACAATCCTTTTTGTTGTGTTTGTGTTTAGAATATGAAGCAGTAATAGCTTGAAAAGGGCTCTGGTATCCTAAAGCTCCAATTCCTATTGGCTGATTAATTGAGGGTGCGATCACACGGGCATTTAAACCCGGGTTCTCCCACGCTGCTCTTTCAAGCGCGATAGGTACTTGTTTTTCCTGGTGGTTGGAAAAGCGGGCTCGAGTGCGAGGGGGGGGGGGGGCGGCTTCGAGACGGGAGACAGATGCGGCCCGTCTAGTCAGCCCCTTTAATTGCAATGGGGAACAGCCGCGAAGCCCGCAGTAAACGTCCGTGTGATCGCACCCAAAGACTCCCATTGGTCCTGAAGCCAATCTAGATACCCAGTCACTGAGCCCTGCTTGGGTCCAATAGTATTGCTTGTATATAGTTACATTGTTGAAAGTTACGGTATGTGTTGGAACAGTATAAATGAAAGTGCTGCTCTCTTAGAGCTGTCTTTTGAGCTGAACAATGTCACTGAATAAAAGCCTGTTTGCATGTGCAGAAATTTCAATAATTAACAGTTTAACTGATCTCAATGGACATCCGAATTGCCACCTATCCCATGATATCACCTTGACCTGGTCACAGGGGAAAAAAGCATTTGTCGATTTATGAATGTGTTTAGAAATGTTTGCACTGCCTCTCCAGGGAACCTGCCCAAGGCTTTGGGGGACTAACTGGCTGACCCAGGCAGTGGTGCTGTCAGGGCTAGACTTTGGGGCAACACTCCAAGGCCCCAGCTCATGGGCACAGCAAAAGCCCCCCACTGTAGGCTGTAGTTTTCCATTTTAAGTATATATTTCCATCTGGTGTGAGAGGCGTTAAAGACCATTAAATTGCACTCTAAAATTACCTAATTGCACCAACTAGTGTTACCAACTTCCAGGTGGTGGCCAGAGATCTCCCAGAGGTAACAACTGGTCTCCAGGTTACAGACATCAGTTCCCCTGGAGAAAATGCCTGCTTTGGAGGGTAGACTCCGTGGCATTATACTCCACTGAGGTCCCTCCCCTCCCCAAACCATGCCCTCTCAGGCTCCACCTCCAAAATCTCCAGGAATTTCCCAACCCAGAGCTGGCAACCCTACCACTGACCCAGATCAGTTTTGTGGTGTTTTGATTATTCCAGATCACATCTATATTTAACAAATCAAGACATTTTTATCACAATACACACACTATAATCCTGCAAACACACGTGTACACATGCACACAATTGTGTTTTGTGGAATATGTTTGTACCACAGGTGCATATTCATTAATCAGTCACAGTTTATAAAAGCAACAGTTTGTTTATTCATTTATTCGGGATAATTCTATGCCACTTCTTCAGAGCCTTGCTCAAGACAACTTACAACTAAGGCACAGTAACAGTATAAAACCAAGCTATTAAAAAAAAACAAGCCATTGGACATAAACAGCTACCCATAAAACAGAAGCAGACCATTTTAAAAGCTCATAAGATAAAACCTCTAATTAAAAGCCTGGGTAAAAAGAACAGGCTTCCTTGGGAGGTGGTGGGCTCTCCTTCTTTGGAGGTTTTCAAACAGAGGCTAGATGGCCATCTAACAGCAGTGCTGATTCTGTGAACTTAGGCAGATCATGAGAGGGAGAGCAGAAAGGGTTGTGTCACTGCTTAGTTCTTGTGGCCCTTTCTTACATGCCACTTTGGGGTCAGGAAGCAATTTTTATCCAGGCCAGTTTTGGCTAGGGATCCTGGAGGGGTTTTGTCCCCCCCCCCCCCATTTTCTGGGCATGGAACTAGGGTCACTGGGTGTATTTTGGGGGAGGTATTTGTGAATTTCCTGCATTGTGCAGGGGGTTGGACTAGATGACCCTGGAGATCCTTTCCAACTCTGTCATTCTATGTGTTTTGGGCCTGACAGTGACGCCTAATAGAGAGTTGATGCTGGCAAACCTAAAGGGGGAGGAAGTTCCAAAGGCCAGGTTCCACCACAGAAAATGCCCCATCTCTAGTTGCCACCTTCCTCATCTCTGAAGGTGGGGGAGGGAGAATAGGTCTTGAGAGGTGGGCTGGATAGTATGGGACAGAGGGTTGCCAACCTCCAGGCGGTGGCTGGAGATCTCCTAGGATTATGACTCATCTCCAGGAGACAGAGATCAGTTCAATTGGAGAAAATGGCCACTTTGGAAGTGGACTCTATGGCATCATGCCCCACTGAAGTCCCTCCCCAGACCCCACCCTCCTCAGGCTCCACCCTCAAAATCTCCAGGTATTTCCCAGTCCAGAGCTGGCAGCTCTAATGGGAGAAGACAACCCTCAGTTTTGCTGAAAACAGAATAAACACATTTAGCTAAGTGTCTCATGATCTGTGAAGATTTCTGGTCATTCCTAAGTGTTCCTAAATGCAGAACCATACAATTAGAAAGTATCATATAGACCATGTCGTCCAACCCACTGTTCAATGCAGAAAGGCTGAAGCTAGAAAATGCTTGACATGTGGCTGTCCTGCCTTTTCTTGAAGACCTCCACTGAGGGTGAAGAAACTGACGTTAGCAGGGCTAACTTGACAGAATTCACTGGCGTACTTTTGTACTTCAGAACATAACATCAGCTAAAGTACAAGGTTACCCAATGCAATTGTTTCTGGGGTTAATTTGTACCCCATGGATGTTTTTTGCACATAAGAAAGGAACGGTAAATGGTAATTAATTTTCCTTCGGCGATATCATGCTCCAGCCTGGCATTGACAATGTTCTAAAAGGGCAAAATAAAACAACCACTAACTTTTGATCTTTGTGCAAGAAAAGCAAGCTTGGGGTAGATAATTACCCTTGAGCTCTGGGTCAAGCAGAAACTGTTAGCATTAACTTTGTTTCAAAGATGGCAAGATACGGAAAGATCTGATCTAATGAGAAAACTGTATAACAGTACATAAAGAAAAAAGACATAGCCTTAGCTACACAGCACACAGTTGATTGTCCAAACCTATCCATAATAAGGTGCTTGTTAGTTAATGACGTGGCTAAATGGACTGAGTGAAATTTAATTGAATCAGAATTCTTTCTTATGAAAAGCCATTTGCTGAAAATTATTTTTTGTACAGAAGCAGGCAATTAATGCAACATATTCTTGGTAATGGTATTCATTGACGTCAGCGATTGTTTTAAAATGAGTTGATATTATCAATGTTACAATATTAATCTAAAACGGGTCATTTCGAGCAGGAGCTCGGGGGAGCGCAGCTCCGGGAGTTGGTGCCAGGCCCCCCCCCCACGGGGGAATGCTTACTTGTGTCATGGCTGCCGCAAAATGACCTCATCCCCTGGAAAGGTCCTTGTTCCTCCAACCAGCCTTCTGAAGGCTTCAGCCACCACTGAAGCTATCCTCCCAGAATAGTGGTATTTCTGAGGCTTGGATTAGTAGCTGTCCCCTCTCTGCCAGCTCTTTCTTTCAGTCTTTCTCTCTTCTTTCTTTCTTGCCTTCTGACACACTTCTAGTGATGTCAGGTGGTGTAGCATATGCAAATAAGTTATGCTAATGAGTTATGCTAATGAGCTCCTGCACCTCTTTTTTTATGAAATGACCCCTGATCTAAAATATTAATTTTTCAGTTTTAGCAGAAAGCCAGTTTCATGCTGCAAAATGCATAGAAATGGATAGCGAGGATTACTTTCACGTATCAACAGGATTGCCAGCTCTAGGTAGAGAAAAACCTGGAGATTTTGGGGGTAGAGCCATGGGAAGGCAGGGTCTGGGAAGGGGAGGGACCGCAGCAGGGTAGAATGCTATTGAGTCTGCCCACCAAAGTAACCATTTTCTCCAGGGGAACTGATCTCTATTTTCTGAAGATCAGTTGTAATAGCAGGCCCCACCTGGAGGTTGGCAACCCTACAGTAATCAATCAAACTCCATATAGAAAATGAAACCTGCAATATTTGTACATAAGTATTTGATGTCAATTAATAAATATGACATGCAGAGTCTTAGGAGTGACTGGAATAAGGAGCTAGATTGCTCTGTTTTGCTGCAGCTATGGGATACGGCTTTAAAGTTTTTACCTGTTCTTGCCATGGATCTTAAAGATGTGACTTATTCAGCAAAAAAGTGTCCTGACCTGGATAGCCCAGGCAAGCCCAATCTTGTCAGATCTTGGAAGCTAAGCAGGGCCAATCCTGGCAAGTACTTGGATGGGTGATCTCCAAAGAATACCAGGTCCAGGAGGCAGAGGCATGCCATCAAGCCAATAGAAGTCGCCAAAGGTTGCCATGATTTCCAGGCATTGGCACACACATACACACACACAAATGCAAAAACACCAAAAGTACCAAATCCTCCCACCAAAAAAATTATGTTTAGGATATACTGGACACTAACTTGTTAGTAAAGGACTGACTAAAGTGATTAACAGTTGGTGTTGTAATTCATAGGATGTGTTCCTTAAACATATGCTTTGGGCATGTTCAGTCATCTGATTTTTCTGGGGAGTTACTACTCATCAATTTTGTATCACAATGTTCATTGATTCTTGAGGATGCTTATGTACTTTTAAACTATCTGCCCATCTCTTGGAAACTAACTGATGGTCAATGTAAGTGGACCCTCCGTTCCCTAACTACAGCTATGGGACTCACATTATAACACTGGAAAGATAAAGGCCCACCTCTGGAAAATCGATACACTGAGAAACTTAGAACTCTATCAGTGTTTGAAAGCACAGCATATGGACAACTATATTTTTATTTGCTCTCCTCTCTGCACACAGGGATTTGAGTGGGTCACACTCAGAGGTGTAAGCCAGAGGGCTCTTAGTGTGAGGAGCAGTGTTCCCTCTAAGCTGAGTGAGTATGAGCTAGCGCACAGTTTTTTAGCCTCCGGCTCACACATTTTTGTCTCAGCTCAGGAAGGATGGCTCCAGAGCAAACTGATTTATGCAGCAGCCAAATAGCTCGCTCACAACTTTCATGCCAGGAGCTCACAAAGTAGAATTTTTGCTCACAAGACTCCACAGCTTAGAGGGAACATTGGTGAGGAGTATAGCCTAGAGCTTGGCAGAAGATAAGCTGGTGGAGAGAGAAGATCTGCTTGTCAATGAGAAGCCTGCTCTCCCTTTCTTGTTTCTTCTTGTATTTTGCTCTGTCTATTGTCAGCAGCTGGACTCTCCCGGGAGGAAGCAAGGGCAGGGCATGGGTCATCAGCATTGTGCCAGCACACTGACATCACTTCTGGTTTTAGGCATAGAGCTTTTGCAGAATGCTACAGTATCCACCATGTCACTTCCAGTTTTCACTGGAAATTACTTAAGTGCACCGGGTATGAGGGCAGCTTGTGTTCTTTTCCACCTCGATTCCTCTCACCAGCAGCTATAAGACTAGAAGCCAGGAGGCCTCCTGGTATAACTAGTTTCACTGCTGGGGCAGCTTTTAATGCCTCTGTGTGGAAGCGGCCTTTTATTAGCTTTCATTTCATAATGGTATTTGATTCAGTCAAAAGACAGTACCAGAGGCCTGGAATGCCTGTCTAGAAAAGCAACTAGCTTAGTTAGCAGGTCAGTTTGAAAAGGGGGGAGAGGATATTGGGTCAAGGACTCCACCCATTTCCAGACTATATGAATTTCAGCCTCCAACATGGCCTATTGTTGACAACTCCTGTTGCTACAGCAACTTCTTTCACATTGCTCTTTTATCTCTGCGCTGACAGGAGGTTAGGTAGTATTTCTCAAAGGCCAAAAGTGTTCCAAAAGCCACTAGTTGCCCATATCACTGTCATGCAGCCTTTGAATACTTATCTGGAGCAATCTAACCCAGAGGACAGACCAATATCTTTCAGCCTATAACAGAGTCATTGTCTGGTATGGAGCAGCAATTTTTTTTTGCGCTATTTAAAATGAGAGCCTTTTTCATTTCCACGTCTTCCTTTTTTAAGAGACTCAGAACACCAGGTTATACTTTGATAATATGGAAAGTGTATGATGTAGTTTATTCAGGCAGAATCGCTGGGTCTATCATTTGCTAGCAGATCATCTGCAATAAAGGGAATCTCCATATCTTCACTGGTGCTCAAACTGCAATGCAAAGGGAATTTGTTTCTTCATGGTGTTTGGGCAGTTATGAAGGGAACAGTAATGGCATGGACTATTTTCCGAGGCTTCCTTCCGAGAGGGATAATTACTTCAATATTGCCTCAGACACCCATGGAGACAATGGGGAAATGCCATTCGAGTATGAAAAAACATATTATATAAAAAAGATAGACTAAAGTAGAAAATCTGTTATTAACACTCCTATAAAATTAAATAGCCAATTTGCTACTTATTAAAGAAAACCTGGTGATACTTGCATTCAGGTATATTAGGCTATTTTTTCAAGTTTATAATGGTAAAGATATAGAAACTTATACAGTCAGGGCACAGTCCAACAAGAACTTGACCTGCACATGCTTATTTGGAAGGAGCGGGTATTCTGCTGAGCAAACTTGAGTATATAACTCACATTATTTCAGTAGGCTTGCTTATCGTTTTTGATGCCAACATACTGATACACTGTCTGCTTCCTGTTTCCTCCCTCTCTACTACTGAGGGAGAGGGGAGAGTTACATGGCTCCAACCTGGTGTTTAATATGGGGATTTGGACAGGTTGGATTGCATATGGATTGACAAATGTGGAAGGCTTCATTTGGACAAAAGGAAATGTCCTTTCCCTGCTGCTTAGGAAATACATGCAGCAATGTGCAAAGTCCACTGAAGTGGGGGTTTTTAACACACTTTTGGTGTGTGAGCCTAGGAAGCATACAACAAAGCTCACCTTTGCAAGGCTGCTTACCTAACTGAATACTGAAGGGCTTTTGGGATCAATAAACTGGTCATACATTCTAGATATGTTGAAAGGCACTGGAGGTGAAGGATTGCTATCTGGATAAGCAGCAAGTGCAGCGAGACAGACTGAGCTCCCGTCTCAGGCCCCAGCTCCTGCCAACCTAGCAGTGCAAAAGCAAGAAATCGCAAGTAGGTACCGCTTCAGTGGGAAGGTAACAGCGTTCCATGCACCTCGGTGTTTAGTCATGCCAGCCACATGACCACGGAAAAGTCTTTAGACAATGCTGGCTTTTCAGCTTGGAAACAGAGATGAGCACCACATCCCTAGAGTCATATTTGACTGGCTTTCGAGCAAGGGAAACCCTTACCTTTACCTAAAGTAGAGCAAGAGGAGAAGGGCATGGGGATTAGGCCCCATGCTCCTGACACTTGAGAACTATGGCCTATCTGTGCCCTGGAATCATGTTGCTTCCAGTACAATGGTCTCAGCCTGGTTGCCTCTTACAGCATCTTGAAAGCATCCCAGTTCCAAATCTGGACAGTGCTCAAAAAAGGCCTGCCAGTCATTAATCTCTTGCCATTCTAATATGCTATGTGACCCATGCATTGTGACAGCAACTGCTACAGGCAAAGACTTTCTGCATCCCAAGTTCAGGGTATGGGCCTCTCATGCCCCAGGGCCTTAACCAAGTCTTTGTGACCTGCCACACTATTCAGCACTTACTGGCCCTCCATTTCTTTTGTTTCAGACAACAGCTGCCCACAAAGGCACAGGCATGTGCATCTTTTGGGTAGGAAAGCAGAACAGGCATCTCCTTTTGGCACCCAACATGGCTTGAAAACAACACCATGAAGGGCCTCAGAGGAATGTGATAGGATCAGTTCTTGCCAGCAAGTCCCCTAGTGGGTTGCAAGCAACCAGCTTCTCAATCTCTTGATCCTACAGCTGGATGAACATAATATTCTGTGGCAGATGGGCTGTAGCTTGTCTCTTGAAGTGGAGGGCTGCATTGTGTCTGTAGGATGGGCTGTGCTCAGGTATGCCAACTGGGTGGTCCACTAAACTCCAGTGAAGCCTGTGGCATAATGCCAGCTGCCCAGTAAAGGTTGATAGGGCTGAGTATAAGACCAACATAGCAACTAGGGTCAAGGGAACTTGCCCTTGAGGGATCTGTATTTGCAAAAATGGCATTAGGCAAGTGAGGATTGAGTTCTTCTGAGAAGATGGCATGCACCTCTCTGAGCTGGTCATACTTGCATGCCTTTATTTGTCTGAACTGTGGCATAGGGGTGGCAGAGAGTCTGAACCTCACAACAAGGGGGTGAGGAGGAGATCCAAGTTCTACTGACCCTTCCCATTGTTGCATTCAGATGACAGTTTGAACATCATCATGATAATAGGCTGTAGGGCAGGGCTTGCTCCGTAGGGCATGATGTGGACTACCCCAAATCTTAGGGGAACAAAGTGCACTGAACATACCTGTTGTCTAGGGAGTGTGCCAAGTCAGTATTGCTTTCCCCTTCACAGAATGGTGGGCCATGGGAACCACATAGGATTGCTAGCCTTCAAGTCAGGCTTAGAAGTCTCCAAAATTCTGACTAATCTTCAGAATTCAGAGATCAATCTCCTGGGGAGACTCTATTGCAGGCGTGTTAAACATGTGGCCCGGGGGGCAGATCAGGCCTCCGGAGGGCTTCTATCAGGCCCACATTGGAACTTGCCATCTCCTGCTTCCAGTTCCGTTGCTGCTGCTGCGTCATAGCTTACTTCACCAGACTCTCTCAATTGCTCAGCCACTTCATGTTTTCCCCTGGGTCCTAGATTCAGAACTCTGAGCATGAGATTTCTGTGATGAATGTCAATAAATCAAAAGTGGGTTTGCAGCTTACAGATACACACCTGGACAGCATACTCAGGATTGCCACAGCACAGACATTTCGATGTAATAAGTCAGAGCAAGAGATGTCAGTTAAACAAAATTTTGCAAGAGTGCTTATGTTTTAAGCATGTTTTTATTTTAAGTAAAAAAAATCTTTGTGTTTGTGTCCTTTATGCAGTTTATATGTCCACTACCTGGCATTACATTTTATGACTCACATGGCCCGGCCCAACAAGGTCTCATTTATGTCAGATCTGGCCCTCATAACAAATGAGTTCGACACCCCTGATCTTTAGCATCACATCCCTGCTAAACTCACACCCCAGGCTCCACCCCCAAATATCCCTACTGGCTGGGCAGCAACACTATTAGGACTGCTTGTCCTGACCATCTGAAGGAAACAGTCTGTTCCCCAGAGTTCTGTAATGTGCCAGAAAGCTGACTGAGTTACACTGCAGTTCTTTTTAATAAACCTGTGACCTTTTAAAATCTGAGCTCATGTGTCGCATAGTCCTCCTGGGGTCCAGGGGCACTGAGACCTGGGATGCTTGGCTGCCAATTGGTTTTCACTGCTTAAAACAAACTATAAAGGGACTGCAATGGAGAGCGGTAGGAAGGGTAAGAAAAGGGTGAATGTCAATGAGGCGGGAAGCAATGCTCCCGCTAAGCTTTGGAGTCTTGTGAGGAAAAATTCTACTTTGTGAGCTACTGGCTGCTGGCATTAAAGTTGTGAGTGAGGGATTTGGTGACTGCACAAATTAGTTTGCTCTGGAGCCATCCTTCCTGAGCTAAGACAAAAATGTGTGAGTCGGAGGCTAAAAAATTGTGAGCCAGCTCATGCTAACTCAGCTTAGAGGGAACACTGGTGGGAAGTATTCTGACACTTCAGAATAGGATGTGGTATAAATATAGCCCCCCCACACACACACACACACACACACACAACACAGACAAATAATTGAGAGTTTTTTGCTGGAACTCCTGAAAGCTGATGTTAAAGATCTTCAGTGGCCTTGTTTACAAACAGATAGCTACTGGTTCAAAATGTCTTTATATGCTTTATCTTTAGTGCTAGATCATAAACTATACATTAACAATGTATTAATGATATATTAACTGTAACTAATCTATAGTTTGGGAAATGGGATAGATGCATCCTTATTCTGTGTATGACATTCTAAAGGTAAGAATCACAGAATCATAGAGTTGGAAGGGATCTCCAGGGTCATCTAGTCCAACCCCTGCACAGTGTAGGAAATTCACAAATACCTCCCACTTCACACCTGCAGTGACCACTGTTCCATGCCCAGAAGATGACAAAAAACCTCCAGGATCCCTGGCCACACCGGCCTGGAGAAAAATTGCTTCCTGACCCCAAAGTAGCAATTTGCATTTCCCTGGGTGTGTAAGAAAGAGCCACCAGAACTAAGCACTGAGACAACCCTTCCTGCCTCCCTCTCTCATGATCAGCCTAAGTTCACAGAATCAGCATTGCTGTCCGATGGCCATCTAGCCTCTGTTTGAATACCTCCGAAGAAGGAGAGCCCACCACGTCCTGAGGAAGTCTGTTCCACTGAGGAACTGCTCTGTCAGAAAGTTCTTCCTAATGTTCAGCCAAAAACTCTTTTGATTGAATTTCAACCCATTGGTTCTGGTCCGACCTTCTGGGGCAACAGAAAACAACTCCTTACCACCCTCTATATGACAGCCCTTCAAGTACTTGAAGATGGTTATCATATCACCTCTCAGTCGTCTCCTCTCCAGGCTAAACATACCCATCTCCTTCAACCTATCCTCATAGGGCTTGGTTTCCAGACCCCTCACCATCTCCGTTGACCTCCTCTGGACATGTTCCAGCTTGTCTATATCCTTCTTAAATTGTGGTGCCGAAAACTGAACACAATACTCTAGGTGAGGTCTAACCAGAGCAAAGTGGTACTATCACATCGCATGATCTGGGCACCATACTTCTTCTGCTGATACAGCCCAAACTTGCATTTGCCCTTTTAGCAACCACATCACACTGGTGACTCATGCTCAATGTATGGTCTACTAAGACCCCTAGATCCTTTTTGCACATACTACTGCCAAGACAAGTCTCCCTCAACCTATAATTATGCATTTGATTTTTCCTATCTAAACGCAGTACTTCAAATTTATCCCCATTGAAATTCATTAAATTTCTTTTAGCTGAATCAGTGAGCAAATCCATCTGAGGCTGGACATGTTTCTCAGTTTTGATTGCACCCTGTGTAAGAAGAATGGGTTGTATAATTTGCTGTATCATATGGACAAACTACATTTTGCATGTGACTGCAACTGAAATTTGTGCTTGCAGTAGGCCTGGTTCAGAAGACCCTGACTACATACACCACGCTCTCAGATCTTTGGGAAAAAGGAAAAGCAGCCATGGGTGAGATATCATGGCTCTTGAAGAGAAGTGGTAAGAGAAGGGTTCTGCATCGTGTATTCCCCACTTCACCCTTTGGAAGGACATGACTCCCTGTAATCTCCAATGAACTCTCTACTGACTACATATGCACTTTCTCCCAACTCCTCTTCTTTTTTATTCTTCATACATGTTTCATGCAGAGATAATTAATCCTAGGAAAACTTGTGAAGCTCATTGTCAGGGACTTCAGACTTGAATTGGGCACCTCTGAGTCTGAAGCTGGTAGGATTGCCAGGTCCGCCAGTATCCAAAGCCCCCAGACTCATAGGCTGGGACCTGGTGATGTCACACCCAATAATCTCACCTTGAACAGCAGTACTAATATTAATACTTCCACACACCAATTAGTTACCCAGCTGAGCGGAAGGGTTGACGGCAGGGACATAGGAGGGGGATGGTGTCACTGGCAGGGGTCATTTAGTAGAAAAAGAGGTGCAGGAGCTCATTAGCATAACTCATTAGCATAACTTATTTCCATATGCTAAACCATGTGACATCACCGGAAGTATGTCAGAAGGCGAGAGAGAGAGAGAGAGGAAGGAAGGAAGGAAGGAAGGGAGGGAGGGAGGGAGGGAGGGAAGGAAGGAAGGAAGGAAGGAAGGAAGGAAGAAGGAAGGAAGGAAGAGATGGCAGAGAGGGGACAGTTACTAATCCAAGCCTCAGAAATACCACTATTCTGGGAGGATAGCTTCAGTGGTGGCTGAGGCCTTGAGAAGGCTGGTCGGAGGAACAAGGACCTTTCCAGGGGACGGGGTCATTTTGCTGCAGCCATGACACAAGCAGGCATTCCCCCGCGGGGATGGGGGGAGCTGGCCCCAACTCCCGGAGCTGAGCTCCCCCGAGCTCCTGCTCGAAATGACCCCTGGTCACTGGCATGATGATGTCACTTCCAGGGAAAAGCTGGAAATTGCCGGAAAGCTGTCACTTCTGAGTTTTCCCTGGAACTGATGTCATTACACAGGCCATGAATGCTGCTGGATTTTTTTCTTAATTCCCACACTGCTGCTTGGAGCTGCAGAAAGCAATGGGGGCTCAGGGCAGAGGATTCCCCGCCCCCACCTAATACCAATAGGAATGTTACCATATGGTGCTTGTGAATGTGTGTATTCATAATCACGGGGCTTGGAAGACTCATATTGTTCACTGTCCAGTTTTTAAAGTCCCAGACTGCTGCTGCCATAATCAAATTTATATATGTGTAAGTTGCCCCAATCATAGTTCAAGCCTATGCAGAGTTTAGACTTCACCCCCTGAAATTGGTATAAATGCTGTGGATTGGCTGGGCCTGGCATAAATAATAGCAGCAGTTCTGCCTCCTCCACTGTACTCCAGCTCCCAGCTCCAGGTTAAGCTCAAGCTTTTAACTTTGTGACCTCTGAGCTGGAGAATATATCCTCCATGTGTATTAGGTAGGGTTGCCAGCCTCCAGGTGGGGCGCAAAGATCTCCCGCTTTTACAACTGATCTCCAGCTGACAGAGATCAGCTTCACTGGAGAAAGTGGCTGCTTTGAAGGCATTGTACCATGCTGAGGCCCCTCCCCTCCACAAACCCCACCATCTCCTGGACCCACCCCCAAAGTCTCCAGGTATTTCCCAACCCAGACTTGGCAACCCTAGTCTTAGGTACACCCCCTCCCCCAGCACTGGCCTGGCTTAGACACTTTTATATCAATGAGCAAGTACTGAGGATAAGATGCAGCCAAAGGACCTTGCTGGGGGAGGGGATGTCATTGCCAATGATCAAGGCCAAATTTCAGAATTTCAGTTTTGCCAAACACATAGAAGAACATCTGCTCATAAGCACGACCCTCCCAAACTTGATTTCAAATATAAGAGCTTCAAAATGACCCAAGGCTCTGATATGCAAAACATGTTTGTCAGAAGTGGGCTATAATTCTAATGGGCTATACTTTACTTTTAATGAAGTTATCTTTGTAATGCTCCAGTTTAATGAACCATGGAACCTTAATGATTTTGGAACTTATAGAATGCTAATCGAATAAGGAACAACTGATTCAGCTATATCTTTGTTAACATAGCAGTTGAACTAGGATATGATTAAACAGGTCATGTCGCAAAGTTGAGGGAGTCTTGAATTGTAATGAATTCTTGAAATCTGTGGTTTGGGAATTGACTTTCTATTAAGACTGGCTACCTACTAAGCACTGAGAGCTTCTCTGTTGATTATATCCAGAAGTTGGTAAGTTGTTGAACTTTTCCATGAACTTCATCAAATGGGATAGAGGCAGGATCCCCACATGACTGGATAGTGCACAATTCACCTCCTGGATTCTGTGTGTGGCCAAGAAAATTCAGGAGGTGAAACAGTTAGATAGCACAATACGCTATGTTATACATGTTATTACTTTATTATAACAATACATGTTACTACTTTATTATTATGAGAAGCTGCTCTTCCTCCCCTACAAATGTGCACTGGGCATTATTTAATTATTTAAAATATTTATGATCCACACTTCCATCTATAGAGACCCATAAGGTGGCTTTTCATAGCAATATAAAAATAACAGGTGATAATTAAAAGCAATAATATCACAGCAGAATCAGCAGTAAAACAACAAAATTGTCAGGGCAGTAAGTAATTGTCATTCACCTCAAATATCCTCTGAAACAACAACTTTCTAACTTTTCATATGAACCCCCACAGTGAGGGGGACTCAGGAGGAAAAACTCACAGTCAGACACCACTGTCAAGAAGACCCAGCCTTGTGTTCTCATACTTTAGATGGCAGGAAGACATGAAAAAGGCCACTGATAATGACATGAATGAATGGGTAGGTTCAGGGAGGAAAAGGTAGTCTTTATCTGGGTTCCAGACCATCTGGGACTTTCAAAGGCAAAAATAACACTTTCAATTGGCTCCAGAAATCAAATGGGAGCCAGTGACATTAATTCAAAATGGGAGTTGTATGCGCCAAATGCCTTGCTCCATAGCTGCATTTTGGACCAATTGTTGTTTTTGAATGTTCTTCAAAGACAGACACAGGACAGTACACTGCTGATCTAATCTGAATGTTACCAGTGGATGAATGATAGCAGACAGATCCTTCCTATGCAGGCATATGGGAGCAGTTGTGTTTCAGTGTAACAAGCAAAAAGGCTGGCCTGTGCCCATATGAACTTAAAATGTAGTCTTTGACAAAGGAAGCACAATAGTCAGAAAGTGAGAATGGAGAGGAAAGGAAGAGAGATAGGTAAGAAAGAAAAAAAATGCTGTTACATAAATAAATCAGCAAGAATTTGATCCCCTAGATTCAGGTCCATGAATTTTAATCTAGTTAATGAGATACATGTTGATTAGGAAAAGCAGGGTAGAAGGTAAACAACACTAAATTGCTAGAAGATGTCCTCAAATAACATTCACTTATCATTTATATAGTCTTTCAACATTCAGAGTGCTTTGGGCAGAATCCACCCAATCATTTCTTGCTCAAGTACCACTGAAGTGTACTCAAGCTACTTAAAAAATAACTCTGCTCTTTTACATTTTGCATTCATTTCAACACTGGCCACCCAGAAGACAATTAAGAGGCTCATAACTTGTTGTCCAAGGTTGAAGATTCACTTCTACTCATTGCCCTGCAGGCAGAAGGAAGAGTCATTGAAGGCAACCAACAGGGACAGGAGGATACAAAGAAGACTGCAAGAATCTTCTAGATAGAGGAGGACAGCTGTTTTGGGCTACACAAAGAGTCTTTGTGAAAAGGCATGGAATAAAACCTGAGAAATTAGCTTCTCATTGAGGTCTAGTAGTTTGATACCTGAGCTTGCTGGATAAATCCCACATCCCTAATGTGCCTGCAGCCCAAGGCCCATTTTACCATGTCTGCGGCACACATTTGCATGTACAATACCCAGGCATGTGCAATACCCATGTGGCCTCCAGCTGGATTAGAGCACCTGAACTGAACAGAGTTGGCCAAACAGCACTGTAGGCTCCCCACTCCAATGCATTCAGCTTTTGAATACTTTGTTTTTATTGCATGTGTAGTCCATTTCACAACTGTGATGCACAATATGCATGAATGATATATCCTTGCACATAAGATGATGAAGTAGCATGATATAGTTATATATATATATTTGATGCTAATCTTATAGTGTTTATTTTATTGATGATAGTCACTCAAATGTATGGCATTTGTTGAACAGACACCATTATTGTACATTTCTCCATGGTTTTTTTTAAAAGCAAACATTAATGCTGTTGACCATGCAAGTTGGAAGCGTCAGCTTTACAAGAGAAGATGAAAGGTTTGTAATATTTGTTCCAGCTATTGAATAGGCAGTTGAGAATATAGTTTATGATCGGCTCCTTTAGATCACCATGTCCCTTAAGCACAGCACTCTGGGCAGTTGCACTTCCTCCTCAACCTGGCCCTGGATTGGATCATCCTCTAGTTCTCTGTACACCAGTCACTGTTTTCCTGAACCATTGTATGATATTGACCAATGGAGTCAGCAGCAGCTTTGGCATCCCATTTGATGTGTGCCTGCACATTAAAATGCAAAAGATGCAAAACGTTCTTTATACACAAGTTTCAGACATTGTATATATGTATGTATGCATTTATTACTTTGATTTCTATCCCGCCTTGCCGGACAAGCTGGCTCAAGACGGTGTATACATGATAAAAGTGATAACACAATAGATATAATAAGTTACTTAAAACAACATAACAGTACTAAAATAACATTGCAGATACAGATGATGGCGGCATTCAGTAGATAGTCCGATGATGGTTTATCCAGCGATATATCCAGGGCCATAGATGTTCATATGACTCATTTGTCGGTTGTGGCTCCTAATTGAAAGCCTGGTGGAAGAGCTCTGTTTTACAGGCCATATGGAACTGTAAAAGGTCCCACAGGGCCCTGATATCCTCTGGGAGCTCATTCCACCAGTATGGGGCCACCACCGAAAAAGCCCTAGTTCTAGTGGTCTTTCAGACTAGGGAGAGTCAGGCAGTTTTGTAGCCCTGACCTCAGTGCTCTCTGAGGCACATATGGGGAAAGGCAGTCCCTTAAGTAGTCTCCCAAAGGCCTCAATTTATCTTTAGATTTGCCTGCTTTCTGTAGTTAACTTCACTGTTGATTGTGTTTAGTGTTAACTTCACTGTTGACTATGTACCTTTAACTGCACATGCTATTGTTAAATCCAGATGCCTGTAATCATGGAGGCGGGAAGTTAAATTTCTCCCCTTTTCATTTTGAACTTTGAGAACCTAGTTGCCAACTGAGAGAACAGACAGCGTTTTTGCTGCTTATCAAAATAATTACTCTGGGTGAGTCACTAATAGCTAAGAGCCATAATTCCATGATTCTAGCACTGTGATGGTAGAGTTCATTGTTTGTTTATTTTTTGTTTTTATGTAGTTCCATTGATAATCGCAACCTGGAAGAAGGCTATGAAACATGCAGAAAATCCTGGACGCATGTTCTCACTGATAGCATCTCCATTGTCTATTGAATTGTTGGAAGTGGACTACACTGTCCACAGTTAAATATTGGGAGCAACTCCAAATAAACTTTTGGGCTGCTTGTACAAACTCTGGAATAAGTGTTAATCATTCGTTGTTCTTTTCTTGTGAAACTGTATACCTTTGAATAACTGAAATCAATACCTTTGAGTAGTAAAATTCACATTGCTATATGCTGTATGATAGTAAATTCTAATAATTAGTATGCAGTGAACATTTTGTGCATGGTGTTACTTTGTTTATCTTTCCACACCGTGTATTCCCAGTTTTGCTTATAAAACTGGATCTGGGAACTATATCCATATACTGGATCATATAATTAATCAAATGATGCAGCATTTTAATGACAAATGGAAAGACTATCCTCATGTAAAGGAGAAAAATCATTGTCGAAGAACCCTGGAAAGTCTATCATCCAAAAACTGAAGCAGCTCACACAATCTGAGGATCCACTCATAGCAAATAAATATTTACATACATAAAACTGAATAAATAATTTCTGTTTCAACACTATCTTATGCCAATCCTTTTTGGCCATTTCACATATGAAACTAGGTTTGCTCTCCTAACTCTTTAAGTAACAGCAGATTTTGTAAATAGCTGTTTATTAATACTTTATATTTTTATACGTATGCATTATGGATATGGATACTGATTTGAAGCCAACGTCTTTGCCCGTACAGCAGTTTCTCAGCTAATCAAAGTTCCAGGAATACTGATGGCCAGAAGTTCAGGGGCAGACATAGTGGTGGCTGTAACTGGTCTGCAAGAAGCCAAGCCCTCACTGGCTGATCTGTGAAGGCTTACAAAGCTAATGGCGGATTTGTCCTTTCTTATATATTCAGTGACTGAAAAAAATTAGAAAGTTAAGTGCCAACACATTGGCTAAGTTATCTCCATTGGGCACTGTGCATCTTTTAGGCACTGTACTTATGGTTGCCAACTCCAGTCAGGAAAACTCCTGAAGACTTAGGGGCAGTGTCTGAGGATGGCGGAGTTTGGGGAGCTCAGCAAGGATATGATGTCATGCTTGTTCAACGGCATCTGAATGTATGCATGGGACAGCGCCACCTATGCTCCTCCTGCCTTTTGATTACATTCCACTCTCCTCTTATTATTACACCACCCCAACAAGTTTTCTTTGATGTAATATATTGCTTTTCAACTTTATTCATATCACTCTTTCTGATATTTTTATTTATGCATTGTACTCTCTTGTTGTTAACATGTATATAGAAATTTCTTTTTAATCAAAGTTTTCTTCCTGCAGATGCAAATTTTGACACAAGCATCTGCTGCTAACTTTCATAGGAGAGATTAGATTTAGGGAACTTCTTAAATGTACGGTATTCAATTTCTCTGGGATTGTTCTCTCTTTCTCGCTCACTTTCACCCTCAGAGCTGGGCACAATATGTTTCAGCTTGCTTGCATTCACAATTTGAAGAGAGGCTCAGAAACCCCTGTTTGAATCATCCTCCTTAAGAATCCCTGTTCTCTACCTTCTTTTCTTGAATAATTTATTCTTTGTTGCCATGGAAATACTTGCTTCCTCTCCCAGATGATACCATTCCAGTCCTGCTCAGTTGGTTTTTGTCCATCTCCAGTCATTCTAGCAGCATTCAATTGACATTAGTGCTTGAAGTTGTATTTCCTGGGTTTTTTAATGACAGAACTATATATTCTTCCTGTGATTTTTACTGCTTTTGTAACCACAGCTGAGGTGTATTGACCAGGGATATAATAATGGCTAGATTGTCTGTGGTCCTACTTAGAGAATGCAGTGAAACCAAGATGATCAGGGCCAGGCTGGTGCCTGGGTTTACTGGAGTTTCAACCGGGAACAAATTTTCAGTTCTAGGTTTTGTCATGGAACAGAGCACTGACTTCTCCCCACCCGGTAAAAAGGCTGAAGATTCAGAAGAGGAGGAAGCTGAGCACTTGAAACAACCTCAGAGGAAAGTAGCTGAGATGTCTCCAGGAGTTCTGTTAGATTTGTTGATGGAGCCGTAGAAGACTGGGCCTGTGCTCTCAGTGAGACACAACCCTGCCTTTTGGCTCAGACCCTGAATCCTCTATCCCAGAAGCCACTGTAGTTCTGGAGGCCTCTCCCCAACTGACCCCACAAGGTCAAGAGCCACCCCAACCCTGTTAGAGTATTTGCAGCCATAACCAGACATCATGCCTTTAAGAGCTGTTAATCTGTTTCTGGAGAGGCAGGGACTGTGTGCCTTCACCTCCTTGAAGGAGTATTTAAGCTCAGCTGGAACAATATCTAAGATATAGTACTGTTGGCTCCAGTCTCAGGAACCTGACTCATGCACCTGAGCCTTGAGCAAGGCAGGTCGTAGTTCTTGGGTAGATCAACCATTGGGTTCTTAGTGGAGAAAGCAGGATAGACATTTTCTAAATAAACGTAACTCAAGGATCACTGCCATGACATTTCTGCCTCTATTTTATTGGCATTAGTTTCTATCCCTTGGCCTGCAACCAGCTCACCTGTTCTGCCATTTCTCAAGAAATCCCAGCAAACTTTTGCCTATGAGAAACATGCAAGCCAAATAATGGATATTTGTCAGACAAAGAAGACAAGATTGGTCAGAAGTATAAGCAGGAGCCAGCTACTTAATCATGCCCATGAGAAGACAATAGCTGCGTTACTGAAGTGCAGAAAGTGGATTCTGGCACAAAGAAGCCTGGAGAAAGATTAACCTAATCCGGCACTCCATGACCAGTATTCTAAGCATTATGATCTAAGCAAGTTGTTCTTAAGATACAATGTTTCATTGTTTTGCTTTAATCTTGCTGAACAATTGACCACCCACCCCAACGATCTCAACTTGTAATTAAATGAATTTTACTTCTGAAGCTGACACCTGTCTCATCTCTAACTAGGGCTGCCAACTCAGGTTTGGGAAATTCCTGGAGATTAGGGGAGATGGAACCTAAGAACAGTGGAGTTTGGGAGGGACCTTCGCAGGGTATAATGCCATAGACCTCACACTCCAGTGCAACCATTTTCTCCAGAGGGATGATCTCTGTAGTCTGGAGATCAGTGGTAAATCTGGGAGATTTCCAGGCCCCACCTGAAGGTTGGCAACCTTATTTCCCTGCTACCTTCTTTCCCTCTGCCACAAACTTTCCCTTGAGATACACATGACACAACATTGTGTGCATGCATGCGTGTGCACTACAGGCATGGAACCCGCATGGTGTAGTGGTTAAGAGTGGCAGCTCCTAATCTGGAGAATTGGTTTTGCTTCCCTACATGAATCCATCTTGGGTGGCCTTGGGCCAGTCACAATTCTCTCAGAACTCTCTTCATCCCCCCCTACCTCACAGGGTGTCTGTTGTGAGGAGAGGAAGGGAAGGCTTTCAGACTCTTTAGGGTAGAAAAAAGCAGTGTACAAAAACCTTCTCATCCAGGTGGGGCCTGGAGATCTCCCACTAGGGCTGCCAAGTCCAACTTGGGAAATATCTGGGGACTTTGGGGGTGGAGCCAGGAGACTTTGGGGGTGGAGCCAGGAGAAAGGAAGTGACATCATTTTGTGATGTCACATCCTGTGATGTTGCTTCCACATGCTTCCATATGAACTCAAGAAGTTTCCTAATACTGAATCAGGCCATTGGTCCATCAAGGTCAGTATTGACTACTCAGACTGGTAGTGGCTCTCCAGGGTCTCAGGCTGAGATCTTTAATGTCACCTATTACCTGATCCTTTTTTAGCTGAAGAGGCTGATACCTCCTGCATGTCAAGCAGATGCTCTATCACTGAGCAATGGCCCTACTGAATCCTTCCTCATCTCGGCAGAATATGAAGCCCTAAGTGCTACACAAGTGCTAAATATGATTTTCATATCATAAGAACAGGAGAGAAGCCACAGTGGATCGGCCCATCCAGTACAGCCCATCCAGTACAACACTCTGTGTCACAACAGTGGCCAAAAATACCAGGTGCCCTCAGGAGGTCCAGCAGCGGGGCCAGAACTCCAGAAGCCCTCCCACTGTTGCCCCCCAAGCACCAAGAATGCAGAGCATCACTGCCCCAGACAAAGGGTTCCATTTAGACCTTGTGGCTAATAATAGCCACTGATAGACCTCTGCTGGATGGGGACAGAGAGAGAGAGAGACAGACAGACAGACAGCTTTTTCACGTACTCTTGCCCAATTCCCAGGCTTTATTTCTGGCCCTTGTTTCACCCAGCTGTTGTCCATGTAAGTCCCATAACTACTCCCCCCCCCCCCAGCATAGGCTTTTTGGTGGCTAAAGAGGACCTTTGTCCTCCCCTTTTCGCCAGCAGAAAAGCTAGTTGGATCCATCCCTAATTTAAAATACCGGTTACTTGATGTACAAATGCTTTTAAAAATGCAGATTTTTACTGCCGGAGGGGGGGACACGGTTGAAAGAAACAGAAAATTGGCATAAAAATGAGGAATCCCAACTTTTATTTGCAGAAGGGAAATGAGGATTGGGGGGACCCAAACAGCCATGACAAGACATTTCAAACAATCCCACTCCCAGACCTTCTACAGGCAACCTCTCCTTGTGATGTTTACCTCTTTGGAAGTGACAGTTTATTCCTTTGACAAAACCACAGTGGACAGACAGACAGAAAAAAGAAAGAGGGGGAGGGGGAGAGACAGAGAAGGAAAAGAGCTCGCAGACCCCAGCTTACCCAAGCAGTTTACTCAGCAGCAACCTTGCACGCAGTAGAAAGAGCTTAGTCCCGCCTCAATCTCTGGGCGGGGCTCTCTTGCTGGCTCAGCTCTTAAAGGGGAAATTTCCCTTTTAAGAAGTTCAAGAGGCTGGCCAGGGCAGGCTCCGAGGTTCCCCTGCTGGCAGCCATTTTGTCCCCCCGGTGGTCAATCTTGGAAAAGCGGGGGAAAGCTTTAAAAATCGGTGTTTCCCCCGCTCTACCGGGGGACTTGGCAGCCCTATCTCCCACTGTTACAACTGATCTCCAGCTGACAGAGATCAGCCCCCCTGGATAAAATGGCTGCTTTGAAGGGATGACTCTATTGCACTGTACCATGCTAAGGTCTCTCTCCTCCCCAGACCCCACCCTCTCCTGGATCCACCCCCAAAGTCTCCAGGTATTTTGCAACCCACGTGATTAACACATGGAGTTCACTGCCGCAGGAGGTGGTGGCAGCTACAAGCATCTACAATGCTTCAAGAGAGAACTGGATAAACATATGGAGCAGAGGTCCATCTGTGGCTATTAGCCACAAAGTGCAGATAGGAACTCTTGGTCTGCGGCAAGTGATGCTCTGTATTCTTGTTGCTTAGGGGGGCAACAGTGGGAGGGCTTCTAGTGTTCTGGCCCTACTGCTGGACCTCCTGATGGCACCTGGTGTTTTTGGCCACTGTGTGACATTGTGTTGGACTGGATGGGCCATTGGCCTGATCCAACATTGGCTTCTGTTATATTCTTATGTTCTTATTAACTCAGAGCTGTCAACCCTATGCCCCAAGGGTACAAGTGCACTAAACTACTCTTTCAGCAGTATTTACAATAACTAGACTCTAAACAGGCTGTCACTTCTCCAGGAATCTGGACCAAGTACAAAGCAGGCTCCGTTCACCCAGATGTGTATCTAATGCACACGTGTCTTGCTGAGCACACAGTAACTGGATGCAAGTTCAAATGTAGCCCAATATCAAGAAGGCAAAGGAAGAAGAATGACCAAGAAAAGAGCATCTGAGCAAGCTCCTTGAAGGGTTTTCCAGGCTTTAATGGGGGTTGTTCAGACAAAGGCTATTTATTTATTTCCACTTTCAAAAGATGCCCAGAGAGGCCAACACAGCAAACGTATACCGGCCGCCCTCCTATTTTCAAACGTAAATAGGACAATGGAAAACATGTATGCAGAGTCACTTATTCTTAGGTCTGCTGCAGGGCAGCACTTCCTTCAGTAAATGGGTTGCTGCCGAAATGTCAGCCTGCTCCCAGTAGCTCGGTTGCTTTGATTGCTGCTACTTGATCTCCATCATTAGCTTTTTGTGAGCTTATATAATTTCCAGTTGCCAAAGATCTCTTGCCCCTCGGGGAATCTGAAGTCAAAAAAGAGTAAACTTGGTATCCCATGCTAAATTAAGAAGATGCAGTACTTTGAGGAAAGATGACCTAATTGATTGCTTAAGACTGGCATCTTACTCTTCCCAAAGATCAGGTAAGCATAGGACAGGGACAGATCTTTGAAATCTGAAACTAAAGATGCCTTCTGGGAGAAGGTTGACACTTTGCAGTTGTTCACACTAATATTTATGTATAATTTCAAGACTACAGAGTTGCTGTGGTATAACACTGTGATAATGAACCAATAATTTATAACTATGAGCCAAATAACAGCAGAGTGCCATAAAAGGAAAGCTACTGTGCCATGAAACATGTTAATTAGTTAAAAGACTCTTACAAGCGCAGAGCATCTGTCTACAGAGGATGCTTCCTGTTGCAACTCTGTATGCTCTGACCTTGACTTCTGCCCATCTGCCTCTACTAAGGTTGCCAACTTCAGGTTGGGAAATTCCTGGAGATTTGGGAGCAGAGCCTAGGGAGGGCAGAGTTTTGACAGGAGGCAGCTCAGCAATTATGTGATAACAGTGTTGCCAACTGCAGGTTAAGAAATTTGTGGAGATTTGGAGGTAGAGTCTGGGGAGGGGAGAGACCTCCAAAGAATATAATGTCAGAGTTCACACACCAATTATAACTGATCTCTGTAGTGCAAAGATCAGCTGAAATTCCAGGAGAACTCCAAGGACGTCGGCAGCCCTAGCTACTGAGGGTACATACTTCACCCTTGGCTCTGCATCAGGGATAAAACGATTATCCAATCTTTCTGAATGTAGAAAAGCCACAGAATGACTTGTCCTCGAGTGAGTTTTCCCATTTAACCATTGCATGAATCACAGGTTCTGAAATCAGATGAGATCAGGCGTCTTCAGGGTGGCATGGCCGTAGGTTCACCAAACTGCAGCCTGCTCAGACTAGTGATTGGTGCCGTGGATACCCTAAGGGTGGGCAGTTCTTATGCTTTCACCCTGCAATAGTAAACCTCACAGTTTGTAAGAGTACTACATATTGCTTTATGTTGTTCCATTATTTTCAAAAGGCTATTTCTCCTTTTCAAATGAAGGCAGTGGAGCTGCTTTTGGACAGGAAAAAAAAAGGTTTAAGAGGAATGGGTTTTCACTCTTTCTTCTCCTGCCCTTTCCTGTTGAAAATCAGTACTATCAAGGTAGTTCTTGCTAGGTGGTAACCATAACCTAAGGGTGGCATTTTCATGGGAACATGGTGAGGAAGAAAGTTTTTTAAAAAACCCTTTCTACTCCCCTGTTTGTTTGTTTGCTTGTTTGTTTCTTTAAGCGGTTCTATCCTGCCTTTCTTGCACACCTGGAGATTCAAAGTGGCTGATGACATAAATGCAAAAAAAAATCAATTTAAACAAACAAAAACAATGCTTCACTAGTTTGGGCTAAAAGTGTCTCTCTGGTCATGCTCAGGCTAAATACCTGCAACCGAGGAGGAAAAGAAGCTCAGTCCAGATCTCCTTCAGCTGGCAAAAAGGGGGAGGGGAGTTGCAGCCCTCCTCCCCTGCTAGTGCCCCTGCAGTCCTCCTATGGTTGCCAACCTCCAGGTGGGGTCTGGCGATCTCCATGAATTGCTACTGATCTCCGGTCTACAGATCCCTTGGAGAAAACAGCTGTCTGGGGAGAGTATGACATTATACCCCACTGAGGTCCCTCCCCTCTCTATACCCCACCCTCCCCAGGTTCCGTCCCCAAATCTCCAGGGATTTCCCAATCCAGAGTTGGCAACCTCAAGCCCCCACCTCCAAAAAACAGCCCCAGTGGCTACATTTGGAAAAAGGAGATAACAAGTTTTCAAATATGAGCACGAAAATAAAGTTGTAATTCTGCCCTCAGCTCTCAGAAGTTTTGGAAACTTTCTAATAAACAGAGAGACGAGGTTTCTGTTTTGTCTTTCAGCACTTGCCATTTTTCTGTACAGTCTGTTTTATCAGACTAATGCAAGCGCTGTCTTCACTTGTTACCGTATTTCATCTGCAATTTGGAAAGGTTAATTGCATTGTTGAGCAATATTTTAATGCATTCTAATTTGTCTCATCTGAATTCACCCTCCTAAGAGTTTTTGCAGAAGACTGCATTCATTCCATTCCATTTAGGTGAAACCTTTTCCCCAAATACCCATTTGTGGCCCCTTCAACATTTTAATGCTAGACCTCATTCTTGTCCAAATGTCAAACTCTTTGAGAAATATTTGTATCAAAGGGCACCTTTCTGCAAAAATAAGCCATCAGAGCCGGCATTACAGTATTGCACAGTATTAATAAAACACCTCTTCCCTTTCACACAAGAGCCATTTGGTGATAGATTGCTTATTTGTCAGTTCATTCAAATAATTGTGGTTTTGCATCACAGTTTTGAAAGAAACTGGCTGTAACTCTGATATTTCAACCAAAGTTCTCCAAGCAGGTTCCCAGAGTAAATGACCAAGTAAATATAATAGTCCTTTGGGGACTAAAATTGTAGTGTGGTGGTAGGGGGGAACTTACGCATACAGGTGCTGGAGATCCCCCCCATAGAAGTTTATATAATTAGCTGTAAAAGCCAAAGGTGCCCACAGGAGAGGGTCTCTGAAATTTCTGCAGCACTCCCTCTTGAGCTACCGCCTCTACCCCGTGTTGCTTCCTAACCTCTTCCAGGGATCCCTTGATCCTCAGGAAGGACCTTCTCACATGTGGTTGGTGCCTCAAGACAAAACAATGTAAGAAAGTTACGTTCCATAAGCATAACCTCCCCTTGTGATTCTTTGGACCTAACCCCATATGTTCCCTAAAAGATGTGGGGGCACAATGAAAGAGGCGCACAGTGGATGAACAACAAAGTCAGCAGCTAAATGTACTGCTTCCTCTCCCAGACACTGGACATTGCCCTTGAAATCTTCAGGCTGCATTGCTAACTTGCTGCGCCTTCATCTGAGACCCGCTTGCCACGGAGCCTGAAGAAGACAAATGTATTAGGGGAACACAGATTTGGCTATTACCCGCGCCCCCCCCCCCCCCACACACACACATGCTTTATAAAATGGAGGTAAATCATTTTTTGATTCCTACTAAGAACAGTTACCTTCCATGAAGATATTTCAGAGGGTAGCCATGCTGGTCTGCAGTAGAACAGCTAGACTGGAGTCCAGTAGTGCCTTAGCAACCAACCAGTATATTGGAATAGGGAGCTTTGGCTCTCAAACACTTAGACCACACACACACACACACACCCCAGAAATCTTGTTGGTCTCTAAGGTGTTACTGGATTCAAATCTAGCTAAGAACAAGAGTTGCCAACAGCCTGGAGGATAAATGTCCTGTCCCTTTAATGAAGGCTTGGTGTGTGGAAATGGGCAACCAAAGCTTTTCATGGTGCGGAGGCAATCACATCACCTGGTAAATAAGATTTCAGTAAAGGGATAGGGCATTTTTTTCTCTCCCAACAGTTGGCAACCCTTTCTATTAATATACTCTGACTGAAAACTGAGGAGGTAAAAAGAGTAACAGGAAACAATTATGGTGAGATCTCACAATCCTGATGCTCCTGAATCGATTGAAAGTGTAAAGGGCACTGTCTGGTATCCAGTAACAAAAGGAGCAGCAGCCAACGCTTCCTCTAAGCGGCGGAGTCCTTGTGAGCAAAAATTCTACTCTGTGAGCTACCGGCATTAAAGTTGTGAGCGAGCGATTTGGCTACTGCATGAATTAGTCTGCTCTGCAGCCATCCTTCCTGAGCTGAGACTAAAAAACTGTGAGCTAGCTCACACTAACTCAGCTTAGAGGGAACACTGGCAGCAGCCCCATCTCCTGCTGTGCCAAATGTGAATCGGCTCCAAAATACTGCATATCAAGAGTCCAGGAATGTTTTGACATAATTGTTTTTAGATTTTTTTAAAGGAAAATTCATATGTATAAATATTTCCTACTATGATTTTAGGTACGGAGGATTTATACAAGAACTTTTATTATATAAGTTCACCAGCTAGCTACTTTGGATGTGAGATCCAGAGTTCTCCTTAGCAGTTTTCAAGAAGTCACTAGCAGGTGGAAGGATGGAGGTACTTAGAAAGCAAGCAAGGAGGAGATGAGATTGCCATAATACCTGTGCATCTGAACCTTACCAAGGTCACACTCAGGAAGCTCTGATGCTCACCAGTACTGCTTGCATCCGGTTTGCTAGTGCATCTGAACAAATTCAGATGTGTCTAGTTGCATAACTGCATAAAAGAGCTCTCTCAGCCCCACCTACCTCACAGGGTGTCTGTTGTGGGGAAGGGAAGAGAAAGGAGTTTGTAAGCCGCTCTGAGACTCCAAGTGAAGGGTGGGGTATAAATCCAATCCCCTCCCCCTCCTTCTCCTTTACTGTGGCTGCTCACAAGAGTTCTTTTTTGAAGAGGTGTTTGACCCACCTATGACCCTAATCTGTCTGTGTCACAGAGGGGAGCTGTGAATTTTTTGATCAGTTCTGAGCACACACTGACATGATGAATGCCATCATCAGCATCCGCACAGTAGCAGAAAGCAGCACATCTGCTGCCATTTAAACCAGCACATACACTGTACATGCGCAGCCATTTAAACTATGTATTCTTGAATGCCCAAGGGCAAAATGTGACAGATCTATGATCAAAAAGTGATCACAGACTTTAATGACCTGACCATGACCTCGGGGAATGCAAGCCTTCACAGATGAAGGTTCTGTCCCACCACTGCACTAACTTAAAAGCTACTGTAAGCTGCAACACTTGAACAGCTTATTTACAGAGGCACGACCTCTCCATTATCCTGTAGCGTATGATGCAACTTATGCCAAAAAGGCTGTAGCAGCAGTGGATGACCAGGCACAAAAAGCTACAAAATGTCATGTCCAATTTGAACTCTGAACCAAGCATCAAGCCAGTTTTGTGAAGTCTGCAACATCCTTAGGTATCACGTTGCATAGAATGCAGTGGATCTCCTGAATCTCCCAGTGCCCTGTGCTTCGTGGTCCTGCACTGCCTAAAGGCTGCCAGGTCAGCAGTGCTAATCAGTGGCATTGCTCAGGATGTCAGAGAGAAAGAATGTATTGCAAACCATAGAACCAGGTCTCTTAAGGAAAAACGAAACAAAATTTTGGTATGCCAGTTTTATTCCCCCTGACACACTTTCTTTTGTTCATAGGACCAGCTAAGATGCCAGACATCTCATCAATGAATTTAAAACTTTTTTTGGTGGGATGCCAATGACATTTGAGAAGTCCCATGGTGCTCACTGTTTTTGTGACTGACGTTATCACTGGGTTTCTTCGGTTTATTTTTCTGTTTATACTGAATACCCAGTTCTATTGGGGCATGAAAAACAGACCTTTCATTCTTCCATAATCTGATTGACATATGCAAAGTAAAAGGATTACCTTAAAAGAAAACAAAGCAATGGTTCCTATGTTTCTCATGTCAATATATTTTAAAATTTCCACTGAATAGCATCACACAAGTCCATAGCTAGCACAAAATTATGAATGTGCTGAAAAGTAGCAATAAACCCTAGGATCTATTTAGAACGATGGATGCTACTTAAATTAATTCCAGTGATTACATTACATTTTCATAAACAGGTGCTTAAAAAACACCTTCATGCATTTTAATGGACAGCTTGTTAGACAGATATTCAAAGACCAGAATTCTATCAATTATAATTTCTATAATAGTGGTTCCAATTAAGTAATTTGTTACTTTATAGCAGCCTAGTGTTATTTTTCATGTGCTTTATGGTCCAAGTACAATTAAGAACATGGCTTATACATAGCTAGAATACATTTGGAGGCCTGTGAACCACCATCCTTGTGGAATCTAAGCTGATCTGGCTCAGATTGGAAGCTGGCTGGGAGATATCCTGGGGATACTATGTGTGTTCTGCCAGGTTCACTGATAGTAGACAGATGGAATATAAATGGAACAGATAGAGAGTGGTTGGTGATTCATATTGTGTGGCCATGTATTCCTTATTGCTCCAAACCTGCCATGTTCGACTAGGGTGTTACAGGGATAGGCATACCAGCTTCCCCTGGAATTACAGCTCATCTCAAGACTACAGAGATCAGTTCCCTTAGAGAAAATGTCTGCTTTGGAAAGTGGATTCTATGGCACTGTTTCCCACTGAGGTCCCTGTTCTCCCCAGGCTCCATCCCCGAATCTCCAGGAGTTTCCCAGCCTGGATATGGCAGCCCTACCTTCCTATCCCCTGCCAGTGGCCAGGTGAGAACTGGCAACCCTTTCAGATGACCCCAGGTAGGCATACCTGGCTTCATAGATCCAGGCTGTCTCCTCCACTCTCATAATACACAGTTGTGCCTTGTTCTCTAGATGATCTGCCTCTCTGTGTGCTTTTGCTGAACAGGACATCTTGTTCTATTTTCCATATCTCCAGCATTCCTAGATATATCCCTGGATCTGTGCTGTCTCCATTTTCCCCACAGGCTTTTGGGCTAGGAGGCTCGGCTGTTGCTACCTTTTTTAGGATGTGTACACTTACTTTAACTCTTCTATAGCCCAATTAAAACAATACCAGCTTTTTTTCCCTCTTCATATCACAAATGCTATCCTACCCTATGCTACTAAATTGTGACCTATTAGGAGGAAAGGGTCCTTGAAGACCTGTACTAAACTTTAAGATGAGCCGTATCTAGTATCTACCAGGACTATACTGGGAACAGAAATATTTCTGTTCTGGATCCTGCCCCCAAAAACTCTGGATGGTGTTTCTTCAATGACTGCTGATTGTTCAGAGATGTTAGTTGTTGTAGATTTTCTGGGCTCTATGGCCGTGGTCTTGGCATTGTAGTACTTGTCGTTTCACTAGCAGCTATGACTGGCATCCTCAAGAGGTATAACACAGAAAGATGGAGTACTCTCTGTGTCAATGTGAGAAGAAAAATGGTAGGCAGGTAGTTTATATCTACTCAGGAAGGTGGGGTAGGGCTAAGTCATTATCTCAGATGGTTCCTTGAGGGCTCTTTTAGAGTATCATGTGAGCCTGGAGAATTTATATCTACTCAGGAAGGTGGGATAGGGCTGAGTCATTATCTCAGATGGTTTCTAGAGGGCTCTTTCAGAGTATCATGTGAGCTTGGAGAATTTATATCTACTCAGGAAGGTGGGGTAGGGCTGAGTCATTATCTCAGATGGTTCCTTGAGGGCTCTTTCAGAGTATCATGTGAGCTTGGAGAAGGGAGGGGCAAGCAGGTGTGTGTGAAAAACAGTATTGAACACAGCGAGCAGCAGAGAGAGACAGCTGTGAGTAGACCAACACAACTTGGAGTACAGGATCCCTCTTGGCTGCGGTCACACACACTAAATAATCCATTTTCAGTGCACTTTCCAACTAGATTTTATTGTGTGAACTGGCAAAATCCAATTGGAAAGGGCATTGAAAGTGGATTGAAAGTGGATTATTTAGTGTGTGTGACCACAGTCTTGAACATCTGATGTGGGTTAGTGGTTGCCACAAATCTGCAGTGCTATTTTGTGCAAAGGGAACCAATCCTGTAACACTTGCCTTTAACACTTCAACCCAGGGCTAAAACCAACAATACAAATACACATTAAAGAAATACTGACTGGAAAGAGCAGATCTGGGATGCAAACAAAGGTTTGTGTGAATCTGAACTGAATGCCTGTTCTTCTCCAATAATCTGTAGTAATGTTTTTTAAATTAAAATATCATTATCCTTTCAGAGTGACAGGCCCAAGGAAGCTTATCTTTGCTTCTATTCTTGTCTCTTGCACACTCTCAAATTTTAGATGATAAGAGGCTCAGGGCAGGGTCCTTTTCTCCTGAGGGGCTTCATTGCACATCGATGGACATAAGCAGTTAGGTCGGTAGGTAGGTAATGGAGAGCCTGCTCATATTTGGAATTCAGAAAGTTCACCTTGTTTTTCAGAGAAGAATAACAAAGCCCCCACACACATCTTGATTCTGAGTCACATCAAATAACTTTGTTGAGTTCACACTGTCCTACTTAAACAGGTTCCTGAAGTCTAGGTGCCACATCTCAGCAGGTGCCCATGCATATCAGAAACCTCTTTGTCTGCCTGATACTCTCTTTCATTTTGCAGTTAGGTTTTAAGCTTTATAGAAGAGTTACAAATCTGAACTTTGAAATACCCTGAGAGAGACCTAGTTTAATGATCAACCGAGTGACAGCTTCGTCTCTCCTCTCTTAATGCTTCATTGCATTGCTGCTCTTTGTTTAGTTTCACATTTCTATCCTGGCATTCTGTCAAGGAGCAAAGGTCACACATATAGGAGATGCTTCTCACAAGACCACTATGAAGTAGGTTAGGCCTGGCAGTGATTGACCCACTACTACCCCCTGAAACTTTATCAGCGAATGAAGATTTGAATCCAGCTCTTCTTGGTCCACCAACCTATTCAGTAAGCTGCATGAGCTTTGTTGTCACTTGAGTTTGATGAGACCAAAGCCTGCCAAGAATTCTATAAACTGTTCATATTTTCTACAATCATGGAAGAATCTCAAGTAGAAGAAGGAAAAGAGGCTTGGGGCACAATCCACCCACAGTTAATTATTTAACATCCATTGCTTTGAAAGCGAGAGGTAACCCTGTGCTTTGGTGTGGTGGTTAGGAGCACGGACTCTAATCAGGGAGAACCAGGTTTGATTCCCCACTCCTCCACATGTGGCTGCTGGTGTGACCTTGGGTCAGTCACAAGTTATTTCAGAACTGTTCTCTCAAAAGCAGTTCTCAAAAGAGCTCTCTCAGCCCCACCTACCCCACAGGGTGTGTGTTGTGGGGAGGGGAAGGGAAAGGAGATTGTAAACTGCTCTGAGACTCCTTCAGGTAGTGAAGGGTGGGGTATAAATCCAATCTCCTCTCCTCTTCTTAACATTGTGCTCCCATGGGAACAAAATTGTTTTAATGTTGTCTGGATTTTGCCCTCAGTTTGCATGTACACAGATTTTCCAGTTTTGCTTTTCAGTACCTGCTAACTTATGACAATGCCAGTTTCTGTCAACTGAAGGTGCTGCAAGATCCAAAAACATATTTAAGTTTGTCTGGGCATTTTCTGCTTCAAGGAGGGGCAGACTGAGCATCAACAAATGGCCCTGAGTGTTTGCTTTCCCCTCCTGTGCCCAGGGATAAAGTGTGTATGCAAGTCAAAGGGCAAGCTCTAAGGGCTTTTGGCCTCTAGCGCATGCTTTGGACAAACTGACTCATTGGATCCAAGAAAGGTCCAAGGTACATCAAGTTATTTGTGTTTGTTTTACTTAAATTACATTTTTTCCTACTGTTGCAATCTTCTTTGGGTCCCTTTTTTTGGGGGGGGGGGACTGTGCAATAAATATTTAAGTGAGCATACATGCAAACCCTCTGCTGGCACAAGGGTGGGGTGATTTTGCTGGATTTACCATATTTATTTATTTATTTTATTGGATTTCTATCCTGCCCTCCCCACATATTAGGCTCAGGGCGGGTTCCACAGATATAATAAACAATATACAGTATACAAAAATTAAAGCAGTTAAAACACCAATAAAATACAACTTTCATCCAGTACAAGTTATAATTAAAGCCTCACAGATGCCATCTCTTTCAAGTTTTGGTCCTTGGATGGTAATACAGTTCTGACCCACTAAGGCATCCTTTGTATGTTTCTCGGGCCATGTGGAATTTTGTTCTAGAAGGCCAATCACCAGCATGAGCTGTTCAGCAATCCCCAGTGGGGAAAATCTACCTCTGCAAACTCCTTGCACAGGGGGTCTATGGGATCCTACCAAGAATGTCTTAAAGCCACACAGAACGAGGTTAAATTGCCAAAGATGGATTTGATGCCAGGTCAAATCTCATCAAGTCCAAATCAAGACAGCTGATAGAAAACTCCATCACTTTGGAGGCTGCTTGGAGAAAGAAGGGTTAGAACTGGTTTCAGTCAGGCAGTGCCCAGACTTTTTCATGGTTAAGGATTGTGCATAATGACTCTGTTTGGATAAATTGTAACAAAGTCATTATCTGTTGGAACAGCTGAAAACTTCCTTTGCCTTCTTTTTGATGACCCTTGTGTTTGGGCTTTGCTGGCCAGTGCAGAACTGGAGTTGCTGAAAGTCAACAATCAATGTGTGAGGAAGTGCAAAGAAAACAGCTTCCACTCATCTGCTAAAACAGATTGACGCTTTCCTTCTTAAACTAATAGATTTGTTTTAGTAGCTCTCTCTGGACCTCGTGGTGCCATTTAACTCCTGAAAGGATGCTATTTGGAGCTAAAGCAAAGTCCTCTTCATTTCCAGCTACATCTGTAATTACATTGTTGATACTACAGCGGCTTCCATGCCAGTAACAGGTGGCCCAGAAAACTCTGCAATGTCTTTGACCACCTGCCGTGTTAACGATTTCTGTCAAGCCCACCTTCCAGCCTGTCTCCTTTAATTACTAGAGACTGACTGTTAGACTCTCAGTGTAATTGTGGCTGGATGGAAAGCATCTGATGCAGCCATTTCGGCTCCTGGCCAGTAGCCATGACAACACCAAGTAATAAAGCTTGCAATGAATGATGGACATGCAAAGAGCAAAACATAAGAAATAAAGGTGCATCCTTTCCCCATGAAAAGGCTCTATTATTTGGGAAAAGTTTGAAGTACTATTTTAAGAAGCAACACTAATATAAATTGGGGGGGGGGGATTATTACTTACTTTTGGTTGTAGTTGGTTGTAGTTAGCCAGCAACCAGCAGCAATCAATAAATATTGCTTTGCTCAGAGTTTCAAGCCATTTTTTCTTCAGTCTTAGTAAGCAATGAATGATGTGTTTGGGGGGTTATCATGTGGCATTTTAAATAAAAATGAGGGGGATGGGCTTCAGAACAATAGCAGTAACCAAGTTTCTTTTCAAAACCTTCCAACAGGGTGCCTACAAAACCCAGTCTTGACTTTGTTTAAACAGCCAAAGATCTGCACATTGTGGCTGGACTTGGAATCAAATAAGGCCAAGGCTGATGGTGCAAAATAAAGTGAAAATATATTTTATTACTGAGTTCAAATTCCCCAAATTCCCTATGCATTTTGCCAACAGGCTTTGTCAGGGGAATCTATTAGTCTTGTGGTAATTCTTCAGAAAGAGTACAAGATCAGTAGCTACTAATTGTACCATCGGCCTTGGCCTTCATTTTTGTCTCTAAGTGACTGTTGTGGCCCTTTTATTTTCTCCTTGGACTCATAGTCAGTCACAACTGGTGCTCACCAAGAACACTGCCCCTCTCCTAAAGGGAAAGAGGACAGTCTGAGCTGTCCTACATATTTCCTAAGCCCAGTGTGACAGTAAGGCAGGATGCTGCCTTCTTCCCTCACTCTCAATTTACAGCTACTGCCATTGCCCTTTTCCACTGAGACCTGGAGTGATCCAGAAGCTGTGGAATGCCTTTCTAAGGCTCAGCACCAGAAAGAGTCCCTACCCCCCTCCAGGGTCTAAAGAACTAGTGCTGGCAAGGCACTCACATATAAAGTTCTGAAAATTTCCACCAATTATCCTGTCAGAGCTTGGAAGAGCCCCCCCCCCATGTGCCAGTATTCTGTACCAGTGAGTACCACCACCAAAAAGTCCTGCAAAGAACATAAGTAGAGCCTGATTGACCAGTAGTCCATGTAGTCCAGTATACTGTTTCACACAGCAGCAAACCAGTTGCCCTGGATGACCAACAAATGGGCATAGAGGCAACTCACTGATTTGTAGCCTGTGCATGTGGAGGTTCCCTTTAGTCACCACAGCTACTAGCCACTGATAGACATCTATTCCCTGAG
Source organism: Lepidodactylus listeri (assembly GCA_029233225.1). Taxonomy (NCBI): domain Eukaryota; kingdom Metazoa; phylum Chordata; class Lepidosauria; order Squamata; family Gekkonidae; genus Lepidodactylus; species Lepidodactylus listeri. Next base: position 38,334,588 of record JARCFY010000006.1, on the reverse strand, counting down.
TCTGTCTAGCCTCCTTTTAAAGCTATCTGTGTTCAGGGCCATCATTGCATTCATTGGCAATGAATTACAGTTTAATTCCTCACTGAGTAAAGAAGTTTTTCATTTTGTCTGTCTTGAACCTTATTCCCAACAATCTCATTGGGTTCTCCCAAATTCTAGAATTCTAGTATTATGCTGAATTTATTTATTATTTTATTAGATTTATACTCCACGCTCCCCACCAAGGCAGGCTCAGGGCAGTTTACATGAAAAGTCAAAACAGGTTAAAATCATAAAACATTGATAAGGTGCTACATATACAATGCTACATATAGAATGGCGAAAACACAGTTTTGATATTTGATGCTCTGATTGGTTGCCACCCTAAAGCCATAATCCTGAAAAAAATTACTGGTAGTAAGCCCCATTGAATAAGAAACTTCTGAGTAGACACACTTAGGATTAGTCTCATGAACATTCTTTTTTTCCCAGCAGGAGAGATTTCATCCAGTGAAATCCAAAATATTCAGCGGGTAATTTCATTCCAAATCACAGTGTAAGCACAGAGAATTTATACTATATGCTTTGTACATTGTTTATCCATTCATTCACGACCTCTAAATAGATTTGTTAAATGGTCTCCAAACAAAAAAAAAGTTAGTTGTGACTAAATCCCATTGGAAACCATGGAATGATACTTAATCACAAATTGACTAAAATCCCAAGGAGTCAGTGTGAATTAGCCTTTTCTGGATTGTGCCCTGTAGATAAGTGAGTTTTTAAGGTAGTTATTCCAGGGAAAGGTAGAGAAGGCTACTTGCTACATAATTCATAATGAATCTGCTGCTCTAGCGTTGTCTATTTCCAGTCAGTTTCACCCCTGGGTGTAGTTAATTTTGTCCCCATCTGCATGGAATATTGCATGGAATATTGCGCAAGATTTATTACCTTCTAGTTCAGAGATGCCAACAGTGCAATCAGCCACTGCCGAAGAAAGCTGCCTGTTACGGCTATATGTAAGTTACAGCCATGGATTTGAACTTGTCTCCTTCTGATCAACAAGCACACACTATAATTCATTGAGAAACACAGCATGTGGGTTCCATCCAGGACAACACCTTCTTCCTTTTATGCTTGCTCAACATAAATGTAGATCCAGGTGGTCAGTCGTGTTGGTCTGAAGCAGTAGGACAAATTTAGAGTCCAGTAGCACCTTTAAGACCAACACATTTTTATTCAGGGTATAAGCTTTCGTGTGTATGCACACTTTTTCAAATACATTGGAATGGTAGGTAAGGTTTGAACTTACCTACCTACCTACCTACCATTCCAATGTATTTTAAAAAGTGTGCATGCACACAAAAGCTCATACCTTGAATAAAACTTTGTTGGTCTTAAAGGTGCCACTGGACTCAAAACAAATGCCACACAACCCTTAAGTTAACTTTGCAGAAATTTACAAATTTACCCTTTCAGTTGCAGACAGTTTTGCTACAACCAGCTGAAAGACTCGGGACTGAGCAGTCACAAACAAACTGGAAACACAGCTGGTCCTCTAGCTGTCCCTTTAATTACACCTGTAAGCAGGGATCAATACTGGGTCTGATGCTTTTTAACTTGTTTATTAAGGATTTGAAGTTGGGAGTAAGCAGTGAAGTGGCTAAATTTGCAGATGACACAAAATTGTTCAGGGTGGTGAAAACCAGGGAGGACTGTGAGGCACTCCAAAGGGATCTGTTGAGGATGGGCGAGTGGGCGTCAACATGGCAAATGGGGTTCAGTGTGGCCAAATCCAAAGTGATGCACATTGGGCCCAAAAATCCTAACTATAAATACATGTTGATGGGGTCTGAACTGGCGGAGACCGACCAAGAGAGAGATCTTGGAGTCGTAGTAGATAACTCACTGAAAATGTCGAGACAGTGTGCAACTGCAATAAAAAAGACCAACGCTATGCTGGGGATTATTAGGAAGGGAATTGAAAACAAATCAGCCAGTATCATAATGCCCCTGTATAAATCGATGGTGTGACCAAATTTGGAATACTGTGCGCAATTCTGGTCAGCATACTTCAGAAAGGATATTATAGCATTGAAAAAAGTGCAGAAAAGGGCAACTAGAATGATAAAATGGTTGGAATACTTTCCCTATGAAGAAAGGTTAAAGCACTTGGGGCTCTTTAGCTTGGAGAAACGACAATTGAGGAGTGACATGTAGAGGTTTACAAGATCATGCATGGGATAAAGCAGGTAGAGAAAGAAGTACTTTTCTCCCTTCCTCACAAAACACAAACTCGTGGGCACTCAATGAAATTGCTGAGCAGTAAAGTTAGAATGGATAAAAGGAAGTACTTCTTCACCCAAAGAGTGATTAACACATGGAATTTACTGCCACAGGAGGCTACAAGCACTGACAGCTTCAAGAGGGAATTGGATAAACATATAGTGCAGAGGTCCATCAGTGGCTATTAGCCACAAGGTATAGATAGGAACTCTTGGTCTGGGGCAAGTGATGCTCTGTATTCTTGGTACTTGAGGGGGGCAACAGTGGGAGGGCTTCTAGTGTCCTGGCCCCACTGGTGGACCTCCTGATGGCATCTGGTATTTTTGGCCACTGTGTGACAGAGTGTTGGACTAAATAGGCCGCTAACCTGATCCAACATTGGCTTCTCTAATGTTCTTATCTGCAGGCCATGAAAAGCTTCATCTTCCTGTTTCCATACTAAAGGAACAGGCAACCTTATCCTTTATGCATTCTAACTTCTACCCTGGATCTTGCAGAAGAGGGAGGGGAGATTATAAGCAAATAGTTTACAGTTTACCTCCGAAGTGTTTTGCATGGATGTTACATCTGTTCTGGTGCTAAGAGTCAAAGGTGCTTTCCTTTTTAGTTTAGAAAAACTGTGTGCCTAGCTATAAGCAGTTAAAGGAACACAGTTTTAAAGAGAAACAAGAGTCTTGGTTGTCCTTTGCTGTTTCCAAGGTGCCCATTCTTCCCCGTGTTTCATGAGAGACCCTTCTCCTCTGAGACAATTCTTGTGACAATATAAAGGTTCGTTTTGAACCCTGAACTTTCAGATGATCATCTCTTATCCAAAGTACATATTTTACTGGTTTCTTTTAAGACCATTACATTTTCTGCTGGAAGCTTTTTCCAGCTAAATCCAAGAGGTGTTGCCCTCACACACACTTCCAAATTAATATCATTTAAATAATATCTCTTTGGCACAGCTTATCTTTTTCTAATCCCCAAGTCATTCAGAAATAATGTAATAACCAAATTAAAGATAGATTTTTTTGTGAGGGGTAAAAAAAGTCTTAGAATGTACTCTTGCCTTTTTCTTTCAAACAACCGTTTCCTATCTGAAATGTCATTACAGCGCCTGAAGTGTCACTGCTTAACACGTTGGATGCTTTTGTGAGCTGTTTCTAAGGAGATTTTTCTATTTTCTGATTGTGCATTAAGAATCACATTGCTTCTCATCTCTTGTATAAAAACCTGGAAGCCATTTTTTTTATAGATCTGAGATATAATGACCTACTTTGTAGCTCCATTTCTTATTCTCCCCCCTTCTGATGCACCTTCTCAGCTCAAGTTTTTCTCAGTTTTTCCCCAATAAACAGCTGTTAATTCATAGCTAATCGAGTCAGTTAATTCTATGTACTTAAATTAAAGCAGCTGAGATCTTATGATGATCTTTGTTTATGAAGGCCTTTATTAGGGCTGAATTAATTCTGTCTAATGGAGATTTCAGTATCTCAGGAAAAATATGGAGTTGCATGCAAAATGTATTTATTTAAAACATTTCTATGCCATCTTTCCACCCACCCAAGGCAGAAAACATTAAAATATTTAAACATTTCAGCGTTTAAAATAAATTGCATACTACATGAAGACAGTAATCACAAGGCAGTTTTGCTTGTTTATTTAAAAATTTAAATCTTACTTTTTGGTCCAGAAAATCCCTCAGAGTAGAATACATCAAAGTCTTCAAAAGCAGGGCATAAAATATAAACACAGTAAAATAAACAAGCCCACAGGGCAATCAACAAGAAAAACATCACAAGCATATCAAAATTCCATGGTATTGTGGGTATAGGTCCGGCTGAGGCCGACTCCTCCTCAGATGAGGAAGAGGCAGGGAACAACTCAGCCTCCTAGAGACAGCCCAGAGGAAGAACCCTTAGCAGCACCTAAGGAGGAAGAGTTCCCAGCAGCTGCACAAGAGGTGCAGCCAAAAGGAGAGACCATTCCTGAGCTGGGGCCAGCAACCCCAGCTACAGACACCCCAAGGCCAGACTCCCCACCGAGTTCCCCTGAGTGCCCCAGATGTAGGGTACAGCAGAGGGTGACTCTGCAGGAACGCAGAAGTGCCAGGCTGCAGTTCCAGCAATGACAATGAGAGGAGTTGTAAGCCTCTGCAGACTTCACTCCAAAGGGAGTGAGGATCTGTTTAAAACCCCTTGATGCACCTGGCCCAGTGCGGCAACAACTCTGCAATACCAGATCTGCTTCTGATTTCGCAGCAGTCACTCCTTGTGATCTGACATAAATGAGACCTTGTTGGGCTGGGCCATGTGTGTCATAAAATGTAATACCAGGTAGCAGAGATATAAACTTTATAAAGGACACAAACACAAAGTTTTCTTTTTACTTAAAAACATGCTTAAAACATTAGCACTCTTGCAATATTTTGTTTATTTAACAGTCTCTGATAACTGACATCTCTTGCTCTGAATTATTGTATCAAAATGTCTGTGCTGTTGCAATCTTGAGTATGCTGTTCAAGTGTGTCCCTGTAAGCTGCAAACCTACTTTTGATTTACTGACATTCACCACAGAAATCTCATGCTCAGAGTTCTGAGTCTAGGACCCAGGGGAAAACATGAAACGGCTAAGTGATTGAGAGAGTCTGGCAAAGCAAGCTATGATGCAGCAGCAGCAACCGAACTGGAAGCAGGAAATGGCCAGTTCCAGTGTGGGCCTGATAGAAACCCTCCAAGGGCCTGATCCGGCCCCCGGGCCACATGTTTGACACTCCTGCCCTAGGTGCTTCTTCCCTTATGGAGTTTAGTCTCCTACACATTCAATAACAAACTTAAAAGTTGCCTCCAGCATGACACTTTTGAACTAGAATACATGCCCAGGTTTGCACTACCAAGCTTAGGCCTAGTGAGAATGGGAATGGTTAGCTCACTGCAGAGCACTCCACATTCATCCCCAGTCGGGAGTGGTTCACAGCCATGCTGACTGGGCAATTGATTCTTTTCTGGATATTATTATGATTTTGGGATGCTGGCTTTTCTAGACTCTCTTATAATAGGTCCCTTCTCTGCCTTCGTTTTGTTTGTGCGTGTGTATGTGAAGAGATGTCAAGTCACAGCTAGCTTATAGTAACCCATAGTAGGGCTTTCAAGGCAAGAGACTAACAGAGGTGGTTTGCCATTGCCTTTCTCGTGAAGTACTTCCTCAGTGGTCTCCCATCCAAATACAAGCTTAGCTGCCAAGATCTGACAGGACTGGGCTAGCCTGGGCTATCCAAGTTAGGGCAAAACGCATCACAGACCTGACAAAATGAGTACTAACTCATAAAAGCTTATACCACAACAGATGTGATAATCTTAAAAGTGCCACAAGACTGTTATTATGCTTACATTAAAATAACATAGTATTACATTGCTGCAAACATTACAAAATGAGTGATGGCACTGTAAACTAGGGTGAGGGCTCATACTAGCCTTTTCTGACATTCCGTTTTGGCTCACCAATCACATAACAGAGAGTCAGTTTCATGTAGTGGTTAAGTGCGCGGGCTCTAATCTGGGAGAACCGGGTTTGATTCCCCACACCTCCACTTGCACCTGCTGGATGACCTTGGGCAAGCCATAGCTCTGGCACAGCTGTTCTTGAAAAAGAGCAGTTTCTGTCAGAGCTCTCTCAGCCCCACCAACCTCACAGGGTGTCTGTTGTGGGGAGGGGAAGATAAAAAAGTTTGTAAGCCACTCTGAGACTCCTTTGGGTAGTGAAAGGCGGGGTATAAATCCAATCTCTTCTTCTTCTTCTTCTTCTTCTTCTTCTTCTTCCAGGACTGCACGCTACCCACAATCCTCTTGATATCTATGTTTGTTATTTTATGAAAATAAAATATGAAAACAAATATGAAATTAATATGAAAATTAATATGAAAATCCATGTTTCCCAGCTTTTTTAAACTGTTTTTTATTGTTTTTTGTTAATGATAAACATATAAAATTTACCAATATACAAATAGCGTTGCATACATTTTTAAACATTACAACAATAAGGATATGTAACTAACATGTGAGAGCTAGAGTGATCTAGAATGAATAAGCAACAGTGTTTGGAAATTTATAAAAAAAGAAAAGAAAAGAAAGGTTTGTAATGACCAGAGTCAGAAGGTAAATGCTGTGTTTAAATGTAACTATAGTGAGTTGCCTAACCACCAGTTTTTTAGAGTATGTTTTTGCATGTCCTGAAGCTGTGGAAAATTATGCATGTTACCCTATTCACACAAAATGTTGAGGACACATATCAGAAGAACCAGGTAGCACACTACCATTTTATACATGCTAGATTCAAGTCCAGTAGCACCTTAGAGACCAGCAAGATTTTCAAGGTAGAAGCTTTTAAGAGGGAAAGCTCCCCTTGTCCAATACCAACACGGATACCCTCAGAAACTGATGAAAGCAGCCTTGACTCTACAAAGCACTCTAAGGTGCTACGGGTCTCAAATCTAGCTGTTCTATAGCACACTAACACAGATACCCTCTGAAACTTTTATGCATGGGTGGTGTTCCAAAACTGAACATCAAAAAAAGGGCTAGTGTCTCTTCTGGTGACTGTTTATCAACACCGTATCAAATCTAGTGTGACAGATAAGTTATCGTGGATGGCAAATGAACTCCCAAGATGGTTGTGTGAATCAACCTCAAGAAGCCTAATCCTCATTTATTCTGTTCAATTAACATGTAAAAGTCTGGTCACACTTTTCAGGTTTTCTTGTTTTCATACTTCCCAAAGGGAATATGGATTTGTTTCATCCCTATCATGTTATCGCGTCCTATTACTTCACTTTGCTTGTAATTATAGAATAAAAAGGATGTCCACAAGAAAATGGCACATCTGTGAAGAACAGCTTGTATGCATTTAGACAGGAGGTGATGGATTAGTTGTTGTGAAGGTCAGAGATTAAGGATTTGCAGCAGGAAGACAAATAATATTCATTTTGCCTGGAATGCTAGGGAATCCAAGGAGGATTTTCTGTACTGCCAATATGATGAATGTTTCAGTTTATCCTGAACTAAGGGAAATGTGCAGTACTCTATCAAAACTTAGAATTCATGTGATGTTTATGTATTTACATGTGTCCAGTTCATTAAAGGTCCATTATTTGGGCAAGAATTACACTTTTCTCTGTGTTATTCAATATTATATAGTCAAGTTGAACCTCATGTTTTTTAGTTCTTGTTCCTTCTTGCAAAGCTTGAATGTTAAGTTAGAGAGAGGAGGGGGGATACATGCGACCATTTCAGACTAAAGAATCTCTTTCACATGAAGCTGGGGGCTGATGCTGGCCCTACAAATGTTGTGTGTCCTTTCTCTTGCTTTTTGGTTGGCATGCTGAAAAGAGAACACCACTTTGCTGGAGGGATTAGCGTCAAGAATCCCCCTGCCTGCAAATTATTCTTGTGCTGCTGGAATCCAGATGGAAGCAAATTTACCACAATTTCTGACAGCCTAGATTCATTTTATGTATTAATTTGAGAATGACGTCAACTCCTAATGAATGATGCGGACAGTACTAAAGTTCCAAGCCCTTAAATTCTGTCCAGTTCCTTTCTCCCCTAAGTAAAATATAAAATATCCAACAGCCAGGGTTATGGAGGTATGGACATTTATATTAATGTCATTCTTGCTGTGTGTTAGGGATGTGTACTCCAATATTAAGTAACCAATTCTTACGGCAAAAAAAATCTGTTTGTTAACATAGTTGTTATAAATTAGATCCTAAGATTCTTTTGCTCACACAATATTTTTGCTGATTGCTACACACAAACACAGAAACACACACACTGTAGATCCCCCCATGCTGTTCCTGGGGGTGTCTATCAATCCCAGATGCTGCATTTCAAGGAGTACAACAAGCTGGGAAAGAATATTGTGATTCTGCCTCCATTTTGTTCTTCTCTCCTCCATCTGGGTGCCAGGACAAGCTTTCCTCTATGTTTTTGCACCTAAACAAGTAAACAAGTTTTTGGCCATTACAGAATTAAAGGCGAACAGAGGAAGTAGGACCGCACCTACTTTAATCATGCCAAATGATATCAAACAGCCATTCCAGAAAGACCCCAGAAAAAAAGCTTTGCCCAGAGCCTGGCATTCAGACCATTCCTCAAGGATTGCCAGTAATTCTGTGTGCCTGTAGCTACTAAGAGAACCTGTCCCAGATGATGTTTTCATTACCTAAATACAGGAACTGCGCTCATAGTTGGCTAAAGTTTCATTTCTCACTTCTGGTCCATTTTGGGTGGTCTGAAATACACAACAACCTCTACCTCTTCCTCAGGCTGAATCTGCTGAGAGCCCAAGTTATGTCAAGTTTAAGAGACCCCCAAGCATTACCAATAAAAATGCTAATTTAGTTTAAAAAATTGTATTTTGTCATAATCTGAGGCACTGAACTGTTTGTGCATACATCCAACTCTACATGGAAGGGAGATGCATTGGATCGCTTTCTATACACTAAGGGAATATTGGAAAGGGCCATAATACATAAATGAACAATGGAATCTGGAGTAACTCCAGATAGGACTAGAATTAAGTCTGGAGTAACTTAGCATAGTTTTGCACTGGAAAATACCTGCCCACATTATAAGTGGGCAGCCTTATTACTATAGAATAGCCTTAACTGTCCAAACACAGAAAAGAAAGAAAAAACACTGGATTCAGGAACCAGAGACCAAGAGTATGAGCCAAACAGACCAAAGCTTCATCAGCTGTAACTGAGATTATATCCTGCAAGGGCAGATTCAGCTTTAGCCTCCTGGGGAGATCATAGAAGCCCTATACATGTAAACTAATTGATAACAGTTTTTCTTTTTCCCACAGAACAACTAATTTAAGCTTATGGGCAAATAGTCGAGCAGCATCTCCTTGTGAAAGATCTCCAGGTACAAAATGGCTTGGCATCCTGTGTCGGGCATGCATGTTTAAAATGGAGGGCTAGAGGGTTCCTGAGAAAGGGGCGTGGGAGGGAAGTGAAGCAAGAGAGCCAATATGTAGCACTGAGCAGGTATGTGTTGAATTTTTTTCAAAAAAAAGTTGGCATCTTCTCTATGGGCTAGGTCAGATGCCAACCTGCAGGTATGATGGTTGCACACACATGGCAGGTGAATATGCTGGAGCCAGAAAGGACTGATGAGAATATTTTGTCTCATCATATGAAGCCAGGCTTCAGCTCCACTGTCATTTCAATTTTCCATACTTTGCATCTTTCCAGATGCTGCCGCAGACAGTTGTCAAATGACATCCGCAGCCACTGAGCCTTCTGTCTCATGGGGGGGGGGGGGTTTCCTTCCACATTCAAAGTGCCAAGTTTATCAGCATTCTTTTCCTGATGACTCCCCTGCAGCCAGGCCACTAACTGAAATGCCAGTCTTATTTCTAGGGTTGTCAAAAAAATGTTGTTTCCCTTTAATACAGACTTGAGGTGTGCAAATGGGTAGGTGAAACTTTTTACAACTCGGGTAAGAACCATTGTCTGATAGATAACATTCCATTAAGTCTCTGATAAAGGGTCAGAGCATCCCTCCCCGCTCATGGCAATCGGCAACCCAACTCACTTTGGATGTCTTCTGTGATGCTGCTGAGTTTGTTGCTGTTACTTGTTTAAATCTGTTATTTGGCTCTAGGGCTGTATGATATTTTTGTGTGTGTGTGTGTGTGTGTGTTGATGGAATATGAAACTAGAGGTTCATATTACAGTGGAGGAACAAGATGTAATATCACAGGATGGGAAAGCTGAGGAGAAAGTTTTAGATTTAAGGTTCTAGGAAAAGTGGTGAAACCTGTTCCTGAAAATGGAAAGGTTACCTCAGATGCCCTTTCTCAAACTCCTAGTAATTCAGTTTTCTTGACTAGCAGCACCATATCTGTCTGTCTGTCTCATTTCTCTCCTATCCTTCCTCCAAAGAGCTCAAGGTGGCATATGTCTGTACTAAATGAGTACTAAATGTGTCATTTCAGTTTTCCATTCTTCACATCTTTCCAGAAGCCCCACTGGTGGACCTCCTGATGGTACCTGGTGTTTTTGGCCACTGTGTGACAGAGGGTTGGACTGGATGGGCCATTGGCCTGATCCAACATTGGCTTCTCTTATGTTCTTATGTTCTTAAATGTGTTGCCTTATTCTATGTGTTCTAAATGTGTTGCCTTATTCTATCCCAGCTTGTCTCCTGTCCACCCAATTTCTTTAGTATCATTTACCATCTACTTCCGTACATACGTGGAGCCTATCTGGGAGCAGATACATCATCCTGTACCATCGACTGCCATCTGACTGTCTAGCAATAATTTATGTTAAATTGTATTTTAGTGATTGTTATGTCTGTATTTTTAACTATTGTATGTACTGTTTTGTTTGCACTGTTGTAACCCGCCCTGAGCCTTGCTAGTCAGAGGAGAGCGGGCAAGAAATCAAATATAATAAATAATAATAAATAACTACTATTTCCATGTCTTCAGGAATCGCCTACCAGAATGAAGAATGGCTTAATATGAAGAGCAGCCAAGACATTTTATATAGCAGTCACTGAGCTTTGCTTTAGAACCAGCTGGAGTCATGTAATCTTGAGCCCCCTTCGGCCAAGAGGAAAGACAAGGTATAACTATTTTAATAAATCAAATTATTATGATCGCCAGTTGCTAAACACTGTAAATTTTTAATTTATTGTTTTTATTTAAAACATTTCTATGCTGCCTTTCCACCCAGCTTCCCTTAAAACACAAGAATAGTCTCTAAATAGCAAACTCTACCACTACAACGTGGGTTTCCCTTCTCTTAGCCTAACCACAAACCTGTAATGAACATTAGGCTAAGAGAAATTTACTGGTACAAGGTAACCCAAAGAACTTTGCAACACATTGGGGATTTGATCCTGGATCTCTCTAATCTTAAACTGACACTCCAGCCAGCCATTACACCATATTGGTTCTCAAGGGTAGAGCTGGCAAAGACATTCCTCAAAGATGGATTCAGGTGGGTAGCCGTGTTCGTCTGAAGAAGCAGAACAAAGCCTGAGTCCAATGGCACCGTTAAATAGCAAAAAAAATTAATTTTTTAGTTTTTATTTTATTTTGTTAGACTTATATCTTGCCCTCCCCACATTGCTGACTCAAGCTGGGTACCAACATATAGGCCTACAATAATGCAGACTTGCAATTAAAACTATTCTTTACAAGTAAGATCTGCAATTATGTAGATTTACAAATAAAACACACTATAACAATCCATTTAAAATCAAAAAGATCACCACAGACTAAAACAATATCATGCCTCAACAGATAATATTGTGGTCCCATCCGGCTTCTAGGAACTGCAGTCACTGGAGGGGAGGCCAGATCAAATGGAAGCCTGCTGCCTCAACTAAAGGCCCGGTGGAAGACCACTGTTTTGCAGGCCCTGCAGGACTGTAACAGTTCTGCAAGGCCCTGCTCTCATAAGGTAGCTCATTCCAACAGGCAGGCTGAGGCAAGTCAGACACCCCTAGGGCCAGAGACTACCAGGAGGTGTTGGTTCATAAAACACAGTGTTCTATAGGGCTCATATGGGGAGTGGTGGTCTCGAAGATATGTGGGCCCCTAGTGGTTAAGATGCTGAACTTCAGACCAGAGGGTTGGTAGTTCAGCAGTTTGAGACCCAAGAGCTCCCATCTCTGGTTCCAGCTCCTGCCAACCTAGCAGTGTGAAAGCAAGAAATTGCAAGCAGATAAATAGGTACCACTATGGTGAGAAGTTAACAGCGTTCCGTGCACCTCGGCGTCTAGTCATGCCAGCCACATGACCACAGAAATGTATTTGGACAGCGCTGGCTCTTCGGCTTGGAAACAGAGATGAGCACCGCCAGGGGTCATTTCGTAAAAAAAGAGGTGCAGGAGCTCATTAGCTTAACTTATTAGCATAACTTATCTGCATATGCCACACACCCTGACATCACCAGAAGTGTGTCAGAAGGCAACACCCACTGCTCAGGCTCCACCCCAAAAATCTCCAGGTATTTCCCAACTCAGAGCTGATGAGCCAGCTTTACACTTTGACTAAAGACCCTTTAGGTTTCCTTTGCTCTTGCAGGGAAGCTACCCTACAACAAGCATGAAAATACAGATCAAGTTAGTATGCTTTTGCTTTTTTCCAAGCGCATCACCATATGTTCCCGCTCCTGGGCTTGTTTCTCCCGGAACAGTGTTCCTACGCGTTCCTGCTTGAAATGACCCCTGAGCACTACATCCCTAGAATCATATTCAACTGGCTTTCGAGAAAGGGAAACCTTTACCTAGCCATATAGGGCTTTAATGGTAAGCACCACCTTGAAACGGATCTAATATTCAATAGGCAGCCAGTGCTACTGTAAGTCCTCCTCCTCCTTCTCCTCCTCCTCCATGTAATCCCTACTTGGCCAGAAGAGATGGACACCCAATGGTTGGGTATTATCTCCTAAGATTTGGGCACTGTCAGTCTGGGTCCTAAGATTCTCCAGTGAGGCACTCTGAACCAGTAAGGAGCACACTCAGTAGTTTAACTGAAACAAAGTACATGGTTTATTGAGGAACAATACCCGTTCTGACACAAAAATGAGTACAGTTGAGCTGTGGAGACTCAAACCAATATAGCTAAAAGAATAGATGATTAATGGGAATCTAAAATTCATCTCCTAAGGGGCTGCAGTGGCTCAAGTGGTTAAGATGCTGAACTGCAGATGGTAGTTCAGCAGTTCAAGACCCAAGTGCTGCATGATGGAGTGAGCTCCTGTCTCTGGTCCCAGCACCTGCCAACCTAGCAGTTCAAAAGCAAGAAATTGCAAGTAGATAAATAGGTACCACTTCGGTGGGAAGATAACAGCATTCCATGCACCTCGGCAACTAGTCATGCCAGCCACATGACCACAGAAACATCTTTGGACAGCGCTGGCTCTTTGGCTTGGAAACGGAGATGAGCACCACATCCCTAGAGTCGTATTCAACTGACTTTCAAGCAAGAGAAACCTTTACCTTTACCTAAAATGCATCTCAGACAGAAGAGCTTATAAGTACATTAATTCAAAAATTCTAAGAGCAAATGGTTACCGAACAAGAACATTCAGTTTCACCTCCAGCATTCTGTCCTTCTAATCAATAGTCCTCCAAAAGAACTAAGTTCTTCAGTTTCAGAAGCAGATTTCATAGCCATCAAAGACTGGTCAAAAGATCCATTCCACCAGCAGCAGGAAAGAGGGAAGAAGAGGGAAGGAAACTCATTCTGCATCTGTTGTATACTGCTTTTTACCTTGGCCACAGGAGGTATCCCTAGGTCCAGGAGGTACGACAATGCTTTTAAAAAAATCCCCCCCTATTTGCCCCAGGGGACAATATGATCAGCATTCTCAGAATATCATCCATTCATGCTAGTTTTTCAAATCTGGATTGTTAGCAACTTTTAGTTTAATTCGTAGCAACTTTTATGGTATGTTTTTTTAAAAATGTGTCTTAGTTTGTAAGTCCCCATGAACAGGTTCCCTGGAGTGGCAGCATAAAATTTCCTAAACAGATGAATAAATGTTTCCTGCTGCATAAGACCATCCCAGTTGGCTGGGCTCTTCTCCTGTGTTATGGCTATGCCTTCATAGCTTACAGATGCCACGCTGTATGAGCAAAATCATGTTTTCTCAGCAACAGCTGTCTGCTAGCATTGGCAGCTGATACACATGCATGACTGATGAGTGCAGAGCTATGAAGCCTGTGACTGACGTAGGCATCCTGTATGGTCCACTGGGCCAGTTAGCAAAAGCAGGTCGCTGCTTTCTAGCAGTCACCCCCTGCTGCTGCACATACAAAGCTGCTCCTCCATGTGAAAGGACTTTGTGATTTACTGAACACAAGAGAACAGGATGCTTGAGGATTTCTGGGTTTTTTTCTCCCCATTGGATGAGGGAGCTTCGTTGTGCAGGAATTTCATCCACACATCAGAAGGCTCACCAAATCTGGTCAAGAGCAATTTGTCTGCTTGCTGTAGGAGTGCATACTAAAAAAAACCCAAAAACCATTTTTGTCTTCCGTTTGTTTTCTTCTCTAAGGAAAATTATTTTATTTTCAGTAGCACAGAGGTTCCTTTTCAGTATTTGTTTTCATTTTTTTTAATAGGAAACACATTTCTAGTTATAGTTTGCCTGGTTGTTTTCCACCCAACTCAGACAGACACTGCACTCCTGCCCTGTGGGATTCTGCCTGCCAAATTTCAGGCAGAATTTCTATTCTATAGGCAATTAAAGGCAGAAAACAGCCCCTCATTTAACTCCCCCCCCCCAAATGATTTGGGTTTTAAGTTCTCAGGAATGGTCTCTCTCCCCCATGGGATCCTGCCTGATAAATGTTGGGCAGGGAGGGGAAAGAGTTCTCATCTTATTGGTAATTAAAAATCCTCATTTGCACAGCAGACACAGGGAGGCATTGGACAAACCCACAAAGAAGACAAGAGAGGAAAACGGGCAGAGGTGGTTATTCAGTACTCCATGAAGGGGCAGGTCAGGGTAGCATGGCAGAGAGAGCACCGTGGGCTCCCTTGGGAAGCCCAAGACAGCTGATTCCTTTATAGAGCAGATCCAGGGAGGCCTTTCATCCCCATGGCTGAGGCTAGCTCAGTTGCATCAGCCCTCTGAAGCTAAGTGGGGATGGCCCTCGTTAGTATTTGGACGGGAAACCACCCAGGAAGTCCAAGGTTGGGCAGGCAATGGCAAACCACCTCTGAACGTCCCTTGCACTGAAAACCCTATGGGGCCATGATCCACTGGCTGTGGCTTGATGGTGTTTTCCACCACCAAGGCAGGTAGTGTTGCAGAGCAGGCGGTTCTGGCCTTTGGGAGGTCCATGACAGGCCTTCTGCCAGACCCAGCTGAAGCACACAACAGCAACTGCAATGGCAAAGGAAGCTACAGAAGAATGTGTTAACGCATTGCATGCCAATGAGAAAGAACATTCACGGGAGAAGTAAAATGACCCTGCTGTGGCTATTTATATAGAACCCAGAAAGCCCTCCCTAGGCCGCTCTGCTAGCCCAACAATTGGCACACAGATGTATTAAAGTAGCAATATTGGTTTAACTCTGCTGGCTAAACAAAGCTGGCCTCGTAATATCTGCTGAGTCACGCTTTCCCCTCCCCTCTTCCGCCTGCTCCTTCTGACCATGAACCAGACATTAATAAATTTCTGATTATTTAACTCTGATTAGCTATAATAACTATACTAAAGTACAGGACATTTGGTGGTGGTGGTGGTTTTTAATAAATGCCCAAGCACAAATCATGCACTCTTGGTCTCTTAGGCTGTCAATATATGTGTCCGTTGATTTCATTTTGGTCATTACTCAACACTTGGTGACTCATGGCTAAATTTTGAAATCCTTCTATCAAAAAGAAAAGGTGTTTGAGTTGATGTGGCCAAAAGTTCTGTCTGTGACATTTTTCTCTGCAGTGCCTCATTACCTCACAAGATGTGACTACTTGTCAAATGACAAGCAGATGTGGAGCCTGCATATCTGAACCGGCCCTTAGTCTCCGATTTGTCCTGTCCCCCCCCCCCCCCCCCAAGTTCTGGCAAATACTTGAAAACTTGAAACATTTAGTATGTTGCTTCCGACAAAACCATCTCTAGCTATCGACAACTAATTACGGATGAGCTTCTCTTGTGAAGATAGGTGACCCTGACTCAACCTTTAGCGCAGCACCTTCTTCTTGGTGTTTTCCGTTCTTCTGTGCCTTTCAGTCCTCCAGAGACATCCTTGTCACATTATACTGGAAATGTGAATGGAACATTTCATTATTCTTTCTTATCTAGGGTGCAACAGACATCAGGACACGAATGGACGTCCTGCATTTAATTAGCTGAAAGCCCTGTTTATAAAGGAAGGGCATCATCCAGTAAACCCAGTACAGAGAGAAACTTCTTCATGACTGTTTGAGATAAAGACCTCATATTGCAGCAGCTTGTTATCAGAATAAGTTGGAACGATTTATGCATATGTATGACTGAACAAATAAGGAAATATTAAACGATGAAGTCAAAGCCACAGCAGTTTGTATGGGCTTTTGCTCTCCCTTGGCTAAGGCTGCAATCCTATGTACTTGTGATGCTCATTGATCAGAAAGGACCTTACTTCCAAGTAAATGCATAGAAATGGGTGGAACTGCATGGTCTAAATATTATGCAGGATACCTTATGTAGCTGCCCAGAGGGAAATGGATGACAGGCAGTTGTAAGAGCTGAGTGCTGAGGCGTTTGTGAGATGACGTTGGGTTCTTTAAGCAGAAACAAAGTGAGTCACTTACGTCAGAGTGGAAGAAGCCCACTGTATGCCAGAAGCATTGACATCTCTTGTAAGAAGTTATTACGGCATTCTGCAAAAGCTATTTGCTAGGGAACTGCTTTGCAGTGTAATCCCCACGTGGAGGTTCCAGTTCACTCACTCACTCACTCACTCACTCCAGTACCTCCAAATGGAACTTCCCCCCTCATTTCATCTCCATTAGCCAATAGCTACTGATCAGAATATAATCCTTCAAACAGGCATCATGCATTGAATTGAGCCATCAAACCTTCAGGAGCCCTGAATGCCAAGGCATCTTAACATTGGCATTGCCCCACTGTGACCTATGCACATGTGCGTGGCCTTAAGCAAACCCTCAAGAACCAGCTTCTGTTTTCTCCCCAAGACCTATACAGGAAGGGCCTCAGTTAGGTCTTGGCCTTAGTGCTGAGCTTGTAGACTCTGTGTCTGTGTTAGTGTTCTCCATTAGTGGGTGTTCTCTCTCGGCTGGAAACATTAAAGAGATCTGTTGTTTGAGGCTGCCGGAGCAGAACTGAATGGTGAACTGAAACACGATAGATAATCTTGCCCCTATCCTCTGCACATCAGTGGATACTGCACCCTCTGTTCCCATAACTACACCTCAGGTGCAAGAGCACAACAGAAATGGAAAATGTCAGAGTGATCCTCAACAGTTCGATAGTAGTGACCCCTGTGCTGTGGAACCAGCTGCCTGGAGGGGTACATGCCTTGCAGGACCTCCCGAGGTTCCACAGGGTATGGAAGGCTGCTCTTTTTCAGGCAGCCTTTGAGTGATTGTGATCTACATGGGAGCTGGCATGCTTCAGCTGTGTCTTCCCCATCCAGACATCCAACTCTGCTTGGTAGTGGATAAATTTTAATGGGGATAGATTTTTAACCATTTTATATTTCAAAGATTATTTATTGTATCTTTGTATTGTTTTTATTGGTGTATTTTAAATGCTGTTAGCTGCCCTGAGTCCCGTTCAGAGGAGAGGAAGCGAGATATAAATTTGATCAATAAAAGAAATAAATACAGTTTGTAGAGGAACAGCCCTGCTCTTTCCCCTAGGTCAGTCTCATAACTGTTTCCAGGCCACCTGGCAGCCACCTCTTCTCCTGTCTGTTGCTGTGGCCAATCAATCTGTCACCTAACGGGCTTTCTTTTGACCAATATTAGCAGGGCGGGTATATGAAAGATGTCTGCAGAGTAGTGGGTTTGGGGGGGCTTGCGGGGTTTTTTGAGTGGATACTCTGTTCAACAAGATTTGGGGAGTGGAATGGGTTTTAGGTTGAGCAGTTTACACCTTTAAAGAGCTGGCAGGAACCGTGCAGGTCAGACAGGGATAGATGAGGTTGGGAATGTGGTGAGCATGCCGAGTCATCTATTTGCAGGTGAATGCAGCTTCCTTAGATTAGTTTATCAGCAGTGTTTGATCCTGCAAGATTTGAGACCAAAACCACACTGGGACCCAAATTCCTCATGTACCCAAACTTAGAGCCTGGGATGGGATGGGATGGGATGGGATGGAGAGGGTAGCTTGACCAGGCATTCCACAGCAACCTTTTGTGGGTGGCTAGTGCTTCTGGGCTTTGGACCAGTCTGGAAGCAACAAGATGGACACAGTAAAATGGGATCTCAGGGTCCCTGGCCTAACTTGGTTTGTACCTGCATTGAGAAACAGGAGTTAAGACGAGTTAACAGAATTCTTTCCCAGAATTTCTTTCTAAAAAATCTGACGAAGGGAACTTTGAATCTTGAAAGTTCATACCCCCCAAAATCGGGTTGGTCTCTAAGGTGCCACTGGATTTGAATCTAATGGTTCTACTGCAGACTGACACGGCTGCCCTCTGATGTTTTCCATTGCAGATCTTTAATAAAGTGGCCCTTATTTAACTCAGAGAGATCATGTCTCAGTTCCTTATTTCCTGTGCTTTGTGGGGGACAATGTGTGCTGATTAGAGAATCCCCACAAAGACTATAGAAAATCACCCAAAGGTTCTATTTTAAAAAGGAGAGATGGAGTACAAGCACAGCACTCACGGACTGAACATATGCCTAAGCTGGGCAGCCATATATGATAGCCCGCCAGAGGCTCAGCAAACGTTATTTTCCCCACCTGCTTGGGGCTGCTCAAACAGCTGTGTTGGCAAATACGTGGCAGGCCAAAAGTCTTCATTGGTAAGCTGCATTTGGCCTCCTGGGGCACACATTATGTATGTCTTATTGGGGTGGGGGGTGATTCATTTTAATCTTTTTTTTAACTGACAAGTCACAGCTCGCTGACTTATGGTGAGGTGACCATGTGGGGTTCGCAAGTCAAGAGGCTTCAGAAGTGTAGCAATCCTGTATTCCTTGGTGGTCTCTCTCCCAAATACTGACCAGCGCTGACCCTGCTTAGCATCCGAGATCTGATGAGATCAGGCTAGCCTGGGCTATCCAGGTCAGGGCTTAATCAAAATACCTACAATTTTTTAGAGTATTTTGATTAAAGTGGATCCCTGCAATCATTATGCTGAAAACTTGAATATAACTAATAATGATAAAAAGGAGTTCTACAGCAAATACTTTTTCCACTAACACTGCCCTGGCTAGCAGCTCCTGTAAACAATTATTTAGACAGATTGCTTTTAAAATGTCATGAGCCTACCACCCTCTGGTATAAATTGGTACTGCAGGTTATATGTACGCAGGATATTCCCTCAGTCAAGTTGTAAAAGGCGTTTGTCAGCACCAACTGAAATTGCATTCAGTGAAAGGATGAATACAGTTAATATCTGCCAAACGGGATGGTATAATACAGAATGTACACCACCTATTCAGTTAAGGGCAGGTATTAGAAACAGTTCTGCCCTGTTCCAACACAGATGGAGTAGTCAGGAAACGATTTTGAATTCTGGATCCGTCGTTCTCCACCTTCACTAATTTTTTTGTCCTTTTTGTCCAATATGTTTTATTCAGTTTACTGTCTGTCTGCACTTGGATTCGCACTTTGGTCCCAATTATAGCAAATTAACGACAGGTTTATTTCTATCTCATTATTTTCATATTTTGTGAATATTTCTAAAGATGTGCCCCCATGTGGTGAAAACGAGCATTGACTGTGCCAAGGGAAAGGGTTGGGATTGGGAACAAGCAGGATTTTCGTAGCATGTTCCAGGCTGACTTTTCATTCCAGCATAAGCATGTGTGGACTAGAGCCCCCTTCTTCAGATGCAAGACTCCCTGACTTTCCTTGTGATCAGCACCTAAGCACCCACACAACCTAGCCAAGCATGCCTGGATGACATTTTCTCTCCATTGCACAACCATCCCATAAACTGTTTACCTCTTCCACAGGACAGAAGGTAGGCCTGTCAAACCTTGTCAAATTCACTTTTCCAACAAGGTGCAACTGACATGGTTCTTCTACTATTTTAACCAGAGCATCAACAGAGACGTAGGATAGAAAAGGGGAGGGATGCATAGCCTTCCAAAGGTTATACCTTAAGAAAGTTTGTGAAATAGCAAGGCTATTTCTGTAGGACAGGAAGCAGGGGGAGATAGTATTGCTGGAGTGGGCCGTATCTTTGTGGTATTACTTAAAGAGCTGATCGAGTACTTCTGTGTTTGAATGCTAGAGAACTTCTGTACTTGTTTACTTGGAAGTAAATGCTGCTTGAAAGTACTGTATTGTAGTGAATTTAGCTCATAGTTTATTTAAAGCATGCAAACACAAACTGATGAGCATGACTCGGGGGTCTGCTTATATGCCGGTACAAACCACACCCCCGGTCACACCCGATCCCTGTGATAGGGTTATTTACAAGACACCTTTGACCATAGGTCCCCTTAAGCATCCTGAGTGGCCGGTTAGTCCAAATTACGATCCACATGGGCTGTTGTCCACCGATGCGAAGCTCCGGTAGTTTGCCCAACGCGTGTGTGATTCCCGACCACGTGCGCAGTCGCCATTAGAACACAACAAGTTCAGTGGGCTTCTTACCCAGTGCGTGAGCACAGAACTACAACCTTAGCCTCTGAGATTTACATGTCTAATTATCATTTAAAAGGTACCTATAACTGTATAGAGTTTCCTCCTTGGCTCAGATCATGAACACTCTAAAATGCTCACTATATCGAGTTCTAAATTAGTTTGCTTTGATATTTATAAGCATGTATTTTCTCCCGCTGATGCTTGAGAACTGTAGTATGGCTGAGTGGAAGGCAGATGCAAAGGGCAAGATTTTTTAAATTACCAGGGTGCCAGATGGTTTTATATTTTAAAAAAAACATTGCTTTGAATGGTATGCAGGATTTGTCAAATGACTGCTTCACTTTTGTTTGGAGAATCTTTAAATTAGTTGTTTGGTCCTAGAGGACTATAACCCCAGATCACTGAAATGATCTAACCTGAATTGCCTGGGCTAGCCTAATCTCATCAGATCTCAGAAGCTAAGCAGGGTCAGCCCTGGTTAATATTTGGATGGGAGATTGCCAAGAAAGTCCACGATGGCAGGCAATGGCAAACCACCTCTGTTTGAAAACACGATGGAGTCACCATAAATCACTGTGATTTGAGAGCCCTCTCTACCACTGCCCTCTTTGAAATGGAAGATATTTTTCCCCTCAATAACCATGCACTTACTTTTGTATGTATCTCATTTTGTTTGGTTTATCCTTGGAGCATTATTTTTTTTTTACTTTCCTGGCTTTTGTGATGTTATGATTGCTGGTTTCGGAGTATTGTTCAGTTCTATAAATTACATTCCCACTTGCAAAACACATGAGTCAATTCCAACTATCACAATTTCATCTGAACCAAGAGAAGAGTTGAAATAATCAACTTCGGAGCAAACATCAACAGCTCTGGGAAAACTTACGACTGACCCAAGGTCACACCAGCAGCTGCATGTATGTGTAGGAGTGGGAAATCAAACCCAGTTCTCCCATATTGGAGTCCGCACTCCTAACCACTACACCAAACAAAGGAGGGGTGCCTGGCCCTTTTGGTATTTACAATAGCCATTACTGACATGTTCATTTGCCAGCCAATTTATGGATAATAGCACTACTACTGGGCTCCTCTCCCATAGAGTTGAGCATAACTGAGATTGCAGAGTCAATCCAGTGAAAAGGCTGTCATCTGCAAAAAAAAATAATAATAATTCTATCTGCAAAAGGTTTTTATTAGCTCATCATGCTGAGACATATAGAACCACCAGCAGCATTGGATTTTTTTTATTGCAGTCGCACACTGTCTCGACATTTTCAGTGAGTTATCTACTACGACTCCAAGATCTCTCTCTTGGTCAGTCTCTGCCGGTTCAGACCCCATCAACGTGTATTTATAGTTAGGATTTTTGGCCCCAATGTACATCACTTTGCACTTGGCCACACGGAACCCCATTTGCTATGTTGACGCCCACTTGCCCATCCTCGACAGATCCTTTTGGAGTGCCTCACAATCCCCCCTTGGTTCTCACCACCCTGAACAGTTTAGTGTCATCCGCAAATCTGGCCACTTCACTGCCTACTCCCAGCTCCAAATCATTAATGAAAAAGTTTAAAAGCATCAGACCCAGTACCAAGCCCTGCGGTATCCCATTGCTTATCACCCACCGCTGTGAAAATTGCCCATTTATACTCACTCTGTTTCATATTAATTAGCCAGTTTTCTATCCACAGGAGGACTTGTCCTTTTATCCCTTGCCTATTGAGCTTACTTAGGAGCCTTTGATGAGGAACTTTATCAAAAGCTTTCTGGAAGTCAAGGTAAACAACATCTATTGGGTCCCCCTTGTTTACATGTTTGTTTACCCCCTCAAAGAACACTAACAGGTTAGTGAGACAAGGTCTTCGCTTACAGAGCCCATGCTGAGTCTTCCTCAATAGTTTTTGTTCATAAAACATTACAGGTCATTCCATTGCTGATCTAAGAGTGGCAGTTCTCAAACAAGGAAACTTCAAAGGAAGATTAGAACATGAGATTGCAGAACCTGAGTCCATTCACAGACTGAGAACAATGGACCCAGCAGGGCTGAACAGGGACATAGGATTCTTATCTCACTACAGATGCTAATTTTCCTTCCCCAAGCATTTTCCCTCTAATCAAGCTGATTACAATAAGCATTATACCTTTGCATCATTTACAAGCATTCTTTATAGCACACCTCCTTCCTTACGTCTGGGATTAAAGACTCAGAGATTTCCATTCCTAGTCATATTTGATGAAGGGAGCCTTAACTGTCTAAAGCTTATACCCTTATTGGTCTCTAAGGTGGTACTGGACTCTAATTCTTCTACTGCAGACCACCACAGCTACCCTCTGAAATTCTCTACAGTCACTGTCAGATATGATCTCAGTACAGTCTGAAACATTTGTAACATCCCTTTGTCAGAAGTTTCTTAATCCTCAAGTCCTGGTGACTTTACTTATGGTCACCATGTAAATGAAACTGAACCGAGCCCCCGTCCCTTTTTACATAGTTGCATTTTCTGATACAATAAAGGGCAAGAGAAGGTTTTACTAGGGACAGGCACAAACTGAATAAAAATCTGAACCATGAACTGAACCACAGAACGATATGTTGGTTCACAAACCAAACTGATTTGTATCAGTTCATGAGCCTGCTTTCTGCTCTGTGCTCCTTTTTGCAGGGAGCAGAAAGCAGGGGTTTAAATGGCTGTCACAAATTGCCTTAACATTCATGGAAGTTCATGGCAGCTCTTTAGTTCGTGAACATCACTTTGCAAACCATGAATTGCCCAAAATTCATGATGAAGTTTAGTCCATGCCCATACCTAGGTTTTACTTTTCAAATATTATTCCTCAGTTTTTAAGATGGATGTCTTAATAAACATATGGAACTAGAAAATTTACCAGCTGTTCTGTTAATTTTAATATATTTGTTGATTATGTTTTAACATACTTATTATAAGCTGTTTTGAAGATCAGAAGCCCCCTGAAACCCAGGATACAATATGATATGTGTTTATTTATTAGCCAAAGGTCATCACTTTCTCAGTAATGATTCAGAATTACAAAAATCAAACAAAAGCCAGGCACACAAACATTGAGCCAGCTACATATTACAAAGCAATTATGTGTGTTTAAAAATTTAGTAGATAAAGCAATCCTAAAAATGCATAGTTATTCAGTCAGCAAAATTCAGTATACACTTTAAAATATATCTAAACAATCAGTACAATTTTAGCTTCCTATAGTTTACATAACAAAATACATAGAACTCAAGTTACCATATATTATTGGATACTACTCATCTTGGGTTAGCCTTATCTAACCAGATTTTCCTCCTATTAATAGCCATTCAGCCATTCAGCCACATTGCCAGTTTGGTGTAGTGGTTAAGTGCGCAGACTCTAATCTGGGAGAACCGGGTTTGATTCCCCACTACTCCACTTGCACCAGCTGGATGACCTTGGGCAAGCCATAGCTCTGTACCAGCTGTCTCAAAGACAGTTGTCTCTGAGCTCTCTCAGCCCCACCCACCTCACAGGGTGTTTGTTGTGGGGAGGGGAAGGGAAAGGAGTTTGTAAGCTGCTCTGAGACTCCCTTAGGTAGTGAAGGGTGGGGTATAAATCCAATCTCTTCTGCTCTTCTTCTAATTTTCCCTGTTCGTATCGGCTAACATTATTAAAAGATAATCCCTTCTATCTTTGCCTGGCAGGCTATCAATTATGGGTTTAATATATATTTCCCTGATATGCTCATATATTTTACAGTCCAAGAGAATACACACTAGCAACTCAACCATCTCTACATGGTCATAGACATTTTTCGTATGGTATCTCAGGACAAGACTCTGATGCTGGAAATGACTGAAGGTAAAAGAAGAAGGGGACAGCAAAGGATGAATGGTTAGACAGTGTTATCGATGCAACGAACATGAAATTGAGCAGACTTCGGAGGACGGCGGAAGTCTGGAGGGCCTGGCATAATGTGGTCCATGGGGTTGTGAAGAATCGGACTCGACTGTGCGACTGAACGACAACAATCTCAGCAGAAGGAAGGGCCTCATACCATAGCTGTTTATATAAGGCATCAGTGAGACCTTATTCATAATGCATATCTCCAGTAAATAACTCTAGCCAGGCCATGTTGCCTTTCCACATTTAAAGTTATTTGTTTAACCAAGACCTGAGCCTGTGCGATGTTCATGGACAACATATATTGTTGAGACAAACCATAACAACCTAATTTAAAAGTGTTAATTAAATGGAATCCTACTCAATGGTAACTTCTGATTAACCCCACCATAAACTATTCAGAAATGAAAATGAATAACATGGTTATGGTTATTAGGAAGGGAATTGAAAAAAAATCAGCCAGTATCATAATGCCCCTGTATAAATTCATGGTGCAACCTCATTTGGAATATTGTGTACAATTCTGGTCACCACACCTCAGAAAGGATATTATAGCACTGGAAAAGTGCAGAAAAGGGCAACTAGAATGATAAAAGGGTTGGAACACTTTCCCTATGAAGAGCTTCTAGTGTCCCGGCCCCACTGGTGGACTTCCTGATGGCGCCTGGTACTTTTGGCCACTGTGTGACAGAGTGTTGGACTGGATGGGCCACTGGCCTGATCCAACATTGGCTTCTCTTATGTTCTTACGTTAGAAGACAAATTGAACCTGAGATTTATTTATTAACTTCATTTGTCCCCAGTGGAGACCCAAAGCAGTTTACATTATTTTCCTCTCCTCCGTTTTAATTAATCCATGGAATGATGACAACACACTCTGCCCCCCCCCCAAAAAAAAGTGCTCTCAGAAAGTATGTGAAGTGAGCACTAAAGGGAGGAAAACATATGCAGAAAGGCTGGGGGGGGGGGAATCCGATGAACATGTATGCAGAAAGTGAAGGAAAACACACAATTTTGTGTGTGTGTGTGTGTGTGTGTGCCGTGCCAAAATTACTGGGGGAGAGGGATAATTACTGACATTTTGCCTAGCAGTGCTGACTCTTGAGAAAAGGTTTTTGATACACGCATACATGTGTTTGCAAATACGGAACTAGGACATCATATTAATGCCTCATTAATTGACACCATATATGTGGGAGGCAAGCAGATGAGAGAATGAGATGACAGATGTGGAGGGTGAAGGCAAAGGAAAGCAGCCTCAGCCCAGGTAAGGCAATGATCATGTGTGGCAAACAAAAAAAAAGGAGACGCATCTTTGTCAGAGTTACCTCTATCTAATGTTGCCTGAAGAGTTCTATGAAACTAAAAGGCTTTGACCAAATAATTTGTCCAATTGTTTTAAAAATCGCTTTTTAAAAAATGGGCAGTTCGTACAACAGAAGCACAAAGCACAGACCAGTGGTATTTATTCAGTGGCTTAGGAGTCACCTATGTCTTTTTGACATACCTTCTATGGCTCTACTGAGCACCATTCCGCAATGTGACATCCACCCCATTTTTCAGGAAAGTGTGCAAGGCCTTTGCTCAGTAGGGCTTTGGTTGGGTGATCATTCCCCCCTTGAAACAGCCACCCCTGGAAGTATGCGTGAGCTGAAAGCTTCCCCCAGGTTCAGACCTCATGCCAAGAATGGAACTAAATGTGGCTCTTTTGATGGATGGAAATTACGGAAGTGGCTCTCTGCAAGCTGCTTACTGAGCACCACTGGTGTTGACAGTAGCTAGTGCCATGCTTTCAAAACACTGTCCTTCCACATAACTTATCAAAATGAATGATCTCATGGGCTTTCTACAGTGCAAACACTTGCAGCTTGGTGAGGTGTCATAAATCCTCAATCATGTTCCCAAGTACGAATCCTGTCAGCCAGGTTGGCCGCACCTTGGTTACAGGGGCAACGAGTGACTTATAAGGGCCTGCCAATTCTTTTATTTGCTGTTTCCCTGTGATTGCAGCTGGAACGTGATTATTCATTTTTTTTGTAAACATCTGTAGATTTCATTTCATCCAATCCAGTGCAAAAACAGGCAACTGGTGAGCCTGATCCCATCTGCACCAGAGCCACTACCCAGATATGAGATGAGTGGCCCTCATAGTCCTGCAGGCACCACTGGGACATCATTCAGTTTGTTCCTGACCACCACTGATCTTCCAAGATACACACTGCTGCTTTTGATTGTTTTCACTGTTTTGATTGCCGAATGGCAAAACCCGAATGACAGGGAGGGCGGGATAGAAAGCTAAATAATAAATAAATAAATTGTGAGCTGCCTCAAACATATCTACAGAGGCGGCATAAAAGTTTCTAAATGAAAATAAATAACATGCGATTGATGCAGAAGTTCATATGGCCCCCAACTGACTGATAGCTAGGCTTCACTTGGATGGAAGCATCATTGTCTGAATCAGTACCTCTGCTGAGGTGCTTTATATAGTTGCAGCTACTAGAACGAGAGCTACTTTAAACTTTTAGTCCTGGTAACCCAATACTGTCTACTTTAGCAGTAGCTTTCCAAGATCTCAGCAGCAGCAAAAAAAAAGGGGGTCTTTTCTACTTTTGCTACGTGAAATCCTTAACAAGGAATAGATCCTGAGGGGGCCTCTACATGCAAAGCACATGCTAGAACACAGAGCTGTGATGCACTGATTAAATGTGTTCAAAAGTAAATGCCCACATGAAGAAGGGAGAACAGTCATTGTCATAATCTATGTCTTTGGCAAAGCTTCTTTAATGACTGTGATGTAGTCTGAAACTGTGTCTCATGGTCAATTTAGCTACCCTGTGGGAGGAGAACAGTCTGTGATAACAAATATGTCACTAGTTACAGGTAGGTCGGTAATTACACAAAGATAGGTAATTACATTGCAACTACATATCTGCCAAGCATTCGGTCTTCAGTATCTGCTAAACATCCTGTCTTCTGAACATCCTTTCCATCACCACCAAAGGAGACCACAGGAAGCCAGAAGAGAGCACAAGACAAAGAGTTTTTGCTATGCCTTACTTTATGCCTGAGCATTACTGACTGAGATCTAAGTATCATTCTTGGAGATGTCCATTAACAGCCGCTGACAAGGTCATACTGTTATTGTCTCTACACATTTCGTCAGCCTTGCTATGGACCCTGTACTTCGTCCCCCCAGACTTTAAACTGAAAGCAAGCCTTGAAATCATGCTTACACTCTCTTGAAATGCTAACAAATCTAATTGACTGCCTTTCCCCTTGAAATTGGAAACCAGGCTTTCAAATAAAGCAGTAATACCAGGTGCATAAGGACAAAGTAATTCTTGCAGGCAGCCTTCTACCCGTACTCTCTTCACTGTGTACTTTAAATGGCCCTCCTCCTATCCTATTAAAGCTTTACAAAAAAAATCAGGATTAGTGCCATACAAAACAGGCTGGGTGAATTAAACCCAGGCATTGGGTTGGTTCCAGCCAGCTTTTCCACTGATGAAAAGGGAAGGAGGAGATCCTTCTGACCTTCAAGTTCTATGCTGGGGATCAGGGACCAAAGGCCTATGTGATGGGTGATGGAGAAATTAGGTGGAATTGAGTACAAAACCAGGCGAGACCCAACCCATTGTTTTAAAAGAGAAGAGGAAAGCAAACACTGTGGAGAATATCAGTAAGTTATTCTTGCTCGCTCTCAGTCAGGACACTAGAACTTGGGTATCGTCCCATGAAAGTTGTACCAAATTTATGCAGGTCAGATGAAAGGATTTTTAAAAAAATGCAATACATGTCTGGAATTAATTGTTGCCAGGTGTAGTTATGAGTGCTAACTTAGATGAAGAGTTGGTTTTTATACTCTGCTTTTCTCTCCCTGAAGGAGTCTCAAAACAGCTTGTTGCAAAGATCTTTTAGGGCTTTAAAAATAATGACCAGTATGTTGAATTGGACCTGGAAGCAAACAGCCAATGAAATTCTTTCAGCATTAGAATGATACATTCTTTGTAGCCAGTTCAATCTCGCAAACTGGCAATAGCATCAGGTATCAGTTGGACATTCTGAATAACAAGTGGAGACCCGCAAGAAACTTGTGGGACGGTTATCCCATTTCCTTACACCTTTGCTTCCTCCCCTCTCGCCCTACTTCACTCACACTATTTCTCCCCTCTGCCCCTCTTTTCTTACTGTTTCTCCTCCATGCATGTGACTTCCTCTCTTTCTGACCTGTCATAATTTTTCCCCTGCCTCCCCATCTCATTACTTTCTCTTTCTGCCCCCCCCCGCCTCCTGCCTGATTGCACCCCCACCCTGCATAGCAACAGCAGCAGCAGCGGTGGCAGAACTCCCAGCCACCCACCTGCTTCCTCTCCCCCCACATCAGAGGTGGCAGCACTCTGGGAATCACAACGGATCTCCCGGCTACAGAGATCAATTCACCTTAGGGCTGCCAGCTTCAGGTGGGGAAATTCCTGGAGATTTGGGGGTGGAGCTTTGGGACACTGAGGTTTGGGGAGGCAAGCAGCCTCAGCAGGGTATAATGCTATAGACTCACTCAACCCTCCAAAGCAGCCATTTTATCCAGGGGGATTGATCTCTGTCAACTGGACAGCAGTTGTAATTCTGGGTGATCTCCAGCCCTCACCTGGAGGCTGGCAATGGTAGTTTTCGTGGAGGAAATGGCTGGTTTGGAGGGTGGAGTCTATGGCATTACACTGGTCTGAAGTTCCTCCCCTCCTCAAATCCCTCTCCAGGCTCTGCCCCTCAAATACCCAGGAATTTCCCAACCTGGAGTTGGCAACCCTATTTCCTTCCCACCCAACAGCCAACCTACCTTTATCTGCCTCTCTGTCTTCAGCTTTACATCTCCACCCCCCTACCCCACAGCCTCTACCTAGGAAAATTACAGTCTTTCTCCACAGTGGGGACCAAAGCAGCTTACCTTATTCTCTTTTCCTTTTTATCTGCATAACAACCCTGTGAGGTTGGTTGGGCTAAACATATGTGCCTGGTCCAAAATCACCCAGTCAGCTTCCACCGCAAGATGGGGACTTGAACCTGGGTCTTGCATATCCTACTTTGAAGCTCTAACTGCTGCACCACACTGGCTTTCATAGGGTGACTGCTGATGAACAGTAGTAGAAGAGATTGGATTTATACCCCGTGCTTCACTTGTAGTCTCAGAGCGGCTTACAAACTCCTTTCCCTTCCCCTCCCCACAACAGACACCCTGTGAGGTAGGTGGGGCTGAGAGAGCTCTGAGACAACTGTCCTTGAGAGAACAGCTGGTACAGAACTATGGCTTGCCCAAAGTAATCCAGCAGCTGCAAATGGAGGAGTGGGGAATCAAACTCAGTACTCCCAGATTAGAGTCAGTGCACTTAACCACTACACCAAACTGGGTAGCAAGCAGCCAGGCCTAGTTGAGTCAACCTCCAAGTGGGACCTAGAGACCCCCCAGAATTACATCTGGACTCTAGACAGCAGAGGCCTGTCTCCCAGGAGAAAATGGCTGCTTTGGAAGGTGGACTCTGTGGCATTATACCCTTTCCCCAAACCCAGCCCTCCTTAGAGTTCACCACAAAACCTCTAGGAATTCCCCAGCCTAGCACTGGCAACCCTTGTCAGACCTGGCCCCGAGACTCCTTCCCTCAAAGGCCAAAATAGGCCTGGAAACAGCCCTTTCCCCTCCCTTTTACTGACAGAGCCAGTTAGAAGCCTCCTCTGCTCCCCCCCCCAAACATTCTAATCTCTCACTGTCGATGCCTGAAGTAGATCCCTGCGGAGGCCATTTCAAAAGGTAATGGGGGGGGGGGGGATTCAACCGTTACTGAAGGGATTTTTTTACTTTTGGGATTTTTCTACAAACCCAGGAAGTCTCCTGACTATGTAGGAAAAGCTGCTGGGGGAGAGTAAGCCCTCTGTTGGTGAAAATAAGTATCCGCACAAAAATCACAGTGGCTATTTATATTCAGAGGGCACAGAAATAAGGCAATCTGGATGTGATCAGAGCATGGATTGCTGTGGCTAGATCATGCCTGTTCAAGTGTATTGTAATTATTTATTTTATTTATTATTTAGATTTCTATCCCGCCCTCCCTGACATTCGGCAGGTTCAGGGCAGCGAGCAACACCATTTCTGTACAATATATTCCATAAAACAACCAATAAGACAAAAACATACAACTTTAAAATACAGAACAAGATGGCGAGCTGCAATGTCCATATCTGGGTGGTGTCAACAGGCTTCTTCCAGCTTCTGAACTTGCGGTTTGTGGTGCAGATGGTCGTAAATTGGCGGTTCTAGATGGTCGGGCCAGGGCTGTAGAATCCAGGCGGCCCCTACTTGTAAGCCTGGCAGAAGAGCTCTGTCTTACAGGCCCCGTGGAACTGTAAAAGGTCCCGCAGGGCCCTGATGTTATCCAGGAGCTCATTCCACCAGTGCAGGGCTGCCACTGAAAAAGCCCTGGCCCTCATCTTCGCCAACCGGGCCTCCCTAGGCCCTGGAAGAACCAGGCAGTTCTGGGAACATGATCGTAGTGCTTGCTGGGGTACATGTGGGGTCCCTTAGGTAGATAGGTCCCTGGCCATATAGGGCTTTATAGGTAAGCACCAGCACCTTGAACCGTATCCGGTATGGTATAGGCAGCCAGTGCAGTGCTTTTAGGGCGGGCTGGATGTGTTCCCGCATGGGAATTATCCGTCACTGGGGGTAAATTAGGAGGTGTGGTTGTCTTTACCACACCCTTCTTGAAAGCTTCCAGGGGCATTTGGCTGGCCACTGCTGAAGGACAGTGCTGAAAACCAGATGGTCATTTGGTATGATCCACCAAGGTGAGCATTTCTTTCTGGGGGTTAGCTAATGGAGCTGACTGGCAGTAGGTTCAGTACAAGCATGTCCTTTAATTGCTAAGGCCAGTATGAGATACCAAATACACAGCATGAAGTAGAATTTCATATGAAGAAAGCAACTAATACCTATAAACATGGCAGACAAAATCAACATTTCTATGAGGTATGCACCAGAAGGTTGGAGAAAGAAATTCCCACCATGCCGTGGACAGGTTGAAGCAAGTTTTCATACGGCACTTTATCATATATCTTGTTACTATTCCTCATTACGGGATTCTTGAATAGCAGCCAAACTGCTGAATATTTTTATTTACAGATTGCCAACAGCTGCAGAAAGCATTCCCGAAAGCTTTTACAGCAAAACTGACAGTGAGTCTTGCCTCTGGGATCCCTGAATTATTTAGCAATTTGCATAGGTATCTAATATCTATGTATTAATGTCTCTGATTAGTGGTTTGCTTTCTTTAGCTGTGTCTCTTTCTTAATCTTTGTGTATGACTCAACTGTTAATACAAACCTGGTATCTTGAAAGCATACTTTTTTGAGATGAAACCACTGAATTGGAATACAAATAAGACTCAGTGACATCACTAGTGCTACTAAATATACCTTTTAGTCTTTTGAATGTAGAGAAGTACATACATATTTATCACCAAACTTCCTCAGCTCATACTTCCAGAATGCAACACCCTGTGTGTCCTGTGCTTGCATCTTATTGGCCTATTCATGAAGAATTGCTCTGTCATCAATCATGTTTTATCACAATGTAAATCAACATGGACATTAGCATTGTGAAGCAATGCTTTTCATGTAGGCATTCTTCCATGATGGAAAAGTGTTATATTACAAACAGCCCTTCAAGTGAAACAAAAACATTTGTACCTTTTCAAACCAGCACCTTTCCCAGGAGAATCACACATCAACATCTTCACAAAAGCATATGCCACAGTAAAATCGATGGCATTTAAGGTGTCAGAGGACTCTACATTGTTTTTGCTACAACAGCTGGAAATGGTTACCTCTGAACTGTAATTCACAAATTATAGTGTACACGGATTGGAGCAGTGTTCCCTCTAAGCTGAGTTAGTGTGAGCTAGCTCCGTTTTTTAGCCTCTGGCTCATACATTTTTGTCTTAGCTCAGGAAGGATGGCTCCAGAGCAAACTAATTTATGCAATTGCCAAATTGCTCACTCACTTTAATGCCAGTAGCTCACAAAGTGGAATTTCTGCTCACAACACTCCACAGCTTAGACGGAGCATTGATCTGTAGTGCACAACTAGTGGAACACTTGGGTATGCACTGTGGGCTCTCCACAGCTCCCACACATGTGGGGGGGCAGTTAGGATTGGGAGAGCAGCGCACATGGGGAAGGGGGCATCATAGTGAGAGGTAGGCTACAGAATTAGGGTGCAGGATCTAAGAAATAAAGTTAAGCAGAGAAAGATTTCTAACCTAACTTGAAAAATAGTTACCTCTGGCATTTGTCCCCTCACCCCCCACCATCAAGGGCTGGAGCAAATGGGTGTGTGAACAGGGGATGCTTCCCAGATGTCACACACAGAGAGAACAGCTCCCTTTCAGTTTCCCTTCACCAGGTGCATTGGAGGTGCTGGGCCCATCTGGCTTTGAAATTCTGGTTCTGGGAGCCCCCAAACATAGTAGTCAATGGGCTGATGTTACTCACATCAGATGGATTCATTATTTTCACCCCAGGATGCAAAAACATATTGATCTAGTACTGGTGAGCCTAGCTCCCTCCCACTGGTTCATCTCCATAAATGTCAGCTTTTCCTAAGATGAAACAGTTTTTCCTGCTTTCACCCACATCAATAAGTAGGGTTTCCAACTCTGGCATGGCAAATTCTTGAAATCTGAGGGCAATGTCCAGGGAGGGTATAGTTGGAGGGGAGCTAAGCAGGTATGCTGTCACTTTAGGAGTTCTGTTACTCCTGGACTCTGTGGTATACCCTCTTTGTAATTCTGGTAAACCTCCAGGCCCCACCTGGAAGCTGATAAACCTAGTTACAGGAACCGTGATGCTGCTTCCATACATAGCAAGCTGCCAAGAGGCTCACAACATAGCCTTAAAAATCAGTCCTGAAAGCAAAATCATCCCACTTGTTTCATAACTGTACCGATTCTTACTCTTAAGCATTACCCTTTCAATGCAAAACCATTCTTTATACATTCTATATACATACACAGGCTGTTTCTCCACAGGGAGTTTGATAATGAAAGCATGTGATGTGGATTTTGCACAGTTTGCTCCACCTTCATACCGTTCTGTACTCCTAAGTATACTTAATAGACCACAGAATTGCAAGGAAGGGAAAATGTTTAAGAATGGTGAGGAGGGAGTAAATAGTGGCATTTCCCCACCCCACCTCCAACCTTGTTTAACAAGAATCACCATATAAGCTGATTGTGGAGCAGGCAGAAGAAAATCAAAAGTTTTGCCAATATGTAATTCTGCTTAACAAATTCATGACTGCCACTGTCATGTGAATGATGGACAGTTCACAGAATGGTTCTATCAGTGGCTGTTACGCTGACTAAGCCTACTAAAGCCTCGGCGCTTCGAGACAGTGTACCTCTGATTGTCAGATGTAATAGCACATAGCCCTGCCTGTGAGCTTTTCATGGCATCTGGCTAGCAACCATTGAAAACAGAACGTGGTACCAGATGAAACCCTGATTTCAACCAGCGAGGCATTTCTTACAGGAGCAATGAAGTCAGAATAAAACTGTCAACCCTGTGTAATCAAACAAATTCATATAACATACATCTTGTTTTATTAGTCATAACAGAATGTAAACAATTCCCCTTTCTTACGTTTTATTAAATATTTTGTTAGAAAAAAAGCAAAATATAAAGAATGTGGCATTTATGGTGTATTTGTTGTTAAATTCACACATGCATATTCATCAGATGTCACTTGTCAACTTACAGGTCTCAAGCAATCACTACAGATCCAGCACCATAACATAACGAAGTTTTCATGGCTATAAAAAATACATGCAGAGTGGCTTACACAGGCTGGAAAGAGATTAAGTTCTGGAAAACCCTACTCACGTGTTGAGGCCCAGGAGGGACAGGTATTTATTTATTTATTTTTGCTATTTTTATCCCACCCTACCCCGCAAGCAGGCTCAGGGTGGCTTACATCCAAATGGTCCCTCTAAGCTGTGGATTCTGGTGAGGAAAAATTCTGCTTTGTGTAAATTGTGAGTGAGCGATTTGTCTACTGCATAAATTAGCTTGCTCTGGAGCCATCCTTCCTGGGCTAAGACAAAAATGTGTGAGCTGGAGGCTAAAAAACTGAGCTAGCTCAAACTAATTCAGCTTAGAGGGAACACTGCTTACATCATGTCGTAAAACCCCAAACAATTCCATAAAACAAGACATTAAGACATTCATTGCAACAAGATTAAAATTTTAAGAAAGTTATTTAAAATGTACCTATACTTAATGGCAGCTTGGCAGTTAGTTCCATTCCAGTGCTCATGCCAGGAAAGGTGGTGGATAACTCTGATGGAATTAAATCAACCACCATTTACATAATGGACGCCAAGGAGCACTTGAAGCAGGGGAGGCTGATGTTATTTGACGCCCACTGCCTCAACCAAAGAAAGGCCTGGCGGAACAGCTCCATCTTACAGGCCCTGCAGAACTGTAACAAATCCCACGGGGCCCTGATCTCGATTGGGAGCATGTTCCACCGGGCTGGGGCCAGCGTCAAAAAGGCCCCGGCCCGAGTTGAGGCAAGGTGGACATCTTTCGGGCTGGGGACTACTAAACGATGCTGGTCTGAAGAGCTCAAGGCTCTTTGGGACACATACGGGGAGAGACGGTCCCGCAGGTATGCTGGTCCCTGGCAGCATATGGCCTTAAAGGTTAAGATCATAACCTTAAACCTGACTCGTTACTCAACTGGCAACCAATGCAGTTGGCGCAGCACTGGCTGAGTGTACGCCCCCACAGATGTCCCAGTCAGCAGGCATATCGCTGCGTTTTGTACCAGCTGAAGCTTCTAGATCAGATTTAAAGGCAGGCCCGCATAGAGCGAGTTGCAGTAATCAAGCCTGGAAGTGACCATTGCGTGGATCACTGTCGCGAGGAAACGTAGAGGACCCAGCTGCCTGACCAGCAGAAGATGGTAAAAGGATGATCTGGCAACTTTGTTGACCTGGGCCTCTATAGGAGAGGAAGCATCCAGGATCACTCCCAAACTCCTTGCCGTTGGTGCCGGTGTTAATGGCACCTCACCAAGGGCTGGGAGTCAGATTTCCACATCCTTCCCTGCATAACTCAGGAACAGGATTTCCATCTCCCGTTAGCCACAGCCCCTAACACCCTAGCCAAGATGTCCAGGGTGAAGTCTGGCTACAGAGTCTAAAAAGAATTAATTATCTACATCAACAGTCAACATTTATAAAAATATGTTTCAAAAAAAGGCTGTCCCACATAACAACAGAACATGAAAAGAAAAAATAAGAGCGGGACACAATTACTGGTACCACAGTCCTTAGACTTCCTAAACAAACATCTAGGGAAAAAATGCACTGGTGCTGAATCATGAAATAGGATGTTGCAGTAGAAAGGTACACACACCTAAGGGAAAAGACCATCATACTTTGGCAAGGAGTTATACAAATGAAAAAGTGGTCACACATTTCCACATTGGGGGCTGGGATTCAATTTGAGTGACTTGGCCTTTCCTTACACAATCCACAGTTAGCAGCAGCTCGAAAAAGTGCTACTGCCATTGTGAATAATGGAATGACTTCATACAGAAGCCCATGCATGTAAAAATACCAGCTCACACAGCCATGAATTCAGCAGCTGATCCATTTGTGACTATCTGTGGCAATCCTTTTGGGTTGTCTTTATGCACGAACTTGTTCACAATGCATAATATACTTGGGTAGGCTAGCCTGATCTTGTCAGATCTTAGGCTGCGGTCACACTCACTAAATAATCTACTTTCAGTCCACTTTCAATGCACTTTCCAACTGGATTTTTACTGTGTGAACTTGCAAAATCCAATTCAAAGGTGCATTGAAAGTGGATTGAAAGTGAATTATTTAGTGTGTGTGACCGCAGCCTTAGATGCCAAGCAGGGCCAACTCTGGTTAGTATTTAGATGGGAGATCACCTAGGAAGTCCAGGGTTGTTATGCAGAGGCAGGCAATGGCAAACCACCTCTGATGGCACATTCCATCATCACCTTAAAGCCTTGGCCTGGATGGCCCAAGCAAGCATGATCTTGACTGGTCTCAGAAGCGAAGCATGGTCAGCCTGATTAGTAGTTGGATAGAGACTACTAAGGAAGTCCAGGGTTGCTACACAGAGGCAGGCAATGGCAAACCACCACTATTCAGCTCTTGCTTTGAAAACCCTACCAGGCTGCTATGTCAGATGTGATTTTATGGCACTTTCTATCACCAACTACCTTATGTAGAATCCACTGCAACCCTTCCCACCATCTTTCTGTATGGCATTCATCTCATGCTTATCTAGTTAACCACTATATCTAATAAGGGCCCTTGAGGAAAGTAACCAAAAAAGGCAACCCACAGAAAAAGAAGGAAGGCAACAGCCTGCTAAAAACGCCCCACTGGGGCAAGCAAGTTGAAGCAACTGTCAAAAGGGGATAAAACACAAGGAGTTGGGAAATCAGTCGGCCCAAATTCCCAAAGAGCTTATAAAAGCCTAGAAAGAAAGACTGGGGGGAGGGGGAGATGAGATTTCCAAGTCCCCAACACCTGCACATGATTCCTTCCAGGCGCAGTTTACAAGATCTAATTTCCAGAAATTAGAAAATCTCTGTATTCTGACACATCAGAACCAGATATTAAAACTTGCACAGAGATATAAAGGAAAATTAGGATACCCACCAAGAGTATACAGTGTGGTGCACCAAAATCTTGCTAAGAACATTTTGAACAGGAAAAAAAATTCACAGGAAGCAACTCAGTAGTTTCCTTTGTGGCTGGGAGAACAATCTGTGGTCAGCTGTAGCTATGCAAACCAGATCAACAGAGCAAAGTGCTATCAAGTTCGGCATCTTGCCAGTGGATCATCTATACTCATCTGCAGCTTGAAACCTCAAGAGAAGGAAGCTTTCCTCATCATTCTAGTCTTTCACACTATGCATCCCACTTTTCAAAAGTTGCTATAGTCACACCTGTAGGTCGCAGCCATGTAATTCAAATGTTCTTCTGTCCAGTTTTCACTGTATTTTCCTTGCTTCAGTCCCTCACCTCCATGTGCTTTTCAGGTTCTCACAATCAGAAACTGACATATCACCATAGCATTACAGGAATTTATTGCAACTATCTGCTAGTTTTTCTGGCTTCACAGCTGTCATTTTTTTTTTAAAGTATGTCTCCTACACTTCTGTTGCAGATCTGCACTGAAAAGGGCTAGAGACTTTAAGGTACAAGTATATATAGAATCATACATAAATAAGCATATTACCTAATCCAACATCCAAACACCAACAGTAGTCTGTCTTGAAGACTGCAAAACAAGTGTTTAAGAATACAAGGTGATTGCTTTGAAGTCCAATTACAGTGTCTATAAGTATATGATTTTAGGACACTAGGTCAGCCCTTCATACCCTGACCATGTTAGTACAATTTAGCCAGACTTAAGAACCAATAGCTGGGCAGTACACTTATATTTGTTAGCACCAAATCCCATGGCCAAGCAGCCCACAAGTCAGGGCTGTGTGTGTAGGGGGGTACATTTCAGTGGAACAGATTTCACTTGGATGCCTTCTGAACCAGCTCACCCTTTCTTCCTCTTTGCCCCCATGCCCATTCTAACAGGAACATCTTCCTTTTACACATGAAACAGCATTTCATAGAAACCAAGGATTTAAAGTTATTCTTTGAGAAGACACTATTACTAATAAGGCTATCACGTAGTACCCTGACAGTGCAATCCTAAGCAGAGATACACCCTTACAAACTTATTGAATTAGAAG
The DNA here is from genome assembly GCA_029233225.1 of Lepidodactylus listeri. Lineage (NCBI taxonomy): Eukaryota > Metazoa > Chordata > Lepidosauria > Squamata > Gekkonidae > Lepidodactylus > Lepidodactylus listeri. The sequence goes on along the minus strand of JARCFY010000006.1, from coordinate 38,296,297 downwards.
GGTATAACTCTGCTTAGAATAGCACTGTGACTTAATAGTGTCAGTTATTATTGCAGAAGTGAGAGCATACTTGTTATCAACCACAGTGCCTTTTGGACTCCTCCCTGCTAGTTTCCAGCATATATCAATCCATTTTGTTATACAGTTAGTGTGCAGTTCTGTAGAAAATTATTAGCAAGGCACAAAAAAGTTAATGCATGTTTTCCTTGACGTACATGCTATCAATCAAAATGTAAAACTTTTATGAATTGTTCTGAGAAACATGCTCACAGTAAAACTGCTGTTTACAAAACATGGTGAAACTAAAATAACTTCAAAATACTCCATTGTGAAGGGTTCCTCACTGTTTACAAAGCTGTTCACAAAACATACATATTGCGGAAGCCTTAAATGGGATAAGATCCAGGTTACATTGCTGACTGTATTTGCTTTGAAGATAGAAGTCTTGCTGGCAGATATCAGCCATTGTTCTCTGTCAGACAGTGCCCTTAAATAGTAACCATTACTCCTTCGTTTTCAAAAACCCAAACCAATGCAAGTGTCAAACTAAACTCCTGGAAACCATTGTTTGCAAACAGCACCAATTACATAAGCAGAGCTTCAAGAAATGTTACTGGGACTAAGGACCCTGATGAATAAGCACTGACGTAAGATATAACTAATGTATTTTGTTCATAGCCAATGTCCGGTGCAACCTGTAAAGGATAAACTTAAGTTTGCAGTCCGGGAACTAGCTTTCTTGGTTTGTGACTCATGTCTTCTACAGTTAGTCACTGGTTAAAAACAAACAAACAGGAGCCCAATGATGGCAGATCATTAACAAAGTGAAGCTGACCTATGCTCTTCAAAAATCTTGTTTTATTATTAACTGATCATAGTCTTATAAAAAAAAGGTGGTACTGGGGGAAAAAAGCAGCGGGTAACACAAAACCGTAAGAGCCAGAAGTGTACTTTATTGTTCTGAACAAACTAATCAAGATTTCAGACAAAAATAAGATTTGAGTTCAAAGTAGTTTTTGTGCTGGTTCCAACTGCTGTGAAACATTTTTTGTGAGTACATAATTCAGGAATACAAATATGCATCTGTAAAGAATTATAGTACCAACGCACAAGCACAGACAGGCGTATTCCAGTCCAGGCAAACCCACAAAGAAGCATCTCAGACTCTGCAGAAGGATCGCTATATCATATGAAATATATTCTTTTAAAAATGTTTACAGATTCCTGAGCCTCTATGACACCTCTGCCCTTCTCTATTCATTTATTTTCTTAATGGAAAACCTCTGCCTTTCCAGGTTTTTGCAAGTGTTGAAACAAATGCAAAGAAGAAAGGGACTAGTACAATCTTCACAGCACTCCATTGGTAAAATATCAAAGTACTGCACAAAAGGTCTACCAGAAGAACATCATTTGATGGTTGGAGGAAAGTATATTAGGAGGGAATTATGTTGATTTTTAAAGCTTTCATTAAAGAAAAACCAAATGGCTTTCCATATAAAATAAAGGCCACGTGATGCGTTAGTACCGTAGTACTCTCCGAGAGAGATTTAGTTCCTCCTATTTTGTAAGTCTTATCATGCACATAAAAGTGAAGCTGACCTGTGAGCCCCAAAAAACATTTTAGTATTAACTAGATATGGGATTGTAATGGAAGAGCCCTTTTGGTACTGCCAGGTCAGAACAAAGACTTGCATTCACCTTGCGAGCTCTCTGTCAGACCGCTATTGGCCACAGTCCATCATATACTCTGGATTTCCCCTTTTACTTTGCATATTACACAGTGTAACTTAAAATGTTATATAAGAGCACTTCAGTCCCACAAAGTAGGATTTAAACTTATGTGAAAAATTATGAATGGCTCCACAACATTTCAGTAGCTTACAAAAATACATTCAACCAAAGATTTATATAAGGTTTCCTTCCTTCCTTCCCTCCCCCCACCCCTCCCCCATCAGCGCAAGCTGAAACAAAAAACGAGATAAGGGAAGCCAAACGGTCCCAGAAATAGCAAAATCCCCCTCTTCCCAGGTTTCCCTTTCCCAGCGGGTCACCAGAGAGTACCCAGGGAAACCGTGTTCCCTATCGCAGACAGGAAAATGACTGTGGGTATAGGGAGAGGTGTCGCCTCCTCAGGAAGCACTTGTCTTGCCTCACAGCCCTGGAGGAAAGACCTTCCCTATGCTGAGTGCTCGCCTGTACAAGAAGGAGAACAGACCCCTTCCTGGAAATATTCTGAAAGCTAAGCACATTCAAAAGTACTGTACATGAAGTTGCATACTTTACACTCATTCACCAGTACTAAAAGATCTACCTATATTAATACTTAGCCTTATAAACAATGCTAAACAGAAAAATATTTACTTCGGGTATTCTTCTCAGGTTTGTGGAAGCAAACTCAAATAGAACCTAAAGTGCAGACTACAGGCCATGACAAGTAGAATAATGAAAAAGGTGCAGCCGAACTTCTGTCTGTATTTACAGTTACTTAGCCCCCTACTGATACTTTGCAAAAAATCATCTACTGTGCAATTTAAAAAACCACCAGCATAGTTTGTGCCAAAGTACATCTCTCACCTGTTTGGGATTAAAGTCTTGCTGAGATGCTCAGAGATAGGTCTAGGCAATAGGTTAGGCTATTCAGGTTCACAACATCCTAATGTAATACTTTGGGAGGGGGGGAGGGCAGAAGAGAAATCATACAATATTGACTCCTCCTCCAGAAAATGCAAACGTCCTCTTGTTGCAAAATGTTGAACTGCTGTTGCTTGAATGAGTGCTTTGAACAAGTGATGTCTTCATTTCCATTTCACATGCAACAATGGCCGCATTCAGCTCCACTTGAGCCCGATGGACAACATAAAACATGAGGCCTATACTTATTAGAATCTGTGGACAAAACAGAAGTTTTAATGCGCAATACTTTCAACTGCAGTGATGAAAACAAGGAAAATATTCCATGCACAAGGAAGAAAGATAGGTTACTAAACAGCTTTTCTAGGTCACTTTAGCGGTGACTATATAAACACATATTAAAGAGAATACAAGCCTGCACAATGGCCAGGAAGAAAACCACAAAACATCTGGGACTGTACAGTGGTCTCTCCTATTCTTTGCACCTGTTCATAATGTTGTGTGAATCTAATTGCTTGCATGACTTCAGTAAAGGCTGAAACAAATGCAAATGCTGTGTGATGTTAAGAGCCACAACAATCTCTAAAAAGCAAATAAAGTTAAAACTAACAGAAGGATTTCAAGTTAGATGAAAGTGTACCTATGATGGCCCCATCCACTTCCCTCCCTTGGAGGTAAGATTTTCCCTCCGTTTTTCTTTCCCTTTACTGACTGAGCTGCCCTAGTAATGTGTTTTCTTCTTTGCTGAAGAACTCTGGCTGTCCCACCTTGCCACAGTATGATATTTTGGCTCCAGGAGCCTGAAGGAAGGATCAGGAGCCCACTTTAACTTAAAACAATTTAAACGGCACTCAAGGTGTTTTGAAATTCAAAAATAACAAAATACTATATTTAACACAGAGGGGAAAGGTCAGATGAAATCAGGGTTTGGAATTTCTGAGGTAAAACCAGTACATGCACAGACTTTAGTTCCAATGTTTCAGGCTACTGAAAGTTTCTTAAGCTTTTCACAGCAACTTAAATCTTTATGTTCAGAGGCTTTGTTCCAGTGTTTTCCAAATACTCCAGCTCACTTTCTTTGAGTATCCTCTAACTCTTTTGGTTTCCAGAAGGCTGGTACACTCTTTATAGTACCCAAACCCCTTCTCTTGAAACACCAGTGCTCATCTTGAGTTTTTAACTGACTCTTAAGGTCTCTAAAGGCAGTTTCTAACCACACCAGATCAGGGATCTCTGCACACTTCAGAGTTAACTCCATGTTTGACTGGGCAGGGAAATTCTCCTCTCACTAGATCTGTTCCCTTTCTTTGGCTCAAATGGGAGTATTTGCCTACTTCCCAAACTTCCTTGCCAACTTTTCCCCAATTCTGCATCTGTGTCAAACTGCTCTCCACTAGGGCTGAAATCAAACTCAACTTTGTCAAGGCAGAAATCTGACTGTCTCCTCAGCATGCAGCTCTCAAGTCTTTCTCTGCTCAGCTGATGCAAATCAATCAGATTGCTTGGAGCAGTCTGACACTGTTTCTGTGAAGAATTAACCCTTCACAGTCTTTTACTCTATTTGTACAGCACTTCAAAGCTTTCAAAAGTGCAGTCCATCACAGTATCTTACTTCTTAATTACTGTTTTCACAACCATAGCCATAAACAGCAAATGAAAGGGTATCAAAATAGTTTTAAATTGAAATTCTAGCTAAACCATTCAGAAGTGACAAAATTCTTCCAATGCCACTTTCAACAGACTTGCGTCTGTTATCTAGAGTTGACAGATAACACTTGTCTTAGTACAATATGCTCTTTTGACTGAAATCTTATCAACAGAACCAGAGAAGGCAGATCTAATAACACTATGGTAAGACAACCCTATGGCACTGTACTACTTGGTATTCCTGTCAGCATGTGATTAGTTTAACACAAGGTGAGGCCTGAACCTCAGGCCTAAAATAAGTAGCTTCTTGTCTATCTATTCATGAACTGCCGCAGTCTAATGTTACTGTGTAACTGTCCTATAGCACCAACCATTGAGGTTGTGGCCTGAAAGTTGCTTATGCAGGATCAAACCTGAATAGTGAAGTATGGCGGCCAGGGGCGATGTAGCATTTTGTTATCTGCTTTGGGCTCTAAGTTGTCAGGAGGAAGGACTGGAAAAATGAAAATAAACATCTGTCAAGATTACAGAAGATCTTAAGCCAGATCTTAACCAAACTTATTTGGTTTCAGGAAAGGGGACAGAAGGAAAAAAATGAATTCCTTCAGTGCTCTGTTCTCTCTTACTCTGGTAGAAGTAGAAATCAAGATTATTGCTGGGAAATTGACACTATCCCCTTTACCTTCAATATTCTATCATGAAGAAATAAATAGCCTTAAGAGCTGACTTTGTCAGAGATACTAGTAACTGTGGGGGGAAAGTGATCTTCCTGAGTCTTAACTATTACACAAGTGACAGAAGCAAAGGAAATGTCTAAACCACCTCTATTTCAATATTTTCAGATTAGGATGTTGAACACGGCATGTGATCAGAGCCACCAACAGAGGGAGTTAAGCATGAAACTTGTGCAAAAGCCAAGGAGGGCGGGAGCATCTTTTTGACTGGGATTGTGTAGCTGAGCAACTGTTTGAGTTTTAGCTGTGCTTCTGCGGTTTATAGAGGCAGCAAGCCTCTGAATACAAGTGGCAGGAGGCAACAGCAGGGGAGGACTTTGACCTCTATGTCCTGTTTGTTTCACCCTCCAGTGCAACTGGTTGGCTGCTGTTTGAAACAGTATGCTGGACTAGATGGACTGGCAGTCTAATCCAGCAGGCTCTAACTTGTGTTCTAATGACATTGCTGAAAAAATACCAACCAATGAAGAATAAATTAAACACTGAATTTTTGGTGGAAGATAATGCAACAAAAAGACAGAGTTACAAATTCCTGACTCTGGAGAACAAATTTGTAATTTGTTCAGAGAATTCAGAGAAAATGGAATAGAGATTTTGCAACAATCATATTAACAGAAGTAGCTTTGATCTAAAATGCACTCTAAGCAGGTCATCATCAGATTTAAGGGTAAACTTTCATATAGATACTAATTTTGGCACTGCCAGAGGTCTGCAGCAGATTCCATGCATATATTTTGGGAATGTCCAATAACAGAAAAATTTTGGAGGAACATTTTGGAATTAATGACAGAAATGACAGGGCACCCTAAGGTAATTTTTGATGTTTTTACAAAATGTAGCTCATAACAAATATTTATAAATTGTTGAATGTAATTACTGCAGCTCATATGTGCATAGCCTCCATTCCTGTTGGGAAAAAAATCCTCCTCCTTGTGCAGAGCGGTATAAAAGGATTTGGGATATCATTTTAATGTCCAAATTCATTCACTATATAAGGGTAGGTAATAATTTATAAGGTAATACATGTACTGGGATGTTGGCAATGTCTGTGATGCATCGGTATAACAAATATCAAGATAATGTTCACCAAATTTTCTTTGCAATTTGGAAGACTGTTTCTTTGAATCTGAAGCAGCATGTCATACTCTCAAAACACATATTTAAAGTTACATGTATTGCATATCTTATCTAGATTTAAAACACATACACATATTTCAGACAGTAATAAACTCTGCAAAAGCTGTCACAACCGTTGAATGAAGCCTAACCACCAACTGCTTACCTGTAAACTAAATATGAAATAACCACTAACACTTTGTTCTGCAATAACATCCTCCATTGTGCGCAAGGTGGTGCCCAAGTAGGAGTTTAAGAGCTGAGTTGGAAGCAATCCAATGGAAGAAGCCATCAGGTAGTTAGGTAGTGAGAGATCTGTTATCTAAGAGAAAACAAATAAAAGAAATGTAAGATTTCTCCCAATTAAAAATGTTTGATTAGTTCCTACTCTAAAGAATACCATTGCAACTAATGTAATCTAAGCTTTCATTTTTGGGGGGGAAGAAAAAAAACAATTTTGCAGACAACCAGGACATGGTGAATCATTTAGAAGGCTCAAAAACTAGAAAGGTTGACCATCTGCTCCTGGAATGGGGCTTGTAACAGCAGCATCATTTCCTGACTCTACATATCCGTCCACCAATTCCAGAATTCCATGGCCTTTCCTCATTCTTCTCCACCATCCAATGGCTACTATATATGAATATATGGAACTTCTTTATATTAAACAAGACCTATCCAGGGTCTCAACCAGAGAAAGGTTTCTCTCAGGATCTGCTAGCTGAGATCCTTTAACTGGAGATGCCAGGGACTGGAACCGGGATTTTCTGCAGACAAAGCGCATATTCAACCCCCCACTCAAGAAACAGAAATGCACCAATTTACAGTATTATGCATGAAAAATTAGTTTCCACAATTCATATGCAGAAATTAGATTTTTTTTACAAAAGCTAAATTATTGAACTACCCAAAACTATACACAAGCAATACAACTATAATCCACAAAACCTCTTTTTATAATTCACCTAAAACCCTGCACTCATTGTACTCTGAACTATGTCTGCATCAAAACCTGGTGGACTAGGGATTGGAATTTTTCTGCCTGACTGCTCTGTGAAATGTATATCGGAAACACAGCATTCTTAAGAAATTCAGATCTTAAAAAATGTAATATCAAACAACTTTGCTTGAGCCTAAACTACCACCAAAAAGTCAACAAACTACCCTAACAAAAACAGATGTAGTGTCATAAGAACTTCTTGAGTCAAATTATCCAATCACTTATCATGAAAAGACAATGGTATGACCGTTTAGACCTTTAATAAGCCATGGTTCAAGGTCTCAGGCAAACAGGAACTCAACATAATACTAAGCTGATTATCCCACCAAGTCACAGTTGACTTATGGCGACCCCCATGCAGTTTTCAAGGCAAGAAACATTCAGAAGTGGTTTGTCATTGCCTGCCTCTATGTAGCAACCCTGGACTTCCTTGGTGGTCTCCCATCCAAATACTAATCAGGACCAACACAGCTTCGCTTCTGAGATCTGACGAGATCAGGTTAGCCTGGGCTATCTTTAAAAACAACAACAACAAAACCTTAACAGCATTTCATGAAAATGTCTTACCTCAGACTTTAGCAAATTTTAGGGAAAATCAAGTTGTAAATTCTACAAAGTGTGGATAGCACATATAAGTGAACAGGGTGGTCTTAGATGGTCTTGCAATAAACATAAAGTCAGATGAGATAAACTATGTAGTTATAAATTCAGCTGTACTATTTACATTATTTCCAAAGATAAATTCAACAATATCATTGTCAAAACAAGGGCTATCACCTATTTAGCAGTCTTAAAAGTACAGTCACAGGTTCAAAATTTGTAATCCAGTGACAAGAGTAACAAAACTAAATAAATCATTTGGGTAAGATTTTTACAGATTTTAAATAGCTAAACATTTTTAAATACTTTATATTAACATACAACTGAGTGAACATTTAAGCATTTTGGATTGCTGTGCAATAAACCCTTTTTCTGGCAAAGGTACGCAGCAGCAAGTAAACAAGCAGCAGCTGAAACAGGAATTATTGAGGCGCACAGCCAAATAAGGCAAAAGATGAAATTCCAACAGCTTCAAACAAGTAATAAAGACCACCAGCACTTAATTGCATAGGATTTTGGCCTGAAAAAGGATGACGCTCACAAAGCCTTTCTTCAGAGTCTAAACTACCAACTCACTAAAAAACCCAAAACAAGCATTAACACTTCCTCATATTTCAGATCTACCAACTGAAACTGTACAAGTGAATTTTGGAGGCTGGTTAATATATTACCCACATGAAAAAATTCCACCCATTGGATTTATAAAAAGATAGAACAGATTCATTATTCTAGTTTGTTTGGATCATTTGTATAGACAGCTGCAAGCAGGTCTCTCTATTTACTGCAATTCCAGTAGGTTTAGAATTATATATGGCAGTCAGATAAGATTCCCAAGCAATGCAAGCTGCTCAGAGCTGTGCAAACATATTTAACAGTATATTAGAAATTGTCTTCAAAATGCCCTGATGTTCATATACAGAGGTTTCATATAATTCATAATTATTTATCCTTTCTCATTCCCTGGATTCATGGTCATCTACCATTCCTTACCCATGCCTCTGCCTTCTGATATGACACTGGTTAACCTCAATTATACATTTCACAATAAATGATGCAAACTGAACAGGTTTATGTACAACGACCACTACTCTTACAATATTAAGCCAGCACAGGAAAGTGAATAAAGGATTGAGGCTGGACCAGGAAAATCTGAGTGCAAATCACACAAAAGCCAAAAATGCACCAGATAGCATTCCTAAACATACGTGGAGGTGAGTTCTTTGGAGAAAGAGTTAAAACACAATAAATTATTTTCAATACACAGTTTACTTACTGAAGTAATTTTTAAACAATCATTTAACCCATTTTTAAGAAGTGGCATGTATACACAAATTAGGCTTTTCTTTTCCATACCTATCTGAAATTGAATTTAAGACCTCCTATTTGTTAAGAACTTAAGAAGAACTCTGCTGGATCAGTTCAGTGGTCCGTCTGGTCCAGCATCCTGTCTCATGCAGTGGTCAATCAGTTGATCTAGAGGACCAACAATAGAGGCTGAGATTTTCCCTGATGTTGCATCCTGGCACTGGTATTCAGGTTTATTATTGCCTCTGGAGTCACCATGGCTAATAGCCACTGTTAGACCTCTCCTCTATGAATCTGTCTAATCCATTTTTAAAACCATCTGTGCTGTGGCCATAGTATCTTACTACTTCCACTAAGGGTGTTCAGCATTTAGTGGTGGCTCACTCACTTACCAATGAAGATTCATATTTTTTAAAAAAAGGTTTTGCTATAGCAGTCATATATTTCAGAAGTGCATGCACCAATAGTATGAATTTAATTGGTGAGTTTGACAGAGTATTTTATTGACAAGGATACAAGTAGGGTTCTACCTGATGACTTTTGTTGAAATCTAGGATATGATGGAAGAATATACAGGAGAGATTCATTGCCAGGAGGATACAACTCACAATCTCTCACTGCCTTTCAAATATTAAATCAGAAACCAGATATGCTAAATAAGATACTAATTAAATTTATTGTACTTGGAAACTATCTCAGGGATATGTTGAGCACCTCCGGATAACTTGAAAGCTTTGCAGTCCAGTGCTATGTAGTTATCTGCATAGGACAAACTAAAAAAAATTGGCTGAGAATTAAATACAGCGCAAGCTTTGTTATCTGATACTCATGAGAAATGGGAGCTGCCAGTTAATCAAGCTTACTTCTTAGGGTTGCCAGGTCCCTCCTGGCCACCAGCGGGCAGGGTTGCCAGATCCAGGTTGGGAAACTCCTAGAGATTTGGGATGGAGCCTGGGGAGGACAGGGACCTTAGTGAGGTACAATACCATAGAGCAGGGGTGGGCAAATGGCGGCCCGGGGGCCACATGCGGCCCGCCACAGAGTTTTTTGCGGCCCGCCAAGACAGTTGGCCATGTGGTGTGATAGGGTACATTTGTCTCATTAAAGTGATTCTAAAATTAAATGTGCTTGCAGCTATAGATGATATGAAATTAGCACAATAAATAAATTGAATAAAACTACCACTATTTTATTTAATTTATATTTATTGATTTTTATGATACAATTTATACCTTTTCTGAAATGCAAAGTTAACTAATGAATGCAACCATTTTAAAAGGTGCGGCCCTCCGCTAACCTCTGCTCCCACAAAGTGGCCCCAAGCCAAAACAATTGCCCACCCCTGCCATAGAGTCCAACCTCCAAAGCAGCCATTTTCTCCAGGGAAATGTATCTCTGTAGGTTGGAAATGAGCTGTAATTCCGGGGGATCCCCAAGTCACACCTGGAGGCTGGCATCCCTATTTCTCTGCCCTATCCCTTGCTCAGAGGAATCCACAATAACCAATTATCATCTCCTGTGAATGCCTGGTGTGGCCCTTTCCCTTCACTCAATACAAGGAGGCATCCTCCGTAGCACATAGATGAGCTGGTCAGCTGCCCAGAAGCCCTTTGGCAGAGCTGGCTCCCAACATCTTGAGGCAGGCTGAGGGGGAAGGAGGCACCTGAGGACGACTTCAGCTGGAAGCCTGGACTGTCAGAAGCCTGGCAACAGCTGGAAGAATGAAGCTGGCCAATTGGGGAAGCCAGATGAGATGTGTACATGCCCCCAAACACAGGGGTATGGTGACTGAAGGGGAGGAGCTTGCCCTCTGGGCAATGCCAGTTTAACTGAGCAATCTGGATAATCAAGTGCTGAACAACAGTGCTTTTAACATATTACATGACAAGAAAGAGCACATATAAGAAAGAATTAGTGAGATACAGCAAAGTCACTGATGTTTCTAATTATAGATTTTAAATACTGTTGAATTCAAACTTCCCCTTCTGCAAGGAGAACTTCAGTTTCTCAAGATGAGGCAGAAATTTCCATCTTGTGGATGTTACCCCTTCCAACTACAGACCTTCATGCTGCATCCCATGCCATCCACGAACCACATAAAAAGCATCACCTACATCAGCCAATGAATTTCACATAAATATTCTAAAATTATATAAGTACTGCTTCAGAATTGCTCTGGAGATCAAGACCTGTGTTGCCACTCCATGTGAGAAGTGCAAACAATGTGTCAAAAGTTAACAAGATGACCAATTAACACAGAAATTAAAACATGTGCCCAAATGTCTAAGAAATATTTTCCAAAGCTAGTTTATCTGACCTGGCCTATGTGCTACTAACCATTTCCCAGACAGTCAAACGCCTCATATCCCTGCTGGAGAGCTGTTATGCAGCTGCCACTGCCAAAAACTCCCTAATCTTTGTCCTGTCCTGTTAAGAGATCTTTGTTCCAGACTTTATAAATTGGAAACTACAGGTTCCATTAGTGGAAGGCATAACGAGAATGTGATTCAAACTGTTAGGCTCCCATGAACAAGGCAAGGAAACAACCCATGTCACACCAGTACAGAGTAAAACAAGTTTCTTCAACAGACCAATATATTCGTCAAGGGGTGGGCGGACAATTTTGTTTTAAAGGAAAGAAAAATGTTTACATTTCAGTTATAATCAGTTTCTTTTTTTAAAAAAATCATCCGGTTTAAAACAAAACCTAAATTTAATTAAAAAAAACATGTTGAAAACTATATTTATCATTTCAAGTTATGAACCCATTGTAACACAAACTGAGCTAAGCCTTTTATTTAAAGAAAAAGAATGAACTAAGATACCCCGCAATTGATTCACACATTATAATGTTTTATGGATCACCATGCATCTCCTGGTAGACCAAAGACTAGTAAATTATCTCAGTCCCTGTGTCTGATCAGGAGCACTTACTGACCTCACTTGGGTAACCTTGCTTATATAATTCCCTGCAATGCATACATGGGCTTTCTCTGTTGTGGTTCCCGCCTTGTGGAATGGCCCGCCGGAGGAACTCAGGAAAGCTCCCACTTTCCTGGATTTCCACAAACTATGCACAACTGAACCATTCAAGAGGGCGTTTCTGCACAGGTAATACAGTTGCATTGCAGAAAATGGTTTTATGAACCTGCCTGGAGAAATAATTAAAGACCGTGGTCTGTACTACTACGTTTCACTTATTGTAAGTAGGATCCTGTTTAAGTGACTTCTGTATCAGTTAAAGTGTCAGTCAATGCTATGCTTCAGTTCTTTCTGGTGGTTCCAGACTTCTGCAGTCATGATGCACTGGTCATTGAATGTCCCATTCTTGTGACTGTACTGGTGGCTCATTATATGTAATCCACCTTGAGTACCTGTGAGAAAGGAGACTATAAATAATGTAAGTAGAAAAAGAAGAGATTGGATTTAGACCCCGCTCTTCACTCAGAGTGGCTTATAATCACCTTCCCATCCTCTCCCCACAACAGACACCCTGTGAGGTAAGTGAGGCTGAGAGAGCTCTGAGGGAACTGCTCTAGAGAGAACTTGTGACTGACCCAACATCACCCAGCAGCTGCATGTGGAGGAGTGGGGAATCAAACCTGGTTGTCCAGATTAGAGTCCGCCACTCTTAACTACTACATCAATTTAAAAAAAATTAAAATTCATTTGCAAAATGCTAATCATTTTGTTAGCAAAATCATAACTAAGTAGACATGGTGGGAAAAAATTCAATTGCAGTCTAGATTTAACTTAGATAAGGTAAAAGGGTTTGAGAAGGAATACACAGGCTTGGATAAAACATGGTTGAGCTCAGATGCACACTTTATAAAGAAATTGTATAATTTTTAATTGGACTATAAAATGACTGAAGAAATAATTAAGCCCTCTATGGTGTTGTGGGCTCGTGACTTAGGCTATAATATTGAATTGGAAAAGTGGCTCAAGGTCTTGAAGACAAACATATAAAAATAACTAGATCAACTACATATAAAGAAAACATTTATAAAAAATTTTATAAGTGGCACCTTATGCCAGCCAAATTAGCAAAGTATTCCCGATCTCAAGGTAATTTATGCTGGAAATGCAACCAGAATCCAGGCTCTTACTACCACGTGTGGTGGCTTTGTGGAAAAGCACACAAGTACTGGACGATGATACAGAAGATGATACAAAAGATAATCTCACTAAAGGTTCCTTTTAAGCCAGAAATATTTCTCCTTAATATAATACCAGAGGTATATAATAAAGAGGATAGGAAATTGATTATACATGCCATCACTGCCGCTAGGATATTTTATGCAAAACTTTGGAAAACTGACAAAATACCAGTCAGAAGTGAATTTTTACAGAAGCTACGTACTTGAAGTGGCTAAAATGGACAAACTAACTCAGGCGTTAAAAGGTATACAAGAAAACAATTTTAATTCATCTTGGTCCAAGTTGTATCTTTGGTTAAATATGAAGACATGAATGTACGGTAGTTACCATTTATAATTTAACCGTTTTCTATTGCTTGTTTAAGTTTGTTTTGAGGATGCTTTCACACCAGCGTTTGTGTTATAGGATGTAAAATTATAAATAAACTTATTTTAAAAAATGAATATGTGTCCTTGCCAGTACTTGTTTACATGTAAACTTTACATCAGGCAGTGGTGATGGATGTATACATTTCTGTTGGTTTCTACACTGGCTCCAATATTAAATTAAGTGGAGCATTTTAAAATAATGGAATTATGAGAAATTATACTGGTGATGACAACCAGTGCTACCCCTATATAACACAGCTGTAATAATGTTACAAAAACAGTTAAGAAATTAGGATTAGGTTTTACGTTACAATTAATTAGAAAACTTGGTCATTAACAATAAAATCCTAAAGTCTGAAAAATGAGTCTGGATCCTAAATTGGCAGGCTAGCTCCTGGAGTCAAAGAAAATTTGTCAAGGATTAGAGTAGAATGTGGGTCAGAGGCATTTGAGTTGTGACCTTATAGAATCAGCTACTGTCTGAGACCTGACCCTGTAGATTATATACAGACAAAATATTTTTTTATTAAGATAGCTTTAAAGAGGGAAGTCTCCACAGCGTGTATGCTGCTTCCCCTGTGCACTTTGTAAAGTAGCTGTGTGGTGTATGCTAGCAAGAGATGTCTTTGTGCTTTGACCCTTACAGAATGGGTCGGTAGTTATTGGGTAGAACAGTGTTTCTCAGTTTCACAGGGAGTGTCTACTTAGTTATGATTCTGCTAACAAAAACTACAGACCATCCCCTCTTCAAGCCCTCCCCTCCTCTCTTGCTGCATTCTTTAATGAAGGTATCATTATTCAATAGCCAGTTCTTCATCATCCACCTATATGTTTTGGGTCTATCTTGAAGTGTCATCAACAGAGGGTTATGATCCGCAAATGTTGCAGGAAGAATTTCTATCTCTAAAAGATCAGGGAGTGTTGACAAAGATGCCCAAGCCATATCTATACGTGACCAAATTTTATGGTGTGCCGAAAAAAAAGTCACTTTTCTTAATGTTTTTAATTCGCCAAACATCAAATATTTCAAATTCTTCAATAAGTGTTCTAAAGGTTTGGGGAAGTTCATTTCCTTTATTGGCCTTGTGAGTAGCATTTTTCCTATCGACTGTCTTGGTTAGTTTTCCTACAAGTATATGGAGCAAAACTGAAATTCACTAATCTCACCCCTCCTTGAAGCAGTTGGGCACTACATACAACAAACTATTCCAATACAAAATGATAGACATGTTTTGGGTTGGCTCTAGCTAGCTTTTTCACTCAATCTTGGTCAGTGTACCAACTTATTGCAGCTTTTCCAAATGGTCCCGTGATCCCAAACACAGCCTTTATGGTGCTCAAGGGCACTTCCTCCCTTTTTCACCAGTGGAAAAACTGGTTGGATCTCTATGACAAATTTTAATAATTGCTACGTTCTGTTTTAACACTTGAATCTTAAAAGTCTGTTGGCTGTATTGTTGTTGCTGTCAGTTGGCGAGGTCCCTATGTATTTCCTCTGAGAATTTCTGAGATAGTCAACAATGCAATTGCTGTGGAAAATACTAAGTGCCAGGGTGACCGATGATTTGTCAAGCCCTGTTCCAATCAATCATATATCTAGACTGGATGGGGTTCTAAGCCAGACACAGCACAATTCATTCTTTTAATAATAAATTTTAGAAACCAGCTGAACAGCAGTGAGAAGGGGCCTAAAAAAG
Source organism: Lepidodactylus listeri (assembly GCA_029233225.1). Classification (NCBI taxonomy): domain Eukaryota; kingdom Metazoa; phylum Chordata; class Lepidosauria; order Squamata; family Gekkonidae; genus Lepidodactylus; species Lepidodactylus listeri. The sequence goes on along the minus strand of JARCFY010000006.1, from coordinate 38,281,038 downwards.
TTTTCAGACCAACTAATACAAAGAGAAAAAGATTAGCATCACACAAAACCTGAACTTCTAATACTGAGTTGAAAACTGGTATTTGCTATTAGTGTTTTAAGACACCGAGTGACATCTGTTTCTGTGTTGAAACCCTTTGCATTTAACCATTCCAACACATATATATGAAATTACAATGACTGAATTAGGACAGTACCTCCTTGGTGCCCTCCAGAGTTACTAAGGCTCAGCTACTGGTTCCCTGCAACCTATCAACACATTTTCTGCTTAGTGCTCTGAGATAATCTGTAAACAAGATGACTACACACAGCAACAACTCTGTAAGCTCCCACCATTGTTAAGAGACAGACAGTCCTGTGCCCATTTTGAGAAACAGAGCTCCACTTTCACATTGCCAGATGAGGGAAAGAGGGATTTGGCCTCTGTTGTGGACCCCCAGAACAGACTTTGAGAAACAGGAGGGCTAAATGATAACAGATATTGATACATATCTCCAGGGCAGGAAGTACAAAGGCTGTGTTTAATAGAAAACCAATCAACATGCATGCTTGTTCAGAGGTGCACAAGCTTCAATATGGGAAACTTAATCAGCTTTGTATGTTAATTTAAAATTGCATTGATAAAATGTGGTATTTATGGCAAATGTCCAGCATACCACTTTCTCCTACACAGTGGAACAGCGCTATACCGTAAAGGCAACAAAGAAGTATATGAATCTCACAAAGCTAGAACCTAATGTATCTGTCTCACGACTGAGACTAACAGTGCAACCCTTGGCAGAACTACCCCAGCCTATATCCACAGATTTCAATGGACAAACTGGAATAACTCTGCATAGGAACGCACAGGGGTCCTTTCGTAGAAAAAGAGCCGCAGGAGCTCATTAGCATAACTCATCAGCATAACTCATTAGCATATGCCACGTCCCCTGACATCACCGGAAGTGTGTCAGAAAGGGAATGTCAGTTTCAGCCCCATTATACCCTATGGGCCATTGAAATCAATGGCAAAAACTCATAGGGTATATGAGGGGCTGGAGGAAAGGGGGTTTGAGCTGCAGGTTGTCCCATCCCCTCTATTGTTCTCTATGGTGGGAAAAAGTGAGAGAACAATGGAGGGAATGGGGGCAACCTGTTTGGGGGCCCGTAGAATTGGACCCCCTGATCCAATCTTCTTGAAACTTGGTGGGTATTTCGAGGAGAGGCCCCAGCCGCTACCCTGCAAGTTTGGAGCCTCTCCCTCAAACCCCCTCCCCTCCAGTCACTTTTAAAGTTGCCGCTGAGTTTTGGCGGCTATTCAGCAGCGGGCCGAATCAGATCAGAGAATCTGATTCAGCCTGTGGTTGCCCTAGTGGCCACTCCTGAGCTGGCGGAGCTTTGCTCCGCCTCGCTCCAGCCCCAAAGGACCCCTGGGAATGCACTGTAAAAGTATTAATAACTCTGCAAAAGGATCCAAGAAGTAAATTACCATTTCAATAAATCACTTTCAATCAATTCTGAACAGGGCCATCAAAATGGGAGGAAAAATTGCAGGGAGCTGTGTCATCCTGAGGGCCATGGAATCCTGGCAACAAGTTCAGCAGCATTTTTACAGGGGGCAAAGGAAAGAGGTCTACCCTACTTTCACAGGGTTATCAATGGTATAAAATGGGGAGAGCACCACATACATTACCCTGACCTCCTTTGAGGAAGGTTGGATATAAATGGATTGAATTAAAAGAAAAATGTATGCACACAACAATGAGTAGTTATTAACCTATTCATGCTAACAGAAATTTGTCTCCATATGGTGTTTGGGTTGAGCTTGGGTGGTCTGAAGAAAGCCTTACTGGGGAAATCTTTGCCCAGAGGTCCATAGTGAGCTCTTAGAAGCTCTGATTCTGAAGGAAAACTCTTGACTTAGATAAAAAGAAGTTTTTCCAAATACTTAACTGTTCTTTAGGACAATGAACAAGAACAAAAACCACATTGATCTTGCACATTACATTCTGCAAGCAGCCAGTGGTTCAGAAGCAATGAGATTAGACTGTTCAAAATCAACATACTTTACTATTTACACTGATATGGCTGGCAAAGAGTGAATGTTAATTTGATGTACACATAATTCAGGAATATCCTGCCTCAATAGCCTTTAAATTAATTATTTCTGTTCCAAGAATTACTTTAAACTTCCTGATAATCCTGTGCAGAGCATCATTACCATACAAGCTGGCGACAGAAAATAGTAAGACTACAAGAGGCGGGACCCGCGATACTTGCGGGGGGGGGAGGAGCTCCACATGGAGGAGGAGAAGGAAGAACCCGCAGGTGAGCCTTTTCCCCTTCCCCCCCCCCGGCACCAACGCCAAACCTTCTCCCTCCCCCCCCCCAGCACTGGCGGCAAGGCCTGAGCTCAGCCCACCAAGGCTCCCCCCTCCCTCCCCTCGCAGCAGCGGCAGCGAGGCCTGGTTGGCCCACCCGGCAGCGGCGGATGTGAGGGCTGAGTGGCTCACAGTTGCTGGCCCGCCAAGACTTCTCCCTTCTCCTCCGCAGTGGCAGCGAGGCATGGACGGCCCGCCAAGACTTCTCCCTCCCCACCAGCAGCGGCGGATGTGAGGGCTGAGTGGCTCACAGCTGCTGGCCTGCCAAGACTTCTCCCTCCTCCTCCGCAGTGGCAGCAAGGCATGGACGGCCTGCCAAGACTTCTCCCTCCCCCCCAATGGCGGCAAGGGCTGAGCGGCTCACAGCTGTCAGCCCACCAAGTTTCTCATGCCCCCCCGTGGCAGCAGGAACAGAAGTGAGGCAGTTCTCAGAGCGTTCTCTGCACATGCGCAGGGAGTACTCTTTTACTATTGGGAGGGTTTAAGTATCCTCCTTATAGTTTTTTTTATAGATTTCAGATTTTTCTGCACATCTGGGGATTGTCACAAATGTGCAGGAAAATGTTTTTGCCCCCCAGGTGCTTCCGATGTGCGGATTTAGATATCTGCACACAGGGGTGCCTTGGGAACTAGTATATAGACAAGAAGGGGAAACCTGCGGTACTTGCGGGGGGGAGCTCCACACAGAGGAGGAAGCCACCGCAGGTGAGCTTTCTCCCCTGCCCAGCTCTTTCCCCCCACCAGCGACGGTGAGGCCTGCGCGGCTCCCAGCCGCCAGGCCTGCCAAGCTCTTCCCCTCCCACCTGCAATAGCAAAGCCCACGTGGCTCCCAGCTGCCAGGCCTGCCAAGCTCTTCCCCCCTTGACAGTGAGGCCCACCAAGGCTTCTCCACCCGCTACTGCCGCCAGTCACAGACCCCAGAGGTAAATGTGTTCCCTGCGCATGTGCAGGGAACACTTTTTTACTTTGGGGGGGATTTAAATATCCCCCATATAGTTTTTTAAACTTTTTAGATTTTTCTGCACATCTGAAGAGTCCCCCAAGTGTGCAGGAAAATCTCTCTGCCCCCCCCAAGTGCCCCCGATGTGCAGATTTAGATATCCGCATGGAGAGGTCAACTTGGCTATTAGTATACAGACAAGAAGGGGGACCTGTGATACTCGCGGGGGGGAGTATTCCAATCCTAATCCCACCCACCCGCAGCAGCGACAGCGGCAGGGAGGCCCACCAATCCTCCTCCCCCTCACCCCCTGCCATGACAGCAGCAGGGTGGCCCACCGATCCTCCTCGCACCACCCCCTCAGCTGCGACAGCAAGGCTCACTGATCCTCCTCTCACTCCCCCTCGGCAGTGACAGCAGCGGCGAAGCCCGACAATCCTCCCACCCACCCCTCCCCAGCAGCAGCAACGGCAAGTCTCACTGATCCTCCTCCCTCCTCCCCATCCCCGCACCGGCAAGGCCTGAGCAGCTCACAGCCGCCAGCTCGCCAAGCCTTCTCCCATTCCATCCCATCCCCCTCCCCATGGGCAACAGCAGCCGCAAGGCCCACCAAGCCTCCCCCCCAACAGCCAGAGCATTCCCTGCGCATACTTTTGGGGGGGTTTAAATATCCCTCCAAAATGGTTTTTTTTTACTTTTAAGATTTTTCTGCACACCTAGGGAGTCCCCCAAGTGTGCAGAAAAATCTCCCTGCCTCCTAGGTGCCCCCCCGCGCAGATTTAGGTATCCGCACGAGGGGCCCTTCGCTATTAGTATATAGCTATGTGTAGCATAATGTGTTGTTTTGTTTTATTTAATTATATCATTATTTTGTGGGACAATGCTTGTAAATATCTACAAAATGGGAGGGGAGAAATCTATCTCAAAATAGTAGTCACAAATATTTCACACCCCACATGTCAAAACCTAACAAATGGTACAGAAGTTCTCAAAAAACATAACAAAAAGCTAGAAAATACAAAGGAGTGACCACAACAAATTCTAATGAGATCAGACCAGATGAGACAATGGAAGATCCATGTGAAGAACTTCCCAACATTTTAAATGTAAATACAGTAGACCCTTGCCATTCACAGATTTGTGTCACTATTTTACTTATCTGCTGTTCAGTCATGTGATGAAATCTGCAATCTGTTTTTATTCCACCATGCCATCACTATAATTATTACAGTGCTACTTTTGCAATGAAATGTAATTGTTTTGCAACTGGGAGGCAGTAGATTTCCCCACCCCCAAAGGATTTGTAAACACATGAAGCTCTCCTACACTAAATTAGACCGCCAGTCCACCACAGTCAGTACTGTCTGCTTGCGGGTAAGGCGGGAGAAAAATCGAAATAAATAAATAAATAAACAAACTGTGCTGTATCTGTGGATTTCACCATTCATGGGGTTCTTGGGAACGGATAAGCATCTATTGTAGCAGTCTCAGAGGACCTGTTCCCCCCCCCCAAAGGGGCAACAACAGATGGCAGGGGGTCCACATGGAATAAGGGAAGGTTAAACCTTATCCTTGCTGCACTGTGGCCTTAATACAAACTGGAGCCCTAAACAGGTATTCATTTAAAAACAAACCCTGAGAAGATATGATCCTAGACTTGCAGAGACTCATCTAGTTTAGCTCTAAAGAATATAAATATTCTGGTGTGCCCAACACTATTCTAATTCAAATATGATGTTCTGTAATTCTGCTCTTATATACACCACAGTATTCATTTATTTGCATTATTACTGCAATAATTTGCCATATTTATTTCTCCTTGGAGTATTAGCGCTACTCATTGGTGCATACATACATAATGCACTCACTTTCACACCCTTGATGGTGTACTGTCACTGTGTTACCTTTTTTGATGCTTTAAAAAAACCCACTGAAATGGTGTACCAGTACATGCATACCACGTATGAAGTGGAAACTCACAAGGGCCCTTCAGATAGTTTTTCAGCTCCATGAGAGTCACATAACCATGAGCAACTCATGTGTACAGTAGAAAGCCTTTAAGATACCCCTATCACATGTATGTAATATGATTCCATGGATACATGCTGGAGAATGCCCCCCCCCATCACATGACTGAGGTATCCCAACTGCACAGGGATTGCTAACATGTATATTGCTCCCACACAGGTAGCACCACAGAAGAGAAAGTCACAAAAGCCCAGCAATCTGGTAACCTACCATGCAATCCAATGCATATCTATTCAGAAATACATTCATGGGGCTTACTTATACACAACTGTACCTAAGATTACAGCCTCAGATTCTGAACTACACCCAGTTTTTTACTTAAAGTCAATGTGCAAAATTTTCAAAATAAACATTTCACAGTTGTGTACATCTGCCAAGTCCTTATTCTTTCTCCAAACTACTTTATTGAAGAGTTATTCTATTAAATTGGAATTATTCACAAAGAAGTTTATCCCCCCCCCCAATTAATACTTTAGATCTATACAGAGAACCGAGTATCTGCACAAGTTACACAACACATGAAAAAACTGGGGCAAGCCACAAAGCAGATCTGTGGTTTAGCTGTGACTTTCCCAAATGTGTGCACGTAGGCAAGAAATTCATATGCAGCCACTCACAAGTTTTCTACTAGTTACTGCATGTAAAAATATTGTAAAAGTAACAGGCCCTAAACACAGCGCACCTCTGTGGCTTGAAAATAGTACACAGAGTGTGAGATGTCTAGCCAACAAAATAGTTCTAGTGACATCCTTATTGAAAAATATGAAAAATGAACCTTTCCCACATTTCACTTCAAAAGAATTCGGATCATGTGTGTCACAAACAAAATCTCCAACTCATGCTTTAAGTCAAAGAAAGGCTGCTTCCACATGGAGGGTTTTCTTTGCTTAGCTTCCAAATCTGAGCACTTCTGGGGGGGGAGCATCCATACAACCTTGTGCTCTAACCATCCTTTCCCCATCCTCAACATGCTTATTATTCCCAAATCAACTCCGTTCCAACTTTTGTTGAAAGAGTGCAATTCAAAACCATTACCATGCCATTTAGATGGAAACCTGCATATTTTCCTGCCCTACAAAGATCACATCCAAGTGAATAGTATTGTCAGCTCCCTGTGCTAGCCATTTCCCCCACTGTGCCTCTGGAGAACTTTTTATGTGATTTTTAAAAAGACTTCTAGTAGCCCTCTGGTGATGCAGTGGGGGGTAGGAAATGACGAGAAAGTGGTAGCCACAAGGGGCTGATGGAGGAAAATGTACCCTGTGTGACAGCTTCACTGCCAATGTGCATGCCTCTGCACTTGGCAGCAGCAAAGAAAGCAACATGCAGGATCTGCAACAGGAATTTGTGCAACTACAATATCCTCCTAACGTGGTGAGAAAGATGACCGGAAAGGCCAGAATTATACCCGGGGACAGCTTGCTACAAGACAAGCCCCCCAAAAATGACAACAGAACACCACTGGTGGTCACCTACAGCTCACAACTCAAGCCAGTTCAATGCATTATTAATAACCTACAACCCATGCTGGATAGTGACACTTTCCTCACACAGGCACTGGGGGGATCAACCTTTTCTTGCTTACAGGCAACCTGATATCCTAAAACAACTTCTCACCCACAATAACCTATTTAACAGTCATGTGAATTCTGGCACCAAGGCCTGCAACAAACCAAGATGCCAGCTTTGCTCTCATATAGATCCTAGCAACACTATTACTGGACCTAGTAACATCAGCCATACCATCTCAGGTTCCTACTCCAGCTCATCCTCTAATGTGATTTATGCCATCACATGTCAGCAAGGCCCTTCCACCCTCTACATTGGACAAACAGGCCAGTCCCTTCGATAAAGAATTAACAAATGTCTGAGATCAGAAACACAACATTCAAAAACCAGAAGAGGAACATTTTTACCTTCCAGGATATTTAGTTGCTGACCTAAAAGTAGCAGTTAACATGCAAAGGAATTTCAAAGGGAGATTAGAGAGACTGCTGAACTGCAACTGATAACGAAGCTCAAGACAATGCATCCACCTGGACTGAATCGAGACCTAGGTTTCCCGTTTCATTATCAAAGCTGACTTCTCCACACCTACCACCTCTCTGCAAATCACACCTAATCAAATCACACTTTCTATTGTAATTTTTTTGCTAATGTCATTTATCAACTGAAATCACTCCACTTTCCAATGTATAGGACTGATGGATTCACATTCTACCTGTATCTGAAGAAGTGAGCAGTGACTCACGAAAGCTCATACCCTAACCACAAATTTTGTTAGTCTTTAAGGTGCTACTGGATTCTTACTTTCCTACTGCTAGACAGACTGACATGGCTATCCATCTTGAACAATCTTCATGCAGGATCCTGTATGTGTGATGACAGCCAGAGTCAAAGAGAATTGCCCTAGAATTTCACTTAAACTTATTTGCAACAAGGAACAGACGAACTAAAGGGTGGATCCTGACATATAAGATTCCTTTTTAAAGTCCCCTTTTAGGAATTCAATGTTCTGTGGGACTTTAAAAGCCATACAGACTATTCAAGAAAGTTGTGACCAAGAGCTAGCAGTAAGTTGGTAAAACTCACTTGAGGCTGGTAGTCCAAGAGCCCACTTAAATGAAGACAAGCATCTTTCTGTGAACATTAAAAAGCTCTTAAGCCTTTCCTTATGAAATGTCCAACTAAGTCATTTGAAGATCCTCTCTCGAGGAAAATTTTGAAGGGGTAACTGAGGGGGGGGGGGCACGATCCCTCTCTTTCACCTCTCTGCTTCCAATCATGGCCAGATGAAACAGCTTTTCCTCACTTCAAAGGACCCTTACGCTACCATTACACATTTCCATACAGAATGCAATTTGGGCCTCACTGATAATTAGTTTTTCAGATGTATGTGGTATTGTACATGCCAAATCCACTCTTGCTAGGGAAACCATTTCTTTAGATTTTGTCCTAAATATTTTGTTTCACAGGTAACATTTTATTTTTTCATATCTCTTCATCTCTGTAGTTTAGCTACAAGTGACAATGGGGTTCCCATATGAGAATGCTGGTCTCTGTAATTTGGCACTAAAAACAGCTGCAAGGTGAGGATGGGAGCCTGGTCAGAAACAGACCCTCAGCACCATGGAAGGGTGTTCAGATCTTCCCCCAGCACTATTTCCCCAGCAAAAAATTGTTAACCTCCTACTTTAAGCCATTCTACAGGAAAATAATAGGCAAAAAATGGCTACCAGCCTTTCCTGCCCTACTGGGACTGAAAGCAGACCAAGTAAATTGCAGGGCTGGGGTTGACCCCATTCCCTACAGCCATGACACCATGAAAGCTTTTTAGGGCCAGATTACACGTTGTGACTTCCAGTTATAAAACCCCATGATTATGTGCAGGTTAGTTCTGAAAGCGTATGCTGAATATAAAATGTGCCTTCTTCACTTTCTATTAGTGCCTTTTCGTTCCCAAGAAGGCCCCTGTCCGGCACCCCTCCTGAATCAGTCCCAACAGCTTCTTGCAAGAGCCACTCACAGAGAAGATTGCGTTTTGGAGCCCGAAGGGTATAGGGGTGAGCCTAGCCAAGGCCACCACCTTGAGGCCACTTCCTCCCTCCACCACACGGATGACGGCGCTGAGCTTCTCACTGCCCTGGATCCTGGCTTGTACCCATCGGGCCAGCAGCTTCTTGCAGACCACATGAGAGATGAACGTGCCAATGAGGACCCCCAGCACCATGAGGCCCATGCCCAGCACGAAGCCGTAGAGGTAGCCCGCGGCCACATTGAGCAGAATGTAGCCCCAGCCGCAAGGGAAGGAGACCACGATGAAGCCCACGGTGAAGAGCAGCACGCCGGCCAGGCTGTCCAAGCTCTCGGCCCAGAGCATCAGGTCGCGCAGGTACTGGCGCACGAGGGCCAGCGAGGCGAAGCAGAGAGCCGCCAAGAAGCACACGCTCAGGCAGCTCCTGCACCAGCAGGTGTCCAGTAGGCAGCACGGCCAGCGCCACGTCCTGCCTTCGGCCGAGCCGCCAGGCCCCTCTTCGGGCAGCTGGCACAGATGCAGGACCTCCGCCGACGGGTCCTGCGAAGGATGAGCATAATGGTGGTGCAGCCCGTTCTGCTCCCCGAAACACAGCCCTTCCGCCGCCGCCGCCGCTCCTCCTCCTCCTCTTCCCGCCGCCTCGCTCAGCTCCCCGGCAGCGCCCAGCCGAGGCAGCCAGCGGCTCAGGTCCTGCCGGCCTCCCTGGGCAACGGCGTACTTGGTCGCCCGAGAGAGGAGCTGCAGCACGGCGGCCCCAGAGCTCCACATCGCCCGCGGCTCTACGGCGACGAGGACAACAAGGGCAGCAGGAGGCGCCGCCGGCGGGCGGAGGTCGAATGAGGGCTGCGCCTTCCCCGCTTCCCGGGCGGCCGCTCGCTCATCGCCGGCACCGCCGCGCCTGACTGCGGCTGAGGAGAACGGCGACGACCGAGAAAAAAGAGCTGCCCAACGACGGGAAAGCTGATCCGAGGCGGGGCAGGGGCGCCCGAGCTTCCCGCACCAACCGCCGACCCGGTTCCCCGGCAGATATTTCCGTCTTCCCGGCGACTAAACAGCTGCGGCGGAGGCAAAGGACTGGCGGGCTCCGCGGCTGCGGCCTGGGCGAAAGGGGCGCCCCGGCGAGCGGCACAGATAACGGCTGCAGCAGCAGCAGTGTTCCATTTCCCGACACCCTGCAAAGGCCCCGCCGTTGGCTCAGTCGTAGGGAAGAGCGCCCCGCTCTGGACTGAAAGCTCCGGGGATGGGTGGGCGAGCTAGAGGCCGCCCCTCGCCCGAGGAGGAGGAGGAGGAGGCGGGGGACGAGGACGCCGCCGCCGATGTGGCAGGACCCGGGAGCGACCGAAAGGCGGTGAGGCGAAGGGGCGGAGCGAGTAAACAAGAGCGGGAGCCGGGAAGGATGGTCGCCGCCGCGCCTCGCGTAAAGGAGCGAGTGGAAGTGGGCGAGGCGCGTGGAGTCGAGCCCCCGCCCACGGCGCGGCTCTCCACCCATCTCGCGAGTACCGCCAGACACGAAGCACAAGCATAAACAACCCGCTTTCTGACGCGCGGAGCAGCCGCCTCATGACTCCCCTCTCACACCCACTTCTCTAACGATCGCAGGCTCACGCCCTGGCACCCTCCACACGCAGTACCTCCCTCTCCTCCCACAGAGTAGTCCTGTCACGAATCTCGCCACACGTGCACTCGCAGTTACCAGGTCATACTCACGAAATCTGGGGTGCCTGCTTCACACATGCTGTGGTATGTGAGTTTAACTACTGTGGGTACATGCGGCCCAGAGTTTACCCCAGCAGCCGGGTAATTGTTCCTGAATAAACTATGCAAGCAGATACATTCGCGGGTACTGGAACATGCTGTGCTTTTACCGTGTGTGTAAATTTTATAGGTGGTAAAAATACAATATGTGAACTGTGAGCCATAGTTCAGGTGTGAGGCTGGTCATTTACTGCCCAGCCAGGGATATCTAGTTAATTTCTATAAAGGCTGCTAAAGATTGAATACAAATGAAATTGGGCTGTTTACATAGGTGTTATGATTTACTGGAGGTGGGTTGGGATTTTCTAACATTTTCCATTGGTGTGCTGACATTGTAGATTTCTATAATTATCAGCTTTTTTTGGCCTATGCACCACAAGGACTGAGGGCCAACCACAGCTCCCATGATATATACCTGTAACTAAACTGGGAGGAATATGGCTGTCACATCACATGTGAGTATATGTAGTGCATGGCCATGTAAGTGCCACCTTATGTATGAAATATGTGATTCTTTGCAGGGCTGTTACACTGTTTAGGATTGGGCTGGAAACAGAAACAATGTAGGTTCAGAATACTGTAGAGAAGACAGGACAATTATCTGAGCTATCAAGACAGTAGTTCTATTAAAAACAAAACTCGCCTTCATACTAGGTCATGTCTTTGTTGTACATTATAATTAGACTATTACTGTAGGCCTTACTAGTAAATTGGCTGGGTCTGAAATGTAATTGGCAATGATAGTCAGGTTAGATTAATATCATTAAGGATTTGCTTGCAGCAAAGATAGTCTTGGGAACTGAACTGGATAACTGAAGTTCTTCCTCCCTTGTATTTTTTTCCTGTACAAGTCTTCACTGAGAACTATCTCTGGCCTATATGCTATAGGCTGTTCTATTTTTTCCACTCAAGTGCATTAACTTATGGGAGGGGGAATTGAGAGCATTTAACAGATCCTGCCAGCAGTGTATATCTCTCAGCAGTACTAAATGGCTCAGAGTGGAGTCTGAATGATGCTGCCTACAGAAGTGGTGAATCAAATTTGAAATTGATTCATAAGGGGAAACTGTAGGAGTGCTGCCTTAGTCATGCTCTCTTAGAAGGAAGACCCACTGAAATTAAAAAGACTTACTTCCAAATAAACATGCTTAGCATTTAACTAATGTGTCATTAATTGAATATTGAAGTAACTTGGACTTAGCAGGCCAGCTGAAGCCATTTTGCTGCTCTGAGTGGTCCTACAACACGTCATTATGTGTGGGCAGGAAATTGTGCTTCCTTCTCAAGGTCCCCCTCCATTCAGCTCCTTTCCTCTCTTCCATAAATGACTGAAGCAAGGTAGAGGAGCTCCATCTGGAAAACCAAGGGGGAGGAATGACCCCAACCGCACCCATTCTTTAGGGCAACAGGGACTGGGAAATGGTATTTCCATCACTGGAGCATTATCCTAAGCTTCTTGAATTTAAGCACACCAGATTGTAAACTATTGGTTTCAGTAGTCCCAGGGCTAATATATGCAGTGGGGGGTTGTTTTGTTTTTAAAATCTGATCTACTTAAATGCAAACAAAAAGCATGTAACAATAAATGAGTCTACCCCATAGCTTTCTTCTGGCTGAAAAGCCATCAGAAATAGTGTAGGGACAGAATATTTTTTTTAAAAGTTCAGATGGTTGTAAAGGCAGAAAATCAGATATTTATTGATTTTTTTCACAAAATTTGTATCCTGTCTTTCTGCCCTTACAAGGCCCACCAAAACTTCTAATAATTTAAAACTCACATTTTAAAAAATAACATTTTAAAACCATTAAAATCAACCGCCCACCCGACTCACATTATTAAAACAATCAAAAGCAGTTAAAATGCATATAAAATGTAAAAAGAGCAATTAAAACATTGATTAGAAAGGAGGGATCATTGGGGGAATGCCAAATGAAACAAAGTCTTCACCTGCTGGTGGATGCCAGCAACAGAAGGGGACAGATGACCATCCCTGGGGAGAGAGTTCCAGAGCTTTGATGCCATGACTGAGAAGGCTTGAGAAGATATAGCTTGCCAAAAGACCAACCGAATAAAATTATGCCAGGATATTTGGAACAAACTAGAATCAAAAGCAAGGCCATCCCTCAACTCCTATATGGTGCAGAAGTTTGGGGTTGGAGAGACTGTCTAATCACAACATTGGAATCTATCCAAAATCATTTCTTAAGGAGAATCTTAGCTCTACCTAAAGGCATTCCTGCAGCTTTGATGCAAGGAGAACTGGGCTTGCCTTCAGTTAGGGCACATTTAGCCATGATAAGATTTTGGAGGAAGCAAGCCAATGACTTCACCAATTTATTTTGTAAGCAATGCTATGAATGATGCTGCAAAATGATGCTGCCCAGTTAGCCAGTTATAATAACATCATTATTCCATATCTGACAACACCCGGGGTGTCTCTATAGATGGTTTCAACATCTGAGACTGGATGTTTCACTGTGATGCTGCAACAGATAGGCAGTCAATCTCCCATTCCAAATTCTCCCAGTGGTTCAAATTGTTCAAAGGGGACCATGTTAGAGCCTGCTACTTGGTTAATATCCCTTCTCACAACCTCAGAATAGCCTTTACCTCTGTTCGGTTTCAAACCACGCCAACTGGCTGCCTATAGCATACCGGATAAGGTTCAAGGTGCTGGTGCTTACCTATAAAACCCTATATGGCTTGGGACCTACCTACTTGAAGGACCGCCTCTCTCCATATGTTCCCTAGCGAGCACCTCGGTCCGGATCCCCAAACCATCTGACCCTCCCAGGGCCGAAGGAGGCTCGGCTGGCGGGTACAAGGTCCAGGGCTTTTTCTGTGGTGGCCGTGTACTGGTGGAATGAGCTCCCGGATGACATCAGGGCCCTGCGGGACTATTTGCAATTCCGCAGGGCCTGCAAGACGGAGCTCTTCCACCAGGCTTTTAAGTAGGGGCCGCCTGATAGTATTTACACCTTGGCCCTGGTCCGATTTTATCCGCCAGTTTTGTGGCCGTTTCAATGGTTTCATCTGGATGCTGCATTGAATTACTAAATTGAAGATACGCCATCATTATGATAACTTGCTGTTTTATATGTTCTAATGTTTTAAATATGTATTTATTATACTTTGATGTGTTGTTAGCCGCCCTGAGCCCACTGTACAGCGGGGAGGGCGGGATATAAATCTCATGAAATAAATAAATATATAAAACTGCTCTGTTAGCTGGATGTTACTCCAAGACTGCAAGCACTTCTTCATTGCATTTCCGGAGTCCGAGTTCCAGAAGGTCTATCACACTAGATACTATCCTTTCCTCTCTATGCAGAGCCCAGAACCAAATTCCCTACAGAGCTTTTAATGGGTTTAAACTTTTCTTCAGATTCAGAAAAGCTGTTTTTTCTTCTCTCAGACACTGATCCATTTGTCTCTTATAGAGTTTCACATTCTGCTTTAGCAGCTAAGAAAATATGGGCTAGAGCTGTATCTAGAGAGTAATGTTTTTGTTTTTATTTGATCAGTACCTTTTGATTAGATCATTTTAATGCTGATATTTGTAATTATATATATCAGCATTGTTTTATGTGTTCAGATTGTAACGGTCTTTGGCCATAGACAATAAGCTTTAACTGTATCTGTTTGATTATTGAGTTATAGCAACATGGATGAAATACTTAGAAAACATTTTTTTATTGTCAGTACGGAGATAAGAGGTAGCCTGAAGACATTATGATTAACATGTGTGAACAGGTCATTTCCAAGTTAACCTAGGGCACTTTACATTACTTCATGTAACCCACGTTCAAACAAATTGCTATCACATCTCTGACCCAGGAGTCATTTTGTAGAAAAAGAGGTGTAGGAACTCATTAACATAACTCATTAGCATAACTTATTTGCATGTGCCACCCCACCCCCCAAGCTAGCTCACACTAACTCAGCTTAGAAGGAACAGTGTGTTCACATCCCCATACAACTCTTTCCATAGTCAGTGATCTGAATATTAGTTACAGTATTAAAAAAAACAAACCTATCCTTCTCATAAAATAATAAGTGCATCCCATTGGGCTAGTTATCCTGCTCAAACAAAACATGGTCTTCTTTGATTTCACATGTTGTCTTGTCTAGTTAACAAGCACAGTCTTGATTCCTGGGTACATGGGAATCTGATACATGGCACAATCCCTACTTTCTTGCACTCCCCTGCCTCCCCCTTGGCTTTTTACTTAGAATTAATATTTAATTACAGTTTTCCTACTCCTTCCTTAGTATTTTTGCTTCAGTATGTTGACTGTCTTTATGCCAAGTTCAGCTATTGTATAAATATCAATTAATTTACTTTTTAAAAATAAATGATAATAAGATCTGTGTTTTAAAAAATCAATTTATCTCACCAAAATCACACCTTCTCATGTTGTGTTAAAGATTCAGCTTTGCACCAGGCTGTACAAAAAGCACTTCTGTTCCATGCAAAACTATGTACATTCTCAAGCATTTTAAAAATGCCCTTATTTTTGATGTAATTTTCCCCTTACATGCTGAAACTGAAATATCTGTGACCTTCCTTCAACAAACAATGGCTTCAATCCACCAATAATTTCTGCAGACAGAAAGGAATTCCATCTATGGAATGAGACCTCCTCACTTCCCCTCCACGCACCAAAATGCTGGTTCCAGGGTTGCCAGGTCTGTGTTGGAAAATACCTGGCGATTTTGGGAGTGGAGCTGGGAGAGGTTGGGGTATGGGGAGGGGAGGGGGTTCAGCATGGTGCAATGCCATAGAGTCTACCTTCCAAAGCAGCCATTTTCTCCAGGGGAGCTGATTTCTGTCAGCTGGAGATCAGTTGTAAAAGCGGGAGATCCCCAGGCCCCACCTGGAGGCTGGTGACCCTAGCTGGTTCTGGGGAATAGAGGACCACCAGGAAATGTATAGGGGGGAGGTCAGAAGTCTCAGGTGAGAGCGGGGAATAGGTGAAAATCACACACCCCCTTCTGACCACAATGGTGGATCCCAGATGCCTACTTTAATGCTCTTTCCCTCTACCTAAGCAGTTTTCTTGCTGGATTTTGAGGGTCTGTTTTTTTTCCTGGTGTGTTCTTTTTAAAAGAAAGTCACTTTTAAAAAATTTAAGCAATTTATGTATTATTTAGGTTCCTAGTATGATGTCAGGAATAAATCTCTGACTGTTAACGCAACCCTGCCCCAGCTGCCCAAGCTGAGAACAGCCATGGGCTGGACTCACCACTGAGAGGAAGGTTGGGACAGCGAGGCACCTAGGACCTGGCAGATTACTCCAACACAGCTGAGAACTAGGCCAGGAGCCAGGCAGTGGCGAGGAGGGGTGTGGTCAGAAACCTAGGCCAAGCCCTGGGTTGAGGGAGGCCAGGATGGAAAAGGCTAAGAGGCAGCCCTGAGCAGCAAGGGGAAGGAGTAGAGCAGGAAGATAGGAAGCAGAGAAAAGAGATGGGGAAAGCTTCCCTTTCCTTTTATAACCTCTCAGGTAGAGCAGGTGGAATGAGATTGGATACAGGACAGGTGGGGGCCAGGAAATCCCATAAAAAGAAAGGCACCACACCTGGCCAAGGAACTAGCAGCAGACTGAGCTCTGCCCAGGGAAAAGGAGGAAGAGCCAGTCTGGGGGAGGAAGAGAACCCTGATGCCAGAACCCTCCTCGCCTTCCCAGTTATGAGGCTAGTGGGCCAGATGCCCTCTTTCATGGTGGGACAGTGGAAAGTACGGAGACCATCTCTGGGATGGGGGAGCTTTCACATGACCTATACTGTTTGTGTGGGTTTCTTTTTCCAAGCAGAAAAAAATGCAGTTATAGAGAGCTAGGTGTAAAGCCCGATGTAGAAACAATACAACAGGCTCTAGAAAAGCGTGAGACAGTTCCCCTCTGCCGCCCCCCCCCCACTCTCTACTTGCTCCCCAGACCCCAGGGGTCATGGGGCGATGAGACATCCTGGCATCAGCTCCCTGCCAGGCGCATCCGGTAGCCTTCGGGTTGCCTCCACAGCTCTCCGCCCCGGCAGTGCGCCAGCCCCCATCCAGTAGCAGGCTGGCTGGCCACCTGCAGTCAGCCTGGGCCGACGATGACTGCTGCAGTGGTGGCAGGATCGGCCTTGGCCTAATGACCCTCCACCCGCTGGAGCATCCAGGCCATCCATTGCCTCTGAGCACACAAAAGCCCAGGCCCCTGCTTTCTTCTCCCTCCTGAGACCCTGGTGTTGAGGGGTGATGGCACACCCTGCCACTGGCTCCCTGCCTGGCCATGTCCAGTGGCCTACAGGCCACTTCCACCACCCTCCGTCCCCTGACCCTTTTCCCTCCACTTTCTCCTCTCAGGTCTCTGACCCTCTCCCATCCACTTTCTCCCCCCAGCCCCCTGACCCTCTCCCCTCAGCCACGTCCCTGGCTGGCGTGTGCTGCTCTCGGGGCGGCCACAGCGCTGCTGCAGCCTGCCTCCCTCCCTCCCACCTGCCCTCTGTCCCCGCTTCCTTCCCTCCCCTCAGATGCCTCTTCCTCCTGCTGCTGCAGACTGACAGTGAGACGCTGGCTGGCAGCTCTGTGGGTGGGACTGGATACAGACCCTGGTGAGTGACACATCAGGCAGCCAACTGATTTGGGTGCACATAGAACGTTGCCACCCAAAAATACAATTATATATAAGAACAGGATAAAATTTCAGCACAGCTAATTTTCATTACAAATCCTCAGACCCAGAATCCTAGACAAATTGGGGAAATGCTTAACTTGCTTTAGTTTATACAACGCTAAAGAGAAAAGGAGATGGGGAAAAAGTAAAACCAAAAACACCCCACTAGGACCAGCTAAATTCAAAGAGAAATTGATATCTTGGAGTTCCTCCTTTTTAAATGTTCCATACATCAAGCACAGTTAAACATTTTCCCACCAGCCTACCAACAATAACTTGGATTTTTGTTCCACAGGTGCACTATGCTAAAATTGCGACTATGCAAGGGGGGGAAAATACCCCCACACCATTTACATAGATAGGTTGCTGCTGCAGTAACATCCAAAGCCCCCCTGCTTTAAAAAAAAAAAAAAGTTCCTGAAATGCAAGTCTGAAAAAGGAAGGGAGGACAAAAGAGAAAACACTAGACTGTAGCACTTTGACAGCAGGCTTATTTGTTCTCCGTAAGAATCGAATAGAATGAATGAATGAACGAACGAATGAACGAATGACCGACCAACCGACCGAACGATGGGGATTGTGGACAAAATGGTTAATCTGAATAGGACTCTTGTTTTGAAACACTGTAACATGCTCTCCACCATTCCAAGTGGCAAGAATGTCCAGGAGCAGTGCTATGGGTTTTAGTTTCCTTTGGATGAGAGAGGAGACTGTATCATTTGCTTTATACTAAGAATAAGTATAAAAGCACTCCTACGAGGCAGCGGATATTGTACTCCACATCAGATCCCTGGAGAGAGAGCCTGTATCCTAAGGTGCTGCTCTATCTGATTCTGTCTTCCAAAACTGTTATTTCTTGCATGGTGTTCCCGAGGGGGGACGGACCGGGGACCCAGCCCCAGCCCCATTAAGAGTTTTTAACATGCGTTTGTCAAGAAAGACAAATGATTCTCCTGTCAGGTGGTCATTTTGCAAAATCCATTAAAAATAATTAGATAATACAGCCATGATGGTGTTATTAATTTTCTGACATTCTGTAACTTCTTAGAAGTGCCCCATCCCAGTGTTATATGAAATTTCATTTCTGATCTTTACATCCTAAATGCATTTTTGTCCCTTCAGTCTCTCACCCCATCCCTTTTCTGTTTTGTCTGCAGAGACTTGAACTGCTCACACCTCTGGCTGCTCCATGCTTTGGGTACTTCCATCAGTTCCAGTCAGTCTTTGCCCTGGCTTATCTCTGCATTAATTTCTCCATCCTTCCCTTAACAGCTGTCACTGCTATCACTTTACTGTCAACTGAGGAAACAGGAACAATTTTTTTCCTAGGCCCAGGACAGATGCCATTCCATTCCAGAAGCAGTGAAGCTGCTTAACTTTCTTAGTGGAAAAAAATCAGCCTGATTTCAGCAGGGTGTTGGATCCCGTTTGGCCTTTTATCCTCTCAGAGCTGCTAAATTAAAAATAGTATTTTTTTTCCATATGGGTTCAGCATAAGGACTGTTTGTGCCGTGATGCTGTGGATCAGATGGTAGAGTAATGCATTATTACATGATGGAACTCATTTCTGCAAAAAAAATTTTCATTCTACCCTCCCAGAATAGGCTTAGTAGGAAAATACTAGTGCCTAATCTAAGGTTACAATGCAATGTTTTGGGGGAAATTGACGAGAGCAAAGAAAAGCTGATTCCGTTGTACCTCAGTGGGGTACAATGCCATAGAGTCTACCCTCTGAAGCACCCATTTGCTCCAGAGGGCTGAAGTCTGTAGTTATGGTTGCCAAACAATTCTCCCTCTAAGCTGTGGAGTCTTGTGAGCAAAAATTCTGCTTTGTGAACTACTGGCATTAAAGCTGTGAGCAAGCAATTTGGCTACTGCAAAAACTAGTTTGCTCTGGAGCCATCCTTCCTGAGCTAAGACAAAAATCTGTGAGCTGGAGGCTAAAAAACTTGTGAGCTAGCTCACACTAATTCAGCTTAGAGGGAACACTGTTGCCAAGTGACTTACTGGCTGCAGCAGGGGAGTGTTGGTTCCATTCTGGGATAGGCACATGCCGCGATGGCGTCGCCCAGAAGGCACATCACCAGGTGACGCTCTAGCAATCACCCTAAAAACTCTATGGTACCATAGAGTTTTCAGGGTGATTGCTAGAGTGTCACCCTGTGATGTGCCCACATGATGATGTCACTTCTGGGTGATGTCATCACACCGGGCACGTCAGCCTGATCTGGTCACTTCAGGGGTGGGGTTCCCCCTGCCGGCCAGATCCGGACCAGCGGATCGGGGGTCCTTTTCGTGGGGGAACCGCTGCCCTCCCGGGGGACCTGACAGCCCTATCTGTAGTTGAGATTAGCTATAATTCTGGGGGGTCCCCAGGCCCCACTTGAAGGCTTGCATCCCTACTCTCAGAGCTTTTTTTCTGGGGGAACACACTGGAATGGAGTTCCAGAACTTCTTGAACAAAATTCTTTTAAAAAGGTTTAAAAGTTCATGAGTTTTCAGTATACAGACTGAAAACTTCATTTCCCTCTTGAGAGTTCTGGCACACACACACCCCGCCCCCCAATCCCTGCCTATTCTCATAGCAAGTGGGAAACCATATGCAGTTACATTTAAGGTTTGGAATGGGATAAAAATATTTCCCACTGCCCTCCTGTGATCTACTGAAAAATCATTTTTTGTTGGTCTCTAAGGTGCTCCTAGACTCAGTCTAGCAGTTCTACTGCAGAGCAACATGGCTAACCTCTGGAACCATTATTTTCTGAGTTTATTTTAAAGATTAAGTATGTAATTTTAAATGTGCTGATGTATGACTTGAAAAGAATCAGTCTGAGGCTGATCCAGTTTGACTGGTTAAACATCTTAGGAAAACTCCAGCGCTATGAAAGATATTATTGTCAGTTCATGTTTAAAGAGTTGGTTGATGCTTTAATTGCCTTTCATTTAATTTGCGGCTGATTAATATTTATTTGTGGATTTATATCTGGGTAACTGTGGTTAGTATTTTTATTCTAAATGAGTTGGTTGTATAAGGGGGTTTATTCTCCTGAAGAAGGGGTTTATTCTCAAAATGGGAAGATTGTAAAATGCCTATAATTAATAATATTATATACATATATTCTATGTTGTTTCATTATTTTTAACTGTCATTTTCCCTTCATAATTGCTAATGCCTGGTGACAGGTTTTGTATTTAACTTGTGTTTATACAAAGTGGTGTGAAGAAGCATTGTACGTAATTCACTTGAGACTTTAGACCTATATTTAGTGGCATATAATTTTATTTGGAAATTATATTTTAAAGACAGATGGGGGGTGTGCGCGTGCGGGAGAGGGGGGATATATTAATTGCAGTGGTACATAATAAACATTGGTGGAATTTTTGAAAACAGCTGTACGTTGCAGGTGGTTGGAGCTCCATATGTGTACACAGGGCTCCGTTGGGGCCGGAGCGAGCCGGAGCGCCGCTCCGGGAGAGAAGGGGCCGGGGGCCCCCGCAAAGGAGCCCCATCTTGCCCCCAGCCACCTTCCGCGGGGCCGCGGCTGGCCGCCGGCCCCGCAAGCGAGCCCCATCCCGTCCTGCCCCCAGCCACCTTCCGCGGGGCCGCGGCTGGCCGCCGGCCCCGCAAACGAGCCCCGTCCCACCCCCAGTCACCTTCCGTGGGGCCACGGCTGGCCGCCGGCCCCAGGAAAAAAACTCTCCCTCCCCCAGTCACCCCCAGAACCCCCCCTCCCTCCCCCACTCAACAGTTCCCTGGGCCCAAGGGAGGGAGAAGCCGGGCCTGAGTGGCTTAACACCACTCAGGCCCAAGCAAGGGGGGGAGGGAAAGCCAGCCCCAGTGTGGGGAGAAGCGCCCCTCCCTTCCTTCCCTCTCTCCCCCCACCTACCTACCTGTTCCTTCCTTCCCCCCTTCCTCCCTCTCTCCCCCCTTCCTTCCTTCCTTTCTTTTCTCTCTCTCCCAACTACCTACATACCTTACTGTTCCTTTCTTTCTTCCTTCCCCTTTCTTCCTCCCTCCTTCCTTCCTTTCTTTCTTCCTTCCCCCCTCCCTCCTTTTTTTTCTTTCTTTCTTTTCTCTCCCCCACCTACCTACCTTCCTTCCTGTTCCTTTCCTTCTTTCCTTTCCCCTCCCTCCCTCCCGTCTGGCCTTCTGACACACTGCCCATGACATCATTCCGGTGACGTCAGGGGGTGTGGCATATGCAAATGAGTTATGCTAATGAGCTCCTGCACCTCTTTTTTTACGAAAGGACCCCTGTGTGTACATATGTTGTAAATCTACTCACATATATTTTAATGGATTTAAGACATGTTTTTGCACACTGCTGGTTACTTCCGTCTTTATTCCCAGCTTAGTCAGAATAGTGACCTTCAGATGGTCTGTGGTTTGTCCTTTATCCCCCACCCCATGTCTGGGACTGTCAAATCTGGAGCATTTAATGAGAAACCAAACTGCATTTGTGGGATTACGAAACCATCAGACATATTTGCAGAAAACTGGTAATGATTCTGAGTCTTCTGGTCAGAGGCAGGGCTCAGAAAGCTCTTGGCAGTAGCAGTCCATTTGGCAAGCAGAGTGGCCAGATCCAGAACAGAAGCTGTGAGGCAGATAACAAGAATATAGTCAAAGAGGGGATCTGCGACTCCCAAGAAATTTCCCAGTAAGCAGACATGCTTGTTCAGAGGTGCACAAGCTTCAATATGGGAAACTTAATCAGCTTTGTATGTTAATTTAAAATTGCATTGATAAAATGTGGTATTTATGGCAAATGTCCGGCATACCACTTTCTCCTACACAGTGGAACAGCGCTATACCGTAAAGGCAACAAAGAAGTATATGAATCTCACAAAGCTAGAACCTAATGTATCTGTCTCACGACTGAGACTAACAGTGCAACCCTTGGCAGAACTACCCCAGCCTATATCCACAGATTTCAATGGACAAACTGGAATAACTCTGCATAGGAATGCACAGGGGTCCTTTAGGTACTATGCTTCCCAGTAAGCAGACAACTTGCTCCAACCCCCTTCCAGAGCCAGGCTGAGTCATTCTATCCTGGTGGCCTAACTATGCAATCCCAGGCACCGCCCACTCTCTGAGACTCACTACATGTTACAGTTTTAATAAGTCATGCACATATTCCACACATGCACAGTTCCCAACTGAGGCAAATGGTTCCCAGCTCAGGATAATTTGGGGGGGGGGGGTTTGGAATCTGTAGTCCTTCAAAAAGCAGCTCCCTGTAGCTGATGTACAGCTACAAAGAAAGAAATTCAGGTCCTGGGAACCTGACCTGACTTGTTAAAACTTTTAAAAGCTTAGTTGACAGAGATGTAGATGGAACACTCTCAGTTACCTGTGCCTGGTTAGAGGGTCCTTCATCAGTCATGCACTGGAAGCCGGGGGGGGGGGTTTCCCCCCATACATCTTTTCCATGCATCTTTTCCCTTTCACAGGTTTCTAGTGCAAATCATTGATGACATTGATTATCTCTTTTAAGAACAGATTGGACATTCTACTTATTTGCCAGCTGCCTGGCTCCTTGCTGAGCGCACTGTCTGATCTGGGGTGGAGGTGGTCTCAGGCTTGGTGCTGGAGACATCTAAATTGGCTGTTTTGGCTGATTCAGCATTCAGCATGCTGATGGCGCCTTGTCTGGGATGATGCAAGATTTTGTAACCTCTTTGACCATTATTGGTCTCTCACAGGATGCAACAGGCCATTCAGATAAGAAAGGAATACCTTAAGCTGATTTTTTTTTTTTTTGCATTGAGTCTTTGGAAGAAGGTCTGATTTGGGGGCCGGAGGTTCAGCCTGTGCCATAGTCTGACCACTGCCTTCTAAAGGACTGGGTGAATTTGGCACCCACATTCTGCAGGGGCAGCAAGCTGGTCCAGAAAGTCCACCCATGGAGGCATATGACTCCAGTTAGATTCCAGAATGTCCTGGGGGTTTTAGGATCCCAAATAACAGCTCTGTGGAGACCATGATAGGAGCTTTAAATGAGAAGCTCCTAGAACCTATTGACATGATTGCCCCCTTGAGGCAGAATCTGGTGCCTTGGTTTACTACGAAGCTAGGTGATCTGAAGAGGGCTAGGATATGTCAAAAACAGCATTGTCAGAAATATCAAATCGGTCACTGGAAGACCTATAAGGTGGCAGTGGCCAAAAAATCCCACTTCTCTGCTACAGTTGCATCAGCTAGTCTGTGTGCTGCTCAGTTGTTTATGGTATTTTGGCACTTGACTCTGAAGTCTGAATCTTTAAATCATTGGGAAGTGGTCATTAGCTGTGTCACTTTTGTGAAGTTTTTTTGTTCTCAAATACATTCCAGTTTGGATGCTGGTTGTAATATAGTTGAGACTATAGAAATCTGTAGTACACTGTTTGGTTCACTTCTGGTAAATTTCGTTTTACTGCATTTTACTATGATGGATATCAACAAGATCTAGGGATCCATGAAGGCCGCCACTTGTATCCTGGACTCCAGTCTGTTCTGGTTATTGAATTAATTCAGGGATCACATCAGTGGGAGTCATCCATATGGTTGCCAGGTGCCCCCAGCCACTGTCAGGGGGTGGGGGTAGGGTTGTCAGCTCCAAGTTGGGAAATTCCTGGAGATTTGTGGGTGGAGCCGGAGGAAGACAGGGACCTTACTGGGGTAGAATGCCATAGAGTCCACTCTCTAAAGCATCAATTTTCTCCAGGGGAACTGATCTCCATAGTCTGGGGATGAGCTGTAATTCCAGGAGATCCCCAAGCCCCACCTGGAGGCTGGAATCCCTAGTTACCTGCACATGACTTCAAAAATCCTCAGTAGAGAAAAATGGTGTCTCCAGTTATTGCCTTGCCTCAAATTTGCTCTTCCTTGGCAAGATAATAGAGAGAGCAGTGGAAGAACAACTCCAGGTCTTCCTGGGTGACTCATCTGCTCTATATTCCTTTCAGTATGGCTTCAGGCTGGGCTATGGGACAGAGACAGCACTGATGGCTTTGACTATTTCCATTTGAATATAGACAGGTCTTGACTGTTTGTTGCTCTTATTAGATTTATCACCAGCCTTTGGTATTCAGAACCATGCCATCCTGTTGAGAAGCAGAGGTCCCCAAGGTGGGTCCCATCCAGGGTTCCCTCTAAACTGAGTTAGCGTGAGCTAGCTCACAGTTCTTTAGCCTCTGGCTCATACATTTTTGTCTCAGCTCAGGAAGGATGGCTCCAAAGCAAACTCATTTATGCAGTAGAAGAAGAAGAAGAAGAAGAGATTGGATTTATACCCCGCCCTCCACTCCCCAAGGGAGTCTCAGAGCGGCTTACAAACTCCTTTTCCCTTCCCCTCCCCACAACAGACACCCTGTGAGGTAGGTGGGGCTGAGAGAACTCTTTCCCAAGCTGTCCTTGAGGGAACAGCTGGTCCAGAGCTATGGCTTGCCCAAGGTCATCCAGCCAGGTGCAAGTGGAGGAGTGGGGAATCAAACCCAGTTCTCCCAGATTAGAGTCCGCGCACTTAACCACTACACCAAACTGGCTCAGTAGCCAAATCGCTCGCTCACAACTTTAATGCCAGTCGCTCACAAAATAAAATTTTTGCTCACAAGACTCCACAGCTTAGAGGGAGCATTGGTCCCATCGTGCCTGTCTACATTTTCCTGGCGCGTAAATACCTAGTGTATTTAGAAAGTGGGCAGAACCAGATGGGGCTTTTGCCCAGCAGGGCTTTTGATTGGCCACTGGGGATCTGATTGGCTAAGCATTTTTTTAAAAAAAGTGTCGCTTTGGCATCAGCTGTCACCACAGCACAAGGATTTTCGTGGTGTGATTAAAGGCAAGCTATGTGTATGCAAGAAAATATTTTTAAATAATATGTTCATTTAAAGGCATCCTGTTAAACAGAACTTATGCCTGAAATGTTGGAAGAGTTGCTGTTTGAATTAGGCATGACCTCACTCCCTGGCATGTTGCGGTTGGCTTCATTTCCTACTGCAGCCATTTTGTGGCTTCCTCCGCCTCCAGCAGCAGCTGTTTTGTGGTCCCGCCCGCCACCCTGTGTCAGAATTCGAAAGATGCCCAAAGGCTTTAAAAGGTTGGGGACCCCTGAAGTAGAAATTAAGGAATGTGCTTTGCATTGGTTCAAATAGTTCCTTATGGACAGGACTCGAAAAGTTTCTGGTGGAGGCCAGTTGTCATTGTGTGGCTTGTGTTCTGCACTGTTCCACAGGTCTCAGTCTGTGCTATTTAATCTCTGTGTAGGCCCTTAGGAGAAATCATTTGTGGCTTTGGAGTAGGTTGTTGTCATGTTGATGACACACAGCTTTATACTGCTTTATTCTAATGGCCTGATGAAGTCCTGAGCCACTGCCTGACTGCTGTGGTTAAATGGCTAAGGATGAAAAATTTGAAGCTGAGTCCTGAAAAGATGGGGGTGATGCTGGTTGGGAACGCTGAGAATGATATTGAAGATCATAGTGCTTTCCACATTTGATGGGGTGGCTGATCTTGACACAGGGATTCCTGCCAGTTGAAGAATACTTCTGTGACTATTCAGACTACCTTAGAAATTTGGGAAAGATTCAAAGAAATACTAAGTTCAGACTGTTACCACTGGTGTCAACGATTTACAGTTCAGAGTTCTCAGTGGCAGAAATGTTTGGTTGCATGACTCTTTGGCATCAAAAATGCTGTTGAGAATTGGTTTGAAAATGACCAAATCTCTTGGTATGAAGAAACAGTAGGGAAAATGGATGCTGCTCACTATCCATCATTATTCTAGCATTTCCAACTTACAACTATTGTTCAAGGGATACAAAATAGAAATTAATTGAGTAGGAATAAGGAATAAGAATTTGAATTGTTAATAGAGAGAAATGTATCTAAGGGACATATAGGGAAATTGTGTAGACTCTTACATTTTTACAGAAATAAGGGGCAGGGATATAAGATCAGGTGGGGAAAAGATATAGGACAGCTTATCCTATCAGGGAATGGATCTGGAGTTACATTAGCAAGAATGTTATTAATGTGTGCATATGAAAGGAAAGTTTCTACAAATTGCAATCCCATTGGTATTTAACTATTCAGTTGCTGACCTAAGAGTATCAGTGCTCTTACAAAGGAATTTCAAAGCAAGATTAGAAAGAGACTGCTGAATTGCAACTGATAATGAAGCTCTATATTATATTATATTCAGTTAGGTCCCATTCCAAAGTAAACTGTGTTTTACTTAGTAATTCTTCCTACCTTTTCCATTTCTCTCATCATTTCCTGCATAGCATTTTCATGAGAATTCGACTGAATATTCATTCATTCTGCTTTGTTTTCATTTCTGTAATTTGTCATTCTCCCAATTTCTCTACAGCCTTTGAAATCCTGTTTAGTATCCCATTCAGTTTGATATCCAGTTTCTTCTCCAAGAGGTCTTCTAGTTTTTATCACATTCATCCAAGCTTTCTTTGAAAACCTTTTATTGTTCTGTCATTTTAATGTCAATCTTTCCTCTAACTCCTTAAA
This sequence comes from Lepidodactylus listeri, assembly GCA_029233225.1. Taxonomy (NCBI): domain Eukaryota; kingdom Metazoa; phylum Chordata; class Lepidosauria; order Squamata; family Gekkonidae; genus Lepidodactylus; species Lepidodactylus listeri. Next base: position 38,254,253 of record JARCFY010000006.1, on the reverse strand, counting down.
TTCCCTATCTAATAGCTCTTTTAGTGTCCCCGTAGTTTGTTGATTAGTTTCCTCTTCTTTGTCACAATTACTTACTTTTTGAGGCATACTTATCCCAAAAGAGATTATGTTTTCCTGATTATTCACATATAGGTATCCCCCTATATTAAAAGTTAACATTCACTACTATCTCAAAATCATCAACATAGAATCCCTTTCTAATTCCTTAATTAAATTTTGACTGATCCAATTAAAAACAGATAGCCCAAATGTTTTAAGTGAACAAATTAACAGGCTTCAATTTAAGTAGTCAAATAATTGAGTCTTAATAGACTAATCAGATAATCACAACTTGACTTTATTAATGAAATAATTCTCAGATGTATTTCAAAAAATTGGCAACCTTTCAAGTGGGTTAATCAAACAGATTGCCAGTCTTTAACTGAATTAATCAAATAAATAGTCAATCACCAGATGGATGAATCAGAAAAGTTGTCAATTCCCAGATGAATTAATGACAAAAATAACCTTAATAAAATTGGATGAATAATTAGTTTTTAATCAAAGTAATCAAATCCTAGATGGATAGTCAGTTCTCAGTTGAATTAAACAGACCAGTAGGAAACTCTCAGCTGGATGATCAAATCACAACCATTGCCCAGATTTCAGTCTGCTTAAATACTTCAGGATGGTGGATCCCACAGTCCTATACCATTTGCAAATCTCAGTATATCCAAAATGTTCTTCCCTCCCACCAGTCTTTTCTGTTTAGGTTAGCCGCAGATGGAAAACCAACAAAATCACATAGGAGTCTAATTCCTGAAGGTGTCTCGCTATGTCCTTGTCCAACTCTCTCTCTCTCTTTCTTTTTACAGGATCTGTCTTACTGAGGTAAAATAGAAGAGGCAATCACAGAGAGACGAGGAAAAACATCCAGCTGAGATGGTGGTAAGAAAGGAACTTAGTGGGGGCAAAGTCTACCTCAGTTCTGAGCATCCTCAATAGATGCCTGCTCCCAGGTGTTGAGGTGGACCCCACCTAGAAGAGGTTGTCTTGAAAGCTTTTTTAGGCTTCCCGGCGAGGATTTGATGCAGGCGCAGAACCCAGTGTGTGACTCCACAGATGACCACTCAAAGATCATCAGTTACAGGTAAGCAACCAGTTTTTCTCCCCATACCCCAAACTTTTCTGTTTAGGTTAGCAGCAGATGGAAAACCAACAAGATCACATGGGAGCTCAATTCCTGCAGGAGGTGTCTTGCTATGCCCTTGTCCAACTCCAAGGACAATAGCAAGAATGTGTCCTTTGCCACTTGCCTGCAGGGTGCACTGTGGCACAACCCCAGCTATTTTTTCAGTGTTTTTTGTAGGGAACAGGGTGGGGTCTTGTTCCCCAGTGCCTGCTGGGATTTGCAGTCCTTCTCTTTACTCACACTGCTGAGGGGGGAATCTGGTTTATGGAGGGGCTTGTGTAAGAGGGCAGGTCTCATTTTCTCCTTGCCACCCACCTGGTCTCCTCTGGAATTTAATTCACTAGTGTGTGCTGGTCCAATTCAGATTGGGACCATGGTGTACACGGAGAGAAGGCTCTGGGTCCTGCCAGTGTTAACAAGATCTCCCTTAGCCTAAGGCCCAAGTTCCTGTGCTGCCCCCAGCAGAGATCAGAATAGTAAAGCATAGTAAATTGTTTACTAAATTTTTAAACGTGTAACGAATCCTGGGAACTGTAGTTCTAGTAACCTCAGGGTCATTTGGTTAGAAGTAGCTTTCTGGATTGCTTTTATATAGCTTCCTTTTCCGGTAGTAAAGGACCCCACGAAAGTTTGTTTATTGTCCTCTTCCTCCCATTGTTCTGTAATCCTTTGGCTAGTGAGACTGGAGAGACTCATCTCCTTTTATTACTTGAATCACCCAATAGACTCAGAACTTTAAGATAGCTACCAAAAATGGGGGTTTCCAGTCAGAGGAATGGAGGTCTGACACGCTTTGCAAATGCGCAAGGCGGACAGTGGCTCTTCTTGACAGCTTGGGTGGACAAATCCACCTGACACAACCTCACACAGGTAGTGTGAGGACTAGCAAGCAATATAATCCAGGTTCGAGCAAACTCAGTGAAGGAAAAGTCTCGGAGGAGACTTTTGCAACACCTTGAGCACTGCAGCCAAAGAAGATTCTTGCAAGTATCTCTAAGGAGCCGAGCTGAGCTGATTTAATCAGCATAAAACCTCCAATTCCCCTGATTCCTTAACAAAGAAGACAAAGTTTAAACGTTGGGACCACATCTGAAGCGAAGTAACAACATAAGGTAACGGAAAAAAAGTTTTTGCCTTACCATTACCGCATTTTGAAAGACGAAAAGCAGATCGGGTGAAGCAATAGACTGTTGCAGACTGGATGAGTGCAGTTTTGAAACGTTAAAAAGCTGAATTTGAACTTAAAAAGCCAAAAAAACAAGTTGTTTAACATTCCTGCAGTTAAGAAGAGTCGGGAGGGGGAGCCAAGCATCACGAGATAAAGAGGGAGGAGGGAGCCAAGCAACGCGAGACTAAGCTGTGAGGATTGAGACAGGAAGTGACGGCTTGAGGAGCAGACAAGAAGGGAAAAGGAGAAGAACCGGAAGAGAGTAAAGGGGACTGTAAAAGTTGCCGGACCAAAAGGACCACAACAGGAAGTGACGTGCAGAGAGCAGACAAGGAAGCTAAAGGAAGGGACAAAAGGAAACTACGGCAAGCCAGAAGTAAGGTAAAAAGACTATAACCTTTGACACAAACCATAGAGAAGTCGCGCCCGCCATTTTGGATTTATAAAATTTTTAAACAGCAATATCTCATAAACTATACAACTTAGAAGGCTGAAACCAACAAAATTTGACTTGGCAAGATTAGCTTGTTTGAATGCATTAATTGGTGTTTGATTTGGAAAATAAAATAAAATCAATCTTATTTAAAGAGACAAGATGGACCGCGGACTAAGATCGAGAGCAGCTACATGGTCCTCTCCTACAATGGCAGCAAAAAAAGAAAAAGAATTACTAGCTGTGATGGAAGCAATGGGGAAAAAAATGTTAGACGCTATAGGAGAGGTAAATGTTAAAATGAATGGCATAGCTGCTCAAGCAGACAAAAATTTCATGGATTTAAAAGCAGAATTTCAAAAATTAACCACAAGAACACAAGACATAGAAACTAAAGTAAAAGAACTGGAAGAAAGTACTCAAAAGACAATGAGAGACAATGACAGGATGGAAAAGATGATGCATTATAAAGACATGCAAAACCATTTGAGATTTAGAGGGATTGAGGAAAAACTGAGTGAAGACATCTTTACAAGAATGCAAGAAGCACTAGCAGATTTTTTACAAGAACAGGAAGAGGTTGTTAAAGAACACATGGATCTTGTTTATAGAGTCAATTCCACATACGCAAGAGACAAAAATATACCAAGAGACGTGGTTGTCCAATTTACAATGAAAAGGACCAAAGAACAAATTTACAAGAAGTGTTTCACTGATCCTTTTGAAATAGATGGAAAGAAAATCATAGTAATGAAAGAACTGCCCAGAGCAATACTGCAAGAAAGAAAAAAATTCAAGCATCTGACGGATAAACTGAAGGAGAAAAAAATTAGATTCCGTTGGGAAATACCTCAAGGATTAAGTTTTTACTATGGCAACACCAGAGTAGTGATTAAAAGTACAGGAGAAATGTACGCATTTCTTGGAGAGAATAAAGATGACCTTGGAGATATTTAAGAATATATCAAGATGGATTACAAAGTACTCACATGGAATGTAAATGGAAATTCACCCCAAAAACGTAGAATGGTAGGTCATTGGCTGGAGAAACAAAAATGTAGTGTAATTTGTATACAAGAGGCTCATCTTAAAAAACAAGACCACAAATATTTAATAAGAAAAAAACTGGGAGAAGAATTTTATTCTTTAGCAAGTAATAAAAAGAATGGTGTTGTAACATATGTCAAAAAAGATTTGGAACCTAAAGTAATATTTAAAGATAATGAAGGAAGATATTTAGCTATTGAAATCTTATTACAAGGACTGAAAACTTTGATTGTGAACATTTATGCTCCAAATGGAGCCAAAGAAATTTTTTTTAAAGAACTACAAGAGGAATTGGACAATGTAAATTATGACCAAATTATGATGTTGGGGGACTTTAATGGAACTGTGAATAATAAATTAGACAGGCGCTCTAAGAGAAAGGATGAGACATTAGGGAAGCTTCCAAAAAACTTTTTTGAACTGATAAAACAAGAGAAGCTGGAAGATATTTGGAGGAAAGCTAACCCACAAGGAAAAGATTTTACCTTTTACTCTAATAGACATGACTCGCATTCAAGAATTGACATGATTTGGATGACTACTAATTTAACGTTTAAGACAAGAAAAGTGGAAATTCTACCCAGAATAATTTCAGATCATAATCCGTGTTTATGGATGGCTGGGCAGGTAAAAAAACAAAAGAGATGGAGAATAAATGAGGACTTATTAGACAACCAAGAAATAGTTTAAAAATTACATGAAGAAACAGACCTATACTTCCAAGCAAACATACAGAAAGAAGTAAAAATTCAAACCGTATGGGATGCATATAAAGCAGTGATGAGAGGACTATTGATATCATTAAATGCTAAAGATAATAAAAAGAAAAGAGAGCAATATGAAAATATTGTACAAGCCATTAAAACAAAGGAAGAAGAACTGAAGAGTAAACCAGGGGAAAAGAAACTGCAAAAGGAAATCTGGATGCTACAAGACCAAGCAAAAGCTATTTTGAACCAAGAGACGTACTGGAACTTAAAAAAACTCCAACAAAAAGCATTTGAAGGTGCAAACAAACCCGGAAAATATTTAGCATGGCAATTAAAGAAAAAACGTGAAAATAAATTTATCACTAAAGTGATAAGAGATAATATTGAGATAATAGACAACAAAGGAATAAAGAGAGAATTTTTTAAATACTATGCAAAACTTTTTAAGAAGGAAAACAAAGACAGAAGGAAGATTAAAGAATACCTGCAAACATTAAAGCTACCAAAACCAACAGAGAAAATTAAAGAACTATTTAACAATCCAGTATCATTACAAGAGATTAAAAACGCAATAAATGACTCAAAATTAGGAAAAGCTCCTGGACCAGATGGATTTACAGCGAAGTTTTATAAAACTCTACAGGAGTCGATTTCACCGGTGTTACTGCTATTAATGAACGATATAGGAGTCACTGGTGAGGTCCCAGAAACTTGGAAAGATGCAACCATCTCACTGATCCCGAAAGAAAATCAAGATTTGACTAATGTTAAGAACTACAGACCGATTTCTTTACTAAATAATGATTATAAGATTTTTGCCAAGATTATAGTGGACAGATTAAAAGAACACCTTAAAGAAACTATACAAACAGAACAAGCAGGGTTCTTACCTAATCGCCAAATAAGGGACAATTTAAGAGTAGTAGTGGATGCTATAGAATATTATGACAAACATCCGGAAAAGGAAGTGGGTTTTTTCTTTTTAGATGCGGAAAAAGCATTTGATAATTTAAATTGGGATTTTATGTTTGAGGTTTTAGAACATCTTGAAATTGGTGAATTTATGCTTAACCTCATTAAGTCAATATATAAAGAACAGAAATCCTCTCTAATAATTAACACTGAAAAGACGGACGATTTTAAAGTTGAAAAAGGAACACGACAAGGATGCCCACTTTCGCCGCTGTTATTTATTTGGATTCTAGAAGTTCTACTGTTAAATGTGAAGGAAGACAAAGATATTAAAGGCTTAACAATTAAAGGTTTTTCTTTTAAATATAGGGCCTTTGCAGATGATGTGATGTTCATAGTGGAAGACCCTTTGTCTACATTACCATATTTGTTACAGAGAGTAAAAGAGTTTGGTGACTTAGCAGGATTTTATGTAAATAAGAACAAATCGAAAGTGATGTGCAAAAATATGTCAAATAACAAACAAAATGAGTTGCAAAATCTTATAGAATGTGAGGTGGTGAAAAAGACAAAATATCTAGGTGTAAACCTAACAATGAAAAATATTGATCTTTATAAAAATAATTATGAAAAATTATGGTTGCAAATTATGCAGGATATTAAAAAGTGGAATGTACTAAATTTGTCACTGTTGAGTAGAATTGCAGTGGTTAAGATGAACATGTTACCACGATTAATGTTTTTGTTTCAAACTATTCCAATTGTGAAAGATGTAAAAACATTCAAATGCTGGCAGAAGGAATTGTCTAAGTTTGTGTGGGGAGGGAAAAAACCAAGATTCAAGATGAAAATAATGTGTGATGCTAAAGATAGAGGAGGGTTCCAATTACCAAACTTAAGGCTATACCATGATGCAATATGTTTGACCTGGGTAGGGACATGGACTATGTTACAAGATAGAAAGTTATTGTCCCTGGAAGGTCATGACTGTAGGTTTGGGTGGCATGCGTATTTGTATTATGGTAAAACAAAAATGGACAATATGTTTAAACATCATTATTTGAGAAGAACGCTAATGGATACGTGGACAAGATATAAAAACTTTTTTCCAGAAGAGATACCTATGTGGATTGTACTCGCAGAAGTTTTAAATCCAGCATCACGTTACAAAGGACAAGATTGGCTGAAATATAGAGACTTATTAACAAGACATGGTAAAGACTTTATATTGAAGGAGCAGCATCAGATGGACTTTGATTATGGTTGGTTAAGATATAGACAAATATATGACATGTATAGAAGTGATAAAAAATCTGGCTTTAGAGAAAAAAATAATGAAATAGAACAAGTTTGGGAGGAAGGTGGGAAAAAATGATCTCTAAAATGTATAAAGTTTTGTTAAAATGGTTTAACGCTGATGAAATGGTAAAAGAACAAATGGTAAAATGGGCGATAAACTTTAACAAAGATATTGAAATGGAATCTTGGGAATTTTTATGGAAAAATGCTATGAGTATATCTACATGTTATAACCTAAAAGAAAATTGTTTTAAAATGATGTACAGATGGTATATGACACCAAAAAAAATTGCAAATATTAATCAGAATATGTCTAACAAATGTTGGAAATGTAAAAAGAAAGAAGGTTCTTTTTATCATATGTGGTGGACTTGTGACAAAGCAAAGATTTATTGGTCAACAATACATGCAGAAATGGAAAAAATATTGAAATGTACATTTAAGAAGTTGCCTGAAATGTTATTGGTTGGACTTAAATTAGAAGAGATAAATGTAAAGAAAAGGACAATAATATGATATATGATAACAACATCAAGAATGGTGTATGCACAAAACTGGAAAAATGAAAAAATACCAGAGGTGTGGGAATGGTTGAAAAAATTGTTATATATGGCTGAAATGGATAAATGGACTAGAAAGTTGAATGATATGTACTCAGAGACCTTCTTAGAAGATTGGAAAGATCTGAAAGAATATGTTGAAAAACACTGGGACATGAAAAACTACATTTATACATGGTTATAATAACATAAAGGAATAGACTTAGAGTATATGAATGTACTAAGGACATTTAGATAATAAAGTTGTTTTTTTATCTCAAAATGATATAAGAATATAGAAAGTGAGAATTAGTATATAAAGATCTTAAAGATATATGACCGTTACCAGAAATGTAAACATAGATTTAAGTATTACCATTTTGGACAAAGTGGAAAATGTGTTATGCTTCAGATGTGGTGGGAAACCGCCAATATAAGATAAAAATAAGATTATACAAATAGAACAAAATGTTAAACAATATGGAAAAGAGGATTTGTATAAGATAATGTATTAATTTTAATGTTATGAAAAATAAAAAAAAATTACAAAAAAAAAAAAAGATAGCTACCAAAAATGGAACACAAGTAAGCGGATTTCTTGGATGCTTAAGAGTTAAATAAAGGATGATTCTAAGTTCAAGTGGTGATTGTGCATTGAATACTTAATTGCTCCCAGGTCCAGCTCTGGCTGCAACACCCGGGGCAGCATAGTTCCCATGAAGGAGCTAACGTTAAAGACATTAACTGGCTGGCCAGATGGATTTCAGAGTTGTGGGTGCTCTCTACTGACCTGATTTGTTTATCTTTCATTCAGATGAGGTGGAAGTAAGGGTGTATCTTTCCTTCAACCCCAAATAAAAAAATCAGTTCTTATTTCACAGATCACAACATGTCGTTTTCCCATACATTCCATACATTCAGTTCACAGGAACAAAGCTGCCACAGGCATGATGTAAGAATGACACTCAGATTAATGAGAGGCTCTCTTTGTGACCTTTAAAAGTACAACTTTGGGCTCCAAGGTGTCAAGTCCGCCTTATCTAGATGGCTTAGAGAAGCCACAGAAATAAGGCAGCAGGCCAGTCACCTTATAGAAGTACCCGGTCTTATTCTGTAAAGGAGAACAGCCACATTTGTGGCCATCTACAAAGGGTGGGTTTGAATGAGATGTGTAGGGCAGCCAGGTGGGCACCATTGTACCTGTCCCCAAGGTGCTATAACACAGACACAGTGTCATCTGTGAAAGTGGCCTTTGGTAAGAGCATCCTGCAAAGCGTCATGTCTTCTTACTCACCGGAGGACCCACCAAAAAAACTAAGCGTATGCTGCTCTGTCATATCCTAATGGACAGAAAATGCTTTGCCTTTAGTGGGAACAAGAAGAGGGACCTGCGATACTCGCGGAGGGGAGTATTCCCCACGGCTCCCGGCCTGCAGAAGCTGGAGGACCTCATGGCTGAGGAGGAAGCAGCCACAGGTAAGCTTCCCCCTCCCTAGCAATGGCCACCAGGCCCACCAATCCTCCCCCCCGACACTGGCGGCAAGGCCCAAGCAGCTCCCAGCCACCAGGCCCGCCAAGCCTTCTTCTCCCCCCCCCCCCCCCCCGGCAATGGCTGCCAGGCACCATTTTTTACTTTTGGGGGGATTTAAGTATCCCCCGTATAGTTTGTTTTAACTTTTCAGATTTTTCTGCACTCCTGGGGAGTGCCCCAAATGTGCAGGAAAATCACTTTGCCCCCCAAGTGCCCCCGATGTGTGGATTTAGCTATCTGCACAGAGGGGACGTCACAGCTATTAGTAATTTTTTTTACCTTTTTTGTTGTTGGATGAGGCAGAATGGCTTTCTACTTGATGCTCTTTCTAAGGTGTTAGTGGTTAAGAGCAGCTTCTAATCTGGAAAACTGGGTTTGATTCCCCCCTCCTCCTCCACAGGAAGCCGGCTGGGTGACCTTGGGCAAGTCACAGTTCTCTCAGAACCCTCTCAGACCCGCCTACCTCACAAGGTAGCCTGTTGTGGGGAGAGGAAGGGAAGGCGATGGTAAGCGGCTTCGAGACTCCTTAAGGTAGAGAAAAGCAGGGTATAAAAACTTATTCTTCTTCAACCTACTCTGAGGAAATTGAAAGAGGCAGACAACCCCATGGTTAGAGGAGGATGAGTTTTATGAGTGACGATCATAATTTTTTCTTTCTTCTGAGGGATAATTATCTGAATATTACTAAGTCCTTGGCCTCATCTTTTAGTGATTCAGAATAAAATAAAAGTATTAAAGTGGGTTTATAGGGGGGAAAGGAGGGTTTTGAAAAAATAATGTAGTTAGGCTTCAGGCTATGGCCAATAAAGCTGTACCATTGAAGGAAGGATGGATGGACAGCATAGTATTCTGGCCTCCTGATGAATGTTAGTGGGTGGCAATTATAATATTTTCCTATTGAGTCAAGCAGAAGGAGGGAGTTCCTGCTCGGAGGAGACCTTCCCCAGAGAGGAAGGCAGCAGCTGGCCCTAGCTGTTTCTGTGACTGGAAAGAGCAACCATGAAGGATACAGGCTGTCCTCCCAGCTCTTCTAAGAATAGAAATTCACAGTAAGAATTTCCTTCCCGCACCCCACCCTTTTAAAAGCAAACACAATAACTGCAGATGCACATCCAAGAGCTGCTAAAGACGTTTTCTGCTCTATATCACGCTAATTTCCTTTCTGAACTGGAATGCAGCTGCACATTTTTTATGAACGAATGTTTCCGTCTCATCCAGCATAATTGTTGGTGTTTTATTTTCTCCTGGGTCGCAGGAAGGAAGTTTTGGTGTAGTCCTCTGACCCCACCTGCTGGCACAGTTTTGCATTACAGCACTAGATTTGTCAATAGTACAGTGGAAATTTAGAGAAGAGGAGGCTGCTGGAACAGGCTGCCCTGCCCCTTGGCTTCCAAGGGGATGTAAGGAGCCTTTGTTGCCACCTGCAACAGTTAAAAATAATGCCATTTAGTGAAGCAGTTAAAGTGCATCGTGTTTATACGAATCACAAAGGTTGAAATGAATCTTCTGTGCTCTTGATTACCTGCAGGGGGGGGGGGGGGGGAGTACATTTCCTAAGCACTGAACACAGCCAAATGGTTGGATTAGGAAAAGAGGCTTAACAAAATAAGGAAGGGAGAAGGAAACTGTGAGCTGCAAAACCCAGTGCCACACTGCCGTTCAATTACCAGGCAAAAGAGGGAAATGGAGAAAATTAATTGGATGTCCATGGAGTCATGTGGAATTAGTTGAGAGGATGAGCAAGCATCAGTGAAATTGCACAGCAGATTAATGCAAGTCTGTACAAATGAAGTGAGCGAATACAAACTTCCTTCAGCTAGGAATGAAATTTCAGGGCAAGGCAGTCCTGGGAATAAGAACCAGGGAATGTCACTGGCCTAAATTCTGAGTAAACTGGTTTAGGATTGATCCCGAAAGTACTAAGAAAGAAAGAAATTACTCTCGTGCACATGCATAGGAGGAACTGTAAAAAGGGTGAAGGTTAACCAAGGAAACGTTTGCAGATGGCAACATACTTGGGGCTACTGTTCTAACGGTATTACTTCCTGGTGCGTTAGATATATGAAGGCCATCCCACCAGTGTCTTGAGACATCCAATGAGAGTTAATTCTCAGCCTACAGGGGATTTTGTTCTGGCACAGGAAGGGAACGATGAAAAAGCATGTATCGTTTTTCCAGCCTGGCACAGTATATTTGACATACCATCTCACTGGATAAGGAGTGGGCCCATATCTATCCACCCCAAACTTTTAGCCAATTTGTACGTTCTGACTAGGGTTGCCAGGTCCCCCCGGTCACCAGTGGAGGATGAGGGGGGAGGGTTGCCAGCTCCAGGTTGGGAAACTCATGGAGATTTAGGGATGGAACTTGGAGAGGACAGGAACGTCAGGGGGAACAGTGCCCTAGAGTCCACCCTCCGAATCATCTGTTGTCTCCAGGGGGACTGATCTCTGTAGTCTGGAGATGAGCTGTTATTCCAGGAGATCCCCAGGTCACACCTGGAAGCTGGCATCCCTAGTTTTCTGACTAATTTGTGATACAGTCTAAGAGAAGCTGTACAATTCCAGGCTGGTTGGTGGGGAGGTAATCATGTAAGGGCTCTAGGATTACAGCCTACCTTCAGCACTATTATTCACTTACAGGACCTCAGAGCCAAACTATGTGTTACTGTTTTTAATGTGTTGGGTTGCCCAGACCAACTCAGGTTCCCCACAGCCACACAGCAGCTGCTGGGAACAGCTGCTTAAGAAAACAGAATAGGATTGGAACAGAGCCCTAGGGTGGAGGAAGGGCTGTTGCCTCTTCTCTTCTCAGCCATTTTCCTTCATGAAAACCATGCTGCAGGAAGTTGTTTCCCCAATTTTGCTGCTCCGTGTGAAGTATCTGTGCACATGGAGCAGCAAAATTGGGGAAATAACAGCCTCGGCATGGTTTTCTTGCAGGAAACCAGTTTTGGGGGAGTCAGGAGCCCCTTCTGTTTTCACTGCCTGTTCTCACATTCCAAGCCTGTTTGTCTATTTATTTAGCTTCTTTATTTATATTCCACCTTTCTCCCCAAAGGGGACCCAAAGTGGCTTCCACCATTCTCCTCTCTTCCATTTCATCCTTACAACAACCCTGTGAGGTATGCTAGGCTGAGAGTGTGTGACTGGCTCAAGATCATCCAGTGAGCTTCCAAGGAAGAGTGGAGATGCAAACTGAGGTTTCCCAGATCCTAGTTCAACCCTTTAACCAGGGCTGTTTTGGGGCAGGAACACACAGGAACGGAGTTCCAGCTGGCCATACCTACAACCAAAATCTCTGGCATGTGTGGCTACAGAGCATGCTGCCCTCCCCACGTTGCACACAGTTGGGAAAGGTGGCATGCTAAAATGCCATCTTTCCCTCTGGGGAGCAGGTTGGGATTTCCTTGGCAATTTCACTCTCCCCCACAGTCAGCTGAGAGTGAAATTGACAAGGAAAAGCCTCTCTCTGCCTTCCCTTCTCTAGCTGACATGTCACAGCTGGAAAAGGGCAGGCAGGGAACCCAGGCACATTGAAAATGCCTTTCTTTCCCTCCCCAGTATGGGGGAGGGAGAGGAAGGCATTTAATCATGCCCCCCCCGCACTTCCCCGAGTCTCTCCGCAATAGTGGAGAAGCTCAGGAAAGAAAGGGGCATGTGTGCATGCCTGCCTGCCTTTCCCCAGCCTGTCCTGTCCCCAGCCTGCTTCCCTTCCCGATCTTTCGGAGGAGACTAGAAAGGTGATACTGAAGTGTCTGAGATCTGAAAGATCCCAGGCACTTCAGCACCGCCTTTCCCTGCCATCTGAAAAATCCCAGGAACTTCAGCATCACCTTTCTAGTCTCCTATCCTCCCCCCCCACCCCCCGAAAGATCGGGAAGGGAAGCAGGCATGTTTGCCTGGCTGCCTTTGGTCTCCCAGCCAGCCTGCCAAGGCGCACAGGCTGGGGAGACTGAGAGCAGCTAGGCAAACATGCCCCGTTCCTTTCCTGAGCCTCTTCAGATCCCGGGCACTTCAGCAGTGCCTTTCCTTGGTTGTCTGGTTCAGGGGGGGGGGGGGGGTAGGAGACTAGAAAGGCATTGCTGGGGTCTTTTAGATCCCAGGTACTTCATCAGTGCCTTTCCCCAGCCATTGGGGGGGGGGGGGGCGTAGGAGACTAGAAAGGTGATGCTGAAGTGCCAGGGATCTTTCAGATCCCAGGCACTTCCGCAGCACCTTTCCCTGGCTGTCTGGTTGGGGAGGGGTAGGAGACTAGAAAGGCAATCCTGAAGTGGGGCGGAGAAGCTTGGGTGGGGGAAGAGGCAAGTTTCCATGCCTGCCCTGTGCTTCACCAGCCCCCAATATGCTAATGAGCTGAGCTGTCAGGGGTGGGGCCTAATATGCTAATGAATTTCTGCTATTGGGTGTGGCCTGTTATGCTAATGAGTTCCTGCTGGGCTTTTTCTACAAAAAAAAGCCCTGCCTTTAACCATTACACCACACTCTCTGTCCCTATTTTGGAAGCCATTCCTCACAGCTGCTGCGTGGCTACAGGAAACCTGAGTAGGGTGCAGGGAACCCAGACTTGGCTCTTTATAACCAGTAATGTGTCCTTTGGCCCTCACTGCATAGCTCAGTGCACATTGGTGTTGTTTTGTAGACTTCAGCTGATCTTCATGCATAGTTTTTCCTACACATAAATGTGTACCTTTTCCATAGGAGGTGTATTAATCCTAGATAAACTGGACAAGATTCTGGAAGGCCTGTGAACAGCTTTCTGGTGCATTTTATTGCTAAACAGCAGCCATGGGAGTCCCCAGTTCTCCCTGCCCCCCCATGACATTTCCCTGACTTCAAAGGCCCCTTACTTCTGCTATTTTCTCCACTGGAGGAAATCCTTGTACTGCCTGTTGGTCCCCTCAGTGGGGAAATAGCAGCTTCTTGGAGGGCATTTAAGATCATGAAAATAGTGGGGGAAATAAAGAGAAAATAGTGATTAAAGGAATTGGAGAAATGCAGTTAAGTCATTAAACTCTAATCCAACAGTTCCTCTTTAAACCAGAAGAGGGCACACTTGTTGAGGAAATTTTCCCCATAACCTTTGCTTATGAATGAAAGAACCCCAAGTAGCAGCCCAAATGTTACCAAATGTTTTCTGAATGGGTACTGGTGAATTAAGACAACAAAAACAAAATAGGTATTGAGGAAAGAACACTGGTCTGCAAAACGGAAGAGCAGAAATTTTTTGCAACGCAAAATAGGTATTTACTAGAGCTGTCACCTGCTTAAAGAAATCTAAGTTGATTAACTGTATAAGTTTTGTTATGGGAAATTAATTATGTTTGCATATGCATGAACCTACTAGTTCTAAAGGAAAAGATGATGTTTTTTGAATCAGAATGCTCAGAAATTGGTATCACCAATTCCAAGGAAATCTGCTGTTTTGCATCCTTGTGGTTGCTTGGGAATACTCAGTGAGGTGGTCTTGCTGGGTAGTGAGTGAGCAAACTAACCTGTGATTTTCCTTGCCTAGTCAAGAGAGGGGGTAAGGAGCAGCCATGGGGCTGGCAAGGAGGGCAAAGTTGCACACCTCTGTGACTGTATCTGACTACCTTCTCCCCATCCCGTTGCCTAAGGAGGTCAGAAGTGAGAATGGGAAAAGGGCAGATGCCCATTTGAAAAGCAAGGTGGGGGACTCCTTGGTTATTTGGGGGCATTTTAAAAGAATCATTTGGAAGGTCATTAATGCACTAAGGTGTTTTCACACAAACTCAATGACACACTTTCAATCCACTTTCAATAGACTTTGCAACTCAATTTTACTGGGTTAAATGGCAAAATCTGTTGGAAAAATTGGCAAAAATACTTAGATATTCAGGGTTTGCAATGCATCTTTGCTTCATTGTTTAGGAGGCATTTTTTCTGTGTAAAAAATTTTTATTTGTAAGGGAAGGGCTCACAGGGAAATCTACAAAATAACAGACACCTAGAACTACATCTTTACACTTTGACCACACAGTCTACAACAACAACAACAACAGTGGAGATTCTTCTGCTTCTTCTTGACCCCTAGAAGGAAATCATGTGAAAACATTAACCAATGATTGTGAGTAAACAGACTTCAGTTTTGCCAGCTTTGTTTCCATTGGCTCTGTGCCAGCTTTCCCTCCAGGTCAGTCTGCACACAAGGTATAATGACTGAATTAGACTTTGCAACACACACATATTTCCAACAAAATCCACTTGCAAATGGTCGCTGAAGTGGATTGAAACTGTAAGCACCGCTGGTTTGATCAGTTTCATATTGCAGTCTTAGTATTTGTAGAATGAGTTACTTTATTATCCACAGGGATAATGGAAATTGGGATTATTGAGAAAAAATAAAACAAAGTCCAGTGAGTCCAGTGGCACCTTTAAGACTAACAAAGTTTAATTCTGGGTATAAGCTTTCATGTGCAGGCACATTTCATCAGATACAATGAAGCAGTTGTCCTCAAGCCTTACATATAGGTGGGGGGGGGGGTTTAATTGCCAGGATTGGCTAGTTAGAGTCAAGATGCATAAGTAACTGGGTGTTAAGTATAGCTGAGATTGGATTAAAGCAGTTTTTAAGACTTATGAATGGCAGCAAATTGCAAGACTTAGCAAATAGATCTGAGAACTAAATTTGAGTCCTGTCTTCTATATTTATATATGCACAAACCTAACACTGAAGTCAGGAGGTAACTCCTTTGCAAATTATAATTCCTTTGCAAGTTGAATCGACCCCACAATTAGCAACAACAACAAAATCTTGTGTTACTGTCTGTTTTATTCTGAGACCAGCAGCTAAAGCTGTATCAAGATGATGACTCTCAATGTTTTCTCACTTTAATTCTCAAAATTCACCTCCCCCCAAATCCTTGCAGCCATAAGAGACGGCTAGATCAGGCCTCTACAGCCATAGTTTGGACATAAAACATTGCAAAGCCTCAGCAGTGAATAAGTTCTATTCGCCTCTGTTTTCAGTCGTGGTGGAGAGGAGGATGGGCTAGCCTGGGCTACTCTTGTCACTCAGGTGAATTGTTAAGGAACAAAAACTAATCACCTGCAAGGAGGATTGTTCTGAGGTTGACAGCTAGTAGACCAGTTTTGTACTGAATATCTGGCACCACTGTGAAGTGGCTTTGAGCTCTCTGGACCATCAGGTATTCTACTTTACCAAGAAATAGTATATTCTTATCTCTGTCCTCCCCGCTAACATTTCATTGTTTTTTTTGGGGGGGGGGGGTTAATCCCATAATTTTCTGCTCCACTCAGCTATTAGTGGTCTTGGTGACTCCTAATGCACCCCTTGAATATTAACCTCCAACCCATTCACTTACCTGGTTGCTGCTCTGATGACTACTGATGTTTTGGTGGCAGCAGGAGAATGGGAGCCCTGATCTGGATGGCCTAGGCTAGCCAAGCAGGGTCCAGTTGGCCCAGGGTAGTACTTAGATGGGAGATCACCAAGGAAGACCAAAGTCATTATGCAGAGACAGGCAATAGCTAAGCACCTCTGTTCATCTCTTGCCTTGAAAACCCTACAAGGACCAAGTCGGCTGCAACTTGATAACACATTCCACTAGGAGAAAGGGAAGTCTCCTTCTCTGCCTCCCTCTTCCCCTTGAACACTGCTCAGGTACCCCTGAGGGAAAGGAAGAGAGAAGGAGACCATCTCCCTGTTGTCACAGCAACAGATGCCCCAGATAAAGGAGTTTTTGGGGGTAGGAGGGGGTGGAGAATCATGGAGGGGAGAAAGCAGATCCAGTGCTGTTAGTCAAGAATGCAATGGGTCTGATTTGGTTCATAATCAACGGATAAATCAAATGATTTTTCTAATTTTGTTTTGGAAAAAAGTTCGGTTTGCTTACTTTAGGCAAGGGGTGAAAAGGACACAGTGGAGTGGTGTCCCCGTGGCCTCTCGCTTGTCTGGTCTCAAAGCAAAGAAGACAGGTACTGCTGACACAGCAGCCAAGACCCACATTCAATAGGTTGGTGAAAGATAATGGTTTGTTGTTTGTGAGATGGTGTTCCTTGTCACGTATGGATCAACATTTAATATCAGCCTGCCTGCCTCTTTATGTTACCATATACAGTCGACCTGTTGCTGACATTCACTTTAGAGTGAAATCATCTGCAGGGTGGTGAAAACCAGCTGCTTAGTGGGAATTCAGTCATGCAGAATCTCGGGATTTGGTTAGAGCCTCTGGGTGTGCTCCATAAACTCTTGCAATTCTTCCTCAGGTGAACTAGTGTAATACATTTCACCAGGGTTCATTTCTTAGAAAAAGAGGTGCAGGAGCTTATTAGCAGAACTCATTAGCATAACTTATTTGCATATGTTACACCACCTGACATCGTCAGAAGTATGTCAGAAGGAAGGAAGGAAGGAGGGAGGGAGGGAAGGAGGGAGGGAGGAAGGAAGGAAGGAAGGAAGGAGCTGGCAGAGAGGGGACAGCTACTCATCCAAGCCTCAGAAATACCACTATTCTGGGAGGACAGCTTCAGTAGCGGCTAAAGCCCTCAGAAGGCTGGTCGGAGGAACAAGGACTTTTCCAGGGGACCGGGTCATTTTGCTGCAGCCATGACACAAGCAGGCATTCCCCCGCGGGGGGGGGGGGGGGCTGGCACCAACTCCCGGAGCTGCGCTCCCCCGAGCTCCTGCTCGAAATGACCCCTGCATTTCACAATCAGTGGGGCAGAAGGGCTATTTTACCTGTGTGTTGACACATTTATTCCAAACCAAATATGAGAAATCCATGTGCTGCTCAGTCACTTGACAGAGTAGAGCCTGCAGAGCTTCTGTCTTCCTTGTAGAAGGGGTGGGGGCAGAAAAATAAATTGTCTCTAATCCCCACGTCCTGTTTTCTGCATCTTCCCTAGCTGGCGGGGTATGGGGCTGGCATTCTCTACCCAAACCAAAGCCAGGCACAGGATTTGACCCTAACCATATCCCAGCTTGTGTGCTTCATATGACTGTTATGCAGGGCCTGTTCCACTTGCATAAAGGCAGCATGCACCTCTACCCACTGAGAAATGATTTGGATGCCTCATTAGAGATGGAGATTGTTTAAAATTTGTTCAGCTAAAAGTATTTAAAAAAGAACACCTCCAGTAGCTATAGACGGCACTTCAGTTACAAAACAGCCCATTGCATATTCAGTTCAATGCCAGTGATTTTTTCTCCAGGCAGGAAGCACAAGCTCATTCTGTGCAAGCAGCCCACTCCCTTCTCTCCAGCAATTTGTACAGTGGGAATATCTGAATACTGTAGCCTCCTTTTTTCTAAATGGAAGTTTAATGGCCTGACAAACTGTAGGAGAAGGATCAAGCGCATTAGACTTTCTGTACACACATGCACAAAGAACAAAAATCATATGATTTCACCTGACCAAACTCCAAGATAAAAACTGTTTTACACCTTTTAGGTCAGAGTGACATAGTCCCTTCATTCCATCCTTTTGGAACAAGACCTAGCTATATTGCCGTGTCCTTTCTATTTGATTGTACCTGACCATTTTGGAGCTTTCGCTCTGTGGAAATTCCCCCTCCCCCAGTTATTTGCCCTCCTGCTTTCTTTTTCATGCAACTGTTGACTGTAGTCTTAAATTGATTGTTGTTTTAATTGACAAGTGGATGGCTGATAAGGGTTTGTGAGGGGCATTTCATTCCCCCATGTCTCCCTCCCCACACTATTTTCTCTTTCCCTGATTCTTTTTCTCCTTCCCAACCATCTTCATCCAACCCCCACCTTCTTCCCCCCCCCCAGCAGCCTCTCTCCTTTTCTATTCTCCCACCTACCTATCTTGTTTCTGTCATTTTTCCCTGCTTCTGTCCCTTCCATCTTTTTTTCCTCTTTCAGACTTCTCCCCTTTGACAGAAACCTAGGCTTGGAAGACTTGTAAATATTGCTATGGTTGCCTAGCAGTCCACAAAATGGCCACAGACATCTCAGAACATAGTTTCATGAGATATCTATGGACATTCATCTCTTTAAGCTACAGATATTGCCTCTATTAAATTGGGGGGGGGGGTTTCCCCACAATGTTTTTTTTAAGATTTCAAACTGTGTACAAAGCTGAAGTATCCCTCAGCATTGTAGTAAAATCCTTGCTGCCTGCCCCTGGCTTCATTGTGTGATTTTTTTTCTCTATACTCTAGGGCCCAGAATTAGATATAATGATATTATTATTAATTGTAGGGTTATTATGACCTACTTTGAGACATGTTATGGTTCAAAATCAGTATGAAAATACTGTGCATTAAAAATATTACATTGCATAGTCTGGTGTAATACTGAATTCTGATTTAATACAGCCATGGGGGAAGCTTAGAACAATTTGAAATTTTCCTAAAGCCACTGAATCCAAAGCAAAGATAATATTTTAAGCAGAAAGTTTTGTGTTTGCACATCACACTCTTAGCCATTTCACTACATCATCTTTTACCATACAAGGGTCCTTTCCCCATTTGCCTGTTGCCCAGGATTGTCTCCGTGTCCGAGTCGAGGCAATTCAAGTCCACAGCAAAACAGCATCCAAATAACCCAGGGCAACAACAGGCTGAAACCGGGCTGACAACCACTGAAGGGAGGTAATGTAATGCAGAATTTGGGGGGCGGGGAGGGGGGGAGAGACATGGAATAAAAAGAAGGTTGAACGTGATTTTAGTGCAGAATGGGGGGGAAACCTGGATTTAAAAGGAGGTTGAATTTGATTTCAGTGCAGAATTGCTTTCAGTCAGCTAACTACTACAAGTAAACATTTTAAAAAGTCTTACAATTAGATGTTCATTTAAGTTCTCGATATCTACGTAAGCTATTCTACGCATGAGCACTTTTGAAAAGCCTTATGGAAGATGTAGTTTTTCCCCTTGTGCCATTTGATTACCATGTTCCTGAGCAGAATCATCTTGCCTGCTTCACAGATCCTAAATTCCCTGCAAGGCAAGGAAATAAAATTCCACCCCCAATGCTACTGCACAGCTACAAAGCTGTTTGATAGGGTGGTAGACAGGTGGGCAGATCTGTTTGGTTCCTGCGTGATCACAGCAGTTCAACATAGTATATTCATCTATTGAACATGTTTGCTGACGTTCCTAGCTTACCTAATGTAGACCTTCTTCCTCGGGCTCCAAAATATCTTCAGTCAACCTGGTTTAATCCTATAGGGCAATAAAGATGTCATGTTTTCCAAGCTGGTGCGAGATATTGTTGATATCATCTTGGAGAAGTGGCTATGGCAAAGGTATTGATCTAACTTCTTAGTCAGAAGCAAGAAGGAAGTATACCCAAATGGATCTAACACGAAGCAGGCCATATGTTTCTATTTATATGAAGTTAGACTATGTGACCAATGTTTGGTCCTGTAATTAGAAAAGCAGTATTCACAAAGAGCAACATTTGTTAGTCACACAAGCTGTACCATGATAAAGCATGCAAGAGCATCTCAGCTGGAGATTCTGTAGTGAAGAATTTCCCCATGGATTATGGGATAGCTCCTTCCAGTGTGCCTCTGCAGTTATTGCTTTCTATACCCAATGCCCTCAGTCAGAGTACTGCTTTTAAAAAAGAAAGAAACAGCAGCATACAAATCAATAAAAACAGCAGTAATTAATAAAAGCAGTGATAAGAGAGAAAATACCAATTTGTTTATTATTCATTAATTTATATTTCACTTGTCTCATCAATGGGGACCTAAAGCTGCACAATACAAAAGTAAAGTACACCAACACAAAAGAAACAGTGGAAGGGATACTTCTAAATATGGAGCACATCATCCTCTCCCCCTGCCCCACCCCCATTTCTGGCAGGAGATCTTCCTGCTGGCCGTAGGCTGCAACTGACCCTCAGACTGAGCCAAAGACCAACACCCTTTGGCTCTTGCTCTTCACCCCATTCCCAAAGGCTCACAACTCCAGCCATTCCCAGGGACAGTTGCCAACCTCCCAGTGGGGCATGAAGTTCTCCCATAATTAGAACTGATTTCCAGCCTACAGAGATCAGTTCCCACGAAGGAAAGGATTCCTTTGAAGCAATCACATCACACTCCACTGAGGTCCCTCCTCTTCCCTCCCCAGTACCACCTTCCCCAAGCTCCACCCCCCCAACCAATATAGTATAGTGGTAAAGCTGTCAAACTAGTACCAGGGAGACCTAGGCCGAGGACAGACTGGCAGTCTGGCCCGCTCTGCCTCCACTTTAAAGGCGGAGGCAGAGCAGCCGTTCAGACTGCCACATCTGCCCGGAGGAGGTGGCCCAGACGCAACGCGTCCGGCGCCGCGCTCCTCCTCCTCCTTCAAAGTGGTGTCCCGGCTGCTGCATGCACGTTCCACCCACTTCCGGCGGGTGTGAATGCGCGCCGGGCCGGGGGAGCCGCATGGTGTTTGGCTGCTGCCGCTGGAAGCCGCCTGCAGTCTGGACGCTGGGGGCGGCTTCCTTGCGGCAGCATGCAAACGTCGCATGGCGGGACAATTCCCCCTGCCTTGTTCTGCCGCGCCACGGAGGCGCAGCAGATTGCCAGTCTGTCTTCGCCCCTAGATTCAGATCCTCACTGTCATGAAGCACACTAGGTGACCTTGGAACAGTCAGTTTCTCTTGATGAGATGACCAAACGGAAAAGGGGAGGACATGCAGGCCAGCCTGAGTTTCTTGGAGAAAGAACAAAATAAAAATGTGACAGATGAATAAAAGCATTGCAGAAGAATCAGCAGAGCAGGGGAAATAACTGAATAAGAGACCTGAAAAAAACAGTCTATCTAAGGCTCATTCTGCCTTTATTTTCAGTGGCCTACCCTTCTCTGATGCCTGCTGTAGCAAACAGGACTGTAGTTGTGCCCCCACAGGAGAAAGGTGTAGTCATGCCTGATAACCACTGATTCAGCTCATGTTCTGCTCAGCAGCTGCAAGCAGACAGCTGATCATTCAGTGAGCTGTTCAGATACGTCCAAGAGAATTTGACTGGATTTGTGTTTGATTTGCACAGTTAGGCTGCAGTCACACGAGCCGTTTGCGCCAATATAGTTGTGTTACCTGTGCGGGTTTAAAGCACACGATCAGAGAACAACAGCTGCCTTCCATGGCACAATGCTTTGCCTCACTTTGGAAGCAGAGTAATCAGGCAGTGGGGAAAGGCCGGTATTTAGGGATGCCAGAGCTTCCATTGCACATTTCTGGCTGTCTGAACTCCCCTCTTGCGAAGTCGAGCCTTTTGGGAAGTCTGAACCTTCCCTTCCATTTCCACCTCCCTTTTTTTGGGAGGGGGGATCAGGTAGTGATGTTCACATAAGCACATAATCGCCCTGGCATTGTCAGTCACCTCGTCCGAGTAGTCATCCTGGATGGGGAGTCCCTGGGGGAGGTGTTTTTGAGTGACAATCCCCCTCCCCCCCCCAAAACCCCTCTCTTGTGTTTCTGCATCAGAGTCTGAGAGCATCCCATGACTGACATAAGGCTAAATACACTGAAGTCAATGGGACTACTCTCATGTAAATCTGCACTTTAAAATCTCTCCCCCCCCCCATGTATTCCACGGAAGAGAGGCCAAGAGAAGGAGGCTGAGAGGGGCTGGAGCACTGACAGAGGGATTGTGGAGCTGTCAAAAAGTAGCCGGAGCTTCAGATACACACTTATGTGCATGGGTGAAAGACAAGAAAAGAAAAGAATGCCACAACAATCTAAACAATCGACCACGGGATGAGTGCACAGTGAAGCCGGTTCAGGTTGGGATGTCTGTTCAAAACTTCCCGTAACTATTTAAACCACTGCAAATAGAGGTGCAGCCAGATCACGCCCAACCTCCTGCATGACCACAGCCTTAGACTCCTTTCTGGCAGCTGCCCCCCCCCCCCCTAAAATCAGTTTGAGATTTTTCAGTTGAGACTTGCTACTTAGGTCTCTGTGTGTGCTTTTACTGGCTGCCCAGCTAATCTTGCAATCAGTTATTGAAATAACATCCTGAAGAGATGTCCCTGAGAATGCAAGCACAAAAAGCAGGCAGTGCAATGTATCTGATTTTGATCAGTTAAAGGATGCCTTCAGCTGTGCAGGTCCAAAAAGGAGACAAACTACAAGTATGATTTAAATAGAGATCAGTCAGTTTAACAACCTGACCATGATCCTAACAGATAGTACTTTTCTGATACATAATGCTTTTAGTTCTCTGACTGAGCGAAAGCAGCCACACACTGCAATGACTTGGCCATCTACCAGAAGTTGCTCGTGCCCAGGTGCAAAGCTACTTGGCATGGTGCCATGCTTGAAATAGACTCCATCAGGGAGCACTGAGACAATCCAGACAAGAGCTCTTCTCACTTTGTAATAGAGAATTCAAGCAAGCTAAAAGTTTACCTTCAGATCATGTTCCTGTTGAAGTTCTCGGCATGCATACAAAAGAACAGGCAAGGGAAGTATTGCAAGTGTAGGACAAGAAGTGTTGTGATGGCCTTTCTTGGAGTCCTCATGGCTCTGGGGCTCCTAAAGCAACCAAGTCTCCAGGTCAGGACAAGAAGAAGAAGCAGAGTTGGTTTTTATACCCCTCTTTTCTCTACCTTGAGGAGTCTCAAAGCAACTTACAATCGCCTTCCCTTCCTCTCCCCACAACAGGCACCTTGTAAGGTAGGTGGGTCTGAGAGAGTCCTGAGAGAACTGTGACTGTCCCAAGGTCACCCAGCAGACTTCATGTGGAGGAGGGGGGAATCAAACCCATTTCTCCAGATTAGAGTCCACCACTCTTAACCACTGCTCCATGTTGGCATACTCTGGTAGCAAAGAACAAATTCCTCCATGTTGAGAAATGTCCAGATTATTTTTATGGGAAGAGCTGTTGTTTGTCTGGGGCTCATTAATTCAATTTAAGTTCTTTGGGATGAAATTCCCTTCCTCACCTTGTTCTCCCCATTCCTATTATACAACATGTAACTCTCTTTTCCATACCACAGTGATGGGCTCCACTGCAGGTCTTATAGCAGAGAGTCCAAATCAACAGTATTGCCCCTTTAAACCCCTTTTAGAAATGAAGGCAGGAGGAAATGGCTTTCAGTCCTATTCTGGATGATGAATGCTAGATTCCTCCCCAGGCTCAGCTTCAGCAAAGGAATACTGCCTGATTTGGCTGCATACAGTTTTTCTTGCAGGGCTCTTCCCAGCAAAAATACAACACACGGTCTGATCCTGTCTCAAAGAGATTCTGTGTAACAGAAAGAAATGGGATTTGGGGTTTCATATTACTAACTGCTTTTAGCTTAAAATCCGAAAGTCTTGTTTTGCATTTCTTGAAACTTCAGCCGCTGTGAAAGAAACCATGCTTTTTATCATTCTTTAGTAGGCTTTCGTGAGATCCATCCATGTTTCTCAAGATCTGAAATTGCTCAGATTAAAATAGATCTGAGGATGCATCAATTCATCACTGTCTGCCAGTGAGGAAAATGGGCTGTTAAAGCATTCTGCTGTGGAAAATGAGTGGATTTAATTGTTTTGAGTGCTGAGCTATTTTTACAGAAGAATATGCCTGCCTGTTGGATTCTTTTTACAGAATCCTTTCCTGACTGCAAGAGTTCTAAAGTTTGCTAATGTACTTCCCTGGAGAAATGGTGAGTTAGGGTGAACAAGAGTCAAGTGGGAAGAACCTGAGCTTTTGCAGTTGCGTGGAAGGGGTTGCCTGTGTTCCTCTCTGTGTACATGTCAACTGCTGTCAAGCTGCAGCCAACTTATGGTGACTCCAGGAAGGGGCTTTCAAGGCAAGTGAGAAGCCGAAGTGGTCTGCCGTTGCCTTCCTCCGCAGAGTCTTCCATGGTGGTCTCCCTTCCAAGTACTGTCCCTGCTTAGCTTCTGAGAGTTGATGAGATCAGCCTATACCATGGCACTCTCCCTCCCGTTGTTAGCAATCAGACCCCTTCTCTCACTGAGGGGCAGTTTATAGCTAGAATAACCACAAACACCCTTCTTAAAATATCATCTCAAAAATTGTGAGTGCAGGACAGTGCCTGGCCCCAAATGACACAAACTGGAAGTCAATCAGAAACAAGCCTGGACATGCAGTTTAGAAGTGTAAGAGCAGCTGACTGTCTACTGTCCCCTCCACGCCCCAGAGTGATGCGTAATTTAGGAAGATGGGTCTCTCAAGACCTATTGACTCACCCTTGGACTAACCCCACCAATAACCAGTCTCTCTTCCCTGCGCCTATTTACCTTAATTAAGCAATATTTAATTCTATTCACCTAAACCATTAGCCTTAAATCTATGTCAGCAAGTGAAGTTCCTAAGTAATTAAAAAAGACTAGAACTTTAACCCAGTTTTTGGCTGAGTTCAGACTGGCAGTTTGGCCTGATACAGGCCCACTTTGCAAGTGGATTAAGAGAGCCCATTCACACAGCCACAGCTGCCTGGCATTGCCGTGCCGCACTCACCCCGTCCTGAAGCACTTTCATCCCGCTTTTAAAAGGTACCTGGTGAAACCGGTGTCAAGCCGTCTGGGTGCGCGTTCATCCTACTTCCTGGCATTCCCGCCAGGGGCCGCCCCACAGTGTGAACACTCCATTCCGCCTCCTCTCCGGTATAGTCCCACATCAGTCCTCACAGTGCAACCGGAAAGCCCCGCAACAACTCGGCCCGGGTCTTTTTGCCCCGCTTCCCTTGTGCTTCATTTTGCCAGTCTGTCCTTAGCCTTGATTAAGCTATTCTTTGTTTATTTTACATTTCTTTCATCCCAAAGTTCCCAAATTCAATCCTTACCATCTTTACTCAAAAGGATCAGGTAGTAGGTAATGTGGAAAAGCCCCTGAGACCCTGAAGAGCTACCACCACCAGTCAGAGTAGACAGCATTTACCTTGACAGGCCAATGGTCTGACTTTGTATCTACTCTTTGTGTTGATCCCAGTGGGCAAATAGCATTTCCAGTGAGTGGGAGCTGGAATTTGAAGTTGGATAGAAGGTGTAAGAGAGGTTAACCATCTCTCTTCTTGTGTGGCAGCTCCAGTCTGAAAATGCCCAAGAAATCCATGTATGGACTGCTCAATATCTTGTCCCTCAGTTTGAGTACCAGTGTTCAGTGCTGGGCTCAGCCCTTAAGCATCTGAAGAAACAATAAAGGCCAAAGTGCCTCTGAGCATGCAGAGTTCTGGCCATGCACCAGTTCATGTTCCTTGCAATCCAGTGAGTGGTACAAGGTTCCTGGCACAATGCATTGTAGACACTTTTATTTCTGGCAGGATTCCTGTACCATTAATAACAACACGCCAGAAATTCAACAGGTGTATATTTAAAATGTTGGAAGTGTGGGCTCTGGAGTGGCACAGAGCTTTATTTCTGATGTAGGTTCCAAAATGTTACACATTTGAGTGTTCTTTAACCAGGTCACACAAAGGATTCTGCTGAAGGTACCTGCAGAATAAATAAAACAGCAAACTATTGCATATTGATATGGGGGCAGGACTAGTAAGGAAATTCAGAGGATCTTTAGTGGGTTTTTAAAAATCTTGCTCAAGTTAACATTTGTGGCAAGTGTATACAGCTGGCACGTCCCTACAATCTGCCTGGTTGTCAGTTCACCAGAAAAAAAAGCTGAGGGAGTCCTGTTTTTCAGCCTTTGACTAGATCGGAAGAAATCAACAGGCAAAGCCTTTTCACAGCAGGGTGACAAGCATTATCGCTTATTGATGCTGAAACATCAGCTGCTGCCAAGGACCAAGCCAGCTGAAACACTGCCCACCCCAACGCTTAGCAGTCACCAGAGAGAGGCTGTGAGCAGGGCTGTGATACAGCTGCTCTCAGATAAAAGGTCAACCCAAGAAAAAGTTGTGTGAATAAGGCCACTGTTGGTGTGGGATGAAGAGACATCATCATATGGTTTTGAAAGATTTTGAAATTATCCTGAAAGCCTTTAGAAGAAATTCCTTTCTTCCTTAGCGCAGGATCGAAAAGATGCCAGTTAAATTCCACTGGCCAGAATAAATATATTCAATTGGCTGCAACAGAAAGTCCGTGCCAGGATCCCTTATCTGTCTATTCTCTTAGCTTCTATAAAAAGGGCTATTGATAGCTTTCCAACTTTCTGTGTGTATAAGAAGGGTAACAATTAGGAAAAGGTTCCCACTGCCCTCCTTCCAAAGAATGCCGAAGAAAATAGGGAACCCTTAGTGTAAAAATATAGCCACAAACAACACCCACCAAGGAAAGACCATCTACAATTCACAACTATGTTCAAAACTATATATTACATTCATTGAAATACAGAGAAGGGTTAGAGATCACAACCCAATATAGTGTATAGACACTGATAGTTGTAAATTGTAGATGGTCTTCCCTTGGTGGGTGTTGTTTGTGGCTCCTTCCAAAGAATGGCCAGATGGGGGGCTTTGGGAATCCCAACCCCCATCCCCCACAATCTTTCCTCTGGGATTCTCTGTTGAGCAGGCTCTATTTATTTGTCTGTTTATATTATTTATAGTCCACTTTTCTCACTGGGACTCAAGTTGGTTTCTAGAGAGTTAATCAATACAGTCAACGGGATGAGACATTCAGTAAACAATGTAATAGAGTTAGGACTGTAGAAATCTGGAAGCAGCCAGAATCTATAAGCAGAATTTAAGCAAGCATAAGTATTAGGATAACACATTAAATTACGCAAAATTACATAGCAGGATCATACCTACTGTAAGCTATATGTGGGAGCATACACCACAGTCCCAAGTCATTTATCCAAGTAACTTTGTGAACCATTTTGTACAGTGCAACCCTATAACCTAAGTAGAAAAGCTGCCTCTCCAGAGACATGCTTAAACCTGTTGAAAAAGTAAAACAATGTAATAAAAGCAGAAAGCAACATTATCTATGAACTGTTTAAATGAGCCATTTGAAATAGATCAGAGCATAAAATGGTAGAAACCAGACTAAATATATACATAAAAGACTCAAAGTAGAACATACAATAGCTAAAAAGATGAGTAAGAAATGCTTTGGCTTGGTGGCTTATGAGAGTAGAGTAGGTCCCAGACAAGCGGGACAGGGGGAGGGGGGGGGGCTGTATTTCCAAAGGCATGGTGCCACCACTGAAGAAGCTCTGTCTCTAGTTGTCCCTCACCTGCAGGCCACAGCACAGGACTTGGGATTTCTCCCTGCTTTATCCTTACTGAGTGATGCTCTCAGCATTCCACTCATTTTTGCGCCTCTCTCTCTGCCCCCCCCCCCCCCGCCGTTACGTTAGTTACAAAGCCATTTTTTTCTGCATAGCTGGGGAATCCAACAAGTAATTAAAGACTCCTACCATGGCTGTGGGTAACCTAATTTTGTAGTTTTCATCGTCCACTTTACTATCAGAAGGATGATTTCAGTCATTGTTAAGGGCTGTCATTTCCTCACCACCTTGGGCAAACCCAAAGATTCAGCTGGGAATAGTGAAGAAAGAGGCATTGAACCAGTCAGTGGAAGTTAGGGGTGTCTAGTTGGTCTTCCCTTTGAAAGGCGCCACAAGTCTCGCTCTCTCTTCAAAGGACCTGCCAATGTTCACACTCGCCTAGGAGCCGCATCCACCAATCTAATATCCTGCCTTCTCTAATAGGAACAGGGGTGGTCAAGAGAGGGGTGTTGTAGTTCCTCCGTATCAGAGAAGCCAGCGACTGTTGCGCCTTAGAGAAGCCGAGGTTTTTGTGCCCCCCCTTCCCCCCCGCCGCCCGCATCAGAGAGGGAGGAGAAAACCCAAGCAGATTGATGGGCTCTCTCTAGTCTTCTCGGCTAGCCGGAGGCAGAGGAGGCAGACGGGTCTTTTGCAAAGTAAAGCGGCTTTGCCCGAAACTGACACGACTGGGACGCAGCCAGCCAGGGCAAGGACAGGGAGCCCTCTCGCGCCGAGCAGCCAGAAGAACCTGCCGTTCGGTCGTCCTTCCCAGCCCGGCGCGCCGACAGCAGCGACCAGCATGGACGGTGGCGGCGAGGAAGCGTCTCCTTCTCCCCCCGAGGAGTTCCGCTCCACCTTGACGATGACCAAGGGGCTGTCCATCTTCCTGGATGTAAGCATGAAAGGGCTAATTTAGGTCCAGACAAGTCTGCCTCCTTTGCTTCTCACAGCTCTTTCCCACGGGGAAAGTTTGTTGAGTGTCTTCGTTTTCCGGAGGGAGTAGAAGGAAGAGGGGGGGGGGGGGGGTCGCATTGCCCCTTCAGTCTTTAACAGCTGTATGGCAGAAATTCAACAGGTGAAGATGCCCAGGGGAAAAAAGATTACACCTGTTGAATTTTCTTAAAACTGCAGGAGACCTTTCAGGGAAAGGGGAAAGGGAGACCCTGCCTTTGGTTTATTCTTTAACATTCTGATTCTAACGTTTGAGGTGGAGGCAGGTAACCCGGTTGGCTGGACCCTCAGTCCCACTCGAATCAATGGGTTATTCCTTTAAGGGATAGTTTTGGGGGGTTTCTTTTTAAGGATGGAGCTAGAATAAAGGACATTTTGGTGCTCAGCTCAGCTGCTACTTGAGACTGCTACGGAGTCTAGATATGCCATAGTAAAATTGTGTGTGTAGACATAGATCTCTGGAGCAGTTTAGATGGGAGCAAAAAAGAATTACTCATTGTGTGGTCTTCAGAGCAGATATGCAGAGCAATGGGGACTTTGGGAAGGGGCATATTGACATAAGTGGGGGGGGGGGGATAATGAAGCTCCTTTTAAAAAAAGAGAAGCTTCAATATATTATTGACACTTTGATTATTACACCAGAGATTGTTTCTTCCCCACACAATAAAATCCTTTCTCAAGCTCATAGGTCAAAAGAGAGGCAGGTTTCTTTTGTTCCCTTTTCCTCCCATTTTCATTTAAACGACCAACACAAAGCAAGATTTGTCTCTTGAGAGGCTCTAATGCCTCATGAAAAACAGTTGTAGGCAGAAATTCTAACCTTAAATCGTTTTTTGGTTCATCTGCAGCATTCAGACCTATGTCCAATATTAATGGCTTGCAAGGGAAAACAGATCATCTGCTGCTTTGATAAATAATCTAGCCTACATGGCTAATGCAGATGACATTCAAATATTTTGGCAGAACTGGTTTGTGGATCAAATTGACAAGTCTTGTGAGGACATCAGATATGGACTGGACTAGGGCTGATCTGGGGAAAGGCTCTCCTGTATGGTGCCTGAGCAATCCTAAGCAGGTCTGCTCAGAAGAAAGCCCCATGTTATTCTGTGGGGTTTACTCCCAGGAAAGTGTTTCTAGGATAGCACTTTTAGCTACTGCAAATCATACTTTCAGCTCTCCTACAGTCTCTACTATGGGATCAAACTGACTCATTGAATGGGAAGTACAAAATGTATTTTAATTGATTCTATCTCATGTCAAGTGCTGATGGAAATATTGGAAATCATACCTACATTTTAAAGAAATTCAGATAACTGTAAACTATTTGTAAATGTTTAAGTCAAAGTTTTCAAGCCCAAGATTCACATTTTAAGGGGTTTTTTTTTAGATGTACATTTTAAATGTAATTTTTTTCTTTATGATGTCATGATGTCTTACTGCATCTCTTGGTTGCTTTTAGTTTTGGCTGTCACCTAATATGTAATCTGAAACTGTCAAGCTTATCAAATGCAGCAAAGTATTATATATCACAATCAAGCATCAAATTCAGGTATCAAATGTTGGGTTGAGCATTCAACAAAAGTTGCAACAGAGCTTCCAAGGAACAAGTTTGTGTGCTAATTCATTTAAGTTCTATTAAAACAAATAGTTCCGGTGTGTCTACAATTTTGGCCAAGCCACAGTACTTCTTTGTGGACTGATATAGCACAGCGGCCAACAGTGCAATCATATGTGGAGTTACTCCAGTCTAAGCCCATTGATTTTTGTGGAATTAGACTGGACTAACTCTCTATAGGGTTAGGTCTGTTCCAGAATGAGCTATAATCTAGGAGATTCTGGGTTCAAATCTTGCCTCTGCTGTAAAGTCACTGGGGGCCTTAGGCAAACTACCCTCTGTCATCTAGGACTGCCAACTGCTAAACTGCTCCAGAGATCTGTTTCTACATGCACAGTTTTATTATGGCATTTCTAGACTCTGTAGCAACTGAGCACCAAAATGTCTTCTTTTTTCACTCTCTATCCTTAAAAAGAAACCCACAAAACTTCCCCTTAAGGGAACAACTCATTGATTCAAGTACGACTGAGTTCCAGTCAAATGTATTTCCTCCACATTAAGTGCTTAGAATGTTAATAAATTCACAGCAGTATCTCCCCTTCCCCTTTGCCTGAAAGGCTTCCTATGCTTTTAAGAAAAATCAACAGGTGCAGTTTTTCTGGCCAGGAAGAGAAGAAGAGAAGAGATTGGATTTATACCCCCCCTTCACTACCTAAGGGAGTCTCAGAGCAGTTTACAAACTCCTGTCCCTTCCCCTCCCCACCACAGACACCCTGTGAGGTAGGTGGGACTGAGAGAGCTGTGGCAGAAACTGTTCTTTTGCAAGAACAGCTGTGCCAGAACTATGACTTGCCCAAGGTCATCCAACAGGTGCAAGTGGAGGAGTGGGGAATCAAACCTGGTTCTCTCAGATTAGAGTCCACGCACTTAACCACTACACCAAACTGGATGAAGCTTCACCAATTGAATTTCTGCCATGCTGCTGTTAAAGATTCCAGGGGCAATGTTACCCTCCCCCCCAACAAAGAAACTTTTCCAATGGAAAGGAGCTGGGAAAGTTTGTTCTGTCCCTTTTAATAGGGGCTTAAAGCATGGAAATGGGCATCTGAAGCTTTTCATGGCAGGTAAGTAACCTAGTAAATAATATCCTGTTAAGCTTCTATTAAAGGGACAGGGCAATTTTCCCCCCTCCAGGCAGTTGGCAGCCATACCCCAAGCCTCCACCTGCAGTACTGGGATTTATGATGTTTGCCTGCCAAAGAAGGCTGCCATTGATTACGGCAACGTAACAGGTTGGATCCAGACTCAATTTTCCATTGGCGAAATGGAACTTTCTGGCCTCCCCTGTCCTATGGCAGCCCACTGATCTCCACTAAATGCTGCTCTTGGGAGATCGGCAATCCCTGGGAACAATGTAAGAGAGGGTCTGTGGTGGGAAGGAGGACATCTAGTCTAGATCCGACCTAATATGCATGAAGCACTTTGAACCCTGAAAAATGCTAAAAAATGGTAAGTATTATTATTGCATCATGGGTTCCAGCAATCTTTGAGGATGTAATAAGCGACCCAGTACAATTATCTGAAGACAGCCACAGCTTCTTAGTAGTAATTCACTCCAGTGTGGCTGCTTAAACAATACTTGTCACAATAGTAGAGATCTCTTACTGGAGAAATGTGGGCATGGAGGGGGCGGATTACACCCTTACTGCATGATTCTCATGACTGAGGAGGGCTCAGCCCCTCTCCATGTTACATGGAGATAACCTTTTAGACTGTGTGCACTAAAATGTTGCCTTGGTGCCCTCTGAAATATTGCTTGTGTAATTCTGTTTGATTTGCTGCAAATCAAAATAGCAATATGCTAAATGTGAATGTTCTTAACAACATTTATTTATTTATTTATTTATAGATTTTGAGAAGAGCAGACAAAAATGGTAAGTCAAACTATTAGTTTTTAAAAATTATTTTCAAGCATCATTAAAATCAAGGGGATCCTGTCTGACAACTCCAATTCTCGTTTCTTCCTGCCTCCTCCACAGCAGTTTCTGTTCTTGTTAGATGCATGTGAAACTATTTGCCTTGAAATCACTTCTCTGCAGTATTGGTAGCACACAATGCCCGGGATTCTGCAGATTTATCTGTTGGGCTCTGGTGGCCGTATAGGAATTATTTGGGCGTGGTTTATAGTCCTGCATTTTTTGGTCCTTTCCAAAATCATTCCATTCCATTGCCTCTGTGCACACATGGAGCTCCAACATACCAGGATGTCAGAAAAGGGTTGGGATGGAAGAGTTGGATGCAGTTGCTGCAGAGCTCTTTGTGCAAAGCCAACTGAGCTGTCCTCTTCATTGACAAAAATAGAGAAGGTACTTGAGCTCCATGTATTCAGGGTGTCTTTTTTTTTTAACAACAAATACCTTTTATTGGCATAAATTCAGGGTGTCTTTGAAGGTAATTGCACTGCAGAAAGTTTGCTGGATTGGGGTGGATGGTTATATAACTCCAATGTAGGATATCCTGCCTAAAGCATCTCCAATAGATACCAGTCCAGCATCCACAGGCAAATCAATTTTATCTAAGTCTGTTCACTTTTGTGTGTGTGCTTTAAAAACAGGAAAGCCCCATTTTGGCCAGTGAGTAGGAGAGAAAATATGAGTGTGTAAACTGGAAAAGCCAATCCTTCTACCATCAATGATTCGAAAAATAATTTTGGTAGGTCCAGGTCTCCATCTATATGATAAGATCACAGGTAGGTGTCAGCAGCCCTGCAACATGTAATGTGATTTCAACAGCCTCTTTTCCTAAGAATTCTCTTGTATTGTAACCTGCATCCAATTGCTTTATATGTGAGTTTCTGCTTGTAGTATCTCCATGAAGCTAGTATGAGCAATTAGATTTCACAGGTAAGAAATTTGCTCAGATCACTGAACCAAGCTGTGCATTACTGGGAAAGGCTGCAAAATACCACCTACTCCCTCACCTCCAATTTCAAACAAAGGAGAGGTTTTAATTCTGTGGCAGGGCATTTACTTTGCACACTGAAGGTCCCAGGTTCAATCCCTGATGTCTCCCATCAAAAAGATCAGGCAGTAGGTAGTGCGAAAGACTGTGGAGAGTTCCTGAGACCCCAGGTAGGTCATGTGAGCAGGGGGAGAGTTCTTTTCCGGTGTTAGTTAATAATGGTAATGTTGAACCTTGTGTGTGAAATAAAGGAGTCTCACTGAATCTTTCAAGAGTAAACGTTCATTGCCCTCTTGTATCCTTTGTTTCATCATCACAGCTTTGATGTTTCACCCTTCCAGACCTCAGTAGATCATAACTGGAACGGAAGTTTTAAAACAATGAAATGGCAAGGTCCCCCCCACCCAGTTTTGTTAGAAAACTGTTGCTAGTAGTTTGCAGAGATTCCATACGAACCCCATTACAGATTTTTTTTTATTTATTCACATTTTTATCCCACCCTCCCCGCACGTGGGCTCAGGGTGGCTCACAAAGGGCACACAGTGC
The DNA here is from genome assembly GCA_029233225.1 of Lepidodactylus listeri. Taxonomy (NCBI): domain Eukaryota; kingdom Metazoa; phylum Chordata; class Lepidosauria; order Squamata; family Gekkonidae; genus Lepidodactylus; species Lepidodactylus listeri. The sequence goes on along the minus strand of JARCFY010000006.1, from coordinate 38,220,313 downwards.
CAGATAGATATATTCTATCTCCATCAAAATGGTGGTCTGGGTTTCATTATGTATGAAAACATATATGGTGGATTCAAGGATACTACCACTATGCTTTATTTAAATCTATATCCTTTGCATCAGCTTTTATATATACTGTGACGACCCACAAGGTTTATATCCAGAATACTGCTCCTTTGGTCCTTGGTGCCTCAGGTGGCAGGGCTGGAAAAAACCCCAGACACTTTGAAGAAGCAGCCAGAATAGTAGGACAAGGAGATAATACTGAGGTAGATGGACCAGTGGCTCAAAGAAGGCAGCTCCATGGTTTAATTTAGGGCCAAAATGGACATGATCCTGGAAGACCCATAACTGGATCCAACTATCATATTTTCCCCCATGCTGTTATAAGCCTTTTAGAGGAAAAAGATGGGTACCTGCCTTTTCTCTTTTACTGATTTCTTTAAAATGTTTTAATCCCACTTTTGCCCCTGAAAACAAAGACTCAGGGTGGTTTACAATATATGCAAAACGTAAGAATACTTGTACCATCAAGGTCAGTATTGTCTTCTCAAACTGGCAGCAACTCTCCAGGGTGGAGGTCTTTCACATCATCTACTGCCTGATCCTTTTAACTGGAGATGCTGGGGACTGAACCTGGGAATCTCTACATGCCAGGCAGAGGCGCTACCACTGAGCCATGGCCCCTCCCCAAGAACATGAGATGGAGGTAAGCAGGGATGGATTTGATAAGTGTGTGGAAATGGAAGGGTTCAACCTCCATCTCCCCTCCACTTTGTCTAAGCCTGTAATTTGCCTTTGAAAAAGGTTAATAGAGATCTTGACCCTTAGACAGCTTCAACTCTTTCCTGTGCGATGCCGACATCTCACTAAGTACTTTGTATTCCAAAGGGACTTGATGGAGAAGAATGAATGGAATGTAAATAGCCTTTTGGCATTATGAAAAAATACCTATGTGACACTTAATTTTGTTTCTAAAATAAGCGAAGGATTTTTGCAGGCAAGGCATTCGAAATGTAATACTAAAACAAACGAGGGAAGCTAAAGCTGGGATTGTTAAGAATTCATGACTTGGGTGACCCTAATATATCTCATGCAAAGTGGAAAAACTGTGACAAGGAAGGAAAACCAACGGTGTCTAAAGCCAAAGGGATGGATATATCTTCTAGGCATACCCACTATAGAGATTCCTTTTCTTCAATGAATCTTCCAATTTAGTGGACCTGATGTGAAAGACTTACGCTGACCTTCTCTGAAGGGATCACGTATCATCTCTTTCAGTGAGATGATAAGAATGGTCAATTCTCCATGGCAGAAAGCATGACATTGGTAATGCATAGCTAAAATGCTCACTTTCTCAGTTTTTTGTAACGCTATTTGCATAGTGCCTTAAGCTGTTCTCCGTCATGATCATTACATAATTGCTTTCAAGGTGTATTTGTTTCACTCCCTGAAAATTGCCTAGCTGCTTTTAGATGTGGTTTCTTTCAATATGTAAAAATGGGCAATTTAGCTTCAGTTACTTCTCTTGTGCTTTTAGTTCAGGAGCAGCTACTGCTCGTATGTTATTTGGAAAGGGCTATTAAACAGGTAGAAAATTTGATCAAGAAAATTATATATTAACACCAGTCTTTATTGAGGAGAGTGGGGGGAACTACTAAAAATTATACAAAGAATTTGTTTTTTGCCATCATTAGCATCTTACCTCTAAAGCTGAAGTTCTGTAGCCTTAAGAAATGTTTGATTGATCTTCTACAGATCAATATTTCTATAGTTGGAATCAAACTGGGGAAACATTGGTTGGCAGGGAGCGGGCTGAACTTTCAATAGGCTTTAATTATGCCTCAGCTAAGCTTCACAATTATCCTTCAGTTTAGGCAGGTGTTGGAGAGGGGGAATGTGCGCAAGAAGGGCATAAAGAAGCCTGTGTGAATTCTGTACCATTGTTCTGAAGCAAGTATGGAGGGAAATAATTTGTGTGTACATGCATGCGGGATAACATTTCTTGGCACCTTTCAATATTTGAATTCCCAACTGCGTAAATGAAATGAGAAAATAGCATCCACTTTGGTGTCCGTGGTCTTTCATGATATAATAGAATCTGATAACAAATATTTAAGACCTACAGGGTTACGTAATGAATGCTGTGTAGCTCGTTCTTTTCTGTGACTCAGGATGAACAATCACAACTGTCATGGCAGATGATCAATGGACCATTCTGTGATTTCACGCCATGCTGTCACTGCTGTGCTATTACTATTTTCAGTTTCTTCCCTTTTTAATGAAATTCTGTTTCTCTCTGTGTGTCTTTGACTTCCTTAGTGCCAGACCATACATGGCACCTGCATTCTGTGATATGATATTTTAGTTGTTCAAAGCAATCACATGAATGCCTGTTATGGAGCAGGGCAGGGGAAGGATGACGTTAATTCTCTCTGCCTGTGCGGTTTCCAGACCAAAAATTCCTCTCCTGGATACTTTAATTCCCACCCTTCTGAGGGTAGGGAGACACAGACAGAACAGGGGCTTGTCTTTTTTTTTTTTTAAAGCTTCCAGGACAGTGGATTTAAATGTGGTTAGTTGGGTCCCATGCCCAGAATGACTGGGATTTGTACGCCTAGACCTGAGAATATACCTTCCTCCCCATCCCTTGAAAGTGTATCCTTTACCTTGAAGGACCAGAAATAGTCCTTAGGAGTCCTTAGTAGCAATGGATCCAACTCTTGAGTGAAGAAGAAGAGATTGGATTTATATCCCGCCCTTTACTCACTTGGAGTCTCAAACTCCTTTCCCTTCCCCTCCCCACAATAGACACCCTGTGAGGTAGGTGGGGCTGAGAGAGCTCTGAGACAGCTGTCCTTGAGAGAACAGCTGGTACAGAGCTATGGCTTGCCCAAGGTCATCCAGACAGGACCTTGTGAGTCTGCTTCCTCCTGGGTCAGGCTCTGGGAAATTATGGGACATGACAGGATCCAAGGAGTGGGGAATCAAACCCGGTTCCCCCAGATTAGAGTCCACGCACTTAACCACTACACCAAACTGGCACCAAACTGGTCCAGAACAGTAAGCTTAAGTCAACTTGTGTCAGGTGATGCTCCCTTGGTGAGAGCTGGTTCCATGTTAACCTTGACCAGCATGAGTGAGATATTAAATATGGATCCTGTCATGTCCCATAATTTCCCAGAGCCTGACCCAGGAGGAAGCAGACTCACCAGGTCCCCTAAATCAGTGTTGCCCCTGTTGCAGGCCCTAGTTTGTGGGTGATGGGGCTGCCAGCAGACCTGTCCCTTTAATGGAGGCTTAATGTGTGGAAAGAAATGGGCAGGCGAAGTCTTTCATGACACAGCTTAGATTGGAGTAAATCTTGGGAGCCAGAGGTGTCCTCGTCGCTCCTTGCTTTCATTACAGAGTTCAGATTTCTCAAGGCAGGGTTTTAAAAAAAGAATCAACTCGGAGAAGACAACTGCTGTGCTCATCCAAATTCAAGCTGATGGAGATGTATCCAGTTTTTCTTTTCACTCTCTGAAGTAGAAGATTCCTATTTTCTACTGCTTGATTATTTGAAAAAGTTCACCCTTTGCCACAGGTTAACAGGAGGATGGATGATTCATGGAGCAGAAACCTTCTCCCCCCCCCCCCCCCCGAAATCACACTTGCCTCAGTCAAATGAAAGTTAACCAACTACAGTATCATTTCCCTTGGCAACCCAGCCTTCAAGAAATTATTTCGCCACCCTCACTGATCTTGCATACCTTCTCTAATCCGTTTCATTAGCATACTCTCAAGTAGTCATAGAAACCTGTTTTGAGCATGGCTTTTTTCCACTGGGAAATAAATTAAACTGTATAGTTTCTGTCTCATGTGAAAATGGTACTTATCGTTGACAGCTAATCCGCCACCAACAAAGGTGCTCAGTAAAGTACCAAGATTACACTGGCCGGTTCAGGTGGCTGCATTCCAGAGCTCTGATCCAGAGCTATATTAGATTAAATACCCATGCTGATAGGTCCAGTTTCTAGTGATATGTTTAGGCTTAGAGTTAAGTGGTACGGATGGATTTTTTTTTTAATCTTAAAAAAACAAGAGTCTTTTGTGACCAGAAGGTGCAGGTGTCTGGGAAGGAATGATCTTCAGCTCATGTGGACTTCTTGTAATGTTGGGGGAATAACTAATGTTGCCTAGCAAGGCACTTTACGTCCTCTTATGGACTCTTAATGTTCATAAGTTTGAACTTTGGACTGTGCTAAGTGTATGCTTAAAGGACTGTATTGTGATGCCAGCAGCAAACTGCACACATGCCCTCTTACCTGCTGCAAGAGGTTCCAGTCTATTCCTGACTGCCAAGAAGCACACTCCCACCATTGTCCACACAAAGACAGAGACAAGGAGCTGAGGACCCCATTGCCCAAGGGTGTTCCTGTCGACTTATGCTAGGCAACCCCCCCCCCCCAACATACCTGTGGGATTCCACACATTCCAGAGAGATGATGAATGAGGTTGCTTGGCAACTAATCCTCAACCCATCAACTGGCCGAGCTAGGGCCATCAAGAGACAATAGGATGGCTTGGTGAGTCATCACAAGCTTGCCCAGGTGTCAGTTCCTGTCTAGCTCCTAGAGTCTCAATATTGACCACCCCTCAGCATCCCTTCCTCTTTCTCCTTTAACCAATGGTAGGGTTTGTAGGGACGGACTACTTGGTAGGTGTGTTAGGGGGATGTGGTCAGCGCTGCCTGCCCCAAGATCACCTAATAAAAGAGGTCGCCTACCATGCGGCCGGTCTCTTGAGCTTCCATGACCCCATCTGCTTTTACCCTCTCAAGTCCAGCTTGCTATCTCAATACCCTTCCTCCATCTTTGATCTCTGGGTCTGCAGCCAGAGGTAAGCGTGCTTCTGCTGGTTCAGAACACGTTCCCTATTTTCCTTTCAATCCCTCAACTCTTCCTTTGGAACGGACAACCCATCTCCAGGACAGGTAAAGTATTGCCCAACCATCGAACCTCCTGCTAATGTGAAAGTGCTACTTATCTATCTGAAGTTTCTTAGGAACTGTGTGTTAGTGTGTGTGAATCTGTATTGTGTGCCTGAGAATATTCTTCAGTAAAAATCATTTAAACGGACCTCCGCCTCAGTGCCTATTTACTGGGAACTCCTGGAAGGGGCGGTACCTTGGTATAGTTGGCTGTAACCCCGGTTATTTGCCAATTGCTGACCTTAAAATCACTAACCCAGAGCAATTCGGCTAACACTAAGACAGGGTTACCATATTTTGAAAAGCAAAAAAGAGTTTCCCGACTATTTCAAACAAGTGATCACTATGACAAATCTCATTTTAAATACCCCATACTATCTAAACGGTGATAAGTGCTACTAACTAGGAATATTCCTAACCTTCCAACCCCAAAAGAGGACATTTCATCAGTTTTTTAAAAAAGAGCAAAAAAAAAAAAAGGACATGTCCTCTAAAAAGAAGACATCTGGTAACCCTAACTAAGATCACTACTAAGTCTCAGTACAAAGAACCTGCTTTTAGATATCAGGTCAAAACACTTCCTTTTAAAACCCAGGCTTAAGATGAGGGATTCCATCTTTTTTGTGGGCTGTTTCTAGCCTGGGGACTATTTCATAAATACTAATCAAGAATAATCAAGTAACCAGCTCTGTGCCCTCACTGAATTATTAGCGGGCACCATTGACAAGGATAAGAACATAACAACATAAGAGAAGCCAATGTTGGATCAGGCCTATGGCCCATCCAGTCCAACACACTGTCACACAGTGGCCAAAAATACCAGGAGGTCCATCAGTGGGGCCAGGACACTAGAAGCTCTCCCACTGTTGCTTTCCCAACCACCAAGAATACAGAGCATCACTTGCCCCAGAGTTCCTATCTATACCTTGTGGCTAATAGCCACTGATGGATCTCTGCTCCATATGTTTAATTCCCTCTTGAAGCCATCCATGCTTGTAGCCACTAACACCTCCTGTAGCAGTGAATTCCATGTGTTAATCACTCTTTGGGTGAAGAAAGACTTCCTTTTATCCATTCTAACCCGACTGCTCAGCAATTTCATTGAGTGCCCACGAGTTCGTGTATTGTGAGAAAGGGAGAAAAGTACTTCTCTCTCGACCTGTTCTATCCCATGCATAATCTTGTAAACCTCGATCAAGTCACCCCTCAGTCGTCATTTCTCCAAGCTAAAAAGCCCCAAGCACTTTAACCTTTCTTCATAGGGAAAGTGTTCCAACCCTTTTATCACTCTAGTTGCCCTTTTCTGCATTTTTTCCAATGCTACAATATCCTTTCTGAGGTGTGGTAACCAGAACGGTACACAGTACTCCAAATGAGGTCACACCATTGATTTATACTGGTGCATTATGATACTGGCTGATCTGTTTTCAGTTCTCTTCCTAATAATCCCCAGTATAGCATTGGCCTTTTTTTATTGCAGTTGCACTGTCTCAACATTTTCAGTGTGTTATCCACTACAACTCCAAGATCTTTTTCTTGGTCAGTTTCTGCCAGTTCAACATGTATTTATAGTTAGGATTTTTGACTCCAATGTGCATCACCTTGCACTTGGCTACACTGAACCCCATTTGCCACGCTGACACCCACTCATCCATCCTCAACAGATCCCTTTGGCGTGCCTCACAATCCTTCCTGCTTTTCACCACCCTGAACGACTTCGTGTCATCTGCAAATTTAGCCACTTCACTGCTTACTCTCAACTCCAAATCGTTAATGAACAAGTTAAAAAGCATTGGACCAAGTACTGATCCCTGCAGTACCCACTGCTTACCACCCTCCACTGAGAAAATTGCCCATTTATACTCACTCTTTATTTCCTATTAATTAGCCAGTTTTTGATCCACAAAAGGACTTGTCCTTTTATCCCGTGACTATTGAGCTTATTTATAAGCCTGTGATGAGGATGCGAAGTTCATCCTTAGAAATAATGCCGTGATAGACGCTTATGAAATGGCAAGTGTTTATGGTGACACTCAGGACCTAACCATGTTGTGATCCTAGAGACGGTTGTTCTAATCTCCAGAGGTATATTTTAGCTGCAAAAAAGCAGTCTCGAGGGCAGGGGAAGGGCTAATATGAACTGAGGGTGGAAGATGGGCATGTTAATTGGAAATGCCCTCCCTATTGGCAGAGTTCAGGAAATAATCCATGCTTTGGCAGAGTTCAGGAAATAATCCATGCTTTGGAGTTTGCTTTCAATGAATTTACTGCAACAGGACTTTGCAAAAAAGACAATAAATGACTATAGGCCACTAATACAACAGAGCAGCCTTCGGAGCACATGCACTAACACATACTAATGCACAGCAGAGAGAGAAAACAACAAGAGGTATGCTGAACTGCAAGAGAAAACATTCAATAACACCTAAATACTAGAAAATGCACCGCAGCTCCCCGTAAGGTACAAGTAGACTAAAACACTCTCTCAGCTGTATTTACATTAACTAGGCTCTTAGCAGGCTGTCACTTCTCCAACACTCCCAACTATGGCTTTAAATCAATAATGTACAAAATATTTAGGCACAAAAGATATTTTCAGCTTGCAATATCACAGCAGATGAGAGAGCTCAATTCAATTAAAATGTTTACTGATAATGGACAGTGATGAAAGCATCAAAGGAAACATTTTCCAAAAATCAGAATCTGATCTCTGTATTCTGGCTTTGCAAGATTAGTAGTTGGAAGGTGGTGCCACGTTTTGCAAGAGTGACAGAAAGCACTGGCCCAGTCTAATCCTGAAGACTGGGCCAGTGCCTCGTGCTAAATTAGGTCCAGCAAATGTTACCTGGATTTCCACAGTTCAGTGAATACTGTAATTCTTCCCAGAAGCTAAAATTTCACATAATACGTTCATAGTGGTTAAAAAGGATCCCCTACCTTTGTTTTCTATATGAGATTAGAATTCTAACATGTAAATAGGCTGAACACCACAGGAATGGAGCCAGCATGATAAGTAGAAGGTGACTGTTTATCAAGAAAAGTCCACTTTACATTTGAAAAATGCCTCTCAAGAGTCCTCAAACAGTGATAACCTCAACAAGAAGGAATGTCCATAATTAACTGGAAATCCATATCCTTGCTAAAAGGGACTGTTTGTTCCACAATTAACAGAAGAAGCCCTAATTTCTACAAATGGGTTATTTTCCATGGCCAGCACCCAGTTAGAGCTTTGCACTTAGTTCCATGGAAAAAATCTAGTGTGCTGAAACTGATAGAAATGCTTATCTTTGGCTGAAAGCAAAGTTTCTTTTATTGCAGCCTTACAAATTGGCCCTCAAAAGTTCCTTCCTGTGAGAAACGCACTAACCTGTTTACCACACATATCTGCTAGCCTCTCGAGTATCAATAACAAGTGACTATGTGGGCAATATTAGTCATCTGTGACCTAAAAGGAACAATTTTTTTGTGAATAGTTCCAGAGGGTAGCTGTATTGGTCTGCAGTAGGACAGCTAGATTTGGGTCCAGTGGCACCTTAGAGATCAAGAAGATTTTCAGGGTATAAGCTTGTGAGAGTCAAAGCCCCCTTCATCAGACATGAGTTGGAATGGAGACCTGAGCCCTTAGATCCCAGTCAGAAGGTGGGGGAGGCAGGCCTGTAGCTACAATGGACAAGCCTGTCCATTGCAAAGCAGCCCTTCACCGCCAGCCGGGTGACGGTAGATATCTGCAGCGGCCTCTGCGAGGTGTCACAGGCTGGGTGCAGGCAGGGCGAGAGAGAGCGAAAGTCCAAGTCCAGTCCAAGGTCAGAATCAAGGGGTAGCAAGCAGGAGCCAAAAGAACAGAGTCCAAAGTACAAACCGAAAACGTAGTCGTTGGAAGCCAGAGCCAAGAGTTCAAAGCACGAATCAGGAATCAGTAGCGAGGGAGGTGCAGAGCGTTGTCAAACTGACTAGTTGCTGGCACGAGGAACCAACATCAGGAGGGGAAGCTAAATACCCCTCAGGTGCTGGGGTTAATTAGTGCTCAGTGTGTGCATCCCAGCTTCAGTCAGGACTCAGGGCTGAGGGACCGCCTGCTGTGCAGGTGCGCCTTCCTCCATCGGGACGCTAAGTCTTGCCTGAGCTGGTTCCGCAAACGCACCGTCGGAGGAGGCAAGTCAGCGGGGCTGCCTGTCAGTCATTGTTCCTCTGCTGCTGTTGCTGGGACAGGTGGTAGGGATATGCTGGCAAGCTCCGAGATTTCATCAGGGTCAGGTGTGGGCTCAGCTGGAGCCGGGGCTGCATCCTCAGCAGGACGCATGACACTGGGGTACCAGTGGGCCCTTGAGAATAAAAGGGGGCGAGGACAAGGAGCAGGATGAGGGCCACTGTGAGTGCCTATGGGGGAGAAAGACAGGCAGAGTACAAAGGAGAAAAGCAACTAAATGAGGGGGGGGTGTGCTTGGAGTGCAGGCATGCTTGAGACTCTTTGAATGCTTTGAGGGAGAAGCAGGGGGAGGCTGCGAATTTCAGTGCCCCCTGACTTTTGAAAAGGCCCCCCTATTTTAAAAAATCCTGGCTACGGGCCTGGGAGGAGGAGTGCTGCAAAGAAAGGAGTCAGGATGTAAAGGTACAGTGCAGAATGTACTCAGATGGATTACAGCAGGGGAGAAATCCTTGGGGGCAGAAAATTAACATCTGTAATGAGATGAGAATCCTGTGTCCCATCTGCCCTGGGGAGTCCATTGTTCTGAATTTGTGAATGAACTCAAATCCAGCAATCTCAAGTTGTAATCAGTCCTTGAAGCTTCTCTGTTTGAGGGCTGACACTCTTAGGTCTGCAATGGAATGTCCTGGAAGATTAAAACGTTCTCACACTGGTTTTGCAGTGTTCTGATTTTCGATGTCATATTTATGTCCATTTTTGTATAGTTTGTTTACTTTGTGCCTTATTATTTATTTATTTTGCATTTATATCCTGCCCATCATGTAAGGTAGGTTAGGCTAAGATGCCACAAGATGCTAATGAGCTTCACGGCAGAGTGGGGATTTGAACTGGGGTGTCTCTCTGGTCCAGAACTCTGGCCACCACACTACATTGTCCCTCTTATTTGCCACAGATGACTAGGTGAGTGATTATTCACATACCTGCTTTAATGGATGGCAGCATATATCTATCCGGGCACCGACCCACCTGTTCTCCCTGGAACCAGGACGGAGAGCGGCAGGCCCACAGGATTGCTGGTCTCAAGTGGCAGCCATGGCAGGTTCTCCCTGGTCCCTGGCTCCCCCAATGAGACTGTGGGGATGGAGCGAAGCGGGACAGAGCTGCTGGGCATGACTTGAAAGTCACCACCAATGGAGGCCACTCTGGGGCAGGTGCAAAAACGGGACTCAGGGCAAGCCAGTTATGGCTGATTCGCCACCAACTCTGGGGCTTTGGTGAGGCTGGCATCAGGTCCCAAAGCCCGAGAGCAACCCGCAGCCTGGGCCAGGCAGGTGGCAGCGGCCAGAACACGGGAACCCAGGCTTCACGTAGCTGGGCCGGCTTCCACAGTAGAATGCTGGCAGCTGGGTTAGTGGGGATCAGAAAAGGAGGGGCTAGGAGGCAGGGATGCAAGGATCGACCTCACCCAGCTCTACGGAGAGAGGGAAATGACCTCTGACAGACAAGGGGAGGTCACCAGTGCAAGTACAGAAGAGGAGAAGCTTGAAGGACTAGAGAGGGATAAAAGGGAGCGATTGAGCTGTGGTTGGGGAGGAGAAGAACTGGGTACTTGGAACTCTGGAGGTGAGACCCAGTGGGGCGGAGGAGGACGGTGGTGATGAAACCTCTCCCCTCCCATTTCTGAGAGCTATAACTGCTCCCAGAGACAACCAAGAACAGTGGAGGGAGGCGCACCCCCAGAGGAGTGGGCGGAGCATGCCAATTTTATTTCTCATTTATGTTACCTTTCTTACTGACACTCAAGGTGGATGACACAGTATGAGTCAAATACAATGAAGAGGCTGGAATGCCCAATAAACAGTGTAATAGGATTTGGACTGCAGAAATCTGAAAAACAAGCAGAAATCTTAAACAGCTGAAACAAACCTGAAACAAAACATAAGAATTTAAATATGACATGTTAAACGATGCAGAAATTACTTCGTACAAGAGTATTTACAGCAACTGATAGACAATCGTACCGTCCACAGTCCTTTTACCAAAGCATCTTTCTGAACCATTTCTCTACAGTACAGCTCTATTATCTGTATGAAAAAGCCATCCTGAATAATTCAGTTTTGCATAGTTTGTGGAAAGCCAGGAGGATGGGAACCTTCGTAATCTCATAAGGCAGGCCATTCTATTAGGTGGGAGCCAAAACAGGGAACGCACATGTATGGGCATATCCAGTGTATCTTTTGACAAATAGCATTTCCACTGATAATTAGTGATGGGCAGCACCCTCAACCTTCCCTCCTAACCAGCTCAGTGTTTCCTAGCTCTCTTGGGAGAAGCCCAGGGCAATGCTCCCTCTCAGCTGTGGAGTCTTGTGAGCAGAAATTCCACTTTGTGAGCTACTGACATTAAAGCTGTGAGCAAGTGATTTGGCTATTTGTATAAATTAGTTTGCTCTGGAGCCATCCTTCCTGAGCGAAGACAAAAATGTGTGATCCGGAGGCTAAAAAATGGTGAGCCAGCTCACACGAACTCAGCTTGGAGGGAATACTGGCCCAGGGTCTTTCTGAGCAATTTCTAAAAATGTATGGAAAAATCAGATCCGGGGGAGAGCCTCTCAGGCTTTTCCTATCAGTCTGCTCTTTCCCAAAATTTACCTTTGCAAAGAGCACCACAAAGAGATTGGTGGGCTTCAGCCATAACAGAGACCACATTTTTAAAGCTTGGATACCACTGTGGAGTATCCATCATTATTACCAGGGTGTCTGGGAAATGGAGTTTCCAGTGCTCCTCTGCTAGTCTGAGGCAGAAGGTATTGGAACCTGAATTTCAAAGGATCCCCAGTGACAAAGGGCACTCTGCATGAGCATCCAGACCTAAAAAATATAACTGTTGAAATCTTCTACCCCAGTGGTTCTTAACCAGTGGTACAGGGACCACTATGGACAAAGAAATAGTCTGGTTAGAACACACAGTTTTCATAACGATTACCAGGGCTCCGTTGGGGCCGGGGCGCGCCGGAGCGACGCTCCGGGAGAGAGTCAGCGGGGGGGCGGGCACATAATCAAGCCCCGCCCCCCAGCTCGCTTTCCCTGGCGCGCCGGCCCATTGCAGCCTCCAGGCCCTTCCCGATCGCCCTCCCTGGCCCGCTGCTCGCCGCCGGGCCAGGGAGAAGGCTCCAGCCTCCCTCCCCCCCCCCCGATCGCCCTCCCTGGCCGGCGGCGAGCCGTGGGCCAGGGAGAAGGCTCCAGCCTCCCTCCCCCCCCCCCCCGATCGCCCTCCCTGGCCGGCGGCGAGCAGCGGGCCAGGGAGAAGGCTCCAGCCTCCCTCCCCCCCCGATCGCCCTCCCTGGCCGGCGGCGAGCCTTGGGCCAGGGAGAAGGCTCCAGCCTCCCCCCCCATCGCCCTCCCTGGCCGGCGGCCAGGGAGAAGGCTCCAGCCTCCCTCCCCCCCCCCCCGATCGCCCTCCCTGGCCGGCGGCGAGCAGCGGGCCAGGGAGAAGGCTCCAGCCTCCCTCCCCCCCCCCGATCGCCCTCCCTGGCCGGCGGCGAGCCGTGGGCCAGGGAGAAGGCTCCAGCCTCCCCCCCCATCGCCCTCCCTGGCCGGCGGCCAGGGAGAAGGCTCCAGCCTCCCTCCCCCCCCATCGCCCTCCCTGGCCGGCGGCGAGCCGCGGGCCAGGGAGAAGGCTCCAGCCTCCCTCCCCCCCGATCGCCCTCCCTGGCCGGCGGCGAGCCGCGGGCCAGGGAGAAGGCTCCAGCCCACCCACCCACCCCATCGCCCTCCCTGCGGGCCAGGGAGAAGGCTCCAGCCTCCCCCCCCCCCGATCGCCCTCCCTGGCCGGCGGCGAGCCGCGGGCCAGGGAGAAGGCTCCAGCCCACCCACCCACCCCATCGCCCTCCCTGCGGGCCAGGGAGAAGGCTCCAGCCTCCCTCCCCCCCGATCGCCCTCCCTGGCCGGCGGCGAGCCGCGGGCCAGGGAGAAGGCTCCAGCCCACCCACCCACCCCATCGCCCTCCCTGCGGGCCAGGGAGAAGGCTCCAGCCTCCCCCCCCCCCGATCGCCCTCCCTGGCCGGCGGCTCGCCACGGGCCAGGGAGAAGGCTCCAGCCTCCCTCCCCCCCGATCGCCCTCCCTGGCCGGCGGCGAGCCGCGGGCCAGGGAGAAGGCTCCAGCCCACCCACCCACCCCATCGCCCTCCCTGCGGGCCAGGGAGAAGGCTCCAGCCTCCCCCCCCCGATCGCCCTCCCTGGCCAGCGGCGAGCCGCGGGCCAGGGAGAAGGCTCCAGCCTCCCCCCCCATCGCCCTCCCTGGCCGGTGGCTCGCCACGGGCCAGGGAGAAGGCTCCAGCCTCCCTCCCCCCCGATCATCCTCCCTGGCCGGCGGCGAGCCACGGGCCAGGGAGAAGGCTCCAGCCTCCCTCCCCCCCGATCGCCCTCCCTGGCCGGCGGCGAGCCGCGGGCCAGGGAGAAGGCTCCAGCCCACCCACCCACCCCATCGCCCTCCCTGCGGGCCAGGGAGAAGGCTCCAGCCTCCCCCCCCCGATCGCCCTCCCTGGCCGGCGGCTCGCCACGGGCCAGGGAGAAGGCTCCAGCCTCCCTCCCCCCCGATCGCCCTCCCTGGCCGGCGGCGAGCCGCGGGCCAGGGAGAAGGCTCCAGCCCACCCACCCACCCCATCGCCCTCCCTGCGGGCCAGGGAGAAGGCTCCAGCCTCCCCCCCCCGATCGCCCTCCCTGGCCAGCGGCGAGCCGCGGGCCAGGGAGAAGGCTCCAGCCTCCCCCCCCATCGCCCTCCCTGGCCGGTGGCTCGCCACGGGCCAGGGAGAAGGCTCCAGCCTCCCTCCCCCCGATCGCCCTCCCGGGATCCTCCCGCGAGCCGCCGGCCAGGGAGGGCGATCGGGGGGGGGAGGGAGGCTGGAGCATTCTCCCTGGCCCGCGGCTCGCCCACCCACCCCATCGCCCCATCCAGCCCACCCACCCACCCCATCGCCCTCCCTGCGGGCCAGGGAGAAGGCTCCAGCCTCCCCCCCCATCACCCTCCCTGGCCGGCGGCTCGCCGCGGGCCAGGGAGAAGGCTCCAGCCTCCCCCACCATCGCCCTCCCTGGCCGGCAGCGAGCCGCGGGCCAGGGAGAAGGCACCAGCCCACCCACCCACCCCATCGCCCTCCCTGCGGGCCAGGGAGAAGGCTCCAGCCTCCCTCCCCCCCGATCGCCCTCCCGGCGGCGTGCCCGCCCACCCACCCCATCTCCCTCCCTGGCCAGCGGGCACGCCGCCGGGCCAGGGAGAAGCCCCCAGCCCGCCCACCCACCCCCCTCCCTGGCCAGCGGGCACGCCGCCGGGCCAGGGAGAAGCCCCCAGCCCGCCCACCCACCCCATCTCCCTCCCTGGCCAGCGGGCACGCCGCCGGGCCAGGGAGAAGCCCCCAGCCCGCCCACCCACCCCCCACCCACCCCATCTCCCTCCCTGGCCAGCGGGCACGCCGCCGGGCCAGGGAGAAGCCCCCAGCCCGCCCACCCACCCCATTGCCCTCCCTGCGGGCCAGGGAGAAGGCTCCAGCCTCCCCCCCCCCGATCGCCCTCCCTGGCCGGCGGCGAGCCGCGGGCCAGGGAGAATGCTCCAGCCTCCCTCCCCCCGATCGCCCTCCCGGGATCCTCCCGCGAGCCGCCGGCCAGGGAGGGCGATCGGGGGGGGGGGAGGGAGGCTGGAGCATTCTCCCTGGCCCGCGGCTCGCCCACCCACCTCATCGCCCCATCCAGCCCACCCACCCACCCCATCGCCCTCCCTGCGGGCCAGGGAGAAGGCTCCAGCCTCCCCCCCCATCGCCCTCCCTGGCCGGCAGCGAGCCGCGGGCCAGGGAGAAGGCTCCAGCCTCCCCCCCCATCACCCTCCCTGGCCGGCGGCTCGCCGCGGGCCAGGGAGAAGGCTCCAGCCTCCCCCACCATCGCCCTCCCTGGCCGGCGGCGAGCCGCGGGCCAGGGAGAAGGCACCAGCCCACCCACCCACCCCATCGCCCTCCCTGCGGGCCAGGGAGAAGGCTCCAGCCTCCCTCCCCCCCGATCGCCCTCCCGGCGGCGTGCCCGCCCACCCACCCCATCTCCCTCCCTGGCCAGCGGGCACGCCGCCGGGCCAGGGAGAAGCCCCCAGCCCGCCCACCCACCCCCCACCCACCCCATCTCCCTCCCTGGCCAGCGGGCACGCCGCCGGGCCAGGGAGAAGCCCCCAGCCCGCCCACCCACCCCATCTCCCTCCCTGGCCAGCGGGCACGCCGCCGGGCCAGGGAGAAGCCCCCAGCCCACCCACCCACCCCATCTCCCTCCCTGGCCAGCGGGCACGCTGCCGGGCCGGGGAGAAGCCCCCAGCCCAGGGAGAAGCCCCCAGCCCGCCCACCCACCCCATCTCCCTCCGTGGCCAGCGGGCACGCCACCGGGCCAGGGAGAAGCCCCCAGCCCGCCCACCCACCCCATCTCCCTCCCTGGCCAGGGGGCACGCCGCCGGGCCAGGGAGAAGCCCCCAGCCCACCCACCCACCCCATCTCCCTCCCTGGCCCGCAGCAAGGTGCTGGGCCAGGGACAAGCCCCCAGCCCTCCCCCTCCTCACCATTCCTGGGTCGTGGGGGGGGAGGTAGTAAGGGAAGAGCTGGGCCTGAGTGGCTTTAAGCCACTGGGGCCCAAGCAAGGGGGGGGGAGGGAAACACCTTGTCTGCCTGTCTGTCTTCCTTCCTTCTCTCTCTCTCCCCCACCTACTTACCTTCCTGTTGCTTCCTTCCTTCCTTCTCTCTCTCTCCCCCACCTACCTACCTACCAGCCTACCTTCCTCTGTCTGTCTGTCTTCCTTCCTTCTCTCTCTCTCCCACCTACCTACCTACCTACCTTCCTCTGTATGTCTGTCTTCCTTCCTTCTCTCTCTCTCCCACCTACCTACCTACCTTCCTCTGTCTGTCTGTCTTCCTTCCTTCTCTCTCTCCCCCCACCTACCTACCTACCTACCTTCCTCTGTCTGTCTTCCTTCCTTCTCTCTCTCTTCCACCTACCTACCTACCTACCTACCTACCTTCCTCTGTCTGTCTGTCTTCCTTCTCTCTCTCTCCCCCCTACCTACCTACCTACGTCTGTCTGTCTGCCTACCTGCCTTCCTCTCTTTTCTCCCCCTACCTCCCTACCTTCTTTCTTTCCTTCCTTCCTTCCTTCCTTCCTTCCTTCCTTCCTTCCTTCCTTCCTTCCTTCCTTCCTTCCTTCCTTCTCTCTCTCTCTCCCCCCACCTACCTTCCTTCCTTCTTTCCTGTTCCTTTCCTTCCTTCCTTCTCCTTTCCTCCCTCATTCTTCCTTCCTTCCTTCCTTTGCCATTAGATAGGCTTGCCAGCTCTGAGTTGGGAAATACCTTGGAGATTTTTGGGGTGGAGCCTGAGCGTGGGTATTGCCTTCTGACACACTTCCAGTGATGTCAGGGGTGTGTGACCTTCTGACACTTCCGGTGACGTCAGGGGGTGTGGCATATGCAAATAAGTTATGCTAATGAGCTCCTGCACCTCTTTTTTTACGAAAGGACCCCTGACGATTACTAAGAATCCACTCTCCCTCAATTTCAGTAACATTACTGCAATGTTTTTAAATACGGTAGTCTGTATGTATTCCAGTTACTGTAGCAGTAAAAATTTATACTCAGCAGTATTATTATTATTTTTAGCTGCTAATGGAATGGTTCTTTTTGTTTGTTTCTAAATGCATAGCAATATGATCCCAACAATAATGCATTTTAGGTCCTTAAAACTTATAAAAGGTGAAATATAATAACATCATACCTGTGAACCTATTAATGTTTTTCTTGAAAAAAGATTCAGGTAGGTTAGCTGTGTTGGTCTGAAGCAGCGGAACAAAGTTTGAGTCCAGCGGCACCTTTAAGACCAACAAGGTTTAATTCTGGGCATAAGCTTTTGTCGGCATGCACACTTCATCAGATACATTGAAACAGTTTTCCTCAGCTTGAGGAAAACTGTTTCAGGCCCTGGCCACACAAGCGAGATAAAGCAGGGGAGGGGGGAAGCGAGGCTATTTGCGCCGGAGTACTTTGACCCACAGCTGTACAATCACACATTTCTGCAAAGTCACAACTCGCCACTGCATGATCAGACGCAACCGCGGGCAAGTTGGTTTGTTGTTGTTGTTGTTCCTTTCTGATTGGCTTGAAGGGGGGGGATCAATGAATCGCACCTCCACCCTGAGGGCTTCCAACGGCAGTATGTGATGATGCGCATACTGAGAAGGGGAAACAAACAACGGCATGGCGTCAGGAAAGCCTGATCAGACTATCCACGATGCCACAAGTGCGTGCTGGAGCGATCACACGGGGAAAGTCCGTCTGTGGCCTGTAGCAACCCGTTTGAGACTGGATTTTCCCTACTATTTTTTTACTGCGCTTCTTCGGCAGAGCAAAACGGCTTGCTGACAGGTGTGGGACGCTTCACAGATGTGCTCTTGTGACCACACCCTTAAAATCCAGCAGGGAGTCGTGCCTCTTATGCAGCTAATCCTGCGCGTGATTGGGGCCTCAGTGTATCTGAAGAAGGGTGCTTGCCCATGAAAGCTTATACCCAAAATTGAATTTTGTTGGTCCTAAAGGTGCCACTGGACTGAAACTTCCTTGAAAAAAGTGGGCTTTTTCCCCGTGTTATGGTAGGACCTGGGCACATTGACAGAGCAATCATTGGGGAGTAAAATAAAAAACTGAAAAACAGTCCTCTACATCAGCCCTCCCTACTGTCAACCCCCTCCCCATTTGCAAATGTAACTTTTGAAAAATGGAGAGAACTGTGGCAGGGAGGGCTTTCTGTCAATGGGGAAGACTATCACCAAGCAAACTATTACAAGCTATTCCTGAATTCCAGCTTCTGTTAGGACTGATTCATCATAACTCGGTGCTTTCCCATACTAAGGAATTTCTATTCTGATAAGAACGGTCCCATTGTAAATTTCGGCCCCATCACTACTGGTAAAGGGAACTGATCCTACCGCCTGAAAGTCTGTTGACAATTAAGAAGCTGACTGTGTTATACATCTTTCTTCTCACTAATAAACCCCTACTACTGAGGCTTAATTGATTCTCTTAGCACCAGCAATGGGCTGAGCAAATGAGAGCTGAGCAGGGCATATTTCTTGCTGAGTCAAGCTGCGTCTAAAGACACTGCGTGTTAAGCCACATTTGTTCTTGGCACCCTTCAATGCTTCACGTTCAGTCTCTGTCGCCAAATGACAGACATGTTTAGTTTCTCAATGTGATGTTTAAGACAGCTCTGCCTAAGACAATAGCCAATTTCATGCAAAATGTTGTGCCATTGTGTGTAAGAAATTCTCGTGGCTTTTGATGTGTTAGCTGTAGAATAATGCATCATATCTGCATTTATAATTACACTCCTTTCATTGCTATTGGCAAGGAAGCTTTGACGTATGCCGAAAGCCAACTCGATTCTTCCCAGCTTTGGACTGATTGCAGTTTGCAAGCTACAGAGATTTTATTGCAGCTGCATCTCAGTCAAAAGAGGTCAAGATGATGGTTGGTGATAATGCTAGGTGATAGACTGGATGAGGACCTTCCAGCCCACTCCCCCCAAATTTTTGTCATTGCTACCCACATTCAGCTAAAGAGTGCTCTTAAGCAACTCGGCTGCCCCTCCAAACACCTGGTGTGAACAGGCAGACTAAGGAGAGGAGCAGGATCATGGGTGCAGTCCCCAGTCCAGACCTTGCCTGCACTGACTTTGCTATGTTTGTACACAAGTACAGTTTATATGCATGTAGGGTGCATGATCCAGGCTGCTTGTTTGAGGTGCACAAGGTCAAGTCACACTAAATATGCATAGGGTTGAGACTTAACCTACTCCATAATGTCACCACTCATTCATGTTCGGTCTATTTGGATTGTCTGAAAGGCACTCTGGTGGTTTTGTGAGGAACAGAGCTTTGATAGGAGGACTTCCCTTTTCTCAGCACTGCTATGAGTTTCTTGGAAGAAGGCTGGGATAAAAATGTACAGGATGGATAGCTCCTTTGATCAGGATTTTGTAAAGAGTGCAAGGCCTTCCACAGGAACTGGTCGATTGTGTGTTTATTTGTTGCAGTGGTTGTGCAGGGTGGCATGAAGAAGGTCATGTGATCTACCTGTGTGCTGTTGCTACCTAATCACACACACACCCTCTCACAATGTTTGCAGCTGCCTTGAGTCAGACTATTGGTCCAGAAAAATCCATATTGTCTGCTCTGACTGGTAGTGGATCTCTAGGATTTAAAGCAGAGGAAGTTCCCTAACACCTTTAACTGCCGATGTTAGGGAGTGAATATGGGACTATCTATACACAAAGCAGGTTGTCTATCATACAGCACACTTCTGACACATCTCGCTCCTGATGCCACTAATGCCCATCCTTTTCTTTGCTTCTTATGAAATAGGGTTGCCTGCGCTGGGTGGAAAAATTCCTGGAGATCTGAGGGTGAAGCTCTGGGGAGGGACCACAGTGGGGTACAATGCCATAGAGTCTACTCTCCAAAATAGGGCTGCCAGGCCCCTAGTGGAGGCAGGGGTCCCCTGCCAGCCAGCTCTACCCCTAGTCACCAATTAGCTGGCTGGTGGAGGGGACTTACTAGGAGAAAGGAGAAGGCCTAGGCCTCGTTGCCAGAGTCACACAGGAAGTGATGTCTTCACACCGGGAGACGCTCTGGTATTTGGGCAAAATCTCTGTGGTAGAAGCTGGTTTTACCATAGAGGTTTTGTCCAAAGAACCAGAGCATCACCCAGGCATCGCTGGTGTGATTACATCACTTCTTGTGTGACACTGGTGACAAGGCTTAGGCCTTTCTCTTTCTACTCCTAAGTCGTCATCCCCATCCCTTGCCAGTTGCCAGGAGGGATCTGGCAACCCTAGTCCAAAGCAGTCCTTTTCTCCAAGGGAATAATTCTCTGCACTCTGGAGATCAGTTCCAATTCCAGATCTCCAGGCCCCACCTGGCGACTGGCATAGGGTTGCCAAGTCCGGGTTGGAAAACACCTGGGGACTTTGGGGGTGGAGCCAGGAGAGGGTGGGGTTTGGGGAGCGGAGGGGCCTCCACATGGTACAATACCATAGAGTCCACCCTTCAAAGCAGCCATTTTCTCCAGGGCAGCTGATCTCTGTCAGCTGGAGATCAGTTGTAAAAGCGGGAGATCCCCAGGCCCCTCCTGGAGGCTGGCAACCCTAGACTGGCACCCTACATAAAATTATCTCCTAATCAGCTTGATTAGGTTACCTGGCCAATATGTTGTATGTTGTGGATGTGCTTGAGACCACTGGTCATATGAGCTGAAATAAACTATAGTATACTGTTGGTTACCTGGCCTGTGTGCTTCGGTATTATCACTGGTGAACTTAGCTTTTTAATTGTGATGTTGTTATTACTGAGAAATTTGAAAACTAGAAACCCTTTAATCAATTAGGTGTTTTTTTTAAATGCTACCTTAAAACCACCTCATTTTCAGAAAGAAACCAGCTACTCGTGTAACTACTTTCCCTTCTTCATGCTTCATTTCAGATGATGGCAAACTGTCCTTTGATGAATTCAAAGCTTACTTTGCTGATGGGATCCTGAGCAGAGAAGAGCTGCGTGAGCTTTTTCATACGATCGACACACACAATACAGAGTGGGTAATGTTTCCTTTAAGATAAATCTAAGGCATTTGGAAAAGCAATATGCTTTGCAATGTGAATTTGCTCCCCGCCCCCTTCCTCCAGATTGCCAGGATAGGTGAGGAGAAAGGGGCTGGTTCTGCAGCCGACATTTGCTCCACATTTTCTCAACACTGAGGAAAAGGTGAAGCTCAAAACCACATTCAGATACCCCTGGCCAGTGGCATACTGACTGCAAAGTCATCCCTGAACAGCCATAAAACGGCCACAAATCTATGCAGAAGGTACCATTAAAAACCTGATGATCAAAGAAAGTGAAAGCGGCCTACAATGCAGAAAGTACCATAAAATCTGATGATCAGAGAAAGGGAAAGTGGCATGCAATATAGAGGGGAATTCCTGTTCCAGCATGGGTTTGCAAAAACATTGGAGGGAAAAGCCAATGCAGAATCACCCAGTGACCAATTTCCTGTCAGAGCTAAGCAGGACAGCGTTGTGGCACAGGGAGGAGGAATTTGCTATTTATTGGTCCCCCACAAATTCCCTCTAAGGGCAAACTTTCCAGTTGGCTGTCTACCATGAATGCAAGGGGCCCAACCACAGAAAGTCCATTTCTGCATGCTCAGGAGATGTGCCTGAAATGTAGAAAAATATTAGTTTGTGATTTGTGAAGGGCAGGACGAGCTTATTGGCCTCTGGGTGCTGCAGGCTGACGAGAGTCACTTAAAAGGCTGGAAATGCAAAAGAAAAATGAGCAGCTTTTAGAATTAATTTTTAAAATGCCATTGGCTGAGACTAAATGGTTGATGTTTGTGTTTTTGGCTGGTGATATTCCTCTGCTCTAACTTGTTATTTTGACGTTTTAGTTTTGATTGTTAGACTTTTATTACCGTAGACTGTTTATAAGCCACTTATAAGTAGGGTTGTGAACTCCAGGCTGGGAAAGTTGGGGGTGAAGCTTGGGGAAGAGAAAACCTCAGTAGATTATAATGCCATACAGTCCACCCCTCAAAGGCACCATTTTTCTCCAGGGGAAATTATATCTGTAGGCTGGGGCCCAGTTGTAATTCTGGAAGATCTGCAGGCCCTTCTGGAGGCTAGCAACCCTTATGAGCCACTTACAAGCCTCTACCAGTTCAAAAAAACAGGGCATAAATATATTAGAGAAATAATAACTTGGACTGCCATCTTTTTTCTTAGGCAGAAATTTAATAGCTGTGGCTGTTCCAAAGATTGTGCTCCGTTACTGCAAAAGCTTCCAATTAGGGCTGCCAGGTCCCCTGGGGGGGGGGGGGGGGTTGCCCACTCAAAGGGCCACCGAACCACTGGCCCAGATCGGACCAGTGGGGGAAACCCCCCCTCCCAAAGAGCCAACGTTCCAGCAGGTGACATCATCATGTTGGGCACGTCACTGGAGGGACGCTCTAGCATTCAACCTGAAAACTCTATGGTATCATAGAGTTTTCAAGCTGAATGCTAGAGGGTCCACTCGTGACATGCCTAGTGTGATGACGACACTTCTGGGCAATGTCATCATGGTGCACGCATGAATGTCCCAGAGCAGGAGCTACCCCTCCCCCCCCCGCCGCAACAGGTAAGCAACCTGGCAAACCTACCTACAATTCATGGGTAGGGTTCTCAATTCAACTCGGGAAATTCCTGGAGATTTGGAAGCAGTATTTGGAGCAACTATAGAACTGATCTCTGCAGTCTGGAGATCAGCTGTAGTTATGGGAGAGCTCCAGGCCCCACCTTAAGGCTGGTAACTCTTATGCTGAAGGCATGCAAGGCTTACCAGAAAAGGGGGGGGGGGACAAGCCTGGCCTAAAATTTAGGGTAAAATACTCTTTGCTTAAGTAATAGAAATAGCTTTATTTAATATTTAGAAATGCTTAGGAACTTAATTCTCTGAATTATATCAGGGAGAAACATCTAGAAAAAGGCTTCTGCAGCGGGTATTATTACATTTAACACAGCACAAAAGGAAAAATATGCCAATCAGAAAATCCTATCTCAATTTTCCTACTTTATTTTCCCCTGTGGCAAAGCTCAACATTCCACATCAAGAAGATTTAAAATTATGACTAGGGATTTGGGGCTCAGCTGGTGTAAACTGGGCCTCTATCAAGCCCGCAGCTACCTTTACCAAGCTATTCTGATTACACTGATTAACACCAGCTGCGGCTTCCAACCTCTCCTTGAGCAGTGATGGAATACTGATTTTGTCTCCTAAAGAATATGCTTATCGAAGAAACACACAAACAGGTTCATTTACTCACAAAGCAGATCCTCATATTGGATTGTGAGTCTCAGACTTTGTCCCTGAACTTCAAATTGGGGGTTTCATTGTCAGGGCCTCCCCATATATACTCCAGAGATATGGTTGCCAGCTCTGGGTTGGAAAATACCTGGGGACTTTGGGAGTGGAGCTGGGAGAGGGCAGGGTTTGGGGAAGGGAGGGGCCTCAGCATGGTACAATGCCATAGAGTCCACCCTTCAAAGCAGCCATTTTCTCCAGGGGAGGTGATCTCTTTCAGCTGGAGAACCATTGTAAAAGTGGGAGATCCCCAGGCCTCACAAGGAGGCTGGCAACCCTATCCAGAGAGCACTACAGTCGGGGTCGCAGAATTAACTGACCCTGCCGATCCCAAAGATGTCAGGCTCGCCATCACCAGGGCCAGGGCGTTCTCAGTGGTGGCTCCATACTGGTGGAATGAGCTCCCAGAAGAGATCAGGGCCCTGTGGGACTTTTTACAGTTTCGCAGGGCCTGCAAGATGGAGCTCTTCCACCAGGCTTTCAACTAAGGAGCTGCCCTCACTAGTACCTATGGTTGCCAAGTGTATTTAACTTACCGGCGGTGGGGGGGAGCTCTGCTGGCCGGGCGGCGTCACCGGAAGTGACATCAGCACGTTGGGGGCGTTGCCAGAGCGTCGCCCTGGCAACACCCCCAACGTGATGGCATCACTTCTGGGTGACGTCATTACATGAGGGAGGTCGTCCAGGCTGGACGACCTCGGTGGTGGGGTTTCCCCCACTGGCCGAATGCTGGCCGGCAGATTGGGAACCCCTGTAGCGGGGGATCCCCCGCCCCCCGGGCTGACTTGGCAGCCCTACTAGTACCATCAACGAGCCCGGCCTACTCATCGTGATTCAGGAGGCCATTGAGATGGTAAAATGTCTGTAAGTACTTTTGAAGGCAATTATCACGCCATCTTATGGAAATATTACTAGCACCTTGATTTTATTGACCTTATGATTTTATTGTATTGAATTCTTTAAATTCTTTTAATGTATCTTAATGGTACCTGTGTACCGACTTTGTAAGCCACCCTTAGCCTGCTTGCGGGGAGAGCGGGGTATAAATTGAACCAATAAATAAATAAATAAATAAATAAGGTTGTCAGCCTCCAGGAATTATAAATGATCTCCAGGCTGCCGAAATCAGTTTCCCTGGAGAAAATAGTCATTCTACCCCACTGAGGTCCCTCTCCTCCTTAAACACCAACCTCCCTAGGCTCTGGCCCCAAAATTTGCAGGAATTTCCCAACCTGGAGTTGGTAACCCTAAGTCTAGGGCAGCAGGTTTAAATTTCTGGTCTGTTGGAAAACCACTGACCCTCTAACTATGGTTTATTGGCTTAATAAGATTTGGGGATTTTTCATTTTGGATAAGCTAACATATGACTTGAACCAACAATGTTCTATAAGTTCTTAATCATTTTTGCTAAGACATGGTTGCCCTTTGTTTATAGTGATTTTAGTGATAAAACTACTAACCCATATGTAGACCTATTTAAGATGGGATCTTTTATACTGTTGACTTAGAGATTGTGAACTTACTCATTGATTATATGGTTTGGTTGTTTTCTCTAATTGTATTGTTGATACATCGTCTGAATACGTTTAAGTCTTGATTCTCATATGTAAGTTTGTTCTGTATTTGCATTTGTACTTTTTTGGATATATGAATAATTAAAAAAAAATCTGGGCTGTTGGCTAGCCAATGCTCTTACGTAGTGTTTCCAACTACAGGTTAGGAAATTCCTGGAGATTTTGGGGGTGCAGCCTAGGGAGGGTGGGGACTTCAGCAGGACATAATTCCACAGAGTCCACCCTTCAAACCAGCCATTTTGACCAGGGGAACTGTTCACCAGGGGCGTAGAGTTTTAAAAATCCGGGGGGGGCAGGGGCTCTTATGTGCACGCGCGCAAAGCGTGCATGCCTGCTGGGACCATGTCCCTGCCGCCACCGCCTCCCCCTCCCCCCCCAGCCTGACCACTCCTCCTTCCGTCCCTTCCTCTGTCCGTCCAGGGTATTTGCTTAGCGGGGCCCTGGACGGACGGAGGGAGGGACGGAGTGGCCAGGCCAGGGGGGGAGGGAGGTGGTGGTGGCGGCCCTAGGAAGGGCCCAGGGAGGCGCGGCAGAGGTCACTCCATTTTCCCGGGGGGGACTCAGTCCCCCCGGGAAATTTCGAGGGTGGCTCGAGCCCCCCCATAGTTGACCCCTATGTTGATCACTGTCATCTGGGGACAGGGTTGTCAGGTCCCCCCAGCCACTCATGGGGGATGGGGGGATAGGGTTGCCAGATTTAGGTTGAGAAACGCCTGGAGATTTGGGGATGGAGCTTGGGGAAGACAAGGACCTAAGTGGGGTACAGTGCTACAGAGTCCATCTTCCAAAGCATCTATTTTCTCCAGGGGAATGGTCTCCGTAGCCTGGAGATGAGCTGTAATTCCAAGGGGTTCCTGGGTCCCACCTGGAGGCTGACATCCCTGTCTGGGGATAAAGAGATTTCCAGGCCACGTCTGGAGACTGGCAACTCTACTCTCATGCACAGACTTCTTTTGAGACTTGTTGGGCTGGCTTGTGTTAACTCCTGTACACATATATTGGAAATGGGAGGCAATACTTTGCCACTGATTGCATTTTACATTTAGCATATTTTATCTGTGTGGAAGGTCCATCTCTTTTAAGCCACATCATTGTGATTTTATACACCCACGGATACCATGTGATACAATTCCTAGTGGTGAGTGGAATAATCCATCATTGGAGGTTCCAAAGTTTGGGCTTCTCAGTATCTTGTGATTGGTTCAAGCCCCTATGGCAGCCATTTTGTGGTGGTGCCCACTACCTCTCAAGAGTCCTCACAGACTCAATAGGTTTGGAGACCCTTGACCTCTAGAATAACAGCTCTAACATCTCACAATAATAAAATTTTATCAAAGTATGCCGAAAGACAAAAAATGGGGCAGTGATTTGCTTTAAACAGATAACAAAAAATAGGCAGAGTACATGGTAGGTGAACACAGCCAGAATACATTACCATGCAGCTGCCCATGCACACCACATGATGATGGTCCAACTACAACATTTCTGGCTATTGTCCTGCAAAAGTCAATGGTGTATCTATGGAAAGGAGGGTTGGGTTTGCTTTTTGGCTGCTGGCTGCAGGCAATTCCCCAGCCTTGATGATTTGAGGAGTGGGAGAAAAATAGGGGAGGAGAGATGATAGTGATGCTCTAGGAATTTTCCGTTTCTATGGTCTTTACTACAGAGATAAGGGGAAATTCCTAGAGTGTCACACAGAAGTAACATTACATCCACCTGCAACTCCACCTTCTTCAGGCATTACCCCCTAAATTTAGGAAACGTATTGGGGGGAACATTACTTTTCTGGGTGAAATATGGTCATTTGCCAGATCCTGAGGATGAGCAAAAGCCTTCTATTAAGTCTTCCCAAGAGAAATTTTATATGCCCATCGGTAGCCCATTTCCTTAAGTGGGTATGTCATTTCTGTCAGCATCTAGAAACTTTTACTCATTTTGTCAACCACATGCATATATCCATACATAATAATCTCCACACTGCTCAGTATAGCAAGGGGTCCTACAGTGTTGCCTGCCATATAATTGTCTTATTAGGTAAGATAGAAGAATAATTTAATGGGTGACATTACATGCACATTTTTTGGCAGCCAGGGTTTTTCTCCCAGAACTAAGAACAGGCATGTCTACAATTTAAATATGGTCTCAACTGAGGCCTCTTGTCTGAGAAGCATTTTCTAACAATTATTAGCGAATGAACAGTTTGAGACTCATTATGGATGCAAATATTCTCCTTACTGACTTCACATTTGCGTAAGAACTGTTTTAATTATGGAATCCTCGGGGGAAAAGGTGTACAAGAAAAAGGACCACACCAAACGGGAGCACAGTATGTACAAAAAGAAAGGAAAAAAATACTAAAGACTACCACACTGTATAGACAAGACATAAATAAACAAAAATAATAAATATGTCAACCAATGAAGAAAATCCTTAGGATGGAATTTAAAATAAAAAAAAATGATTATCTGAACAGAATTAAATTCACATGTACTAAATACATATTCAAGAAGAGTCTCTCAAGAAGCACACATGAGTAATAATTGGTAGTGGAGGAAAGTGCTGTCAAGTTATGGTGACCCCATCGGATTTTCAAGGCAAGAGATGTTGAGAGGTGGTTTGCCGTTGCCTGCCACTGTATAGTGACCCTAGACTTCCTTAGTAGTCTCCTATCCAAATACTAACCAGGGCTGATCCTTCTTAACTTTCTGAGATCTGAGGAGATCAAACTAGACTGGGCCATCCAGTTTGGAATGAGGAATAATTGACATGTGCTAAATGCACCTCACAGAAAATCTGTTACAAGTCCAACAAAAGGACAGGCAGACAGGCATCCTGTTTTGAAATATATCTTCATCAAAAGAATACAGAGCGGCAGACAATCAAATGAATTTTCAAGTGGTAAATTTCCAGTACCAGACAATAAGCAAAACGCACTGTAGAGAGTTCTGGCTCTCTAAGCATTTAAGAATCTCTTCATTCTCCTTAACATTACTGATTAAAAAGAACAAAACAAAAATTCTTCATTATCTACGGCAACTTTTCCTTCACTGGCTGAGGCGGCCTGTCCATTACAGTTATACAGTATGGTGACCTTTAGTATTTTTTGTTTCTCTGGGAAAAAAGACAGGCATATTCAGTATGGTTACAAAATAAGGAGATGTTGAAAGGGTTCAGTGTTCATTCTTGAATCCTCAGGAAAATTATACTGTCACAGCTGATTGAAAGACAGCTACTGATAACCTTTCTTGAAATATGTATTAACATTGAGATATGTAGGTTCTCAGTCCCATTTGGGTGCTGTAGAAGGCTCTTGATATAGGTGTGAGGTGAAACGACAAGTGCTTTTCTAAAAATGTGTGAGTGTACTATTAAGTTTGCCAGTTCCCACTGGCAGGGGGATACCTCCCAACCATTGCTGCTGCTGCACAGCTGGGTGGCAGGAGGAAATCCCCTGGAGAAATGGGGGTGGAGGTGATTCCCTGGTGTGATGATGTCTCTTTGTGAGAAGCTGATAGATCCAATAAGCCAGGCCTTAATGTGAAACAAAGTCCTTTTTATTTCTTAATGGTCATTCAGTATGCACATCCAGTGTTAGTGATACCCGTGAATGTGACCAGAGGCAATTATACACATTTCAAACAGCAGGTCAAAGCTAGTCACCAATCAGGGCAATTACAGCAAAGGCGCGAAAAGTACTAGCAGTTGCATTCTCACCAAAAAGGTGCATAGCCTGTCATGATTAGACTTGGCGGCTAGCCTCCCTCTCTCACAACTCATTCCCCGTTATTCCCACACATTCAGCCACCTGGAGTTTCTCTGTTACATAAACAACCCAAGGCTAAACTTCACAGAGCCATAGCAAACAAAGCAAAGCAACAGGGAGGGGGGCGATAGAGAGCACTATGATGCAGAGGGAGCTGGGTCGCCATTCCCCAGCCAGGAGAAAACATACAAATGACAGGGAACCTGACACACTTCTGGTGCAACCCAAATGTGATGTCATTGGGTAATACTCTAATAATTGCCCAAAACTCTGTGGTTAAACTTCAGAGTTTGGGGTAAATGCAAGAGTGTCTATCCTGTTGCAATGATATCACTTCTGGGTCAGGCTGGAAGTCATACCATTGCGAAAGGGCACTGACCACTCCCACTCCGAAACCATAAGTCCTTACTTCCCCCATCTCCTCCCAATTACCAGGCCATGCCTGGCAGCGGCAACCCTATATAAAACCATGAAATACAAATGTTTAATTTGCAGTCTGTTAATGCTCAGAGGTTAACCGTAAACATGTTTATGGCTAGCCCGATCTTGTCAGATCTCAGAAACTAAGCAGAGTTGGCCCTGGTTAGTATTTGGATGGGAGACCCACCAAGGAATTTGAGGGTCACTATGCAGAGGAAGGCAAGGGCAAACCACCTTTTAACATTGCTTGTCTTGAAAACAAACCCTATGGGGTCGCCATAAGTTGGCTGCAACCTGACGGTACTTTACATACACACAATGCTCAGAGGTTAACCTTAAACTAACATGTTAATATACAGTCCTTTTGTGATTTGACCTCCAGCATGGTAGGTCATTGTGAGACATAGAGACGTGTAGTCTAGCATGCCCTGAAAAGCTGGTTTCAAGAACAAGGTGAACAATGAAAATAATAATAAAAAGTAGTCCTTACTAGAATATGATTATGACAATACGTACTTTGTATCCTGCCTGTGACTTGTCATTGTTTACCCCACACAAGCTCTTTTCTTGGCTCAGATGTGTTTGTGACAGGAAGAGGGTTTTTTTAACTATTTGTTCCAGAAACACACGTGTTCATGCAAGGCCAGTGCAGCATATCTCTGC
Source organism: Lepidodactylus listeri (assembly GCA_029233225.1). Classification (NCBI taxonomy): domain Eukaryota; kingdom Metazoa; phylum Chordata; class Lepidosauria; order Squamata; family Gekkonidae; genus Lepidodactylus; species Lepidodactylus listeri. The sequence goes on along the minus strand of JARCFY010000006.1, from coordinate 38,190,819 downwards.
CTCTCTCATTTTTACATTTTTCAGTGCCTGCGTCCCCCTCATGTATTTTTTAAAGTATGTTCTCTTGCAGTGCCTTCTGCACCATCCGTTGCAGGCTTATGAACATTATTCTTTAAATTCTCGCTCCGGCCTCGAGTGATCTCTGGGTCTCATGAGGACCAGGCTTTGCCAATACTATTGCCCTTCTGAGAGGATACTCCTTTGTTTTTTTTCTGTTAAAAACATCTGATTGTTGTGGACTGTGTGAACTTCACAGAATATGAAATTTTGTATCCAAACTCATGCAGGGAAATATAAAGATATTCTAAGGCAGGGGTGTCGAACTCATTTGTTATGAGGGCAGATATGACATAAATGAGACCTTGTTGGGCCGGACCATGTGTGTCATAAAATGTAATGCCAGGTAGTGGAGATATAAACTTTATAATGGACACAAACACAAAGGGTTTTTTTTACATAAAATAAAAACATGCTTAAAACATTAGCACTCTTGCAATATTTTGTTTATTTAGCATTGTCTGATAACTGGCACCTCTTGTTCTGAATAACTGCATCAAAATGTCTGTGCTGTTGCAGTCGTGAGTATGCTGTTTAGGTGTGTTACCTGTAAGCTGCAAACCTACAATGATGCAGCAGCTGCAGAACTGGAAGAAGAAGCAAAAGCCAGCCAGTTCCACTGAGGGTCTCATAAAAGTCCTCTGGGGGCCTGATCCAGCCCCCGGGCCGCATGTTTGACACCCATGTTCTAAGGAATAATGCTTAGAGGCCAGAAACCATTTGTTTTAGGATTGCGGGGGGGGGGGGTGGAGCTTTGGAGAGGGAAGCCTGACTGATGCTTGGATGTCACAGCGGCGGAGACATAGACCCCCCCCCCCCCACTGCTGACTTGATTAAGCACAGGCAATGGAGGGCAGGGGCAAGAGTTCACCCATTGCAGGCAGGCACCTAGCAACTCTACTTTGTACACAAAGCACAGAAAAAGAGCATGTTTCAAAGAATATACATGTCTGCAAAGCAGAGAAAACCCTTTGGCTGCATTCAAGTGTTATAATAAATCGCAGTGCAGTGTGACACCTCCATCCAAACAAGGAAGTGTGGCTTAGCCAAAAAGAGACTGATGTACAAACCACAATCCAGCATGAGAGCTGATTGAAGTTTTTATCAAGAGGGCCCTCTGAAGCTTCATTGCTTACGGCCAGACAAAACCTGAAATTCGGTGCATAACACACTGCAACTCTGTGATCTTTGTTCAGGAGCCTACCTTTATTTCCCGTGCGGTCTCTGGAGGCTCTTATTGCCAGCATTCTGAGACTTTAAAAGACCAATTCAGTGCTCACATCACCAGCTGCACTATCAATGCAGCCTTTTGAATTCTCCTCTTATGCAAGGAAGCAAGTTCTGTTCTGTTCCAGACTTCTAAATGTTATCTGTGACTTGAGAAATTATGCCCATTATTATCTTTCTTTGTTATTCTCAACTGCTCCATTCTGCATTCTAATGGCACTGGGTATGGCATACATTCTCAAAGTGCGGAGAGGTGATTTGAGTTGTGTTCCAGTAAGCATTTCCACACAGGGTAAAGATATCCAGGCCCAGACTTTTGTGCAGGCTTGCACCACTCAGTGGCAGAAGTGCGGCAGTGCTTCAGAAATGTCTTTACCCAGCTGCACTGAAATCCAGTCACAGCAGTATATTGATTCCAGTGCTCTCCACCAGGTCTCTGTTCTTCTAGGCATACAGTCAGACATTAGGGCTGCCAAGTCCTACTTACCTAATGGCAGGGGGGAGTCCTCCTTGGCCCGGGAGCTCCCTCGGTGCGCGCGCCCAGTGACGTCACCCGGAAGTGACGTCACCACGTTGGGGGCATTGCCAGAGCGTCGCCCTGGCAACGCCCCCAACATGATGACATCACTTCTGGGTGACATCATTACGTTGGGGAAAGTCGTCCTGGCAGGACGACTTCGGGGGTGGAGTTCCCCCCGCTGGCCGAATGCTGGCTGGCGTATCAGGAACCCCTGTAGCGGGGGATCCTCCGCTGCCAATCAGACATGTTGAAATTTGTTCAGGATGAGATGATCCTGTTCTGCTGCTGGGCTTCCTTCCCCCCTCACATGGCCTGGGCTCTTTTGCTTTCAGTGAACTCCAGTTAACCCTGACATTTCAATGTAGGCACTTGAGATGGCTGGAGTTTGTTTCCCTCCCCACAAACTGGCTTTCCAAGCCAGGAGTAACCAAAATTCCCATTTGCCCAAATGCTTAGATTTGGACCCCACAGAATATTGGAGTTTGACTGAAGTCTTCCAAAACCAGGAAGTTTTCAGTTGTGTTTGTTTGTTTGTATATAATTTACTGTATTTTTGTCTGGCCTTTTCTCCAAGGACCTCAGGGCAACATATATGGCTCTCTGTCCCTCTATTTTATCCTCACAACAACTTGAAATTGCCAGCCTCCAGGTGGGGCCTGGAGATTTCCCGCTTCTACAACTGATCTCCAGCTGACAGAGATCAGCTCCCCTGGAGAAAATGGCTGCTTTGAAGGGTGGACTCTGTGGGATTGTACCATGCTGAGGCCCCTCCCCTCCCCAAACCCCTGATTCACCCCCAAATCTCCAGGTATTTTCCAACCCATACCAGGCAACCCTACAACAACTCTGTGAAGTAGGTAGGTTATGCTGGGAGATGGTGAGTGGCCTAAGGTCACCCAGTAAATTTCATAGCAAGTGGAGATATGAGCCTGGTTCTTACCAGCACTAGCTTTAATACTCTAATCAGTACACCACACTGGCATGCGCTGTCCATATGCAAGCGGGGGGAAGGAGGGAAGCATGTGAACACAGCCAATAAACCAGGTTTGTGTCTTCAACAGACAAACAGGGCTATTGTTGTGTCTGTTGGCTACCTTCTTCAAACTCTTAAACACACTTAGAGTCCTTTGTGTATCTTTAGACTCTTTGATCTCTTCTGAGGATGATGCCATTCTTAATTAAACACCTGGTGTTTCAGCAAGGGCACTAATGGAAACATTGTTGTGGCTTCCCCCAAGGTGGACTCTTTCACACTGCAGATTAGCTGAACAACAGGCCTAATGAAAGAACCACATAACTGAATTCTTTGTGCTGGTCTTTGGTCACCTGAGGAAAAGATGGGGGGGATGTATAGACTAAGACTCTTATTTGGCAAATTTTTGCTATTGTGACCAGCCCAGAGGTTTTGGAATAGGGTGGGCTATACATCTGAATAAATGTGTGATTTAAAACTGATGATGTACAGAACTGAAATCTGTCCCTCATGTTGTGATGTCCTTTTTTCAGCAACATTGACACAGAAGAGCTGTTTGGTAAGTTTTTTTCTTAATTATTAAAATGAGGAAGCTAAACTGATTACTTCTGGGGGTCTAACGGATAGGTCCCAAGCAGGATTTAATAACCCACTTACGGGGGAGCATTGTTTCAAACCCGCAACTTTAAAACTAAAAGTCTCTTTGGCTGTCCTAAAGTAAAGCATTAACCACTAATCCACAGTGATGTGTGGAGAACAACCTTTTCCTCTCATGACAACTGTAGGGCTGCCAGCTCTGGGCAGGGAAATACCTGGAGATTGGGGGGGGGGGTGGAGCCTGGGGAGTGTGGGGTTTGGGGAGGGACTTCAGCAGGGTACAGTGCCATAGAATCCATATTCCAAAGCAGCCATTTTCTCCAGGGGAACTGATCTTTTTCATAGGCTTGCCAACCCCTCAATGGGGGTGGGGGTTCCCCTGATTTTGGAGGCTTCAGGGGGGCTCCACCCCTGAAGAGTCCCAGCATGCCCAACATGTCCAGTGTGATGACATCACCCAGAGGTGACATCATTGCACTGGGCATATTCTGCATGGTGACCGTAGAGTTTTTACCTGTATGCTAGCAGGTCCCCAGAATGACATGCCTAGCATGATGACGTCACTTCCAGGTGACATCATTGTGGCACACGTGCAGAGCATGTGCACCAGAAGACTCCAGGAGCCAGTCTGGAGGCCCCCCACCCCACCCCCGATCGAGGTGAGACCTGGCAACCCTATTCTGTCATGTGTAGAACAATTGTAATATCAGATCTTCAGGCCCCATCTGGAAGTTGGCAACCCTACTTATCAGGTACCTAGGAGATCAAAAGCTGATTTATTTTATGGGTGAAAACCTTGTGTCTCAGTCAAAGATCACTCAGTGTTAGCTTTTATACCACTGTTTAAGATTAGTAAATAATTAAGTAGATTAAGTAAACAAGGATCACAAGAATATCCTGAGAACACTACCACATGTCAGAGATGGAAAGTAAATATCCATACATGTCATATCTTATTCTACTGAACTTGAATTTAAAATGAATTGCAATTTCTAAGATTCTTACCAAAGCCTTTTCAGAGAGACCAGGGTAGTCTCACTGAGATTCAGATCCGAAAATTCAGGGATAATTGGGTGTGGCTTCCTTATATGGGCACTGTTATGCAAGCCAACACATGGTTTTATTAAGCCTTCTGATGTGTGTCCTCTAAAAGGCTTAATTTGATGCACCTCTGACCAAACAATGATACTTTCCCAATGAATAATTTAGCAAACCCTGTTCTAGTCATCCTGGAGTTGTTTGGGGGCATGAAGCCATTTATTCACTAGCACATTAGTTTGTAATAATGATCAATAGATCTGGCTTTTATTTTTGTATAATTTGTCTCTTCCAAGGCTAAGCCTCTAACTGCAACAGTGAGAAAAAATGCATACTTGCAATTTTACACAGCATCTGGGACAGATTCTCAGCCCTAGCTGTACTAACATTATAAATCACATATCCTATTAACCTTAAAGTCTACAAGAGGACAAGCAGGGCTCCAGAAGGGGGCACTGAGGGCTGCAAGTCCATTTCTATCGTATAGGTTCTCTATGACCTTTCAGAAATAAATCAGATTTTTGTGTGTGTTTGTTTTATGATGGATTGTATACATGGGATGGATCTGGCGAGGGGGCACCCAGATCACAAGCTTGTACAAGACCCGGGAAATAACACTTGGACCCTACTAGCAGACTGAACAAAGAAATCCTTTTGCCACAGCTGATCTTCTTTGGTAACACTAGCCAGTTATATCAAATGTAACAGCCAGAAACACCAAAAGATGTTGTGGATCTCAATAACCCTTCTCTGCTACAACTGCAGAGACTTTTGCAGAACAAAATGTAGCTGTAATGTAGTCTAAATTCAGATACCTCTTTGGAAAGTTCCCTTTCATTTGTGGATATATGGTATAAAGTTCACACCTTTTGTAGTTATGCAGAAGAAAGTATGCTGTTACACAGAGATGCTTCCTTTTCTGAAATGTTGGGCATGAAAAGGAGCCCCTGCTAAGTCTCTCTCCTGCACAGCAGTTACAAGTATGGGAACTTTACTGAATCTGGTCATTCCAGAAACACATTTTCAAAGCTGCAAGAGATATTTACAAGCCAGATTCCAACACTGGAGCTCTAGCATATAGTTCAGAAGAAGATTGTTCTGAAGAAGAGAGCTGTGACTCACGAAAGCTCATTATCTTGCCCAGGGGTCCGTTGGGGTCGGAGCGAAGCTCCGCCAGCTCAGGAGTGGCCACTAGGGCAGCCATGGGCCGAATCAGATTCTCTGATCTGATTCAGCCTGCTGCCGAATTGCCGCTGAAATTCGGCAGCAACTTTAAAAGCAACTGGAGGGGAGGGGGTTTGAGGGAGAGGCTCCAAACTTGCAGGGTAGCTGCTGGGACCTCTCCCCGAAATACCCACCAAGTTTCAAGAAGATTGGACCAGGGGGTCCAATTTTACGGGCCCCCAAACAGGTTGCCCCCATTCCCTCCATTGTTCTCTATGGTAGAAAAAAAGGTATATTTAAATCCACGCATCGGGGGCACCTAGGGGGCAAAGAGATTTTCCTGCACACTTGGGGGACTCCCCAGGTGTGCAGAAAAATCAAAAAACTATACAAGGGATATTTAAATCCCCCCCAAAGTAAAAAAGTGTTCCCTGCACATGCACAGGGAACGCGCTGGGAATTCTGTGGCAGCCCGGCGGCTGAGAGCTGCTTGGGCCTCGCTGTTGGGGGGGGGGGGGGGATCGGCGATCCAGCGGCTGAGAGCTGCTTGGGCTTTGCTGGTGGTGCCCGTGGGGGGAAGAAGACTTACCTGTGGAGCTGCAGCCGGCCCTGGTCTCCTACCAATGCTCCAGCCACCGAGGGGGGAGGGAGTCAGTGTGTCTGGCAGCTGCAGGGGTTCCTGGGGAGAAAGTGTGTGTGTGCATGTGGTATGAGATCCCCCCCCCCCGGCGAATATTGCGGGCAGGCAACACTTGTTGATACCTAAATCTTAGGTGGTATGTTGTGTTTTTCAGTCTTTGTTGTAGACTTCAGTATTTTTCCTTAGCCTAATGCTCTTAAAATGTACACCAATTGTTCTGGGAGAGGAGCACCAATTCTTTATTTACTTTCCTTCTGTGATTAAAAAAAATGTATCTCCTCTTTCTTCTCTAAATTATTTTATTGAAATATACTTCCCTTTACGCATTGGGGAATGAACGAAATAACATATTTCACCCCATGTGTCCAGACCTCCCCGAATTTGAATCAATTTAGAATACTATGGATTCTCTGCCAGATTATTTTCTTTTAATATTTGGGCAGTATTCCATAGGGTTATGATTTCATGGTTTAGAGACTGAACCATGAATCCCGAAGACTCTGGCTCAAACTTCACCTTTGCCTTGGAGCATAGTATGGTGGTTGGAGTATCAGACTAAGATCTGGGAGACCCAGGTTCGAGTCCCCACTCTGCCATGGACATTCCTTGAGTGACTTAGGGCCAGTTGTTCTCCCTCAGCCTAGACTCACAGGATTGTTATTGTGAGGATAAAAATGGAGGAGGTGAAAACAACATTGTAAGCTGCTCTTTGGGAGAAAAGTAGGGTATAAATATCTCACAATAAATCTGAGGCACCCAATGTAGTACCTGTGGGTGCCATGGTACCCGCCAACACCTTTCCCGGTTCCTGCCAAGTATTTTTAGAAGGTGGGTGGGGCCAGATGGGGCTCTTGCCCAGCAAGGGTTCTGATTGGCCACTGGAAAGCCAATTGGCTGTGCAGATTAAGATAAACACTGTTTCAGAGGTTGCTGCCACCACAGTGTTGGTTTTATTCCCTCTCACTCCTCTTTCCCAGTGTGTTTATTTTAAACTGCCTCTCTTCTCTCCTGCACTTGGGCTTTTTCTGAGAGGTCGGCTCCACTTCCTGTGGCAGCCATTTTATGGCGGTGCCCACCACCTTGTATAAAAATTTCAAAGGTGCCCAGTGTTCCCTCTAAGCTGAGTTAGTGTGAGCTAGCTCATAGTTCTTTAGCCTCCGGCTCACACATTTTTGCCTTAGCTCAGGAAGGATGGCTCCAGAGCGAACTAACAGCTCGCTCACAACTTTAATGCCCATAGCTCACAAAGTAGAATTCTTGCTCACAAGACTCCACAGCTTAGAGGAAGCATTGCTGCCCACAGACTCAGAAAGGTTGGGGACCCCGGAAATAAACAAACTTGCTAGGTGGTCTTAGACAAGACACTCAACATTCTTCAGATGTTCTAAGCACGTCCAGTCAAAATACTGATGAAAAAAATCCATTGGGAGACAGATCCTTTTGCTTCCTGTTATATGCATATGTTTATTTGACACATGTTGTTTTAATTCCTGGGTCATTTCCGGTTTTTGAGCTGTGAATTTTTTAATTCTTCTAGAATATTTTTCCCAGCACCTGGGAGAGTATGAAAATGTGCTGTCTGCTCTGGAAGACCTCAATGTATCTATTCTGAAGGCAATGGACAAAACGAAGAAAGTAAGGAGGAGTTTTATTTATTATGTTAAAAGTTCAGTGGTGATTATGGCTCAGGTATATGGGAAACATATTTGCCTAGTCCGCTTGATGTATACGGTTAGTCCTGGTGTGGGCTTGAGATGATGGAGCTTCCCCTCCTGGTTCTTAGCCCAAACCATTGCAAGGCATTCATCACTGAGTATGTGCATGATCAGAGAGGCTGCAAACAGAGTAGGTAGGCTAGGATGAAATTTGGAGACCAGAAAGGAGGTCAGGTTATCACCACCATTCCTGAGGTTGAAGAAGAAAGCTGAGCAGGCCAGGGAACTGTCCGCGGGGCAGATATTTAGTACAGGCAGGCAGGAAACAGTCCACATGCATGCCTAGAGGCTTCCTTCAGTGATGAATCGTCTGGAAGTAATGCAGCTAACCTCAGAGCTGTATAGCAAGTTGCAGCATAGCTGGGATTGGCTGTTTAAGGTTACTTGACTCCCAAATCAGGAGGAATCTGGCCTGAAGTGTTTGTATTCTGGCTTGAACCCCTCCTCTGGCTGGAATTCCATTGACCCAAGGAGTAGCAAATTAGGGTTGCCAGCCTCCAGGTGGCAGCTGGAGATCTTCTGGGATTTCACCTGATCTCCAGGTGACAGAGATCAGTTCCCCTGGAGAAAATGGCCGCTTTGGAAGATGGACTATGGCATTATACCCCACTGAAGTCCCTCCTCTCCCCAAACCCTGCCTTCCTCAGGCTCCACCCCTCAAATCCCCAAGTATCTCCCAACCCAGAGCTGGCTGCCCTATAGCAAATCCACCCCTGACCCACAGGATTCAAACTCTGGAATGCTGGTAAACATGTAGGTGGGGCATTAACTGAAACCGGCAATATTTTATGGGCACCATGAACCTCTAAGAACCTCAGTGGTGTTCCTAAGACAGAGAAAGGTAGTTGCCTCAGAAAGTAGGGCCTGTCTGGGGGGATGAAGTGTCAGTTTTTATTATGCTGAGAGGGGCTGCATTTCAACTTTCTACTACAGTCAGTAAAATATCCAAGGCCAGTCTTAGGAAACTCGCTTGCCATGAAGCCTCCTTGATTATGTACAGACTCCCCAAGGTGTATTTTCATTTATACAGAGAATTCTTAGCATTTTTTGGAAGCCCAGTCAAAAGCTCGGGGGAAAGCCAAGAAAGATCCATACCTGGACCAGTGTGTCTTCCAGACTTGTGTTGCTGAAGTACTATATGAAAGAGGAGTAAAAATGAATGACATACTAAAAGCAACTGATACTGCCTTTTTAAAAAATTCCAGTTGCCTAACCGGCTACCACTGCTGAAAGAATACTAAAATAGATGGATCTTTGATGTGACCCAACAGTACAATTCTAGCTATGTTTTGAAATTATTTTCTATAATAAACTTCAATGAAATTTTAAGGTTTATTTAAAGCATTTTTTCAGCTTGTCTTTCTCCCAGTGAGGGACTCAAGGTTAGTTATAATATTGATCTGAAATAACAAGATCATAAACCAGTGTGCCTTGAAATACAACGTGTAACACAAAGGCCAGCTCCAAGCCCTCTACTAACAGTAGAGTTACACCATTCTTAGGATTGTAGAATCATAGAATCATAGATTTGGAAGGGACCTCCAGCGTCATCTAGTCCAACCCCCTGCACAATGCAAGAAATTCACAAATACCCCCCACCCCCAGTGACCCCTGTTCCAGGGACAAAAAAAACCTCCAGGACAAAAAACCTAGTCACTTATTTTTTTAAAATCCCTTTCCAAAAAAATCTGGTGCTGCAAAGTTTCCAGAAAACTAACAAAGTGGGGACCTTCCTGACAGATCCCATAAAGTAGAGGTTGCTATGAAAGATGCTCTGAGCAGGAATTAACTGTCCCTGTCTGCAAGATGGAACAGTCCATAGGCCCTGTTCCAAAGTGGAGCTGCTGCAAAGGAGCATGTTGGTTGACAAAATTCCCAGAGATGTGTGGACCTTCAGTGAAGCGGGGCTTTAAAGTTGAGGGCCTTGAACTGAACATGAAAACCAACAGGCAGCTGGTGAAGACTTCTCAGCCCAGGTGTCATGTGTTCAATGCAGCTTGCTCAGGCTAACAAATGAGCAGCCAGCTGAAGGTTCCCCAAGCAGAGTATGTTAGAATAGTCCAGCCTTGAGGTTGCTGTGGCATGGATCAACCAGGCCAGACTGGCTGAGCTCAAGTGGAGTGGGGAGGGGTGGGATGGGGGAGTGTCAGCCTATACCAGACTGAGATAAAAATAGGAACTTGGTGCTAATCTCTGAAATACCACTTTTGTATTGACCACAAGTGCACTGCTTTCTGTCTTGACTGCATAGGTAAAGCACTATGGCTAATGAGTTATGAGGGGCCAATGCCAAGGACCTTTTCGTACAGTGGTGTGTGTGGGGGGGGGAGGTGTTGGGCACGGAATTACAGCATCTCTCACGATCAGGCTCCATGAGTGTTTTTCTAGGCAGTCTTTCAGACACCTGGCTCATTAATTCATAAGCGATGAAAGGAAATGTAAATGTTGGCTAACAGGCCTTAGCTGTGCAGCCTGGAGTCAGATCGACAAAGAATGCTAGATCGGTTCAGTGGGAAAACTAGACCCTCCAAAGCCACAGAGGTCCTCGTTTAGTGGGTGTTTTTTCTGAGGAGAAATGCTGGGCCAAGTCCCTGGATGAATCATTCATCTTTGGTTTCCAGGGTAACCAAGTAAAGGGGGAGAAGAAGAAGAAATAGATGGTCTGCAGCTGACAAACACCAGATCAGCATTTCTTGGAAGGGGAAGCAAAACCTGAACTCGAGTGAAAATATTACAAATGAAAAATGATTTGTTTTATTAACTGGTTTGAAATCATGCCTGAAAACACTTTCAGTAATAATGGTTTAACAGATGTGTGAAGACAACAGAGTGGTGTTGAAAGAAAAGTGAAATACGCCAACTCAGGTTGCGGGCCAAAATGTATGCTGGAACTTGGAAGAGCACATGGCTGCCCTTGAGAGCCTGCATCTCCGCACCAAATATTTGTGATGTGGAATTAACCTGCTTAGTGTGTTACTGCCCCCATCCACTACATTGGTTACTGCCTCCTGAAGGAGGGGTACTCTGAAACCAGGGCTCATTTCGTAGCAGGAGCTCCTTTGCATATACCTAATGTAGCCAATCCTCCAAGAGCTTACAGAGCTCTTCTTATGGGGGCTCCTGTAAGCTCTTGGGGGATTGGCTACATCAGGGGTATGTGGCCTAATATGCAAAGGAGCTCCTGCTACGAAATGAGGAGGAGGAGGAGGAGGAGATTGGATTTATATCCCGCCCTTCACTCACTTAAGAGTCTCAGAGTGGCTTACAAACTCCTTTCCCCTCCCCTCCCCACAACAGACACCCTGTGAGGTAGGTGGGGTTGAGAGAACTCTTTCCCAAGCTGTCCTTGAGAGAACAGCCGGTACAGAGCTATGGCTTGCCCAAGGTCATCCAGCCAGGTGCAAGTGGAGGAGTGGGGAATCAAACCCCGGTTCTCCCAGATTAGAGTCCGCGCACTTAACCACTACACCAGACTGGCTCTCCAGTCCTACTCTGAACAAGATGGCCTCTTCTTTAACTATGATTTCTTTAAATAAGTATTACCAGGCAACATTGGGGTGGGGGTGGTTGTGGGGATGCTCTGGAAGCAGCAACAGGCTCATCAGAATACATAATTTGAGCCTGAGAATTTGTGATGCATCATATCCATGGATTGATAAATATAAGTGAAACATCACTTTGATGGCACTAAATTCGGTTTTATTAATCCAGAAAAGAATTTCTCTTTCCCTCCATTTATTTGAAACATTTATGTGCTGCGACTTCAGTAACTTGTTTGAGGCATCTCTCAAAATAACAGAGAAAATCATAAAAATATAAAACCAGGGAGTGCAAATACCCTTGAGGAGTTTCCCGAAACTTACTGAAGCCTTTTAGCTTCCTTCAGAATCTCAAACAGTAATCTCCAAATGCATCTCAAATAAACTCTAAGTGGAATTCAGTAACATAACCATGTTTCCAATGGGAAGCGAATTTTCAGCTTTAACCATTCCCCCCACCTGCCACCAATAAGGAGGATTTGGTAACGTGGCATGGATAGGCAGGGGGTGAAAAATGTTAATGGCACAAGTGCTTCCAATCAAAGCACTTATGTGCAAAACTCCTCTGAGAAATTTAGGTCCTCCAGTGTCCTCCACCAAATCTCCAGTCCAAAGTCATGATCACATGGCCTCACCATGGGCTGGAGTGGGTGTGGAAGGCAATTGGGGGGGGGGACTCACCTACAGAAGAGTTGAGGTAACAGAAGAGGAGGTGGCACTTCTGGAACATTCCCTTCCAAAAAGAATGTCAAACAAAAAGTATCCAGGTTTAGAGTTTTGTCCAGGTCTTCCTTGCCCGGGGCAAAAGTCCAGGGCTGCCATGCCTCCCCCCCACCCCCCACCCCCCACAACCTTTCCCTGACTGAGATGGGGTAGGTCTGGCTTTTCCTCCCTAGCCTTCCCTGGGCTGGCCTAATAAAGACTTCTCTGGGGGTAGGCTGACCTTGTACTCTCCCAATGACCTCTTTTCAGGCATGGGCTCGTGGTGATTGAAAGAAATCTGGACTCCTGGCCATTTCAGGGAGTGGCCTTGCCCCTTTCTCCACAGTGCCTTGTGGGAGTACCTGCCTCAGCAGTGCCTGGGCAAAGCTGTCTGTTGCTGGAGTTTTTTCTAGAGCAGGTGAGTCTGGGGTTTGGGCTGCCACCCCTGGACATATTTATGATGTAAACTTTACATCACCCCAGTTGACTTTGGCTGAGAGAAGCCAGCTTTCTGCCTTGCTGTCTTCTGCAACCAGCTCCATGTCATTGTAAATGCAGTGAATGGGATGACTGCTTTCGCTCTGCTGACAGACCCTTGGAGCTGCCCATGGGCAAGGCTTTAATTTGGGCAGGAGGAGGGAACTATAGGATGATCATTTGGCCCTCCAGATGGGGTGGGATTGTGCGCTTCCATCCTCAGACACCCTGCTGCACTTATTTAGGGGGGAGTTTTCAGTGCATCCCTGTGGTGAGTATTTGGGCCACATCTTGAGCAGGATCCAATAACTGTAGTATATATGCCAGCACAATTCCTCTTTGAGACTTTAGTGTTGTGTATTCTGGCAGTCATGTCATGGTATTGAGCAGGAGACAAAGCTAGAAACAATATAAAATAGTATATGAATTAAATACTTAAAAAGTTTGGTTAATGCCACGTTATTGTGTCACTGAGGCACAGCATACAAGGCAGGGATGAAAATCTTGGATATTTATAGAGGAGTGTCAAGGGAGAGGAAGGAGATGGAATAAAATGTTGCATACAAATTCCATTTCTTCTCTCCTGGAGATGAGCCGCTATGAGTCACTTTGGTTGCAAAATAGAACTGTGACTAGATTAACAATTGGTTTGAGAGAGATTTTTCTCATGTCTGTCAGGTTACAATTTGCCTGGTCCAAGTGGTAATGGGGAGAAGTGTGGTTTAGTTGTCTCTCTATCTGACTTAACAACCTGAAGTGCTGAAAAATGAATACTTAGAGATTTGAAAGCCCTTTTGATTCCTATGATTGTTTGCTTCATTGCATGTTTATGACAGATGCAGAGGCATAATGAACTTGGGGTGCCTCTTCATTATTACATACAGGGCTTTTTTTGTAGAAGAAGCCCAGCAGGAACTTATTAGCATAACAGGCCACACTCAACAGCAGAAATGTATTAGCATATTAGGCCACACCCCTGTACAGCGCAGTTCCTTCCCAGAATTGGCTTCCCCAGGTGCCCCGTGGCTTGCGGGGCGCATGGGGAACCCGAGGAGGGGAGGCAGTTTAAACTGCCTTCTCTCCCTGGATTGGCTTGGCTTGCCCAGGCACCCCGCAGCTTGCAAGGCACCTGGAGAACCCAAGGGGGGGGGGGAGGCTGGAGGCGTGGCCAGTTTGGAAACCAGCCGGAACTCCGTTCCTGTGCGTTGCGCCCCCAAAATAGCCCTGATTACATACAAACAACAGAAGTCATACATGATTGTCTCCTAAAGCTGTCAAAAGATTCACTTCTTACTTCACATGGCCACAACTGCACTAAAACGTGTTGCAGTAAGTGTGAAGGATAAAAGCATGTCATAGAAATGCAGTGGACACAAGTCAGGAAATCATATAGACAATCAGTGTGTTTGTCTAGGCACAGTTCAAATTAGAGTAATGCGCAGAAAGTTTGTTTGTTTTTGGTTCATTTTGTTTGTTAAATTTTGGCTTAGTTTCTCTTAAGATTAAGTCACATTTGGGGTTCAGTGGCCATATTCATTGGTTTTAATTCCCTGCCCCTTTCCAATTAGGATGAAATTCTCAGGAATTGCACCTTTCATCCAAAGGAGCATCTCTTTTAAATTTTTGGCAGATAGAAGAAAGCATTCCTGTTCTAGGACCCAGCAAGACTAGCCTCTGACTCTTTGGAAGCTCTGCCTGCCAGAAGGTACAAGCAAAGCCCTTGCTTCTTTTGCTAAAGGTGCTGCACATACAGCCAGTTTCAGGTGTGTGTGTGTGTGGGGGGGGGGCGAAATAGGTTTTGAGCCAAATCTCTGCCTCTATTCTAAACTGACTCCTGCCCAACCCACCTTCGGCTGCACTACTGTTATCTGAAAGCAATACATTTCTCTGCTTCTTCCATCAGACTGGAAGTCAGATGGAACTGAGAAAGGGGGTTGGGGAGAACTGACCAGACTACCTGTAAGGGCAGCTGGAACTTAAACTCTGAGCATTCACAAAGTAATGAAACATTTACAAAGTAGAAAATTTATCATGTCATCACAGAATGCATTACAGTAGTCCATCCGCAAGGTTACGAAATGAGCATGGTCAGGGTGGCAGCTTATTAGAAGGCACTCTTGGCTGCCACTCCGACCTGTTTTACAACCACCAAGGCTGGGTTTGTGAGTACTGAATAGGGACAATGCTGTTTTGTGTGAACATGGGCTAGATGTTCTGGCTGGCTGATGTACCTGTTAAGTACATATCTTCTGAGTCATTCTTTTCCCACATGGCCCGTCCTCTCTCCTTCACTTTCCAAACACAAAAATCAGAGGAAATTTAATTTCGATCTGTAATCCTTTTAAGGGTGTGGTCAGCTCACTATGCACACCCTCTCCAGCCCAAGTTCTGAACAGAATGAATGAAATCCTCCATTCTGCCAAACTGTTAGATTGGCTTCTGGCACCGCATTTAATTTTTCAGAGATTACTGGTATTACTTATTATTTCTATTTTATTACTCCTTAGCATTATCTCCTGGAATCTCATTTTCCATTCTGCTCTTGCAGCTGGAAAGTTGGTAGTCTGCAGATTCCTCAAATTCCCCAAACTGACAAACTTCATTTAGCTCTTTGCCCATATTTTTCACCTCCAATATTTCCCTTGGTTGCCATTGAATATGTATTATTGACTGTGTAGCAGGGACAGGAAATAAATTGCAGAGGAGATGTAGTTTTATTGCTTTTCTGTCACTCAGCAGCAATCCAAACAGTTCCAGGTGGATGAAGTCAGACCACCCTTTGGGGAGGGGAGCACAAGATGGATAACATAAGCAGTAGTTGCAGATTCCAAATAAGAGCTTATTCTAAGCATTTCCCTTTCACTGTAGATTGACATCAGGAATGACGTTTGCATATCTTTAACTAAGAACGTTTCATGTATAAGGCTTTACGGCCAAATCTATGACCAGCTACTTCAACATAAATGTGTACTGAACCCTAATTTCAATGGGGTTTACTTCCAAAGTGTGCTTAAGATAAAGGCCATTAAATTGATCTCTTATGCATATATGAGGACTATGTTGGCCAGACAGTACACTTGATTTATTGGCTTCTCTTAGCTTTTTATTCCTGCATAAAGAACCAAGGAAACTATCGTATCCTGAATGAGACCACTGGATATTAGTGCTATCCAGCTTGCCTAGCAGCAACTTTCCAGGACCTCTCAGACTGTGAACTTCCCTGTCCTTATTACCTGGCATCCCATTTTAAGCCAGAGATCCCAGGGATTAAACCTGGGATCTCATGTATTAAAAGCATGGACTACCGTGCTGAGCTGTTGCCCTTCCCATATGAAAATGGATGCATGAAATGGCTGAAAATGAGTCACAGCTGTGGTCCAACCTAACAAAGCCTTGTCTGCTCTGATTAGCTGTGCTTGTCCACTAGTTGAGGCCAAGAGCTCTCTCACTGTTGCTACTATATATCCCTTTTCAAATTGCATATGTCAGGGATTGAACATGGGAGTAAGTGTCAGTACTGTAGGGAAATGGTGTTTGTGTGTGTATGTGGGGAGAGAGTTACCCTTTGCTTCTCTAGAACTATAGCCATATGGTGTGGACACAGCTGTTTTTATGGCCAAGTAAGGAGTTAGATCCCAAGTTCCACTGATTTAAAAGCAGTTCTGTGGGCAGAATGGGATTGCTATTAGTAAAGGAAGGGAGAGTGACGCTTGCCAGTCTCCCCTCCCACTGCTAGGGTTGCCAGTTCTGGGTTAGGAAATACCTGGAAATTTTGGGGGTGGAGCCCAGGAAGAGGAGGGACCACAGCTATAGAGTCCACCCTCCAAAGTAGTCATTTTCTCCAGGGGAAATATCTTGGTTGTCTGGAGATCAATGGTAATAGTGGAAGATCTCCAGGTGCCACATGGAGGTTGATATCACTACCCATTGCAGATCCCCCCACTTTGTCTCTCCCCCATACTATCTCTGAAAGACCACTGACCCAAAGGAACACAATTTGGGAGGGCACAGAAGGCTGGAGGGGAAAGAGGGAGGCAGGGATGATGCCTTCAACCAGCATGATTCTGCTTGTGTGACTTACGAACCAAATCAACATGTCCGGGGTTTCCAGTCATGAAATTGTCGTATGCAATTTGGACAAAGTTTATTTTTTTGCATCAATAAATATATCAGTACTTTGTACTATCTGGTTGAGAGATCATTCTACCTCTAGACTTCATAAAAGACCAGTTGTTCTGTTATACTAAGAAGAAGGTCACATCTTCCCGAATACTGCGACAGATACTTTAAACTCTAATCCTTTCACAACAACTGTGGAATGGTGCATCTGTGCAATGTTGGCATTTAATATATTTATAAGCATGATGGCACCGAAAGCCAACAGCTGCAAGACTAATGAAAAAAATATCAAGGATGGGAGGCAAGCAATCTGGAGTGGAGAATTATTTCCTCTTGTGTATTGAATGGAGTTTTCCCCTGGATGGTGGCATAATTTGGACTCCTGGGGCTTCCTTTGATTTCTTGCCCACGTTTTACACCCCTGGAGCCTGGAGGAGCTGGCACTTAGATTTTGCAGCTAGTAATAATAACGCTCACACATTAAATCAATACCAACAGCTTTTAATATAGAAGTGCACACAAAGTTTTCAATATAATTGCACTTTCTTTTTTTTGTCAATAACAATCAAACTGCATCTTCAAATGTTTCTCTTTTTATCTGAACTGGAAATATTACCCCTCTGGAATAATGTAATTACGTGCATTTCTGCAAAGCCTTTATAAAAAGCAACCATGATACCATAATTTGCTTCTCTGCTGTGTTCTCTGAATTCTGTACCCAGGAAGACAAACACATCAGACAGACAGTGCCTCAGTGCTCTGGGAGCAAAAAACAAAACAGGAACTCTACAGTGGTATTTATTTTTACCCCTTATATTTTTATTCTATCTTTCCTTCAAAGAAGATGTGGAGAGTAAACGTGGTCTTCCCTCCACCCCCACACATATTTCACACGAATCCTATGAGGTTGATTATTCTGGGATGCCATTCTTATGACCAAGCAGAGGCAGAACAGGTCAGTACATCCTGAACTATGTCCTGATCCAAACATTTATCCCAGAAGCCTGTTATTAATGGAGATGTAAAGGTCTGGGACACCAAGGCTGCAATGCTAAGAACATGTTCCTGGGATTAAGCCCTGCTGAACGAATGAGTAGAGCTGCTGAGGACTGCTCCTCAAATCATTAACTTACAACATCCTTGGCTGCTTAGGTGGATCTGAACACTGGTTTCCCTAGTCTAAGGGGTGATTTCATGTGTTACCAAGTCTTTCTGTCTCTAGGGTTGCCGGGTCTGGGCTGGAAAATAACTGGAGATTTTGGGGATGGATCTGGGAAAGGGTGGGGTTTGGGGAGGGGAGGGACCCCAGCATGGTACAATGCAATAGAGTCCACCCTTCAAAGCAGCCATTTTCCCCAGGGGAGCTGATCTCTGTCAGCTGGAGATCAGTTGTAAAAGCAGTATATCTCCAGGTCCCACCTGGAGGCTGGCAACCCTATTTGTCTTCCATGTATCACCAACAGGCCAGATTTGGCTGGGCACCACAGTGCACATGGAAAGGGGGCTTAAATCCCCCTGCTTTCCACGCAGTTCTGGGGAGCTACTGTATGCCCCACTGCAGAAACTTATACACAGTATATCCGTACACATAAGTTTGCCCCACAGGGTTAACAGGAGCTCCCGGGGCCATTTCAGGTCAGGAAAATTAGGTACAGAAAGAGGCTTAAGTCCCATGTCTCTACTCAATGTGGTCCCAACCTGAATCAGACTCCCATGTACCTGGGGATTAGGTTCTGATCACAGATCACCCAGAGAATGCCTGGTTGATGAGACTGGGGTGGTCACATGGGGAACACAAGCACCTTGTAATTAGGGTTGCCAGCCTCCAGGTGAGAACTGGGGATCTCCCACTTTTGCAACTGATCCCCAGCTGACAGAGATCAGCTCCCCTGAAGAAAATGGCTGCTTTGGAGGCTGGACTCTATGGCATTGTACCATGCTGAGGCTCCTCCCCTCCCCAAACCCCACCCTCTCCTGGCTCCACCCCCAAAGTCTCCAGGTATTTTCCAAGCAAGACCTGGCAACCCTATTTGTAATATGTGGATTGGCCCTTGTACTAATACAGTAACCAATTCACGTAGGATTCCCAACCTCCAGGCAGGGCCTGGGAATCACCTGGAAGTACAACTGATGCCCAGATGACAGAGGTCAGTTCCCCTGGGGAAAATGGCTGCTTTGGAGAGTGGACTCTATAGCATTATACCATGCAAAGGTACCCACGTTCCCTAAACCATGCTGTCCCCAGGCTCCACCCCCAAATCTCCAGAAATTTCCCAACTCAGAACTGACAACATTACATTCACTACACTGGTATTATATGACTCGGCTAAGGTTTATGGCAGGGTTGTAAACAGCCTCAAGTTAGAATTGTCTGCAGGCAGCCATGCTAAGAAGAACCATTTTAAAATCAGAACAGATGTAGCTATCTTCTTTAAGGATGTTTCTTTTTTTACAGATTTCTAAGTTACACAGATGTATACGAACTTGGGGGCTAGTAAAAAACTGAGCAAGTCAATTTTGTGAACTGACTTGCAGCAAGGCTGGCTTCTGGCGTTTTCACAAGGCAGCCTCACTGCAATTCAGACCACAAAATTCACTGGGTTTCTTTAACCACCAGATGAGAAGCCCATTTTCTCAGGAATGTGTCCTGCTCAGGTTCAAGGTAGACGCTAGGTCTGACAAAAGTTGGGTCAGGGTGCACTGACTACAGCACATGCAGCCCCCCTAGCAGCGTAAATAGGGACCGCTGGCAGCCATTTTGAGTCAGGAAAACGATGCAGCAAGGAAGTCCTTCAGCCTTCCTGTCACGCTCCCAAAGCAAATTGCGCCCCAGCACTTTTGGGAACATTATTTCCTTACTATGATGTCTGACTGTAAAAAGAAGTCAGGACAGGGTTCCCTGGGCCTGACCCAACTCATGTCAGATATAACAGCTGTTTGGAGGCCTGATTTCAGTCGGAATAAATGTGAATAAAATTGTAGCCTTAAGACCAAACTAGATGTGATTTTTAAAAAATGAGTTAGATTGGGGTTAGGGTTGCCAGGAACTATATATCATTTGAATCATGGGATATCTTATTGGAATCTAAGAACTCTAGACAAATCCAGTTACCAACTAGGTGACTGCTTAAATTAGCAGTTTGCAGGCAAAAAGCAAATATTAGTTCTCCCATTTTTTAAAAGAAAAAAATATTTATAGTATTTGTTCCATTATGGCATTTTCTCACACCAATGAAGGAAAAGGAAAGACACAAAAAGAACAGAATGCCTAAAATGACTTCTTGATAGCCTGTCCCTTCTGTGATTACAAATTCTAGAGGGGTAGCTGTATTAGTTTTTTTGCATCAAAAGCAAGAAGGGCTCTTATAGGGTATTAAAGACAAGCAGCTTTTTGTTGCATTCTGGCATTACAACCTGACACTGAGGTCTGCTTCTGGCTGGGCTCGCATGCATATTTCATTTCTTCCTGTCCCTCCCCCCCAAAAAACGCCTCCTCATCCCAGTTGGAAACCAGCGCCAGTTACCTGTGGCACATGAATGCAGGTGTGTGGGATAAAGGGAGTTAATCTTCCGTAAACACAAACCAGGATTCTCAAACCAGAGTTTAATCCTGGTGTGTGTGTGTGGGCAGGGAGGATAATTCTGATTAAATTGCACTGTTGCCTTTGAATGCCATTTGATTTTTAAGCACGATTTTCCATGGGAGAGGGGATTTTGGGAAGCAGTGTGACGTATATTCAAGGCTGGCAATAGTTTCCTGTCAGTTAACGTGAGATATGAATGTGGTGTTTGTGGGAGGTATCCTTTATCCCAGGAAAATTTATGCCATCCTGAGGTGCCAAAAGATTCCTTTCAGCTCTTCATCTTCTGTTCATGATTCTTTTAGGCTGTCAGTGGTGTTATTGGTTGATTCTGCATTGGCTTTTTCCTCCGTTGTTTTATGGAACCCACATTGGAACAGAAATTACCCTCTGCATTGCATGCAGCTTTCACTTTCTTTGATCATCGGATTTTATTGTACCTTCTGCATAGGTTTATGGCCATTTTATTGCCATTCAGGGGTGACTTTGCAGCCAGTACGGTTGCCCTGAAGTATCTGAATGTGGTTTTGAGCTGCACTTTTCCCTCCCAGTTTAGAAAATGTGGAGCAAATTCTAGATGCAGAACTGCCCAATGTCATTTCCACTTTTCTGGGCTAAAGAGAAACTCCTATGCTACTAGGTCTTGTTGTACATTACGATAGCAGAGGCAAGCTTTATGTAAAATGCTGTAAAGCAGTGGAGTGGGGACTGGGAAGGAGTTCAAGTGGCCAAGTGGTGGGAGGGGTGCTGAAGCCCCGCTGCCGCAGCCTTCTCCAACCACTTTTCTCTCCGCTGGGCTCCAGGGCTGAGGGAAATATGCAGCCCTGTTTGTATGCAAGCTCTGTATGTGTATCAGTGTACACATGGAGCTCTGGATCAGAGGCAAGTATCTGACACAAGATAAAAGTTGAAGTGGTTGCTATGGTAACAAATATGCTTAAAGGGTTTTTAATTAGATCTTCACATAATGGTTATGCTGTGATTATGATGTATAACAGAACCCTGCAGACATGGAACCCAGATCTAGACTGTTTCTTCATGTGTCCAGTTGGGTGTTAATGCTTGCATGGAGCTCTTAGCACAGTGACTTTTATGCAGAATGTGTAATCACCTGGACAGCAAAAAAGAAAAAAAGAGGTTACTGAGGATTTGGTGTTTTCATCTCCCTCCACCGGGGAGGGAAAAGTGTTGCTTAAAGCTAGGCAATAGAAAATGATGCCGGCTCCTCCTGGTGATCAGAAGACAGAAGCTTAATCAGATATCATGCCAAACCATGGTTTGAGCTTCTAAACATATAACAAGCAAACCATGGTTTAGAGCTCTTTGTCTTCTTTTGTTTTCCCACCTTTAGCTTTCCAACTTCATTCCCCTTTCCATGGTGCATCAGTCTCTGAAGGCAGAAGAGGGACTGTAATTGTGACTTCTAGATTCAGCCATTGTTAGCACAAACCATGGTTTGCAAACTCCCCTCAACCCATGGTTTCTAATATTGGCTTGCCAACCAATTGCAAATCATAGTTTGCTAATTCAGACATCATGCCAACCTGCTAGTCATTAAGGAAAATGAATGTGCTTTTGTAAAATCTCTGACACCCACCAATTAGTTTGTCAGATGGAACCCACAGCTCTTCTTGCTAATCAAGACTGCCAAATTCATGACAGTAGATTGGAACCAACTGTTCTTCTGCTGATGGAAGAAGGGGCAATCTTGTCCAATTTCTGTCCTCATTATGGCCCCTTCCACTGAGGTGAGGTCCCCCTTGAATATCTTGTGGGGGGGTCACAAGAGGCTGCTGGGGTAAAGGAAACATGGGGAGAGTTCCGTATCTGGTAGCAGAACAACTGTAGGATATAAGCCAATATTCTTTAAAATATATCTGGATGGACCATGTGTTGAAATTGCTGCCCCACAGATACTGTCTGTGATACATTTCTGTTGACAGATCCCTAAACTGTACTCTATTTTTACTCTGGCATTAATCTAGGGTGGAGTTTTCCCAGGTTGGAGATTTTGCGATCAACCCAGCTACCCAAGGAAAAAAGAGTACTTGATATGCAGATTGTTGGCCTTATGCTATTTGAAAGAGCATTTTGGGGAGATGACTGAGTCAGCAATGAGAAGCAGCTGTGGCTTAGTGACATAGCATCTCGTGGCATGCAGAAGGCCCCTGGTTCCATCTCTGGTGTCTCTATCTAAAAGGATCAGGAGACAGGTGATGTGAAAGACCTCAAACCCGTGAACCTAGATAGCTGCTGCCAGTATTGAGTAGAGAATAATGACATTGATGGACTAATGCTCTTATTTGGTATAAGGCAGTTTCCTGTGTGTTCATGGAAGAACGACCCAGCAGATTCTAGGAGCAGCATTTTCTAGAATCTTCTGGAAAATGACAGGGGTGGTGGTGAGAGGGTCCAGAAACAATGAAGAGAAATACTTTCCTCTACTTCATAGATCTGAATTAAAGGGAAAATAATTTCAAGATTTGATAATGTCTTTCTTCCAATCTTGGGAATAAACTATGATGTAGGAATACAAAGAAGCATTTCGTTCTTGTTTGCTCTGTTGCCATAAACAGCAGTTAATTTCTCAATATTTTTTCTTTCATGATCAGTGTTCTTTTCAAGCAGAGGCACAGTTTCCATTCGTAAGGTTATTTTGTTCACTCTTTGTGTTTCAGTGGTGTCTCAGTTGTGCTGGATCCACACCTACAGGAGAATTAAGGGAGAGAAAGGGATCTGTTCTGGATATAGATTTGCCAAGATTGGCTTCACAGGACCTTTAACTCCTTGTAAATTGGGCTAGGAAATAAGGGGATGACTTGGCATTTTAAAAGAGAGGGTTTATGTAGCAGGAGTCCTGTTTTGTCTACACTTGATTATATTTAAGGTATTTACATAACATTGTTGACCTTTTTGGAGTCACACTGAAATTTATAGAACACTAAAATGAAATCCATACTATATTTAGAGAGATAGGATAAAAACATCCAGCAGCAATTAACCAAGATAAAGAGCTCTGTGAGGAGCCCATTCCATAGAAGGGAAAGCTAAACACCTTAGGTAATAACAGGCAAAAAGCCTCTTTAAAACAAGACTGTGTTTATCTGGTACCTAAAGGCTAAGAAAAGGAAGAAGACGGATCTCTCTGAGACAGTAATTACAATCTTGATGCCACCTATGATGAACCCCTGCCTCTTCTTTACTGTGAGGCAAATTTTCCCGCCGAAACGTTGTTCCCCACTCTGACTGAGCAGCTCCTTGGTAGTGTTTGGTGGTAAACGGTTTATGATTTTCTGCATGTCCCACCCTGTTAGAAGTTATTTGGCTTTTGCCCGGGCCAGAGATTTATTGCAGCTAAGCAGGAGCCCTCTTAAATTCCCTTTGTAAATGGCACTTGACATGAAGTAAAGTTCAAACAGGAATATTGATTTTATTGAACTGGCACAGTTGGGTTAGGAATAGGCGGGAGATGAGGAACTGAGGTGAGGGAGTTGTGTCCCTTCACTTCCCAAGTGAACTGGTCTGTTTCCCTCAGATTGACACACATCCTCCTCCTGACTGGCTACTGCCAAGCCAAAGTCCAAAGGACGACTGACTCCCTCTGACAAGACTTTTGAGAGCTCTCCTCAGATGGCACTGACCAATCAGAGAGAAGGGGAAGTGCACGCAGCCTGTCAATCAAATTATGCTTTACAGTGCAGCATTAACCCTGAATCTCCCAGCTTTTGATGCACTAAGCATCCTGGTTTTGGAGGTCAGTTCATCATACCACCCTCAAGAGGCCCTGGCGTGTTTGTTAAGTACTGTTCATCCAATGGTGGGGGGGACACAGAACTCTATAGATAATTTAAGCATATGGTAGGCTGATATGAAGGAAGGCAGTCTTTGAGGCACCTTGCTGTTTGACCATTTAAAGGTCAAAACCCAAACTAAATGTTGCATTCTCACCCACTTTCTAGTGTGATAGCAAAAAAGAAAGGAAGCAGCTTGTAAAAGGATTTTCATGGGGAGGGGAATTGACAAAAGAAGTGGAAGAAAAATCTCCTTATTGAGTTCTGGTAACTTGAAGTCTCAGTATGCCCTTGCTACCTTAGACTGGGAGCTCTAGCTTGTTTTACCACAGATCACAAAATATGTAGGCTTGCCAGCCTCCTGATGGTGGTTGGAGAGTTCCTGGGATAACAATTGATCTCCAGGTGATAGAGAGCAGTTCACCTGCAGGAAATGGCTACTTTGGAAGGTAGACTCTATGGCAGGAGTGTCAAACTCATTTGTTACGAGGGCCGGATGTGACATAAATGAGACCTTGTTGGGCCGGACCATGTGTGTCATAAAATGTAATGCCAGGTAGCAGAGATATAAACTTTATAAAGGACACAAACACAAAGGGTTTTTTTAAAACTTAAAATAAAAACATACTTAAAACATTAGCACTCTTGCAATATTTTGTTAATTTAACAGTATCTGATAACTGACACCTCTTGATCTGAATTATTGCATCAAAACCTTGAGTATGCTGTTCAGGTGTGTATCTGTAAGCTGCAAACTTACTTTTGTTTTATTGACATTCACCACAGAAATCTCATGCTCAAGAGTTCTGAGTCTAGGACCCAGGGGGAAACATGAAATGGCTGAGCGATTGAGAGAGTCTGGTGAAGCAAGCTATGATGCAGCAGCAGCAACAGAACTGGAAGCAGGAGATGGCCAGTTCCAGTGTAGGCCTGATAGAAGCCCTCCGGGGGCCTAATTCGGCCCCCGGGCCGCATGTTTGACACCCCTGCTCTGTGGCATTATACCCCATTGAAGCCCCTTCCTTACCCAAAATCTGCTTTCCTCAGGGTCCAGCCCCAGAATCTCCAAGTATTTCCCAGCCCTGAGCTGGCAACTCCTAAAATGTCATATTTTTTTAAAAAAACAAAACTTTCTATTTCCTTCTTCCTTGTGACAATTTGCCACATGTTAACTAATATGCCCACTTTCTTTTGTTACTTGTCCATTGTCTTTTATGTGTGATGTTTTAATAGTAATATTTTATAATTGGATGGAATTATTTTCCTGAAGATGATTTTTCAAAAGGACCACCTGAATCTCTCAGTGTGTGTGTATGTGGGGGAAGGGCTACTTAGCAAACATCCCCTCAAGTCTACTAGTATGTCCCCAAACAAGGTCTTCAGAACCAACATTCCTGAGAGACATCTGTAACGCTGTCAGAATTTGAACGGCCTTTGATCATTCAGCTGTTTTTCTGTCAGCTAAACGGATACCAGCAAGGCAGGTCTTCTGATAATGCCATTGCCTATATTTTATCCATTCATTACCAAGAATGCTGCAAATCAGAGATGATAGTGTCAACCTGCTGGATGTCTTTTGGCAATGCTGAATTCAATGGCCCATCATGACACCATTCTAACAGATTGTTCTAACTAGTGTCATTGAGAATCAAAGCTTCCAGCAATGAAATTAGGTCTGCCAGATATAGTGGCTTTAATCCAATTAGGGCAGGCATGTCAAATAATTTAGGGGGAGACCAAAATTAGCCTTACTGGTACAAATGAGTCCTGTCATTTCCAACAAGGCCCTTGCAAATGCTTTCACACTGAGCTGATGGCAGCCTCAGAGCAGAGCCAAAGGGAGTGACAATCTATCCTGCCAGGATTTTCTCTGTTTGCCATTGAAGTAGCAGCTATTTAGACTGGCGTATGGCAGGCGCGATTAGTGCTCATGAATACTAAATAAATTCAGGCCGATATCTTTAATAACTCCAGGTACACAATTAACATGGATAATTCGTGGGTGGCCTCACATCCGGAATAGCAACAACTGTTTGATCTTCTGGCAGGAAAATAACAGGCTGAATAGCACATCGCTTAGAAAAAATATATTCCATACATGACACCTTGCGTGAGGAATCTCTGCTAACAGCTATGTTCGTGGTAGGGGAAGGAAAACAGTTTTCTGAAGCTAGGATCCCAAATTATTTTAGATTTATAATCTGCCTCCCCCCTCCAACACTGTCTTGGTGGTGCCAACCTTTAGAACATTACTATTGATCACAGCTTCTGTCTCTTGACCATGCTCACATGCCTCCTTTCCCAGCAGGGTAGGTGTTAGGGCTTGGCATGGCTGGGCAGCCACTGGTATCCCAAGAAGGCCCAGTGCTGACCCCTGGGTACCAGGTCATGGGGGGGGGACATTCAGTCACTTACAGTACAGAGGCAGAGTAGTGTCACATTCTTTGAGTTGAGGCAGACTGGCTGGAGGTGAGACCAAAGCAGTGAACTATATATATATGCAGTGCATTGAGCCTCAGTAATAAAGCAGAGTGTTTGACTAGGATTAGGAAGACCTGGGCTTAAATTCCTGCTTGCCATGAATCTTATAGGTAACCTTGAGCCAGTCTCTCTCTCTCTCTCTCTCTTTCTCCCCCATCTCTCACAGCCTAACCTACTAGGTAGTTGTGAAATAAAATAGAGGATGGCAGATCCATGTACACCACACTGAGCTCCTTGGAGAAAGAGCTAGATACAAATGTAATATAAATTGACTATTAATTTCTCACTAGCAATTCTCATGTGGAACATAGGTTAGAAATTTACTGGCATACTGTTTCCTTTCCTCCTTCCCCCAAATACTTATTCTCACTTTGGAATAATGCAGAAGTAGCTTCAGAATCTCGGTCCATGCGTCTTGCTATGAGACTGTGCATTAGGGATCGTGGTCAGCTGTTCTTTGAGGGGGAAATGGCATGGCTGTGAAATAAGATGCTTCTTATGTCCGCTGATGTCTCTCATTCACTCTTAGAATTATCAGGAGGCCTCTAAGTTGGAACAGTTTGTGACTCGCTTTTTGCTGAAAGAAACACTGAATCAGCTCCAGTCTCTCCACAACTCCCTGGAGTGTGCCATGGAAACTACGGAGGAACAAACTCGTCAAGAAAAGTGAGTGAGATTGTTTTCTCATGATGGCAGCATATCAGAGTGGTTCTGTAGCAACTGATGCATGGTACAAGGTTTATGTGACCTCGTGATTGAAAGAAAAGCCTTTTTGTTACATTTAGAGTGGTGGTGCTCACTCTGTGGATCATGGGGAGTCATATTTGCGATTCCCATCAACCAGAAGAGCCACATGACTACTGCTCACCACCCCAAACATGCACAAACAATAAAATATAACCCTTTTAATTACCAGGGTACGTCAGAGCATCTTGAGTTATCTTTCCCCAATACTGGGAGCTTTGTTTTTTAAAATTTTCTTTTCGAACATCCTAGCATTCAATAGCGCTCTGCCTCATTCCACCCTCTCATCCAGCTGTATATGGGACAAGTGCCACATCAGGGAACAGTGCTCAAAAGAACCACATGTGACTCCTGAGCTCCTGAGTATCACTGACTACAACTGATTTTAAATTAAAACCTGGTCATGAGCTTCCCATAAGACCAAGTTTTCTCCCAGAAGGTGCCCGAGACTTGGCTCACAACCACGGTCTTTTCACTGACATCACACTTCCTTCCAGACAGCAACATGCCTAATAAGAAGCAATCTTAAGCAACATAGAAAATTTAGACGGGTTAGACAATTTCTTTCTTGTCTAGTTTGTCTTTAGTCATCAGCAACACACTGAGAAGAGCCAACTTCAGAGCTAACCTCCACTGACTGGTTCAAATTTGCAAGTGATGCTAAGGCCCAGCTCCCATTAGGCAAGAGTCACTAAGCAGAATTCTACCTCTGAAAACATATTTTTGGGAAACTGAGGTTTTTTTTCCTATGGGGATGGTAATAGTCAGCGATCACCCATTCAAAGGAAATGCTGTCAACTGTGGTTTCAATTCATCTTTAAGCATACGAATACTGATTCTCGGCCTAATCTCTTTTACAGTGTTAACTATTGACTCAACAAACTATACTCAATGCATAGCTAGGCTACAGAAATTACTTATATTGTTCTTTTGATTTTTTTTCTGACTTGCCTGTGTTTTAATTCCTTTGTTACTCCATGTTTACCAATGAAATACTTTTAAAAACTTACGTATTCTATACAGGTGTAGTTGTGAACAGTTTTAAATCTGCAGTAGCTCAGCCAGTGGCTGAAAATAGAATTAGAATAAAGAGATGCTCATTCCACCCCCCCCCCCCCAGACAAGTGCCTGCAAAGCCAGAGGTGCTCACAATTCAGCAGCCTGGAAGACGTTCAAGTCGAAGACTCCAGAGGAACAACAGTTTTTCTCCAGTCAGCCCACTTCTTAACTCAGGTAACACTGCGTCAGAGATTAACTGCACTTTTTGTTTTCCTTTGTTTTAAAATATGCAAATGAAAAACAAGCGTGTTTCTTTAAATTGTAACCTACAAGAACAAGACACACAAAGTGAAACAGGAAGTTAATCTTAATAAATTATAAAAGATAAATCGGGTCATTTTTGTACACACTGTGCAGAAACAAATCCGGGGTTGCCCCCTTGGTGGGAGCCATTGCCATTCATAGCAGTTTGTTGAGCAGCATACCTGTATGACACAGGTACTTCCAGACACTCGTTTGTTGCATCCAGACTTTTATTTTTAGGTGTACCATAGGAATCTTAGATGTACGCTTTGAAAAAAACCACAGCGGAGCAGTGGCTTGCATAGCTTCAGTCCTTGCACATCTAGAATTAAAGGAGAGTCAACATCACTTACAGGTTGGACCTTCTTTGGGGACATGAGGCACAGTTATGAGGCCTTGCTGGAGAGCATGTGCAAAAATCATGGGATCTTGGGCAGCCCATTGCTGTAGGTTGGCCTAAAATGTGTATGAGGGTACTGCCCTTGCACTGAGCAGTAAGCATCTCTCTTTCCAGCCCTCCCCTTAAAATAAGCTGTTCTCCTCGCGTGTACTCAAAGGAACACCAGTATCTTCTCCAGATAAAGGGCAGCAATTTCTGCATTTGCTTCTGTACTTTATATTCATCAAATGCAAGAGTTTATTTATTTTTTTATGTAGTTTGCCTTAACCTGGACACCATAGCACCATCTGAGCCAGGATCAAGTAGCTCTTTAAAAGAGATCTTTCTGGCGGGGAGGGGGGGGGAGAAAGATGATACATGTAACAGGACTGCAGCTTTGTTTGTTCAGCTCCGTCTTTTTAATTGGCCTTCTTATCTACACATAAGGCACCTCCTCAAACAGTCATTTCATTGCACAAAGAAGATCCAAAGTCTTTGCTCAAGCTGTCGCCTCTGGTGAAGGGAAATGAGATTTTCCCACCACTCCAGCAGTCTTTTTTTGCTGGAAGCTGATGACACCACTGATTCCTATCAAATGTGCGGTGTTGAATACAGATGGCCATGAAGTTTGCTGTTCGTAGCATAGGCCAACCTGTAGTTTTACAGTAGGAACAAGGAATCATCATGAAGAATGATAGGGCAAGGATAAATAATTGGAAAAGTTCCTACATATGTGCAGATCTTTGCCTCTGGTATTTATGTTCTCGGGCTGGTGGAAGCAACTCTCCTCATTCTGTTGTTTTTTGTTCTTAAGTGACACAACTGTTGTTAGTATATTGTGTCTTCTAGAGGCATGCTCAGCTCTAGGACTTTAAAAGTCCTAAATTTAAAAAGTTTGACTTCTTTTTAAAAGACAGGAAACTTTTATTCAGCACACACACACACATTTGGAAAGCAATGTAAACAAATAATTGGATTGAACATGGGGACTCTGTTCTGCTGATGGTGGAACTCACCACCACCAGATGGAGCGTTATGCTGGCATAAGGAGTTTCTTCTGCTGATGGAAAGCTTCTTCTTTTGGAGGAAAGTGCCACCATTAGCAGACTGGATTTGTGGGATACAACCCATAATCAGTATAACTTACCTTTTCGCACAGTGAAAACTAAATAAATCATGTATATTTGTAAATAAAGAACTAGGGAGTAGTGATAAAGCACCGCAACAATATACAGAAGGATGAACAGAGCTAGCATCTCCACTCTGTTGCAGCAGAACAGGACCTGATTTCAATGTGATGCTGGCATGAACCCAATGCTTTCTTTAAACTGGGTAGCTATGCACTGCACATGAACGCTAACATGCCAGTGCTCTGCCACTGAGACTACAGATCTCTGTTGTGCTAATGTTTGCACATATAAAAATGGAGGGCCCAGTTTAAACAAGAGGCCAGCACACACGGTGGGTAGCCAGTTATCTCTATTGCAGAACTTCAGCACATATTTAAGAATCGGACAACCTTCCCACACAGGAGAATGATATAAGCTGCTTTGGGTTCCCATTGGGAAGGAAGGTATCTGGGAACGTGACATCTGATGGCAACTCTATTGAACTTAGCTGAAGGGTAGAAACAGTGTTGGATTTTATATAAGTCAAATATCAACATAATAGAGGGATCAGACTCTGTGCCTTTTTTTTCTAGGAAAAAGATCTCGCATCTCTAGCTCAAGCCATGACCAGTTTTTATAGGAGTATGTGGCATACAGAACTTTGTACCTATTTTATAATGTGTTTTGCCTGCACTGTTCTGGGTGTGTCTACTGGCCTCTGATGCTATCCTCTTTCTTTTTCTGTAAAGAATTTTGAAAAATAATCTTTTTGTTTTTTAACGTGGCACTTTGCAAAGCTTTGGATTGTCTTAGGCAAAATGGGCTTTCTAGTATTGTCAAGCTGAACTAGATGATTCTGCCTCCAACTAGAGTGTTTTGCTCCTCCCGTACTGACAATCACTCCCTACACTTCCTCCTCCCTACTAATAAGGTTGTAACTTTGGGGCAGAGAGGAGCATAGAAACTATCCCCACCTGCATTCCCACTGAATCCATTTTTGTTAATCACCATTTTCCCTCCCCGTAGGTGTTAAGTCTGGTTCTAGAGCTGCAGCCTTGGTTGCTTCCACGCAGCAACAACTGTCCACAGAAAAATCCACACAATAGTTCTCCCTGCGCTCTGCTGGACTCAGCCCCCAAAGCTGCCACCCCTTCCCCTTATTTTGCTATAGCTTAAAATCAGTAATTGACATATTGCTATACTGATTTTTTTAGAA
This sequence comes from Lepidodactylus listeri, assembly GCA_029233225.1. Taxonomy (NCBI): domain Eukaryota; kingdom Metazoa; phylum Chordata; class Lepidosauria; order Squamata; family Gekkonidae; genus Lepidodactylus; species Lepidodactylus listeri. The sequence continues at coordinate 38,159,448 of JARCFY010000006.1, read as the reverse complement.
GCTCAAAAAAGCTGTCTGTTGGCATCTCCATGCGGAAGCAACCTGGAAGAAAACATGTTTGAAAAGTGGCATTTTGGAGGGGGTGGGGCAAGGCCAGGGGAAGGGTTCCCATTTAGTCTCCCATCTGCTCATGCTGCACTATAATAGTGCAATAAATACATACATCTCAATAAATTAAAAAAACTCCAAAGAAATTTGTATGGCAAACACTTGATTCATAGACTCTTCTTTTCCCTCCCTCTTGGATTTCTAGCTCCCCCTCCCCACTTCCTTCCATTATACATATGCACACAGAGCTCCGTCATTATACATATGCACACAGAGAGCCAGTTTGGTGTAGTGGTTAAGTGCGCGGACTCTAATCTGGGAGAACAGGGTTTGATTCCCCACTCCTCCACTTGCACCTGGCTGGATGACCTTGGGCAAGCCATAGCTCTGTACCAGCTGTTCCCTCAAGGACAGCTTGGGAAAGAGCTCTCTCAGCCCCACCTACCTCACAGGGTGTCTGTTGTGCGGAGGGGAAGGGAAAAGGAGTTTGTAAGGCGCTCTGAGACTCCCTTGGGGAGTGGAGGGCGGGGTATAAATCCAATCTCTTCTTCTTCTTCTTCCATCTTCCACAGAAAGAATCTGGCTTGGTTCAAGGTATGCATTCTGAGAACACATCATGCTTTAGATCAGAGTAACTGCCTGCAGGGATGCTTCCTAAATAAAATATTACTGATCTCTCAAAAAGAAAAGAGCAACACCTCCCATTCTGGATTAAGATTAGGTTTTTTTATTGTTGTTATTATGTTAGTGGACAACCCTCTCAGTATAGAGGTGTTTTTTTGTGCTTCTGCTTGGGACATTTCAGCATTGCTTTGAAAAGTGCCTGGAGAAGCAAGGATAATGTGCTGTGGGATAATCTCATGACAGCATCCCATTCCTGGCCTCATAGGAGTCTGCCTTCACAATTAAACAGGAACTGGAGTCACCCTAAACTACATCAGAGTAGAAAGGCTTAGGACTTTCTAAATGCACTTCATAAAGACTGTTGGAGTGGTGGGAAACTCTGCCTGAAGAAAAATGTGCTCCATTAGTGATGCTGAGAGGAACACTGACTGCATTAACACAGCTAAAAGCTCTTTGAAAGTTCTCACATTGATGGAAATGCACACATCAAAATAAACAGATGAAGTCCTAGCTTTCAGCAGTGTTTTCACTTCCATTATTTATGTCTCCTAAAGGCTGGCTGGAAGAAGACAACCAGTGGATGACCCAGATAAACAGGCTCCAGAAGTTGATTGACAGGTTGGAGCAGAAGGTGTGCACTATGCCTTTCAGTATTCTACAAGACCACAAGTGGTTCCAATTAAAGGCTCCCACGTCCCACCCATGACTGAGATCAGCTATGTATGATGAATATGAGTAGACCAGACCTTATCTCTATGGGTTTTTCATCAAAAGAAGGATGGTTCACTGATCATTATATGCTTCCTTTTTATTTGCTTCAAAGTCCTGTGAAGTTAGGATCACATTCAGGGGTGGGCAAATAGCGGCCCAAGGGCCACATGCGGCCCGCCACAGAGTTTTTTGCGGCCCGCCAAGACAATCGGCCACGAGGTTTCTCAACAAGCAATCTCACTCCTGATTTCAAAAAAATTGTAGAAAAGCGTGATAGGGTACATTTGTCTCATTAAACTGATTCTAAAATTAAATGTGCTTGCAGCTATAGATGATATGAAATTAGCACAATAAATAAATTGAATAAAACTACCACTATTTTATTTAATTTATATTTATTGATTTTTATGATACAATTTATACCTTTTCTGAAATGCAAAGTTAACTAATGAATGCAATCATGTTAAAAGGTGCGGCCCTCCGCTAACCTCCGCTCCCACAAAGTGGCCCCCAAGCCAAAACAATTGCCCACCCCTGCATTAGAGCATGGGTAGTTATTAAGGGCAGTTCTAGAGAAGGCTGGCCATTTGCCTTGTATGATGGTGCAAGTAGTTGCCCCACAGCAAAGAGAAGGATGAATTCTGCCAGTTGACTACACTGGATTGAAGCTGCAGACTCCACTTGTTCTTTAACTGAAGCCAAGTCCAAGTATCTGATACATTTTGGTTGCCTTTCATCACATGGGTGGTCTGCAATTCTATGATCTGTTTCATTACATGAATAATAGGTGGTAATTAGATCAAAGCTCCACTGTCAAAGAGATTACTGTAATAGGAATGGGTTGCTAATTAGTCATCTGAATCCATCCTCCTAAAGTAAACCCAAAGAAGGTCTTGGATTTATTAAGAGATTTTTTAAATGAAACTATTTTAGAATACCAGGATTTATGTTTAATCCCTTTGTTTGAAAATATTAGTCATGAAAATGAATTAATTTAGGACAATGATCCCCTAGTTATAGAACCATAGCAAATCCTAGTTTGTTAATACCTTATTCAGGCACTTGCAAATGCCTTTGGCTATAACTGAATGTTGTGTTCTCTTTTTTAAAAGTCTGCCTGCAGTGTCACACCTGCTATCTGCTTTATAGCTGTGACACTGGAAGATACTAATTTTAATTGCATGGATTGTCTGTAACCAAGCTTGGATAGAAATATAAGAGATACGTTTTGTTGGTACATTTTTAAAAACTCGCAAAAGAGGTAGATGTTTTCTTAAGTCAGAAGGGAGTCTGTTTTAGACATTTATAGTATGTAACTTCATGTTTCTTGAAGGCCATATATGAGAATAAATTTGTTTCACATGTATGTCATTACAGGACTCTATGTAAATTGATTGTTATTATATACACTGCTGGTAACAGTGTATATAAAAATATGCACAAAGCTGAAAACACCTGTTCTTTGATCCAGGCTCCTTTCACATTACTGTTCTAAACTGGATGTTATCTGTTCTTGGTGCGATTCCAAGTAAAGCGATAAAGGGATGGGGGTTTCATACAGCAAACTTCATTCTATTAATGAGCTGTCTCTGAAGCGCTATGGCCATTTCAAACTGCGACGCTCTCCCCCACCCCTTTTCACCACACAATGTTCCTCACCCTTCCCCCTCCCGAAAGTTCCAAGTTGAGTGCTGTAGTGCTAAACCAATATAGTCTCTCAGTGGAGTCAAGGCATCTCAGTGGTGCTACTGTAGAACTGAAGTGCAATATTAGTTTAGCCCTGTAGCACTCAACTTAGAAAATTTTGAGGGAAAAGATGAGAAAGATCATCCAATGAAAAGAGGCAGGGGGAAAGCGGCATTGTAGGAAGCACTACAGATATTTTAAACAGCACACCACAGTGATTCAGAAGTGCAACAAAAAAGGTGAAAATGGAAGAAAGCAGTTTCCCTCAAAAATGGCTCAGCCCTGCTTTGCCAAGGAGACGCAAGTGGCTTTGTATGAACAGGTAAATAAAATCCATTAGCAGCTGGTTGCTAAAATGGTTGTCTCTGCACTGACACAAAAAAATCCATTAGCAACCTGCTACTAAAACGGATTATAAAGGCTGTCTAAAAGGATCCCTGAGCTCATACACTTGCTTGAAAATTAGCCCTTTAATGGGCTATTCATTAATAAAGTTAAGCCAGTAATAATCACAAGACTGTATTTCAGCATACAGTCTCTCACATTTTTCCCCTTTCCCAAAATTACATGGCTGCAGAAATACTCCTTCGACTGTGTTTCTCAAGGATGTGTATTCATCACTGCTGATGTATTTTTGATATTTACATGAAGGCTAGTTTGAATTATAAGAACATGATGGATTAAAGTCACCTTTCCTATGTCACATGTCATCCACAAAGGAGACTCCAAGTCCTGACTGATTTAGTATGCTAAGCTATAGCAAAATAATTTTCTGAAAGCATCACAATAAATGTAAGGCAAAGCTCATAGCTAATCCATGCTGCTTTTATTTGCATTTTCTGTTCGTCCTGTTGAGAAGGATCTGAAGCTCGAGCCACTAGAAGAAGAGATATCAGAAGGAAACACAAAATCTGTAAGTGTTTTTTTCCCTCAGAACAGTGATGAAAGTAAATTATGAAGTTCAGTTGTGCATGAAATCCAGCTTCCACAGGACAGAAGCTAGAAAAGTTTCAGAAAATCTGCCCTTGGCCTGGTTAACAAGGACTGGAATTTTATGCAGCCTTATTTGGGATTTTAAGTCCCACTGAACCTGTGGAATTTAGTTCTGTGTACACATAACTACTTTCATAGAATAATGCTGCACTTCATAAATATGGTTTCCCCAGAGTTACAGAACCACATTTGAGTACAATTCAGTCTCACTGTTTCTGTATTGTTACAGAATTAATTTTAAGCACTAATTTTAAATCAAGATATGGCCATTTCTATTTGAAAACATATACTTCTTTGTCATAATCTATTAAAGCTCGTATTACATACGCTCCAAGTAGTGATAAACTGTTATTCAATACAGCTGAAAGTCAGTGCTCTATTTCACAATTAACACAAAGTTTTTGCAGAAATAAGACTGATGTTAGACCTATGCATACTGATCTGTGGCTGCAGATTTGGCCAGTTACCTTTGCTACTGTTTAAAAGGTGTGTTGTCAAGTCACAGCTGACTCATGGCAACAATTTTCAAGGCAATAGATGAGCAGATGTGGTTTGTCATTGCCTTCTTCTGGGTTGTCCATCCAAGTACCAACCCTCCTAAACTTTTAAGCTGTGATGAACTCAAGCTGGTCTGGGCTATTCAGGCTGCTACTGCTACTCCTTTAGGAAGTAATACAATTTTTACTTTGTTCTCTCCATGCTTCTTTTTGTCATCAAGTCAAGCTGACTTCTGGTGACCCCTAGTGGGGCTTGAAAGCAAGGGATGTTTAGAGGTGGCTTGCCATCATCTGCCTCTGTCATGACCCTGGTATCCCTTGGAGGTTTCCCATCCAAATACTAGCTGGGGCTGGCCCTGATTAGCTTCCGAGATCTGGCTTACCTGGGCTATCCAGGTCAGGGCATTCTCTCCAGGTTTCTTGGCACATAAGAAGGCCTCTCAAATGGAACAGGACATAGGCTGTGTGCCATTTATATGTGCATTTTGCGCAATGTCACTAAACTTGTTAATATTAAAATTCAAGAGCGGCACCCATGAGGACTCACAGAGTCATGGAAATCCCTTTCCCTTGTTGACCTCCACTTCCCCCATGCTGGTTCTAGTACCCCCTTTCTCCTCTTCCCCATTTCCTCCTCCTCTTCCTTGTGGTTGTGCCCACTGCTGCAGTAATCAGTGCCATTTTGGATTGCAGAATCCTACATTTTAGTCATAGCCAGCTCCCTTATGTGGATGAATGGTTGGGCACATTGGGGAGCTGAGCAGAAAATGTGATTAGGGAGGGGGGAGGAAAACAAGTGATCAAGCTGGTTGGGGAAAGAAAAACATGACTGGGGAAGAGGCAGAAAACAGGCAATTGGGAAGAAGGAAGAAACAGGATGATCTGAGGAGGGGAAAACCAGGCATCTGGGCAGGTTGAAGGGTAGAGCAGAAAATTGGCTACAAGTTTGGGAGGAAGACTGGGAGAGAACAGGTGATTGGGTAGGTGGGCAGGCAGGAAACAAGAAGAGAGGAAGTCGCCTCTGAAATGAGTTCTTGGGGAAATGAGTTCTTGGGGAATCTTTTTGTTATGTGTATAATTATACTGCCTTGCTTTTCTTGTCAGCACATAATGATAGTTCAGCGTCAGATGACAGTGATAGCAGAAGAAGTAGAGCAGTTCCGCTTTGCTCTGAAGCAATATGTGGACACTGCCTCATCTCAGGATGGATGCTTGCAGTGAGTATCACATTCATCACCCTCAATGGATAAGAACATGGAAGTCTAAATTTACATGGGCCACTTGAAGTCCTCCCCAGCCCCTCTCTTGCTGTTGGTACAAAAGGCAGATTTCTTGGATTATCAAATTTCTGAACTGATTCACAAAACAATACTTTGTCCTAAGTCAACTCATATAAGGAAATGCATCCCCTGGGGGTGGGGATGTGGCTTGGAAGGTCCCAGGTTCAATCACCAGCATCTCCAGTTTAAAGGATGTGGGACTAGGTGAAGTGAAAGACCTCTAGAGATCTTGAATAGCTATTGCCAGCCTGAATAGACAATACTGACTGCGATGGACCAATAGCCTGATTCAACATTAGGAAGCTTCATTTGTGTTAGATGTGTGCTCCTCATCAATGTTTCCTCTAAGCTGTGGAGTCTCATGAGCCAAAATACTACTCTGTGAGCCAAAAGACCTAATAGGATTAAAGTTGTGAGTGAGCCTACATTTTGGAAGGAAGAAAGGAGAGATGGAAAGAAAGCAAATAAATGGGGAGAGAGGGAGGGGAGAGATGGAAAGAAAACACATAGATAGGGAGAGAGGGAAGGAAGAAGAGAGAGAGAGAGAGAGAAAGAAAGAAAGTAGATGGGGGAGAGGAAGGTAGAAATACCAAAGAGAGCCCCCCCATCAGCTGCTTGCTTTAAAGGGCAGGCAACCATTAGAGTGCTCAGTTTGGCTTCCCCCGCTTTTGGGGGGGGGCAAAGGGAGTGCTGAAATGGCTTTCCACCCTGTAAACCAAACAGCAGACCCGCCAGTCAGCTGTTTGCTTTCAGTGGCTAGCAGCTTCCCCTCCCTTCCTCCCCAGGGAAGGGGGGAGGAGGCTTGGCTTTGTACCTCCCCCGCCCCCAGCAATGGAGGGAGCCAGATGGGGTGGGCTGCAGCTGGGGAAAGGCAACCCATGAGGACCCCTGCACTGAGCTAATGAGCTCTGTGCTGGGGTGGGAACCCTGCTCCTCACATAAGGACAGAATTAATCATCCTTCAGTTTCATTGGTGCTTAACTTGGTAATGCCTAGCTTCCCCCTTTGTTTTTAATGGAATGTGTGACTGTTTTAGGATTGGGGCTTACAAGTATTAATTACTATCTCATCTCTTCATTAAGAATATACGTAACACAAGCTTGAGTAGGTTAAGCATTCATCACTTTAAGAGAAGAAGAAGACGAGATTGGATTTGTGTCGTGCCCTTTACTCACTTGGAGTCTCAGTGCGGCTTACAAACTCCTTTCCCTTCCCCTTCCCACAACAGACACCCTGTGAGGTAGGTGGGGCTGAGAGAGCTCTGAGACAATTGTCCTTGAGGGAACAGCTGGTCCAGAGCTATGGCTTGCCCAAGGTCATCCAGCAAGTGCAAGTGGAGGAGTGGGGAATCAAACCCGGTTCTCCCAGATTAGAGTCCGCGCACTTAACCACTACACCAAACTGGCTCTCAGTTTGATTAACACAGTTTGATTTTTCTGCTATTGATTAAAAACTTGCCACCTTGCTATAACAGGCTAAATTAAAAATTCAATGAAAGTTATTCAGATACTGTCCACGTGCGGTGAGCTTCTGTAGTACCAAAAGACCATTAGAAATATGGTCTAGTTATAAAGGTATGAGGAACTATTTCTTTTGGTCTCATCTCTGCCCTGGCATCAAGGGCAATACTCAGTTTCATTTTTTCCATTATTGAGGCTGCAAAGCTATCCACTTCAGAAAAGACCAACTACCATATCTGTGCTTGTTTTTTAGGCTGCAAATATGCTGTTAATGGAGGGAGAGGAATATATAAACTGGGTGATAATTTGTGCTTGATATTCACAGCATCCGAGAAGCTGTTCAGCTTTGTCTAATCAGTCACTTGGGTCTAAATGAGCCTCTGTGGCCAAAAAGGATTGTAGGTGCAGAGATGTATTGGGAGGGGGAAATATGTACCCAGCAGTTCAAATGTTGCTTTTTGTTTGCCATACACCATCAAAGCAGTACTATGGAACAGGGCAAGATGAGAGAAAATCAGACCATTCTTCATCATCCAAAGCTACTACGATGAACCCATACATCTCCCCAACATTTTCCCCCCACCAAATCCTCAGTTCCCCTCAGCGACTGAGTTGCCCTACAGTAGCGTGTATATATTCCTTGTCATAAAAGACTTGACTGTCCCACCCTATGTTTAGATATTTCATTTAGACTTTTTCTCAGCTCAGGAACTCTACTGAAAATACAGGAGCTGTCGAGTTTTCTTTAAAACCTTGACAAATGGGCACTTGAGGCAAATTAACTTTCAAAAACAGAATAAAGATTTTATTAAACAGGCAGGGAATATATATATAAATGGAATAGTCAAGGTTTTGAGATTGCTGAGGTAAAAGACTTTCTAATGTATACAGAGCTGAACTCTTAGAACATTGAAGAGAGTGTATTTGTAGTTTTGTTTCAAAGCTATTTCTTTCTTTGAGGTACTTTGTTTAGTGTAATTCAGCACTCACACAATTCTTATTGATGTTTCTAGATTTCTTCCTTCAGATATTATAGGTTTTCCTTTAGATAATAGTCTTTCATTAACTCCTGAGCAGTGTTCCCTCTAAGCTGAGTTAGTGTTTCAGTTTTTTAGCCTCCTGCTCACACATTTTTGTCTTAGCTCAGGGAGGATGGCTCCAGAGCAGACTAATTTATGCAGTAGCCAAATTGCTCACTCACAACTTTAATGCCAGTAGCTTCACAAAGTAGAATTTTTGTTCACAAGACTCCACAGCTTAGAGGGAGCATTGCTCCTGAGGTCTCTGAGCTTCTCCCCTTTATTGCAGACCAGGATTCTCTTCTCAACCCCTTTCACTGGCAGGAAGTTACTCTCCTTGTCCCTAAGAAGCAATAACTCTTTTTACTATTTGGCTTGTCTGGGAGTTCACTCTAACTACCCCAACCTTCTGCCAAATTCTTCTCCAGTATCCTGTCTGTATAAGGTTGTTCTGTACCTTTCTTGAGAATCTAAATCAGGGGTGTCAAATATAAGTCCCAGGGGCCAGAACTTAGGCGGCCCGTGAACAACTAGTGCAAGGGAGGGGAACAGGAGATTGTTTGGGGGGGGATGGGCAGAGCCACTCCAATTGCGGCTTCAGCGTGGTGGAACAACCTCATCTGCAGCAGTCAAGCAATGTGGGAGCGTCTGCTCAGTGCTGCACTGCTGGTTTTCCAGTCCATCCACATGGGTTTTCCTTTGCACACACACACACCCTCGCCCATGGGGCCTTGCAGTGAGGACAGACCAACTTGACTAACCAGCTGCTATCCTTTATGATGGTTATATCTCCAGTGCTTGGCGTTACGTTCATAGCATACATGGTCTGGCCCAACAAAATGACATTTATGTCAGATCCGGCCCTTGTAACAAATGAGTTCGACACCACTGAACTAAAAATTTCCCTCAGGGCAATTTTAATCTATTTAGACAATGGGGTTTCTTGTCTTCTTTCTGAAGAAGTACTTTACTGACTATTGCCTGTCAGAAAACACTGACTCCCAAATGTCTCTTCCCTCAGAAGCCAACCTCTGGCTACTGATTCAGACATCAGAAAGAACAAACCGCAAAAGATTAATCTGTGAAAGACCCCTTTTCCCTCCAGATCAGCTGATGCTGGCCAATCACCTAAGCTCTTTTCTCCAGGGAAGACTAATTCTTGAACTCCCTGACTCTCTGATACAAGCAGCATCTGAAAAGCCTGCTTTTCTGCGCAATCCGTCATAGCTACATAAACGGCCAAGTACATTCATTATAAGAGTAACTAATGCTTTTAACTAGCCACATAGGGCAACTGGGGAACTGAAAGAGTAACCTTTTTATGAGTAGTTTCAGAGCAAGGAGCTGAAGAATCTAATTTGGGATAAAGTAACTGTAGAGGTAATTCAGTATGAGTGCTGCTTCTATTTCTTGAGGATAAATGGGAATACTGGAATGATGCTTTTTCTTCCTTGACTGTTGGTCCTATTTGTAATTGCTTGTCTACCTCAAACAACCTTTAGCAGGGGAAGAAAACTTCTTGCAATTTCTGGGACGCCACTGACATACAGTGAATTTAAGCGTGAGTAGGTAGACATAACATACAAAGCCACCATGTACTCCCAAGCAGATTTTCAGCAAGCCAATGGTTTTATTAGGAGTGATACTGAAAAGTACTGAGGCCGCAGACGCGTTGAGTGAAAACAGCTCATAGTTTATTTAGAGATCAGAACAAGGCTACTTGCCGGACTTGCAGGTCCGGTTATATCCCCGTTCCAGACCACACCCAACACCCATGATAGGTTCTATAATATGTATGACACTCAATTAATGTCCTCCCAGGATTTGGCTCCCCTGATAGGGTGCTGCCAGGATCCTAGGTATCTATTGTTCATTGGAGCGATGCTCGGTAGCTTCTCCCAGCCACGTGAAAATCCGACCGTGTGTATGGTCCTTTGTGAGGACGTAACAGATGCATTATTTATGTCACATGAGGAAAAAGTCTGACATGCATGCAAACTAACTTGATGAGCAACACCCCCTTGCCCCAGCCATTTTCTTCTTGTTTAGCACGATCTCTGCTGTATGCCTGTGGTGCCACCTGCTGGTTCCTTTCAGATTTAGGAAGATTTTTATGTCCACTTTCCTAATCTGGTTTGCAGTCCAGTCTAGCGAGGGGCCCTGTGCACATGGATGCAGGCTTTTCTGCATGTAATCCTAAGTGGTTGAAGAACTACATGGGCAACAGCTATTGTACAGTTCACTCGCTTGTAAAATCCAGGTGCACACTTGAAAAACAAAACCAAACCTGCAATCCTGCCAGTTGGCTACTGCAGAGAGGATTGACTTCAGTCCCCTACTCCTGTCTCTTTTCCTCCAAACTTCTGATGACCATGATTTTGTCTTTTTAAAAATGACTATTCAGCAATCATAGCAAGCTGCAATCTAAACTCCAACTGGCCACAGACACAGTTTGTTGCTGGGCTCTCATGCATTCACAAAATGCACTGAAAGTGCATTCACCGTGTGTGAAAGCACCTGTCTGATGCAGCCTGCATGAGCACATTCAGACACCCTGGTGAATTGGACTTACTCAGTCCAGGAAGTGCCCAACCATCCTCCATGCACCAAAGAAAGTGCGAGGAGCAAAGGGAGTGACAGAGCACAGCAACAAACTTGCTGTGATTCAACCACTGTCTCACTGAATAGAGCAAAACTTTCTACAACTTGAATTTATTTATTTGTATGTCCCTGTGCAACATATTTAGTCCTGTGTATCTGAAAAATAACTTTGAAGTGCTTTACAATAACACTGTTGGGATCAATTCTGTCCTCCCTTCCTTAGTGTTTCCATTCAGAAACTCGCAAATGAATCCCGCTTCATCATTTATGAATTCTGGGAGAACAATGCCTGGAACAGGTAAATGGTTACTAATGTTATTTCTGACTGCTGACAGTTATGAAACTTTGGAAATACCAAATCCCAGCCTTTCTCAGCTATTCTACTAGAACTGAAAACTGCTTGTCAAACACAGACACTGAACTGTATCTTCTAATGAAAAGGATAAATGTTAAATATAAGCAAAACACTGCCTTTTGGTTTGTATTAGTAAGTGGCCCACATTATACTTTTCTGCACAGTTATGACTTTCCATTTTAGTTACATTGCTCATATTAATAGATCAGAGAGGTACAAGGATTGCTGTATCAATGCACTGAAGACTTGTTTTAACACATGGTGCTCTCTTAAGAAATGCTTTTGTTTGTTGAGGTCACATTTACTGATGACACACACACACACATCACCAGGGACTCCCCCCATTGCACTTGTAAACCAGCTTGGAAAAGAGGCACTGAGTTAGTGCAAGTCACAGTCTCCTATCTGGAGGCCCCATTCTCTTCAACGGCACCCCTGCCTAAGTGCTGTCCAGCCAGTGGCCTTCTGTGTTTTTGAGGTGCCTGCACGTGGACTGTGGAGTAAGTCTGAATTGGACTGTTGGTTCTAGACACAATAAACTCAGTAGTGACTATTTTCCCCAGATACATGCTATGATGAGAACTGAATTATTTTTAAACATGAATGGATACAGAGGAACGATGGCTAAACGTTAACATCTCTCTTATTCATGCAGCCATCTCCAGATGAACTACAACAAGACATTCCAAAGGAGTAATGTGGACTGCTTGGAAATTCCAGAACACATTACAACTATGCTAGTGCCTGGTAATACCACATTTTTAAAGCTTCGCAAATAATTTCCCTCTTATTAATTTTCTCTTTCCTTCTGCTTGCTTTTCCTTCCAAGGGCAGCAAAGTGAGACTATTTTTTAAGGGAAGAGAGGTCTGCTGTCTTCTTAAAACAATCCTGCAATTTAGTTTTCCACAGGCAATACCTTTTTTTATATATAAAAACAGTGAATTCTAACAACCTTTTCTATAGCTTTGCTTGGCAAAAGATACTTTATCTTCACAATAACTGGCCGTGATGATGCTCATGACTTAACAGGATGTGAATGCAATTCTATTCCAATTCGGGGGTGTTTTGTCACCAACTGACTTCAGTAAAAGATAATATTATGCCCTTTCCTGCAACTTTTGTAACTACACACTGAAATGCTAAAATGCAGCCAATTCCAAAACCAGTACAAAGAAGCAATCTGACTAAAGGCCAGAATAAACCATAACCATTTTCCTGCTCCTGAGGACTTAATGCATGAACAAAACAGAAAAAAATATGCAAAGTGTCACCTGTATTTTGCAGAACAAAAAGAAAATGCAGAAGGCGGCAAATGTCCACTATCCCACAATTGTAGCAGCTGGGGAAAATATCTAGATCTATAGTAATATCTGAATCCATAACAGGCCAAATAGAGACTTACTGGTGGATTTTACAAGTGTTAAGGTTTACCTGCTGAAGATTAAACGAAGCAGACGCTTTAGAGAGAACATTTTCTTTAATGCTACACTGTCAGCTGCCTGAATCCTGCAGATTTCTTGCTGCTGTTCAGATCTTACTGACGAGAGCAAGAAAAATGGGATTCTATATTATATTAGAAGTGCCCACCTTCAATAAACTGAAGTGTACATATTAAATAAAAGGGTTAAATGTAGACTGGAACGAAGGTGTCTTCGTCTCCTTCGAAGGTGTCTCTCCTTTATTGAGCATAAATGTTGACTGAGTGTGTAACCATGACAACAGCATTACTTAACTCACATCTTGACTTGCAAAGCCTCAGGGACCTATTAAAAATATGAATACTTCTTTAAAAAATGGAAAAGTTATCACTTTTGCCCTGGCTTTGCCAATTAGTATGACTACTAAACCAATTGTAGGACTGGAAAAGCCTGTTTTAAAAGAGCCAAGGCACTTACAAATCCTCCCCAAAACCTGGTTGCTGCTCCCTTCCCACTTTAATTCCTTTACCATGTCAACAGTAGGAACAGTCCATAGGTTTTCATCTTTTGCTTGCTTACAACTTAGCCTTTATGCAACCTTTACATGATTTAGGGTGACTTTTAGCTGAAAAGATCAAGGGAAGGCTGTAGTATAGAAAACTTCAACCCTTAGAATTTTGTGGGTTTTATAGTCTAATGTCCTATATGTGTTTGGGTGACACTATGACTAGGGATGGGCACAGGTGGAAAAAAGGTGGTTTGGGGTCCGTGGCAGCTCATGGACTGAACCCTGAACCGAACTGGCCTCACACAGACCGAACCGGTCTGGCAAGTTTGGGACTCAGCAGAATGGGGGGAGGGAATCTCCCGGGAAGGGACTTCCCTTCACCCTTTCTACTGGCCACAGCTTGCTCCAGCCAGGAGAAAGGGGGGGATCGCCCAGGAAGAGGCTTTCCTTTCCCCCCTTTTCCCAGCTGTGGCAAGCCACAGCCAGGAGAAAACAGGGGGATAGCCCAGGAAGAGACTTCCCTTCCCCCTTTCTCCCGGCTGCAGTGAGCCGCAGCCAGGAGAAAGCGGGGAAACAGCCTGGGAAGAGGCTTCATTTAACCCTCTGGTTTTGCTCCCCCCCAAGTGGACCCCACTGCTAAGCTGGGAGCCATTTAACCCTTTGGTTTTATTCCCCTGCTTTAAAGGGGGGAGCAAAACCAGAGGGTTAAATATGGGGGTAAAGTGCATTCCAGGGGGTATCCTTTCTGCTGGCCCAGCAACTGTCTTGGGTTCCCTCCTGCAGCCTGTTTAAAGGGGCAGTATGTGGGAGCCAGAGACAGCTGAGCCTGTGGAGAGAGACCGAATAGTCTTCAAGAGCCAAACCGAACAGTGAAAAGTTCAGTAAATATTCAGGGAGTGCATCTTCCCCAAACAGTTTCCCCAAGTCATGAAAGGGCCCAAGTTTGGCCTGAATTTCAGCTCGTGAGCCAGTTTGTGCCCATCCCTAGTGACTGGTCTGTATCTTTGGGATAATAGCCAAATAAATTATCTACTCAGAGCAAGGTGGTTTTGGAGCAATTTGAAGGCTCAACAAAAAAAAGTAGCTAGAACCAGGGGAAACTATTACTGAAATAGAGTAATCATCACTATCTTCTTTTCAGCTTCCTGGTGGGTCCTGAACAACAACTAGAAACTCTGCTGTAGTTAGCAAACGGATGCTGTAAAAGCACTCTAAACTGGCATCCTGTACAGTCATCAAAAAGCTTCTACAGCTACCAGATTAAGCACAGATACAAGCTTCCACTTACTTATTGGGTAAACTTGTATGAGTTGTCAACATCTCCTCATTGCTGCTACTTTACAGAATATTATGTGGACTGATGTTTGTTAATTTTATTCATATTGTTGTTATTAATTCTAATTGTATTGTGTTATTAGTAGGATGGATGTAAATACTCACATAATAAAGTGAGTGGCTTCCTCTTCCAGACTCTTCCTTAGTGGAAGGGTGGCTTAACTCATTAGGTTTCGCTTTTTTTGAGAATTCAGATTTTGGATAGAAGGCAGGCTATGTATGTTAAAATAAATGCTATAGGATCGTATCAAATGTTGCTGTCCTTGCTTAATAATGTGATGTGTGATGAAGTCACCCCTCCTGACAAAAATGTATGACATGGAACACATGTAAGAAACAGAAATGAAATCAGTATTTTTCATCTTTGTATTCATAAATAACTTGCGCATCTAGTTTCTCAGTATTTTTTTCTTCTGCATTATTAAGTGACATGAGCTCATCATGTATCAGTTCTGGAAACTGGAAGAGTCCGCTGAAGACTGATGCATAGGCATTAATCATGCATTAATCTAGGAATAAGGCTTCCTACTATTCCAGTAGGCAAGCACAAACCATTCACATTTGCATAGAGAAACATAAAGGACAAACTTAAGATCCATCTGCAGCATTTATTAAGAATCAGAACCAAGATTAAAAGCCTCATTACTTCCAGTGACCGTCTGGTGGAGTATCAAAGGAAGTCAATCTGTTACTTAAGTACAAATAGCCAAACAAGCATAACCAAAAGTGTCAGGAGAAAAGAGCAACAGCCACGTTCAGATTTTGACAGGTTTTGTTTGAACTTCTTTTTTAAAAGATGAAATAGCTACTTTTCCTACAAAGTAATGGTTTCTGAATGTGATGGAACTTTATCATTAATACAAAAATATGAACATGAAATTCTTCACAATAAATTTGGGTGCAGACGAAACGTTTCCATCACATATAAAAATGCTATTGTCAAAGTTATATTGAAAAACGTGGTGAGTCCTTTTTGCCATTCTGAACTTAATATAGTACTGAAGTACTCAGTATTAGAACAAGGGTGCCTTTGCTGCCAGCTGTTGTCTAGAAAACATCTATGAAAGTCCTTGTGGAAAGGTATTATATAATCGACTAGACAATGCCAGCAGTTGAATTGCTCTTGTAAGTATTCTAAAGTGTTGAACCTTCCTGGAATTTATACTTCTACCTAAAATCCATCGTTTATTTCACAATATCGCATTTTCATGATCATTTAATTATATGAGGTCCTATTTTCTAACAGTTAAAATTAATCAAAATGTAGTGTGTTGTACAACTGAGAGTTTGAAGAATGTAAGAATGTTTTAGCAAATATTCTGATGGTGAGAGCAAGGAAAGAAATGAACTGTGGGTTGTTTAATTCCCCCCCCCCCATTTCCATGTAAGTGAGGCAGTTCACATTAAGGGTTACATTCAATAACCTTTTTAATCCAATCTGACCACAGCTGTGTATTTCTTAGGTGTGCATTATACATGAAGGACTGCAAGAATGAACCATCTGGGTTTAAAACCTCTCTGAAAGATGACCAGATATCAATTACTGCCTTGATCACTGGGTTGCTAAGCTTAAAACAAAGTTTGAGTCCAGTGGCACCTTTAAGACCAATAAAATTTAATTCAAGGAATAAGCTTTCGTGTGCATACACACTTCTTCAGATATCTTTCTACTTTCTACTTGTTGATTTTTAAACCATTATTTTATTCCTTTGCCCTGTCTTGTTTCTGCTTTTCTCTTCTCATCTTTCTTTCCTTGCACAGACTTTGCAGTCATGTTGCTTAGTCATTATTAAATCTACAAATTGCTTAAAATCAGTATGGTCCCAAATCAAAGCTTCACCTTGTTTATTTATGATAAATAAACAAGAAAATATTCATATGTGGAGGAAAAAATAACATTTACAGGATATATATTTTATACACCATGCAGTTATCTGCTAATATATAGGAGATATTTTAAGGAAAAATAATAAAGCTTGGGCTAAAGAAAACGAATTCAAACCACTACTATACCAAATTGTCAAACAATTTGAATTGGATACAGTATTTTTTTAAAGGGCATACTCTAGCAAAACTAAGCATCAAGAATTTAAAATGGTGTTTACTTTAAGCCCACTGAAACTAATAGACTTGAATGTACTTAATTTTTGCTGGTCTGTGTTCAGATCTTTATAGAGATGGCTATATTTACACACACACAAGAGTCAATAAGGGCAGGTACCAATGACATTAATATGTGGCAAGCAGGTCTGTACGTATGGGAGTGCCCACGAGTGCCTGACACCCTCCTCAAACAACCAGGCACCCTCCAAAGAAGTCGGTGGCGGCAAGCAGGGCCTGCACGTGAGAGTGAGAGAGGGAGCCAGCCAGCCAGTGAGAGAGAGAGGGAGAGGGCGCAAGCGAGAGCCTCCTTCTTTCTCTCTCTCCCTTTCTCCCAGCCAAGTAGGCAGAAGTTCCCGTGGCTGGCTGCTCGCTTGCTCACTCCCCTCTCACAGCCAGTGCTCTTGGGGTCCAGTGGCACAGGCAGGTGTATTTCTGCCTGCCTGTGTGGCTCAAGTGGCACTGGCTAAAGCATTATGCCCAGCTGAGGTCCCTCTCCTCCCCAGGGGGTACTTGATGCACCCCCAACAAAAATGTTCTGGGTACCGGGGCTGGTGGCAATGCTGCTCATAAGCTTACTGTGGGTGTTTGCAGCCAGACATTCAATAGCAACCAGCCAATGTGGTCTGTACCCAGAACCCCACATTTCTAATCAATTACAACAGAAGCTGTAAAAATGAACTCTGCAGTATTTAGAACATGAATATCCACCACCATCCCTCACCATTTTCTTCACTTTTAAAAATTTTTTTCAGGCTTGTAGAAAATTCCCCCCATCTACACATGACCCCATTACACAGATTTTTTGATCCACACTTTGGAATCATGTCCAGAATTATACAGATCCCACCTATCCATCAAGAAGATTGTGGGCCCCATCAGTTTTAATTATGTCAGACTCATTTTACAATGCAGACTACTTTTTTGCATGTGTAAGGACAAACAATGCAAGGAAGACTGCTTCCCCATGCCCACTCTCCTTTCTGAGCCTCTTTTATGAAAGCTGCTTCAAGAATTTCTGGAATAGAGAGAAAGAAATATTTAAATAAGGGTGTATAAATCAAATAAATAAATTAAATAAGTACCACAAAGGAGTGCTAGTGATTACAAGAAGACTTGAAGGAAGACAGACTACAGAACCATGGAATCATAGAATTGGAAGGAACCTCCAGGGTCATCTAGTCCAACCCCCTGCACAATGCAAGAAATTCACAAATACCATCCCCTCCACCCTCAGTGACCACTGTTCCACACCCATAAGATGACAAAAAAACCTCCAGGATCCCTGGCCAAACTGGCCTGGAGAAAAATTGCTTCCTGACCCCAAAGTGGCAATCAGCATTTCCCTGGGCCTGTAGGAAAGGGCCACGATAACTAAGCACTGAGGCAAGAGTCAGAGCTTGATTGTGTGACTGCTGAGCAGTCACTATTCTATGCAAGTTATATCATCTTCCAGTTTAGAAAAAAAAGTTTGACAAACCTGTATATAGTTAAGCCATATAATGGATTATTTAGGCAATGAGATTACTGACAACAATCCTATGCATGTTTACTTGGAAGTAAATCACACTGTATTCAGTAGGCCATTCACTAGTAAGTGCACTAAAGATAAATTAATATACATACATATACACGAGCATGCTTACTGGTCCATTATCACTGCTGACAACAAACTGAAAGATTTTGTAAACAAAAGCTCAAAAGCACTGGGTCAAAATTAAACAAAATCTGAAATTATTCACATATGTTCTGTTGAAAATAGCTTTACTTCTGACATGAATTAATGGGTACATAGACTGTTAAATCTAAATCAGATTACAGTCTATTGGTATGAGAGATCATATTCCCTTAATTTTCAGTAGCAAAAAAAGACAGATTCCTCATCTTCAGACAGACCTATCGTCTCCTGCAGTAGGCAGTAAGTAGTTTTTCTGCAAGATAAAAAGTTCCACCACAAAATTTAGTTAACAATGATTTAAATTAAATATTTCGGCAAGCTTTGATGATGAGATGGAGATCAGTAGCCCTATTTATCAGCACCTGATTCTGAGCAAGGAAGCTCTCTATCACAATGTATATATAATCTATACAAAATGAGGGTAATACAGTAAGAAAACATCAACAAACAGTGCAAATGCACAATCTTGAAATACAGGTGTGAGCTGGTGAAAAAACCTTGCGTGGGGGTGGGGTAACTATGCTTCCATTAGAGCCATGTTTTCCACTGACAGCCCTCATATTATTCCCCCACCCCCAACTACTCTTTAAACAGGTAATTTAAAGAGCAGTATGGGACTTGCTGAGGGGAGCTGCCAGCAGGAAACAGGCTGAATAATTTTACTGTGCTTCATTCAGCAATCTTTTTTTTTTACTCAGCAATCTTTTCTCATGCTACAATTAATTTTTCAATTACAATTAGATAAGTATCTGAGTTATTTCAAAACAAGCTTTGAAAACAAAGACTAATATTTACTAAAAATTTTAAGAGATAATAGAACACGACCATGCCTCTTTGTGATCATTAATGCTGTTAATTAACCACTACGACAAGGAGGCACAATTATTTTCTTCTTCTCCCAGACATCCAATGTATGAGGGGCCAGCTAAATGATACAAGGGACACATATCTGCACATACGGAATGGGGTGCTCACTTTGGAAAGTGGTCCACCACTTGGGGCAGCTTCAAGCCCTGCAAGGAGGAATGGCATTTCTGTTGCCAGTGGGAAAGGGTGATTTTTGCCCATTTACTCTTCTACTGCAAATCCACACTTCTACAACAATGCTGTTTTTCAGGGCTCCCAATCCTAGGAGCAGAATTTCAGGCAGCTCAGTGGGCTGTAACAGGAGGTGAGAAAGCCTTGTTCCACAAGTTTTGCTCCTCTCAAAGCACTTGGAATCCATTCCAACTCAATAATTCTGCTAGAAAAGCTCCAATAGTCAACCTTTGCTCCTAAATGGGGTAAAAAGCCACTTAAACTCTTTAATTCAATTAGAAATGCAAATACTCACTGATTTTTCAAGTATAATAGGATGATCAGGAAGAAACTCTGGTTTCTTTTGGGCAAGAGAAACCTCTGAAAGCTTCAAAAGGAAATCTCTGCTATATGTTATTCTTTCTGCCAACACAAGATGAGAGAATTAAAATGACAAGTGGAGAAGTACATGGCTGTATGGTGCAGGATGCACCCTGAAAATTTTATAGCAGCTTTTAAAACTAATTTATGGATTTTGTTCTCACTAAAATAGACAAGTACTTGCAGAAGCTGTACACTGTGTAGGAAGTTGAATGGAATTCAGATTTGCTACAGTGCAAGTGGCAGAACAATAGTTCTTAAAGGCTTATATAGATGCTACTTGAACTATAGCTCTTTTAAATTGTACAGATCACTGGCACTAGATAATTTTGAGGTTGGCATCACAGAGCACCAGTATTCCTATGAAGGGACCAGGACAAGTCAAGCAACAGATATCGTTTATCACATTAACTTCAAATATATGAAAACCCCATTTGCCAAGTTGCATTAGTGCCTTTTTGAAGAAGCTTCATCACAAGTAAATGCCCATTAACTTACCTCTATCAATTCCAACCATGTAAAAAAAAGAAACCATCTTATTATAACTTTTAAGCCATTTTCCTCTCAAGATTATACAGAGACAATTTAACATCTTAAACTACAAAGTATATTTATTTTGCTTTAAACCTACATTGTTACAAAACGGGATATAAAGGTTCACTTCCAAATGTAATGGCTGAAGAAGACGGAATCCCAACTGGAGAGTTTCCATCGCTCAACATTAGCAAAAGAAAGTAACTACAGTATTACCTTCTGTTCCTTCCTTATTTTTGTTGTTGCTTGGACTAGCCAGATGCTGCAGGTCCCTGGGTAAATGCTGGGACTTTTCTAAGTAATCAACCAGAACTTAACTGTTATTAACACCTCAAGAAGTCTGGTTCTACAACCTCATTTTGCAGTTCTCACAGAGACATGACCCTCAGGCAAAGAAGAACTCTGCCACTGACCACTGAACTCTCTTAGAGACAGCAACCTGAAAAAGTTGCCAGATTTCACAAATGTGTTACTGACTGTTCATGTGAAGCTCATCAGCATGTGCTGCAAGAATTGTCACATTTAGCAAAGGCTGGGAAGATTAGATAGCAATTAAATCTCACCATAGGCGTAAACTATGGGGGGGCTTGAGCCACCCCCGAAATTTTCCCCCCCCCGGGAAAATGGAGCGCCCAGGCTGGCTGGCTGCCCTGCCACCTCTCCCCCCGGGACCGGGCTGCCGCCTGGGCCGCCGGGACTGCCCTGGGCCGCCACCTCCCCCCGGGACTGACCTGCTGCCGCCGCCGCCTCCCCCCCGGGACCGGGCCGCCGGGACTGACCTGGGCTGCCGCCTCCCCCCCCGGGACTGACCTGCTGCCGCCGCCTCCCCCCCGGGACCGGGCCGCCAGGACTGACCTGGGCCGCCGCCTCCCCCCCCGGACTGACCTGGGCTGCCGCCTCCCCCCCCGGGACTGACCTGGCCCCACGGAGGCAGGAGTGGCCAGACTAGGCCAGTCCGGGGGGGGGGCGGCAGGGACATGGTCTCAGCGCGTGCGTGCGCACAAAACCCCCCACCCCCCCGGGGATTTTAAAAGTCGGCGCCTCTGCTCACTACTCCTTGTAGAACACATGCTGAAACGTATCAAGAAGATTTTAGTACGAGGAAAAGAAAAAAAGGTCATTTGCTTGCGTAATGGTAGAGCGTGGATTTCAATGTGGTCTCTCCTAATCATAGCCAGATACTCTAACCCAGAAGTTCTCAATTTTTTTGTAGTCGGATCTCTAAGCATACTATACTTTTCAGGGTTCATTTGGAAAGTAACTTCCATGCTACTTTCCTCTTCTCTAATATAAAATGCTACATCAAAAACAGTGTATTTTAAGACATACAGTACTTTAAGACACGCTCAAAATCTATTAAGGCTTTAATCCTATGTATAAGTAGCAGGTCCATAGCCAGGATTTTTCAGTTTGGGGAACCTTTTAAAAAGTGGGGGGGCATGGGCGTCAACTACGGGGGGGCTCGAGCCTCCCCTGAAATTTCCGGGGGGGGCTCAGCCACCCCCGGCAAAAGGGAGCGCCCGCCGCCAGTGGCCAGTCAGCCGGCCAGCTGGAAGTCGCCGCCTCTCCTTCCCCCCACCCCCGGCCTGCCCTCCTGCCTCCCTGGGGCGGGGGGGGGGGAGAGAGGCGGCGGGGACATGCTCCTGGGCTTCGCGGCCGGCAGTCAGCTGGCCAGCTGGCTGCCGCCGCCGCCAAGCCTGCGCCCCGAGCCTGCCTCCCTGGGGCCGGGGGGGGAGGAGGAGCAGCGGGGACATGGTCCCGTGCGCGCACTTTGTGCACGCGCACGAGAGAGCCCCCCCCCGGGGATTTACAAACTCTACGCCCCTGGGGGGGGGACTGAAATTCACACACTGTCCCCGCTTCTCCCCCACCGCTTCTCCCCCGACCTTCTGATGGCACCTGGTGTTTTTGGCCACTGTGTGACAGTGTTGGACTGGATGGGCCACTGGCCTGATCCAACATTGGCTTCTTTTATGTTCTTATTTAAAAAAATCCCTTTAAACGCTGTAAGGGAGTATCAAAGAGGGGAGGCCGTGCATGCGCCTGCACTCCAAGCCGCAAATTCTTAGCTTGGAGTGCAGGTGGGCACGGGGCTTCCCCCTGCTTCTCCCCCAAGGCATCTAAAGTTTAAATGCTTTGGGGGGAGAAGCAGGGGCCATGCGCCTGCACTCCAAGCCACAAATTTGCAGCTTGGAGTGCAGGCATGTGAGGCCTCCCCCTACTTCCCCCCCAAAGTAGTAGGGCCTTGGGAGGAAGTCAGGGGGCGGGCCCCGAGAGGCCTCACCATAGCTACAGGCCTGATAGGTAGATACATGTGCATAAATCAAGCTATACATTTCCTTTAGGTTTGCTGTGTGGTGAAAAGTGTTGTCAAGTCATAGCTGACTTATGGCACCCCATACGGTTTTCAAGACAAGAGATGTTTGGAGGTGTTTGCCATTGCCGACCTCTACGTCACAACCATGGTATTCCTTGGTGGTCTCCCATCCTAATACTAGCCAGGGCTGACCCTGCTTAGCTTCCAAGATCTCATGAGATTGGGCTAGCCAACTCAGGGCAGGTTTGCTGTACCCATGCATTGAATTATACACAGCAAACTGCTAAACTTTATTAAATCATCCAGTCCTTGTATGGATTGGTATACCTAGCAGTGCTCCAATAAGACAATATATAGTATTATTGTAGAAGTACAAATTTCTCTTAGTCAAGCAGTATTTTTAATATTTATATGCATAAATTTTACCTCTGGGGACTTCAGGGTTATGTTGCTCTGACGGACGAACCAGAGTTTCATTTAAGACTCGCATTCCATTAGATTTACACATCTAAAATTTTTTAAAAGGCACAACATTCATCCTGATCCTCTCTAGGAATCCATAATTCCTTTCATGTTGTTTACACAAAAGAACACACAATAATGCTTACTCAACCAGTTAAAGCAACAAAAATCATTGGTTCACATAGTTTACTAACTGGGGGGAAGGGGATGGCAGGATGTTTTATTTCAGTGGGAGAAAATGGAAAGAGTGAAATGCTTTTTAAGGCAAGGTTTCCAACACAGTATTTTAACTGTCCTTTACTACCTCAAAATTCATTCCTATAACCATGTAACAATATGCACTATTATAAGGAGACAATGGAACAAAAGAAGGTAAAACACAGTAGGGAACCAATGCTTACTTAGCGCTCTAAAAAACAAATGGGTTGGAAGCTGACTCCTGCAAATCTAGCTCTGCTGAGGGTTGCTAACCCTCTAAACCCCTCTTCTTCCCCCAGTACTCTATAGACATCCCACCCCAAGGAGAGCTCTGCTATTAGCAGCCTGGATTCAACTCATTGTTGGTTTCCAGCATTAGTTTCAACAATGTTTATTTTCTAAGCTCTTTCAAAATAGGAATTTCTTCTCTATATAATTGCTAACTTGAGAACGCGTTTCTAAAGGTCCAGTAAGAAAGACTTCCTGTTGTTTACTCCAAGAGTTGGTTCAGACATAGCTTTGCAATCCTCCACACCATAGCTAAAAAGACTAAAAATATGCTGTTGTCATAAATTCTGTTTTCCCCTAACACCCTTCCCCTCTTTCAGAAATCACAATGCACCATTACATCTGAACTTGGCAAATCCTGAAACCAGAACTGGAAACATCCAAGAGGAACTGCACAAGCCCATGGCTTGGGCATATGTAGCTAAACTATAGATGGCATTTGGTGTGAACTGTGCTTTTACTGATGGTTTATATTTTCAACTCTTGAGGATGGATTCAGCCAGCTTTTCTAGTTAAGCTCACCCAGTCCCCCATCCTAAATGTCCTTTGTCATGCAGGTTCCATGATCCCCAGCACATTTTTTTGGGCGGAAAAAGGGGACACCCCTCCACCCATTTCCACCAGAGAAAAAGCTGGTTGAATCCAAACCTTGATGTTCATTCTGCTTTCCCAATAGGCCCAAACCAAGAGATGCTTGGTGCGGAAATTTGCTGCTCCATCTTAAGCCAACCACTGGGAATTTTAAAAATTACTGTTTGACTAAAACCGAGGCATTTATATTTGCTTAATTTAAAAATTTAAATTAAATTAAATTTAAAAATTAAGCAAATATAAATGTCTTGGTTTTAGTCAGACTATGCAACTAGCTTATATATAATGCATTATGTTCTTCATGCAGTACAGCAAATTTGGATCTTATAAGAAATTATTGCATGTGCTTCAATTTTTTTCAAATATTTCTGGGTTCTTTTTCTGAAGGAGATTCCATATGGATTCAACATTTCTACTACATATCTATCAAGATAGGGTATAAATGAACAAATACATAATCTTCTGGTCTGCAGGAGAAAATACTGTGATTTACTTCACCATAGTATCGCTAATGACAACTCTTTCTCAAGCTCTTACAATAAGATATTTGTAGGAGGGCAGGATTGGCACAGAGCAAATAAGGTTTCTTCAAACTTGAATAACTAGCCTTACTAAGTCAGTTAATTAACCAAAAATGAGAAATAAGCTATCAGCCTCTTTAGATCAGCCACCCTGCAGCAAAATCAATTCCAATGGCCATGCCATTTCTTGCAAAAGATTAAAAGGCAGAGTTGCTATGCTTCATTTGAATGGGTTCTTTTACAAAATTTAGACCATTCCATAAAGTACTCTGTTCATACAAATCCCATTAAGTTATATGGAGCTGTAACAGTATAGACGTTCAAAGATGACACAGCTGAATGTGTGGGCTATTTCTGATTAAGTAGTCTAAAGCTAACGAAACTATCATCCACCAAAGCACTCTACAGTTCCTGTTTCATGCATCCTCACAATCTTGAGGTAAACCATACCTGTTTCATAGACCGCATATTGCCACTAAGCACCAAAAAATACGTTTGGCCATGTTTTCCTGACTCTACTTGCTTTAGCCTCTATTTTCCCTTAATTTCCCAAGTGCTGCAGCATCCAGTTCAGATCTGGACTATGTACTGGGAAGGTAGAGGCATCAGCCTTCCCTGCCATACCATTTTTCTGAACCAAAATAGTTCTGGGGACTTCAAAAAAAAACAAGTCGTTTGGGAGAATCCTAACCTGACTTGTGGCCAAATCAATCATGTAGTCTGGCCCCAGGAGGTGGACAACTGTCACCTAGCAACTCAAAGCCAGAGCTATTTATTTCATCTATTTAATACTTACCCAGCCAATTTCATTATGCAGACATACAGGAGCGCTGGATGAAAACTGACCCTGGAAACTGAAAGCAGTTGCTGATACTAGGGGAACAGATGCTGTTGAAAAAAGATCAATTAGATATGTTCACTACTTTGTTAGTGAACTGGAAGTAACTTACCCTTCGCTAAGCAACCTTTAAAAGCTATCTGGATTCTGGATCCACTGTAACAGCACCATATCCAGTGGGGGTGTACAAACAAATCATCAGCATTTTTTGGGTTCTGGGATATTGAACCAAACCCCAAAAATCAGTATTTTCCAATATTTCCAATATATCCTGAATTTTTTTGGCTCCATTATACCATATGGGGACCATTATAGTCAATGGGTATAAAGGGGAACCAATATCGGTGTATCCAGGTCTGGTTTTTGAGGTAGAGGCACCACATTTCCAGAATAGCTGCTGGTGCCTCTCCTCAAAAAACTTCCCAAGTTTCAAAAAGATTGGACCAGGGTGTCCAATTCTATAGGCCCCCAAAGAAGGTGCCTCTATCCTGCACTGGTTTTAATGGAAGAGGGAAAGGCATTGAAAGGTAAAGTGGTCCCTTTAAATGCCTTTTGCAAACCATGAGTGAACTCCAAAGTGTTTAAACAGCTTGCAATCCCTTTAAACACCTTCTCCAAGCTACAAGGTCACCCAGAAGGTGCTTTATGGGACTGCAATCTCTTTAAACACCCTTTAACTTCAGCTATCCAGCAGTCCCAAAAAAATTTGAATATTTTGGGATACTTGGGACTTAGCTATTTCAGAGAGCTGAAAAAATACAGGTATCTATATCCAGCTGAAAGAATAGCTGTAAAATACCTACAATACAAGTTATTTTACATCTATTTTTTGGTTTGGATATAGCTGAATGCTAGGGTTGCCAGGTCCTACCTGATCCTGCCAGTGGGGGGGGGGTTGCCTCCCTCCTGAAAGGAGGGAGGGAGGACACAGAAAATAAACAACTCTTACTTTTCAGCATCATATTATAGTGACATTTATGCCCAGATTGAGAATTTGGGAGTTTGCACAGCTTTGTGTTAATTTGGTTGGTCTTAATAAAATGTATTACATGGGGGGGTGGGGGGGGGGGGTTGGCTTTGACTAATGTTTGAGTTTCCTCAGCTCTTTTAAGAGCGTTCCACAATATTTCCGTTTCCAAACAAGTATTCTGAAATCATGAGCAAGACACTTACTTTGGGAAGAAAGGTGGCGTGCAGGTCTTGCTGGCTGGAGAGGCTTGCCAATCAGTCTTTTTGTTTCCATTTTTTAAACAATTTGAGATGCCATACTATAAAAGCCAAGTGAAGGGTCATGTAAATAATGGAGAAATGGATGTGTTTTAATATTTATCTTGCCTTTCCATGTGGCTCAAGGCAGCTTACAAATCACAACTAAAACCATCACAATTTAAATCCAACAAAATAAACCTCTAAATAACCCCATGTCCCAAATGGCAGGGTCTGCCCGCATTTTCCTAAAATATTACTGCTTTTTTCTTACTCTTGCAAGGACCTTGAGGCCCAAAATGGTGGAGAACAGGGTGGTGGGGTGCAGCCCTTGAAAATGGCCCATACAGCGAGCCCCTTCCCACCAGCAACAAGTTCTGGGTAACCACTGCTATCTTCTTCATTGGGGCTGTTCCATGGCAGATCACCACAATTTTTAAAAAAATTTAACCACTACATCTCAGTTTTTGATTAAAATTGCTGTACTGGCCATATGAAACAGGTATTAGGGCATATTCTAAGGTTGATATTAAGTACTTCAACCCACTGACTTATGATTCTGTCACTAAAAGAGCTTTAATTTAATAACAAACTCTTAAAAAACCTCAACCAATTTTGTTGAAAAATTCACTCACTTAAAAAAAAGTTGCTTTAGGGCCCTTCCAGAATTAGGGACCCTGAAGCTTAAGCTTCACTAGTTTCATAGTAGATCCGCCCCTGAGTACTACTGGTAGGTGGAAGGTCTGACGTAAGATTGAAGGTGTCACCTGTTCTGGTTGGGGTTGGACTCCCCCTGAAGGAACAAGTCCATAGTCTGGGGTGCTCATGGATCTAGGCCTACTGTGGCTAAGAGTGCCTTTTATCAGCTTTGACTATTTAACTAACCATGGCCTTTCCTAGGCAGAAAAGATCTGGCCACTACAGTGCGTGCCACAGTGACATCTAGATTAGATTACTGCAATGTGTTCTATGTGGGGTTGCCCTTGAGTAGTCTTCAGAAACTTCAATTGGTACAGAATGCTGCAGTCAGGATGTAGACTGGAGTAGCACCAAGGATCACATCACTCCAGTCTTAAGCCCATCTACACTAGCCTCCAATTTGTTTCTGGGTGCAACTCAAGAGGCTGGTCTTGATCTTCAGGGACCAACATTCTTTGAAGACTACCTAATCCTTTAAAAACCTGCAGCAACCATTACAGTCATTTTTGGAGGCCCTGTTTAGGATGTCCTCGCCTTCTGAGATTAGGCAAGTGGCAAACCAGAAGAGGGTCTTCTCAGGCTTGGCACCAAAGGTCTGGAACTCTCTCCCCAGGGACATTCTTCTGTCCCCTTCTGTTGCTGTTTTCTACCAGCGTGTGAAGTCTTTTTTGTTTCATTTGGCATTCCATCAATGATCCATCCTTCCTAACCAGTTTTCTAATTGCTGCTTTTACATTTCATATGTATTTTAACTTTGTTTTAAATTGTTTTAATGATGTGTGTTTGGGGGGTTGATTTTAATAGTTTTAAAATATGGTTTTATTATGCACATTTTAAATTTGTTAGCCACCAGGGTGGGCCTTGTGAAGGCAGAAAGGAGGGACACAAATCTTGTAAATAAGTAAAATAAATATGCACTCCATCTAACTCCCAATAATAACCGAGCTGCAAAGTTCTGTACCAGCTGAGTTGCCTTCAAGGACAGGCCCATGTACAACATGCTACAATAGTCAAGCCTTAAA
Organism: Lepidodactylus listeri; assembly: GCA_029233225.1. Lineage (NCBI taxonomy): Eukaryota > Metazoa > Chordata > Lepidosauria > Squamata > Gekkonidae > Lepidodactylus > Lepidodactylus listeri. Next base: position 38,131,060 of record JARCFY010000006.1, on the reverse strand, counting down.
GTTACTGGCATGGATCCAAGTGAAAAATTCAGCTGGTCCAGTAAAGGAGCCATTCTCCATGATGTGTAGAGCCGGCCTGTGCTGGCTAGGTGGGATACAAGTCCAAATAAATAAATAAATAATAATTGCGCAAGGAAACCTTTTTTGCAGCTGAATTAACATGCTTCTCTAGCAATAATGCTGGATCAAGTATAATCACTGGACTTTTAACTGACCCAGCAAGGGTCAGCACAACTTTCTTGGCCAACATCATCTTCTGTTTCGTTGGAATTCAATTTCAATGTGTTCACCTTTCTTTACAAGTCAGAGGACAGCAATTGACTCAGGACAGCTACAGTGGCATATGTGATCAAGACAAAGAAATATAGAACTGATCGTCATCAACATATTGATTACACCCAAATCTAAATTCCAGCTTCAAGTATAGGCTAATGAGGTCTGAATTTGCTGAGACTGAGAAAAAGATCTTGGGGTCATAGTGGATAGTTCAATGAAAATATCAACCCAGTGTGCGGTAGCAGTAAAAAAGGTAAACTCTATGTTAAAGGATTATTAGGAAAGAGATTGAAACAGCCAATATCATAATGCCCCTGTATAGGTATATGGTGCGGCCTCATTTGGAATATTGTGTATAGTTCAGTCACGATATCTCAAAAGGACATTGCAGAGCTGGAAAAAGTACAGAGGACGACAACCAAGATGATTAGGGAGTTGGAGCACCTTCCCTAAGAGAAAAGGCTGAAGAATCTCAGACTTCTCAGTTTAGAAAAAAGATGACTAAGGGAGAACATGATAGAGGTTTATAAAATTATGCATGGAGTGGAAAGAGCTGACAAAGAGAAATTTTTCTCCCTCTCCCAAAATATTAGTACTCGAGGGAATCCAATGAAACTGATAGGCAATAGGTTCAGGGTGGACAAAAGGAAATACTACTTTACACAGAGAGTGATTAAAATGTGGAATTCACTACCAGAGGATGTAGTGATGGCCACAGGAATAAACAGCTTTAAAAGGGAATTAGATAGATTCATGGAAGATAAGTCTATCAATGGCTACTAACCATGGTGACTGAGGGAAACCTCCACATTCAAAAGCACTAAACCTCTGAATCCCAGGGCCAGGAGGCAACATCAGGGGAAGACCTCAGCCTCTATGCCCTGTTATTGGCCCTCCAGAGGAACTGTTTGGTCACTGTGTGAGAAAGGATGCTGGATTAAATGGACCACTGGTATGATCCAGCAGGGCTCTTCTTATGTTCTTATATATGATCTCTCTCAAAGGCTTTATGGGAAGATTAAACAGCATGGTTAAATAAAACTGAACCCTGTGAAATTGCACAGTTCAAGGTCCACACAGAAGACAATCTCCAACAGCTAACCTCTGAATCCAATTTGTAAGGAATTATTTGAACCACAGTAAAGCATATATCCCTTGACACCAAACATCCCAACAGAATGGCATGATTCACCCTATCAACCTAACAGCAGCCGAGTAGCACAGCGGTTTCAAAACACATATAACAACGTTCCCAAACAAAACTTGCACCACGTTCCTTGCCCCCTTACCTCTCTACTTCGCACATGGATCACTTCACACAACCTGTAGGAAGTCGTTCAAATCCCTCTTTCTTGAGGTGGTGGTGGGGGGGGGGGAGATGTCATACATCTCCTACAACCTAAACTCCCCACACACACACACATACACGGGGATCTAAACAGACAGACATATAGGGCGCTACTATCCCTCAACGTCCTTTCCAAAACTAAAGTCTCTTAAGACAATGTTTGAAACGGTCTTTCCAACAGCACACGTTCAGACGGAGCGAGTTCCAAACAGCGATCCCATGCCCCTAAAAAACAAGACATAACGTAGGAATGCAAAGCCCCTCAACACGGGAACCCCATCAGAAACTCCAGTGAGGGCTAGAAAATTACACGTGACCAGGCACACTAGTCTCAATCTTTTACCAAGTCGATAGCAGTGGCCTCGAATGCACGTCAGTCATGCCTCAGGCAGGACCACAAACAGGAGGGATTCAGTGGATTTAGATCACTCCCCAGCGACCGGTCGAATTGCAGCGCGCAGGCAAGAGACGAGTGGCTGGCGTCCAAATCCTCCCCATAAGAGTCAATTTACGATGTGCTAAAGGGGAAAAAAAAATCAAAATAACAAACGATCGACGGCTGTCTAGGTCGGTTGAAGAAAGTTAAAACACAGTCTTCGGAGCCGTCAAAAATTTCGCCCGTCTCCAGGATCACGCCGCACGACGCCTCCCCTCACACTTGCCTTGGGAAGCGAGCGCGCCTGCGCAACACTTCCTCACACACGGGTACCAACACAAAGGGCTGAGGAGGGCACGCGCCAAAACCGCCGTTCACGCGCAGTCCGAGCGCCTCCCCCGTCGACGCCGCCTACTTACTAGCACCATAGGATCAGTTTCGGGGAATTCAGCGCCCGCCGCGCCCGCCTTCACACCTCGAAAGTCAATCAGAGAGGGGCGGGGCCTAGGCCGGAACCATCCCCACCCCTTGTTTAACCGCTCAACTGTCACGCGTGCCCTCGCGAGTGCTCAGAAGCCGGCGCGTGCTGAATAGTCTCTTCGGGCCGGGTCACGCGCCGCCGGTGCTCCCCGACCTTGTGGGGCTCCGCAGGTGAAGGAAAAGAAAGCGAAGGTCATTCTAGTCTTCCGTTCGGTAAGGAATGGGCATCTCAGGATGAGCTGGACAGACGGAGGGAGGAGGAAGAGTTTCTTGCGTGAGAAGTCTTTCCTCGGCATAGGTAGCTGGTGTGGTGTAGGTATACATTGTGATACCTGCCACGGGGACCAGCAAGCTAGTTGATCCCGAACAGAGTGAGGGTGTTGATGCCCGGCTGTTGCAAATGAATTAACAGCAGTGTTCCCTCTAAGCTGAGCTAGTGTGAGCTGGCTCACCGTTTTTTAGCTTCTGGCTCACACATTTTTGTCTTCGGTCAGGAGGGATGGCTCCAGAGCAAACTGATTTATGCAGTAGCCAAATTGCTCGCTCACAACTTTAGTGCCAGTAGCTCACAGAGTAGCATTTTTGCTCACAAGACTCCACAGCTTAGTGGGAGCATTGATTAACAGGACAACTTCTGGAGTTTAAGGACTGTTTTCCTGTAACCCTTGTAGTTTCTAAATGTTTCCTACAAATCAACCTTCCTTATGCTATCATGTTTAGTGCATCAAGTTGCTATATATTCTGAGTGGCAGGAGCGCTTCCACGGTTTCCTTCTAACGTAATACAGAAGTTTGCTTTTGTTTTTAAAACTTTTTGTACCTTCTGTGAATAAGTGTATTTTTCTCCTAAGGGAAGCAGTATTTTCCTGCCCTTTTACAAAAAAGACCATACATGGATGCAACATTACAGCATCTTCTTCTTTGAAGTAAGACAAATGGCTTTGTAGAGTTACCTCCTCTGATTTCAGACCAGAGAAATACATTACAAGATATCATTCCAAATTATATTACCTGTAAGGTCACCTCCATGCTTGAGAGGAGATGGATGGAGCGTAATGACAGGGTCTCGGTTAATTACTCTCAATGTTCCACAATTAAGGATACATCTGCCCATCCAGCTCCAGTATTTCCTTCACTAGGTTTCCCCGCCTGGGATTCTACCCAAACAAATGGTAACCATATAAACTAAGCTTGCTATTCCTCTTTGGTCCTTGAATCTGTTAAACATCTTCGTTATGCTATATGCTAATTTATTGCTCACCCTCCCTATATGTATGGACTGGTAACTTCTGTTTCATTGTATCTGAAGAAGTGTGCTTGCACAAAAATGCTTATACCTTGAGTAAAACTTTGTTGGTCTTAAAGGTGCCACTGAATTCAGACTTCGTTATCCTGAGATCACTCTTTAAAAGATCTGAATTTTCTCTGGTTAGATTTGTATGTACTAGGCAGGCATCTCCTGTGTCTAGTTTATGCTCTGGTAAAGGTGGTCCACAAGCATGAGGCTTTTCTGTGGATGTGGAGACCAGATTTCAGAGGGGAAAGTTTATCTTTAAGAAGCAATATGCAATTATCTTTAAGAAGCAAGATGCAATTGTAAAAGAGTGCCTTTGAACTACAGCTACTGCAGCAAAAAAAGGGGAATAGCTCCCCTCAGCACTGTTTCGATGCTGCAGGAGACCTTCCTGTTTGCCATGGTAACAATTTGACCCCATTTGTGCTCTCCTTGATTTTTTTTTTTAATTTCATGCTGCTGCTGTGTTGCTGTGGGAAACTCAAGTTGGATCCAAGGAACTCTTTAAAAACCTGAGTGTGCAGCTTGTCCCGTAAGGAAGATGTGTAAAGCTTAACATTTTTAGACTATTTTATTCAGGGTGTAAGCTTTTGTGTGCTTTTATGGGCTGCGATGGCTCAGTGGTTGAGATGCTGAACTGCAGACTGGAAGGTTGGAAGTTCAGCAGTTCAAGACCCAAGTGCTGCATGATGGAATAAGCTCCCGTCTCTGGTCCCAGCTCCTGCCTAGCAGTTTGAAAGCAAGAAATTGCAAGTAGATAAATAGAAGGAGATTGGATTTATACCCCGCCCTTCACTATCCAAGGGAGTCTCAGAGCAGCTTACAAACTCCTTTCCCTTCCCCTCCCCACCACAGACACCCTGTGAGATAAGTGGGGCTGAGAGAGCTCTGACAGAAACTGCTCTTTTTCAAGAACAGCTGTGCCAGAGCTAGGCTTGCCCAAGGTCATCCAGCAGGTGCAAGTGGAGGAGCGGGGAATCAAACCTGGTTGAGTCCACGCACTTAACCACTAGACCAAACTGGCTTCAGTGGGAAGGTAACAGCGTTCCGTGTGCCTCGGTGTCTAGTCATGCTGGCTACATGACCACGGTAACATCTTTGGACAGCGCTGGCTCTTTGGCTTGGAAACGGAGATGAGCACTGCAACCCTAGAGTTGGATTCGACTGGAAATGTTGGTGAGGACAGGTCCTTCCACCCTGGAATGAAGCTCACAGCTTACCCACTGTCCAGTTTCTCCAGCAGCTGCTGTTTTAAGGTGGGGACCATTTGCCCATTTCAAAGCCATACTGGAGAATGACCTTGCTCACTTTGCTGGGATATGGGGCGGGTGTTACATTGGGGAGAGCCACATGTAGCTTTTCGAAGAGTCATGTGTGGCTTCTGAGGCACTAAGTGAGTATCACTGGTGTATAGTTTTTTTTAAGTTTGCTGTTGCTTACAAGATGAAAAAATAGTGCAGCACAATCATCACCAGGGCACTAAATCAAAAGAAAAAGGTCAATGAAGTGAAGCAGGGCAGAGAACAATTTAGTCTACCAAGTTAGATAAGGTAGTCAGAAGATACACTGTAATTAATCCAAAGACTAGAGCAATGTTATTGGTAGATGTAGTCTGCAGTCCTCTGAATGGTGTAGAGTTTCTGAGCAAACATATTTAGGAGCATATTGCACATCACCATCCCAGTATTTTTGTCATGCTCCAGCAAAAATGCTTTCTTTTACGGGTGCTGGGAGGGTATTGGGGGCAATGCTCCCTCTAAGCTGTGGAGTCATGTGAGCAAAAATTCTACTTTGTGAGCTACTGGCATTAAAGCTGTGAATGAGTAATTTGGCTACTGCATAAATAAGTTTGCTCTGGAGCCATCCTTCCTGAGCTAAGACAAAAATGTGTGAGCCGGAGGCTAAAAAATGGTGAGCTAGCTCACACTAACTCAGCTTAGAGGGAACACTAATTGGGGGTAGTGTAGTTCAGAGAAGAGAAGGTGGATTTAATTTAAAACATTGATGGGACTGAGTAATAATTTCAGAACCTTTACTCTGTGCATTCCTAGTAGCCATGGAATAGTGGGACTATACATGCTTAGAGCTAGGTAAACAATTATAGGTGTGTTTTGTGCAGCTGAACTTTTGCAGACCCCTAAATAGTTTGTAGGAATCTGTAAATCAGGGACGCTTAACCTTTTTTGAGCCTGTGGGTACCTTTGGAATTCTGACATAGGGCACAGTCACAGAATGGCTGCCACAGAAGGCACAGCCAGCCGCAAAATGCTGATTGTGTGAACTCAGGCAGATCAGGAGAAGGAGGGCAGGAGGTGCTTAGTACTTAGTTCTTGTGGCCCTGTCTTACTTGCCCAGGGAAATGCTGATCGCCACTCTGGGTTCAGGAAGTAATTTTTCTCCAGGCAGTTTGGCCAGGGATCCTGGGGATTTTTTTGTCATCTTCTGGGCATGGAACAGTGGATGTGGAGGGGGAGGTGTTTGTGAATTTCCTGCATTGTGCAAGGGATTGGACTAGATAACCCAGGAGGTCCCTTCCAACTCTATGAGTCAATGAAATTGTTGCTGGAGCTTACTTTCAGTCACACAGTGAAGTTCCTTGTACTGTAGCAGCAGCTTTTGCCAAAGCAGTGTTTTTAAAAATCCACACAGCTTACCAAACCTCCACTGGTCAATCAGAAGTCTTGCTGGGCAAAAGCGCCACCTTCTAAAAACACTTGGTGGGCACCACATTGGGGACTCCTGTAAAATGTCGGTCAAATGTCTGAACTGTAGTACTTAAATTATAAAGCAAAATGATATCCGGTGTGTAATGATTTGCAATAAAATTATGATAAAAGAATGGTCACTGTTTTTGCTTGTGCTTTTTTGGCTGTTACTTTAATTAATGTTTGCTTATTTCATTAATACCCTACTTTTCTCTTCATTGGGGACCCAAAGTGGTTTACAGTATTCTCCCTTTCTCAGTTTCTCATGGGTTATTTTTATATGTAAATCTGGCTAATATACTGGTATAGCAAATATTTGGATAACCTAATTAAAAAAAGGCTCTGGGCCTAATTTATTCAGCAAACTTTAAAAAAAAATTACTTATACATTTTTTACCAATATCACATACATTTGTTACATTTACAAAATGTATGTTATTTATTCAGCAAACTGATGGTACAGAAAAACAGCAACTAAGTGTGGTTCAGAGATGAAACTTTTCAGTAAAGTGTTGTGTAACAGTAAAAGTACAAAAAAAATCATCATGAGTTGTACACACAATTCAAGATCACTTGGAAGGATTTTGTAGCACCGTTAGCCATGCAAAAAAAGCAGATCAAAATTGTGATGGTAAATCAAGTAACAGCCTTCAGCCATTATCAGTCTAGGACTGTGTTTTAATTTCTCCGTGAGAAAGTCAGTCTCAATCTTATAAACCTGAACCTAAGCCTGGAATCTCAAATCTGTTCCCATCTGCTTATGTTGTCCTCTGAAACTTTTATGAAATATGATTAGTGAGAGCTTTCCTCCCTTGTATTTCCGGATCAGGTTCAAGGTGCTGGTGTTAACCTTTAAAGCTCTCTATGGTCAGGGGCCTGCCTACTTGAGGGACCGCCTTTCCCCATATCGGCCCCAGAGGTTACTGAGGTCAGGCACTCAGAATCGCCTGACTTGCCCCGGTCCGAAAGAAGCCCGTCTGACTTGTGCCAGGGCTTTCTTGGTGGCGGCTCCTGGTGGAACAAGCTCCTGGATGACATCAGGGCCCTGCAGGATTTATTACAATTCCGCAGGGCCTGTAAGACGGAGCTCTTCTGCCAGGCTTTCAAATAGGAGCCGCCATCAGGTGGAGAACTGGCTATTAACATCGCCCTGGTCCTGGGGGAGTACCCCCGCCGCCTTCACTTACCGGGAAACTCTGAAGTCGCCATCTTTGGGAATTTTATGGGAATTTTATTGTAATATTTTAACGGTTCTGTATTGTAAACCTCTACGGTACTGGGTTTCTGTTAGCCGCCTTGAGCCGGTTCGCTGGCTAGGCGAGATACAAATAGAACAAACAAACAAATAAATAAATAAATCATTGCTCCCTGCTTTTTAATTCAAGACCTATCCATCCAGTTGCACCACTTTTCATTCTGCTGTCATTCATGATCCAGCACTCCCCTCTAAATAGCTTCCATGCATTTGCTCGAGCTCTTATTCCAACTTCTTACCTGCAGTGCTAATCTGCTTTCACAAATACTTTTGAAAACGAAGTCAGTATTGCTACAGGATTTTCCCTTAGAAAAGGAATTTTGTTTTTTGTTTTCTGAAAGTAGAATTCTGTAACATTTGAAAGATTTTTGAGACAGTGAAATCCTTTATGTCTGTGATAAAATACAACTTTTGCTTAAGGTTACACTTTCTTACAAGAAAAAACACAGACTTACAACTATTTGTTCTATTGTCCTTGTATAGTTTAATGTTAATCCCTAAGGTTGACGGCAATGTTTGTTCCTTTAGTGTTTGAAAGGATTCTAGCTGAAACAACCATTTTCTGTTATTAGAATTTAATTTTGGCATCCTCTGAGTCCAAGTGACTTTCATAAGGTAGCACAAATTCAGTGTTTTGATGACATTATATATAGTGTTCCCTGACTGTATATTAGGACCTGTTCCCATTCAGAGAACAATGGGAAAGCACATCTTTCTCAGCAGTTTGCATGCACAGTTGGGATCACATCAGATAGGATAGGCTCCACTGAGTAAAATCATAAACATGTATGATAAGATGACTTAACTATGCAGTGGAGTGTTGTATGAAAGTAGGGCTTTGGAGCAGTCTAATACTGTGGACATTTGTGTGTGTGGAATAGGCCTCAGATGTACAAGGCTTTACTTACTATACACCTAAGGTACGGTAGGTGCTTCATCAAGACATACAAAGAGTTTTAAGATTCTTCACCGTGATTCTGCCCTTCCAGTAGTATGAGAGGATCTCTTAGACAACAGAATATGTATGTTTAAACTTGTTTGATGCAGTGATACCATAACTAGAACATCTTTTATTTGACTAAATAAAGAACTTATTAAAATACAAATTTTTGCATAGTTGTGCTGAATAAGAAAGCATAGGTCTAACAGTGTTGGGAAAAAGTTGTGTGCAGCAGCAAAAATATGGTAGAATCTCTTGTAGGTGGCAATGTTTGGGGAAGTTCTGTAGCTTTTCATAGAAATAACAAGGCCCTCAACAAATTAAAAATAGCAAAAAAATGCACCTCTAACCAAGAGCTTGTACAAACAAGCACACAAAGTTCAAGGGCTATAGATATGCCTGCTCCAAGTCCTTAGTATGTAACAGGCTAAAATTCCAATAAAAGAAAAAAAGGCTTTTTCAAAATGAATTATTAACAGAAGCTTATGATGACAACTCAAAAATAAAATGAACCTCTGAGCCAAACTACACATTACAGCCATGGGGGCTGTTTCAGCACTTGAAAAGGCACATGGGAGGAGAATATCTGGTGTCGCTGCAGTGGGGGTCCTATCAGGAACCTGGCCTTTATGGCAATTTTTAAACAGCTAAAATTTCCTCTACAATGGTGTGGGTGGCCATGGGTTGGACTGGACCTCTAGCTGCTGGAATTGGCATCACCAGTATTATACCCTGAAATAAAACCAGATGGTAGTATGATCAGGTGGATAGCCATATTGGTTTTAAGCAACAGAACAAAGTTTGAGTCCCGTGGCACCTTTAAGACCAACAAAGTTTAATTCTAGGTATAAACTTTCAAGTGCACGCACACTTCTTCAGATACACTGAAACACTTCCTCAAGCCTTACATAGAGGTAGACAGAGGGTGGGGGAGGTTAATTGCCAGGAAGGGCTAGTTAAAGATTCATAAGTAACTGAGCAATAAGCAGGGCTCCGTTGGGGCCGGAGCGCGCCGGAGCGCCGCTCCGGGAGAGAAGGGGCCGGGGGGCGGGCACATAACAAAGCCCCGCCCCCCGGCAGAAAGCCTCCCCCCCGTTCACCCCCTCCCTCCCCCACTCAATGTCCCCGGGGCCGCGGCTGGCCGCCGGCCCCGGTGAAGAGCCCCCTCCCTCCCCCAGTCCGCGTTCCCAGGGCTGCGGCTGGCCGCCGGCCCCGGTGAAGAGCCCCCTCCCCCAGTCCACATTCCCGGGGCCGCGGCTGGCCACCGGCCCCGGCAACGAGCTTTCTCCCTCCCCCAGTCCACGGCCCCGGCGAAGAGCCCCCTCCCTCCCAAAGTCCACTGACTTTCGTCGCTGAACAGAGTACTGACACAGAGCCTTCCAACAACCAGACTCATACACTTCAGCCATTACAGCACAATAGTTCCAGCAGGTACCTCTGTAAGCACAACATTCATCAGCAAGACAAAAAGACCATAGACAAAAGGTATTTGAGGTTTTTGTTTTGTTCACATGGGTATCACGGTCCTTTGGGGGGGGGGGAGTGTCAGAAGGGGTCCTTCCTCTCTTCTGCACCTGTGAAGAATTGCCCTTGCTTGAGAAAACTGCTCATCAATCTGACATCATGAAAGTAACACGTGATGTGAAATCATAGAGACAAGAAGCAAAAACAGAAGAAGGGAGGTGCCTGGTAGAGAAAAGATGTTGTTTGTTCTTAAGTGCTAACTTTCCTTCTAGACCAAACTCTCAAGCTTGCACGCAGCTGTTCTTTGAAGATAACCAAAGTACTCAGCAGAGATCCCGAGCTGGCACAGCTCGAAAGTGAGCTCCCTCTCACCCATGCCACTTGCAGCAATCTCTTCTTTGAGCCACTCAGGCCCAAGCAAGGGGGGGGGAGGGAAACGCCAGCCCCAGTGGGGGGAGAAGCGCCCCTCCCTTCCTTCCTTCCTTCCTTCCTTCCTTTCTTCTCTCTCTCCCCCCACCTACCTACCTACCTTCCTGTTCCTTCCTTCCCCCTTCCTCCCTCTCTCCCCCTTCCTTCCTTCCTTTCTTCTCTCTCTCTCCCCCCAACTATCTACCTACCTTACTGTTCCTTTCTTTTTCTTCCTTCCCCCCTTTCTTCCTCCCTCCTTCCTTCCTTTCTTTCTTCCTTCCCCCCTCCCTTTCTTTCTTTCTTTCTTTCTTTCTTTCTTTCTGCTCTCTCGCCCACCTACCTACCTACCTTCCTTCCTGTTCCTTTCCTTCCTTCCTTCCTTCCCCCTCCCTCACTCCCTCCCTTCTTGCCTTCTGACACACTGCCCATGACGTCAGGGATGTGTGGCCTTTTGACACTTCCGGTGACGTCAGGGGGTGTGGCATATGCAAATAAGTTATGCTAATGAGCTCCTGTACCTCTTTTTTTACGAAAGGACCCCTGGCAATAAGTATAGCTAAAATTGGATTAAAGCAGTTGGTAAGACCTGTGAATAGCAGCAAATTAGCATACAAATTAAAGAGTTAACAAACAAATGTGAAAACGAAGTTTGAGTCTAGTGACACCTAAGACCAACAAAGTTTAATTCTGGGTATAAGCAAGAACTGAGTGACTTGGCATATGTAGGTGCACACTTTTTCAGATACATTAAAATAGACTTTCTCAAGCATTACATATAGGTAGAGAGAGGGGTTAGTTGCTAGGAAGGGCTAATTAGAGTCAAGATGCATAAGTAATGGAGCAATAAGTACAGCTAAAATTGGATTAATGCAGTTGGTAAAACCTGTGGATAGCAGCAAATAGATAAAAGAATTAACAACAGATGTGAGAACTATGTTTGAGTCCAGTGGCACCTTTAAGACCAACAAAGTTTAATTCTGGGTATGAGCTTTCATGTGCATGCAGACTTCTTCATATATGGACCTATGGTAAAGAAGCCCTGGATATGTCCCACCAGGCATTCAACGATTTTCACCCCACCATCAACTTGACAACAAACCAATCTATGCAATAAATACATTTTCTGGAAACTACTGTACAAATACACAATGGACATAGAGACACCACCTTATATCAGAAACTTGCTGACCGACAATGATTACATGACTCTGACCTACTGACCAATAATGTCTCTGCCTGTATGAATATTTGATCTTTAAGGAGGGAATCCAGTGTTGTGTTGGCACTCCCACAACCTAAACAGTAAGAAAAATAAGTCTTTTCCAGTTACAGAACTGCATTTTTGGATACTGTGATGGGAAAAAAATAGTAATAAATAGGCCACCTTATGCATTTGGAAACGAAAGTTTAACCCTAGTTTGTTAGAAAGCTACAAATATGCACCCAGTGGTATTGTACCTCCTCCCCCCGTATAGTGGTAGAAATTCATCAAACACTTTCCTCAAGGTTGGGAACTGTGTCTCTAATTATGAGAAAATCCAAAAAGTCGTCTCTAAGATTAATAATTCACTGAAGTTGCATCCCTTGTTCTGGTGCAAGGATACTCTTGGATTCAAATTACTATCAAAATAAAATGAAACGTACACACAAGAGATTGCCCAATAACCCACTTCATTGTAATAATGCATACATTGTACCCTTTGCAAACCGGCACATGGACCCAGTTGTTTGGGCATTGGTCCACAGATGCTTTTGAACTCTCCACACAAAGTTCAGAGGTTCACTGAGAAGAGACACCAGAATCATTAGCTTTGAATAATAATCTTTATTAGTGTATTTTAAAAGGTACATGATAATCCTGAGCTACTGCTTTCATACACTGAACATTATACAAAGACTTTAAGGTACAGTTTGAAGGATATTTATTGTGCTCCAAGTTCTCATCCAAGCATTGCTTTGCCCCCAAAAGGAATACAGGTAATTTAAAATACTATATACAACCCTGGAACATCCACATTAATCTACCCTCTTGACCCCCATTATCTAATGACTACTGTATCTAAAGAGCTCAGGGTATTCCTTCAGAATTTAGAAAAACTTCATGTAAAACTTGGGCAGTGCAATAACTGGTCCCCTTATTCACTTGTGAACAGGCTTCATGAAAATTACATTTACCATCTGACTAGTTATCAGTATTATACTGACCAGTTATACATTGATGGAATGATTAGAGTAACTGTTTACTCTATTCCATTTCATATCAATTAGTGTAAAGCTATAATATCTCCCTTTGCAGTGAACAGAGAATTATTCTCCCATTAGGGAAAATAACCCATGATCCAAACAAAGCAGGAGTTAATCCTACGTCACCCTATAGTCAACTACATTTATAAAACAAGTCATATCAAATACTTCCCTTACTTAGACCCTGTAAAGGAACTCATACAAATAAATCGTTCCATAAATCCAATCATGGCTTTAAGGATTTTCCTGTAAAAAGGTAAAAAATATTAAGTCCCAGGGTCCTTCAAAGAAAGAAAAAAAAAATACCCAATGTGAATTTTAATTGTGGATAAAAGAACTTTTTAAAGTCTACCAAAATATTGCATCTCTTGACCTGGAAATTCGAAAGCATACAGTGTTTACAAATGATATCTAACAAAAGCTCCACTCTTCAAAAATGATGCACATTCAGTAAAGCCACTCTGATCTTAGGCAAAAGTTACAGTAAGCAGTCCAAGCAAAATGCTTATTGCTTAAATTTTAAAGCAAGCCACTTTGTTTTAAAGTGCACTTACAAATGTGAAGCAGTTGTAGAAACACTTATAAACACTTCTTGCTTTTGCATACACATACCCAAATGGCACAGACCAATGTTTTATACAGAAAAAGAATACTGTAGGATGAAGTTCATTACAGCAGTACTTTTAAGACAGATGTATGATTGTGTAAACAAAGGTTTAGTATTCAGAGCTTGGGAATCTAGCAGCAAAACAAACGATTTGCATATAATGTAGTGCAATTAACATTTGTTCTTAAAGGATGCCCAGTCTTAAAACTAGTTGTAACAGAATGGAAACGTTAAAGGAAAAAGTTTAAATTATTCTGCTCATATTATCAGAATTCTAGTGATTCCCACTTTCTATAAGCCACCATTAAGGAGACTATGCAAAACTGTGTTCTGGGTAACTGACTTTTATAGCTCCCCAATAACAAGCTCGAATTAGGCAGACCAAGCCTAAGAGATAAGCAATAGCCCAAGAAACATATGTGGCATGAAAATTTCTGGCAAAATCTTGTGTACCGACCTATATAAAAAGAAGCACAAGAACAAGAAAAGCACAAGTAATTAATATTTTGATTTTAAGACTTCACGTTTTATATAAATTAAGATTCATATCAAAAATGAAAAATAACTGGCATGAAGCATTTGATCTATATACAATACATCAGTGCACAAACTCATTTTGGCCACACAGGGACAGTCCTGCCTTATGAGGGCCAAACTATATGATACCGCATCCCAAGTCTGCCACGAGGAAGCAGGGAAAGGTCAGGATAATGAAGGATGCAAGAAGAAAAACAGGGAAATAGTGTGGAGAAGGGGATATGGGGAAAATGAGGGTGCCCTATGCAAGCCCTTGTGAGTTCCTGCCATGTATCTGGGCATAGTAGCCAGCACTGCACAACTTGTCCAGACTTTTCCCAGGGAGCGGCTGCCAGAAGGAGGGAAAGCTGAAGATGCGGTGAGATAAAGGTAGGTTGGTTGATGGGTGGAAAAAGGGAGCAGCAAATGGGGAGAGGGTATGGAGGCTTTCAGGAAAGTGAAACAGTGGGGGGAATGAGCCCCCCCCCCAAGCTGTTGCAGGTCCCCACTTGTCGATTTTCTAATTTTAAGTCTTGGGGGAAAATATCTTCCATTGTAACATCCCAACTGTTTTCTGTGGAATTTTGCTGTCCTTGCTACATTTTTCTTAAGAGGAACAAAAACTAAAACATTCAAGATGGCAGAATGTCTTCATTGTATATACGAATACCATCAATAAAAATTAGTTCTTTAAGTAATGTATTTGCAAGCCGATTATATGGTTGTATATACAGAGTTCAGTGGTATTTACTAACAGATACATGCATGGGACAGTAGCCTAAATTACAGCAACACATTCCTACTGCTGTTGAAGACAAATTAAAATATACATAGATAAATCTGTGTTACTGTTCAGGATCATAGTGGAAGTTCAGGAAACCAGGACTTGCATTTTTTCTCTATGTGCCAGCATGCTGCTTCCTTTGTTATAGTTCACATCAGCAAGGGTAAGAGAGGCAGCTATCACATGGAGATTTTACTCCAGTTTGGTATCAAATGACAGTGGGTTTCATGGAATATGTACACAACATTATCCCCTAATCATCCACTTTTCCATTATATCTCCGCAAGAAAGAGAGCCAAAACTTACTGTTTTTACAAATGAAAGCTGGGGATTTAGAAGAGATGATATATCATAATAGTGTAATGCTATAGCAATATGTCATAATTTCCAATTTTCAAAAAAATCTCATAAAAGCCCTTGGTGGCACAAGGGGAATGGTGGCTGTGGAAAAGTGGAGAGGCTGCAGCAGAAACTAGACTGATAGCATCAGAGTCATGTGTGATGGAGTGTCAAGGGTTAATGCCTAGCAGAGTCTGAGAAACTTTGAGTGACAGGGTGTTCAAATGGAATTCGGTGGAGAGCGTTAGTTAAGAAATGACAGTTGGGAACTGACAGTTGAAGAAGAGACAGTTTAGCCCTGACTGTGAACTGGGAAAGAAGCAGAAGGAATGAGTATATCAACGAGGTTCCCCATTCAAGCCGAAAGGGGAAATTGCTTCTAGTGAACAGAAGTAATCCCTGCCCAGTGAAAAGGGAAATAGCTCGGGCGCGGGGGGGGGGGGGGAGACAAGTGATCCCTGGTCTGTGTATATAGAAGGATTTTCAGAACTTGGTTGTATGTTCCTGCCTCCTAGACTTTAGGAGCTGGTGAAACTCAGAAATTTATGCTAGAGTATTTAAGCAGAAACCAAGAAGAAAGCCTCTCTCAAAGTATTAAAGACCTTGTTTTGAATAACAGAAGCACTTACTTGTTGGCAACAAATTGTCTGGGGTTAGTGTGATAACAAAACAAAATTAAAGTCCAGTGGCACCTTTAAGACAGACAAAGTTTTATTCAAGGTATAAGTTTTTGTGTGCATGCAACTTTGGGGTCTTAAATTTGCCACTGGACTCGAAATTTGTTCCGTTGCTTCAGACCAATACGGCTACCCACCTGTGGTAACAAAGTTAGCTCAGTTTTTATAATCTGTTCACCTCATATATCCTACAACTGATTCTACCTGACCATTTCTCTTCTAAGTTAAATAAAACATTTTGTTTATTTGGCACTTTCAAAAGCCTCTCGTGTGCCATTTCAGAAGTAGAATAGAAGAACCCTGGGCTGGGCCAGCATCAAAATACATATAATAAAGTGACTGGGTGGAACAGCCATAGACAAATAAATAAGAAGAAAAGAAATAAAGTGGCTGCTCAGCAAGGAAGGAGAAAGGGGGGAATTCCTGTGTGTGAGGGAGGGGAGAGGGTGAGATTGCCATATTTGATTTATACCCTGCCCTCCCCGCCAAAGCAGGCTCAGGGCAGCTTACAAGCCCCCTGGCGTCATAAAACAATAAAATCAATTTAAAATCATAAAAACAATTCAGAGGTACAACATATATAGATAACGAAAGACTGTCCTACTGGCCACAATAGGGGAAATCAGCTGGTGTCTGGCTCCTTAGTGCATAGTTCTTTAATATGGGCACAGATGTTAAAGCAGGCGGCCAAGAATGGCTTGTAGGTCATGGTTACTTGGCTTGATGGTTGGCCATTTAATGTGGTATCTCACTCAGACACTTGGCGGAAGAGCTCCATCTTGCAGGCCCTGCAAAATTTTGATAAGATCCTGCAGGGCCCTGATGTCCTCAGAGAGCTCATTCCACCAAAGTGGAGCTGCCACTGAGAAGGCCCTAGCCCTGATTGTAGTCAGCCTGGCGTCTTTCATGCTGGGGAGAACAAGGAGGTTTTGTGAACCCATACTCTCTGGGGAACATATGGGGAAAGGCGGTCCCTCAGGTATGCAGGCTCCTGGCCATATAGGGCTTTATAGGTAAGAACCAGCACCTTGAAGATTTCACTGCAAGCTGAATGTGTTCCCAAAGAGGGAGACCCAATAACAGCCTGGCTGCTGCATTCTGCATTAGCTGTAGCTTCCAGATTTGGGACAAGGGCAGCCCCATGTAGAAAGCATTGCAGTAGTTTAGTATTTAAACATGATGGAGTTTTTACATGGAGGGCATGGGGATAGGGATAGCGAACCCCCTTCCCTTATACCCTCACACTCTTTAGTGGGAGAAAGGCACATGGGGGCAGTGGCTGCAAGCCCGCGTACTCTGGACACTTCAAATTGCACCTCTCCTCCTGATCTGGATATGACTGGGCAGTCCCATATCTAAAGATACTGGTCAGCTGCCAACACGTATTCGGGCCATGGGAAAAGGTGTTTCACATCAACACAGAACAGCTGCTTTCCCATGTTTACTCTTAAAGACGGTTTCTGCAGAATAACCTACAGAATCTGAAGGGTAGCAAAGTGTTTTTAAAATATATTTTGATGGGTATTTGCTTACAAATTCTTTATTTTTAGGATACATTATCAGTACATTAAAGATTCCCAGAAGTTTAAAGATGACTGGCTAGCTACAAAAATACTGCTAGCTTTGTTTAACTGCAGCATACAAGTAATCATGCCACTCACAGTTAATCCAACTCCAATGAAGATAAATATCATTCCAATGGTAATGTATGCACAGCAGCGTCTTCGTGGGAGTGCACATCCAACAGAAGAGCTGAAAACAAACAGTATAGCAGGACAAAAATTAAACACAAAGATAGGTTTGGCATGGAATTCAGAAATATTTCTTTAAATACACCAGAAACAAGAAATGGGCCCTTGGATGACAAAGGGGTGAAGGATTGCTAAGGAAAACAGCAGTGAAACTGAATGAATTCTTTGCATTCATTTTCACTGGTGGAGAATATGGAAGGAACTTTGTATTTCTCTTCCATAATGCTAGGATTTGCAGGCACTCAGTGAAGCGGATGAGCAGCAGATTCAGGTCAGAACAACAACAAAAAGTACTTTTTCATTCAAAGAGTAATTAGTTTATGGAATTCACTGCCATAGGAATGTGATCGCAATCTCTAGCTTAGTTTGCTTTAAAAAGGGATTAGAAAAATTCATGGAGGACACGTCATCAGTAGATATTAGCAACTGTGACTAAATGGAAGTGCTGGGCTCAGAAGTATGCCTCTGAATAACAGTGTTTAGGGGCCACAATGGGGGATGCAGGACCTCCACTTTTTTCCTGCTACCTACTAGGAACACACACGTCCTTTTAGCTCAGCCACTGCATTACACAGATCTTTTCTACAAGGGCAAACCTCCCTCACCTTAACTATCTCCTGATTCTAATAGGTTGATGCATTCCAGAATTCTACACTGGAGTCGGTAAGGCCAATGCAGCTCCCACCACAATCACAAAACAGTGATACAAGTGAGGTCAACATCAGGCCCGTAGCTATGGTGGGGCCCCCAGCAGCCCGGCCCCATCGTGCATCAGGCCGGCGCACAAGACCTTCCCAGCTCTCCCTCCCTCTCCGCCCTCCCTGTGTTTTTCCTCCCTCCGATGGGGCGGCTCATCAGTATGCTCATCCTTAAGCACAACATAAACAGAAACTGTTTTGTTTATTAATGATATGTCATTAATATGCACTAACTGGAAGAAAACTGAACTGGCACCACTTCCTGCTCTTGTTCACATTGAGGAGATGATGAGATGGAGCAAGAGCACTCATTCCACAGCTTTACCTTCCATCTTACCAACCTTCAAACCTAATATGTCAATAGTAACATCCTGTTACCACTTCCCTTAACCGAAGTGGCAGTGCACATTCTGAAATGATCTTGTAAACCTCCAACCCAAAACATACTTTCTGGGATATTATTACATATTAGTGTTTGATTGTGTGTGTATGTGGGGGATGGGGGGGAATTCAGACCAGATAAGTATCTAATAGTCAATAACAAATACACTACTAATTTCTGAGACAGCGTCTAGAAGAAGGGAGCCTGTGTTAGTCAAGCTGTTCACTCCCTGTCTCCTCTGTACTATTATTTACTGTCCATATTAGGCTGACTTTACAATTTCCCTCCCCACCCTGGTTTCAAGACTTTTCATGGTATTTAGTCTAAAAAAATGCATAGTGATTAGTTTATCCTTAACTTGCAGTACTGAACTTGGACTTTAGTATGTGCAACAAATAATAAATTATGGGTGAATGGTACCTCCCATCTATCAAACTGGGAAAAAGGAAGGACTGGTCAGAATAAAAGTTCTCTAAGCAGAACAGCCTTGGAATTGCCCATAGTATTTTTTATTATCCTGAAATGGGAATAATGGCTGTAAGTCTATATGAGTTCTGCTATTTCATAACAAGCAGAATGGGGTATATGGTACAGAAATCAGTTTTCACTTTATTATGTTGCTTCCAGACCATTATCTTGAAAAATAAGAAAAATGCAAGATAATTTGCATAATGCATAGAATTACAGAGTTTGGTTTCACTTAGTACAGAATTTTGATTGAATTTTTTATACAGCAGAACACCGAATACTGTCCACATTTAAATTTTGTGAGGCCCAGTAGTTAGCACACCACTGGTTATTAGTGCCTTTTTTGTTTTAAGAGCCCTTGAAAGAATACCCCCTATGTTTACCAAACACCTGCAAGAGCACAGAGAAGTGGCACCACAAAAGTGTCCCTACCTGCTCCCTTTCTTTGGAGACTTGCTGAAGCTCAAAGTCAGGAGCCTCATTCATCAGTATTTTAAAGATGTTTTGGGACCAGCTTTTGGTGAATTGACTAGACATTAGTAGTCGAGGAACAGGGAGGGTGGGTATTCAAATACATAGGTGTTTATTCATTTGTTGCTTTTAATAGCGTTATATACTTTGACAATAGGGTTGCCAGGTCTGGGTTGGAAAATACCTGGAGAGTTTGGGGGTGGATCTGGGAGAGGGTGGGGTTTGGGGAAGGGAGGGGGCCTCAGCATGGTACAATGCCAGAGTCCACCCTTCAAAGCAGCCATTTTCTCCAGGGGAGCTGATCTCTGTCAGCTGGAGATCAGTTGTAAAAGCAGGAGATCCCCAGGCCCCACCTGAAAGATGGCAACCCTATTTGACAAAGCAAATTAGCAATAAATGAACTATACTTGTACTATTAATATCTGTGAAATAAGAGAGGCTGAATGTCATTATTCTACAAGGAGTTAAAGAAAGTCTCTATCATAAGTCCATAAAAGGAAAATATTCAGCCGAAGTAGCTGCTTTCATTGAACGCTGTAAGTTGAAGCATGTGTGAAAAGGAGAGGTGGATCTCTAGTATTTGAGAAAATGCATGAACTTAAGTGGGAAGAAAATAATTGAAGGGTGTACTCTCTGCTATTTCCCCAGGCAATTCTGAATACATAATAGCAATTTAAACTTGCCAATGCTAAACACAGTTTGTGTTTCAGAGTGTGAGCTTTATACCACACTGAGGGCCAAGACACAGACACACAGCTGTAGTCATTTATTTAATGATATTAGTTATATATGTCCAAATAAAATTCAGAATAGAATGAAGAAACCACTAAACTCCCATGTGATCAACCAGAAACTCTCAAGGCCCAAGTGAACTAAAAGTTCAGAAAAAGTCCACATGATTAGCGTGTGACTAGAATAAAAAAAATTCTTACTGGAATACCTTCAAGTTGACTGACTTAAGGAGCTTTACTACAATAAAGAATTCCCAAGTATTCAAACTGAAAAGGCAAAGACAAACTCAGCTGAGCACTGCTTATTGAGGCTTTCAGGCTGGTGTTCAAAGCTTTCTACTGGTCCAGACATCACCGTAATTAGGAAGTGTCTTTCAAAAGGGTGATCTGAGAGTTCCACAGATATTTAAAGCTGTTTTACATGCAGTTTTTTTTTATTGCAAGGAGGTGACTATTTCCATGTAGAAAAATGTCAATATATATTATGCTATTTATACATAAGAATGAATATTTTACTCCCTTCCCTAACCCCAGGCCATACATTTGTATCAAACAAACTTATTCAACTGAAAGGATTAGGGTTCAGTCATTTATCTAACTGATGTCAAACCAGACAAACACTGCATGCCAAACACTAGTTCGGTGAAGTTTCTTTTCTCTTAAATGTGTTACCAAACTTATGACTGAGGTGCAAAGCAGTTTAACAGCCATTTTGCTGCTGGGATTAAAGTGCTGGACTAGGACCTGAGTTCAAACACACAAGCTGCCATGAAGTTCCCTGGGGTATCTTGGGCCGGTCATTTTTTTCTCTGCCTCTCCTACCCTACAGGCTTGCTGTGAGGATAAAAGGAGGAAAGAAGAACCGTGTTTACGTTGTATTAAGTTTATTAAAAGAAGGGTGGGATTAAAATGCACAAGAATTAAATCCAAGAACTGTGTATCACAATATGAGCTGCATTTAGTTACAGACCACACCAATAGTCACATAGAGACAAATGTCAAATAACATTTACTACAGTAGTACAACTTTATGTGCATATAACTGAATGCCATGCTTCTTTAATACAGACAACACCATGTACTTGTTTTAAACTCATCAACTCAGCCAACACACACGAAGTTAAAAATGAAGGATTAAACTGGATACCTTAAATAAAGAATTACTGTGTTGCAGTAGATGGAATATTTGGTCTTAGAACCAAAAGACCCAGATTCATGCTCACCCACGAAGCTCACTAGGTGCACCTGGGCTAGTTATTCTCTTTCAAGTTGAGTTACTTCGTAAGATTGTTGGGAGCATAAATGGGAGTAAGGGATTCCATGTATATCACATAAGCTCCTTGGAGGAAAGATGAAGTACAAATAAAAACATCTGCTGACAAGTGTGCTTGAAATTTTAGGCTTCACTGGGGACAAATGTCCCCCTACAGCAACACAAGTTGACCCTTACAAAAAGAATTCAAATGGCACACCTGTATCCATTCCCAGATGTTTTAAAAATCAACTTCAACTAATTACTGAATGACTAAACATTCTGTAACGGTGCTGATCTCCTGTTATACTGTGAAATAGTGAATTTAATGGGGTGTCTCTAAACTTGGTTAGGATTCTGTATCTATACTAGATGCAGAAAGAACTGAAGTAAACATAGAATGGAGTCAGTACTCCAGTTTCCTGCTTTCTTTTTGTCCATTTTCCCATAATGGCTTCAAAATGTGGAAAGAGCTGCAGCATTCACTCATCTCTCACAAAAAAAGTATTCTCATGCATGCTGCAGCTCTGCTGTACCCATCCCCCACACCTTGCTCTTTGCTGCTCTTTCCATTAGCTTGCTGTCTTGAGTCTTCTGTCAGCATACCAAAAGATTTCACATCCACCACATGTATACCAAGTCACCAAAGTGCTAGTATCATTCAGGTGCTCTGGACAGCTGGCCTGCCTGTTGCATAAGACTGCTCCGAGGAAGGATCCTGCCAAGCGTGGGGTGGGGGTTAGCAGCGGGGTGGGGTTTGACTGCTGCCGATTCCTCTGGGTAGGAGCCAGGGCAGAGCACTGAGTCTGAGTACCCAGCACATTTGATTAACCAACAACCCCCCTATTCCCCAGATGACAAAGCCTTCACTGTATTTAACGTCAACCGGTACTGCTGAAATGAAGCTTCCTTTTGGTTCTAAAGCAGTTATTTACTTTCAAGAAATACTCAGCTATGTCAGTCTGATAACTGTCCTGCCAAAATTACCACAACATCATTTAAAACATTGACAGAGATGGTGAATTAGGGTTGGATCCACCAGCAATCCATCAGTGGAGGACACTGAAGCTGCAAATCTTCTCCACCCCACAGTCCCTTCTGACCCTGGCAGAGTTGATTCCCCAGGGTCGTTACCCCTACCAGCTTTAATTTAAAAGCTGAAAGCTGAATTTAGTTTCTGGGGGAAATTAGTCAAATGATTGGCCTCAGTGAGAGGTTGGGAAGTAAGGGTGAATCTGCTGTCAATTTTTAAGGAAATAGTCCCTTTAAGACCCCTGGCTGAGTCAATAACCAGTCCAAATTGTAAAAGAAATGGATTTTATTAAAAGGAAATAATAATGTAGGTAAGGTAAAGGTTTCCCTTGCTCGAAAGCCAGTCGAATACGACTCTAGGGATGCGGTACTCATCTCCGTTTCCAAGCCAAAGAGCCAGCACTGTCCAAAGACATTTCCATGGTTGTGTGGCCGGCATGACTAGACGCCGAGGTGCACGGAATACTGTTACCTTCCCACCAAAGTGGTACTTATTTACTTGCAATTTCTTGTTTTCGAACTGCTAGGTTGACAGGAGCTAGGACCAGAGATGGGAGCTCACTCTGTCATGCAGCACTTGGGTCTCAAACTGCTGAACTACCGACCTTCCAGTCTGTGGTTCAGCGTCTTAACCACTTGAGCCACTGCAGCCCCTAATAATGTACGTAGGTATTTTCACTCAAATCAAGGATTGCAAGCATACAAGGAGATATGAAAAGAAGTTAGCACACAGATAGAGGGGTAAGGAGATTACGGTACTACTATACCTATCCAGATGTAGGTTTATTTTTTGGTAAATGACCGTGAATAAAACATATCTATCCATCCAGATGTGCAGGGATCCATGTGTTTTGGAGGATGCATACATGGGAAAACAATGTGAACCAATGAGAGGCCCTGAGGGGCTTGTCCCAGGTGAAGACAAAAGATTACCTGGAACCATGAGGAATCCCGGGGGTGTGACGCCAGGAGGGGCAAGACCTAGGTGTGACCAATGAGATTTCAGAGGGGCAGAGTATGGATTCACAGTAGTGTTGATGGGATTAGTCAGGTGCTGGGTGGCTACTGGAGCTAGCTGAATGGACTTGATGACCATTAATGGTCCTGCCAAGGCAGTTTGAATAGTTTCCCAGGTCACAGAAAAGGTGGGAAATGATTCCCTGATTAGTGTCAGGAAGGATCACTAAGCATTTGAATGTTTGATTGGTTTTTCTCAGTATCCTGAGGGATGGAGCAGGAAAGACAGTGGTGGAGACAAGGGATTTCCACATGGACATACAGGTCACAGAAAAGGGTTACTTAAGGGTTTGGAGACAGAGGAGCTGTGTGCTAGGTGGCCTCTGAATAGTCTTTAGAAGCGCAGAGACTGTACCTGGAGGAACCCATTGTTATTCTATATGCACACCTCTGCTGGGTGGAGGGGGTGGTTGGAGGTAGCCTTAGAGGGCTGCCTTGTGTCACGTGAAAACGGCGACCCTTTTGCAGAGCTTTTTGCTAGCTCTGTGTTTCAGGCCAGGAGTGCCTTCCTTACCCTGACTTTGTGGGTCTCTGGTTCAGGTCAGGAGTGGGGTGCCCTGCTATTTAGTAAGTGCATGAGTAAGGCAGTGCCTCTGGGCTACAGGGTGAGAGAGGACCCACCTGAAGCAACAGCCGTGAGGGTCAGTGGGCTGCAGTTAAGGAGAGGGAAGAGAGCAAAACTGCCCTCCCTACTCTTCCATCAGCACAGCTCTGCTGACTAAAGAGGAGGGGACACTTGCAGCCTTCTCCCTCCTCACTACTGCCCACTATCCCAGGGGGCTATTACTTCTCAGGGGTTCCGTCACCCCAGGAATCAACTTTCTCAGTGCTGTAAGGGACTGCTGGTGGGGGGGTGAGGAGAGAAAGTGGGGAAGCTCTGCATCCCTTGCATGAGCAGATCACTAGATCAACCCCTTAAATCTTCACACAAAAGAAAAACCAGGCATGTTTTTCGTATCAACAACCAAACGGCTTATTTGCTAGCCCATGTTCCCCCCACTTTTAAGATATTTCTATGTCTCAAAATATTTCTGTTGAATAATAGGTTTCCAACCCAGGCTTTGTGAATTTCAGCTTCCCTTTCCTTTAAATGATTATCCAAGCAGCTGCAATCAAGCAAAAATTTTCAAAAGCTCTTATCTTAGAAACCCAAGGAAAGCAGAAAGAAGGGTCAAGTGACCTTCATTATCAATATTTTCCAGCTGTAGAAAACAACTACCTGCCCTTTAGTAAGACCTAATGGATGAATTTAATGTACTCCTAAAAATATATGCTTCATCATCAGCACTTGTTGGAACTTACATTTTTTTGCAATGTGGACACTTTGCCAAAGTGTTAAACCTTAGTTCCATCCACTGTAAAAAAAAAAAAAAGGGGAGGGGGTAAAGAGAGAAAGCTGAAAAAAATGCCAGTGTGAATATTTTACTTCATGTTAAATGTCACGGGATCACAGCAAAATATTTTGATTCTCGTTTTCTTCCGTCACTGGGATGCCCTCTTAGACACAGTATCAGCACACTTTGTGGCTTGGGATTTCCATATAAAACCATTTCCCATGACTTACAAATTACAAGACTGAAATAATGCAAGCTATGGTTACAAATGGCAGCAGCAGCAGCAGCAATTTGATGTCATTTATATGACTGTTTATAAAATGAGGGAAGATTAGCCACTAAATGCATTGTTGATAAATGGCCTGTTCATAATTTCTGGCTAGAAACTAAGTTTACTGTTAGTATAGAGATAAATTTAAAATGTACATTTAGACCCTTTCATATTTCAGTTGGGGGGGGGAGTTATTTATTTATCCCGCCCTCCTGCCAAGGCAGGCTCAGGGCAGCTTATACAGAATATGTTAAAACAGCTAAAAAACAGAATTTAAATAAAACCACAACAATATAGAATAACACATATCTTAAAGTGCTAGTACATTTGTAAACAATGGCGGCATTCTCAACATCCAAGTAATCAATCACTGCCATAGTCTGGGTTTTTGTCAGGCTGTTGATCACATTATTAAGTTGGTGTTGGTATTGGGGCCAGGGCCCCAATATGGGAAGGGTGGTACCCTAATCAAAGGCCTGGTGGAAGAGCTCCCGTTTTACAGGCCCTGCGGAAGTGTAAGAGGTCCCGCAGGGCCCTGATGTCATCCGGGATCTCATCATCAGTAGGGGGCTGCTACTGAGAAAGCCCTGGCCCTCGTCACAGCTAGCCTGGCTTCTTTAGGGTCTGGAAGGGCCAGATGATTTTGGGACCCTGATAGTGCTTTTTGGGGAACATGTGGGGAAAGGCGGTCCCTTAGGTATGTAGGTCCCTGACCACACAGGGCTTTAATGGTGAGAACTAGCACCTTGAACTGAATTTGGTATGCTATAGGCAGCCAGTGCAGTGCTTTTAGTGCAGGTTGGATGTGCTCCCGCATAGGGAGACGCAACAACAGCCTGGCTGCTGCATTTTGCACCAGCTGCAGCTTCCGGATTTGGGTCAAGGGCAGCCCCATGTAGAATGCTATGCTTGTCTGATTTTTCCCTGCATTTTTTTAGATCAGTAAAAAAGAGCAAGAATCCAGCAACAGCTTAAATACTAACAAAATTTATGGCAGGGTATGAGCTTTCATAAGTCACTGCTCACTTCTTCAGATACAGCTAGAATGCAAGTCCATCTGTCCTTTTATCTTGGGAGAGTGGAGTAATTTCAGATGCCAAACAATCCACAGGTAAATGATAATAGCAGATGTGATTGGATTAGGTGTGATATGCAGAGGGGTAGTAGACGTGGAGAAATCAGCATTGGTAATGAGACAGGAAACCTAGGTCTCAATTCAGCCCAGGAGGATGCATTATCTTGAGCTTCATTGCGATTCAGCAGTCTCTTTCTAATCGCCCTTTGAAATGCGTTTGTAAGAGAACTGTAACCAAGGAATCTGTTGATGTTTGTATTATTTTGCACTGTAATCTCTGCATTACCATGTCATGTTAATGCTTCTCCTTTGTTTACCTTTTAGATTTTTACTCAGTTTTAAATTTCCACAATCCTAATACTATTAGATTTCTTACTGGATCTCCCATCCTGTTGACTGTATTGACTTACACTAGGTAATCTGCTTTGAGTCTCAGTGAGAAAGGTAGACTATAAATAATGTTAATTAATTAATTAATTGACTAATTAAAATAGCCACTAGACATGTAGAGCCAGTGAGTTACCAGACACATTGATATTCCTGAGGCATAATCTCATGTGGTTGTAAACAATGGGAGGGAGGAGATTGTTCCCACTTGCCTTTCCTAAAATATGTCCCACATTGGTCAGGCCACAGCTGGAGTACTGTGTGCCATTCTGGAGTCCTCACTTTGAAGAGGGTGTGGACAGAATGAAGTGGGTACAGAAGAGAGTGATGAGGATGATCAGGCCTGGAGAACAAGCCCTACAAGAAAAGGCTGAGGGACTTGGGAATGTTCAGTCTAGAGAAGAGAAGGTTGAGGGGGGACACGATCACTCTCTTTAAAGTATTTGAAAAGCTGTCACTTAGAGGAGGGCAAAGAGCTGTTCCTGTTGGCAGCAGAGGGTAGGACTCACAATAATGGACTTAAATTACAGGCGGATATTAGGGGGAAACTTTTTTTACAGCAAGAGTAGGTCAGCAGTGGAATCGTCTACTTAGGGAGGTGGCGAGCTCCTTCTCACTGGCAGTTTTCAAGCAGTGGCTGGACTAGCACTTGGCAGGGATGCTTTAAGCTGCTCCTGCATTGAGCCAGGGGGTTAGACTAGATGGTCTGTATGGTCTCTCCAACTCTGATTCTGTAGCCGGATTTGCTGAATTGCTTGCAATTCATAGGCAGGCTCTTGGTAATGTCAAAAATATTTCAATGTTAATTTACTACTCAAAAGGATTAATCTGGATTTCTTGCTCTTTACCCACTCCATATGGTTCATAATCAGGTTTATGTACCCAAGCAGGCTTCTCATTTGGGTTTTCAAAACACAAAAGGAGTGCTGGGCATGGACTGGGGAGAAGCATGCTGTTCAAAGAAAAAGTAAAATATTCCACTCATACTCAGTCTCTTGGGTGCATCTCTTCACGTCCTGCACCCCAGGTACATAACGTGCAGCAGTGTTCCTAGTCAACATATATGTCCCTGTGGTGACAGAATTGGTTTAATTAAGACAGACTGAGAACAGCAGTTGTTTCCTTTGGGAAAGTGTGGGGGGGACAGGAAGGGGAGAAAGAATGAGTCAAATCAAGAATGCTTGGGTGTAAACCTGCCTCCTTAACGCTGCCAAGAACACACCAGCACCATCTTGGCTCTACTTCTTTTGGCCACAGTGCTGCCTCAGATCCATCCATGTTGGGATGCATAAGAAGGCGCTTCCTAGCTTGGCTCTTATGGAGAGGAAGGGTGGCTCACTAACTTGAGGTGGCCCCGTCTGGCCCTACTGGGCTTTAATCCTCCTCAAAACTCTTATCCAAAATAATCCTACAGACTTCAAGGGGAATACTGTAAGCATCAGCAGACAGAGACCTTTGTATGAAATGCAATAACAGAGCTGTCCAGACCAGCTGATGAAACAAACCCTGCGTTCAAGAGCCAAAACTCATAATTCCAGATTGATTTTTAAATGGGAAAATCTAAATGGCAACATAAGACTCAGACAGTCAGATTCAGAAAACACAGGGTTCAGTTGCCAATCTTGTTGGCTGCAAAACCAGAGTTTTTTTTTTTCCTACTGCAGTTCAACTGAAATATATGAAGAGGAAATAAATCACACCTTTTGTATTTGGGGTAAGGGAGAGTTTCAAGAGCTGCATAGACACTGAGGTACCCAGTAGAATTAAGAGTTTCTTGTCTTCAGCTTGATTTATACTAAGCCCTTTATCCACTTTCTTGTCCATATATTGGTGCTGATTGCCTTTAGTTCCTTGGCTTGACAACTTGACCGGGCTTATTTAGTTTCCCACTGAAACTATGAAGTCAGTTATAAGACAAGGAAGGCACTGTTTCTGGTTGAAATCAGACCTGCAGTTCCTTTATCAAGATCATCCCATCAGACCTCCTGTCTGCAGTATTTTTCCAAGAGGTTAGCCTTAAGAGGAGAGAATGACTGAAGAAGGTTATCAGAAGCTAAAAGCATGAGATAATTTTAGGGAAACAAATAGAATCTTATCTGTCATAGACATAGAATGTGAACTGCGTCAAACAAAACCCAGATTCTTAGATGAACACCCATTTTTTAATTATAAACTTGGACCAAATGTATGTGGCATGAACAACTCTATACCTCAGGACCAGCCCTGAAAAATGATTATTTAAAAAAGAAACTTGAATCCTGGGCTGAATATCTTAGCAACTCAGTCTATACTTGAGAGCAGAGCTGTGGCCCACACAAACACCTCTCCATAGTTGTTCCTGGCTTTTCAATAGCTGCAGGGCTCACTTAAAAAAAGAGGAAGTTTGGTCCTTTGCTTGGAGCCTGTTGGCTATTCTTACCAAGAATGTATTTCCACAATGCCCACACACCACTCTAGTGCCTTCTGGCTGAACAGGTATTGCTGGCTGTGCTGGTTGCTCCTCTGGAATCATCATAACTGGACCAAGATTAATGATGCGTCTACTGTAGGAAGGGGGAAAAAAGGGGGGAAAAGCTTATGCTATTCTGTATGCAGTACTCGAAATAATTGTAGCTAAACATCTTCTGCAAAGATCATTCCAATATGGCCCACTTCAAGAAGGACCACTTTAGTACAAAATACCAAGCAACATTTCAAGACACAAAATGGGTAAGGGAATATGGACAGTTTCCTTTGACAACTGTTGTCAGTGTAGGTTGGGGTTACCAATCTTTTCGAGCCTGCAGGCACATTTGGAATTCTGACATAGAATGGTGGGCACAATCACCAAATGGCTGCCACAGGAGGTGGAGCCTAAGTGCAGGAGGGAAGAGGAACAATTAAAAAATACACTTGGAAAGAGTGGGAGAGAATAAAAGCAACATTGTGGTGGCAGCTGCTACTGGAACAACATTATTTTAATCTGCTCAGCCAACCAGATCTCCAGTAGCCAGTCAGAAGCCCTACTTTCTACCCACTCTCTAGAAACACTTGATGGATCAGTACTCGGTCCAGTGTTTTTAACTTGTTTATTAATAATTTGGAGTTGGGAGTAAGCAGCAACATGGCTAAATTTGCAGATGACATGAAGTTGTTCAGGGTGGTGAGAACCAGGGAGGATTGTGAGGCACTCCAAAGGGATCTGTCAAGGATGGGCGAGTGGGCATCAACGTGGCAAATGGGGTTCAGTGTGAACAAGTGCAAAGCGATGCACACTGGAGCCAAAAATCCTACCTATAAATACACATTGATGGGGTCTGAACTGGTGGAGACTGACCAAGAGAGAGATCTTGGAGTCGTAGTGGATAACTCAATGAAAATGTCGAGACAGTGTGCGACTCCAGTGAAAAATGCCAATGCTATGCTGGGGGTTATTAGGAAGGGAACTGAAAACAAATCAGCCAGTATCATAATGCCCCTGTATAAATCGATGGTGCCACCTCATTTGGAGTACTGTGTACAGTTCTGGTCGCCACATCTCAAAAAAGATATTATAGCATTGGAAAAAGTGCAGAAAAGGGCAACTAGAATGATAAAAGGGCTGGAACACTTTCCCTATGAAGAAAGATTGAAGCGCTTGGACGATGGCTAAGGGGTGACATGATCAAGGTTTATAAGATTATGCATGGGATAGAACAGGTAAAGAAAGAAGTACTTTTCTCCCTTTCTCACAATATAAGAACTCGTGGGCACGCCATGAAATTGCTGAGCAGTCAGGTTAGAACAGATAAAAGGAAGTCCTTCTTCACCCAAAGAGTGATTAACACGTGGAATTCACTGCCACAGAAGGTGGTGGTTGCTACAATCATGGATGGCTTCAAGAGGGAATTAGATAGCATATGGAGTAGAGGTCCATTAGTGGCTATTAGCCACAAAGTATAGATAGGAACTCTCAGTCTGGGGGAAGTGATGCTCTGTAATCTTGGTGTTTATGGTGGGGAAGCAACAATGGGAAGGCTTCCTGTGTCCTGCCCCCACTGCTGGACCACCTGAGGGCATCTGGTGTTTTTGGCCATTGTGTGACAGAGTGTTGGACTGGATGGGCCTGATCCAACATGGGCTTCTCTTATGTTCTTATGACACCAGGAAAGGTAACGGGGGATGGCATGGTGCCCACAGGCACCCTATTTGGTACCCCTGATGTAGGTGTATGTATATTTTCAAACAATAGAAATTCAGCGTAACTTAAAAGCCTGCATACAGTGAAACTGTACAATTCTGGAATACTGTGTACAGTTTTGGTCACCACACCTCAGAAAGGATATTATACCATTGGAAAAAGTGCAGAGAAGGGCAACTGGAATTATAAAAGGGTTGGAACACTTTCCCTATGAAGAAAAGTTAAAGTGATTGGGGCTCTTTGGCTTGGAGAAATGACAGTCGAGGGATGACATGATCGAGGTTTATAAGATGATGCATGGGATAGAGCAGGTAGAGAAAGAGGTACTTTTCTCTCTTTCTCACTATACAAGAACTTGTGAGCACTCCATGAAATTGCTGAGCAGTCAAGTTAGAACAGATAAAAGGA
Organism: Lepidodactylus listeri; assembly: GCA_029233225.1. Taxonomy (NCBI): domain Eukaryota; kingdom Metazoa; phylum Chordata; class Lepidosauria; order Squamata; family Gekkonidae; genus Lepidodactylus; species Lepidodactylus listeri. The sequence continues at coordinate 38,099,912 of JARCFY010000006.1, read as the reverse complement.
AGTACTTCTTCACCCAAAGTGTGATTAACATGTGGAATTCACTGCCACAGAAGCTGGCGGCAGCTATAAGCATGAATGGCTTCAAGAGGGACTTAGATAAGCATATCGAGCAGAGGTCCATCAGTGGCTATAAGTCACAAAGTATAGCTAGGAACTCTCACTCTGGGGCAAGTGATGCTCTGGATTCTTGGTGCTGGGGGGGACGGAACTGTGGGAGGGCTTCTAGGGTCCTGGCCCCACTGGTGGACCTCCTGATGGCACCTGGTGTTTTTGGCCACTGTGTGAGAGAGTATTGGACTGGATGGACCACTGGCCTGATCCAACATTAGCTTCTCTTATGTTCTTAACCATCACAAGTTGGTCCAATCTTTCCTATTATATAAAGCCATTTTCAAGTGGCAAGATTCCATGGGGCACCAAAATCAGTAGGCTGGACAGACTGCCACTCAAAAGGGGGTCCCTTTTGAGTGGCTGCATTCTCTCCCTGCTTTGCCTCAGTCCCGCCCACAGAGCCACCAGCCAGCGTCCCGGCCTCAGTCTGGAGGGAGCCAGCGAAGGGGAAAAACCGACTGGGTGCTGGGTCCATTCTTCTCCTCTGCCCACTGCCAGGTGGGTCTAACTGTCCCCTCAGTGGCCTGCTTCCATCAGTGAAAAGACAATGGACTATCAGCATAACCCCCTCCACCACACCCTGCCAGCGTGCCCAGAATAAACTGTCAGAATAAACTGTCAGAAATGGGGCATTTCACACAGCACCCCGTAGCGCTTCAGGACCAGTACAAAGAACTGAAGAACTTTTGGGAGGAGGTTTCAAGGTAAACCGGCTCAGGAACACTTCCCCAATGGGAGAGGCACGTTTCTGTGTGAAAGGGCCACTATGCTCCGTTAGGAAACCGGTACTAATACGGTTCTGTGTAAAATGCCTGACAGAAACCGTTACTGAAGAGTTCCTGAAACGGAACATATTGGCTGTGTGAAATTCCTCAGGCATTCTGTGTGAAATTCCTCTTACTCCTGCTTAGCTCCACCATGGCTACTTGGCTAATGAGGTGGGCCAGCAACCAACAAACCATTCCCTTCAACCCCCTGCACTGCGGCTGACTTTCCCCCTCGGGTTGCCAATCTCCAGGTGAGACCTGGAGATCTCCCGCTGTTACAATTGATCTCCAGATGACAGAGATCAGTTCCCCTGGAGAAAACCGCTGCTTTGGAGGGTACACCTTATGGTATTATAGCTTGCTGAGTCCTTCCATTCCCTCCCCCCAAAAAATGCTGCCCACCAAAGGATTCACCCCCCAAATCTTCAGGTATTTCCATCATAGGGTTGCCAGGTCTAGGTTGGAAAATCCCTGGATACTTTGGGGGTGGATCCAGGAGAGGGTGGGGTTTGGGGAGGGGAGGGGCCTTAGAGTCCATAGTCCAATGCCATAGAGTCCACCCTCCAAAGCAGCCATATTCTCCAGGAGAGCTGATCTCTGTCAGCTGAAAATCCACGGTAAAAGCGGGAGATCCCCAGGCCCCACCTGGAGGTTGGGAACCTTGTTCCATCATCAGAGCCAGCAACTATCCCCTCAGTGCCAGTTGCTAGGCAACCAAGCTTGCTTCTTTGAAAGCCCCTATCCATACCAATATTGGCCTTTGGGAGAAAACTCATTGGGGCCAGCTAAACAGAGTGCCATAGAGGCCACCCTCCAAAGCAGTCATTTTCTCCAAGGGAAGGGGGAGGATCTGTTGTCTGGAGTTCAATTGTGATACCTGGCAATCTTCAGGCTCCACCTGGAGGTTGGCTACCCTAGGCGTTTGTGTGTGTTTGTGTTTGTGTGTTTGTGTCTGTGTTTGTTTCTGTGTGTGTGTGTGTGTGTGCGTGGTGAAGAGGCTTGGGAAAAAACGGCAGTCTGAAATGGCAAACCGCTCCGAGACGGCTCCAAAATGGTAGGGGAAGGGCTGTCTGAAACAGCTGTCACTGTACCAGTTTATTACAAGCCGGCAAGCAGGATCTGCTAGACCCATTGTTGCCAATCTCCAGGGGAGGGATGGAGATCATGCTAAATTACAACTGCTCTTCAGATGGCAGAGATCTTCCCCTGGAGAAAATGGTGGACTCTGTGTCATTATACCCTGCTGAGGTCGCCACAGCAAATTGATGCTGAGTGCCCAGGGCCGGGGCACTCTCCCAGAGCCTCTTTCTAGAGCCCGTTGTATTTATTTCCACAACGGGCCTTATTCCTAGTAAAGATATAATCTTGCCTAGTGTCAGCCCAGAATGGAACCAACTATTGTTATGATACCCAGATTGACTGCACATTATTTGACTACACATAGAAGTCACATTATTTCCCTGGCAGTCCTCCAGTCTTGTAATTTCAGTTGCCACACAGGCTGCAATGGCAGCGTTTGCACTACATCTCTAACACTGCCACCCTAAGCAGAGTTACACCCTTCTAAGCCCATTGACTTCAATCACTGCTTTGGATAGCGCTATGACAGTTTTGCGCTTGCTACATAAATTTACATTTTGGTCTAGCATGAAACCTTTTTTTCTGTACTGGGAGCACCATGGCCAATAGTTAATACATTGTGGGGACAAAAATGGTGTTGGAGGGGGGTTCCTGCACTGAACAGAGCTGTACTCTACCTCAGTGCCTCAATAAAATGGGAAGGCTACCACTACAGGAACTAAGTGGATGAGATGCCCCTTTGCATCAGTTTTGGCTGGAAGCCCAGCACACAATCCTTCTTTTGTATCTTTATTAATATATCATAGGATTTACTAATGGCAGTGTGTGAATACATAGATATTTGTACATAAATTATTTTTTACTGGGATATATTATAATACCAAATTACTTTTTTCTCATTTTGATTTATTGCATTAAACAACTTTAAGGCTCACTTACAGTGCAATTCTATGAAGAGTTACGTCATTCTAAGCCAATCAAAGCTAAAGGGTTTAGGCTACAGTAACTCAGCATAGGATTGCACTGTTAGTGTCTTTCTGACAAATGATTGTATAGCTTTTATACATCAAGTTAAAGAATAAAATGAACATCAGATCAAAACTTCAGTAACCAAGAAGTGTTCGTGTAAAGGCTGAGAAAAGGGAAACATGATGGATTGTTCTAAGTTCTCAGGTAACAACAATGCCCTAATAAAATTGTGCGCTAAAGGAGGTTCCCATGGATGTCTCATTGTTTGTAATAGATTAGACATAGTCTTTTCCAGAAATTAAAGGGTTCATTAAAACAATCAGTGCAGACTTTATTAAAGTCTAACAGGCATCTGTGGGCTGATCTGCAGATATCTAAATCCACAGATTGTGCCCACACTGATAAAAAGGAGGTTTTTCTCCAAACTTGGGGAGAAACCCAGGTTTGCAGAAAAAGCTTAAAACTTACAAAAATTATATTGGGGGTTTAACTACCCGAAACACAAAAGCATTATTTGTGCACATAAAGATTACATACCTCCGCTGCCAACACAATGTCTCCCGGGGTCCTGCCAGCTACCAGGGGCCCTGGGAACCACCACTGCAGCTGTCTAAGCAAGGGCAGCCCCAGTAGCTGAAGAAAAGGCCAAGGTAAGGAAGGGAGAGATGAGAAAGAGAGATGGGGGAATAATGACAGAAGGGGAGGGGGGGAAGGGGATAAGACTGTAGAAAAAAGGGAAGGGGGGAGAAAGAGGGGGATAGGTTTGTAAGAGAAGGAGTCTGTCAGAGAAGAAGGGGGAGAGAAAGAGAGAGTGAGATTGATAGAGAAGGGGGAAGGGAAGGGAAGTGGGGAAATGGATGCTTCCTCCCCACAAGTTTCTTTTGGGTCCCCTCTTGTACAATAAATATTCTGTCTAATTTGGATGTCAACATGGCAAGAGTATTTTTTTTTCCTTCCTTAAAAGGACTGGTTTGGATATGCATTGGCTAGAAGAAACTGTTTATGCAAAACACTGATTAAGAACAACAACAGCTAGTCTTACAACATTCATTACATATTTTTTTGTGAGGAAAGGAAACAAATAAGATGTAATTTTTACAACTCTTACCAGTTGGGTCTTGGACATCCTATTCTCCGTGATGTATCCTTACAGATAAGAAGACAATTACATGGACATCTAACATACTTTTTCCCTGAAGGAGGGTTTTTGATTGGCTGCATAAAACAAGAAAAATACATTTCACATATAATGCACTGATTGTAAAAGAATACAAATACTGATATATTTGAACAATGAAACAGAAAATGATTAAGTGAATCAAGGCTGTGGACAGCACAGGCTTGCTACAATGGTCTTACAACTACATTTTATCCTGCTCTGCTATGTTTTTCTTTCAATTTTAATGCTTTTTGCCATGCTAATAGTTGATGTTGGCTGTCTGGAAAGCCTCTGGCTGACAGACAGGATAATCTGATATATATAAAGCCCTAACGTATTGGCACTTTCCAGCTCTCCCATTGGCTGTGCTGTGTGCTCCATCAGCTATTGGCCCATCAGCCGCCACTTAAGAGTACTCACGTGCCATTGGCTGGGTGCTCTTTCCTGCCCACTGCCACCTCAGCCACTGTTCTATCAGAATAAACTGCCAAAACGGCTGTTTCTCCTGACAAAGAGGATACTGTGTCTGACTGGCTACTGAAACAATTGTTCCCTGTTCAGGAAGAGGCTTCTACTGCTGCCACTTCTCCTGCTTGGCTCCTCCTCACTGCAGAGGAAGACTGTACTTTTCCTCCTGGGGAATCATTGTTGCCAATCTCCGGGTGAGGATTGGAGATCTTTCAGAATTACAGATGCTCTCCAGATGGTAGAGATCAGTTCCCCTGGAGAAAATGGTGGACTCTCTGTCATTATATCCTGCTGAGGTGGTGGAGGCTGCCAGACCCAGGTTCTTGCTGTGGAAGCTGACTGGATGATTTCAGACCATTCACAGACTTTCAGCCTAACCTACATCACAGGGTTGTTGTGCAGATCAAAAGAGGGGAGAGGAGAAATTATGTGAGTTGCTTTAGTCCCAACTGCAGAGAAAGACTAGTTCTCCTCAGTAGAGGCTGCAGGGAAGAAGAAGAAGAAGAAGAGATTGGATTTATACCCTGCCCTCCACTCCCCAAGGGAGTCTCAGAGCGGCCTACAAACTCCTTTTCCCTTCCCCTCCCCACAACAAACACCCTGTGAGGTAGGTGGGGCTGAGAGAGCTCTTTCCCAAGCTGTCCTTGAGGGAACAGCTGGTACAGAGCTATGGCTTGCCCAAGGTCATCCAGCCAGGTGCAAGTGGAGGAGTGGGGAATCAAACCCGGTTCTCCCAGATTAGAGTCCACGCACTTAACCACGCACTACACCACACTGGCTCTCCCACAGGGAGCAGGGAGGAGTTGGAAACCTGAGGTCAGAGGGGCAGATAACGGTAGGTTGATGGTTGGCTGGGAAGGAGATAGGGTTGCTAACTCCAGGTTGGGAAATCCCTGGAGATTTGAGGAGTGGAGCCTGGAGAGGTTGGAGTTTAAGGAGGGGTGGGACCTCAGACAGGTCCACAGGCTCCACCTCCAAACCAGCCATTTCCTTCTGGGAAACCATTATTGCCATCTCTAGGTGAGGGCTGGAGATCACTTAGAATTATAACTGCTCTACAAATGACAGATATCAGTTACCCTGGAGAAAATGGTGGACTCTGTGTCATTATACCCTGCTGAGGTTGCCATAGCAAATTGATTCTGAGTGCCCATGGCCAGGGCACCCACCCAGAGCCTCTTTCTAGAGCCTGTTCTGTTTATTTCTACAATGGGCCTTATATTCCTATAATGTATAAAAGTCAAGCCATGCTGGCAACAACTCACCTACTCTCCCATTGGCCACTGGGGAAGCTGCCTTGGTGCCTATTGGCCCGTCCCACCTGCTGCTCCATTCTTATATCCCCACTTTTGACACATTGCACTTTGAGAGTTGTAGTTCTCAGCTGGCCTTACTGCAGTCATAGCAAAGGGAATTAGAACTACAGCTCCCAGGTTGGGAGTCCCAAGAGTCTATTGGGCATTAGCAGGTAGTCAGCTGAAGTGTTAATCAGATAAACTGTTAAACAGGAAATGAGGGAAAGGGAAGGCCTGGACTTCTCCCTAAATTACAGTTGATCTCCAAACTACAGAGATCTGTCCCCATGGAGAAAATGGTTGCTTTGGAGGGTGAGCTCTATGGCAGTATACTTCACTGAAGTCCTTCAACAAACCTGGCCCTCTCCTAAGTATTGTCAACCTCCAGGTGGCATTTGGAGATCTCCAGCTATTACAACTGATCTCCAGCTGACCAAGATCAATTTTCCTGGAGGAAATAGCTGCTTTGGGCAGTAGACTCTATGGCATTATACCCTACTGAGGTCCCTCCCCACCCCAAACCCTGTCCTCCCCAGGCTCTGCCCCTCAAATCTAAAGGTATTTTCCAACCCAGAGTTGGCAAACGTGTACCTGGCTACAGAATTGCTTTCTAGATCCTTGGAACCCAGAAAACATGGTATAGGAGGAGATGCTTTTCTACCTTAGCTGCCACTGCATAGCCCCAAATCAACATAAGTCAGGGGTGGAGGGAACCATACCTGTTACCATGTGGCTGTTCTCCCATACTACCCACTTGGGGCAGCAAGATGACTTGAGACAGCCCTGCCTTATAGCTAAGCAGAAGGAAATAAACATGGCTCACCTCCCTCTATTTTCCCCTTCCCTCTGCTGACCCACCAGCCACAGCTATGACACTCACCTGTAGCCTCTTTTTAGAGGCCACTGTATTTCTTCCCACAATGGGCCTTACTCCTAGTTTATAATAAGTGAATAAATGGGTCCAGCAAGGATCATATGTTCTTACGCAACAACCAAAACTAACCACCAGTCTTTTACCTCAAATATACTGGAAGTATTTTACTTACAGTTTTCCTTTCAAAATTCATTTCTTTTTAGAACGTTGATGCTACACATAAATCTGCCCTGAATTAATTTCTCTCTGCCCTCCAAAGCCCTTTTGCACACCTACCCAGAACACCAGTTCAAGCTCTTCAGATCTTCAAAAAATGGAATTTAGTGAGGTATGGAGTCCAACACTGTTGGATTGTCACTATTCTCCCCCCCATACACATCCGTAAGAGCCTTGATGGCCCAAGCTAACCCGATTTCGTCAAATTTCAGAAGCCAAGCAGGGTTGGCCCTGGCTAGTGTTTGGATGGGAGATTACCAAGAAAGCCAGAGTTGCTATGCTGAGGCAGGCAATGGAAAAATCACCTCTGTTCGTCTCTTGCCAACATATGAAGTACCTTGTACTGAGTCAGATTATTGTTCCAACAAACTGTAAAGTTGGGGGAGGGAACTGTTGCAATATTTTTAAGAAGGCACTGAAAGCCCATCTCATTTACTGGGGCTTTTAATGGAGTATAAACTGCAGGTATCTTCCAGGTTCTTTGAGGGGTTATTTTAAACAGGAGTGGTTTTAATTATGATTGGTGAGCCACAAGGAAAGGTGGGATATAAATATTTTAATTTACAAATAAATAATAAATTCTGACGCGCAGTAGCTTTTCAGAGCCTTTCAGGTTCCTGGCACCTGAAAATACTTTAGGTGTGGAAGCCTAAACAACTATCAACACTAAATGTGTATAACATATAAGCTGGTATTCGATTGGAGATTTTAAATTTAAGGTTTTCCTGTTTACTTGTATTTCTTTTAAAGTTTTAAACCTAATTTTTATCATCTATTTAATAGTGATAGTTTTGTTTTAATTTTAGAAATTTCAATGTACTATACCTGTTGGATTTATACTTGTAATTTGTCTAATTATGCTTAAGACCTCTGCTCATATAAGCTGAATAGACTGATTGATTAATTGAACACTAAATGGTTACTGGTATTCAGTCAGCAATAATCTTTCTAATTTTCCTCTACTGAGCCCCCAGGCCAACTTACTGCTCTCCAGGCAGAGAGGACTTAACAAAGCACATCACCAAGCAAACAACCTGTAAAACCATTTACCGTAGCTTCATTGCAGTCTGTGCATTTGACAACATGTTGGTGAAGCTTCCCTTCCAAATTGATTAGTGAGGGGCACACACGGCAACTGATTACAGGAACACCACTGACATCTGGACTGGCAATGGCGGTATATGGAGGTGGGAGTTCGGCTGTGAAGAAAAAGTGAAAAGTAAATTGCATCAGAAAAAAACACAAATTGTGGAAAATATTCTAGCTGTAAGAGTAGTTAAAGAAAACACATCCATAAGTAAGCTATTCACATGGGGGTGACGGTCTGATGACACCGCAAAAATAGCAGAGTGACTCTGTTTCATATATACAGAGTATTTACATTTATTTACACTGAACAACTGGAACTATATACAGTACTTTTAGTAGCAATTTATGGGTTCAACCGGACAGAGTGCTACGCAGACAGCTGTACTCCACGAGAGAGCAAAGAGCAATGAACTGTCTGCAATATATACTAGTACCAACCAATCAGGTTGCACCTCTGATAGCTGAGTCATGATGAGTGTGTGCAAAAATCCAATATCATTCTGGTCATATGACTTCCCCAGCTGTCAAACTAGATCAGCAGGATCTAACACATGGTCCATGACTCACTGATATCTTGTCAGCAATTGAACTAAATGCTGTCACGCCTCCCAAGATTCAGTTAGTCATGGGTAACATTTTGCACAGTTTTACAAATCTTTCTGGGGGTAAATTCTTCGTAAACAAATCTGCTACATTGTCAGTAGATGTACATTGCATCAAAGAAACAAATCCTTTACATATAGCTGTTCTTACATTTTGATACCTTACAATTATATGTTTACTTCTTGTATGCACACCTTGATTATTTGCAAGTTGTCTGGCCGACGAACTATCACTGTAGACAGATACTGGCAATTTACAATCTACATTTAAATCAAGAAGTAATTGGTAAAACCATTCAATTTGAACTACACAATCACTCATTGATGAGAACTCTGCTTCACAGGAACTTGTAGCCACATGAGTTTGCTTTATAGATTTCCAGGCAACCAAAGCCCCAAACATATAAACAGCAAAACCAGAAGTAGATTTGCCATCACTTCTCTCTCCCCAGCTAGCATCACAGTAAGCAGAAAGTGGTTGATCATTTGACACATTAAGCAAAAGTTTGTGATGTAATGTTCCTTTAAGATACTTCAAAACCCTTTTTGCTGCAAGCCAGTCATTTTGCGAGGGATTTGAACATTTTTGTGTTAGCCAATGAACAGCTGTGCATATATCTGGACGACTACAATAACTAAGATACAACAAAGATCCAATTAATGACTGATATAACCCCTTGTCAGCAAAAACATTCACATCAGTTTCCTTACAATAACCTGTAGTCATAGGGGTGTCCACACTGTGTGCCTCAGACATATTAAATTTCTCTAACAGCTGAACAATTTTACTTTCTTGACTCAGTTCAAATATACCATCATCATTTCTGGAGATCTGGACTCCCAAATAGTTCTGAATGGCACCCAAATCCTTTATTTTAAATTGTGACTGTATAGTCTCTGTGAACCAACTCAGTTGCGCTGCACTGTGGTAAAGAAAACAAATATCATCCACAAACACTAAAACAAAACATTGCTGCCCGTCAGTAGTGATACTGTACAAACATGAATCAGCCACACTTTGTTTAAACCCAAGTTTTGTTAATGCCTTGCATAAACACTCTCCCCAGAGATGAGCACTTTGACGCAACCCATAAAGACCTTTGTGCAGTCTTAAAACAACATTTGGGTCATCACATTCAAAACCAGGTATTTGTTTTAGATATAGTTCTTCCTCCAATGGCGCATTGAGGTAAGCTGTTTCAACGTCAAAATGGTTAACGTTCATTCCGCGCTTTGTAGCCAGAACAAGTGCTGCCTTCACACTCTCCATTCTCACTGTGGGAGAAAAACATTCATTAAAATCACTCCCTTCTCTTTGTAGAAAACCTTGTGCTACTAAACGGGCCTTGTACTTTAAATTGCCATCACTGGAAGATTTGACCTTGAATAACCAGCGACATCCAAGTGGCCTCTTATCAGCAGGCAACTGTGAATGAGAAAATACTTTGTAATTAATCAAAGCATTATATTCAGCTTGCATAGCATCCAGCCAAGCACGTTTCTCCTTCCCTTGTAGAGCCAAAACATCAGAATAGTTATCTGGAACATAAACATGATTAATTCCATAACGCTGCGGTGGTACACCCTTAGTAGCACGACTGGACACTCTAATTGGCTGTTGTTGCGCACTCTGCTCAGCTTCAGACGACGACCTGCTAGGAGACAAAACTTCCTGCTTAACTTCTTGTTCATTTTCAGCATTTTGCACAGCTTGGTCAGTTTGAGTCAAGGGTAGCAACACTTTAGAAGGTAACTCATTAGAATGAATTCTAGACCAGTTGGCATTTTCACAAAAATTTGCTGACCTGCTATATTTAAGCAAATTATTCTTATTAGCAAAACGATAAGATTTAATTCCTGGTTGATAACCTATAAAGGTTAACTTCTCAGCTCTAGGTTTCCCTTTTCGCCTCTGGCTTAATGGAATATTGACCCATGCTTTTGTCCCAAAGGTTCTTAAATGCTCTATGCTAGGCTGTTTCCCATAAAGCACTGAATAGGGAATATCATCAATTGCTTTGGTCCACAATCTGTTCAAAGAATAGCAGCAGTACTTTATAGCCTCTCCCCAAAAAGAAAAAGGTAAATTGGCATCAGCTAATACAGAATGAACCATGGTTTGCAATACACCTCCTTTTCGCTCAGCCACACCATTTTCTTGAGGAGTAGCAACATTTGACACTCTGTGCTTAATTCCCTGTGATTTAAACCATTTAGTTAATTCATCTGACATAAATTCGCCTCCCATGTCGGACTGAAAAGCACAAATAGGATGTTTCAACTGTCTTTGAACACTAGCAGCCCATTGTTTAATAGTGGCACACACTTCAGACTTTTTCTCTAGTGGATATGTCCACACAAAGCGAGAAAAATCATCCACCAGAATCAATGAAAATCTTTTACCAGACACACTATTTGGAAATGGCCCAATGACATCTGCATGAATTAAAGCAAGTGGTTCATGTGTCTCTCTGCCACTTACTTTGGCAACTGGATATGCCTGTGATTTAGATTGCTTGCATATCTCACGATCCAGAAAATTATCACATTTTTTAACATTTGTTTTTCCCAAACAAGCAAGTGTCTTACTCAAAGTGTGAAAACTTGTATGGGCACACCGTCTATGGAGTAAATGAATGCAATTTGGGTGCAAACTCTTGTCATTGAGCACTGATTGTGCCTTAATACACTCATTACTTAGCACATAAACATCATCTTGCAATTTTCCAACAGACACAAGCTGATTTCACTTATGAATTGTGCAACTTTTCTTTTCAAACGTTACTTTAAACCCTGCCTCATCCAAAGCACTAATACTTAGCAGGTTGTTCTCTAAATCTGGCACACAGAGAACTTCATTAAATTTATAATTGAGATTAGGAAAATAGACACTGCCCACACACGTCACAGCAGCTGGGCTCCCGTCAGCAAGACAAACTTTGTTTAACTCAGTAGCCCGCATATCTGTTAATAAACTTTTGTCTTTTACAAAAACCCTTGAGGCTCCAGAATCAATAATCCATTTGATATTGTTCTCAGCACTGTCAACAGTCACCAATGTGATTCGCTGCTTGAGTGCGCTGGAAGACTTTTCTCGGCCACCAGCAAAAACATCTCTTTCAGCTCACCTCCATTCCTTCGTACACTGTTTAGCCAGATGTTGAGTAGAATTACACTTGAAACACTGCTTCTGCCTAGAAGCTGGTATCTTGTTGGGACCTGTCGGGGGGGGGGGGGGGAATACTTACTCCCAATCAATGTTCCCTCTAAGCTATGTAGTCTTGTGAGCAAAAATTCTACTTTGTGAGCTACTGGCATTAAAGTTGTGAGCGAGAGGTTTGGCTACTGCATAAATTAGTTTGCTCTGGAGCCATCCTTCCTGAGCTAAAATAAAACTGTGTGAGCCAGAGGCTAAAAAACTGAGCTAGCTCACACTAACTCAGCTTAGAGAGAACACTACTCCCAATACAGCCTGCAAGTTAGCCTAACTGTCAGTGATGAGTTCCTTCTGGGCAAGCACGGACCATCCCCAGAACGCAAGTCTTCCTGTTACAGAATTATTTCCTCAGTCTGATGCAACTGAACTAAGGTGCATCAGTGACTAATTCTGTGGTCCTGGCTTGAGAACACTCAGCTTCCCAGCAGTGTCTGCAAAAGAAACTGGGAACAAAATGCAAGTTGTCTTAGCCTAATTGCAGTGCCATCTCACAACAGGCCTGCAAGTATCACACTCCTTGATTAAGTCAAGCGGCTGGTCTCATATTGTTCTCTCCTATTAGCCCTGCAACTCAATGGAAAGTAACAAATCAAATAATCTTGTTCAAGGTAAAGTTTTTTAAACCAGGTTTCTGACACTGCTTATAACAGTATTTCTTTGTAAAACTAGCCTACTACATGCCAGGCATTTTAATATTAAACAGTTTTACATCTACATTCTGAAACATGGGAGGATTGTACTATGACCTTTTATTGAACATATTTGCAGAGGGGTATTTATTTATTTATTTATTCATTCATTCATTCAAATTTATACCCCGCCCTCCCCATGAACTGGCTCAGTGAAACTGGCTCCGGTGGGGGTATCTACAGGCAAAAATCTATGCCTGAAGGGTAGGCCCTCTCATGTTTCTTTCTTTATGCTTTGTTTTTTTGAGTGCTGCTTTTGGGAGAATGAAGAAATTAAATGAATTCTTACTTAGACCCTTACCAAACATACTTAAATTGAATAATTACTCCTGCCACAGACTTCTATGAAACTACTTCCCATTCCTTTGGTATCCTGGTGGAAGCCGAGGTCTTGTGCTGCTACCATAAATTGGCATCCTGTCAGCCTCAGCTGAGGTACGACTTTATGACTTTCCCACACCTGCTAGCATATAGATACTGTTTCAGATACCTGCCTGCATACTGAATTTTTGTATTCTAATGCTACTGCTGTCAAGCCTCTATTTTGTGATATCTTTCTTCCTATTGTTGGGGCCAACAGCAGTTTCTCTCTGCCACATGACACCCAGACATGAGTGTCAGGACACCCCCAAGACAAAGTCCAGCAGCCAGCAGAAAGATAACAGAATCAGGCATAACCCACCTTAACTTCATCACACTCATTGGAAAGAACAGTGGACTGGGAAAGAAACCAAGACTCCTCTCCTTTACCTGGCAGTCAGATAACCAATGATGAAGGACCTCAGTAATTAAACAGTTATGTTAAATACACATGAGATGATCACTCTAAGATTCCACTCTATAAAGAACTCCGCCTAACTTCATGTTCTGTTTCCCCCAGGAATGTTTCCAAATTGGCGAGAGAGATATGGTCAGAATCAGTCCCTAACTGTATTTGTGTTAAGGCCAGGCTGGGCTCATGGTCATGCCCACAGGGTTCCTTGCTGTGCCCAGTCTTGACTTTGCTCTGCTCTTCTCAGTTGTGCTTTCATTTAGGAGTACTTGCTGGAACCCCGGTGAGTGTGTTTTAACTTGCCTAGGACTACCCATATCAGAGCACAAAGTTGTGTGGCTTCACTACTTCCCCCTTGCCTTTACTTTTGGATTATTTGCTGACTTGATGTTTAGATCCTTTCCTTGGGAATCAGCCCTTGGTCTGGAATCGGCACAGATTGTTTCATGCCTCAGGTGCTTTTCTGTTTACAGAAAGAAATGTAATAATATGCAGGTGACTGGATAACCCAGGCAAACTTGATCTTGTCAGATCTTGAAAGCTAAGCAGGGCTGGCCCTGGCTAGTACTTGGAAGGGAGACCTCCAAGGAATACCACGGTCATGCTGCAGAGGCAGGTTATGGTAAGCCACCTCTGAATGTCCCTTGCCTTCAAGCCCCACCAGGGGTCACCACAAGTCAGCTTGACTTGATGGCAAAAAAGAAATAAAGAGTGTTTTAAATAATATGCAGGTGACAAGTTGTTGAGCAATTTCTCTTGTATGCTGTCAAAAAACGAAAAAAAGCGCAACAAGGGTGAAATTTTATCCCACAGTTTTTCTTAAGGTTTTAGAAGGGACATATCCTGCCACCATGAGTGGCCACAGCAGGTCCTTGGCAAGTCCTACCGATTGTAGCAAAGGATGTTATGGTTGTTCCCGAGTAACTGATATGATGCATACAAAAACAAAACTACAGCATAACTGATAACAAGATCAAACCCCAGGGCAGGAAGTTCAGGATCTTTTCAAATATATAAAACACCCATTATGGCAACAGTTTGGGGAAATGATATTTTAAAGAAGCTGTCCCTTTGCTGATCTGGGATAACAGGTATGGGACACTGCAATTCCATATATACTGTGACCTCGTATCAACACTGCTCAAATTACATCAAGGAATTTCTTAATCAAGAAGGATGAATTCTGAGACCAAAATAAAGAGTATAAATTTATTTATTGTGCATAACATCTTCCAAGTCGTATGCTCGGTTCTGCCTCTTATAAGAGCATGCAGAAAACTTAATAAAGCCACTGTTTACTGGACATTGGTCATCTAGCCAAATGGAATCAGGTCTTCAGAGTCTCAGAGATTCCTTTCAGTCCTGTTACCTGACATCCTTCCACTGAAAATTTCAAGAGCAGAAGTAGGACTTCATACATGTGAAGCAAAGCATGTATTTTGTTATTGAGCCATGTAGAAAGAATGTAACTGTTTGGGACTGTACTGCAGTTTTCTCAGGAATCTTAATTTGGAACTCTCTTCCCAGGGACATTTATCTGTGTCTTATCAGTGTCTTCTGCCAGTGGATGAAGACTTTTCTGTTTTGTTGGCATACCCTCCACTAACGATTATTGGCCCTCCACCACAGTTTTGGTGTTGTATGTCTGTGCATTTTTATTGAATCTATATATCTAATTCCCAAGTGTCCCCCCCCCCCGCATGTGGATATCTAAATCCGCGCCGGGGGGGGGGCACTTGGGGGGCAGGGAGGTTGTTCTGCAGATGTAGGGCGATCCCCACATCTGCAGAAAAATCCAAAAAGTTTAAAAACATTTCAGGGGGATACTTAAATCCCCCCAAAAGTAAAAACCTTACTGTTGGTGGCGGCGAGGCCCAAGGCCCGCTGCGCTGCCATCTGGAGAACGGGGGAGGGGGGAGGGAACAAGAACGGGCCGGGGGGGGCGGGAGGGAGAGAGAAACGCTGGGGCGGGAGGGGGGACAGAAATGCCTGGCCAAGTGGCTGTCAGCTTCTCCCCCCCCCCCGCAAGTATCGTGGGTCCCCCCCTTGTTATTTTATAATTCAGAACTTTTTTTTTAATGTTTTCATGTTCACCATCTTAGAGACCTGATAGAGTGGAAAGGCGGCATAAAAATGTTCCAAGTAAATAAATAAATTTGGCATGAAGTCTGGTTTACAGTCACATAATACTTTTCACTTGGCAGCCTATTCCCAACAGCACCTTTCTATAAAACAAAGCAATAAAAATGTTTACTAGAAATACAGAGTGTTTACCTTTGTAACTTATGAGTAATAAAACCCAAAGCAGTTAACAGAGTAATCTATGACATACTGTGAGTCTTGTAAAATACCAGCCAGTGCTAAGATTTGTCAGAATGCACTCAAAAGCCCTCAAGTATACTCAAATATATCTCAAAAGCTGTCGCTTTTTCAGAATTGGATCATATAGATTCCAGGACAGGCAGCTGGTTGCTCATCTCTGCATCAGGAGCTGGGCCTATGACACAGAGTACAGAAAAGGGGCCTGAAGTAACTGAATGGTTCTGTATCAGTCTGACTCTGAAAAGAATACCTTGGATCAGCATAATCTATAATGTGGCCCCACATAGAATTATTCCTGCAATGAAGGGCCATAAAATCAATTAACTAATCACACCTCTTATTATCAAAGCACAGGGCAGGCAAACAGAAAAAAGACAAGAGAGGTTTGTTTCCTGTCAGGCTTAGAGGGTAGGGAGCAGAGATGGAGGAATGAGCATCGTTCTGAGCCAAGAAAAAAAAATCCCTTCCTTAATTGTAAGGTACAGACTCCCCGTTCACAGCTTTAGGAGTTTTAGTGGGTGAGGAAACAAGCCTAAGAAGATGCACATCATGAAGTGTGTTCTTGCCAGCTCAGCTGAAGGAAGAGCCCCATACAATTTAAAGGGCACAGGTCCTCTATCCACTCTCTCCCTTCCTAACGAAGATCTGCCAAAGCTCTAAAGCAGAGGTGTCAAACTCATTTGTTATGAGGACCAGATCTGACATAAATGTCACTTTGTTGGGCTGGATCATGTGTGCTATAAAATGTGATGCCAGGTACCAGAGATATAACAGTTATAAAAGTCAGCAGGTGGTAAGCTCTGAGTTAAGTGTGTCCTCAGGCTGCCTAGTGACCAGTATAACTGGAAATCACCAGCATTGCCCCCCCCATGAGACAGCAACTGCCTATGGCTGCTGGGTGGTCCATGGGGGAGGGAGGCCCAACCACTGACTCACATGCTCGGCAGCAGGACCAGCCCCCAACTTGGGGAAGAAACTACTAAAGAATGCCCCCTCATGGGTCGAAGTGCAGCTGCTGCATGGATTGGAGGGCTGTGAATACGACAGCAACACTGGCTGCCAGCAGGTCCCAGCAGAGGATCAACTGCAACCCCCCCACACACACACGTGCAAACGCCAAACCCCGCAGCCATCCGAGACAGCATTCCTGGAGCTGCAGGCCAAGTGGAGAGCCTTGCAACCTCGCCTTGGAACCTCGAGCTGGCATGAATACAGTTGCGGCAACTCCTAACTTATCAGTGAGGCTGCCGTGCAGACGAAGCTGTTCTGCCATGCTGAAGCCATGATTGGAGAGGCCTTGCCCGCTTCCCACCCACCCATGAGCAGCTTCCTGTTTCCTCCCTCACACCAGTTGCTCATGGGCTAAATAAGAGCCCTGGACGGGTTGGTTCTGGCCCATGGGCTGCACGTTTGACACTCCTGCTTTAAGGCTTGAGCTGAGGAACATCTGTGCTGCTGGCTGTTTTTTTATGTTAACTCCATTAACCTGAGACCGACTGGCTGGAGGCCTTCCACTTGAGCCAGATGGTTCCTTGCTTGTGCAGAGGGGCAACAGCAGAGATACTGCCACAGAACTGACTACAGGAGACCCAACAGAACCCTTCTGCTTAAGCTGGCAATTTTCTGGCATGAGCAGAAAGATGACTGCAGGCTTGATGGTGCTGTGAAGGAAAGGCTGGTTGTGGAGAGCAGGGGCCCAGCCCTGGCTCCTCCAAAAAGTTTTGACAGGGCAGGTGTTATGCTGGGTGTTCTTCACTTTACTCCCATGTTTTCTCACTTCAACAAAAAAACCCTGTTCACTTTTGAGTGATGCTGAAGATTATCAGCTTAGTCAAGCAAGGCAGATTCTCAGTTGGGCAAAAAGGCCAGTTCAAGCCTAAAAGGAATTCTGGGACATTAAATGTCCCAGTGAAATATGTATTTGGAAAGGCTCCATTGCCAAGTTAGCAGCATCTCAGAAGAATGTATTGGGAGGTACAAAGAAGAATATATATATTATTGGGTGAGCAAATGATCCTGCCAATCTCTATAAAACTTAACATCTTTTCAAACATTATAAACCCGAGATTTGCCAATGGCCTGAAGTGCATAATAGGTAGGGTAGATATGTTATTTGACAATCTACAGGCAGCTATAAAAGTTAATAGAAGTAGGACTTTTACTCCTGCCTTCTAGCCATTTCCAGTAAGCTTCAGTTTTACAAGCTTCAAGGACTTCCAGCACCCTTGGGATAATAAGTTTGATTCATGCTCTTGGCACTAGTGCTTATAAAGATTTATAGCTGTTTTCAGTGCCAATCACCTGTTCCTTCAAAACAAGAGAGAAAAATAACTAGGCCAAATAGAACCTCCTCTGCCATGTAGCCTAGATTCAACCAAACTGTAAGTAGGTACAGTTTGGTGTAGTGGTTAGGACCGTGGACTCTAATCTGGGGAGAACTGGGTTTAATTCCCCACTCCTCCATGTGCAGCTGCTGGTGAGACCTTGGGCCAGTCATAAATTCTTTCAGAGCTGTTCTCTCAGGAGCAGTTCTCAATAGAGCTCTCTCAGCCCCACCTACCTCACAGGGTGTTTGTTGTGGAGAGGAGGAGGGAAAGGAGATTGTAAACTGGTCTGAGACTCCTTCGGGTAGTGAAGGGCAGGGTATAAATCCAATCTCTTCTTCTTCTGTTTCCCTACATCGTCAGGAATGACGAAAAGGGCAATAAGGGCAGAACCATATCTTTGTAAAACGTTCTATTTTTCTTTGCTTCACATTCAGAAAAATCAAAACTGTCTCCCCAAAAATACTCCCCAATTCCACACAGCTTCATTATCCAGGATCTTTTTCATTTACTCAAGATCTCTAAGGGTCTAAGCAGATCAGAACTTCCATCTCTTTAGTAAAGGTAAAGGTGTCCCTTGCTCGAAAGCCAGTCGAATACGACTCTAGGGATGTGGTGCTCATCTCCGTTACCAAGCCGAAGAGCCAGCACTGTCCGAAGACTTCTCCATGGTCATGTGGCCGGCATGACTAGACACTGAGGCACACAGAACACTGTTACCTTCCCACCAAAGTTAAGGTACCTATTTATCTACTTGCAATTTCTTGCTTTTTAACTGCTAGGTTGGCAGGAGTTGGATCCAGAAATGGGAGCTCACTCCGTCATGCAGCACTCGGGTCTCGAACTGGTGAACTACCAACCTTCTGGTCGGCAGTTCAGCATCTTAACCACTTGACCCACTGCAGCCCTCTCCTTACACTTCCAGAAAGAGTAGCTGCAGAGAAAGGTGGTATTTGGATTGGAGCCACAGTGCTGGTTAGGAGTGGGATAACCTTTTCCTCCCCTAAGCCCATTACCTGGCACTCTCTTCAAACAGTAGTGCCAAATTTATAACTTGCCCCCAAAGGGAAACGATGTGTATGTGTTTTAGCCCCCTCTTTGGGGTACCTGCCCAAATCCTCCTAATGGTTATCCTCCCAATCATAGATCTCCAGTGTCCTGCCTAGCATAGCCCTCCCTGTGGCATGGGCACAGCAAATGTAACCCCCACTTTGTGACAGAAAAAGAATGGCAAAGATTTGCTTGCAGGGTAGTGTTGCCACCTCACTGCCTGGATATGGAACTTATTTATTTACTTCATTTATGCTGTGCCTTTTCCCCCAGTGGGGACTCAAAAGCAACTTACATCATTCTCTTCTCTTCCACTTTATCTTCCAAGCAACCCTGTGAGGTAGGTTAGGCTGAGAGTGTGTGGCTGCCCAGGGTCACCCAGCAAGCTTCCATGAGAGAGCAGGGATTCGAACCTGGGTTTCCCAGATCCTCGTCCAACAGTCTAACCACTAAGCTATGCTGGCTCCTGGCATCCACTTCCTTTCCCCCCCAAGCAAAGAGACAATCCTGGCTTTAGCCTGATTCAAAAGAGGAGATGATTCAGAAGAATCCACCAGGTCTCACATTTGTGTCTGCAGAAAACTTTCATTTGCAAACAGCTCCCTCATTCAAAGGGAAGATGCTTTGATTGGGAACTCCCAACATTTTATGTGTGGCCCCAGGCCCCATGGCAGCCATTCTGTGGTTGCCCATGCCACAACCCCATCTTGACAGCCATTTTATGAGAACCATCTGTTCTCAAAATCCAAAAAATGGCCACAGGCTCAAAAAGGTTGGGCATCCTTGTTGTAGTTTCTCCACCCCCTCCTCCCATCTCTGAATGTCAGCCTGAGTTAAAACTCAAGATTACTTTGGAAAACCAGAACAAATAAGCAGCACCATTTAGTTCTGTTTAATTGCACTACTTGCCTGCAAATGCAGGATCTACCACTGTGATGAAAACACGGTCCTCTTCTTAACAAGATGTAAGCAGATTAAAAACTGAGAACCTGGTGAACCAGCAATCATCTCTTGTTATGCCTTCAGTGCAGTCCCATGTGCGGTTAAAAAAACACTGAACTTTTAACAAATTTGACAGTTTGCCTTATCTCTGTTTTTATACTTGAATGTAAAATGCTTGGGGTAAGCAGCAAAAATCCACAGCCAGCATTCAGTGAAGCATGAGCAACCTGGCTGCTTTCTTATTAAAACAGGCAAACTAGTATTTTTGTCATGGTTATTTGGGAAGATGTGACTTCCTTCCGCTAACACATCTTTTTAGCACATGCTGTTACCATCCAAACAGGATCGTGTTCACTGAGGTCATATAGGGACACCCCAAACTGCTGTGCTTCCTATAGTCAAGTAACTATATTCTCTTGTGATGGTCTGAAGCCCTTTGAGAATGGAAGATGCAGGCCGGGTTCTGCAAGTTTTACACAGAGAAGTATGAAGTTAGATCATGACTGTTCTTTAAAGAGGATGCCAGTCTTCTGATCCTTTTCACTTTCACACTCTGGGATGTGAATGAGAGGTGGCTGGAAAGCACCTTGATGCTTGGTCCCCAAAGCAGCCTGACAGCAATTTCTGCAGCCATAGATAGTATTTTCTCCATTTCTCATCAGCCTCTAGGTTGGCAAGGGGAGAGGGGGGAAAGCGTCCCAAGGACCTCCAGTTTCAAGAACACAACCATGTATTTTTTTTAATGAAACTGAAGTAACTACATATTTGAATGTGACTACAGTGGCCAAGAGGATATGGCTACAGCACAAGGAATGGGAAAGTGAATTCCCTGCCCTTGTAAATAAACAAACAAATGCTGATGCTGAATCAAATTAACAAGTTCCCAAACAATCTATTTTAAAATCTGTTTTTCTAGGGGTATCTGCACTGCAAAAAAGCTCATGGAAAAAATCATCGGCTACTTTGTACAAGGCCTATTGAGCCCAAACTTTGAAAACTTTTCACCTTCCCCAGTGTGGAAGTTAAGCCAGATAATCCAGAAGCTGTTGTCCCATCAAAAATAAATTGACTGACAACCTTTGCTAGCTTTCCTGTCTAAACTTCCAATAGTCATTTACCCATTCTTTATCATTTAGCCCCAAGCTAACACTCGCAGAGCTTTGCATGTGTTGCTCTGAAGTCTTCCTTTTGGTCAGGCTCTTCCTTGACTTGCTCTGTATCTTGAAGGCTTTTCCAAGTCAGGACTGCTCACTGAAGACACTGGAATAAGATCATCAAAGTGTTGTGCCTGAAAGAATCCACCTATTTCTGAACTGATCCTCTCAGGCTCCACTTCCAGATCACAGCCTTCTTAGTTCAGATAGTTTTTCCTCTGCTATCTTTCATGTCCTTCTGTTGCCTCCCCCAGGAACCACTGGATCTTCCCATTCATATTCTTTCAGTGACTCACCAACTTGCCCTGGCTTCCTCTGACTAAGCTTAGGCTGGCCTTTTTATTCTCTCCGACCAGAACTTCCAGCTAATTAAAGCTCACTGTGTATAAGGCCCTCATCCCATTGGTTCTAAGCTAAAGGCCAGTGGAGGAGCTCAGCTCATCCACTAACAGACTAATCATAAATTTGACCCATCAGAAGTAAGGGCTGCCATGGCTTGGCAACTAGCCAACGACCTGGGCGCATGGATATAGGGGGCAGCCAATGGCAACAGCATGATGTCACTTCCAGGGAAACCCAAGAAGTGGCATCACACCTCTCTAGGAAATGACAGGAACTCTATGATACAACCATGAGCTTCCAGAGATTCCTAGAGCCAACTGATGTCATATTCAGGGAAAACCTGATTTCATGCCATCTGCCTGATGGTCTCCCACCACTGCTTAGAGCAGTGGTGAGAAACAAGAGGCAAAAGATCCCCTAGTCCTGCTGAGGGGTGGGGCTAGCAACCCTAATCAGAAGTGATGCATTTTGAATCCATCTGTCCCATATAAATGATTCTCTTCCTGAAAACTTTAGCGAGAAATCCACTCTCTTTGGCAATTGTAACTAAGCATCAGCTCCACAGCCTGGCAGACTGCCTAGAGACCTGTATACCCTGTAGCTTTACTTCTTCCACAGAAGTAAAATCATCTCATAATACTTTCATTGTTTAAGTTTCTTTAATATTAAACTTTACCTTTTTATACACTTTTTATAAATATTTGATAATTTTCCATGTAGGATTTCAACTGTTCTTCATAATCCTGAGTGCTTTGTAGATTCCTGTATCTTTGCTGGATATTGCTGTGTCATTTCTAATATCAGTTACTAATGTACTGAAACCACTATCACATGAAGGTACAGTATCCATTCTCTGCCACTTGCTGCAGCTGTGGATATCCAACTTGTGGGATAGGGTGGGGTATGAATTAAATAAATAAATAATAATTAATAATAGTTAAAAGCAATGATAGTGGCTTGGTAGCCACACGTGACTCTTGGACATGCACTTGTGGCTCTTCTGAACCCTGTTCCCCATTATGGCACCTGCTCCCGTGAGCTTCACTGAGGTGCAAGCCTCATACCAAGGATAGAAGTTAATGTGGCTGTTTTGGATTATGGTAACTGCAAATATGGCTGTCTGAGACCCATGAAGTGAGTACCACTGGTTAAAAGTCAGCCACCTCTCCTTTGTTGTTATATTCAATAAAAGCTATTGTTGTTGTTTTTTTAAAAAGTCAGCCACCTATCCATTATCTTACCTCACAACTTACAAAGAAATACTTAGACACAGGAAGACACATGATTTTCAGTGGCCTATCTGTCTGCAGGGGCTGCAATGGCCAAGTGCTGGAAGTAGATAAATAGGTACTGCTTCGGTGGGAAGGTAACAGTGTTCTGTGTGCCTTGGTATCTAATCATGCCGGCCACATGACCACAGAAGCGTCTTTGGACAGCACTGGCTCTTCGGCTTGGAAACAGAGATGAGCACAGCATCCCTAGAGTCATATTCGACTGGCTTCTGAGCAAGGGAAACCTTTATCTTTACCTTTATCTGTCTGCATAAAACACATATGGAGAAAAGTCCTTTCTTATGACAAGGCAGACCCCATTACACTAACGACAGCACTTGAAAAAGAATACTTGACTGAGCCCAGGTTGGCATCTGTATGCCAGCACCAGCACACATCCATTAAAGTAATTAGCAATCTCCTTACTGGGGTGCACAAAGAGAAGGCTTCTGCAATCAAGGCCACTAGAAATATTCACATCTTAAAGGAGTCTGAAATGACTTCAGAAAATGCAGCCTTAATCACAGTGCTTCAGTATGGGTGAGAGAAAATTTTCAAAAGCTTTATTTGTTTTATCTTGAGTTTTTGTAAAAGCAAAAAATCCGAATAGACCTGTGCTCACTATAACACATGAATCTGCTAAATCAGCATGGCTATGTGTACAAAGAATTTACTATCCCTGGAGGACTGTCATCACTGCTTTGTAGAGATGGTATCTCATTTCACAGATGCTCTTCAATCACTTTGTGGATACTTTGTGTGCTTAAATTTTATGCACTTTCAACTTAAAGTTAAGTCACTGTCTTATTGCTTCCATAATATAAAATGTGAAATAATAAAGCTACCTTTTGATTATTTGACCTGTCAAATTACCGAGACCTCAACCAAAGTTAAATACGTTTTAAGCCTCACAGATCTCAATCTGAAAGATTTAAGCATATGTCCAACTCTCCCTCACTGAGATTAAAAGAATTTAAAAGTACTTAAATTTTGCTGGATAGCAAGCCACTATTTATTTTCCATACCCATCTCTTACTAAAGGCTTAAAATGTTTTTGCTCATCTTCACTGGTTGAGGGTCATGTGGGTAACTTAGTTTACCTCAGCTGGAGCACTGTGGCAGTCCACAGGTTCTCTCTGCATCCCAACACATGCCAACAGGTGGGGCCTGGACATTTCCCAGAATCACAGCTGATCTCCAGACTTCAGAGATCAGTTCTTTAGGAGGAAACAGCTGCTTCTGAGGTCCCTCCTGTCACCAAACCTCAGTCACCAGGCTCCACCCCCAAACCTCCAGAAATTTCCCAAGCTGGAGCTGGCAACCAGAAACAGGATACGAGCCAGGGGGAAGAGGCAGAAGTAAACACCCCCTCACATTTTAAAATATAAACTAAACTTTTAAATTTAAAAAAAATATTGTAAATTACCATTATTTTAAGTAATCCAGTTAAAATTAAATCAGAATAGAAAATGTAGAAGCACATATAATCTCTCAAAACCAAAGTAGTGATCCTCTGTCAAACACACTGAATTAAAGTCTGCTTTTAAAGAAAATAAAGATCCATGGGAAAATACTGTTTAGAGGTCAAGCATTATTACATGTAGCACAACTGCTCATACTCTGTATTTTTATGATGGGCCTCATACACGGGGTCAAGGGTTGGCAAGTCATAACTTAGCACCAGAGGCTCCAGATACCCTCCTGTTTGTTGTGCTCATCCATTTTGCTGACTTCCATGATCTTGTACACTCACAATTTCACACTAAGAACCTGAACTCTGCTACTTGTTCTCTTCTCCAGTTACGCACTTACTCTCTGGGACATTTCCCTTTCATCGTATGAAAATAAACAACCAGTCCTTGTTCTTGAAAGTCCTGTGAAAGTTATTGTTATCTCTAAACAAAGACATGAACCAAGACTCATCGGCTTCAATGGGCAAAAGTTTTAGCTTTTTAGTTATTTTGTGTTTCTGGAGAGGAATTTGGGAAAGACAGATGAATACAGGAAATTGAGCAGAATCTATCATAAAGCAACATTGGAAAGATGTATGCCCACCTATGTAGAATAACTGCTTTATTTAGTTGGTGGATAAACACGAGTTAGTGCTTAGATTAACTAATTAGTATAATTAGTATATAAGTACCAATGAAAAAACTGATGCAAATCAAGGATTTAAAGCAGACTTTTAAAAAACAATCAATCTATTCTGCTTCCCTCAACACAACTGGGTTTAACCACAACTGGATATAACACCACTTCTAATTGAAACAGCAAATTACTTTTTGAGTCCTTACGTCGTCAATTGAACATTATGAGTCAGCTGTTTCAAGTCTGCTTGACAGGTTCAAAACACTTTAATTTTTTTTAAAAAGCAGAGCCTCAATGCAGTTGCCAGTAACATGACCCTTCTTGTCATGGACTAGCCATTGTTCTGGAACCTCAGAGAGATCTGCCTAAAATACAGCTAATATTAGGCCTAAGAATCCACCAGGCATTCAACCCTTCCTTTTGCTACACTACAGGGAGGACTGCGCCTGTCCTAGGCTTTCACCACCCAAATTGACTTTGATAGCTGAAAACAGAGTTTCAGCAAAAGGCAAAGTAGATTTAGATCTCTAGGGAAGTCAGATGTATCACTCAAGGGCAAGAACCAAAGGCCAGAATAAAAAGGGTCAATCACCCGTACACCAAAACCTTGTTTGGATCATATGAGACACTAATACACTAAAGTTTCTCAAGCCCTGCAGAGTGCCTTCCAACTAGAATCAACCAACCCACAGACATCTAGGAACAGGAATGTTTCCAGGTCAGAGGGGAAGCCCTCTAAGTCAACTTGAGCCTTGTCAAGTCTTAGTTAGAAATTAATCCTGCCTTCATCTATACCTTGATAAGCACTAGCAGATATGTTAGACTTTACAGTCAATTTTGCATAACATGTGCAGTACAAACGAATCCTGCATCCCTCCCCAACCACAAGACTGATTTTTAAACTAAGAACGAGAACGCAGCTGCCTGAAATACTCAGAAGATTCACACGACCGCCCCCCCCCCCCAAGAAAGCCCCTGATTCAGCAGAATTGGGGGAGGGGAAAAATGAGAAGCAATGCAGAGTTAAATCCTCGGAGCTCAAACCTTCCTTCAAGGGCACGAGAGCCATGTGCACAGCAAATGCTCGCGCCCCCCCCCCCCCCTTTAGCAAAAGCCGCACACACACTCTCCGTCGAACAAGAAGTGTGATAAAGACTGCATGATTGATTCTTTCCCTGCTATTAACAATACACACTTTGGGGGGGGGGGGGGGGGAGACACACACACTGCAAACTCCCCCGCCCACACAAACACTTTCTCCTCTCTCTAAGACGCCGGGAAAACCCCTGCAATGGCATAAAATTCTCTGAAGCGGCTACCGACAAGGCACCAACAATACCCCCTCCCACACACAAACAATCCGTTCTCCTTCTCCCAGCTTAAGTTAGAAACGAGAGCCAAGGGACGAGACCAGCGAAAAAGAGCGTCTCTGGGGAGAGGCTTATAGGGCCCCGGGGGGGGGGGGGGGGGGCGCCTACCCTTACCTCTAGGGCTGCTTTCCGGAAAATACGGCGGTGCCGTAGGCGTGACATTGCCGGAGCCGGGGG
This sequence comes from Lepidodactylus listeri, assembly GCA_029233225.1. Classification (NCBI taxonomy): domain Eukaryota; kingdom Metazoa; phylum Chordata; class Lepidosauria; order Squamata; family Gekkonidae; genus Lepidodactylus; species Lepidodactylus listeri. Next base: position 38,073,564 of record JARCFY010000006.1, on the reverse strand, counting down.
CTGACAGCAAAGGGGAGCGTTCATCCACCCCATCCGCAGCCATGACTACTGCAGCAGGGCGCAGGCAGAAGCTAGCAAGCGGAGAGCCCCCTAGCCACACACACGCACACTCCCACACTGTGCGTGTCACAAGGCAGTGGCGAGCGGGGGAGGGGAGCGCGAGGGACAAGCGGAGAAACCGAGGAGGGAAGCTGCTGCTGGCGGCGGCGGGTGGGGGTGGGAGAGGCTGGCCAAGGCTATCTCCAAGGTACAAGTGGATCAATGGAGAGGGGGAGGGGCGCAGAGGAAGTGCTTCCTGCTCGGCTCCAGCTCTTAAAAGTTGAGCCGAAGGCGGGGGAGGGAGGAATGCGCTATGTTGGTATACAATAAAGATTGTGGCGCGAGGGAGAGAGAGAATTATATATAGTTACATATACACACACTGAGCTGGAATAATATTCCCGATCCTTCGGCCTTGTACAGTGTCTGCTATTCCTAGGCTTGCCACCTGTTCTGTATTTCAAAGAACTTTCCTCACTTAACATTAAAATGTAAGCGTGGCTTTTCAATAAGAGACGTGCCATAACTGCAAAGAACATTGTTAATATCCTGACACAAGGGAGACATCATTATCTTAGATTCTCACAGTATGGACCTTCTTGAGGAGATCTTCGAGAAGCAACGGTCCACTCTCCACTGAGGGTCTCTGAGATTTCCCTCACCCTAGTGGTGGTGGAAAGTCCTGTCAAGTCACAGCTGAGGTATGGAGACCCCCTGGGGTTTTCAAGGCAAGGGAGTTGAGAGTTGGATTGCCATTGCCTGCCTTGTGGTCTCCCATCCAAATACTAGCCAGGGACAACCCCAATTAGCTTCCAAGATATGACAAGATCCGGCTAGCCTGGTCAGAGCTTGCTGTGCCCTGCTCTTCTGAACTCTATTTCATAGGAACAACACCTAGTTTTCCAGTGTGTGATTGTGCACACTGGTTACAGGTGCTTACCTAGACTACAGAATGTGAGAACTGAGGTTGCACTTATTTAGGAATAAATCCCATTAAGGAGGATTAAAAAAAATGAGTGGGATCTATGTCCCATTGATTTCAGCAGGAGAGTTTAACACATCTTTAGCACTGCAATCCTAGACAGAGTCACATTCTCCCAAGTTCATTGATGTGATTAGTCTTTGAAGGGTGTAACTATTTAGGGCCACACTGTAGATTTCACCCGCTGAAAAATCAATTAAATTGGAGCACCCTTTGGCTGGAGCCTGTCATCAGTTTGAACTTAGTTGTCATCAGTTTGTACTTCTTCAGGTGTTCATATTTCATCTTACAGTACTGTCTCTCTAGTATCAAGCAACCATATCCCACAACTTTACTAGAGTGTGTGGGAATACTGAAAGTCTAAAAATGTAGCATTTTGACATATGGTTTTCTCTTGCAGAGGAAATGTACAACTTTATGTCAATAAAAATATACTTTCTGGGTTGTGGGAAAATATCCAATTTCAGTTAATATTTCAGTTAAGCTATTTTGCCCCCCAGTTATTTGACTAGTTCCTTTGGGTTTCACACGATTATACAATGCAACAAAGCTACTTGTTTCCTTTGTCCAATTTTGGAAGTATTAAAATTAGATTAAGTATTTTTAAAATATCAGTGTAATTATTTATCTGAAGAAGAAAGTTGGCAATTTAATTCCAGCTGCAGCAGCATTCTTGGAGAAACCAGACAGCATGGGTGGAACTTAAGTTTTGTATTGGGTTGAGGAGTGCAGTGGCCCCATTCTGAAGGCCAGTGTTCTAATCCACACAATTTAAGGTTACATTGTTCTCCTGGTGTCAGAAAAGCTTCAAAGAACACAAGTCATCATGACTGACAGTGCCATCCTAAGCAGACTTACACCCTTCCAAGCCCACTGACTTCAGTGGACTTAGAAATGTGTATCTCTGCTTAGAACTGTGCTTTGTAGCCTCCTGAGAGCCTTGGGGCTGTCCTTTTGCATTTCTCCCCCTGGACAGCAATTAAGGCAGATGTTTGCAGCACTGTGTCATCAAGATACCTTATCTGAAGATTAGAGATTTCAAGGCAGCACTTTCAGTCCTTGTCACTGCAAGTGTAACCCTATCAGGTGAGACACAGTTTCCATGACATATGTTGGGCAGATGGACAGACACCCTGAACTATATTAAAAATCTAGGAGTGTGTCACTTCTTTTGCTGTTATTTATTTACATGGGCTTGTATCCTGCCCCTGTTACTAGATATCTGAATTTGTTACAAAATTTTTTACACATTTTATATTGAATTTATAAGGGCATAGGGATAAAAAGAACAAGCTAAAATGGCTGTCACACTCACGGTTTAAACTTTAAACAGTATATAAAAGAAATGGTAGCAGTAAGAACAAGCAGAGACCCACAAGCAATTCCATGGACAGGATAAGCAGTGCAGTAATAAGATGCTGTTGAGATTTTGGACTAGATGACCATCTCCCTGTTCCTTTACTTCCGAACCTCAGAAATAAGGTTGCAGTGCAATTACAGGATTCAGAACAAGGGAACAGGAAGTTGCCCATATTGCCCTGTATCGAAGTGGTATAGCACTGGAAGGGAGTATTTGGCCATTCTTCTCAATCCCAATGTTACCCCCATTGCAGGGTATTGGAGTCCACAGAGAGTAACTAATAAGGGTCTGAAGAAGTGGTTTTTCTCTGATCATAGGATCTCCCAGCCCTTTTAGCTTCAAAGCCATCAGAGCCCTTAAAAGCCTATAGCATCCTCGACCTGGGACAAATGGGCATACATCCCCCAATCCTAATGCTCCAAGGATACTGTAAAGTGTTACGGGCTTTAGACAAGTTCCCCACTCGTTTTCCATTGTGTTTTTTTTTTAAAATGGTCCTCTCCAGATTGCCCAGTGTTGGATTCAAGATAACTATTTCCAGATTGATGCATTTCAGTTCTGCCACTGCCAAATAATTGGATGCGGTGCAGGGATGGTTTCAGAGGTCAAAATTTGGCTGCAAAGCTCAAATCCATTTATCTGGAGCAACTTTGTTGCACTTAGTAAGACTAATTCAGGGCCAAAGACCAGAGGCACTGCAGAAATGTAGCAAGGGCTCCTGAAAGCATAGATGAAAACTGCAAATGGCTGCTTCTACACCAAGGTTTTTCTTTGCTTTGGCTTCCATACTGGAGTGCTTTTTTGGTGATTCGATAATTGTTCTGTTTCCATATTTTCCCATCCTCAGTATACTCTTTCCCAAACACAGTCCAAGCAAATTAGTATGCTGTCTGGAAGGAATGGCTTGCCTTGTGCTGCTCTACAAAGGTCCCACACATGTAACTGCAACTTTCCTGCCACCAGCCTTTCATGGGTACCATTTTCATAGCATTTTTTCCTGCCATGTCGCTGGTGGGCTTTTTTGAAAGCTTTTTAAAAAATCAGTAATTGATGTAGTGGTTAAGTGTATGCTCTAATCTGGGAGAAGTGGGTTTGATTCCCCACTCCTCTGCTTGCAGCTGCTGGATGACCTTAGGCAAGCCATAGTTTTGTCAGAGCTGTCCTTAAAAAGGCAGTTCTCTCAAAGCTCTCTTAGCCCCATCTACCTCTCAGGGTGTCTGTTGTGGGGAGGGGAAGGGAAAGGAGATTGTAAGCCGCTCTGAGACTCCGAGTGAAGGGTGGGGTATAAATCCTCCTCCTCCTCCTAGCATCATAGTGTTATAGCACTATAACACTATATTGCCACTTATCTTTTTTCCATTTCAAATTTTAATACAACCATTATTGTGCTATAGCTCATGCATGAAGAAAAGAACAAAAATAAAGAAGCAGCAAGTCGTCATCACAGCAGCTGGGTCAGCCATGCTTCTGGGGGTCAATGTAGAGTTGCTGCAGAACACATGAGAAAGGAAAGACAAGAAATTATACAGAAATTTCCACATGTGGAATGTCCTTTGCCAGTGTGCATGCCTTCACATTTGCAGTGGCAATGAAAGCAACGTGGAGAGTCCTTGGCATGTGGAAGTATATTTTTTTTCTTCAGCTTATAGATACAATTCCTTTGGCTGCCAGAGTCCCTCCTGCTTCTCATGTATGTGAGACATTGATTGGCCCATGTGACCAGGATCTTATGGAGTCACAGTTGTGCTCACAAGTTGAACATTTTTCATTATTTTAGGACAAAGGCCTGGGAGCTTCAGATTGTAGCTGAAGTGATGAACCAACCATGTATTTACGGAATTAGGCTAATTTCTTGGTTCCTTTTTCTTTGTTTCATTTGATAATATGAATCTGGGCATAATGGTGGCTTATGGCTGGCATTCCTCGCTCTTATATGGCTTACAAAAATGGACTTGTAGCTCCTGGAATCCTTTACACATGTATGCCCCTTGCCCTTCAACCAATTTTTGAAACACTTTTTAACATTTGACAGATTCTTGTTTCCTAGTAAACCTACTTGGAACCTATTGCATAATGTCCCTGTGGATTTATGGACCAGATTGTCTTATGCTTAACCACACTTAAATGCTCTGTTTTACAATTTTACAGATGAACAGATATTTTTGGTTTATATGAGAAATTTCAGCATCCCAAATGCCCAGAAGGGCTATAGGAAAATCTGTTTGCAGTGGTGACAACAATGAGTATACTTTGAGATTTTAAAAAAATTAAATGGTAACTGTTGGAGGGCATAGTCTTGGGAGATTGGGGAAGGAAAAATAACAACTCCACTCCAACAGATCCTGGTCTGGATAACTTTTTTGGGGGGGGAGGTATAGAACTACCCTCTCAAACATCCCTTAAAGAGCCTAAGCAATGCACTACAGAAGTCAGTTTGCATGATCTAAAGCAGGGGTCCCCAACATGGCACCTACGGGATCCATGGTGATCGTCAGCACCTTTTCTGGTGCCCACCAAGTCTTTTTAGGAAGTGGGTGGGGCTGGGTAGGGCTTTTGCAGTAAGACTTAAGACTGGCTATTGGAGATTTGACTGGCTGTGGAAATTTTTCTTAAATGTTGTTTTGGTACCAGCTGCCACCACAGCACAAGGATCTTCACTGCATGACTGAAGTTAAGTTGCAGTAATCATTTTTTGGCTGGCTCCACCTCCTGTGGCAGCCATTTTGTGGCAGCCATTTTGTTGATGTGCCCACCATATTGAGACAGAAATCCAAAGGTGCCCGCAGGCTCTAAAAGGTTGGGGACCCCTGGTCTATAGACTTGCATCCCACAGCACAGTTTGAGACACACATGATAGAAAGAGGCGACAGTGTATTCCAAAATGTGTTGGTCCTCTTAATGGCAGATAGTTTCAGGCTGGCATTCCCTGCATTTGGAACATATTCTTAAGAGAGGGCACAAGGATCAGATCAAATGAATCTATGGAGATCCAGTGACATGGAACTGGAATTACAACTGCAGATGTGTAAAAAACAGGAAGTTTTAACAGACTCTGTGAGAGCAAAACTGTAGGGAAAAGGATGAAAACTAAGCATACAGTGTTGTTGAGAAAACGCTATGACATGAATGTACCTGACACTGAGTTTATAGTTGTGAAGAACTAAGGAGAATGTTTTGAACCTCTTATCTCTATATATCCGTCTGACACCTAATATTGGGTTGGGTCCTGTCAAAAAAATTTGTGCGCAGAAATGTGAATTCTCCACTCCCCCCAACAGCCGACCAAATGCTCCCCCCCCCCCGAAGGGCTGCTGTAAGAGGGAAGGCTTGGAAAGTTTCTACCCTTTGCACACATGGATCTATTCCACATGATCCAACCCACTCTGTTCACATGACTGGTATTTTACTGAACTAATACAGAGGCCACAATGCAGCACTGAGTTATGTGCCCATTGATGTTCATTAGTTTAAACAGGTTTAAAGCTATGCTAAAAATTGTAGCTTACAATACAGTGTGTCATGAGTAAGTGGGAGTACACAAAGATGTAATCAAATGCTGATTGGATTCACTCCTGAATATGCAATAGGCATGGCTACATGGGTGTGTAATTGTATCCTCACTTGATGGCTTTAAGGACGCTAACTCTATGCTGTTATAAATGTACAAAATGAATGATTACTATTTGAGATAGTCCCTGCCCACTTCTCTGGGTAAATGATACTTTGGCTACTGTATCTTCCTGTGCAATAAATTTGGAACCAGCAATTTCTATCAGTGATTATTTGATTTTCGAAAAGAACAGGCTCAAAAATTGGACTTACCTTGCTTGCTGTGAAGAAAAGCATTTTGGGGGTGGAGTTCTGACCTGAGTAAAACCTTTACAAGGAGATTTTAAAAGTTTTTCTCTCCAGGCAGAGAACAGGCAGGAAGGAGGAAGTGAGTCCAATGTCTTTCCAGCCTCACCTCAGCTACCTCTTAAGAAATGCTAATAGGTCCAGCCAAAGACAATTGGATGGGCCAGTCTGCCCCCCCTCAAGCAAGGAACAGAGATTTGGAGGAATTAAGACCAAAAAGACTTCAGGAAGAAATTTCTGGAGATTTTAGGAAAAGCTTTCTTGACCTGGCCTGACTGGGTCAGTGGGAGGGGAAAGGGAGAAGATAAAACTCCTGGAAGCAAAGAGGAAGTGTTCTTTTGTACTGAGTCCATCAGAGCAGATAGAACTCTTAACTCAGGTCTGGAGGAGGCGGCCATTGCGGTGTGCTGGCCTGGACAGTTGAAGGAAGCTGCAAGGTAAAGGAAATTTTGTAGAGAGCTATAACATTCTAAGCTAAGGAGGCTGTCCTATATTTAACATCTGATAGGACATATATAGAGAGAGGGACTGAGGAATTGCATTTTACCCTTTTATTTTGAATCCCTTGCTCAGTCTGGTATTGTGCTAAGAGTATGCTTGTAAACATTTTCTTGTTTAATAAATACTTTATAATTTTTGATTCATTGTCAGTTGGCAAGCAGCTATTTCTCCAGGGGCTTATAAGGCAGTAAACGGTCCCCATGGTGACCAGGCGCTGGGCAGCGGGAGATACAGAGTCAGAGTCTCAGAACTTGGAAGGGAAGCTGGGAGTCCTGACCCTCCCAGCGGGCAATTCCTACAGACCTCAGGTGGTGGTGGCAGGTTACCAGAGAGAGAGAGAAACCTTGGAAAGCAGGATGGAACAGGATCTGCAGGCTGGAGCAGGACTGTTCTGCCACACTTTCAATGACCATTTTTTCTTTAGCTGAGCCCCCCCATACAATCACAATGATACTAGGTTGGCTATGCAGCCACAACAGGTGTATCCTAACCATTTGTTGGCTTACTTGGACTACATATGCCACAAGAGCATCATGGATGGGTCATGAATCATATAAAACCAGCTGCATTTTGAGTATATGAGCAGCTTTTATACCTGCACAGTTATTTATTTACTTAGATATTTATACCCTGCTTTTCTCCCCTATGGAAATCCAAAGCTGCTTATAACACCATTCTCCTCGCCTCCATTTTATCTTCAAAACCTTCCGAAGTTGGTTAGGCTGAGGGAGAGAATAACTGGCCTGAGGGCATCTGGCAAGCTTCCATGGCAGAGTTGGGGTTCAGACCTGGGTCTGTGTTAGCACATGCTCATCATTTACTGGATTGAACTACAGTTCTGAGATAGCCATGCAAAGACATGCAAAGTATTAATGATTCAATCTAGACTTCAATGAACATGAACATTTTCCGGCAGGCAAAGTGGACAAGACTGGAATATTAGAGAGATAAGATGTGCAGCACCTCCCCAACACAAACCCCAACAATGGACAGGTGCTCTTATTAAAGCTAAGATTTATTCTGTTAGGTGGGTTGACAGATGGTACACATGTAGGGAAATTGGGAAAACAAGGGAAAACCAGCAAGAGAATGCATGTGCACAAAATATTTGCAATACAATTTAAGATAATTTTAAGCACTCAATAAAAAAAAACCCTTTTGAGTGTTTGAGCATGCTTTGTGCAATTTGCAGTAAAAAAATGCAAGTTAAGTAGAACTGTATCCAACTACCTCTGATTTCCATTACCTTTCAGGACAGTGATTATCCACCAGAGCAGGGGTGGGCAATTGTTTTAGATCGGGGGCCACTTTGTGGGAGCGGAGATTAGCGGAGGGCCGCACCTTTTAAAATGATTGCATTCATTACTTAACTTTGCATTTCAGAAAAGGTATAAATTGTATCATAAAAATCAATAAATATAAATTAAATAAAATAGTAGTACTTTTATTCAATTTATTTATTGTGCTAATTTCATATCATCTATAGCTGCAAGCACATTTAATTTTAGAATCAGTTTAATGAGACAAATGTACCCTATCACACTTTTCTACAATTTTTTTGAAATCAGGAGTGAGATTGCTTGTTGAGATTCTCATCACAGCCTGCAAGTTAATGTCTGTCAAAGAGCATCTATATTTACTCTTGTTCATTTTCGTGTCTTGGCGGGCCACAAATAACTCTGTGGCGGGCCCCGGCAGTTGTGACTTGACAGCAAAAAAAAAAAATCCCCGTCACATCACTTGCGTTCTGAGCAGGCACTTGGGAGGGCTTCTGTTCTCCATTTCGAAGCCCAAGAGCTGACTATCCCAAACATCTACAAGGCATTTTTGAGAACTAGGAGACTGCCTTTGTACTAATTTTTACTAACTAACACTAGCCAAAGCATCACAAAATAGTGATCGCAAGCTTCACCAGGCTGGATGTGAAGAAAGACACTATCCCCAAAAGAAAGTCAAACCAGAGAATCTCTGCAGTAGAAACTGAAAGGGGGGCATTTTGCAAGTCCAGCAGAACTAGTGCAATGTACAGAGTACCCAGCAGTACCAGTGCAATCACAGAGTGCCCAGCAGAACCTAGTGCCATTATGGCAATGCCAGCTGATGTCAAACACAGAATCACAGTCCAAGGGGGGGGGGGTTTGGAAGCCCAGCAGAACCAGTGACCTGTACAGCACCCAGCAAACCTAGTGCCATTGTGGCACTGCCAGCTGATGTCAAGCACAGAACCACAGTCCAAGCTGGGGGGGGGGGGGAGGGTGTTGGAAGCCCAGCAAAACCAGTGCAATGTAAAGTGCCCAGCATACCCAGTGCCTTCTGTTCATAATATTAACAAAAGTTTGCTACTATACTACTATTAAATACATTCTGTCACCAAGCAGGATAAGTATGAGAAGGTCTTGAGACCAAGAAATTAAAATAAAGGGGGGGGGGACAAGGAAAAATTAGGTGAAGGGAGACAGAAATGAATGAGAAATGTGTGAAAAAGAGGGAGAGAATTTAAGAAAGAGAAAGGTTGTTTTATTTTGCTGCAATAGTAGGTCTACCATATTTTGAAAAGCAAAAAAAATAGGACATATTTCCTGACTGACTACTTCAAACAACTGATCACTATGACAAATCTAATTTTAAATACCCCTGCTATTTAAGCAGAAGCTTGCCTCCACTGGGGCACAATGGGACAAAACAGGTTCAGCCTCCCAACGCAAAAATAGGACATTTAATCAGGGTTGTTTTTTTTTAAAGCCCCCAAAAGGACAGACACCAAAAAAAGAAGACATCTGGTAATTCTGTGAAATACCTTAATGAAACACCTCTATGAAACACCTTTGTGATAACTGGCTGACCTGGGTGCAAGGAAAAGAAGAGAGAAAGGAGAAAATGACCAGCAGTCTGGCAATTTCTGTAGCAGCTTTCAGCGTGCTGGCTGGATTGTTGTTAAGGAAGTTTGCTTCAGTCTCAGAGAACAGGAAGTCTTAGGCCCTTTCTTCACCTGTATTATGCCTCAGTTTCTGAGTGCATCCTATTCTTCCGTTCTGCATTCCCGCTTTCACTTCCGGTTTGCATCAGGGCTTTTTCTTGTTTCTGCATTTGCTTTTCAGGAATGAGCAATTTACTTGGATTTTCTTTATATAGTTAAAATGGTTGGATTTTTGACTATAACTGAATTTTATATATCATCTTCAACATATCTAAACATTAGTGAGTGATGTATTTTAGTAAGCCACTTTTGCATTGCATGACCACTGCTACTTGGATTTTCAGTGGTTTCTTTTCTTTCTCCTGTAGTTTGTAGTTTACCCCTACCTTTTGATTTCTGTGTAGATTATAGAATAAAAACAATAAAAAATGTCAAAAAAGGAATGTGCATTCAGAGCGCTTCTAGCACACTGTTGCCCTGCAATTACCAAAACTCCTTTTGCTGCAATTCTTTGCTCTCATCCACTTTTGAATCCCTAATCCATTCTGCGGGTATTTAAGTGGTGCCCACTGCCCTCCTGTGTTTTCACCTCTCTCTTTAGGTTGATGCTCCCTCCCCATTCTGTTTTCTTTTCCTTCTTCTCCAAAGACAAAAGAGGACATGTCCTCCCTTTCAGGCAAACTTTTAAAAAGCCAGAAAGAGCATAAGAAGGAATAATTAAACATAAAGCACTAGGGGATTCCCTGCTCCCAAATGTGTCAGTCTTGCATGTATAGGCCTTGATTTCCCCTTCCCTTCCCTTTTTTTTTGCGGAATCATGGAGGGAGGGAGGGTTGGGTATGCAGTTAAAAGTTCTGAAATATCTTTGCCTTTCTCTTCATCATAGACAAAGCACCCAGTTAGCTCAAAAAATGTGGGTTTTGCTTATAGATGCAGAATGCATACAGAATATACAAATAAATAAACCGGAGAAAGGGAACAGTGCAGAGGGAATGTGTGTGACTGCTAAATCAACCCTTAAGGATTTACTCCTTGGATTCTCCAAAGCAAGCTATCAGTACAGAAATTAGCTAATTGATCCTAATATGCTTTTTGCTATGCTCAGACTTCCCTGTGCCCCTAGTGGCTTCAGCTAGAACTGCACTTTAAACATAAAAGGAAAATTGATCAGCTCAAGGCAGCATGTGTCTGGCTCTGAGAGACCGTTTCAAAGGTCTTCTTCAAGCCACACCTGGTACAGACAGACAGACCCCCCCAGCCCCCCTTGGTACACCACTGAAGGAAGTCCAGGGTCACAACACAGAGGAAGGCAACAGCAAATCACCTCTGAACATCTCTTGCCTTAAAAACCCTATGGGTCTACCATGAGTCAGCTGTGACCATAGGCATCAACTACCGGGGGGGGGGGTAGAGGGCTTGGGCCACTCTCAAAATTTCCGGGGGGGAACTAAGCCCCCCCAGGCAAAATGGAGTGCCCGCCACCACGCCTCCCTGGGCCCTTCCTAGGCCCGCCCACTGCCGCCTCTGCCTCTCCCCCCCACCTGGCCACTCCTTCCTTCTCCCTCCCTCCCTCCCTCCGTCTGTCGGGGGCCATCTGGGCAAATGCTCAGCATGATGGCGTCACCCGGAAGTGACACCATCATGCTGGGCACGTTGCCAGGGCAATGCTCTAGCAATCGCCCGGAAACTCTATGGCACCATAGTTTCAGGGCGATTGCCAGAGCGTTGCCCTGGCAATGTGCCCAGCATGATGGTGTCACTTCCGGGTGATGCCATCATGCTGGGCATTTGCCCAGATGGCCCCCGGACAGAGGGAGGGAGGAAGAGGGAAGGAGGCAGGAGTGGCCAGGCAGGGGGAGAGGCAGCGGCGGTGGTGGCGGGGACATGGTCCCAGTGTGCATGCGCGCTTCACGCACATGCAGGAGCCCCCCCCCCCCCCCCGAGGATTTTAAAACTTGGCGCCCCTGGCTGTGACTTGACAGCCTTTTCCACCACCATCAGAGGGGAAGATGCCCAAGAGGATGGTATGGGGTCATCTTCCACTGGAAGCACTGATATTGCAGTTCCTATCATGAAGTTCCAGACTACATGGTATGTTTGGATATGACCTGGGTCAGGAAAACAGAATGGGCAGAGACTGAAGGCCGTTCTCCCTGCTGTGCCACCATTCTGATCCAAATTGGGCCCTGAGGCACTTGGGAAATAAGCTGCCCACAGCTGCCATCTAGCTGCAAGGAATATGAGTCAAGTCGGGGAATTCCCAACCCAACTCATCCAAACGTATCATGTAGTCTGGACCTTGCAAAACACATTACTGGTGTGCACAGACATAATGAGTTGGGGTGGGGGGGAAGAAGGAGAATATCTGTGAAATGAAAAGCACCACTAGCCTCCTCACATAATGCTCAAATTGGGTACAGGGATTTGAATTACTAAAACAGATTTGAGCTTGTTATGTTCTGTACACGATTCTCTAGTTTCAAGGCAAGAAACATTCAGAGGTGGTTTGCCATTGCCTTCTTCCACGCCATGCCCCTGGTATTCCTTGGAGGTCTCCCATCCAAATACTAGCCAGGGCTGACCCTGCTTAGCTTCTTAGATTGGACGAGATCAGGCCAGCCTGGGCTATCCAAGTCAGGTCCTTGCCCTACCTAGAAAGGCTATTTTAGACCAGCTTCTGAGCATCAGAATGGTGAAAATTAAATATTTCTCTTCCCAGCCTGTACACTGAAACAAATGTGTTGGGGTGAGGGCTGTCATTTCACCATATTGTTGTCGGTTTTCTCTCTACCTATTTCCACGCTGTAGAACAGCAATGCATATCACTCCTATACTGCATTTTCTGATGATGGCTCTTACCACTGGGAACGGTTACCAGCCCAGGATGTTGTACCAGTTGAGGAGGCTAGTGGTGCTTTTCATTTTACATGTAAAGCTTTTTATAGAGACTTCTCCTAGTAGAAATCCAAATGCACTGAAGCCACTGTAATTTTTTTAAAATTAAAAAACAATAATAAATGTACTGAATAAGTTAACTGAAAGTGAAGGCAAAGTTTTCTTTATCGGTTAACATACATGATCACGGTCAATCTGGGATCAAGTATGAAATTAGGATGGTGCCACAATTCTAGGTAGCTAAAGTTAGTTATATTACTGTCAGTGCAACCCTAAGCAATATTACCTCCTTCTAGTCCATTGAAGTCAATGGTCTTAGGAGGGTGTAACTGAGTTTAGGATTGCATTATATGTCCTTACAGGCAAACCAATGGTGGGGGGGACACAAGCTGGCAACAAAGCAAATTAGTAGGCAACCATATGCATAGGAATTTCCCCCGCCCCTGCAACCACATTGTGATATTTTCAGTGCTGCCAATACTGTTGGCAAACGACGGAGAATAGCTACGCTTAACCTGCTTATAATATAATTAAAACTGGCAGGCAATGAAAAAGAAATGAGTTTTCTCAGTTGCCTCATATAGGATGCCACTGTAGAAGTTTAAGTGCTGAAAATTAGTTTTGTGTGTGGGTGTTGCATTTAATCTGTTGTTTCTAAACCATTTTGAGGACAATTTGATTTGCTTTCTGTCTTTTAAATAAATAAATAAGTTGCTGCAAGCCAAGATATAAATGGGGAGGGGGGGTAGTCATCTTCAGCAGAACACAGCAACCCAATAAAAAAGCAACCTAGGAAGGGTAAAGTACTACTCATCTGGAGGTCACTCTAAAACATCTGTCTGGAAGATGAAGTTTTCTAAGGGACCTTGGGTTGAAGAAGCAGAACTTACAGTTGTCTAGGGAATTTATGCATAGCACATAGACCACCAATGTTTTCCACTATGGAGAAGGGGGACCTGTGCATGCCACCCTGAGCTGCTTGGAGAAAGGATGCAATAAAAAAGTGGTAGATGATAGACCCTGACTTGAAGAAGTAGAGGTGTCAGTGCTGGAATCGGGGAGGGGAAGGGAAAGATGGGGAGGGAAGGAAAGAAGGAAGGAAGGCAGGCAGGCAGGCAGGAAGGAAGGAAGGAAGGAAGGAAAAGAAAATTGCTGCCTGTCCAAAAAACTGACAGAGGTAAGCAATCATTTAATAACTTTCTAAGTCTCTTCATTGCTTATAATGGAGAATCTGAGCCCCATTTTCCACTGCAGCTCCCAATGCCACCCAGCAATCTGAAGGGGGTGGGGTCATGAATAGGTCTCCAATGCAACGCAAGAGCTGCAGTTGGGGAGTTCATCCATGGAGGTGCACTGTACTCACAGGCCTAAGAGATTCTTGGGTCCCAGCTTCTACTTTCTAGGATCACCCCGTTTTATTCTCACAACAGCCTTCGGAGATAGTTTAGGCTGTCACTGAATAAACATCCAAGACCACCTAGTTCTAGTGAGTACCCCTGGTCTAAAGCCATGGTACTCCTGGTCTAAGTCATACACTACACCAGCTAACAGTACAATCCTAAACATAATCATACCCTTCAAAGACTTCTGTGACCTGGTATATCTAACTGTTTAGGATTGCACTGTAGCAGTTATGTTTTTGACATCACTCGAGTCCAGTACTTCTAGGCTTCTTTGTGGTTCTTTATGCTTGAATATTTACATTCTAATGCCGCATTTAAAAGGAAAAATTACATTACAAAGTTGGCATATGTTGCCGAAACACAGTTCCTTTTGCTATGGCAAATTACCGTGACAGCAGCCGTCATTATGGCAACCATGTCTTCATTCACACAAAGGAGATCCCGAGTGTGAAACGTGTGCACTCGTAATGCTCCTTTATTGCCATTATCTATGCTGTAGGGTGCCTCTGCCAGTTCCTTTATAATCCTTTGGATATTCTTCTTAACCTTATTTTTAGAATAATGCAAGAACTGTCTAGTCCGGTGCTTAAAGTGAATTAGAAAGTGATTGACGGGGAAAAAAACACTGCTGGCATAATCTAAAAATATGCTTCTGTGCTACTTTTCTGCATGCCAATGTACATGTCTTTCTTTAGTCAGAGCCTGTCAGACTCTGCTTTTAGGCTCCTCAGATACCCAAGAAGATGACAAATCACCTGTGATTAAGGTAGTATTTACTGGGGTTAGCAAGATGTAATAACCAGGGTGGCGTTATACAGCAATGCAAGACCAAGCAAACAGAGACTTACTACATCCCTCTTCTGAACACTGGGGATTCCTGTTAGTCTTCGTGAGACAGAGTTGCCAACCCCCAGGTGGGAACTGGAGATTTCCCAGAATTGCAGTTGGTCTCCAGACCACAGAAACCAGTTCTCCGGGGGGGGGGGGGGGGCAGGAATGGCTGCTTTAGAGGGTGGACTTTATGGCATTATACTCCACAGAGGTCCTTTCTGCACTTTCTGGGCTCAACCACTAAACCTCTAGGAACATCTCAACCCTGAGTTGGCAGCCCTATCCTGAAATATCACTCTGTAGGGTGAATTACTGGTCACGTGTCTACACAGCTCCCAGTCAGCCAGTGAGCTCTCAAGACCTTGTGGCTTGTCTAGTTTTTAAAAAGTTGCTGTGGCCTAATTGCATGCAAGCACCAGCAGCTGTCCTTGGGAGGCTTTCCCATAAGCAGGCTGTTTACTGTCTCCAGCATTATCTCTAACTATGTTCTAATTGGCTGGGAAATTGGCAGTGCAATGCAGGCCTAAAGCCTGGGATAAAGTGAAAGAGGGCAAATCGAGGAAATTCATGTGGTTTAATATCAAGATTCATTATCTCCTTACTATACAATGGTCTTCCTTATGTAAACTCACCACAGCACTATTACCGCTGCTAAGCTCCTCTCACAAAAATGCTATCTTCGCTAGGGGTGCCAAGCTATGCCTGGCATCCCGTGGAAGCTAGGGAATGAGGACATGGGGTGCAGCTGTACATGTGCCATGATATCATATCTGGGGAAGCCTGGAAGTGACATCATGTAGTTCTAGGAATTTCAGAATTTCTATGGTAAAATCATGCCTAGATTCCTAGAGCTACATGACATCACTTCCAGGTTTCCCCAGGAAGTGACATCGTGCTGCACATGATGCTGGTGTGTGTTTTTTTTAATTCTCCTACTGCCATTTGGAGCAAACCACTGACAATCCTGGTCTTCACACATGATCATTCATTTATTTACCATCCTTCAAGGGATGGGGAAGGCTGTGGCTTAGTGGCAGAGCATTTGCTTGGCATGCAGAAGGTCCCAGGTTCAATCTCTGGCATCTGAGTTGGATTGAGGTGATGAGAGAGGAGTTCCTATGATTGATGGACAAATTAAAAACTGAGAAATCAGGCCCAGATTGCATACATCCAAGAGTTCAAATGTGAACTTGTGGATCTTCTGACAAAAATATGCAATCTATTACTCAACTCTGCCTCAATTCCTGAGGACTGGAAGGTAGCTAATGTAACCCTCATCTTTAAAAAAGGTTTCAGACAAGATCCGGGAAATTACAGCTCAGTCAGTCTAACGTCGATACCAGGTAAGTTGGTGGAATCCGTTATTAAAGATAGAATTAGTAGGCACATTTGTCACAAGAAGTCGTTGACCCCCTTTCGCTATCACTGGATTCCAGGTCTGGCTGAGTCTCAGCCGTTGCTGCTTGTCTCCCTTGAGGTCAGCTAGGGTCTCAGTCATAGGCAGCAGAGGGGAGAAAGGTTATGTCATCACATCCTGCTGGCTGCCTGCCCACTGCGTGCCCAGCCGTCTCTCTCTCTCTCTCTCTCTCTGGGCGTGGCCATCAGGTCCCTTGGGTAGCTGTCCTCTTTGACCCATCATTGCTGCCTCCCTTTTATTCCCTCTTTGCACCGTCCCACCCTCTCCCTTACCAGTGTCCTCTCCACCCTGGCCAGGCCCTGTCCCCGTACTTAGGTGTCGACGTGGAGCCTCTTGGCTGGCCAGGGCCCAGCCCCTGCTTCCGCCCTCCAGACCTCCCATCCCTCACTCTGCTTGCTTCCTGCTCCTCCAAAGTGGGAGCGGGGTGCTTGGGGGCACTGCCGTGCTTTCGTTGTCGAGCCTTTGTTGCCGTGCCTTTGTGGTTGTGCTATCATTGTTGCTGGCGCTGGGCACCACCTGGCTTCTGTTGTGCCCTGGCTCTCCCTCCACTTGCTCTGACCCTCCCCCGCCTTGCCCGGCATCCACCCTGCTCTCTCTCTTGCTGTCAGTGGCCAGGTAAGTGTGGGGGTCATGCACCCCTGGCTCTCAGTTGTGGGAGTGGCATCCAGGGGGTCCCAGGAGCCTTCTCATTGGGACACATTGATGAACAAAAGCTATTGAGGAAGAATCAGCATGGATTCTGTAAGGGACGATCTTGTCTCACTAACCTTTTGGAGTTCTTTGAGGGAGTGAACAAATAAGGGAGATTCAGTAGATGTTGTTTACCTAGACTTCCAGAAAGTTTTTGATAAAGTTCCTCATCAAAGGCTCTTAAGAAAACTCAGCAGTCATGGGATAAGAGGACAAGTCCGCTTAGGGTTGCCACTTAGGGTTGCTATCTTTAAAAAGGGTTCCAGAGGAGATCTGGGAAATTACAGGCCAGTCAGTCTGATGTCGATACCGGGTAAGTTTGTGGAAACTGTTATTAAGGAAAAAATTAGTAGGCACATTGATGAACAAAATCTCTTGAGGAAGACTCAGCATGCGTTTGGTAAGGGAAGATCTTGTCTCACTAACCTGTTAGTGTTCTTTGAGGGAGTAAACAAACATGTAGACGAGGGGGACCCAACAGATGTTGTTTACATTGACTTCCAGAAAGCTTTTGATAAAGTTCCTCATCAAAGGCTCCTAAGTAAGCTCAATAATCATGGGATAAAAGGACAAGTCCTTTTGTGGATCAAAAACTGGCTGATTAAAAGGAAACCGAGAGTGAGTATAAATGGGTAATTTTCTCAGTGGAGGGAGGTAAGCAGTGGGGTACTGCAGGGATCAATACTCAGTCCAGTGCTTTTTAACTTGTTTATTAATGATTTGGAGTTGGGAATAAGCAGTGAAATGCTAAATTTGCAGATGACACGAAGTTGTTCAGGGTGGTGAGAACCAGGGAGGATTGTGAAACACTCCAAAGGGATCTGTCAAGGATGGGCGAGTGGGCATCAACGTGGCAAATGGGGTTCAATGTGGCCAAGTGCAAAGTGATACACATTGGAGCCAAAAATCCTAACTATAAATACATGTTGATGGGGTCCAAACTGGCGGAGACTGACAAAGAGAGAGATCTTGGAGTTGTAGTAGATAACTAAATGAAAATGTCGTGACAGTGTGCGTCTGCAATGAAAAAGGCCAAAGCTATGCTGGGGGTTAATAGGAAGGGAATTGAAAACAAATCAGCCAGTATCATAATGCCCCTGTATAAATTGGTGGTGTGACCTCATTTGGAGTACTGGGTACAGTTCTGGTCGCCACACCTCAAAAAAGATATAGCATTGGAAAAAGTGCAGAAAAGGGCAACTACAATGATAAAAGGGTTGGAACACTTTCCCTATGAAGAAAGGTTGAAGCGCTTGGGGCTCTTTAGCTTGGAGAAATGACGGCTGAGGGGTGACATGATCGAGGTTTATAAGATTATGCATGGGATAGAGCAGGTAGAGAAAGAAGTGCTTTTCTCCCTTTCTCACAGTACAAGAACTCATGGGCCCTCCATGAAATTGCTGAGCAGTTGGGTTAGAACAGATAAAAGGAAGTACTTCTTTACCCAAAGAGTGATTAACAGATGGAATTCACTGCCACAGGAGATGGTGGTGGCTACAAGCATGGATGGCTTCAAGAGGGAATTAGATAAACACAAGAAGGGGGACCCGCGATACTCATGGGGGGGAGTATTTCCCACAGCTCCCGGCCTGCAGAAGCAGGAGAAGCTCCACAGGAGGAGGAAGCAGCACCAGGTAAGCCTCCCCCCCCCCCCCGCGAGGCTGTGTGGCTCACCACCTGGCAAGCCTTCTCCTCAACCTCCCCCTTCCCTCATGGACAAAGCAGCGGCAGCAGTGGTGGGGTCCACCGCGCCTTCTCCCCTCCCTCCCCCTTCCTTCCCGGACAGCGGCGGCGGGGCCTGCAGCATGCCAAGCCTTCTCCCCTCCCTCCCCCTTCCCTCCCCGACAACAGCAGCGGTGGTGGCAGGGCCCGCTGTGCACCGAATCTTCTCCCCTCCCCGATAGCGGCAGCAAGGCCCGCCACCCACCAAGCTCCCCCAATGGCCAAAGTGTTCTCTGCGCATGCACAGGGAACACTTTTACTTTTCAGGGAATTTAAATAACTCCCAAAAGTTTTCTTAACTTTTAGGATTTTTCTGCACATGTGGAGACTCCTCCACATGTGTAGGAAAATCTCCCTGCCCCCCAAGTGCTCCGCGTGGATTTCAATATCTGCATGGAGGGGGCCACTTTGGAATTACGTATATAGATATGGAGCAGAGGTCCATCAGTGGCTATTAGCCACAAGGTATAGATAGGAACTCTCAGTCTGGGGCAAGTGATGCACTGTATTCTTGGTGCTTTGGGGGGGGGCAGCAGTGGGAGGGCTTCTAGTGTTCTGACCCCACTGCTGGACCTCCTGATGGCATCTGGTGTTTTTGGCCACTGTGTGACAGAGTATTGGACTGGATGGGCCACTGGCCTGATCCAACATTGGCTTCTCTTATGCTCTTATGTTCTTATGCCACTTGCCAGACTGCCCAGTGCAGGTGGGGTCTTATGCTTTTGGGCGCTGTTCTCCTCCCCAAAATCACCCCCTCTTACCAGCAGGAACCCACAAATCATCACAACGTGCCTATAAAAACCAGAAGTGACATAGGCACATTGAGGATGTCAGGGGGCAATGATCTGGTTTTGGGGCAAAACTCTATGATTTGAAGCAAATTCTACCATAGAGTTTTGCCTAAAAACCAGAGCATCACCCTGATGTCTCTCCATCACTTCCTGTTTATGTATGCATGTTGCAACGCTTCTCCCCACTCCCGGAAAGTCCCTCACCCGCTGGCACAATGATTGGACCTGGCAACCCTAAGTCCACATGTGGATTAAAAACTGGTTAATGAATGGGAAAAGTGTGAGTATAAATGGGCAGTTTCATAGTGGAAGGTGGTAAGCAGCTCATTACTAGGTCTGGTGCTTTTTAACTTGTTCATTAATAATTTGAAGTTGGGAGTAAGAAATGCGGTGACTAAGTTTGCAGATGACACTAAGTTGTTCAGGGCAGTGAGAACCAGGGAGGACTGTGAGGAGTTCCAGTGAGATCTGTCAAGGTTGGGCAAGTGGGCGTCAGTGTGGCAAATGAGGTTCAATGTGGGCAAGTACAAAGTAATGCACATTGGAGCCAAAAATCCTAACAATAAATGTATGTCGACAGGGTCGGAACTGGCAGTAACTGACCAGGAGAGAGACCTTGGAGTCATGGTGGATAATTCACTGAAGATGTCAGCTCAGTGTGCAACTGCAATAAAAAAGGCAAATGCTATGCTGGGGATAATTAGGAAGGGGACTGAAAATAAATCAGCCAGTATCATAATGTCCCTGTATAAATCTATGGTGTGGCCTCATTTGGAATACTGTATACAGTTCTGGTCACTGCACCTCAAAAAACATTGGGAAGGGTTCAGAAAAGAGTAACTAAAATGATGAAGGGGATGGAACACCTTCCCTATGAAAAAAGGTGAAAGAGGTTAGGGCTCTTTAGCTTGGATAAATGACGACTAAGGGGTGACAAGATAGAGCTTTACAAAATTATGCATGGATAGATAATTTAGAGAAAGAATTACTTTTCTCCCTTTCTCACAATACAAGAACTCATGGGCACTCAATGAAATGAATGAACAGTAGGCTTAGAAGAGATGAAAGGAAGTACTTCTTCAACCAGAGAGTAATTAACATGTGGAATTAACATGGTCAGAGGAAGTGGTGGCAACTACTAGCTTCAAGAGGGGATTGAATAAACATATAAAGCAGAAGCCCATCAGTGGCTATTAGCCACAAAGTATAGATGGAACACTGTGTCTGGGGCAGTGATGCTCTTTATTCTTGGTGCTTGGGGGGCAAGAGTGAGAGGGCTTCTGGAGTTCTGGCCCCACTGGTGGACCTCCTGATGACACCTGGGTTTTGGCCACTGTGTGACACAGAGTGTTGGACTGGATGGGCCATTGGACTGATTCAACATGGCTTCTCTTATGTTCTTATCTCCAGTTAAAAGGATCAGGTAGTAACAGATGTAAAACACCTCAGCTTGAAGTCTTGGAGAGACACTGGCCCTTTCTGCACCTTTTCCCTCAGTTTCTGAGAGCATCTCAATCTTCCGTTCTGCATTCCCTCCCACTTTCACTGCCACTTTGTGTCGTGGCTTCTTCTTGGTTCTGCATTTATTTTAGGGGGATCAGCTCTCAGACCGCTTGTAGCACACTGTTGCCATGCACTTCCCAAAAGTGTTTTTGCCACAAACCTTTGTTCGGCTCTGTTTTGAAATTGATACTACTATTTAAAGTAGTAGTGTTTCTGCAAATATTTAAGTGCCATCCACTGCCCTCCCCTGTTTCAGCCTCTTCCTCTTTCATCTATGTTAGGTGGCCAATTTACATGATAAGAAGTTTCCTTATGGGCAATTGCTGAACATTTACATTTGTTTAGAGTCCACAGAGGTTTGGAGAATGGGGGAGCTACTGGGGAAAAAACCCAGTTTTTCAAGAAGCACTTCTAAGCCAAACAGACTTCAATCAAAAACATTTCCCTCAAACCAAAAACAGATGTATGGATTGATGGTTTGCATTTTGATTTGATAACTGTTTATTATCCCTGGGTTATTCCTGTTACATAATGTTAGCGAACACTGCCCTGTTAACACTGAAATGCCTCATCCACTCAATGTCAGTCCGAATTTCCTGGAGGAATTCTTCCCACCAGCCAGAGCTCTGTGAAAAGGAAGAGGGGATGTGGGGCATTGAAGGGAAGGGAAACGTATCATGCTGGTGCCTTGGCTACTCCTTCTCCAAAAGATAAGAGCAATCAGGGCTCAAAACACGCTTCCGTGAGTATGCAGAAAGCATAATCCACAGAGACTTGAGTTTCCAGCACGAAGTGTTGAAGAATAATAACATATGCAGAATGAAAGGAAATGATTCGAATCAAAGGCATTCTGCCATGAGTTCTGGAGAAATCTGGAGTAAAGACTGAATGCAGAAAGGCCCACTTTCAGTCAAAGTAGACATCACTAACCTCAATAGACCAATGGTCTGATTCATGGCAGCTTCATGTGTTCACATCACACCAAATAAGCTTAGATTTCCTGTTAGTTCTTATATTATTTTATGAAGCTGATTTGTTGCATTTTAAGGACTGCTCATACCATGGATTTTACTATCCCTTTGTAGCATCCTAGTGTCTGAACAATAATGGTAAATTCAGCCTTGGTTATGCACCCCATGTTTCTATAATACTATCCTTTATGTGTCCAAGCAAATTCCAATTTTAATTAGAAGCACAGGTCATTTGGAACTTGCCACATGTGAAATCCAAGAGTTCCTATACGGAAGCAGCAAAATGGGGAGTCAGAAATGGAAGAAATTATATACCCCCTGCAATGTATGATGAATGCTTCTTTGGTCAGCTTGTGGTAAAAGCTATTATTGCCATTGTGACTTTAAACCACAGAAATCATGGGCATCCTGTGTGAAAGCAGTAAAACTAAGAAGCTATTCAACTAAGTATGCTTTTAACTAACCATAACCATTTATAATGTTTATGTACTGCTATTCTGGAATTCTGAAAGCATCTCACATATATTATTTCAAGACAGGAGTTGGAATGCCAGGTCTGGAGTGAGGGATCTTTGTTTTGTTCCTTAGGAGGAGGTATCAATGCCCACACTTGATTATCTGAGTACCATAACTGAAGGACAGCTTTGAGGTTTGGGACAGAATTTGGATGCAGAGTACAGGAATGAGCATAGAGACAGAAGTACTAGAGCAATGCACAATCCTTGGTTTCTAGATTTATTTAGGGAGGCCATCAACCTCTGCCTGATCTGCTTCCTGTGTGGGCCGCAAAAAAATGTGGGAAGGCACAGTCTGGGTGATGCATACTGTACACTTGGTAACGCAAGGATGCTGCCATGCTCTGTCAACACCAGGCCAAGGAAATGTATGCTGTTAGGTCTGTATTTGGCAATGCACTGGAGGGGGGGGGGGGGATCAGAACCCCTCATAGCTGCTATGACTCTTGAAGAGAAACCAAAGTCATGGAGAACTTCAGGAGATATGAGGTGAAAATGTGGACTCTCACTGTCATGTCCCCAGCCCCCCACCCACCTGCCTTGCCTTTTACTACCAGGAAGAATAGAGCCTGGAGCTAATTCCATCTTGGTCTATGAGCCAGTGCCTGGAAGAGGGGGAGGGGGTTCTTCCTCACTTTCAGAGGGAGGCTTCAGCAACGACTTTAACTCTCCCACCCTCCCAAAGAGCCACCAGAATTCCTTCTTAAGAGAGCAATACCCTGGGGACTGCTGTGTCCAGGCACTGCCATTTAGAGTAAGATGTATTTCATCCATCTGCTGCAATTGCCCTGGAGCCCTCAGTAACAGAGATGTTGTTTCTAATGGCCCTTTGTGATTCCTTATAAACCACTGTGACACTGAGATGAAATTGGCAAGGCTGGATTTTGAATCTCTGGAAGCCCCAAGCGATCTGCCGTCACAGAAACAACGAACACTAAACGGAGCAACAACAGAAAAGAAACAGTTTCATATCAGAATTTCCTTATTCACATTATTTACTGTGAGCCACTTGGAGTCTCTGTGAGAAAAGTGGGGTACACATTTTCTAAATAAATAAGGTGGGTTAGTATTATTATTGTCATCATCATACATTGTAGTCATACTGTAGACTGGGAGCTAAGACTAACGAAAAAGTAAGTGGCATAAGGACACCAAATGGAATGCATAAAAATTGCTTTTGTGGAAATAAGAATTTGTAAGCTGTTAAAAGTCAAAGATAAAGCTGCCAGCTTGAGGTTGGGAAATTCCTGCAGATTTTGGAGAAGAAGCTTAGGGAGGGAAGGGACCTCAGAGGGATATCATGCCATAGAGTCCACCTTCCAAAGTGGCCATTTTCTTTAGGTGATCTGACCTCTGTTGCCTGGAGATCAGTTGTAATCCCAGGACATCTCCAGCCTTCACCTGGAGGTTGTACTCTATGACTGGCTCATACTGCTAATGGCCATGTTGCACCACTTTGCATTCAGTAAAGGTATCCATTTACCTCTCGAAAGCGAAAATTTCCGAGAGACTTGCTGCATTTTCAAGACTATTTTGTTATTTTTAGCATCTGGATGTTTTATTGTTGTTAAGCCATCTCAAGTGCTGAGAAAGGTGGGACAAAATGTTTTAAATAATTAAAATACAATCAGCTCTTTGCTTGAGGCTTACATTTCTGCTGCTAATGCTCCCCTCTCTCCTATCATCTCTGATGTGTGGGTAAGGTTACTTATTTTGTCAATAAGCAGGTACATTATAAATGACAGCACAGTACATACAGATTTAATCCTTTTTTTATACTGGCACTAGACCAACCAATTTTACTCTTTGAAAAATATACTTCTGAAAACAAGCCTCTCTTACTCACATGGTTTAAAACCCTCTCCTCTGAACTTTGTATGAGGCCAGGGGATTGCAACGGTGTAGTGGAGAGGCTCAAACATTCTTGAGGCCACACTTTCTACTTCTGAAGCTTCTACATTCCCTTTCCCTAAATCCCTTTACACAGTTAATTTGTATGTAGTTTTCACTTTCCAAGATATGCTCTGAGGTGCCATCATTGTCATTACCTTCTGTTGTGTATCAAGACCACGGTCACCAGGGACTCTTGTAATGGCCGCCACATGGTCATCGCACATGGTCAGAATCTACCTGAGCTTCGGCCAGGTAGAACAATAGCTGGTGGGATCCTAAACGACTGCCAATCACGAGCCTAGGTTTCCCCCAGGGGACCTATGAACTGTAACCACTATCTTTAGGTGCTATCAGGACATTGGGGTGAGGTAGGGGGATTATCTTTGACTGGCATAAAAGAGGGCTCTGAGCCCGGGATTTCTCATGTTCAATCTTGACCCGCAATAAACCACTATGCTGATTTCACTCTTACCAGCCTCCCGACTCCAACACTTTCCACTGGCGACGAAGGTGGGATCCCAATGAGCGACTCTCCAGCCGAACCAAGCAGCCCCGCACCGAGCACTGATCTGCTGGCTCCAGGCGCTGCTGAGCTCCAGCGCTCCGAAGCACCACTGCAAGCCCCCAAGGACACCGCTCACTGTGCTGTCCCTGCTCCGGTACTTATGGCTGACATTCCAGAACCAATACCCCCTTCTGACACGTCTCACCCAGAGACCTGGGAGGCATGGATCAAGCAGCTGGGCTGTGCCTTCATCGTCCGGGGCATCACTGATGCGGACAAGAAACGAGCCTGGCTCTTGAGTGCTTGTGGGGTAGACGCGATGCGGGTCGCCCAGAGCCTGCTCGCCCCACAAGATCCCCTCGAGGCGCCTTACAATGTCCTAACCAAGGCTCTCGGGGATTACTTCGTCCCCAAACCCTCCAAAATGGCCCTGCGCCTGGACTTCATCCGGCGCCAACAGCAGCCCAGAGAATCAGCCACAACATTCCTGGCCGACCTCCGCCGCATGGTGGTGGGCTGCGAGTTCCGCCACGTGGACGACCACGTGGAGACAGTGTTCGTGGGGGGGGGGTATGAGAAGCCAAGTTACGGCGCCAGCTGATAGCGCTTCCCGAGCCAACCCTCGAGAAGATGCTACAAACAGCTGTGGCTTTCTAGGCAACTCTTAAAGACAAGCCGGCTACCAAGGTCCATCGCACCGCTACCTCCGGGTCTGAATCTTCCAAGGACAAGGACGTCCACCGGCTTCAGCAGCACTCGCAGAAGGGTGAGTCCAGCTCCTCCTGGGCCCGCTCCCGGCACCTGGCATCTGCCACCGTTCTTCCTTCTTCCAAAAACAGGCCACCCCCAACATGCGCTAGCTGCAGGGACCCCCACAAGCGACGTTCCTGCTGTTTCTGGAACACCATCTGCTGATCCTGTGGTAAAACGGGGCACATTGCCAAGGCCTGTTGCATCCGGACCAGCCGCCGCTTAACTGCCGCCGCAAACTACGAGATGGTGGATAGCCTCACGACAGCAGTACAGGTACTGAACCTACCCCAGCCCCTCCCTAGAGCCTATACGGTGGACCTACAGATAGAGGGCACCCCCTGTTCCATGGAGTTGGACTCCGGGTTGGCGTACTCCATAGTCTCCGTGACCACTTTTAAACGGATCTGCCCACGGGGGGGGGGGCCCTGGCTACACCGGTCGATGGGTCTAGTGCTCCAGGATTTCCAAAAGAACCCGGTCACAATCAAAGGGCTGGCCAAGGTCAGGGTACAGTACCACGAATTCGACGGGCCCCTTGACCTCCTTGTGGTGGAACGAGACCTCATCAGTCTCCTGGGGTGCGCATGGTTCGAGCCCCTCGGGGTGGGGCTCATGGGGGTGTATCGCGTGGGGGCCGCAGACTATGCGTCAGTCTGTGTGGAATTCCCAGCTATTTTCGATGGCACACTTGGCTCCTACTGGGGGCCCCCTGTCTCCCTGGACTTAGATCCTGTGGTCTGCCCCATCTGGTGGCCTCCCCTGGCCATATGGCCGAAAGTGGGGGCTGAGCTGGACAAGCTTGTGGTGTAAGGTGTGCTCAAGCCAGTCTCCCACGCTAGGTGGGAGACTCTGATAGTAAGTCCTTTGAAAGTGAACGGGGAGGTCTGCATTTGTGCAGACTACAAATGCACTTTGAACTTGGCCTTGCAAGACCACGCATACCCGGTGCCCATGGTCAGCCATGTTTTGGCCTCCCTTGCTGGGGCCAAGGTATTCAGGAAGCTGGACCTGGCACAGGCCTACCAGCAGCTCCCCATGGATGACGCCACAGCTGAGGCACAGATGATCGTCACACACAAGGCAGCGTTCAAGGTAAAGCGGCTCCAGTTCGGGGTCAGCGTCACTCCCGGGTTGTTCCAACAGCTAATGGACTCTGTTTTAAAAGGCATTCCAGGTGCGAAGCCGTTCTTTGACGACGTCCTGATCGTAGCCCCAGACATTGCCACCTTCAAGACCTGGCTGCGGGCCATCCTTTAGCAATTCCAGGACGCCGGCCTAAAGGTGTGCAAGGACAAATGCACCTTGGGCGTCCCATCTGTGACATTCCTGGGCTTCACCGTCGACGCCCAGGGCATCCACCCCACCCCTGAGAAAGTAGCGGCCATCATGAAGGTGCCCACATCCACGTCGAAGGCGGAGCTACAGGCCTTCCTGGGACTCCTGAGCTTTTACCACGCCTTCCTCCCCCACAAGGTGGCGGTCGCTGAACCCCTACATAGGCTGCTGGACAAGGGGGCCAAATGGGTTTGGGGCTGCATCAAGCGACAGCATTCCAAGCAGTGAAAGACTTGTTAGTTTCTAACACTGTCCTGGCTCACTTTGACGAGTCCTTGCCCGTCATTCTGGTGTGTGACGTGTCTCCTTACGGGGTGGGGCAAGTCCTGGGCCATCGGCTTCCCAACGGGCGGGAGGTCCCAGTGGCGTACTACTCCAGAACGTTGTCGTTGGCGGAGTGAAACTATGCCCAGATCGACAGAGGCCCTGGCTATTGTTGCAGGGGTAAAAAAATTTCATGACTACCTTTATGGTAGGGCATTTACACTGACGACAAACCGCTTCTGGGACTCCTTGCTCCCCACCACCAGACCCCGCATATGCTGTCTCCGCGGGTCCTGCAGTGGTCAATTTTCCTTGCAGGTTACCAGTACGAGCTGGTGCACTGCCCCAGAAAGGCCATGGGCCATGCTGACGCCCTTTGCTGCCTCCCGCTGCCTTCCTGCAACCCAGACCCTGCTCCTGCTTTTCATGTGGTGCTCGTCGAGGACCTCCTGGACCGGCCTATCCAGGTATCTGATGTGGCCCATCACACAGCCCGGGACCAAGTCCTATCCCGGGTCTCGGACTGGATGGGGAGGGGGTGGCCCGACCATCCAGGCCCTGATTTTGCCACTTACACAGTAAGGCGGCATGAACTGTCCACCCACAAAGGGTGCTTACTATGGGGCACGAGGGTGGTTATCCCAGGGCCGCTCCGCTGGAAGGTCCTAGCAGCCCTCAACGAGTCCCATCCCAGAATTGTCCGGATGAAAGCCCTGGCCTGCAGCTATGTGTGGTGGCCAGGCATGGACAAGGACATTGAGGACCAGGTGCACCGGTGCAGTAAATGCCAAGAGTCATGCCCCAATTCTCCTCACGCCCCCATCTGGCCCTGGGAGTCGACCGACAAGTCCTGGTCTCGACTCCACCTGGACTTCGCAGGGCCAGTTGTTTTTTATTGTTGTAGACAGCTACAGCAAGTGGCTGGAGGAAGTCCTGGTGTGGGCTACCTTGACCGAAGTGGCCGTCCGAGCTCTATGGCGCATCTTCGCCACCCATGGATTGCCCGACACCCTTGTTATGGATAATGGGACAGCCTTCACGTCCGGGGAGTTCCAGTGCTTCGTGGACTCCTTCTGTATCCGGAACATCCGCTCGGCGCCCTTCCATCCTGCAACTAACGGCCAGGCGGAACAGATGGTAAGAACAGCCAAGGACGCCCTCAAGCGGATGGAAAAAGGGGATTGGGAGCTCCAGCTGATTAAGTTCCTATTCGGCCAATGGAACACCCCACACACCGGGACAGGACGCTGACCGGCAGAGCTACTGATGGGTTGACACCTCGGCTCCGTGCTGGATTGCCTCCACCTGGACCGCGCCATCAGTGGCGACACCAAGCACAAGTCCTGGCCAGCGGCACGAGGGTTCTCCCCCGAGGATCCCATCTACACACGGAACTACACCAGAGGTCTGGTGTGGGTCCCAGCAAGGATCGCCCGTGCAACCGGGCCACTCTCCTACAAGGTGTTTAAAGACGACAGAGCGGTGTGGCGGTGCCATATCAACCAGCTCCGGTGGTGTCTCCCAAGCAACGCACCCAACGTCCCTGAGACGACGGCTCCCGCCAAACTGGTCCTAACCCTGCTCCAAGAATCCGACCCATACGCAGAGCCTGCGGAACCCCTACCTCTCGACCGGCCCAGTGAGTCCACGCCGCCCGAGCGGCTACCAGACAGTCCCGCAAGCAGCCCCAGGCAGCCACTGGCGACCCCACTCCCCAAGCCAAGCAGCGCCCTGTAGCCAGCAACTCCCCAGCACTCGGGACGCGAGTGTCGCCGGCCAGTGTACTTGAAGAACTATGTTTGCAGGAGGGAACTAGACTATGGGGGGAGGGGTGTTGTGTATCAAGATCACGGTCGCCAGGGACTCTCATAATGGCGACCGCCACGTAGTCATCGCACATGGCCAGAATCTACCTGAGCGTCAGCCAGGTAGAACAATGGACGGTTGGATCCTAAACGACCGCCAATCACAAGCCTAGGTTTCCCCCAGGGGACCTATGAACTGTAACCACTATCTTAAGGTGCTATCAGGACATTGGGGCGAGGTCAGGGGATTATCTCCGACCGGCATAAAAGAGGGCTTTGAGCCCGGGGTTTCTCATGTTCCATCTTGACCCGCAATAAACCACTATGCTGATTTCACTCTTACCGGCCTCCGGACTCCAATACTTTCCACCTTCACTGCTCTGAGCTCCTTACAGGTCAGGCAGGTTAGTAACAAAATATATTAAATTATAAAATAAAAATAAATTTAAAAAATCTTTTAGGCCTCAGTTTTCACAGTGGCTGAAAAAAGGTGAAGTGCATTCCAAAGCATGTTTACTCAAAAGCAAGTCCCATTGAACTGAATCTCCCAAAATAGCAAGCTAGTCATCGAGTTCCACAGTTCTGTGTCACGCGGGATAGTGAACAAAAGAAACCACTCTGTTTAAGATGGCTTCATATATTCATGTGACCAAATACTTCACTCTCAAAAACCATCATATACACATTCTAGCAGCTTCTAATCCACCATTATACATGACAAGCTCCTCTTTGCACTGACCACCTTCCTAGGATTACTCCAAATTGTGAAATCCCTGGATATTTGGGGGTGGTGCCTGATTTGAGTAGTGCAGCATTTGGGAAGGGGAGCTCAGCAGGGTTGTGATGCCATAGAGTTCACCCTCTAAAGCGGCCAGTTTCTCCAAGGGAAGTGCTGTCTATTGCCTGGAGAGGAGTTGTATCCCAGGAGATAATCAGGCCCACCTAGAGGTTGGCAACCCTTCATCAGCTGTACCCCCAGCAGGCATTGGCTTGATCAGCTGCTTGGTCCCCACTATCTAAGCCCTATCTGTGTCACAGAAGGCAGTATTTTGGAAATCACAGACTGACACCAGTGTGGCCGTTTCTTTAAGACCAGGCTTTTCTCTCCTTTCTTAGAGCTTTATGTCTAATCAGGGAGGTCTACTATGGGATGCCAGAGGTGTTTCTGTTTCCTTTTACAGATTCCACTGCAGGGACCACTGTTTAATGAGCCAGAAAGCAGGAGAGAAGGGGGGGGGGGGGGGGAACCCCCCTGTCTTCATTATCCTGAATGCTAATCTGCTGCCCACCCTCTAACTCTATGTATGGAGTAGTAATTTTCATTTCATTGTATCTGAAGAAGCCTACCTGCACATGAAAGCTTATACCTTGAATAAAAAATTTTTGGTCTTAAAGGTGCCACTGGACTCAAACTTTGCTCTGTCGCTTCAGACCAACAGAGCTACCCCCCCCCCCCCCCAATTTCTAGAAAATGCTTCATTAAAAAAAAAAAAACTCTTTGTGCGCGCGCCCGCGTTCCATCCACAGCCAATCTGTTGGAGTCACTCACCGCCTTACACAAGACCATTAGGCGGCGCGCTTCTTCAGGGCAGCCGGTTCCGTCTCCCGAGCTTCTTCCTCCGCTGTCTTTTCTCTATGGCAGCCACTCCCGATGGGCGGGACCGGAGGCCCACGCGTCTGCCGGACTCGCTCCCCTCCCCATGGTGGTGGGGCTGGCGCGGCAGCATCTCTGCTGTGCTGTGAGTGGGAGCTGACGCAGGTGGCAGGTGGCGGCGCGGCCGCCATGGAGAAGCCAGGCGAGGAAGACGACGAGCCGGCTGCGGGGGAAGGAGACGCGCTGGCCTGGCTCAGCAGGCGGCAGCGCAAGGAGAAGCGGGAGCTGCAGGGTGAGGAGAGCCGGAGGGCTGGAGGGGAGGGTGGAGTGTGCCGGTGGTCCGCGGGAGCTGCCCGGACTCGGCTGGGGCGGAGGGAGAGAAAGCAGGACCCGGCATGCCCGGGCGGGCGGTTTGGAGGAACGCTCCTGGCTTTGTGTTTACTTGGCTTCCGGAGCGTGGTGTAGTGCGAGTCTCAGAGGAGGATCCAGGAGGCCCAGTTTAGAATCAGTCCCCCGTCTGTCGTCGTGGAAGCCTGCTGGATGGCCTTGGGCCAGCACACCAGTGCTCCCTTTCAGCTGTGGAGTTTTGAGAGCAAAAATTCTGCTTTGTGACCTACGGGCATTAAAGTTGCGAGCGAGCGATTTGGCTGCTGCATAAATTAGTTGGCTCTGGAGCCATCCTTCCTGAGCGAAGACTAAAAGGTGTGAGCCGGAGGCTAAAACACGGTGAGTTAGCTCACACTCACTCAGCTTAGAGGGGACACTACAGCACACCCTCTCTCAGCCCTAGCTGACATCACAGCACCGTTAGGAAGATAAAATAGAGAAAAGGAGGACAACTGAAGCTGCCTTGTGGTCCCACTGGGGAGAAAGGTGGGGTATAAATTTAATTATACCGTATAAATGAAGTGAACAGATAAGATAAAATGACATTTCTTGAAGCAGTTTTCAATATTGGTGGGTTTTTTAAGATGAAGGAGAACATATAAAACTGCCTTAGACCATCTGTCACTGTCTTGCTTAATGTCACTGTCAGCAGCTCTCCAAGGTCCCAGGTGAAGAAAGGTCAGCAGTTAAATTCCTGAGATCCTTTGGCTGGAGATGCCAGGAGTTGAATCTGCAGCCTTCTCCATGCAGTATGCATTTTGCTTTTGGATCATAGCCAGTGCTCCCTCTAAGATGCGGAGTCTTGTGAGCAAAAATCGTACTTTGTGAGCCACTGGCATTAAAGTTGTCAGTGAGCGATTTGGCTGCTGCATAAATTAGTTGGCTCTGGAGCCATCCTTCCTGAGCTAAAACAAAAAGGTGTGAGCCAGAGGCTAAAAACAGTGAGCTAGCTCACACTAACTCAGAGGGAACACTGATCATAGCCCCTCTCTCTGCTGATGGCTGCAGCCACAGATCAGATTGCAGTTCTTCTTCACTTTGAGGCAGATTTTTCCTGCTAAAATTCTTAGTTTTCTTCAGGTACTGAGCTAGCACCCTAGTAGTGTGACAATATTGAGGCTTTATATATCAGAATGTCCCACCCTTTGACAGAATCTGATTTGGCTTTTGCCCCGCCCAGGAACTTGTCAGGAGAAAACAGGAGCCCTCTTTTTAGATCCCTTGAAAGGGCACTGGATGCTGTTTAACAGTGATCAATAATATTTTATTCAATAGGCAGGGATGGTATGGGATAGTCAGGAATTGGAAAGGCTAAGGTAAGATGTTGGTAAAACCCTATATTTTCCAATTGACCAACAAGATGGTGTTGTAGCAGATTATTTTTACAAATTCTTGGTTTTTATTGGTGAGAAATGGTTGGCTAAGTCCTTTGGATTCAGTTACAATGTTTCTGCATATAGTTTCCTAATAACTGTTCAGGTTTTCTAGAAAGGTCACTCTTTTAGTATATCAAATTCTTTCCGCTTTTCTGAAAGCACAATATGTCTTCTTTCCCCTGAGAAGTCTATAACCGTTTCCTTTCACTACAGACTAGGGACTGCCTCAGTACCAATATTATATTTCTTATATTTCTTCCCTGAAAATATAATCCTATTCCTTTTGGCCTGATTGGGAGCTTCAGCCTGCTACCCAGTCACTCGTTGCCAAAATCTCAAACCCCAGTTCTTGCGTCTGTGTGAAAATGTAGTTCAGCTTTAGCTGACACTAGACTCTGAATCCTTAGATGGAATTCTTTCTCAGGTTATATTGAAAACAGCTAAGACCAGCAGTCTCTCCCTTTATTCAAAAGGCGAACCTGTCTGACAGACTTTTAGTCAGAATCTTCAGACATCCATGAACAGTAACTGCCGCTGAAGTCAAAACAAACTAACTCCCCCCCCCCTCAGCACACAGCTGATCTTTTATTTCCCTCAGCTGGCTCTGGCTGATCAGAGAAAAGGAGCAGCCTGTCACTCAAGTGCAACATTCTAGAGCAGAGTTAACTCTCCACCCCCTTCTCTGATTTTGTTGCATTAGGAAAACAGCAATTTAAATGTAGTCCGTCACAGCTGGATACACGGATTCTAAAGCTGGCAAACTGTACCAAAAGAGAATAAACCGTGATAACCTGACTAATTTTTTAGAAATTAATTAGTCAGGTTATCATGGTTAATTCTCTTTTGGTACATGTGTTTCCATGATTCTCTCTGTCTGTTCTGCGGCAAACCATACCAGGCAGAATCTGTCATGTACTGACTCAGTCCACCGAGTCTGACTGCTGTGGGGTGGTCTCTTTAGAATAGACTTCGTAGCACTCCTACTGCATGCCATGCTTGGAGGGCAAAGAAGCCACGACAGCCACTGATCGGGCAAACCTACAGATTGGATGGTTTCAGCTTAATAGTGTGAGCTTTTGGACAGGACACTAAATAAGAAGTAAATGGTTATGCATTTGCAGATGAAAGAATATGTAGATATTGTTTACGTGGGTTACAGCTGTTCATTTTTTTAAATGACCTTATTATAGCTACCAGCACAGAGCAAACTAAGCCACACATGATCAGAATGCAGGTATGTGGGAGATCTTATTTCGTGAACCACCCTTGCATTTGTGGATGGTGGACAGAAGATTTGCAGTATGTATGTTTAAGATGAGCCAAACATACAGCAGAATGTAGAGATTAGTGTTCTTGTGTTGCATGCTTGCAAGAGTGCCCAGGTTTTGAGGAAGAATGGGATGTCCAGTAGCTACCAGGAATGTGACTTTCCTTGTGGCGTGAAGGCATACTTGCCTATCATAGGTTAACTTTTGGCTGGTACTGTTCAGAAGCTTATTGATGGAACAGTTAAAACACTACCCTGCGGTGGAGATATGCGGTACAGCCGTGCTGCCTTGTTTAACTCTTAAAAGCTGTATCTGTGCTACAGAGTTGGGCTGCTGCTGTTCTGTAGAATGCAGCATAAGGTACTGCTGGAGTCTTGCCTGCAAAACCCCCTCGCATGCTGCAGTTGCACTTCCGTGTGAGGAGGTAATTGCTAAACCTGGTCAGAGCCATAGCTATGGGAGCTGCTATCCTGTTTCAGCACTGGGGAAGGGAGAGAAGACGGATCTCTTCCTCTGTAATGCTGACCCCAAGTTGGACAGTTGGCTCTGTGGGTGCTGCATAACAATGCATGTGATAAACCACAAAATTCTAAGACTTTGGAATAGTTTTGAATTGGAAAGCTTGATGAGTCTTTCGGAAGTCTGTGCAGTTCTCAGACTGGATGTTTGCATTAGCTTGATTTTGTGATGCAGCCCCTTTCCAGCCAGACCCATAGCCAGGATGTTGTGGCTTGGGAGGCAATTTTTCTTTCTGGTGGGGCTGAAGTTCTTCGTGCAGAAAGAAAAGCCAGAATTCTGAAAATTGTGATTCAGCTGCTGTGGAGTCAAGCCTTTTAAAATCAAAGCATAGAGGCTTCTGCAGATCTTAGCCCCAGAGTGTGACAATAGCAGGCTGAGAAAGGGGGGGAGGGAGAATACATTTTCTGGTAGATGGTAGGCATGGCACTGGAAATACTTAATCTGGGTTTGGCCAGTAAACTCATTCCAATTTGTATAAACACTCATAAAACTTTATTTATAAAAACAAAGGACAAACAACATATACAGTTCAGCAAGGAATGCGAACCAAAACAAAAACCCTAGCTGGCTATTCTACTCACTACTTTTCCTATCAGGCACGTAGCTCTGGCATCTCAATGGGCATTCCTGATGAGCACAGTCTCTTGAAGCAAAGCAGCAAGGAAAAAGCTGAAGAGGCTTTGAGACAGTCTCTTCTCTCTGTGTGTCTTCTCAAGCTGAATATTCTGCATAAGTATTCTTAAGTTAACCCATTTAGCCAATAGAGAGTTGTTACCAGGATAGATCTCTAAATTGCAAGCTGTCAACCATTTTAGATGACAGTTCTCAGCTGCTGCAACTTCGGCCAGCCTAAGCAACAATGCTGATAACAAGCCTGCAGGTGACGGTGATGACTTCTATAGTCAAGAAGGCTAACACTTAGGCGGAAAAACTCTCTTAAAGGGGACCAGTTTCTTGACACAGAGTTAGAAGGGATCCTAGAGGTCACCTACTCCTACTCCCTTGCTCAGTGCAGGAATTAATCAACTACAGCACCCCACTCTGCTTAAAGGAGTGCACACCTTCAAAAATGTTTTTAAATGATTGAAAAAAACATTTACTGAAGAAATTCTTGTGGGGCTGTGCCTTTAAGAAAGGGCAGAGCCCCCAAAAGCCCTACCATAGCTACGGGCCTGCTTCCAGCAATGTTGGGGCTACATGAGAACTCGTTCTTGCCTGTAAAACCTTAATTGGGAAGGGTGCCTGAAGAACCGGCTCCTCCAGTATGGTCCAGACAGCTAATTTAGATCCTCTCTCCAAGTCCTGCTGTCTGTTCCCCATCATCAGTGCTGTGCCTGCAGAAGAAAGTTGAATGGCAAACAGAGGAAGGCCTTTTTCAGCGGTGGCACCACACTTTTGGAATGCCCTCCCCTTTGAGGCTCACTTGCCACATCCTTTAGGCCAAAACATTTCTCTTTCCTCAGTCTTTTAACAAAAGGCTTCCATCTTGTTAGAGGTTGCTCTTATGGCCTGCTTTAAGCCTAAGGGCTATTTTATTGGGGCACCATTTTAAGTTGCAGAATATGGTTTTATTTTGTTTCTAATGCCCCAGTGGGCTCTTTGTTTTATGGCTAGTTTCAATACAGGTAATAATAATGTGCTACCCTGATACACATTTTTTTTTGGGGGGGGGGATTATATTGTAGTCGGATTAGGTACATGTACGTTAACAGGCATATATGATATAGTCATGTTAAGTTTAAGTATTAGACTTCGTAAGTATTAACAATGATTTAAGAATAACCTTTTAGATGCTATCATTTGTTTAACTGGTTTGTGTGCCTGCAGCTAAAATCCAGGGGATGAAAAATACTGTTCCAAAGAATGATAAAAAGAGAAGAAAACAGCTTGCAGACAGTGTTGCCAAGCTGGAAGCTGATCTGGAACAGAAGCATAAAGAAGAGCTGGAAAAACTGAAGGAAACAGTACCTGAGCAGAATGAGGTATGTTGACTTGATATCTGAAAGCCCGTGGGCACAGTTTATTCTTAGTCTTAGCATAATGATCTCTGAAATTTTATATATATTTGTTATTGAATTAGGTTTTCATCTGGAAGCCATTGGTGTCTTTTGATCTTGGTAACAGTAAATCTTTGTGCACTTCTGAGGTGTGCAGTGCATGAGTAACTGATAAAGAGCACAGGTAGTTCTTGGCAATCATACTGTGTAAAACCTAGATGAATAAGGTAGTTGTGTAAGATGCACTCACATCCTTTAGATGTTCATGGTACTTTCCAGGAAATCATAGAAAATGCGTGTTCCTGTTTCCAGGACCAGACAGATTTTATTTACTTTACTGTAGAACAGCAGATGGCTGACTGTCCGTGGTGCCTGGGCTTTAGATCAGTGCTCTGTGTTAGTTAGAGAAGCTTACCTTAATTTTCATCAGTGCTTCCTTGGAGTGTTAGAGTGCAGTTTTACTATTCTTCTTCTGCCTGATCTTTTGAAGACTTGCACACAGCAGCTGCTAGGGACTTCATAAACCCTGTTTTTGAGCAGCCTGGCTAGTGGGCCACAATATGTGTCTGGAAGCTGCGTGTTGTGCAGAGTTGCCAAGCACTAAGAACACTGTCCCATACCAGGGCTCATTTCGTAGCAGGAGCTCCTTTGCATATTAGGCCACACACCCCTAATGTAGCCAATCCTCCAAGAGCTTCCAGA
The DNA here is from genome assembly GCA_029233225.1 of Lepidodactylus listeri. Classification (NCBI taxonomy): domain Eukaryota; kingdom Metazoa; phylum Chordata; class Lepidosauria; order Squamata; family Gekkonidae; genus Lepidodactylus; species Lepidodactylus listeri. The sequence goes on along the minus strand of JARCFY010000006.1, from coordinate 38,036,774 downwards.
GCTCTTCTTACAGGGGCTACTGTAAGCTCTTGGAGGATTGGCTGCATCAGGGATGTGTGGCCTAATATGCAAAGGAGCTCCTGCTATGAAATGAGCCCTGTCCCATACCATGGTAATTCTTATGCCAGGGAAATAAAGCAGGACTCCTGAATCTTTGCTCTCTCTCTTTCTCTTTTTGTATTTTTGTTGTGTGTGAGAGTGTGTGCATCTGGAAGTCATGGCAACCTCTGGTGACTGACCCCTACTGGGGGCCTGGAGTATATTCAGAGATGTGGCTGAATAAAATCTGTCCCCACCTTCCACCTCTGGTATTTCAGGAAGGTCTCCCATCCAAGTACCTGCCAGAGTTGATCCTGCTTAGCTTCTGAGATCTGAAGCTGGAATCTTATCCAGGTCAAGGCCTGAATCTTTGCTTTAAAGGTTGAACAGTACCTTTGGAGTGGTGCATGGCTATTTTGTGTGTGTGTGGGGTCATGTTTTTTAAAAATATTGGAGGTCTCTATGGCTAAACCTTAGAAAGGAATGGCAGTGTATTGATTTATAATCAAGTTGGCAGCAGAAGATGATTTCTAATGTGCTGGAGTTTTCAGGTGTGCATTCATGTGGAATAACATGCTTAAATTTCCAGGCGTGTGTTGCAGTAAGAGAAATAGCCTTGGGTTAAGTATGTTGATGAAATGATGAAATGGCTTTTCTGTTATGGGCTGCAGTGGTAGTTCATGGATCTGAATGGTGCCAGTGTCCAAGAGTCCTGTATTTACCCTGGACTTGAAACATGAAAAGATTGCTAACCTGTTAATTCCATGCTTTCTTTATATATAATTAGGTAACTTTTATCATTTAGGAGGATTCAGCAGCTATAAGTATGGCAAGATTAGAGCTGGAGAACACACAACCGGTACAGCCTCCTCGAATATCAAAAGCACAGAAGAGGCGGGTAAGATTCAGATTTGAAAGGATTTTTCCCCCTCCTTGGTGATGTATTTGTGAGCAGCATGTAAGACCAAATGCTAAGATTCCAGCTTCAGTGTGAGATCAGTACATAAGGATAGACTGAAGTTGGTTCTGAGACCCAAATCAAGCCATGTGGTTCATATAGAAGCTGCCATCAACATACACTGTGATACTTTAGGTAGTGATGGCTCAGAATCCCCTTCAACTCCTAATTCTGTATTTTAGTAATCCTTTCTGGCATTTAAGACATATACCAGCAGTTGGGTCAGAGTTATAGTTAATTTGCTGCATTAGCTTTCTAAGGTATCTTGCTGTGGACATGGAGTTGATAGTCTCTGTAGAAACAGGTCTGACATTATATTAGAATGAATAAAATATGTGAAGGTTGCCCTGGATGCACAAACATAGCTTTCTGGTGAAGGGGAAGCTGATTAAACACATCAACTTCCCCCCTTCCCCCAGCCAGAGGGTCATTTGGGATTTTGCCTACAGTTTAGTCATCTGATATAAAATTCATCTGTGGGTCATCCAGTTACTAATAGTGAAGGTGTTTTTAATTTATCAATTATTTAGGAGAGTGCAGCTTACTCGCTCTCATATTTGGTATGTCATCTCAACAATTTTTGCTTTGCACTTGCCCCATATCCAATCATATTAGTTTCCATACAAGTGGCTCTGAGTACTATGATCTTTAAATTTAAACTACAGGGTTCCAGAGGAAGCTCCTTTAAACAGCTGAGCCGTAGGGGCAGCTTGCTTGGTGTGGCTCAGCTGTTTAAAGAGGCTTTCTTGGGCAGCTAGCCCCAGGGGCTGACTCCAAAGAAATCCTCTTTAAACAGCTGAGCTGTGGCAGCAGCCTGCCCCCATGGCTGAGCTGTTTCCCATCTAAATAGCTGATCCATGGGGGCAGCCTGCTGGAGGCCACTCAGTTGTTTAAAGGGGCTTTCTTGGGCCACCAGTGCTTCCCAAGAAAAGCCCCTCTAAACAGTTGAGCCATGTGGAGCAAACTACTCCCATGGCTCAGCTGTTTAAAGGGGCTTTCTTGGGCCACCAGTGCTTCCCAAGAAAAGCCCCTCTAAACAGTTGAGCCATGTGGAGCAAACTACTCCCATGGCTCAGCTGTTTAAAGGGGCTTTCTTGGGCAGCCAGCCCCAGGCTTGGAGCCATTTAAACCTCTTTCTCATTGAGATTCAAGTTGAGTGACACAGTGTACATCAATACAGTCAAGAAGATGGGACATTCAATAGGCAGTGTAATGTGATTAGAATTGCAAAAATCTGAAACCAGCCTGAAACAAAATGTCAGAATTAACACAACATGTTACAATGTAGGAATTACATAGGATAATACTTACAGCAACAGGTAGTACATATTATATTACAAACACGGAAGACCATATAAATGTGGTCAAATGTGAAGTTTCAGTGTACTTTATTGTTTTCAAATTGCAGGAGAAGAAAGCTGCATTGGAGAAGGAAAGAGAAGAAAGAATAGCAGAAGCTGAGATAGAAAATTTAACAGGGGCTAGGCACCTTGAAAGTCAAAAACTAGCACATATTTTGTCAATAAGGCAGCTGGAAATTAAACAGATCCCCTCTGATGGACACTGTATGTACAGAGCAATTGAAGATCAGCTCAAGGAGCAACTAAACTCATGGACTGTTGCAACTCTTAGAGCCCAAACTGCAGAATACATGAGAACTCACGTGGATGACTTCTTACCATTCCTGACAAATCCAAATACAGGTGATCTATACAGCCATGGTAGGTATTTTTTGTTACTAACATTTCTGCTGTTTCTATATTTCTGCTATGGTAAGCATAGTGTCAGTTTCTGTTACAGATAAACTAGATTAATGCCAGTTGCATGTAATGCTTTGTTTACCTAGTGTGACTGTGCCAAATCTTAAGGACTTCAATTAGCTGCTAGGTATGTTCAGCATAAGCCTACAAATAAGCCCTGTGGTTTGAATGTTACTTCCAAGTAGGAGTCCTTAAAGCAAACCAGTTGCAATATAAAAAGAACCCTGCTGGATCAGACCATCTAGTCAAGCATCCTATCTCACATAATGGCTGTCCAATTATTGTGGAGGGCCAACAACAGGGCACAGAAGCCAAGGCCTTCCCACAATATTGCTTCCAAGTACAATTATTCATAGAGTTATAAAAGTTCTGGAAATTTTGAAGCCACAAAAAAAGTGTTTTTCTCTTCTTTTTTTGGAAAGAAACCCCAGAGTTGTTGGGGGAAATTGAAATATATGCAATACTTGCTTTCCTTTCAAACCTACACTTTCACTCATTTAACCACATAAAATGCATAATTTCTAATGTAGTTAGCATATAAAATAGTATCATTTTGCATATTTATGTTCATTTTCTGTAAGAAAAACTCAAGTGTCCCCAATACGTGAGAAACAGTTGTAGACTACTGCACCTTATGTTACCATACCATATGTATTTTTAATGTTTGCCCTCTGAGAGGTAGGGAAAGATAAAAACTGAAGGTAGAAAACACATTAAGCAAAACAAAGTATATCATCTGGATATTAAGCTAAGCTTTATAACAATTAAAATTTGTATGAACTTTTTAATATTGTACTATGATTAAACACATTATAGCATATTAATTGTTGCCAAAATTATTTACATTTAAAGGGGAAAAAAACTTAAGTTTTGCTTATGTCTAAAATATAAGTTCTTTCCCTCAATGCTTCCCAGAATTTCCCAGTTTTTTCATTACAAAAACTGAGAAAGTCCTCAGACTCTTTCATGCTATTCATTTGGCATAAGTGAAATGCACCATGTCAAGCTTTTTCTCACTCAAAGAGATAAATGATTTCGTACAGTTTTTTTCAGTAGTTCCCAAGTTTTCCATTGGTAGAAGTCCTCAACTATCAGAAACTTTTATGCATTTTGTCCTCAGACTTTTTCATGCTATATACTTTGAATATGAAAAATTTTGTCTTAAGAAGCATTGTGCCTCATTTTAAGAGAGTAAATATTTCACAGGATTGGGGGGGGGGGTGATCAAATTTTCCAATTTTTCCTTTGGAAAAACTGACAAAAAGAAGTCCTCCGATTTTGCCACATTCTGCTAACTCAATGATTTCTTTTTCCTCCCCACAGATGAATTTGAAAAATACTGTTGTGATATAGCAAACTCAGCTGCTTGGGGTGGTCAGTTAGAAGTAAGTATGGCCTCCTGCATAGCCCCACAAATAATGTCTTAAATACCAATGTCTGATATTTTTTAATATTTGCAAGGAACAAGAAGATATCATACTTGAATAAGGGTTACACAAGCCTTATTTTAGAGAAAATCAAGCGTATAGGAACATTTTATGTTATATAGTATATGGCATAAACACTTTGTAAAGAGGTCATTGCCTTTACTGGCTCTGTTCCAAAGTATATAGGAAATCTTGAGGCTTGCAAAAGAATCCCAAAACAAACAAACAAAAAATCCTGGGGGAGGGTTTTAACCTTCTTCCCAATAGAGAAGCAGTGCACACATTGCAGCTAAAAAAAAAAGAAGCTTTGCTTATTTTATTTTATTGAATTTATAATCTGCTCTCCTGGAACCAGCTCAGAGCGGGTAACATCAATTTATTCGCAAGATCATGGTTAGCATTATGAGAAACCCGATACAACTAGGCATTGGAGGGGGGGCACCAACAGGAGGGGCAGGAAGCAACACTGGCAGTGACAAGAAAGGGAGGGAGGAGGTAGATACTATCCGCATTGTCAGACTTGTGGGAATCAAGAAAGTAACAGACAGGTTGGGATGGGGCAATTGAGGGGAAAGGAAGTGGGGTCCAAAGGGGCAGGGGCTATTTTACCTTCCCTGCAGGTCCTAGGGATTATTCCTATTGCCTATACAAAAAGTGAGTTTGCATTTTATGCTACAGGTAATGTGCTATTTATCTGAACTTTAGCTTTTCTCAGCATGTTCTGCTAATGATTACATGACAATCATAATGTTTATGGATCCATATATAATAATTTTCTGTTATTCTCATTATAGTGTTAAAAAGACTTTGACACTATATCCTGAACTGATAACAATCTATTGCTTGTTTCGTTATAAAACCCAATTGGTGAACTTATTTATTAATTAAAACATTTATGCCTCACCTTTCCTCATGGTTCAAGGCTGCTACTCAACATTTTGCCTCTAATGACACCAAAGAGAGAAGCAATATTAGTTTGGAGTTTCAGTTGTTAAAACGGGATCAGTCTAGTTCAGACAACTGATTTTGTGATTTTGCACTTGACTTTCATTTTGGTTTGGCAGAATTTTGTATGGTAGTTGATGCATCAGACTGTGTAGGGTGCTAGTATCATTCCTTGAAAATTATTAAAGTTAAAACAATTTAAGCTCCTGTGCCTTGGTGTCTAGTCATGCCAGCCACATGACCACGGAAACGTCTTTGGACAGCGCTGGCTCTTCAGCTTGGAAACGGAGATGAGCACCGCATGCCTAGAGTCGTATTTGACTGGCTTTCGAGCAAGGGAAACCTCTACTTTCACCTAACCATGTTATATGTTAAATGTTAACTCTGTTATATGTTGAACCAAAATAATATTGTGTGAAGATATGATCTGTGCATTGTAATGTTGTCTTACAGCTAAGGGCTCTATCGCACATCTTGCAAACACCAATTGAAGTAGTACAGATGGATTCTCCTCCCATTATTGTTGGTGAAGAATACAGTAGGAAGCCACTAATACTTGTGTAAGATACTTTAAACTTTGTGGTTCAACAGTGTTAAAAGAAGGCTATATAAATTACTGTACTTTGAAAATATACCTTTGAGTTCTTCAGTGTTTGAACAAGTCTTTGAATAAGTGGAGAAATGTGGGGTGTTTGTTTTTTTTACAAGTCCATTGAAATCAGTTAAATTTGCATAGGCTGTAGTCTTTGAACAAATACCTAGAATAAGACATATATTTTTGGAATAAACATTCATAGGATCATTTTGCAAGAACAGATGCAACTTCTGTTACTTGCTGGTATGGCTGCTGACAGACTGTCAACAGTTCTGTGTTGAACGCATACACAAAAAGATGCTTTTCTAGATCAGGGTCCTTTCTCTCTTGCAGCGTATAGACAGTGGGAAGAAAAGGTTATTTCACATTCCATACCTCCAGTGGAGTATGGCAGGGAAGACTTAACCACAGCTAAATGTGGGAGGGCCAGTAATTAAAGAATTATTCTAGGCTGGAGAAGTTGACTCTAAAAAAAGCAACAGTAAAGGCTGAAACTAGCTAATTTTGCCACAGGTTTTTCCTTGCAGCTTTAACTTTTTCTAAATAATTTTGATGACTTCAAAACTTTTATTTTTTTAAAAAAAGGTTCAGCTTTGTAAATATAACAAGAGTTTCACAGTTGGGTATTCGTGGCAGGATTGAGAGTGTGAATGCTGGCATTAAGGCCTTGTTTAGACATACAGGGGAATGAAGAGGGAGATTTTTGTTCCTTTTCTCCTGTTCTTACAATACAAAAATTCCTAGGCACTCAATGAAATTAAAGAGCACTAAGCTTAGAACAAATAAAAGGAAGTACTTCTTCAGTCAAAGGTAATTAACACGTGAAATTCACTGCCTCAAGAAGTGGTGGTGGCTAGAAGCATAGAAGGGATTGGATAAACATAAGGAGCAGAGGTCCATCAGTGGCTATTAGCCACAAGGTATAGAAGGAACACTATGTCGGAGGCACTGATGCTCTGTATTCTTGGTGCTTGGAGGGCAACAGTGGGAGGGGTTCTGGAGTTCTGGCCCTGCTGGTGGACCTCCTGATGGCACCAGGGTTTTGGCCACTGTGTGACACAAAGTGTTGGACTGGATGGGCCATTGGCCTGATCTGACATGGCTTCTCTTGTGTTCTTATGAGAATGTCAAGGTGGTAAATGGACTGTACCACTTCAGATTGCAGGTGGTAGATTCCAGCTCTGAATGTATCTTGCATAAAAAGCTCAATGCAGACAGAAAACCAGCAGAGAGAGAGAGTTCAATTCCATCTGCTTGCTTGCATAACTGGCTTTAAATTTGCTGGGCATTAAAAAACAGAGTGTTATAAAATGTGATCCTCTTTGATTATCCACCTACAGTAGTGCGGTTCATTCTATTATCTTGGCATTTTCCCATCTCATTCCCTGTTTAAGTTTTGTTCCATTAATAAAAGGTTAGAGTGGGGAACTGCAATTCAGTTAAGAAGGGAGATAATTTTTTTTTTTAGGTTAATTTGGAATTGAGGCTTGCTTACAGTATTGGTTAGTGGTAAGATCATAGATAATCTAATACAGTGTTAGGATTGCTTTCTTGGGAGGCAAGGTTGCATTCTCAGTGGCAGCCCTTCCAGAGCTGAGAAATCTGTTCAGTTGCTCATTTCCTTCTCCATATTACTGTGAAGACTTTGTAAAAGTGTAAGGCTAGAATCGGAGAAGCTTAGAGGATAGTCACTCTTATGGAACAAACATCCTTGGGAGGACTCGGTCTTTGTCTTCTTGTTGCATATAAATCGATTTTGAGCCATCTAGTTAAGTTCCACATGTGCTTTTGGGGGCGGGGAGGGAATGAGAGTTTTGATCTTTGCTGAACCTTTCCATTGTGCTTGAGTCTGATATTCACTTTGTATATTTGTCACATTCAGTAGTAAGCAAGTAACATACTCTGTATAATGTCTTGAATATTCATTATTGTTTTTGGTTCTAGGTATATGAAACATGCTTATGGATTAGGAGAACATTATAATTCTGTAAAACCTCTGTCAGACACAACTGCAGATAATGAATCCTAGTACACAGTTCCTCAGAAGATGTGAATGATGGATATTTAACTCTTTAAACTATTCACCTTGGGATAGGTCTTAAAGCAAATTCTGTCAGTTTTAATAAGACACAGATGGATTTGGTATGTGTGTGTATGTATATCAGAAATCTTTTTTAAGCAGTATAAATTCTGATGCAATCATGTTTTAGAAAATTGTCCCTAAAGTATTTGTAATGCAATTCACAATAAATTGTATATTACAAAATATTTGGTTTGCACTGCATACTCTGCTTGGTGGCGATGTCATTGGTATGTGGGCTGCTGTTGCAGTACATTTCCCATGAACAGTATTCATTAGATGCAAATAGAAATGTAAGTAAGATGCTTTAAGTAGCAATGTGAAATTGAAATACTATTGAAGTGATATTAGGGCATGATTCTCTGGTGTCTCTTACAGTTGAAGTGCTTTAAATTATACTTGTTACTTTTTCTTTGCCTAACTTCTCGTAGACTAGTGGTTGAAGTGCTGAACATTACAGATTTATTTGAGTAAGAGGCTCAGAAACTTAGGTTTGGATTTTATAGGCTTTAGCCCTTTTAAAAATGAGTTTTGATTTGCTATTAAATAGCTTAATTGTTACTTTCTGCACCTGAACATGTGGAAAGAGCATTCCTGCACACATAAGGTAAGAATGATTATGCTGCTGGCCCTGGTAATTTCAGATGTATAGCCTTTACATGGTAACCTGGGAAATGCATGGCATTTTAATTCCATTGTTCCACAATTCGTGCGAAGTGGCTTACAACACAGATGCAGTGTATGATGCAAGATAGATGCAGCTATCTTGATTCTCAGGAATCTGTTAGGTCAAAAATGCTGCCACACAGCATATCTACTGTCCCCATGGAGGTACTAGTTTACACAGATGTTATTTTCAGGGAAGCTGAGTAAGTCTATAAGGTCTAACATTTGTATGATGCAAAAGCCTGAATCTTTGAAGTTGCAGCTAAGGCTTTAAAACTGCTACTGATCAAACTCCACTGCATCTGTGCTAGGTTTGAAATGCAGCTGCTTATAACAGTAAAGACACAATAAACAATGTTCTCCTAAACAAAGTTATACTTTTCTAAGCTGATTGATTTAAATGGGTTTTGAAGGGTGTAACTCTTCTAGGATTACACTGTAGAGATGCAGCCAAACATAGTGTATTTGATATCTTGACTTTTATGTACACAAAGATCAATTACATTCAATAATCCATAATGTTAAAAATATGTTCCCGTTTCTTGCATTCAGAACTATCATATCATGGTAGTTAATATTTTATTTAATTTTTTATGCTGCCTCATCAGAGACCTGCTTGAGGCAGGTCATAACTATAACAATTCAGTAAAACCATACAACCATTATAAAAAGAAGCCAGAACATAAAAGCACACCATTTAAAATCAAGCCAGAGCATCCACATTATAAGTGGATGATGACTAAATATTTGCTATTGAAATGCAAGAATTTAGTGCAGTCAGAATTGCAGCATTATTTTTGCTAGGAAAAAGAGGCAACTCCATGTTTCTCTCTCTAAAGATAAATTATGTACCTACTACTTCATAAGCTCTGAGGCTGGATGAGTTTTATGAGTTAGACTAGATGCCCTCTACTGTTCACATGCACCCTTGTAACTTATGTGGCCTGTGCTTTTCCCCCACCCTGCTTTTTCATGCATTTGACTAGGATCATCCCAGTCACTTCTACTTGTCAGAGTTCCTTAAGGACCCAGACAAGCTTGTCATTGGCCGGGGGGGGGGGGGAGAAAAACTTGTTGGGCCAGTCATTATCTCTTTATAGCAGTAATTCCTGAACAGCTGGTCAATAATTGAAAGTGGATGCAGTTTTCTCACAGGTTGGCTGCAGGGAGAAAGAAGGGAGCAGGCAGCAGGCAGAAAGAAGAACACAGTGAGTAGGAAGAGGGAGGAGGCTCTGGGAAGCTCCATGGTAAATAGCCATGAAGTACATCAGTTGCTCAATGACAGTTATATAAATGCTAAAAATGAAAAACATACTTAGTGTTAACAGATGTGAAATTCTTGTGTTATGTCAGGAGCAAAGGAGTGTGGTATACTTTGCAAATGGGCCTGAAAACCAAAGTAAATTTTGAAAAAAAGTCCTTCAAAGTAGAGTAGGTTTAGAAATGGATCCCTTTACAGACCTTTTGTGAGTATAAAGGAGGGAGAAACTGTTCCTCTATGCTTCCTGGAGTAAGTGGAAGAATATAAGAACTATTCTTGCATTAGCCCTAATTCAGGGTAATAATGGTAGTATTATAAAGCTCTACAAATGATACTTTTTATAGTTGAGAGGTAATACATCTAAAAAAGATGCACAGGTAGGGTTGCCACTGCCAGCTCTGATTTGAGAAATTCCTGGGTATTTTGGGGGGGTGAAGCCTAGGGAGGATGGGTTTGAGGAGGGGAGGGGCCTCCGCAGGGTACAACGACAGAGTCCACCCTCCAAAGCCGTCATTTTCTCCAGGGTCTTCTGGGTAGCAACTGTAATAGCGGGAGATCTACAGGTGCCACCTGGACATTGGCAACCCTATGCACAGGGTTAGTGGTCCTTGGATGTTGCGCTGGGAGAGGGGGTTGCAAACATGTTCAATGTAACTGTCACGGAGCAGCAGCCAGACTCCTGTCTCTCCCGCTCCTTTCGGGCATGACCGGCTTTTCTCATCTTCGGACCGACCAACCAGGCTTAGCTCCTCCTTTTCCCTGCTTCTCGGCCTCCGTACTATGCCGGCGTTGCCATGGCCGCGACGCCCTCACGCCGTCAACGCGAAGACGCGTTCGGAGTTTCCATGACGACGAGGAAGGCGGCCTTATTTACGTCTGCTGTTTCTGTGGCGCTACAGCTGGGCGGCGTTGCCGGCGGAAGATGAAAGAAGCATGCTGCAATGGCCGCTGCTCCGAGCGCTGCGAGGCGGTCCTGAGACCCGCTCGCTTTCGCTGACCGCGCGTCATCTGCACCACCTGCCCTGGGGCTTGGCCAAAATGAAGGCGCTGGAATGCTTGAACTTGCGGGACAACAGATTGTGTCGGCTGCGCCCGGATATGGAGGCTCTGAGCCGGGTGAGGTTGCCCCGAAGAACCCTTGTTGTCCGAGGCAGCCTCTCGGCTTCAGTTATCTTTAATCTTCCACCCACCCTGCTCGTTGACGCTCAGGACTAGAATTGCCGTTTTCCCATACGGCTAGGAGGAAAACCGCTCCTGCTTAATGTTATCTTGTCTACTGCTGATTAAAACAAAAAAGGAGGGGGATTTATGATTAACATCTGTATCCACACATCATTCGATAATGCGCTATTGCCAGTTTGGTGTAGGGGTTATGTGTGCGGACTCTAATCTGGGAGAACCGGGTTTGATTCTCCACTCCTCCACTTGCAGCTGCTGGATGACCTTGGGCAAGCCATAGCTCTGTACCAGCTGTTCTCTCAGGAGCAGTCCTCGAAAGAGCTCCCTCAGCCCCACCTACCTCACAGGGTGTCTATTGTGGGGAAGGGAAGGGAAAGGAGATTGTAAGCCGCTCTGAGACTCCCTTGGGTAGTGAAGGACAGGGTATAAATCCAATCTCTTCTCTTATTCTGTTGTTGCACTACAGCAGTCAGTGGTAACTGCTGGATTGGATTGTTCATGCCAGAAAATCCAGCCACAAATGAATGCTATAACACAACAATATTTAGCTATGTGTGGATGCTTGGAATCATGCTTTCCCCTCTCTCTGGGCTGGAATCTACACTTCGTGTTGTAGTGAACAAAATGGAGAAAGCCTTTAAGCACTTTGGACTCAGCGATGATACAGGATGTTTTGTCACCCTGTTGCCTCCTACCCCTGGCCAGGTCCAAGACTTCTCTTGGTCCTAGCCAGCAGTGGTGTGGATCCAGGAGGTGATGCCTGTTATTTTCTGCTGGCTGGGGAATGAGTGAAGCCTTTGCAGGGTACTGGCCCTGTCTGCAGTGAAGCCTGCACTCCTAACAAAAGAGCGGTTAAGAGTTGTGCTCTAATAGGCAACTAACTGCTGGTAAATTTTTTGGGGCCTGTAAATTTTGTTATTCTGAAAGTACCACTGCTCAGTTATGATAAAAGGTACCCTGGGCCCTTAATGGAGAAGAGAATTACACAGCGTTCATAGCACATGTATTCACCCTTCTTGAAGTATTTTATTATAAGGCTTGTATATCATCATGGTCTTAAAAGCTGTGATTTCAATTTAGGGCCTTAAATAAGAGATGCTCATTCAGTGAACAATTTGGGACTTGTAGTCTTCCAAAAAAAAAAAAATCCTGAAAGACTTGGGAGCCGCTGTGCAGCTATTTAAAATACTTCTGCAGCTTGACAATTTTTGTTTATTATAAGGCTTTATCTCAGCATAAAATTCAAGCCTGTAATTGATAGTGTGATAAAGCTGTTACATTCTAATGGCTGTAAACAATGAGAAGAGTGTTAAAGTTCTGTTGGTTTCAATAGAAGAGATTTAAGCACATGCTGAACTTACTGGAATTGTGAAACTGAGAATACCAGGACTGTGCCCGTTAGTTTGTGAGGCTTATATCAGTTTAAATCAGGATAATCTACAGCTGTATATCAAATAATGTAGATGGTACTGACTGTGAATGGTTGGATGGGGAGGGTGTCTACATCTTTTGTTCTAAGCCTCTTGTTTGTTTAAAGGATCGTAAAAGTGGTTATGGAATGTTATTTTTATAACATACTCAACATTGGCAGTGTTGTAATTCAACCTGGGACTAATATGCCCTTTTTGAAAACCAACATTAAAAAAAATATTCTGGTAACTCTCAGATTACTTCAAAAATAATTCACAAAGCCCCCATGACTGTGGCAAGAAAGTGTGTGTTTTTCCATAATTGTAAAATATTTATGCTTTGTGCAGAAAGCAGTGTTGTTGAAAGTATTGGCTATACCACAGTACATTATTTCGAGGAGTGCTCTGCCACTTCTTTTCTTGGAATGTGAGCGGAATGATGTTTGTGGTATGATGGATTCAGGTGCAGCTGCATCTAGTTTCTACAGTTTGTCCTCTCTAACTCATGTTGTAGGTGGGAAATAGAAGCTTTCCTGGCCATTCCAAGATGCAGATCCTTTGAAAACCTGTTTTGTAAACAGAATTTGGGGACTTACTGTTCAAAGAACAGTAAAATTAAAAAGTAATTTAAAAAATCCTATTGAACATGAGGAAACACTTGGAAGCACTTATAGCTCTTTGGATGTCAACCACAACACTGGAAGGATCCAAAAGCTAGTCCAACCAACTTGTTACAACCGTAGCAAGCTATGGGCAATAAGCAGGTATATTACAGAAACACACCTGCAACCCAGATACTTGCAGATTTCGCAAGCAAATGAGCCAAATCATGTTCTACAGCTAAAGGCAAAATCTCAAGATTTGGACTAGCCACTTTCTCCTCAGGGAAAAACATCATCTTAACCAAAGATAATGTTCCATCACTGTAGCCTGTGCAAAACTCACCAACAAACCTTCCCGAAGGAAATTTCTGAGCTACTTTTACATTTGGTTCTCGTTTGTGGTACTTCTGGATTTTTTTCATCACTAAGAAATACTAAACAGCAGCTGTGTGTCTGTTGTCAGTAGCTAAATCATGGGATTGATTTTGCCTGAGAGAATAATGTGATCCATTCGTTGTAGCTCATTTCTTAATTTGAAAACTCAGTAGATGATGTTAGCAGTAATAAATACATGAGTTGGAGTCCAGCGAGAAATTGGGTGGGAGGAGGGAATCATTTGGAAATCCCATCCCACTCAAATTTCTCTCTCTAGGACTCTACTCCTGGGGGCTTGAGTAAAATAATCCGGGGGCCCCACCTCACCTAATGCTTAGCTGTTCTTCAATTTATATGCTTCCAGGAGAATATCAGGCTTGGTGGGAGAGTTGCTTTTTCTTTTGATTAATTTACAAACTCATATTTTCCTGCATCCCTGGGAGTTCTCAGGATATGTTGACACCCCTGTCTTGTCTGTGGCTGGCCCCAGTGTGCTGCTTTTGTTATCTGTACACAGAGATCAAGCTTACCATTGTGGTGATGTGCAGTACATTCACATCTTTTGTTTTCAAAATAAAACATTGTTGCATTCCTGATTCTCTAGATGTAACATTAACTTAAAATAGTGGTAACATGTATATGTAAGTACCATAGTTGTCCTAAAAATGAGACCATTTAATTCAGAATCTGATTATAGTTGAAGGTACTAAATTTGGGAAACAACATTTTTGAGGACGTTCCAGAGCAGCTGACATGCCTCAGATCTCTGCAGAAGCTTTATTTGTTTGGAAACAAGATAACCAGAATGTCACCCTTAGTATGTGGTAAGATCATAACAAATTATGCCAAAATCAAATATTGTGCATAATAAGTAGCAGAGTATATAATACTTTCCCAATTTAAGAAAGCTGATCAATTGTGTGAATGCTTAGACTAGGGGTGTCAAACTTATTTGTTATGAGGGCCGAATTTGACATAAATTGAACTTTGTCGGGCTGAGCCATGTGTGTGTCATAAAATATAATGCCAGGTAGCAAAGATATACACTTTATAAAGGACACAGAAAACACAATTAAAGATATTATAGCAGCTATTCCATTGGAGCCCCACATTAGGAAGGTTTGTATGTTAAAACTAAAGGTTTAAACTGCAAACCTGAAGTTTCTTAAGTTTGTTGAACTCTACAGTTTAACTGTGGCTAGTCCCAAACCCACCCACCCCCCAATATAAATTGCAAATATAAATGGTCTGAGCCTAGGACCCAGGGGAAGGACATGAAATGGCTGAGCATTGCAAACTTCTCCCCCTCCCCCAGGTCTACTCTGAGGGGCAGTGGCTCTCCAGGGTCTCAGGGTTTTTGGATTTTTTTACTGGGTGGTTTGAGATAATAATTTAGAGTGTTCTCCTTAGCACTTGTTCTGCTATTATTCCTTTGGGGCTCCAAATTAGGAGGGTGTGTGTGTGTGTGTGTGTGTGTGTGAAAACTAATATTTCTCTGCAAAACTGGAGTCTCTTGAGTTTGCAGAACTCAATACTTTAACCTTGGCTGGTCCCAAACCTTTCCCCCCACTGTCCTTAAAACATGCCTGTCTAAATTGGAAAGGTGGGGGAATCGTGGGATTTTGCAAAGCCAGTTTTAAAATAAAAAAGAAGCACAAGGATCACAGCAGAAGGACACCCCCACCCAGCTCCTACCTGTGAGAAGGACTACGGAGGCCAGGAGCGATGGCTGGGAAGTTTGGTAGCCCCATCCTCTGCTTCCTGCTCTCAGAGGCAGCCCCGGCCTCTGCTCTTTATACTCCAAGGCAGCTCAGGCTCAGAACAGTGAGGGTGGGCAGGGCAGGGCAGGGGAGGGGGCTGTAGGTTTGACATCCATGACATAGACCTGTATTCATTCTTGTTTATTCATAACCCCATTGTGTTCGGTGCGTTTTCTCTCAGGCAAGCCATGCATAGGATTGCATAAAAAAAAAAAGTCTTCCAAACAATTGGTTCATTTGTTATTTAAAGATATACATATTTAATGAATTAACAGTGTTGCAGCATAGTTGTCATCTTAGAAGGAGCATTACCTACTCTGAGAGAAGGGAGAAGTCTGTCCTGAGATATTATCTTCTGTCTATGGTGTTTATAATACTTATATGTACAAATAAACCCCCCAAAACTGCTGTTTGATTAGCCAAGGGCAGTGTTGTTGGGTAATTTTTTTATTGATCAATCAGCTAAACATTGCAGAATGAAATATTACATCCATCTGGCAGTAATTACTTAAAATGTGTAGAATTATTTTGTTAATGGTGCGGTGTGTCTCTTCTGGAGCATCTTTGTTAAAATTTACCATGCCTGTAAGTATTGATGAATATAACTATGATGTACAAATAATAGCTAGGGATCAGAGTTTCAAAATAAAATTGTTGTTTAAATATCAAAGTACAAAAAATATTAATACACAACTATTAAAATAATAATCTATGAAGAACAAACACTTAATATAATGTTTCTTTATAGGCGGATTGCAGAATTTAGTACTTCTAAATCTGAACAACAACCAACTTAGCTATCTTCCTCCAGAGATACACAGGTAACTTTGATTTCTGCATGGCTGAAGCTTCACCTGCACTGGCTATATTCTAGGACTGACAACAACCTGGAGAAAAAAAAATGCCATGCCCCTTTAGCAGAGACTTAATGTGTGGAAATGGACACTTAAAGTTTCTGATGGCTCAGAAGGAAATAAGACCACCTGATAAACAACATTCCCTTAGGCCAGGGGTGCGCAAACTTGCTCAGTGTAAGAGCCACCTAGAACAGGGGTGGCCAAACTTGCTTAAGATAAGAGCCGCACAGAATAAACATCAGATGTTTGAGAGCCACAAGACATGAACAAATATTTCCTGCTTTTATTGGAAAATAAGCAAATTTGCTTTTTATTAACATTAAATGAGACTGCCAAAAATAATAACAAAAGGAGAAAAGCAGATATTGATATTAATTTGTCCAATGATATTTGTTTGCTAATGATATTTAGCTTCCCCAGCCGCCCTGCCGGGAGCCACATAATATTTTTATTTATTTTATTTTATTTTGGGATTTATATCCCGCCCTCCCCGCAAGCGGGCTCTTTCACATAATATATGTGAAAGAGCTGCATTCGGCTCCCGAGCCACAATTTGCCCACCCCTGCCTTAGGCCTCTGTTAAACAGGCAGGACATTTTTGCCTCTCCAAATTTCTGGCAATTCTACTATACCCTGTGCAGATTTTCTTAATAGCCAGTATGTCCTGGTATGAGATTCAGCATTTGGTCATGTTTATCTGGAGAAAAGACACATGAACTGTGGCTTTTTAACTCTTTGTTAATCTTCAGACACAGTTAATTGACCATCTGCGTATGGCAGAGAGCTCTCTAGATTTTCAGGTTTCTCCTATTAGTAAAATGCATCAGTGTTATTTGTTGTGTGGAATTGCATATATCATTGTCACCTTGAGCCCAAGTGAGAAAGGCAGACTATAAATAACATAAATAAGTAAAGATAAAGATGAAACTCTACCTTTCTCTGAAACTGCTTGGGAAATTACATCTAGTGTAACCAGCACAATTTCCTCAAAAAAAAAAAAGGTTAAAGCTGTTTAAGAAAATGTGGCCATATTGCAAACAGTTACCTTAGTGGTCCTAATGAATGATTCTGCTTTTTTTTTTTTAAAAAAAAATGAGATACTAGAAAATATTTAAGAAGGAATTACTTGATTTATATTTACTGAGTCTTACAAACACGGTGACCTCAGACATTTCAGACTTCCATTCTGTATAAGTAAGAAAGCTAGAAATAGTTCTTAAAAAAACCAGAGGATAAATTATGTTGTAATTCACAGGCTTGCAGGACCCCTGAGACAACCATGAGTCACATGCCCATCTCTAGCATAGCAACTGCTGTGCATATGCACCTGTTCTATGAACTGAGATAAGCCTATGATTGCCAATAGTGCAATCAGCCAACCTATGTACATTTTGCATGTCCCATGAGGTTTGGCTAGCACAGTTGCTTTCAGCTTGTAGTTCAATTGCGCATGCAGAGCAGTTACCATACTGGAGGTGGTGATGTGATTACTGATATGGTCTGTGAACCCAAAATTGTTCACCCGTGACATCTCAGAACATTCAGCCCCAAGCGTAGGTTGAAAGTTGGTACCACAGGAAGGAAAGTGACAGAGAGCAGTCTTAAGCTGGTCTATTCAGAATCCTACTCAGGTCTGTTCAGTGGAGGTTACTCCTAGGAAAGCATTCTTAGGATGGCACTGAAAGACACCCACTGGTCTCCTAGACTTTATAGTGGGCAGTACATACAAAGAATCAACCAGAGAGCAGGAGTACCAGAGGGGATCTTGCCTCTAGTAACTAATAACAAGCATTGTGGTACAGTAAATGGGGCAAATTGTTGGGTTTTTTGCTGCCAAGTCACAGCTGACTTATGGCAATCCCATAGGGTTTTCAAGACCAGAGGTGTTCAGAGATGGTTTGCCATTGCCTGCCTCCGCATCATGACCCTGGTGTACCTTGGAGGTCTCCCATCCAAACACTAACCAGAGTCAACCCTGCTTAGCTTCTGAAATCTGACAAGATCAGGCTAGCCTGGGCAATCCAAGCCAGGGCAAAAACGAGGGAAATAGCAGGGACAATAAGGAAAAGAAGCTGGTACACCGTCTTTCTAAAATATCAGTAAAGGCCATTAAGTTGGTCAGTGAATTTTGGCTTGAAAGTAGTGGTGGGGTAAGGGGATGCTGTTGTGACTTCCCTGCCCCTCCACCTCTCTCAGCCCTACCTACCTCACAGGGTGTCTGTTGCGGGGAGGAGAAGGGAAAGGGATTGAAAGCCACTCTGAGACACCTTTGGGTACTGAAGGAGGGGTATAAATCCAGTCACTTCTTCTTCTATTTGTTAAGCTAATATGTGTAATAATGAAAAATATCTTCTGCAGTCTTGCTGGATTTTTTAAAAAAATAAACCAGATTGTCTGAGAAAGAACTTCACATACATATCCAGTTAATCATCTTTATTGTGCACTCCGGTTAGAGGCTGTATTCTCAAGAAGCAGAGTAAAATGTTAAACATTAGAAAGCATCCCCTTTGTTTTCTCTTTCTTCATTTCTGGCAGCGATGCGAGATTATCAGTTTGGAGTTGAGGGAGGTTTCTACATGTGGATGGGCTTGCCTGGGTTCTCTGTCGCTGGAGTGGTTGCTGATGGCAGGGCTTTCACTTCATCTGTATGTATAAGCTAGTTAGGGTGTAACAAAATACATT
Source organism: Lepidodactylus listeri (assembly GCA_029233225.1). Taxonomy (NCBI): domain Eukaryota; kingdom Metazoa; phylum Chordata; class Lepidosauria; order Squamata; family Gekkonidae; genus Lepidodactylus; species Lepidodactylus listeri. The sequence goes on along the minus strand of JARCFY010000006.1, from coordinate 38,018,179 downwards.
GATTGACAAGAGGGAGAATGACTTGACTAGACCATGGCTGCTTCCACATGGAGCCCATTCTCTGTGTAGAGACCCAGCTTCAAATCCCCGCTTGTGCCATGGAAGCTCACTGAGTGACCTTGGGCCAGTCACACACTCTCAGCTTAACCTACCTCACAGGGTTGTTGTGAGGATAAAATGGAGGAGAGGAGAATGATGTAAGCCACTTTGGGCTACCATTGGGGAGAAAGGTGGGGTATAAATGAATTAAATTAAATTAAGGTCATGCCGTTGTGAATGCTGAGGCATTCACAGGGGCAATGGAGCATCCATACAGCAGCCACTTCCTAGCACCCCTCCCTTCCCTGCCACTAGAGGGCTTTTCCTGGCTTTTTAAAAAAGTCAGTAATTGACCTACTGAAATAGCATAATAAGCCCCCTAACCTGACCTGGATAGCCCCAGCTTACCTGATCTCATCAGATCTTGGAAGCTAAGCAGGGTTGGGCCTGGCTTGTATTTGGATCGGAGACCTCCAAGGAATACCCAGTTCATGATATTGCAGCAGGCAATGGCAAACCATCTCTGAACATCTCTTGCCTTGAAAACCTCATGGGGTTGCCATAAGTCAGCTGTGACTTGACAGCACTTTCTACCACCACCACAATAGCATAATAACATTGTAATGATCTATTGCAGCAATGTACTAGTTCCCAGCTCTTATTTTAAAGTCTCTATCCCATTTTCTTGTAAAGGGGAAATATGCAACTTGCTCATTTTGCCTGATAACTCTGCAAAGAAAAGGGCTAGAGATTGACTTTTTGTTGCTTAACAGATGCTCCCCCAAACAGCACTGCTGTAAAGAAGTCGAGGAGGAGCAAAACATCCATGTGGGAACTGCCCAAATGAGTTTGCGGTGAGGAGGGTCAGGCAGATTGGCAGTTAGCTGGCTAAAGAGCTGACCTGCATGTTGTCATAGTATGGTTGGATCTGGAGAAAACCAGATAATGCAGAGACGGAGAACAGACTGTCAGCCAGGGACATAGCCCCCAACAATAGAGAGAGGGGAGGCCCTCAATTTATTTATTTATTTATTTATTGCATTTTTATCCCGCCTTTCCAGCGAATTGGCTCAACAGATATAGGGGATTCTGCTGGAGCCCTCTAAAGCAGTAGGTGAGAAGTCCCAGCTGAAGAGCAAGGGGAAGCATTTCAAGAACTTCTCTAAATCCTCCAATATGTGCATATGAAAGAATAGACAGCCTCCTCGAGGGGTCCTTCTCATATATGTGCAAGAAATCCCATATCTGTTAGGAGTGCTCTGCAGTACTCTTCTTCACTGTTTAAGAGGGAGTGTCATCCACTTCTTATTTATTTATTTATTTATTCATATTTTTATCCCGCCCTCCCCGCAAGCGGGCTCAGGGCGGCTTACAAGAGCACAAAGTGCCAAACCCAACAACAGCTAAAACATTTTAAAATATAACAACAATAAAACCATTTCAGATAAAGTGCTTCCAGTAGTGATGTTATTCCGTGATGTTATTCAGTGATGGCTTCCTACCAGGATCGGTGTCCAGCCCTCCAAGACCGTCCGTCCTGGCTGCCTTTCAGGGCCGACCCTCATCGCCACTTCTTGTATTATATGCGCAATGATCCCCCCCCCCCCCCCCGCTGGCCCTTTAGTGGCTTTTCTCTCCATTATAAGTTACAGACGTAGTTCTGCCTTGCCAAAAGAAAAACTACTGAATTGCTAAAACTGCTCCTCCATGTTCCAGCATTTTGAGAGCTGGTGTGGTGTAGAGGTTAGAGTGGCCTGCTAGGAGCTGTGACAACTGGGTTTGAATCCCTGGTCTGCCCTGGAAAGCTTGGCAGGTGGCCTTGGGCTCATTGCACACTTTCAGCCTAGCCTACCTCACAGGGGTGTTGTGAGGACCAACTGGAGGATGGGAGAACAATGTGATGAGCTGCTTTGGGTCCCAATTAGGTAGAAAAGTGGGATATAAATGAAATTAATAGCTTATCGTGCAGCAAGGCAACAGATGTATATCCAGACTAATTAACAGCTTCCAACTGTGCATCTGTGTAATTAAAATCTGTCTGTATACGAGCACTGCACAACATACCAAAGCAATAGAGATTTGGGGGTTATTATACCACTGTGTTTTTTCATAGGCTTGAAAACCTTGAGTGCTTGAGTTTGAACAGTAACCTACTGCAAAGTATCCCCAGAGAGCTATGCTGTCTCCGAAAGCTGCGTGAGCTCCATTTGACCCACAATTCTCTCACAGCACTCCCTGAAGAGATTGGACACCTAACAAAACTCAAGATCTTGATCTTGTCAAGAAATCAAATAGAAGAGCTCCCTGAAGTGAGTGTCTCTGTGCCTTGGGAAACTACCTCTTCTTGACATCATTCAGAAATCTTTGACTGCAGAAGAATAATTTTAAGTGGTTGGGTCATTGCAGTTTTGCATGGGCTGCCAATATTCTTTTTTCATGGAATAGATATGATAAAATTCATCTGTTGTTGGAATGGATTGGGGCTGGTGCACAAGTGCAGTTCATATGAAGGGTCTAATTGTGTGAGCTGGGAGCAGTGAACTCACACAAGATGGTTTCCTGCCTTGGGAACAGTATCTTTGACATAGTGATGGAATGGACCGGCAACATCTAGGTTTCTTTCTAATTTCTGCTTGGTTTGTTAGCATTTTGTATATTTACATTAGACTGCATGTCCTGGGAGAAGGGCTGTTTAACTGGGTGTTCTGTGTCATTATTTAAAAGTGAACTCTGACATTTAAAAGAACTTCAATTTTTAATTTGTTGTTTTATAATACATTATTTCAGGTAAAGTCATGCTAAACTAAAAGAAAAATAAGCATCTCTAGCATCTGACAAGTTGGATACTGCTATATTTCCATAACCATGGGATGGATCCTATCAAACCACTCCATTGAGCATGGTTTATTTATTTATGTGAATCTATTAAAACATTTGTACCCCACCTTTCCTTTTGGTTGAAGTCTGAAAACTTCCTCCAAATTAATTGGCTCTTCCATTGGAAGTGGGGTTGCCAGCTTTGGGTTGGGAAATACCTGGAGATTTTGGGGGTGGAGTTTGAGGTAGGTGGGGTTTGGTAAGGGGACGGACTTCAGTGGGGTATAATGCCACAGAATGCACCTTACAAAGCAGCCAGTTTATCCAGGTGAACTGATTTCTGTTGCCTGGAGATCAGCTGTAATAGTGGGAGATCTTCAGTCAACACCTGGAGGTTGGCAACCCTGATTGGAGGCTGTTCTCTGGCTGGGGAAAGGCTACTTAGAGGAGGGTTGGATCCTTGCCATTGTCATTATTTCAGGTGGTAATACTTCTGCCCCAGCACCCAGTAGGCCACCCTCACCCTGCTCAGGCAAAGAGCCCTTGAACAAGCAAGCAAAACTCAGCCTTGCTCAAAAGCTAGGGAAGAAGTCATTTTGGTGAGGGACCCCCTCCTCCCAGCACATGGTGAATATGAATGGCTTTGAGATGCTATGAAATGACATGAAAGGTCCATGGGATGTGATGGCTTATCCATGTATGCCTGGCATCGCTTAATGCTGCAGCCATCAGGTGGGATGCACATGTGTACTCACCCATTTATCTCAAGTAAATCAATGATTTTAATGTTAAGTAGCATAAGACAATAAAAATGTGAAACTTGTAAATGCAAATTGTTTTGCCACAAAGGGCCACTTTATATGTTTCACTGCAAAAAGTGTGTGCTTTTCACCATGTGTGTGCACCCAGGCTCAGCTTGCTGACATTAACACATTATTAAACCTGCTTATTAATTGCATGGTTGCGATCACACACACAGTTAGCCCCAACATAGGTACGAATGCCAGGCAGATTAAAGGAGCGTGATCAGACAACAATATCTGGGAAATGTCCCGCAGCTGTCGGCAACCCATTTTGCTCTGCCACACAAGCGGATTTAAAAGACACCTCGGAAAGCCCGGTAGCAAACGAGTTGCTATGGGTCACAGATGGACTTTTCCGCGTCTGATCACTCCAGTGCGCTTTCATGGCATTGGGATAGTCTGATCAGGCCATCCCGAGTGTGTGCTGTTTTTTGCCCTTCTCAGTATGTGCATCATTGCACACTCCATAGAGAGCCCTCAGGGCAGAGGTGCGAATCATCAATCACTCATTTAAGCCCATCAGAGACAAATGGCAAAACCCCCCACCCCAACTCACCCATGGTTGGGTCTGATCACGCAGTGATCAGAAAAGACTGTGATGGCGCAATTGTGGGTCAACTTTTGCCGAAGGAAAAAGCCTCTCTTCCCCCCCCCCCGCTTTATCTCACACGTGTGATCGCAACCCGTGTTATGCTTTTGTGTGTACAGATGTGATAAAAGTATAATGTGCAGGGTTGGATTCCGTGTTTTCTTTCTGTTGGCACAGGAAGCCGTCTGTTGATAGTACAGGTTCCATTGACCCAAGAGCCACAAGGGGTGATTTTGACTGCTTTCTCCTCCATGCTGCACTTACCTGATTTTTAGTTCACATGGGTTGCTCCTCCACTCCTTGCAATGCCTGCTTGGTGCTTACAGACAGTCAGAGCAAACTGGATTGGATCCTGTGCAGCACAGATGAAGACAGTTCTGGAATATTAAACATGCCCCCGATTTGTATATTACCTTTGTCCCTTGTAAAACCAAATAACCGGAATTACACGGAAAGGAATCAAGATGGTTATTATAAAAGAAAGTGATGAAAAAACACAGCTGTTAAAACTTGGCAGCTAGCGAACTCCTTCTGCAATCTGATGATAACAAGATTTGAAGTAATAAAACAAGCTAAAAATCCTGCATTTATTTCCACTGCATTTTCAAGATGATGCAAGCAATTTTAGGAAGAAAAAGTTAGATATCGAAGACTAGGAAGCACAGTAGTTTTGAAAATAGGAAAGGTGTTTACATGATTTTGCTTCTTGGGACTAAGAGCCTGGGAATTTAGATAAGCACATTCTTGGTGTTCCCCATATAGAGAAGGGAAAAAGCTAAAAAAAATCTGGATGTTCGCGGGGAGAGTGGAATATAAATGTGAAGGAAGGAAGGGGGAAATAAATAAATTAAATTAAATGAAGAATTGCAGTGAGCAGGTAAAAAGGAAATATTTGTGCTGTTTTTGCCATAGATGGAAACTGTTATTTTAATACTGGCAGATCTAAATTGAAGCCTGGTAACTCTAGTGTCTGCCTAGACTTATGACTGTAGGCTTGGATCCCCTGAAACTTTTCCACAGGCAGACAGATTTCTGCCTGTGGAGCAGGACTTTCTTACCTTCCACTGCAGCCCAAAATGCACCTTACCTATGCTGTTCCTGGGAAACTCACTCCATAGGAGGAAATCCTTCTGCCAATGAAAAAGCTCAAGTAGATGCAAATAAGTGTCTTTAGTGGCCAATGTATTAGTTTTTGAACTGCCTTAGAATTCTTTTCCAGTTTGTCTTTTAATATTATTTTTCTTCCACCAGCAACTGTTTTCTTCTCTCCTGTCATTTCCATATATTTAAGAGACTTTTCCTTCCTACATATAAGCATTCAAATTGTTTACATTTAATATTGCAGTTTGGCATTAATTGTATTTCTTAATCATCTTGAACTAGGGACTTTGCAGAATGGTGAGCCTTCGAGTTCTAGACCTAGCAGGAAACAACATTCAGATTTTCCCGACAGCAGTAAGTATGAAAATGAGTAAATACTTTACACTGAATAATCTGTAGATTGTGGAAATTACTAGTGAGTTTTAGAAACAATAAAGCTGTTATATATATAGTAATATGCTCATATTCATTATTAAAATCTGCTTTATTTGAATTAATTGACACATTATTTATGCACTTATTTGTTTTGAAATTTACAACTACTCTTCCTTTTAAAAAAGAAGCCCAAGGTATCTGACAAACTGTGTACTCTGTGTGTAATTAAAATGCTGTGTCTCTCAAAAAACTTTTTACTTGCCTTGTGTTATGTATTGGATTAAATGTTAGCTTGTAAGCATGAGCTTCGGTCACAGCTCCATAGACTGCCAGCATCCAAAAACATGAAACCGAATTGGTCACTTTTGCAGACAGACCAATCCGGAAAGACTCTGACCCTCGGGAACAATTCCCTATTGGTCCCAAGCACTGATCTGTGATTGGACGTTATTGTTTCAGAAGGTGTGATTTTTTCCTGGTGAAAACTATATAGTTGCATCATTCTGTGTGTTGGTTGTTGCCTTCTGAGCTGAATAAAGAAATCACTTGTTTGCAATGCTGCCTCGATCTCAGTATATAATACTGGCGACAAGGATGGGTTAGTGTGTAGGCAGCCCTACAGAACCTGAGCTGATCACTGCAGCAGGCAAGGAATAGTCGCCTTGGCCCCTCGGAAGAAGCCAGAGAACACAGCCACCTGCCACCCCAGTGCGACATTACAGTTCCGTCCTGGCATCAGCTGTTGAGATGCTGTGCTGAGTGCCTTTCTGGAGAGTGAGCAACACACAGCCACTTTAAACTGAAATCCTTTTATTCAACTCCAAAATATATTCATCATAGATCATGTACTCACAGTCTTAGGTGAAAGGCTGGGTAGCAGAGTTACATCTAGTGATTCCAATCTTCAGTAGCCATGGTGAGAAAGAGATGGTCTTCCCTCTCCTCTCGCGGATTAGACAGAAAACAAAGGAGCAGGAAGGAAACTAAACTAATCTCCTGCTTCTTATAATTTAGCCAATCAGAGGGATGCCTCTGGTAAGGACTACAGTACCCAGAGGCACTTGCATTTAAAGCTACAGCTTCTTATCTAACTTCTATTAGCTGGCTGGGGCAGCACAATTACAATGGCCGCCAAGGGCCAATTCGAACCTTTAAAGTAATGCATGATGGGATTTAGGTCAGATGTTCTGAGATAGCCTTCCTTATTGGTTACAGATAGGTTCCCTTTCCAGGTAGCTAGCCAACCCACCAAACTCCTTTATTAGTCTTTTCCATCCCTTGGTTAGAGATCACTAGCAGCAACAAAGACTCACAGAATCATCTCTTTTCACCAAGCCATACAAATGGACTCTTATCACTAAAGATGAGCTCTCTCTCTCATTAAGAAGCTGGATCATAAGTTAATGAGCTTATCTGAATGCATGAGGAGCCAAATAAAATGATTTGGGTGAGCCTAGTAGACTTGTGTTGATCACTCCCTTAAAACAGGGTTCAGCTTCCTGCTAGCCTTGAAGCAGGGACAGTGACAAGAGGGATGTGGTGTGTGCATGCTCTCCTACGCTCTGCTCCCATCTTTTGTGTGTTTTGCTTCTTTACAGCTTCGCTGCATTTAGCCATGCCCCCAAACCAAACCTTCCCTTGCATGCGAATGCAAGAGGGAAATGAAAAGTACATGCCAGAGCCTGGAGCTGTGTTGCTGCCCCGCATTTGGCCATGCCCCCAAACCTTGCCTTGTGTGCACGTGCGAGAGTGAAAGGCACACACTGATGCAAACTAAATCTGCCAAATGCCCAGCATGAGCTGCAATTCAAGCTTGGTGGCTGGGCTGTTTGGAGTCTGAAAAGATGAAGGAGCCCTCCCTCAGGGACGGAGGTGATGGTACCTGGGGCGGGTCACCCCACCCCCTTGGTATGGCACTGGGTAGCTGCAAATCTGATGGTTGCTGTTGGTTCTGGCCCCAGTGAGTCCTCCCTCAAAGGCTGAAACAGCCCTCAAAGGCTGAAACAGCCCTTCCCCTCCCTCACCTTTTACTGACAGAGACCAAGGCATGAAGGCTGAAAATACTGTTATGGTTGCACAGCAACAGCCATTGAGGGCATTTATTTCTTAAAGCTAAAGGAGCTACTTCTATTATTTGGGGATTTTTTAAACCTCCCCCTTTAAGATTTAAGGCTTTTTTTCGTTTTTTTACAAACCTGCCTAGGACTTTTTTTCAGTTTTGTATAAAGATCTGCCCTTTCTGTTTATGGCCCCAGTCTCTGGATTTAAGTATCTACAGATGGGACCATGTTGGAAATTTGATATATTGATTGATGCTTGAATGTGTAATTGCAATAATATCAGCAATCACCTGAGGGCAGTACTAAATTATGTTAGAGGCTCAAATGTTCATGTTTCTTCTAGTGTAGGACAGAAAATACTAAAAAAGAAAAAAGTCATCCTAAGGAACAATTGTTGTCAAGATTTTGCATTGACAGCCTTTGAGTCTGGTACAGCAAATACTGAAATCTGAGTGTAATATACGAACAGAAAACTATTGCCTACTTTGAATAAATATATGTGTTACGTAGCAAGCATAATTGCTGTGCCCATTAGTGCTAACAGTGGTGTGTTTCTAACAGCAGCATGGACCAGGTACCTGTATGTATATGAGTTTTTTAAGAATTTGTGTATATATAAATATGTCATCTGTATTGTTGCAAGACTACAAGAATATACATGTGTCAGGTTTTGCTAACAGATAAGCCTTACCGCAAACTTAGGTGAGGCAGCTATCTTAGCAGAAGATTTTGGACAGAGTGGGATCAACTTCCTGGGAAACATTGAACAAGCTCTATTAAAATACATATTGCTTTTGTGCAGTATTTGTGCATTTTAAGGAGACTTGTGCAAGAGAACTTCCTAGCAGATGGTGTTCCAGGTTAATTAGAAGAAAGGAGGCTACCCTTTGAGTTTTCCAACTCAGGATGCAACAACAGGATTGCATTATTGGCCCTGTTCAATAATGCAAGAAATCTCCAAGTGTGATCTTCATAGCATGCTGAACAGTACATACTAATAATACTCTGCTCAAGTGGTTAAGACGCTGAACTGCAGACTGGAAGGTTGATAGTTCAGCAGTTCAAGACCTGAGCGCCGCGGGACGGAGTGAGCTCCATCTCTGGTCCCAGCTCCTGCCAACCTAGCAGTTCGAAAGCAAGAAATTGCAAGAAGATAAATAGGTGCCACTTCAGTGGGAAGGTAACAGCATTCCGTGCGCCTCGTGTCTAGTCATGCTGGCCACATGACCACGGAAACATCTTCGGACAGCGCTGTCTCTTCAGCTTGAAAATGGAGATGAGCACTGCATCTCTAGAGTCATATTTGACTGGCTTTCAAGCAAGGGAAACCTTTACTTTACCATAGGAATAGAATAGTAACTGTAGTGGCTATGTGCATTCAGTGGTGACATGGCTACCTGGATCATTCCTAATATAAGCCAGGATAGTCTTATTTGTCAACAACTCTCTTTCCAACCCTCCAGTTGCCATCACTGAGGGACTTAGGCTAAGGTCATCCCTGCAGTTGTATGCATAATGAAGGGCAGGATGTTTTTGTCAAGTCCTGAATGCAATCATTCCCACAACACTCTTGTAGCAGCAAGATTTGTTTATTGAGAGGTAGAGAGATTCCACGCATAGACAGATTCTGTGTCGGAATTGGCCTCCAGATGCCAGGTCCAACCCTATACTAAAAGCAGGACCTTCCCCCTATGCCAACCACCCAATCAGTATTCTCATTCAGCCTGCCAAAGATCTAAGCCTGCCCTTATGGCCGCCCCCAGCACCTGCAAACTAATGGTTACATTGTCTAGAAGCTCCCCGCATTACAAGGTCATGCTGGATGTTGAGATCATACACTTCCCAGGGTCTTGCAGACAGTTACACGCTGGTGCTATGCAAGCTAAGCAGACATTCACACCCACACCCACACACACCTGTCCTAGCAGAGAAGATAAACAGCGGTGAAGTATTTGGTCCCGAAATACATGTAGGTGAAAACAGTGGAAAAAGCATCTCTGAGAAAATAGTTAACCCCTAATGCAACAGAGCATGAGTTTGGCTAGGAAGCCAAACTAGCAATTCTATGGCAAGCAAGGCCAGAGCTTGCCAGTTTTAGCCCAAGGTGACCATAATTTAGGTTTGAGGGATCTGTTCCAGGGTTTGCCAGTTGGAGCCAGTTGTAAAATCACAATTACCTGTTGCAGCATACCTGTGGTAAACTGGGCCTGGTGCAAATACAGATTAACAACTGAGTTCCTATACATCAAGGATTCCCTAAAAATACTGTACAAAAACCTGTTCAAGGCAGCCAATTAATACTGCCATTGTATAGGATGAAAAATCTGAGGGATCTGAGGGATGTGTGATTGTCCCTTATTATTTAGATACTTAAGTAGCTGTTTATGCCACATTCTTACTTACGACTTTATAAAGGAGGAATGGCTGCAGTGTAGCCAACTAGACTAGTTGCTATAGCAGTGGGGGCCAACCCTTGCACAGCTGGGAACTTGGAAGAGTGCACATTGTCAGTTAAACTGATTAAGGATTAGAACAGTTTATTTAGGAACTGATGTTCTGGATAGAGAGAGGAGGGAGTGCTAGCTACATGTCTGGAGGGAGGGCAGAGTTCTTAGAAGAAGGCTGTAACCTGCTTGATTTTGGTAAGAAATAATAGGCTCAAGTAATCACTCTGTTTTAATTATCTGTTTAAAAATCAGTGGATGATCTTAGCACATCTTTTTGTCCGTGTAAATAATTATATATTAATAAAAAGATAAAATGGAGGCAAGATTCTCTAGTAAGAATTTTACTTGTGCACTGTATCCAAAACGAACTAGAAACATTGTTTGCTAGGTGATTAATGATCTGATACAGGAAAACTAACCAGAAACCTGGGGCTATTTATGATTTATGGGGAGAGGTGGCTTAAACCCACTTGGTGCTGTTTTCCCAGCCTGAAATGGCCCCAAAGACCCACAGTTTGTCCTGTTGGGGAAATCAATTTGTAAATATTAGATTCCCCAGTAGGACAAATAGTGAGTCCCTGGGATCAGTGCAGGTTGGGAAAATGGTGCGGGGAGAGGCGCAAGCCTCCTCCACCTGCATGCCACTGTTGCCACAAGCCCACTCTGAATTGGCTCCCACACATCTGACCCAGCACAGACTCAGAAACAGCATCTTGAGAGGCAGTGTGGTGTGATGGTTAGAGTGCTGGACTATGCCTTGGGAGACTCAGATTCAAAAACCCATTCTGTCATGGGGGGGGGGGACAGTCAGCCTGACCTTGGGTTAGTTAGACAGGGTGGTGAGGCTAACATGGAAGTGAGGAGAACAATGTAAGCCACTTGGAGTCCTAACTGGGGAGAAAGGCTGGGTATAGATGAAAACTCTCTGTATATATAATTGAGTAGTGGGGTGGCATTTTTTGAACATTCCACATGCTCCTAAATCAGTTGGCTCCATGATGTGTCAGTCAGAAGCTATCCCTATCCACTGGCTGCATTGTCTGAGTCCCACCCACAGAAGCAGCACCTGCCAAAACTTTCCTCAGAAGACGGTTGCTTCGCTCCAGTGAACACAGCTACTGTCTTCGCTCTCCTCACCAGACGATGATTGATTCCCTCAGGGGACAAAACCCACCATCTTGTTTCCAGAACGGAAAAAAAATCTGCCAAGTAAACAGCTGTCAACATAGTGGAGAACCAGCCTAAGTTATCAAAAAAAACCCTAGTGGATACACACATAAGCAGAGATAGAGGATGGGGCCAGACACACAGAAAACAGGAAGCCAAAAACCCGAGGCATGCTGCAAAGCACAAATACAGACACAGTCACAGACAGATATATGTCAGCATGCACAAACAGGAGGAGTGCAGGAACAACTGGCTGAAGTGGAGAATGGCTGGCTGGCTGGCTGGCTATTGAGGTGGGCCAGCGGCTGTTCAACCCCCTGCTGTGTGGCTGACTTTCCCCTTGGGTTGCCAGTGTCCAGGTGGGACCTGGATATCTCCTGCTGTTACAATTGATCTCCAGATGACAGAGATCAGTTGCCCTGAAGAAAATGGCTGCTTTGGAGGGTACACCCTATGGCATTATACCCTGCTGAGTCCTTCCACCTGCCCCCCCCCCAAATGCTGCCCTCCACAGGATCCACCTCCCCAAATCTCCAGGTATTTCCCTACTCAGAGGCGCAACCCTACTTTCCCCTCACTGCCTGTTGCTAGGCAACCAAGCTTGGTTCTGGCAATAAAAGGCCCTTTCCACATCTATTTTGGCCTTTGGGAGAAAACTCATTGGGGCCAGTCCTGATAGGGTTGCCAACTCCAGGTGGGACATTTCTGGAGATTTGAGGGATGGAGCCTGGGTAGGGTGAGGTTTTAGGAGGGGTGGGACCTCAGACAGGTATAATGCCATAAACTTCACCCTCCAAACCAGCCATTTCCTCCTGGGGAACCATTGTTTCCAATCTCCAGGTGGGAGCTGGCGGTCTCTCAGAATTACAACTGCTCTCTAGGAGGGAGGGAGAGGAGATGGAAAGCTGAAGTCAGAGGGACAGATAAAGGTAGGTTGATGGTTGGCTAGGAAGGAGATAGGGTTGCCAACTCCAGGTTGGGAAATTCCTGGAGATTTGAGAGGTAGAGCCTGGAGAGGGTGGGGTTTGAGGAGGGGTGGGACCTCAAACAGGTACAATGCCATGGACTCCACCCTCCAAACTAACCATTTCATCCTGGGGAACCATTGTTGCCAATCTCCAGGTGAGGGCTAGAGATCACTCAAAATTACAACTGCTCTTCAGGTAACAGAGATCAGTTCCTCTGGAGAAAATGGTGGACTCTGTGTCATTATACCCTGCTGAGGTTGCCACAGCAAATTCACGCTGAGTGCCCAAGGCCTTGGCACTCTCCCAGAGCCTCTTTCTAGAGCCTGTTGTGTTTATTTTCACAACGGGCCTTATTCCTAGTACATAAATAAAATAGTTGGGCCCTTGGAGGAACTAGGGCTCTTGTGTGCATATTGCACTTTACACAGGCCTGTAAAACTGTGAAATGAGTTGCAGTGCAATTTCTGGATCATTCCATCCAACTTTAAGCCTCCACCTGAAAAATACAGATTTGAGAGGGAAAAGTTCAAACAATGATGAAAATGCAAAGAAGCACATAATAAAACCAAATAGATTCTGAACCAAAAAGCCTTCTTGGACCTATCATTTTACAAGTGTTAGAATTATGTAAGTTAAAAAGGAATGAAAGATTGCAAGTGTTCTATAGTATAAGCAGTGTGTACGTTGGCGTTAAAATATGGCTCACTGGATCTATAAACCTCAAGTACCAGCAGAGGGGGGGGGGGGGACTAAATCTGTCTATAGGCCAGAAGTATGAGTAAAAAATAAAGGCCAAAGGGTAGCTTTTGTAAGCTAGATATGGAGGGGAAGGTGACTGTTTCTCCCACGGGAAGAAGTCTGGCACCATGCAGCTAGCACTAAGGATTTTTAACTTTGTGTTTTAAAACATAATTCTGGGGTTCTAAAAAGAGTATTTGCATGTAATGTAAACTCCCAAGGCCTGTTAATTGCACTTTTTAGAGCACTTCTTAAAATCCTCTCTCAATTAAAACAGTGTAATTTAAAACTGTTTGGCTGTATTGTGCCTACCATTTGTTGTGATCTCTTTTCGCTTTATTGTGACTCTTGTGATATTTCTTATGTCACTCTCACTTCTGTTTAATCATACTAACAAATATGAATAAAATGAATATGACTTGTGACATTCTTAGAATGATGTTAACTATCAGTGCTGTTTAATTATACTGTTTACAAAGACATTATCAGAATTCTCTGCTCAAATGTGTACGTTACAATAATGAAAGAACTGTCCCTATCACAATAACTACAGCCTTTGTAAGTCAATAATATGTGTGCTGAAAATACTGGTATCTGGTCTTCTGTGTCAAAATGTGCTCTTTCCTGTTGGCATCATTCAGTTAAAGAACTTCTAAATCCCATTGTTTTCAGGGGAAGAAAACCCATGCTTAAATCCCCGAAATCAGTGGGATTTAAGGTTTTAACTTCAGCTGGACCATGCCCTATAGCTAGAAGTATCTGCTAAATTCATCCTCATGAACAACTGGTAGTCAATTTTTTGTGCTGAATTTGAGCTAGTTATAATACTGGAGAGTTCCAAGCTGACTGATACGTTCTTCACTATATTTTATGAGAATGAAGTCATCTCTTGATGTTTCTTGTAAAGGGGATTTTGGATTACACCTCAGGGATTCTGTCATGGTTATAGTTTAAAAAATATCCTAAGAAACTGATATATTTTTATGATGACTGCTACTTTTACAGTCCATGTGACCCGAGATATAATTGCCTATTCACTCATCTTGCCCTGGAGGCACAAAACTTTATATGTCACAAAGTTTCAACATTTTATAAATTTGGAGGGAAATACTGTAAAAGGTTTTGCAGATATGTCAGCTGCACAGAATCCTTTCTTCTCCATCATTTTAACTCCCTACAGGCGTTCTCATGAAGTCACAGTCTTCTGGCATTTTTCACACTGGATAGCTTTTATAATAGTAACATGGTTATCTACTGGCTTTGCCTAGCTTGTTTAATCATTGATACTATTTCCAGCACTGTCATCTTTCTGTCTTGCTCCTGACTAGGTTTGTTTTGGTTTTTCTACTGGCTTGCTATTTATGCAATGATAATATTTTAATGAGCTGCCAACTGGTGCTGTTGTTTATTTATTATACTTTACTATTATACCTTTTAGTATTTTGACTGGCTGTTGCGTTCATTTTTATTTTTATCCGGGAAGCCATTAGGTGAGAGATACAGTCTTTAAATAAACAAATACATTTTGGAAAAAAATGGAGGGCTGATGGGCTTCAGGCCCCATGCTCATTGGCAAAATAAACTGATAGCAAGTCTTGTTACCAAAGGTCCCGCACCTTGCTTGCATGGGATTGCCATTGTTGGTGGTAGCAGTGGCAGCATGCAGCTGGCACTAAGGGATCCAGATTTGGTCCTGGGGCTTGCAGCTGCTGATTGATAGCAAAAGTAGAATAGTTACAGGTGTTTCCATGACCAGCTTACATTTGAAATTAATATAATTACCCATTTCAGCTGTTGACTTGTTTTAATCTTGAAGCAGTTGTTAGACCCCAGAACTCAACACACATGGAAAAATTATACTCATTACTAAAATAAGTCTTGAGAGAGAATATAATATATTGTGTAATCTGTCTGTTTCAGACAGGTATCTAGGGCTCAAATGTGTTTGCAAAAATTCACCTTTTGTGTAACGGTACTTGGCACTATTTGGTACCTTGAGCCACAACTTGAGAACTGCTCTCATGAGTAAACTAAGTCTAAGTCTATTGAAAGATATATAGCCCTAATCCTAGCCATACTAAACTGGAGTGGTCACTGCCAATGAAAGTATGCAAAAGATTTCTACCTTAATCTGATAGCAAGGGTTAATGTTAGGACAGTTACCAGTGTGAAGGAATTTGTAGGTCATGCATAATGCCTCTTAAAATGCACATTCCCCACAAGAATCCTGTTCTCCTTTACACAACCTGGTACATTATTGGAACTTTATTCTGCTTTTATTACCATTGAATATCAGTATTGTGTGACTCATCCAAACAAATATATATATATATATATATACTAGGAATAAGGCCCGTTGTGGAAATAAATGCAACGGGCTCTAGAAAGAGGCTCTGGGAGAGGGCCCCGGCCTTGGGCACTCAGCGTCAATTTGCTGTGGCGACCTCAGCAGGGTATAATGACACAGAGTCCACCATTTTCTCCAGGGGAAGATCTCTGCCATCTGAAGAGCAGTTGTAATTTAGCGTGATCTCCATCCCTCCCCAGGAGATTGGCAACAATGGGTCTAGCAGATCCTTCTTACAGGCATGTAATAAACTGGTACAGTGACAGCTGTTTCAGACAGCCCTTCCCCTACCATTTTGGAGCCATCTTCGGAGCCGTTTGCCATTTCAGACTGCTGTTTTTTTCCCCCAAGCCTCTTCAACACACATAAACAAAGACACTAACACACACACACACACACACAGACACACACAAACACACAAACACACACACAAACGCCTAGGGTAGCCAACCTCCAGGTGGAGCCTGAAGATCGCCAGGTATTACAATTGAACTCCAGACAACAGATCCTTCCCCCTCCCTTGGAGAAAATGACTGCTTTGGAGGGTGGCCTCTATGGCATTCTGTTCAGCTGGCCCCAGTGAGTTTTCTCCCAAAGGCCAACATAGGTGTGGATAGGAGCTTTCAGAGAAGCAAGCTTTTTTGCCTAGCAATGGGCACTGAGGGGATAGTTGCCGGCTCTGATGATGGAATAGGGTTCCCAACCTCCAGGTGGGGCCTGGGGATCTCCCGCTTTTACAGTGGATCTCCAGCTGACAGAGATCAGCTCCCCTGGAGAATATGGCTGCTTTGGAGGGTGGACTCTATGGCATTGTACCATGCTGAGGCCCCTCCCCTCCCCAAACCCCACCCTCTCCTGGATCCATCCCCAAAGTATCCAGGGATTTTCCAACCTAGACCTGGCAACCCTATGATGGAAATACCTGAAGATTTGTGGGGTGAATTCTTTGGTGGGCAGCATTTTTTGGGCAGGGGAATAGAAGGACTCAGCAAGCTATAATGCCTTAAGGTCTACCCTCCAAAGAAGCCGTTTTCTCCAGGGGAACTGATCTCTGTCATCTGGAGATCAATTGTAACAGCGGGAGATCTCCAGGTCCCACCTGGAGATTGGCAACCCTAGGGGGAAGTCAGCCAAACTGCAGGGGGTTGAAAGGAATGGTTTGTTGGTTGCTGACCCACCACATTACCTAGCCAGTCATGGTGGAGCTAAGCAGGAGAAAGAGTCTGAGGAATTTCATACAGCCAATATGTTCCATTTCAGGAACTCTTCAGTAACGGTTTCTGTAAGGCATTTTACACAGAACCGTATTAGTACCGGTTTCCTAATGGAGCATAGTGGCCCTTTCACATAGAAACATGCCTCTCCCATTGGGGAGGCATTCCTGAACCGGTTTACCTTGAAACCTTCTCCTAAGCGTTCTTCAGTTCTTTGTACCGGTCCTGAAGTGCTACGGGGTGCTGTGTGAAATGCCCCCCGTTTCTGACAGTTTATTCTGACAGTTTATTCTGGGCACGCTGACAGTGTGCGGTGGAGGGGGTTATGCTGATAGTCCATTGTCTTTTCACTGACAGAAGCAGGCCACTGAGGGGACAGTTAGTCCCACCTGGCCGTGGGCAGAGAAGAGTGAACCCAGCACCCAGTCGGTCTTTCCTCTTCGCTGGCTCCCTCCAGACTGAGGCCGGGACGCTGGCCCATGGCTCTGTGGGCAGGACTGAGGCAAAGCAGAGAGAAAATGCAGCCAATGGCCAGGAACCCCCTTTTGAGTGGCAGTCCGTCCAGCCTACTGATTTTGGCGCCCCATGGAATCTTGCCCCTTGGAATCTTGAAAACGGCTTTATATAATAGGAAAGATATATCTGTATCTATAACAGGGTATTTGTCTCATCTTCCTTTGTTCTCCTCCCTTTTCTTCACCTCTGATCTTAATTAAATAAAATGGTAAATATTTAGAATGGCATTATATAAACATTTCTTTGAAAATTTGATTTTTGTTCTCTTATATTAAAATCCTGCTTGTGTTATTTATACAGATGCAGGATCTTGAGCTTGTGGAACTTTACTGTGAAGGTAATCCGTTGCTTCAGAAGCATCCGGTTTGTGCCATACAAGAAGAGGATGTTTTAACTCTTAAGGTTACTAATTAGAGAAATTATACTGGTGTTGTTGGGGTTTGTTGCTTGTAGTTTTCAAATGACTTTGTTTTCAAATGCCACAGTAATTTAAAGCACTGTCAATCAAATTATTCTAAAGAGCGGATGGAAATTACTACTACTCTGATGGGTGGGTATACATTTTTTTTAAAAAAATTACTTGTATCATTTGAAAAAAAACATGCATCCTTTGGTGTTTCACCACCTGTGATTCCTTTGATGCAGATGCAGGGTTTTAAAAGTCTTGGGGGTGGGGCAGGATTCTTTTTCAAATTATACCTCCCAGGCAAACTCTTTTTCCTATCCCTTAAACTATTTCCAAATCCTTTCTGGGCTTGTAAGTAAGTGCCATCAAGTCACAGCCCACTCATGGCAACCCCAGCAAGGGGCTTTCAAGGCAAGTGAGAAGCAGCGGTGGTTTACCATTGCTTTCCTCTGCAAAGTCTTCCTTGGAGGTCTCCTGTACAAGTGCTGACCCTGCTTAGCTTCTGAGAGCTGATGAGATTGGGTTTATCCTCCCTAAAGACAGATATTGGTAAACTATTTATTTACAATTGAGAGTATTGAAGTGATATTTTTATTCCCACATAGATAGCATTAAAAATGCCCTAGAGGTCAGCTGCAACTAAAATTATATACATTTAAAATAAATTTGCATTAACACATGCAGACAGAACTGGTAAGCAAATGCCACCTGAATCCACTGCCAGATTACACTACATTATGTGGCTTCTTTTACTATTAAAAATGTTCCTGCTTTTGTTAGGAGCAGTCTTGAATCCCCATGTATCTAGTCTTTTTATTCTTGTTTGTAGTAATGATCTTGTAGCAAGTCATACATTAAAAGCTGATTTATGTTTCTAAACCCTCACACCAGTATCTAATTTTTAAAACAAAAACAGAACATAATATTTCCAAATTCTACCAAATAATCTCATTGGGGCAGGGCCTACATATATCTTTCAGAAAAGAACTCAGGGTTGTATCCATAATTATAAAATAAGTATTTATTCTGGGAAAAGCCAGAGGTTAACAAAATGCAGTTTTTATTAAAAGGAAGAGGGTTTTTTTACCAAAAAGGGCTACCAATTTCAACATTAATGTGAGATAAGAGTGTGTTTTGTGCTCAGATTATAAAAGAAAAGAATTAACTAGGCCAGAAAATATTTATTTTTAAAATTGATATAATCACATTGTTTCATAATATACAAATTATATTGTAGTTGCCTCTGAGCAGACAAGAGTAGCATATTTGATGGAGTTCATATAAATCGTATAAGCAAAAAAATAAACAAAATGAAACTGTGGCCTTTTACACATATTCTGCTTACTTTTGATTTTCTGTGCCTTCAAGCCGTAACTTTCTGATTCGACTTCAGGGATTTGTTGTACATCTCCTTTTTCCCTTTGGAGTAATTTGCATTGGGCATTGCATTTGCACATGGAACATTAGTGTGGATTTTCTGACGGAACCCTTGCGTCACCAGTGTTGTGATCGGAGGCATCAGAGGTCCATCATTCCCCTACACCTTTCTTTGGTTGTGCCTGCGCTCTAGTGTTACTGCACTAAAAACAATAGAACCCATTATTGAATGTTTTTGTGTCTGCACTAGTGATAAATTGCTGGTGCACAACAGCAAGTACCTTTACTATATTGACTGGTTCCATTTTCTTCCTGCCATATGTTTTTAGAACATCCATTTGTGATTTGTTGTTTGGTTTTCTGAAATCTTGTCACCAGGTGAATTCTTTGTTTTGCACATTGCACACTGCACAGTTCACAATATTAAATATGCGTGATTGTCTAAGTCGTAAGTCCTATTCAATGCATTTAATGAAATCATTTAATAATTAAAATAATGTTGATTTCAAATTAATTTAATTTAAATTAATTTAATGGAGCAGGGGAGGGAAAGGGAGTGGGAGAAAGGAGAGGAGTGCACCTGGCCGGTCCCTCAGCACCCCACCATTGGATACGGGTCTGAGTATCGGGGCATCCATCCAGAAAACGGCTCTCTGGACGCTGGATCCTTTCAGTTGGGTCAGCTTGCTATCGGTGATTGCCCTGGCCAGCCGCAGCCACCACGAGTGAAGGCAGTCCTGATTGGGAGATTGGCAGTCCTGATTGGGGCTGCACCGCCATCGGTTCCAGAGCAATGGAGTGAGACAGTGGCAGCCTAAGCCCAGCAGCAGCAGCAGCAGAATGCAATGAGCAGTGCTCTGGCTTCTGGCTTCATGGCTGTGCTCTGGCTGCTGGCTTTGGCTTCCCAGCAGGGTCTGTGGAGCCAGCAGCTTGTGGAGCCGGGTTGATGCTGTAGTGCACACATGCACAGCTCCCTTCTGTCAGCCGGGTCAGCCAGTTGAAGCTGTGCGCCTCCTGGGTCACTCACAGCCATGAGGCCATCTGGGCATTTCAGAGCACCTGCTAATTTGATAGGGGGTGCCGCCCTCAGTGCCCCCTGCTGGCTACGGGCCTGGTGATGATCGTGCACATGTATATTTTTTCTGCAGGTACTCACACTGGGTAGGTGGCTGAGATCATAATCACTGCCTACACAAAGAATTTAAGTCTCAGGAAACCTGCCTGAACTCTAATAAGAATTCTGTCTCTTTTTGGATTACTATATGAATTCTTTTTAGCAATTCTCTATTATCTAGCTGTAGCCAAATTTCCTTTGGATTTCACAACTCATAGATGTGGCAGCATGCTTACTGCATGGCTTGATTGTGATTGTCTAACTGGTGGTTGCTGTATAAAAGGATGTTCAGTATTGGAGTAAGAAATATTAATTTTGAGTTTGCTATACTTTCAGTAATACAGAATATTCTGGTTTCCCCTCCAATAAAACAGGAAATAACAGCAAGATTTATTCTCGCTCAGCTGAAAAGGAGAAACCTTTCTTTACACAGAGCAATCAAGCAGAACCCAGAAGCAAAGGAAATACTGTCTCAGCAACGAGAATGTGCCCAGTGTGGATATGGTTTTCTGAATATGTGGCTAGAATGCGTACAGTTTGTAGATGTAAAACAGGTAAAACAAGTGAGGGATCCACAGGAGGAATCTCATTTTGCCCTTGAATCTCCCTCTTTCTATTGTTTCTTCTTTCCCTTTCCTCTCCCCTTTCCCGTATCTCCCTCCCAGCCACCAATAAACCTACTTATCATCGTCTGCCTTCCCAAGTCTTCAGCTTTCCCTCCTTCCTGCCCATTGCCAGCCCCTTTTCTTTTGTCTCACCCACTGCCTTTTTATGTTATCCTGATATTCAATTTTTCCTACTTATGTCCCATTTTCTTGCTTCTTCCCCTCCTTTCCGAGCCAGTTTGGTGTAGTGGTTAGGAGTGCAGACTCTAATCTGAGAGAACCAGGCTTGATTCCCCACTCCTCCACATGCAGCTGCTGGTGTGATCTTGGGTCAGTTACAGGTTCTCTCAGAGCTGTTCTCTCACGAGCAGTTTTTAAAAGAGCTCTCTCAGCCCCACCTACCTCATAGGGTGTCTGTTGTGGGGAGGGGAAGGGAAGGGAAAGGAGATTGTAAGCTGCTCTGAGACTCCTTCAGGTAGTGAAGGGTGGGGTATAAATCCAATCTCCTCTTTCTTCTTCTCCTCCTCCTTCCCCTCCTCCTCTCCACCCTTATGTTTGTAGAAAAATCTGCCCTGTCTGTCCCTGGCCGCATTGTGTGGATTCTTTGATCTAGTCCAACATTCTGTTTCCTTCACCATGGTTAGCCATCTGCTGTCTGAGCTTCTATGTAGTCATATTTATCTGCCATACTTGCTATTCATATATCCTTTTATGTTCCAGCCTTTCTGCCTATTTAATCAATTTTAAAACCTTTCACCCATTTTACAATGACGCATTCCATCTTTACAGCAGACCGATGATATACGTTTATAGTCCCAAGACAATCCAGTAATTGTCATAGCTAAATGTAGTTTTCAACCTGCTGTCTGTCTATTATGTTTCTTTCCCACCGTTTCTTTAAAGGAGCTCATGGTACTCTCTTCTTCATAGTATCCTCAAAAGAACCATCTTAGGTAAGTTATGTTAACTGGCCTAAGGTCGCCCAGTGAGCTTCATGGTAGCATGTGGACTGGAACTCAGGTCTCCCTGGTCTTAGTCCTACACTCTACCCACTACACCACACCTGAGCTTTCCATACAGAAGGCCAGAACTCGGCTCACAACATCACGACTCTCCACTTCTCAGTGCTGATAATGCATCTTTTATACTTGAGGAGGAACAGGTGTTATTTCACTGGGAGAAATTTGGGGTCTGGTTACCATTGGGCACAGGAGAAGCCCTGCTTCTGTTGTTTTGGAAGGCGTGTGATTGCTCTGTTAAATAGTGCCAGTTTTTTTCTGATTATATGGGAATGGCCACTGATGGCTCACAAGGACTGGTCATTATGCTTTTCCTGTTCTGAGATGGTCTGAAGTTGCAGGTCAGAGGGGTTCACTTCCTCATAGTGAATTAACTTTTTTTTTTGTTTCCTTGAATGATCAATTAAAGTAGTCTTGGCCTAGCCAAGATGGACTCTCATGCTTTCCTTCACTAGCATCTTCAAAGGACTCTGGAGTGTCAGAGGTCAGGTCAACGGGGAGATTTCGATATCGTCTTCATGCTTTTCAAGTGGAAGATGCTGACTTTTTCCATGTTCCTCTCCCAAAAGTTCCTTCTGACCCTCAGGAAGTTGATTCTTGGGATTGTGGCATTCATGAGGACTGGCAGTCACACTAATCAGGGGTTGCAATACAGAGGCAAAGGGAATGAAATCATCCCTTCTCCTTTCTTAAGCAGAATATTTTCATCCATCCATCTATGCATGTTCAGAAATGTGGATAGGCACACTTCAAATTTTTAGGTAATATCTATTCCATCCCCTTTAAAAATAACTTCGTACCTTTCAGGCAATTATCAGAGGACAACTTGCCTAACATAGGCTTCCATTCCTAGTGTGGCTGAGTTCAATACAAGTAAACAGCTTCCCTCCCTTTCTTCAAATTTATGTATACTGAGGCTGAAAGGAAGCAAATGAAGTGAACATTCTCCTGTGCTGTACCCACCAGAGATGCTGGAAATGTCTCAGTGAATCTGTTCAGCGGCCAAACTTACCCTATTCTACACTCTCTATCAGTCTCTGGGCTGATCAGGGATATGCTGGGATTGCATCAAGCAATTTGAACAGCAGCTCCAATGAGTTTGGCGTTGCCTGCTGGTCAGAAGCTAACTCACAGTTTGTCAGGGGATCAGCTGGGCTCTGCTCCACTGTCACCATTCAGCAAAACAGCTACACAGTGGAGTGGCAAAGGAGAGGACAAAAATTCCTCACTCTTCCCCCCAGCTGGATGGGGACAAATGCAGTGCTTTAATCTCTGCATTGTAAAAGGGAGAGGAGAAGGAGCTCCCTATTGCAAAAGGGAAAGGAGAAAATGCACGTTTCTCTCACTTCTTGCAAGTGAGAGCAAGTAAGTGCAACCCTGTATCTCTAAGGGGGGTGGAGGAAATAAGGCAGTGGTAATTACAGAACCATAGGTCAGGCATCCAGGTTAATAGAGTCACAACTAGTGAACATAAAATTATTTGTAGTAATTTAATAAGGGATAAATGAAAAATGTGAAGGAAGGTTCTAAAATAAACATGTAACTCTTTAAAAGATAACAATAGCACAAGGCCACATAGTTCCACAAAACTGCCCTACTATTTCAAGGTAATTTTTCTCATTTAAAAATCATTGTCTTTCTGAACAGAGAATATTTTCCTCTCCGTTGCTAGCATTAACTTAGCCGATGTGTACAGTGTACAATTGAAAAGAGTTTTCCCCTTGACTTCTCTCCTTGATTACATTTATCTCACCTGGGTACTAAAGAAGGGAATGACAGAGGCAGTGAAGGTGAATTGCTCTGAAGATGTATTTGCTTTCCTTCAAAGTCAGCTCTTTCCCCCAATATTTCACCTCTTAGCTCTGCAATAACCTTGCTTACCATCTTCATATGTTTCAAGCCAAATATTGTATGGCCACTGTTGGGTTGCGGATAATAGCTTGAATCAAGTGAAGGTTTTCTGCAAACTGAAAGGGTGTGTGTGAGTGAGTTTCACCAGGAATTTCCATCAGTGGAGCAAGACTTCATAAGCTTTTCCCTCCCTCTGCAGAACTCTCATGCTGGTCCTGGGGGGTTCCTTGTCTCTTAGGAGCAGCATAGGAGGGGATTTTGGGCTGCAGCAGGAGGGGAAAGACAGGGAAGTCCTGTTCTGCTGGTGCAAATCCATTCTGCCAGTGGAAATTAGCACTTGATGCAAGTCAATGTGAGTATGATGTTTTAGGAGTCAGCAGTAGCCCTAGGGACATTATTATCTTTGAATCTACAGGTCTGTTCGTGGTTTCTTAGCTATTCTGATTGTCATCTATTGTTGGGTTCTCCCAGAATCTGACTGTTAAGTAGTAACCTAGTTTGAGATTTGCCATTTGATTATAACACAGTCGAGAAGTGAAAGGCCTTGAATTCCACTGCCTGGCTCAGGTTGTTCATTTTTTCATTTCTCTTAGCTGTGCAATTTTTAACTTCCCCCTAGTTCCTCTTAAAGTTAAAACTGTAGAGAGTAAACTACTCATGTGTTGCATAATGAACTTTCAGCCTTGCATGAAATGATGTAATGGAATGAAAAACTAACTTTGAAAGAGATTGAAGTGAACCTGCTTTGCTCCAAATGAGTCTGACTTGGAGGATCTGCATTTTGGAAAAATCATTGTAATTTTACTACAGCACACCCTTCAGTCACACATTCAGCTGAGCCCCAGTAAAGCAGGCATCGGTTTCATTTATATTGTGGTTTAATTTTTTCATGATTTATAACAATTACTTTTCTAGCTGACAAGGAGTGGGGTTTACTGTGGAAAGCTATAACAGTTGAAAATGTAACGTTTGTAGATTTTAAATTTTTCTTGCAATATGTTAGGAGGGTAGGTGTGACAAAACGTAGGCAAGAAGAAAAAGGGTTTAAAAAACCTATTAATATGCCTTCCTTTTCATCACAGTTTTATCTTTGATGGTTTCATAACTGCTTCTCAGTTGCAGATACTACCACCATAGATGTGTGGTGGTGGAAAGTGCCATCAAGTCACAGCCAACTTATAGCAGCCCCATAGTTTTCAAGGCAAGAGATGTTCAGAGGTGGTTTGCCATTGTCTGCCTCTGTGTAGTAACACTAAACTTCCTTGCTGGTCTCCTATCCACATACTAACCAGGGCTGACCCTGCTTAGCTTTTGAGATCTGACGAGACCAGGCAAGTTCAGGTCTGTGATTGTATCAGGCCTGACAGGTATGCCTCATTCATATTTAACACCATGGGTGCGGTCACATGCACCAGATAAAACGGGGAGGGGGGAAGTGAGGCTATTTCCTCTGGATGAATTTGACCCACAGTTGCACGATCACACCTCCCTTTGAAGCTGCGGGCGCAGTCCATCAGTGTGTGACCAAACGCAACCGTGGGTGAGTCATTTTTTTTTGGTGCTGTTTGTTTTCCATGAGCTTAAATGAAGGATCGATAAATCGCACCTCTGCACTCAGGGCTCCCTATGGAGTTTGCAGTGATGCGCATACTGGAAAGTGGGGGGGGGGGACAATGGCCCAGAGCTGGGATGCCTTGATTAGACTATCCCAACACCATGAGAGCACGCTGGAGCGATCAAACGGGAAAGTCTGTCCGCGGCCCTTCGCAACCCATTTCCTACCAGATTTCTCCCAGTGTCTTTTAACTTCGCTTCTGCAGTGGAGCAGAATGGGTTGCTGACAGCTGTGGGGCACTTCTTAGATGTTGTTGTCTGATCGCGCCCTTTAAATCCACCCAGCCTTTGCACCTATGTCGGGTCTAATTGTGTGTATGATTGCAGCCCATAATTACCAAACCTTCAGTTTTGATAACAGAGCTGCTGAAAGTGAATCTGACAAAAAAGATATGGCATCCATCACACCATTAGGTATGTAGTGGCTGAAGTGTTGGGCTTAAATTTAGGAAAGTTCAACTTCAAGTCCCCAGTCAAACTATGAAGCTTGCTAGGTAAAATTTTGTTATGAGGGGAAAATGTTGCTTTGAGTTGCTTGGAATCCGAGACCCAGTGTGGTGTAGTGGTTAAAGTGTTGGAGTTGGACCAAGGAGAAGCAGGTTCCCTTCTCTACCCTACAGTGAAGTTCATTGGATGACCTTGAGCCAGTCACTTTTGCTCATGTTACTGTTATGAGGATAAAATGGGAAAGGGAAAACTGCATGCTGCCCTGAGCTCCTTGGAGGAGAGGTGGAATAAAAGTGGATTGGATAGAAAGGGCAAGACAAAAATGTTGTTAATAATAATGGGTACCAGTTTATAGTGCCTATCAAACTGTTATGCAGAGGAGCAGCTGTCAAAGGGAGTGGCAAATACACCAAGGTGCTTTATTTCTGAGTGGCCCAGATTTGTATTTAATATGGTGCATTCCCTAAGTGTATTTATAAAGCTGGATATATATCAGCTTATTTTTATGGTATTGAAACTGTTGCTGCTGTGTCAGGCATCTGCTGAGTGGTCTTCAGGCATTATGAGAGAAGAGGATGACAATTATTTATTCTTTCTGCTGTGGAAGGAATGAAAAGCAGTGGTTAGACTGAACATTGTGAAGAACTTTCCTTACAGAACTTTGGCAATGGAACAAAGTTCCTAAGGAAGGGCAGAATCAGTTTTCTTGCATTTTTAATGGCTAGACAAATACATTTTGGATTCACTTTAAATTTGGGATAGTGATACTTTGGGCTAGTGGTGGTCTAGAAGATCCGTAGGATTCCTGTGATTATTCTGCTGGATCTCACAAACCCGGCACTTAATGTGAGCGTGGTGTAAACCACCTGAAGCATATGTCTGGAGAAGTGCAGGTAGCTTTTCTAAATAAAAATAAACAATTCACCACCATTCCTTGCCTATGTGGGAATTTTGATAGAGGGACACAACCACAAGTAAGAGCTAAGATCTAGTGATATACTACCGGTAAATGCATTCTAACATGACACTTCAAGTAGACCCAGAAAGCATGGAGGTTACATACCTGTTATTTTTATGAGGAATGACTAGAGTTTAGCCTGTGCCTGGAGGACACAAGATAGTAGAACGTCAAACAGAATCCCCACACAAAACTGAGACCACACTTCATAACAGAATGGTGTTTGCCAGGGGTCCTTTTCGTACAAAAAGAGGTGCAGGAGCTCATTAGCATAACTTATTTGCATATGCCACACCCCCTGACGTCACCGGAAGTGTCAGAAGGTCACACACCCCTGACGTCACTGGAAGTGTGTCAGAAGGCAATACCCACGCTCAGGCTCCACCCCAAAAATCTCCAAGGTATTTCCCAACTCAGAGCTGGCAAGCCTATCTAATGGCAAAGGAAGGAAGGAAGGAAAAAGGAGGGAGGAAAGGAGAAGGAAGGAAGGAAAGGAACAGGAAAGAAGGAAGGAAGGAAGGAAGGAAGGAAGGAAAAGAAAGAAAGAAAGAAAGAAAGAAAGAAAGAAAGAAAGAAAGAAAGAAAGAAAGAAGAGAAAGAAGGAAGGTAGGTAGGTAAGTGGGAGAGAGAGAAGAAAGGAAGGAAGAGAGAGAGAGAGAGAGAGAGAGAGAAAGGAAAAAGAAAGAAAGAAAGAAAGAAAGAAAGAAAGAAAGAAAAAGAAAGAAAGAAAGAGGAAGGTAGGTAGGTAGGTAGGGGGAGAGAAGGGAGGAAGAAAGGAAGGCAGGTAGGCAAACAGACAGACAAAGGTAGGTAGGTAGGAAGGTGGGAGAGAGAGAGAAGGAAGGAAGACAGACAGACAGAGGAAGGTAGGTACGTAGGTAGGTGGGGGGAGAGAGAGAGAAGGAAGGAAGGAAGCAACAGGAAGGTAGGTAGGTAGGTAGGGGGAAGAGAGAGAAGGAAGGAAGACCGACACAGGCAGGCAGGCAGACAAGGTGTTTCCCTCCCCCCCCCCCGTGCTTGGGCCCCAGTGGCTTAAAGCCACTCAGGCCCAGCTCTTCCCTTACTACCTCCCCCCCCACGACCCAGGAATGGTGAGGAGGGGGAGGGCTGGGGGCTTGTCTCTGGCCCAGCGGCTTGCTGCAGGCCAGGGAGGGAGATCAGGGTGGGGGGTGGGCTGGAGGCTTCTCCCTGGCCCGGCGGCGTGCCTGCTGGCCAGGGAGGGAGATGGGGGGCCTGGGGGCTTCTCCCTGGCCCGGCGGCCAGGGAGGGAGATCGGAGTGGGGGGTGAGCTGGGGGCTTCTCCCTGGCCCAGCGGCGTGCCCGCTGGCCAGGGAGGGAAATGGGGGGGGCTGGGGGCTTCTCCCTGGCCCAGCGGCCAGGGAGGGAGATCGGGGTGGGGGTGGGCTGGAGGCTTCTCCCTGGCCCGGCGGCGTGCCCGCTGGCCAGGGAGGGAGATGGGGGGGCTGGGGGCTTCTCCCTGGCCCGGCGGCCAGGGAGGGAGATCGGAGTGGGGGGTGAGCTGGGGGCTTCTCCCTGGCCCAGCGGCCAGGGAGGGAGATCGGGGTGGGGGTGGGCTGGAGGCTTCTCCCTGGCCCGGCGGCGTGCCCGCTGGCCAGGGAGGGAGATGGGGGGGCGGGGGGCTTCTCCCTGGCCCCGCGGCGTGCCGCGGGCCAGGGAGGGAGATCGGGGGGGAGGGCTTCAGGCTTCTCCCTGGCCCTGCGGCGTGCCGCGGGCCAGGGAGGGAGATCGGGGGGGGAGGGCTTCAGGCTTCTCCCTGGCCCCGCGGCGTGCCGCGAGCCAGGGAGGCAGATCGGGGGGGAGGGAGATCGGGGGGCGTGCCCGCTGGCCAGGGAGGGAAATGGGGGGGGCTGGGGGCTTCTCCCTGGCCCAGCGGCCAGGGAGGGAGATCGGGGTGGGGGTGGGCTGGAGGCTTCTCCCTGGCCCGGCGGCGTGCCCGCTGGCCAGGGAGGGAGATGGGGGGGCGGGGGGCTTCTCCCTGGCCCCGCGGCGTGCCGCGGGCCAGGGAGGGAGATCGGGGGGGAGGGCTTCAGGCTTCTCCCTGGCCCTGCGGCGTGCCGCGGGCCAGGGAGGGAGATCGGGGGGGGAGGGCTTCAGGCTTCTCCCTGGCCCCGCGGCGTGCCGCGAGCCAGGGAGGCAGATCGGGGGGGAGAGAGATCGGGGGGGGGCCTGCAGGCTTCTCCCTGGCCCCGCGGCGTGCCGCGGACCAGGGAGGGAGATCGGGGGGGGAGGGCTGGGAAGAGTGAGCGGAGGAGGGAGGGGGATTTTTACCCGGGCTGGCGGCCACGCCGCGGCCTGGGAAGGGAGGAAGCTTTTCTCCGGCTCCGCACCAAAGTGCGGGCCGGGGAAAGCGAGCTGGGGGCGGGGCTTGATTATGTGCCCACCCCCCCGCTGCCTCTCTCCCGGAGCGGCGCTCCGGCGCGCCCCGGCCCCAACGGAGCCCTGGTGTTTGCCCTGGGGAAAGTCTCTAAAAGGGCAACTGCTTGCTACTTGTTCTGAGGCCTGTGCTGAAGTGGCAAATCTGACACAGTTTTCTAGCCCCTCATAATCAGGGTATGACATCTTAAGTCTCAGTTTCACTCTCCAGCTTCTCCAATTTTTTTTTAGTATAGTTCAATAAATTAGCTTTCCTTGGACTCCTGTTGGCCTGTTTTCCTCACCAGATTATGTCATGTTGGATCTCTCTCCACAGGCACAAAAGTGCCTTGCTCCTCGGTGATAAAAGTGGTTCAGAGCTCTGAGAGGACAGCTGTGACCTTGACCCAAATATCCTTAATTTCTGAGCGTAATTTCTGTTAGCACTCTGCCATTCACCTTGACTGGGTAAGCCCAGACAGGTGTCAGTAATTGTTTGCTACGTTGATTGCTGTGAGGGAGATTCACAAGGAGGCTTCAGTTCATACCAGATACAAGTCCATAGTACGGAGTTTGAGCTGTAACATATTGTACTTTTACGTACTAAAATATTTTCGTTTTTCTTTCCTTAAAGCGAATGAAGACCAGCAGAAACTTGCATCTCTTACCTGTCAGGATACTGCTATGCTCTTACAGATGCTTTAACCAGCACGATGACAGTCTCTTCGGAATCGCCGTGCCTTAGAGCAAGCACTGAATGCATACAAGGCCTCAAAATCATAACCACTGTGGCATTCTTCAGCACTGAATTTAAGCCTGTATCAATATTAGTTTAAAATACACAGTTATGTTGAAATAACGGTTGCAGAGAAGTGATCTGGTTGTGGGCAGAAATTGTTCTCTACAGCTGTGCAAGGCTGGCAGTGTGTTTTGGCATACTGGATTGTACTTCTGAAAATGGATGACTCAAGCTAATGACATTGTTGAGCAATGAGGTAAAGTTTTATAATGTAAACTCTAACTAACCTGTGGTTAGTTGGCTTCCCTATTAAGATCTATCTTGCCTAGTGTGGAATTCTGATGAAGTGCACCCCCCTCCAAATCTAAGGTCAGGCCTTAAAGTGGCAAAAGAATACTTTAACATGTGTCTAGTGATTACGTAGCCCTTGATTTCCATTATAAATCCTGTGTTCTAGAAGTTTATAACTTGGCTTTAGCAGTTGGCATGCAGAATTTTCAACTCAGGAGAAAATGTGTTGGAGTGTTTTATAAAAGAAAAAAAAAGGTGACATATTTTAAGAAGGGTTTCTTTGCTCCAAGAGCTTTGATTATAAACAGGCTGTGTGACATGGAAAACGGGGGTGGGTGGGTGAATGACCATTCCTCAAAGAAACAGACTATTAATTAGTTGGAATTTTGATTTGTTTGTTTGCTTTTTCATTTTTTTTACAGTCAAAGTTTCTCTTTTTGATTCCTGTCAGTGTTTTATCTTAAATGATGCAGTTTCTCCTAATTTACCACTTGTATGCTCAATCCCATGTAAAGCACGCTGCAGAAAACAGGCCTATTACTTAAACTTGGTCCTAAATATAAGCATGTGGTTTGACTCCAGAGTTTACAATAACAAGATTATGCAGGTTCTAATCTAAACTGAGTGAGAGTTGTTTCAGTTTAGAGTGATAAATGAGGCCATGTGCTTGCCTAAGGAATGGACACTTTATATGTCTCTGTTTACAAAAAGCCTCTACATAAGAATGATTCAACATGCAAAACAAATATTCTATAAATAAATATGCATATTAGCCGTAAATGCATCAGTATGTATTTGACATAATTTTAGATTATAATGAGTGTGCAGTTAGAGAAGGCTATAATGCATTTTTGCCAAAATTACAAATGAATCTAAATTTGAAAACTGGGGATATAGTCCATCCTCCCAGAAGTGTGGCCCCCTGCATTGGGGGTGGGAATAAACAAAGAACCCCCCAAGACCTTTTGTTCCTATCCCTAACCCCTTTAGGATGTACGCAGTGCAGCAAACCTCCTGTGCCTCCCTCTGGCCAGGTAAAAGTAACACGCCCTGACCTTAACTTGCCCCCAGATATGCAAGCTGAATGTTCTATAAATCCATGTATTAGCAACATGGGGATACAGGAGGCATGCATTCTGAGTAATGGCCAGGAGGTGGGGAGTAGACCAGACCCCACTGATCCCTATGGCAGTTCCTACCCATTCAGTTGGCTGCCCCTGTGTGGAAATGGATTATGTCTGGATTTTTTAAAAAAAATCTGATTCTGGAAAATTTCAAATTTTGTCAGTTTGAGAAAAGATAATAAAATCTAAACAGTGGAAATAATATCTGTTGCTCCAAATTTTGTAAAATGATGACACAGAAGACTGAAGTGTGGAACGAACAGTTGGACGTAGGAGAAGAGATTGACTGAATACAGTACAACTAGAATTAGCCTCAAAAACAGCTGCTGCTCTTGGTTTCAGTGCTCTGCCGGTGCTCCTCAGAATGACCTGAAGACCCCTGAAGAAGTAGATGTATTGCCACACCCAGGAACATGCCTGAACTGTCAGCCTGGTTTTCAAGGAGTGTTCAGATACACGGAGCCCAGGCTATACCCTCACCCCTGGAACAGATCTGCGCTTCTACACTCTTATCTGGATTAAGAAATATCCTACTCTGTGAAGTCTGCAAATAGCTGGATATATGCTGGTGCCGAGTCGCCAGAACCAGGTTGGGAAATCCCTGGAGATTTGGGAATGGAGCCTGGGGAGGACAAGGACCTCAGTGGGGTACAATGCCCATAAAGTCAACTTTCCAAAGGATCCATACCCCCCTTTCCAGGAGAACTGATCTCTGTAGTCTGGAGAGTAGCTATAATTCCAGGAAATCCCCAGGTCCCTCCTGGAGGCTGGCATTCCTATGCTGGTGAGATCTCATTGTTGGAAGGTAAGGGCTGTACGCTGTCTCTTAGCCTCAGCATTCAGAAGGGGCTACAGTAGAGTCAGAGAGATGGATGGGCTCAGACACTGTCCATACTTTCTCTCTCTCTCTGATACTATCCCTTTGATGTAGATTGCTATTCTTAGGGAAAGACTTTCTTGCTTCCATTCTGACACCACCTCTCTCTCTCACACACACACACATTGCCAGATCTCTCCATATTGGCATCATGGATGCATGGACTATTATTCTGTCTCTACTCTATCCTGTCTAGAATGGAGTTCTATATAATAAAGGAACTCGTATTAGTTTGCAAATATAACAGAGGCTCCGTGTAACTTTGTTTCTTATCAGCACACACAGACTGGAGATGCTTTGCTGCATGGTAAGCCTTCTGCACACTGCTAATTTGCTAATGGTTTCTGGCTATACCAAACCAGAGAATCCGACACTCATGACAGCCGTCTCAGTTACACACACTAAAGTGCCCTCGCTGTGTATTTTAAGCCATACTTTTGCAATGGATCAGAAACAACTTGGAATGAGCTTTTGCGCTGATTTATGGTTACTTGAGTTTTGCAGTGGTGCTCCTTCACGATCAGCTTTACAGGTAATAAGTTTCATGCAGTTCGAAATGTAGCAGATTTACTAACAAAACTGCAGAAGCTTTTTTTGAAAAAAAAAGAAAAGAACGGAACTTAATTTGAAGTTTAATGAGAAATTCTCAGTCCTAGTTCCTTTGTGAACCAACTTTAGTTTAGTAAAAGAGTAAGCATCTGACATGCTGACTGGATGTGTACAAAACTACAGTACACACAGGATTTTTTCCATTCCTAAAGCAATGAGAGGAATAACAAATGCAGTGAGGGTTGACAGTGCCAGTTTCAAAGCATGAAGCAAGTGTTCTTTAAGGTAAGCTTTCTTTCGCCCCTGAGAAGAGTGGAAGAATCGGAAGAAAGAATTCACAAGCAACTGGTGCTGGTATGACCTAGTGTAATTATCTTAAATGTAATTTGACTGAACTATAAACTTTGCACAATGGGTTCTACTATCTCTCAGCGAAATATAGTAGTGAAATATAGCTTATGCAAAGTTCATAGTTTAGAAATAACTTAAAGTTTATACCTTATAAACAGGGCACTGCTTTCAACTGTATGTCATAGACATTTCCAAAAAGAGCTGGATTAGGAATAGTTCCAGAAGGGTAGCTGCGTTAGCATAAATAAGCAGGAGTTCTGTGTCCCCTTAAAGATGAAAAGGTTTATATGCCTTTCCAAGTCTCGATCTCCTTCTGATTTATTGATTGCTGTTTCCTTTTTGGTTGATTGAGCCAAAAAAATAGAAAATCTTTACCAGTTTCAATTTCTTCATTGTCAGCCTAAAAACACAATACCTTACAATTTTAAAAAGATATCTGCAACTCTAAGCAAAGATTTAACCATTTTTAGTTTGTAGCACGAATCATGTAGGTTATATTTAATAATCTGGTTCACGGTTTAACTAAGTTAATTATCTGGCTCACAGTTTAACTAAGTTAATTATACATGCTTAAAACTAAGAATATAATGAATATAAATTGAGTATTTGTATGTCTGGAAAATTATATTAGATATTCCAGGAAGAATGAGAATAGAAACTTTCCACCCCCCGAGAGTCATAGCTGATAGGCCATTTACAGCTCAGTAGCACAAAGTATCCCTGAAGAAGGTAGATTACATATAGTGGGACTTTCTTGTCCTCTGCTATGGAAAGGAAAAGAGTCTGATGCAATGGATCACAGGTTTGGAATGGATTTCTTTTGAGGTCATTTCTGTAATTTCTAGGAACAGTTCTTTGAATAACTTGTCTGTTATGTATTGGCTATGGACACTGCGACATGTTTGGGCATGTTTGCCTGTAATGGTAAACGATACCAGCTGAGCTTCAGTCCCCAGAGAACAATAGACCCTAGGATCCTGATTGTCCCCCTATCAGAGGCCTAGGATATTCAAATGGGAAACTAATCCCTGTTTACCCAATCCCTCACAGGGGGCGAGGTCAGGGTGTGGTTTACCTATAAATATAAGCAGGCTCCCCAATCCCTCTCTCTTATGTTCCATCTTGACCCGCAATAAACCACTATGCTGATTTCACTGCTACCGGCCTCCCGACTCCAGTACTTTTCAGTGGCGATGAAGGTGGGATCCCAATGAGCGACTCATCAGCCTAACTGAGCAGTGACGCACCAAGCATCGATCTGCTGACACTGTCAAAGCTCACTGGCCATCTGAGGTAGCTGTCTCTATGTAAAAGTTCAGTGGAGAAAATGCATTTACTTAATGAAAGCTTTGCTTCTCAACAGTTTTGCAAAGGTTTCTGAGCATGATTAAAATGCTTAAAAGGGCCATTAGCTAATCACACTGAGAGTATGTTGCCCACTTTCACCTTAAGCTAGTACTGTACTTAACTGGTACTGCATTATGAATCAGCAATGAAAAGCCAAGAACTGCATGCAGAAGTCTTGTCCGGAAGGAGGGAGCTTATCGAGAGCTAAAGAAGCCAGTGATTTCTTGACCTTAATGGAGCAGTGAATGAGGGGGAGAGAACAGATCAATTAACATTGGAACTTCAGAGGGTCCAACAGGTTTCACTCTGCTATATTTAGTTTTAGTTTGACCTGATTTTGAATCCAAGGGCCAGGATTTCAAAGTAACTAATTGCTGAACCAAAGAATTCAGAAAATATATTTGGAATTTAACCCCAAATTTGGCAAAATCAGAGCATTGTGCAAGGACATATGAAGGAATCTGATTGGAATAATGAGAAGGTCCAGGGATTCTTTCAGCCTGCATGAGATCAATAGAAGATGGACTAGTTTTAAGGGAAAATGCTAGATGTCTGCTGGCCCATCATTTGGTAGACCAATACACCTCCCTTGGTAAGGGAAAACATTTCTGAGCCTGCCTTGGTAGCGAGTGCGGGGTATAAATTGAAATAAATAAATAAAAATTTACAGCTATATAATTAGGCTTGTTCTTTCCTCCTCTTTCTCTTCATCTGGCCAATACAGCTTGCCAGACTACCCCTGAGGTGGCCATCCTCTACAGTTGGCAGGTCATAAGGCCTCCTTGGCTAAGCAGCAGAATGGGGATTAGGAGGGAAAGAAGGGAAGGAAAGGGTTGGAGGAACTTTGCTCACCTGCCTTAAACATCATGATTCTCTTGATGGTTTGCAGGTGCACCTCACCCAAACTCCACCCTGGGACAGCCCTGCAAGGCAAACACAGGGTAAGCAGGGCCAGCTCCTGCACTTCCCTCCACTGGCATCCTCCAGGCTCTTCCACTGCCTTTGGTTGGCCAAAATCAACCAGCAGCCTGCACCCACTGACTTCCATCCATGAATGTCCACTAGTTCCCCATTCAATCCATTGCATTCACACTGATTCACACCTCCATTCATTCCACCACCTAGGGATCGGTATGAACCAGGAAAATGTGGTTTGGCTTGTGGCTGACCTACAAACCAAACCACAAACTGAACAGTCCGTGAGGAGCAGAAGGCAGGGGTTTAATAGAGGAAGAGGAGGAGGAGGAGAAGGAGACAAAGAAGCTGGCTTTCAGAACAGTCTGTGGGGAACAGAAGGCAGAGGTTTAATAGAGGAGGAGGAGGAGGAGAAGAAGAACCACCATACTGGTTCTCAGACGCAGAGTGCTTTTAAAGCTCTGCTTTGTGGTCCCCACAAAGGCTGTGAGAAATAGCTCAGTGGCAGGGAGCAGAAAGCAGGGGTTTGAAGGGACTCCAAGTCTCTTCAAACCCCTGCTTTCTGATCTAAACATGAACTGCCATGAACTCTTAAAAAGTTCAGGAAAGTTTGTGATGGAACGTCACCACAAACTTCAGTTCGTGAAGAAGAACCATCCATGCTTGTACCCGCCGCCACCTCCCAGGGCAGTGAATTCCATGTGTTAATCACTCTTTGGGTGAAGAAGTGCTTCCTTTTATCTGTTCTAACCCAACTGTTCAGCAATTTCATTGAGTGCTCACAAGTTGTTGTATTGTGAGAAAGGGAGAAAAGTACCTCTTTCCAGTCCTCAGGAATGGAGGCAGATTTTAATGAAAGGTTACATATTTTTGTCAGGAGACCCACAAGTTCACATTTGAGTTCTTTCAGAACTCTTGGATGTATGCCATTCAGACCTGGTGATTTATCAGTTTTTAAGTTGTCTATCAGTTGTAGGACCTCTTATCTCGTGACCTCAATCTGACTCAGGTCTTTCAACACCCCTTCTGAAAATAAATACATGTATTTTTTACTTATAAGAAGTTTATATGAGATTTATATGATGTTTTAAATATTGTCCCTTCACCAGGTTTTTTCTTACCTTTTTGGTTCTTGATTTCAGTTTTATTGGGTTAAGATTCTTTCCCCCCTTTGGTTCTGTTTGGCGTTCTACAGATGTTGTTTCTGTTCTTTCAGGGAGTTTTGATTCTATGATATATTGCTGCCCTCAGATTACAGGTTTTTTTCCCCTGCGAATTTGGGACTGCTTCAGGTTTGAACAGAAATCCCCACCTCACCCTCTGTCCATTCCTAGCTCCATTTTGCTGTTCTATCAATCATCCTGTGGCACAGTTGAGACACAGAACTATGTCTAATCCCAGAAGAGTTCCAGGACTCTCCTGATGGGAGAGCCAGTTTAGTATAGTGGTTAGGAGCATGGACTCTAATCTGGAAGAAATGGGTTTGGTTCCCCACTCCTCCACATGCAGCTGCTGATGTGACCTTGGGTCAGTCACAAGTTCTCAGAGCTGTTCTCTCAAGAGCAGACCATAAAGAGCTCTCTCAGCTCCACCTACCTCACAGGGTGTCTGTTGTGGGGAGATTGTAAGCTCCTCTGAGACTCCGAGAAGAGGAGTGATCCACAGTCCCAGTTGCTGCAAAAGATACCACATTCCCACAAACAATGCTCCAAAGTTTCTATCTGTCCTGAAGCACAGAGGTTTAGTTACGGTAGGTTTAGTTACGGTAAATCCTTGGGAGAGTTTCCTGGCTTGAATTTGAATGTTAAATACACGGCAGCAAAAGCTGCAAAGATGTAAATTTGTTTGCCTGAGATTTTCTTAGAATCAGACAAGGAGCACATGAACACACATGAAGCTGCCTTCTACTGAATCAGAACCTTGGTCCATCAAGGTCCGTATTGTCTACTCAGACTGGCAGCAGCTCTCTAAAATATCAGGCAGAGGTTTTTCACATCACCTGCTGCCTGGTCCTTTTTTCTGGAGATTGAACCTGAGACCTTTTGCAAGCCAAGCAGATGTTCTGCCGCTGAGCCACGATCCCTCCCCTAAAGTGTGGGACCACAGTTCCAAGCAGCTGACACCCCACCACCACCAGTCTGAATAGTGCTACAACAGGCCAAGCACTGACAGTGCCTATTGCTCTGTTGGATCAGCTAATGGTGTGGTATTCTTCCTCTTGGTTGCAGGATCATGGGGACTGTGGTGCTTGTGTTTTGGAAGGGGAATCATGGGCTTCTTTGGACACCTACAGTCAGCTTTCCAGGAACGCCATCCTAGAGGGATGGAACCTGGGATGGGCATAAGCGGGGCTATTTGGGGGCAGGAATGCACAAGAACAGAGTTCCAGCTGGCTCCTGAGTTGGCCACGCCTACAACCAAAACCTCTGGCACGTTGTCATGCTCTGTGCCAGACTGGGAGATGGGCCTAGTGCAGCCTAGGCACAGGAGAGTCCTGTGTGGGAGTAGAAAGCTGACAGCCTACAATTCCCATAATCCTCACACAGAGTCAAGCTGAGGGGACAGTCTAGGCTGGGAGAAAAGATCCCTCACTTGGGACAGTGAGTGCAGGCACAAGCCTGGTATAAGGACAGTGGGCCTTGAGGTAGTAAACAGTTAAGTAAAACAGTTAGTCGTGTTAGATTCCGTTATTTTGCCTTTAAATATTGTTATTAATTTTAATGCACCTTGTCTCGTTTTCCCTGCCCCAGAATTGTATTAATTAACCCTTTTGTTTAATTGTTCTCTGCCTGGTCATCGCGCCTATGTTTCTCGTTTAAAAGGGGGCAATTGGTTGGGCTTGGGAGGGTACCCTGGGCCTTCTCAAGAGACCTTAAGTCCGCAGGGATCATGACACATGCACATAGGCGTCAACTTCGCAGGGGCTCGGGGCACCCCCGAACTTTTCCGGGGGGGCTGCGCCTCCCCCGGGCAATCGAGGCCGGCACCAGCATCCGGACCCGGATGATGGCGAGGGCGCAGAGGTAGCAAGAGCAGAGGGTGGCGTGGCACTGAGCCTGC
The DNA here is from genome assembly GCA_029233225.1 of Lepidodactylus listeri. Lineage (NCBI taxonomy): Eukaryota > Metazoa > Chordata > Lepidosauria > Squamata > Gekkonidae > Lepidodactylus > Lepidodactylus listeri. The sequence goes on along the minus strand of JARCFY010000006.1, from coordinate 37,979,981 downwards.
AGGGCAGGAACAGCGCCTTCTCCCTGCGCCCGCCTTCGCACAGCCTCAGTACCACGCCACGATCTTGTAGGCCGCCTTGCCTGGCCGGCACTGTGGTGCTCAGCCTCTCTGGGCACCAGCGGGGCTGGGGTGCCCGGCTGGCTGCGCTGGGTCCGCCGATGGAGTTGCGCCAGGCGCTGGGGCTGCTGGCGGGGCTGCTGCCACCGGGCCGGAGCCACCCGCAGCCTGGCCCCTTCCACATCCTGGCCCAGGCTGGCCATGCTGTTTGCCTGGGCACCCTCCTGCCCCATGCCACCACCGACCTGGCCCACCTGCGCCCTGCCCTGGCCTGTGCCACCCGTGCCACCGCCCTGCCCTACAGCCTCACTGGGGTGCTGCCCAGTGCCCCTGCCACCATGACCTGGCCTTGCTGGCCTGCTGGCTGTGCCAGGCGCTGGTGGTGCACGGGGTAGCTGCCGTCCTCACCTTCCCCGCCTCCCGCCTGGAGCTCCTCCACCTTGACGTGGATGCCAGCCTTCCTGGAGATCTCCTTGTCAGACTGAGATGAGCCCCCCCCCCCCGGCCCTTCACCGCCCCGGTAAGGCACCCTTGAGGGGAGCGGGGAGGGAGGGAGGGAGAGAAGGTCTCCCTGGGCACGAGCAGTCTACCTTGGCACGAGCAGTCTACCTTCTGGCCTCGCCTGGGCAGCCTGAATGCTGTTGGGAACGGGATGAGTCGCAGGTGGCTTTTGGAGTTTCTTGGCCAAAATTGCTGGAAAGGGTGAGAAGCTATTGGCTGGGGAGAGTTGAGTGGAATCTCCTCTTTCTTTCTTTCTTTTTCTTTCTTTCTTTCTTTCTTTCTTTCTTTCTTTCTTTCTTTCTTTCTTTCTTTCTTTCTTTCTTTCTTTCTTTCTTTCTTTCTTTCTTTCTCTCTCTCTCTCTCTCTCTCTCTCTCTCTCTCTCTTTCTTCTCTCCCCTTCCTTCCTTCCTTCCTTCCTTCCTTCCTTCCTTTCTTTCCCCATCTACCTATGTACCTTCCTTCCTGTTCCTTCCTTCCTTTCTTTCTCCCCCCTCTCTCTTTCTTCTATCTATATATCTAATTCCGAAGGCGCCCCCTGTGTGAGGATACCTAAATCCACGCAGGGGGGGCACCTGGGAGGCAGGGAGGTTTTCCTACACATGGGGGGCACTCCCCCCGTGTGCAGAAAAATCCGAAAAGTTAAAAAAAAACCTTCAGTGACCGTAGAATCCCCCAAAATACCTTTTGAAATGGCACCAACTCCAGACATCAACTGTGAGGAGATTAGAATGTTCGGGGGAGGGGGGGAGGCTCTAACTGTTTTTGTCAGTAAAAAGCAGGGTTTTTACTGGCAGCAGTCTAGGGTTGCCAAGTACCCCCCCTGGCCACCAGCAGCGGATCCAGATCCAGGCTGGGAAACTCCTGGATATTTGGGGGTGGAGCCTGGGGAGGACAGGGACCTCAGTGAGGTACAATGCCATAAACTCCCCCCTCCAAAGCATCCATTTTCTCCATGGAAAGTTATCTCTGTAGTCTGGAGATGAGCAGTAACTCCAGGGGATCCCCAGGTCCCATCTGGAGGCTGGCATCCCTAGGCAGCACCCTCTGTGTGACTTGATACCTCCTGATTTGCATGACTTAATTAGGCCCATCTGTTTTGCTACAGTTCATCAGCAGCCACCGTATGAAAGCCATTGTGGTGCAACAGCTCGAGCTTCAGACTGGGATCTGCGAGACCCAGGTTCAGATCCCCATCTTGCAGTGGAAGCTGACTGGGAGATTTTGGACCAGTCACATACTTTCAGCCTAACCAACCTCACAGGGTTTTTGTGCAGATAACAAAAAGGAAATAATAATGTAAGCTGCTTTAGTCCCCATTGTGGAGAAAGACTGTAATTTTCCTAGGTAGAGGCTGCAGGGGAGGGGGGTGGAGATAGAAAGCTGAAGACAGATAAAGGTAGGTTGGCTGTTGGGTGGGAAGGAAATAGGGTTGCCAACTCCAGGTTGGGAAATTCCCAGACATTTGAGAGGTGGAGCCTGGGGAGGGTGGGATTTGAGGTGGGAGGCAGAAAGAGAGAGAAAGAGTGATGAGGTGGGGAGGCAGAAAAACAAAGGGAATGATGACAGGTCAGAAAGAGAGAGGAAGTAACATACAAGGAGGAGAGCGAGAGAGTAAGAAAGGGGGGCAGAAGGGAGAAAGAGTGTGAGAGAGGTAGGGGGAGAAGGGAGGAAGCAAAGGTGTGAGGAATGGGATAACTATCCTGCAAGTTTCTTGCAGGTCTCCACTTGTCTCTCTCTTTCTCTCTTTTTCTCTCTCTTTCTCTCTCTTTCCTTCCTTCCTTCCTTCCTTCCTTCCTTCCTTCCTTCCTTCCTTCCTTCCTTCCTTCCTTCCTTCCTTCGTCTGTCTGTCTGTCTGTCTGTCTGTCTCCCAGCTTAAAAAGATCTACATGGACATTTAAGTGATGCTTATTGCAAAAAAACCTGTCTTTCACTGGTATGTTTTTTCTCAGTGAGCAATAGTAAGAACATAAGAGAAGCCAATGTTGGATCAGGCCAGTGGCCCATCCACTCCAACACTCTGTTACACAGTGGCCAAAACCACCAGGTGCCCTCAGAAGGTCCAGCAGTGGGGCCAGGACACTAGAAGCCCTCCCACTGTTGCACCCCCCCGCCAAGCACCAAGAATACAGAGCATCACTTGCCCGAGACTGAGAGTTCCTATCTATACTTGTGGCTAATAGCCACTGATGGACCTCTGCTCCATATGTTTATCTAATTCCCTCTTGAAGCTGTCCATGCTTGTAGCTGCTGCCAGCTCCTGTGGCAGTGAATTCCACGTGTTAATCACTCTTTGGGTGAAGAAGTACTTCCTTTTATCTGTTCTAACCTGACTGCTCAGCAATTTCATGGAGTGCCCACGAGTTCTTGTAGTGTGAGATAGGGAGAAAAGGACTTCTTTCTCTACCTGCTCTATCCCATGCATAAACCTCGATCATGTCACCCCTCAGCCATCGTTACTCCAAACTAAAGAGCCCCAAGCTAAAGAGCCTTCAACCTTTCTTCATAGGGAAAGTGTTCCAACCCTTTTGTCATTCTAGTTGCCCTTTTCTGCACTTATCATTCTAGTTGCCCTTTTCTGCACTTTTCTGCAATAGTGTTTTATTACTATGTTGGCGACTCCACAGAATCTAGGCTGCATGACCATGAGAAAGCAGAACTTCTGCTTTACTTTCTCTTTGTCTGAAAATGTGGTGCATGAGAGAAAGGTTTTGAAAATGTACCTGCATGATTGTAGTTGCAATGAATAAACAACTGGTGTGCTTCAAATGTGTTTAAACTTCAAGCATGGTAGCAAGCTTGCCTTCTTAAATGGCCTATTATACTATTACTCTCCCCTTGTCCCAGATTCAAATTTTTGATATTTGTATTTTCAGCCTAAAATACTGCAATATTGCATTATTGTATAGATCAGCTGATCTCATTGGAATCTTCTTGCTATAATATGTGTTGGATCAAAATGAAAAGTGGAGACTTTAAAGCTTGCATCCTTGGACACATTACATAGAATTTAGTTTCTACTCTGATTGTTGTGTTTGGTTATCATGGCATATAAATCTGTTGATGAAGGCAGTAACTAGGTTGGATCCAGCGCAAAATTTCCAGTTGTGTTAGAGCTCTTGTGCAAGGGAAGCATAAGAAAAAGGCCAAAGTAGCCACTTGTAGCTAGTCAGATTTCTTGTATTCCCACTTGCATTTTCGCTTGTTCAGCCAATTTCCACTCACTGTAATTGGAAATGCCAGTAATTGAAAATGGAATTACAGATCATAGTTGTATCCAGAGGAAGCCTTTTTAAACACATGCAAAGATCTATGACTGTTTGTGCCTTCCACTGGTGGATTACTGGGTCTTCAGATGCTTGTGTAGGTGTACAATGACCAACCATCTGGTTTGAGCTGCTTTGGGCAAGTTGGAGCAAATGATAAATATTGTTACTGAATTTATATACAGACAATGAATGCTACTATTTGCTTTGCAGCCTCTTAAGCGAAATTTATCAGTGCTTAGCATTTGCTCATGGTGCCCTTTCAAATCCTTTTACTGCTGCAAAAAAATCTTTCTTGGCCATGGGGCCAATTTCCTGGCATGGCCTTCTGGAGGAGGTTCAGCAGATACCCTCCTTACCTATTTTTAGGATGATGTGCAAGGCCATTTTCTTTCCATGGGCTTTTTGACTGTTCTTTCTGTCTGATGCTGAGGGCTGCATTATAAAGGAAATGGCTATAACATTGGCTGGCTATACCTGTCTTGATGTTGGTTATGTTTTTTATTATATTCTTTCTTCCATATTGTTAATTACTTTGCCTCTCTGGAGGAGAAAGGGATATAAATATTTTAATAGATTTGATAGGTGCTTCATAAAAATAGGGTATTAATATCCAGATAAATAGGAAATATAAATACCAAGTGCTGTTATTCCATTACAGAAAGATGGCCAACTTAAGTGCAGTCTGTGCAGATATCCTTAATCAGATGTGTAACAGATAAATAGCTTGTTGAGTTCCAAAGAGATGCCAGGACTACTTGCTATTGCATGAAAGGTTCTTGGATTAAAAATATTTTTACAAGTAGGTGTTCAGTCACACTCATATGTTGAAAGCAAAGTTGGGTACTCCCTATGATGTCACTGGGCCTCAGTTGTTTTAATGACCTAGCATGGCAATGCCTCTGGCCCAGCCCCAGCCCCCCCCCCCCCCCCCGAAATTGGAAAGTCTACACCCTTGCACATGCGTAGAGGCTCAGAAGTGGAGAGGCTCAGAGAAGGAACGGGGCATGTTTGCTGGGCTGCCCTCGGTCTCTCCAGCCTGCACCCCTTGGTGGGCCGGCTGGGGAGACCAAGGGCAGCCAGGCAAACATGCCTGCTTTCCTTCCTGATCTTTCGGGGTGTGTGTGTGTTCCTGATCTTTCGGGGTGTCCCAGGCACTTCAGCACCACCTTTCCCTGGCTGTCTGGTTGTGGGGGGGGGGGGGGGGGTTAGGGGACTAGAAAGGTGATGCTGAAGCCCCACTTCAGCAGCACCTTTCCTTGGTTGTCTGGTTCGGGGACAGTGTTCCCTCTAAGCTGAGTTAGTGTGAGCTAGCTCACAGTTTTTTTTAGCCTCCAGCTCACACATTTTTGTCTTATCTCAGGAAGGATGGCTCCAGAGCACACTAATTTATGCAGTAGCCAAATTGCTCACCCACAATTTTAATGCCAGTAGCTCACAAAGTAGAATTTTTGCTCACAAGACTCCACAGCTTAGAGGGAGCATTGTTGGGGGGCGGGGGCGGGTAGGAGACTAGAAAGGTGTTGCTGAAGTGCCAGGAATCTGAAAGATCCTGTTATCTGGTTGAGGGGGGGTGTTAGGAGACTAGAAGGGTGATGCTGAAGTGCCAGGGATCTGAAAGATCCCCGGCACTTCAGCAATGCCTTTCCCTGGCTGTCTGGTTGGGGTGGTGGTAGTAGGAGACTAGAAAGGCGATGCTGAAGCCCCCTTCAGCAGCACCTTTCCTTGGTTGTCTGGTTCGGGGGGCGGGGTAGGAGACTAGGAAGGCGTTGCTGAAGTGCCTGGGATCTTTCAGATTGTGCTAATGAGTTCCTGCTGGGCTTTTTCTACAAAAAAAGCCCTGGGCCTAAGTGTCACTCTGAGGCCAGAAGTCTGAAGAAGGGTTTTGCTTTCAAAGAGTTAATCTTGAAGCACCTCTGTCCTCTCTGTCCACTGACCCAGCTATCTGAGTTTACAAAAATGAAACAAAGCTGCTGGCAATGTCTGATCATGGTTCCTTATGCTGTTTAGAACTAGGCACACTCCATCACTCGAAAGTGAAGTCTTTCTAAGCCTTTGTGTTGTAGGATTTGGCAGGGCCTGTTGCTCTGTGACCAACAATACCTGGAGCAAAGAGTGAGTCTGGAAAGGAGGTTGGAGAGATTGAGGCAGGAGGAAAAGGACAGGCTGTGGCTCAGTGAAAGAGCTTCTGCTTGGCATGCAGAAGGTCCCAAGTTCAATCCACCATATCACCAGTTTAAAAGATCGGGCAGCAGGTGATATGAAAGACATCTTCCTAAGACCCTGGAGAGCTGCTGCCAGTCTGAGAAGACAGGGTTGACCTTAAATGACCGATGGTCTGATTCAATAGCAGGCAGCTTCATGTGTGTTTCATGTGTAATAGAAAACTGAAAATTCAGAGAGGGGCAGTGATGAATTCATAAGGGGTCTGTGCCACTTGCAGTTGTGAGTCTGACTAAAGGCAAGAAGTAATCTTTGTTGGCAGCCAAGCATTGTCTCTGTCCCAGAATATAACTGTCCCTGGCCTGGCACAGTTGTAGTTCCATCTGATCTTCTGCTCATGTTTGGGTGATTGGGATAATGGCTTAGCAGTTGAACATCTGCTTGGCATGCAGGAGGTCTGAGGTTCAGTCCCTGGCATCTCCGATTCAAAAAGGACCAGGCAGTAGGTGATGTGAAAGACCTCATCCTGAGACCTTGGAGAGCCACTGCTGGTTGGAGTAGGCAATACTGGCTTTGATGGACCAAGGATCTGACTCCGTATAAGGCAGCATCATGTGTTTATGACCTACTATGTTTATTGTTTCATCTGTACCAGCAACTTCACCATACTTGTAGAAGGTCCCAGGTTCAGTCCCCGGGGTTCCCAGTTAGGTGATGTGAAAGACCTCATCCTGAGACCCTGGAGAGCCACTGCCAGTTGGAGTAGACAATACTGGCTTTGATGGACCAAGGGTCTGATTCAGTATAACTGTTACTGACATGGTAAATCCAAAGCATATGTAAGTCCATAGCATGTTCATATGCAAATCCAAAGCTTCCAAACACATATCACTTGCTTGGAATTGTGCACACAAATCATGTATGTATTCCAATACACATCTCAGTGCAGTTCCACTCCATCTGCATTCCATTGCTTTAAATGAGATGAACAAAGTCTGAGCCCAATGGCACCTTGAAGTCCAACAAAGTTTTATTCAAGGTATAAGCTTTCATGTGCATGCATCAGATACAGGTTTATACCTTGAATAAAACTTTGTTTGTCTTAAAGGTGCCACTGGACTCAAACTTTGTTCTGCTGCTTCAGACCAACATGGCTACCCACCTGAATCTATTTAAATGAGAATATATCTGCATAAAAATGTACAACCACATCCCATTATTGTGCAACTAGTTACACATCAGACCTATTTGTCTGTGACTATGAATGCCATAGAACAGTTGAATGTATGAACTCTTCAACAGGAGTGGACTGGGAGGCCAAGTTCCACTTTCCCTAGGCCATGCATGGTTTGGCCAGGTCAGGGGTCACCTTCTCTGCACAGTGTGTAGTTTGGCTGGGCAAGGCACCAGCCTTCTCACCCCTGGGCTGGCCAAGCCCAGCTGAGGAGATTAGGCCATTGGCCCAGTGGCCATAATGGTCAGTCTGACCCTATTCTCCAATATTTTCAAATTTCAGAAAATTCCTGCATATGTCTTCCAATGACATCTTGTACAATTCTTCTCCCATTGTCCTGGAATAAATGATGTTTCCCTTGACTGGCTCTGCACCAAAAGCATGAGTATCCTTCTGTCAGAGATCAACTTCTAGTTATCAGTCTGTGGTGGTACCTTTTATAGCTAGCGTGTGATGTCAAGGTTGGTGAACCTGGCTTATTGAAAAAGCAGGATGCTCTCTATTGTGATCCAAGGAACAATAAGGAGCCATTTACCTATAGATACCACTGGATGTCACTGTTGCTTTGCATACCTCTTGCAAAAACTAACAAGCATTCTGGGGATATAGAATAGCTTATTTTCCGCTGATTCAAATCACAGATCGTGCTCTAGTACTCATGTACTCTGTGGCACTATCTGCCCCTGATTTCATTGTTTATGACTGGGCTGTACAGTTTTAAATCCAACTGCCAACTCTTCCAGAAGTGAAATTATGAGTCCAGCAAGGCTTTACATAATCCCTTATCTAATGCTTTGTTACCAGAAAATCAGTTCCTTCTATTGTGTGTGTAACGTGCTGTTAAGTTGCAATCAACTTACGGCAACCCTAGCAAAGGGTTTTCAAGGCAAGTGAGGTGGTTTGCCGTTGCCTTCCTCTGCAGAGCCTTCCTTGGTGGTGTCCCTTCCAAGTACTCAGCCCACTGAGCTTCTGAGGTGATCGGGCTATACCCCGTCTCCTTCCCTCCCTTCTTCTATTACATTTGAACAAATAATTTGTGGAGACTGGCATTTACATATTGTATGTCCTTGTTTAATGTGTTAATGGAATGCTGTGTACATTTTGATACCATAACTCCACTTATGTAAATAAATAGCCAACACTCCATTGTTTTGTGGCTCAGTGGCCTATGAACAGAGCACAGGATAACAGTGCGTGTGACTCAGAAAACCTGTTTGGTTAAGCATTTGAGATTTAGATGAAGATGGAGAAGTTTGCGGCTCTTTGGTTTCAGTCTGTAGCTTTTATTTTTGTCAGTATGCTGGTAATCTGGGAGTGTTGTATAGCATATGACTAGTAATGGGAAAACATGTACATGTTAGGGGAAATAGTGCAAAATATTGCAAAGAACTCAGCTGAGTATGGCAAAGAACTCAACTGCAAAGAACTCTATTGAATGCAAAGAACTCAGTTGGTCCTGGGTTTAACATTGTTTCTGTTCCCAGATTAGTTGTGGTGGTTTTAGGATAACATGGTTAACTGAGGGATGATTCAGACAAACTTTTTATGTGGCATGCATTTATCCCTTTTATAGATAACACACAAAAAGATTATCAGAAATCCCCGTTTCCCCAAACATGGTGCCTTTCCACCATGGAGCTCCGGGCGATGTACATGCCTCCCCCATTTTGTCTTCTTGAAAACCCCATGAAGTAGGTTAGGTGACTAGCTCAAGGTCACCTAGTGAATGGGAGTTTGCATCCAAGATGGCCTGTTCTTTGTCCAGCATTCTAATGACTATTTATTTAAAACATTTCTATGCAGGCTTTCTACGCAGTTCAAGGCAGGAAACACCACACTGGCATTCAAGAGTACCACAGTAAGAAGCCCTGTTGGTATTTGCCATATCTTTTGCTTTTCTCCACAATATGTCTTATGTTGGGATTCTCACTGTGATTGAATATATCAGCTTCAAAGGAGATATCTTCTACTAAGTCAGACCTCCCATCTTTCTAGTTCAGTTCTGTCTACCAGTAACTCTCCATGATCTTGGTCAAAGACCATTTTTTTATCCCTTCATCTGCTCTCCTTTAACAGAGATTGTGGGGACAGGACCAGGGATCTTCCATGGGAAGTATATGCTATACCACAATCCTTCCTGGGTGCTTGGGCTTTTGTAGCACCCAATTACATGTTTTTGTAAAGAAAAAAACCTCAACCAATTGTCATCGCACTAAATTGGTCATGTGGCTGTTTGAAAACCATGGAGTACTCACACAACCTTACTATCTGGGTGCACTTACATGAACAAAATCTTGTTGTTTCCTGGTCAGGGAGAAGATTTTTAGCATACATTTCTCCAAGGTATGCCAGAAGCCAATTGGCTGGAAGCACCTTCAGTTTGGTGTAGTGGTAAATTCACAGACTCTAATCTGGGAGAACCGGGTTTGATTCCCCACTCCTCCACTCATACCTGCTGGATGACCTTGGGCATGCCATAGTTCTGGCACAGCTGTTCTTGAAAAAGAGCAGTTCTGTCAGAGTTCTCTCAGCCCTGCCTACCTTCACAGGGTGTCTGTGGTGGGGAGGGGAAGGGAAAGGAATTTGTAAGCCACTCTGAGACTCCAATTGAAGGGTGGGGGTATAAATCCAATCTCTTCTCTTCTCTTCTTTAAAATTCTGACAAATTAGGTGTTGTGTTTACTGTGTGGTAAATGGAGGCGACTGGCTATACCACTTCATGCTGCATGTGGGGGCTGACATGACTGAATGCTTCATGGTACAAAAAGATCCCTGCACATAAAAAGCTGGCATACTCTGGAGAAACATATGGTAAAACACTTCTCCCTGATCTATAGTTTTCTATTCTGTGTGATTTTTTTGTAAGCAGGAAACTTCAGTCATGCGAATTCCCCATACAACCTGAAGGGGTGTGGCCCAGACACAGGTTTCTGGTTTACCACCTCAAAAAGAAGTAGAGCTGAATTCGTAAGTGCTGCATAAAACCTTACACTTCTTGGAGGGAGGATGGGGTAAAAGACAGATAGATGACAGCTCACCCCTTGTATGAAAACAGGAAGGTGGTTGTTCTTACCAGGTTTCCAAATCCGTTGGTGTTCATGCTGAAAGAATTATTTGTGATTCCATTTCAGTCTTCTTGTGCTTTTATAATGGATCTACGGCCTACATCTTGGAAAAGCTCTTTCAGTTCATATTGGGGGATGTTGATCCAATTTTGATTCAGCACAAGAAGCGTCATTACTTGAGCTGATACTGGCAAGAATGCAAAGAGAGCAGTGTAGGCTTTAAGAAAACAGAAACGCCGGAGCTGGTCAAAAGAACATGAGAATTGTTTTGCTTGATCAGGCCAAGAATCATCAAGTCAATAGCCATCCTGGTGCCTCTAAGGAGGTCACTAATGTTGGCAGAGTTTAAATATGCAAAGGAAGTGGAGCACTGACTGTTTAGAGAAAAATAAGTCGGTTTATTAAAGAACAAACTGTTATAGACAGGGGTCCTTTGGGGCCGGAGCTCAGGAGTGGCCACTAAGGCAGCCACAGGCTGAATCAGATTCTCTAATCTGATTCAGCCCGCTGCTGAATTGCCACTGAAATTTGGTGGCAACTTTAAAAGCAACTGGAGGGGAAGGGATTTGAGGGAGAGGCTCCAAACTTGCAGGGTAGCTGCTGGGGCCTCTTCTCGAAATAACCACCAAGTTTCAAGAAGATTGGACCAGGTGGTCCAATTCTACAGGCCCCCAAACAGGTTGCCCCATTCCCTCCATTGTTCTCTATGGGAGGAAAAAAGTTAACATTTTTTCCCACCATAGAGAACAATGGAGGTGATGGGACAACCTGTTTGGAGGCCCATAGAATTGGACCCCCTGGTCCAATCTTCTTGAAATTTGGTGGGTATTTCGAGGAGAGGCCCAAGCAGCTACCCTGCAAGTTTGGGGCCTCTCCCTCAAACCCCCTTTCCTCCAGCCCCTCATATACCCTATGAGCTTTTGCCATTGATTTCAATGGCCCGTAGGGTATAATGGGGCTGAAACTGACATTCCCTTTCTGACACACGTCCGGTGATGTCAGGGGATGTGGCATATGCTAATGAGGTATGCTAATGAGTTATGCTAATGAGCTCCTGCACCTCTTTTTCTACTAAAGGACCCCTGGTTATAGAACATAGAGAGAGAAAGCCTAAACTAATCAGTCTAACTGCTGTGAGAGGAACAAGAGCAACAGGAAACTCTACAGGAGCAAGAAGTCTGCAGAAATGCCAATCGGGAGACAGCAAGGACATAATTTGAAATTGTGGGCAGTCCCTAATCTAGCTATGTTAACTACCAGTCCTTCAGCTGTCCCCCTGGAGGGTGATCTTCAGATCTTCTTCATAAGGCTGCACTATAGACCTTGCATATTCCAACAACTAGTAGGCCTTGAAGGTGACAGCTTTGCCCTTTTGTTTCCTAAAAATCTAGTTAGATAGGTTTTGAAATAGTAAAGTAATAGAACCTGGATACATAGGGTTGCCAAGTCTGGGTTGGAAAATACCTGGAGACTTTGGGGGGTGGAGCCAGGAGACGGCAGGGTTTGGGGAGGGGAGGGGCCTCAGCAAGGTACAGTGCCATAGAGTCCACGCTTCAAGGCAGCCATTTTCTCCAGGGCAGCTGATATCTGTCAGCTGGGGATCAGTTGTAAAAGCGGGAGATTCCCAGGCCCCACCTGAGGCTGGCAACCCTATATACATAATGTATAATAAAAAGTGACCCTGAGAGGCTGCAGTTCATGGAAGTTTGTAGACATAATGCTGTTGAGAATTTACGTAAGCAGTTGTTCATTTCACTTGTTTGTAGACATAATGCTTCTGAGATATGCAGCTATTTATTTCACTTGTGTACCATGCTTCCTTCAAAGAACCCAACATATTTTACTTGTGTAACTGTAAAGGATTGGCTCCTTTGTTTACCGGGAAAGGGTTTCTGTACCTAAGAGGAAGCTGTAGGAGGTTGTGAAGAAAATGAGAGATTTCTAAGGAGAAGGAGAGAACACAGATTTCTGAGGGGAAAGGGAAGGCTGCTTAAAGGGCAGTGTAGGCTGTGAGAGAATTGTAGCCTTTTGAGATATATGGCAACACCATCAGTCAACCTGCAGGAAAAACTGTGAGAAATATTTGGATAGAAAAAAGTGTGTGTGTGGGGGGGAGACCCGTGTTTCAGCTTCCATTGTGGTTCCCGCATTAGAGTCTGTATACCTATCTTTTCTATACTGATGCCTTCCCTTCTTTGTTAAATAAGCCCTATTTGAAGTATACTTTGTGAAAGGTAAAAGTTTATTTCAGCGGTGCTGTTTATTACAGCAGTAGTCTTTGACTTTTTCCAGACCAAGCAGGGCCCACTGAATATGGGACCCACTGAGCTGCAAGGATGTGACAGAAAGACACGTGACAGGAAAAGGGGGCAGTGTGATGACCTCACCAATGTCAAGGTGAGGACTGTGAGCAGTTGAGCAAGAGAGTCAAGGGCAGGAAACACAAGCGGAGCATTAGGAGATGTACTGCAGTGAAGAATTCCTCCTGGAAGGCATCCTCTCCGCCACTGACTCAGTGGCTCTGCCTAGCTGTCCTGTTCATCTCAGCATGCATGCAAAGGGAGGCCAGAATAAGGTTACCAACCACAACTGGTCATCCACTGGGAGAAAGTGGGGATGGGGACGGGTGCACTGGCATTATGCTGGCTCATGATGTCACTTCTAGCATATTTTGCTACAAATCCTAGTGTCATAGAGTTTGGGGGTGAATCCGATATTTTCACCTCAACGTAAGAAAGTCACTTCTGGGTTTGTTTGGGGTTTTTTTTGCTAGAAGTGATGTTGTGTGCTGTTGTGACACTGGCCACCCACCCTTCCCCACGCCCCCACCCCAGCCTGTGAGGCACCACCAGGGAAAGGGAATAATCTTTAGGAGAGGGACCTGGCTTCCTTAAACCAGAGGCATGGTGTTTGCAATTCATGTGCAAAAAAAGAGATGAGGCTGTATAGGCACTCATAACAATGCAGGTGATCCTGACCCAGTGGTTGAAGATAAATACAAGCCAATTGGCTGGCGGTACTGCTATTTTCTTCCCTTCACACTCTATTTCAGTAAGTAGCCCAGATCCCATCATTTTGTTCCTCAACTGGAGTTGGTAGGAAAAAGTAGAGTTAAAAAGTGATTGCTAAGCAGTTTCTCATTCTGGCTGTTCACAAGGCAAACATGCTTAGCTTTAGCAGGGGAACTGTGATGTGAAGGCAGGGTTGCCAACTCCAGTCGGGGAAATTCCTGGAGATTTGAGGGCAGTTACTGTGGAGGAGGGAATTTGGGAGGGATCTCACCTAGAATTTATGGTATGCCATAGACTCTGTCCCATGAAGCTGCCATTTTCCATTTTTTCCAGGGCAACTGATTTCTGGAGTGGAGATCAGTTGTAACTCCAGGAGAACTCCAGGCCCAGGTGGGCTATGTGAGGTTCACTTTGTTAAAACACCCACTCTCGTACTCGAACTGATCAGCACAGTTGTGAGTTCAGATCTCAGGGAGAGGGGGTGTGGCAGAGAAAATTCTCATTAAGATTTAAGGATAAGCTCTTTTGATGTACTCAAGACTGAATTGCAAAGCAAAGAATGAATTTGTTGTGGCTATTAATTATTTTCATGTATTACAGTAACTATAGCAATGTTATCAACAGAGATCAAAGCAAGCTCTCTCTCTCTCTCTCTGTGTAGCAAAGGGAATTTGCGCCTCTGGTGTGAATTTGTACACATTTATTCCTCTAGTAATTCAATATACAGAACTGGTAAACTAGCCAGAAATACAGGTTTTCCTGAGGGATAATCACATCTAATCTAAAAGCCTGGCATTAAATTTTTCCACCTCCAATAGATCTACTCAGACAAATACGACACCTAATTCTGATTGAAACCATTGGTCCACTATGAGGAAACAGTTTCACAAGCCCTGTTCTTGCCCTTGTGGGGGTTTGGAAATTCTGCAGCCATCTTGGATCTCCACCCAAAGAGCACCACCTCTTCCTTTCTCTCAGGCAGGTAGTAACAGGGCATGTAAGACTATTTTCCCACAGGCCACTTAGGCTAAATTCACACCCAAGTCACAAAATTTGGAATTCTGAAAGGACAGAACAGATCTTCCTTTTGAGAATAGGAAAATATATGATGTTGACCCAGAGGGGATGGGAAAATGGAAGTTTTCACCCCTGGACATGAGGAAGCTCTCTTGCTCTTGTTCTCTCAGAACGTCATAGGTCATTCTCCATCTTACTGGAAGTCATGCTTCTCTGAACTCCATCTTGAGGATATATTGCTGAACAAAGAGGAAAAGTCCCAGACACTGAGAACCCAGTTAATAGATGATTTCTAAATGCTTGCCACTCTGAGAAATGATAGCCTGTCCTAATTTAACATCAGCTAGGATATGTACAGAGTTAGGGTTTAAAAGATTGTGTGTTACTACCTTTTCTTTTTATCCTTGCTCAGTCTGATGTGATTTCAAAATGCTGTGTACACTTATTTCTTTATTACATTTCTTGACAATTTGAGCATTGCTAGACTTGTCTCTGTACCCACATTACATTCAATTCAGTCACACTCATCAAGAAGAGGTAAGGGGAGGGGATCGCCAGTTGAGACCTACCTCTCTGAAGTGTGCAAGTGCATGTCGTTACCAGTAATAGCTATTGAGAGCAAAGCTGGAGATACAAAATTGAGGCAGAGCCTTTAAGTGGCAACACAGCAAAAGTGCTAAAGTGCTAGTCCTTTAGCAGGCAAAAAGCCAGACATAACATCAGACGCCAGCCAACTTTCTAGAAAATCTATGGCAATACTTCTAGAGCATTGGTTGACGTGCTAATATCATGTTTGGGTTTTTGCCTGGATGTGATGTCAGCATGTACCCAAAGTCCTTTCTGAACCTTTCCCTGTCCCTGAAGCTCCTAGGGATGCCAGGATGCTGCTTGGCATTCCTATGGCCTCTTCAGATTCAGAAGAGGTCAATACGATTCCACCAGGTTCTTTCTCTCTGCCTTGCATTGTAGTTATGATCATAGGAGTCAATTGTGTATGCCCTGAATTACTTTGAAGCTTAGTGGGATGCAATATTTACCAGCTCATATAGTGCACAAAATTTCCTGTGTTCCATATGAAGAACCATGAGCCAGAAGTGAAAGTCTTTTCTGGGTTAGTTAATGTAACACTAGAATACTAGATAGCTGCCCACGTATTTTGTGTTTATAGCGATTGCACTGTATACACAGTACATAAAAAATAGGTCCTAAAACCTTTTGCAAACTGCCCTAAGTTATAGGAGCATGTAGCCTCCGAAATCCACAATGCAAGGTCACCAAAAGATAAGGCTGGCCACTTTGACCTCAGGAGAACCCTGGCTGGAGCTGTGCCTTGTACACAGTCGGCTGTTCAAGGTTGGCAGGGAAGCACAGAGCAGGGTCTCTCCTTATGCAAAAAAGCCATGGGCTGTGAAATCAAAGCAGTTCAGGCCTTGATGACTCTGTGGCATTCGTCATCCTTAAACAAACAAACAAAACACATGATGCTGCTTTGTACCGAGTCAGACTATTGGTTTATCAAGTTTAGTATTGTCTACTCTGACTGGCAGTGGCTCTCCAGGGACTCAGGTCAAAGCTTTTCACATTAGCCACTACCTGAACATTTAATAGGAGAATCCAGAGATTGACCCTGGGACCTTCTACGTGCCAAGCAGATGCTTTACCACTGACTGGACCATGGCTTCACCCCAATCTATACTTAATGTGTACTTAAAACTTTAAAAAAAACCCTCTGTGTTTTCCATTATTGCTTTTTCTCCCTTTTAAAAAATTGTTTCAGTCCTGTGGACCTGGTCTTGTCTGTCCTGTGCTCCTTTTCTCTTGTGCTGCCATTTGTGGAACAGATTTAAGGATCCAACGCATTCACTTTGATCCCAAACAGTAGGCTAACTCAACATCTATCTTTTGGGAGCAACTGTTCTTAGCAGTCTACTACAGCACTTTCCCTGAGGGGCCTGCTTCTACAAAAGGCAGAGACTGGATCCAAAACTGAATCAACCAGATTGCATCATCCACTCACTGTAGGTTTTACTTTGGTAGGTTTGGTTATTTAGTGATGAAAGCTCTGATGGTTGACTCAAAGTAACCATGCCATCCCAGGCTTCAGCAGTAAACTCTAAATAGGAGAAATCTGTTTTCAAAGTTTCTGCTTCCACATGAGCTGGAAACTTGGTTTTACTTTTGTTTTTGAAGATGTAATTAACAATTCACAAGAATAATACACAATCCTAAAACAGCCTGATGTGAGAAACAAGGTATCTCAGTGTGCAATGCATAATATATGCAGAGGAGCAGAATATGCTTGGTCTTTTACTTGGCAGTCGGGTTGTTAGAATCGTTGCCTCCTATTCCTAATTTGGAAAGAATATTCCTCAGCATCATATCTCCATAGTCCGGCAACCAGCAGAGATGGGGGGAGGGGCATGGTGGGTATTGGTGACAGAGTGTCATCACTTCCAGGAAAAAATTGGAAGTGATGCCAGTCTTCTCCAGGAATTGATGGAAATGCTATGGTAAAATCATAGAGTTTTGCATGATTCCTAGAAAGGACCAATGTCACTTCCTGGTCACTGCTAACCCTACCATATAGAATATAATAAATACCCTTTATTTCAGGAAAAATGTATCTCTCTGATGTCCTTTTATTTCTCCAAGTTTAGCTACTTAACTTACCAATGAGGCTTCTGGTCTTCTGTGCTCATCTTTATCAATTACACCCGTTTGGTGTAGTGGTTAAGAGGGAGAACTCTAATCTGGGAGAACTGGGTTTGATTCCCCACTCCTGCACATGCAGCTGCTGGTGTGACCTTGGGTCAATTACAAGTTCTCTCAGAGCTGTTCTCTCTCTTGAGGTCTCTCAGCTCCACCTACCTCACAGGGTGTCTGTTGCGGGGAGGGGAAGGGAAAGGAGATTTTAAGCCACTCTGAGTGAAGGGTGGGGTATAAATCCAATATCTTCTTTCAATTATACTAGGCGGACTGGAAAAATCTTGATTTTAAAAATGTGATGAGGAACATGTGCTTTTTTGTTAAACAAAAACACCAACTGGCTACAAGATAAGTTTTCTAGGCTAGTGCAGCATTGTTGGTAATAATTTTGCACCCAGAAGGTATAATTCAAAAGGTTAGAATCCCAATAAAAGGCTGAATCTTGTGAATTAATTGTGCTTTGGAGCCCCCTGTTGGCAGTTATTCTGCAAGGTGTCTAGGAAAACCTTAAAAACCACAGTGGAAGTTTTGGGGATAACAGCCACGCAATGGCCTTTTCCCCACTCACATTGTGCCGGCGTTCTGCCTCCATTTGTCCTGGCATTGGGTGTCAATTTCACACCCTTTGCTGCGGCGCGTGTGTTAATCTGGGGCTTCACACCATTTTCTCCGCACCTTCGGTAAACCTAAAAAAAAAGGTTTACCGAAGGCACGGAGAAAATGGCGCAAAACCCCAGATTAACACGCGCGCCGCAGCAAAGGGTGTGAAATTGACACCCAGCGCCGGGACAAACGGAGGCAGAACGCCGGCACAATGTGAGTGGGAAAAAGGCCAATGTGTCTCACAACTTGTACTGATAATTATTTCTTCAGGATGAATTGCCACTCATGCTCTTCTTTTGTGATTCACAGTCTGGATCAAGTAAAAGCAAGAGGATCTACAGTGCTTAATGCTGGAAAAGAAAAGTGCCTTGAAATCTCTCCATCTATCCAGGTAACTGTCTTACAAGTGTCAGCAGCTTGAAGGGTAGTTGTTTCAAAATTAGTGGAGTAGAAGTGCACTCTGCCCCTGCCCAGAGGCACTTTTTATTCTAATGTGACATGCTTCAGGGCTGACATTGAAACAGGTTCTGGGCCACAGCCCAGGCTCAATAATAAACTCTCTGCAGTTATGCTTGCGGGGCTTCTAATCCATGGCTCAGACTGTTTCACAGGACTCCATCTTGTGACAGCAAATGCCACCAGTTGAGGATGCTTGTCTGAAGAGCTCCTTTTCTCTCTCCTGATTCTGCTGCTCCGAAGATAGAGGATTATGGATCAAAGAGAAAAATGGTCTCGTTTCCTATTTTCTCTGCACCGTGCATAATTTAATAAACCTGTACAAAACAAGATGGGGGGGGCTCAGGGTATCAGTCTTTCCCCTCTTTAACACATTGAGTTTTATTGTTAAAATTAGAGACCCTATTTTAGAGAGAGATGAATGGCTCTCTTATGCTGCTGAGATTAGTTTGAATGTTATTCATTACCCACTGGGATGGAAAAAAAACAACCCTTAATGAGTTTTTATATGCTATGTTTTACATGACTAGCACCTTGTTGCCTAATGGTTTCCAGGACTCGTAAATGCATAGTGTATATTTTTTTAAAAACAGAAATGCCATTATTTCCATGCTGTTTTGATGCCATTATAAAATTGTATGATATTTAAATGTCTAGGCATTTATACTGGAGTTATAGGAGTAAGATAGCTTTTGAGCATCTGGAAGAAGAAATATGAGCGCAGGGACATTAAGAAGTCACTGGCATTACAGATATTTTAAAAAGAGTCTCCATAGACAGGGCTGTGTAAATTACTGATAGCAGCACTAAAAGGCAGCGAAAGGAAGGAGATATGGGTACAATCTCTGGATTACACATTGCAGAGAGAGCTAGCAGTTTTTTGTTTTTTTTTAAAATCAAACTGGGCTAACTACCATGCTATGTGCTCTCTACTGTGGTTCTCCAGTTTCCCAGTGTGACAAGCTGTCTTGCTCTCTGTGCTGGATTGCTTTTAAAATCACCTGTATTTTAGAATATGGTTCCAAATGTCCTTTCTATAAGGTACAGGGGAGTGGTATCCATATTTCCAGTGGAAGGCCAATTTGGGACCTTGCTCAGCAACTGTGTTTCCTAGACCCCTGCTTTGAGCAGCAAATGAGGGGCATGGACTAGTGCCTTTGTTTGGCGCAGTGGTAGAGCATTTGCTCAGCATGCAGAAGGTCCCAGGTTCACATCTCCAGTTAAAATGGTCAGGTAGCAGGTGATGTGAACTGCTCTGCTGCCAGTCAAAGTAGATAATACTGACACTGATAGACCAATGGTCTAACTCAGCTCCATCTGTTCAGCTATAGCGACCTGTTGACCACTTCTTCTGCCATGAATGTGACCTTCTTCACTCCTCTTTTGCCTCTGGTTGGCAACTGGGAGGCAAGTTGCTGTCATTCAGGGAGCAGGCACAGAGACATCCAGTAGCTGACCTTTAACTTGGGATAAAAATTTGCCTGGATTATGTTAAGCAGAAAATTGCACTCTGCTCCTCTAAATGCTGCACTAGAGATATGGAAGGATGGGTTGATGAGGAATAAGGGATGTTGTGCTTGTGTGAGCTGTACCTGTGCTGCATTTGTACCAAGATGTGAGTCCCATATATACTAGCAGCCTGATTTTTGGAAGAGTTAGGAACATCAAAGGCCATTGAGACCAATAGGCTAGGTGTGCCATGCCGTGCCTGTGGAAATGCAGATAACTGGAGAGATCTGCAGCATGCATCTATCTGGGGCTTTTGTGGGAACTAGATGTTCTATGTCAGATCTCTGCTGCATACTACATCTGGACTCTCCCTCTTATGTGTATCTGAGCAATGAAGGCTGGCCTTTCTGCATTCTGCAGGGATCTCCTGTGTGGGTGCAGTTTTCCCAGGAGTGCCATTTCCCTCCTCCTTCATTTCAGTGTACCTTTAACGTGATTGGTCAACTCAGTTTGTGGTGTAGAGTTCAAGTGACAGACTAGGGCCTCTGACAGATCCAGGTCTGAGTCCCTGTTCTGCCGTGGATGCTCACTGGACCAGTCACTCTTCCAGTCTACCTCACAGGACAGTTGTTGTAAGGATCAAATAAGAAGGGGAGAATGTTGTAAGTCACTTGGGATTCCCAATGGAGAGAGTAAAGTCTGTTGCAAATGAATGGCATTGCTTTCTTGAGGGCATTAGTGGCACTGGCATCATTCTCTGCAACGGAGTTCCTTCTTAGGTACACTTAGGGCTGCCAGCCTCCAGGGGGTGGCTGGAGATCCCCTGCTATTACATCTGATCTCCAGGGAAGAGAGATCAGTTCACCTGGAGGAAATGGCCACTTTGAAAGGTGGACTCTAGGACATTATACCCCATTGGAGTCCATCTCCTCCACAAAGCCCAGCCTCCTCAGGCTCTACCCCCAAAATCTCCAGGTATTTCCCAACCCAGAACTGGCAACCTTAGGTATACTCTATAGCTGCATAGCTGGAAGGTTTGAATAATCACCAAGGAGTTTAAACATCTGATGCTGGTAATTATGAATCTGAAACAAACTTCAGCTTTAGTCAAGACAGAGATGTAAAAAATTGGCTGCTCCCACCTAAAAATGATCTGCTGTCTCACAGGAATTTCAAATACCTCTTTTCTGGTCCTGGGTGCAGTTTATCTAGTGACAGTCATGCTGGGACAATCATATGTGTTGATGCAACCAGATAAAAGACAACTGTTATCGAAGTCTAAGATTGCATCTGCATGCTGCTAAATATAGGTGTCCCTGTTCAGGGCCTCCTCCTGTTTTGAGCCATGGTTTAGGGAAGCAGCCAAAGAATGCTCCATCCCCCCATGTGCTTTGTGTCATCTGGTCTAGGGATGCTGCAGATTACCCTGCAAAGAGATTCGATGGTTGAATTTACTCTGTTCAAAAGTGATGATCAGATGTGAGCTGGTCAGTCTGTTTGGTTCATTCGGCTGCCAAATGCCTGCCAAAATTGGTTTGCATCAGGTTTCCTCAAAACTAAGCATGCGCAAAGACACTGCTGGTTCAAACTGATTGGCGACCATTAGCATCATTAAGGACTACTTAGCTGCTAACACCAAAGAGTAGGATTTAGTGGATGACTAAATCCTTTATTAATTGATGAGAGATTTATATGATTTGTGAGTGATCTAATCATCTATTTAAACAATTGCTTGCTGAGCAGAGCAGTTATACAGTAAGGAGGAGGGTAGTAGAACTCCGTCGGGCAGTGTGAGAATGTGCATGCACAAAAAAAAGTCAGTTGTGCTGCTTGGTTAGCAAGAAATGTAGTGAAACAAACTGCCAAACATCCACGAACAAATCGAACAAATCAAACTGTTAGTTGAAAAACCAGATCTCTGCTCACAACCAGTGGACATGATGCAAGCTGATCTGGCAGGTATTTGAGCATCTATGCATGTCCCCCAAGCCTCTTGGAATCTGGCATGTGCAGAAGTGTGTGTGTGGGGTCTCTGTGAGCTGTGCACAGGTGCTATCATATTTGTGCGCTATGCTCACATAGTGTGCTTGACCCACAGAAATCACCTTAGTGAACACATGTCTTGGAAATACACAGAGTTGTTGAGGTAAAGGTCATGAATAGAGCTGTGGGGAACGGCAATATGATCCACATCTGCTTCGTTTTGGTCCTGATCCTTTTATGATGCATGGTTTTTGTTGCATGCAGCACATTAAGGACCATTTCATGCAGCGAATATATTTTTCACCCATTTTTCTGTGAGAAAGGGCTGTGGTTCAGAAAGAGAGCACTTGCCTTGCATGCAGAAGTCCCCCAGTGTAACCCCATCATTTTCCATTACAAAAAAAAATCTACTGGAGAGATCTTTTTCTGCTGCGAGACCCTAGAATGCTGCTGTCCAGTTGAAAGCAGCTTTGCATGTTTGCAGATTGTTCATTTGACAGGGGCTACAGCCAGTTCTGGCGCCCTGGCAAGTCCACCTGTTTAATACTTATGATTTCAAATACCTGTTTTCCACATTCATATAGTTTGCGTTTCCAAGTGCACCTTTTAAAAATCTTGGTCATTCGCTTCTTTAAAAAAGTAACATTGGATATTTTTTTTTTTTGCTTGGCTTGCTGCGGCAGTGCACCTGAAAAAAATCTGCCTCGTTGTTTTCAGCCGGTATCAACTGTGCCAAGAGTGGGCAGCCGAGTCCTTGAACTCTTGAGTTCCACAGGGAATGCTCTCATGAACGTCCTTAACACTGCAAACAAAACGAAACAATTGCCAGCCTCAGGGATTCGGAGCACTTTTTAATGCATCCATCACCCTTCCTCCTGGGAGTGTGGGGGGGAAGGGTTTCTGTGTCGTGCTTCTGCACACACAGAAAACATCTTTTTGAAAAGAATGGTTGGCAAGGGAGACTCTTGTCTAGCTGGGCACTTCCTGGTTGTATTAGCATAGTCCATCCCACATGGAACAGTCGCCCGGCACTACCTCATTTTGATGCTGGACCCAGGCCAAAAGAACGAGCACTTCAGCAAATATAAGGAGGAGAATGACTGCAAAGAGAATCATAAACTGTCCTAAGGTTGAGACCACATTTCTGCCGAGGGCAGAACAATATTATGCTGAACATGAGGAACCTTTAGCCATTTGCACGGGTGAAAGCAAACATACTTAGCAAGCCTTTGACATTGAAACGAGAGAGAGAGAGAGAGAGAGAGAGAGAGAGAGGGAGAGGGAGGGAGCGAGGGAGAGAGCGAGGGAGAGAGCAAGTGCTCCTATTTCTTTTTTAAAAAACAAAATAGATCTAAAACTGTAACCTAACAGAAGGATAAGTGGGAACTGATACCGGTCTGGTGTATTTCTACAGAGGTGTCTCCCTTGTCTGCTTCTACACAAGAAGGAACTTTTTATCAAGGGAAGGGGAGGGGGGGACCCGCCTGGAATAAGCATGACAGGATCAAAGAGAAAAAAGAAAAATGCCATCTGGAGGAAGGTCCACGCGCTTCGCTGTGAAGATTTCAAAGTGTGGGGTCTGCGGAGGCTGCCTGTGTTGGAGTGGGCTCCCAAGTACAGCTGGAAAACAGACCTGGTCCCCGACACAATTTCTGGGATGATGCTGGCTATCCAACAGGTGACGCAAGGTACTGTCTTGATGCTTTTGCTTCCTTGCATTGCTTGAGTCTGGCTGCTTCCTTTCATGCCTGGCATCCTCCCTCCAAATACTGAGGGAGGCAGTTGCCCCAGTCTTGGGTGCACCCCATGCGATTTAGGCTGCCACTCTATGTACGCTTACCTGAGATTAAGCCCCACTGAAGTCTCTGAGGCTTATTCCCTAGTGAGCATTCGTAGGACTTGGCTGTAAAACTTGCTGCAAGATATCAGGGCTTCTCCTTCGTAACCTATGTCAGCGGGTGTGTGTGTGTGTGTGTGTGAGTACAGGTCACCTTGGACATGCAAGCAGGCAGCAACGGCTACCTGTCTGTCTGAACTGCCTTTGTGTGTGAGTGTTTGTGTAGACCCAGCATATAAATGGGGCACTATCTACCACTGAATGTATGAGAATGACTATTTCATATGCCTTGCTAGATATAGCTATGTTGAGAGACTTTACTTGGTAAAGGAATGGAAGGTAACTTTTAATGAACTGAGCCGCTTTGATGGATCCAACAGCAGTCGCAATACTGTGCAGCCACAAGCAGCTGTGATCCTGCAAGAGAATAGCATGGTTGTGCTCACTCCCGTTACAGGGCTGGTAAAAGGACTCGTCAAATAACCCATGCTAAAAAAGAAGCCCTAAAGAGCTCCATGCCTACCTTTGCCTTTCCAGGGATCCTTCCTCCGTTTCTCTTACGAAAAGGAAAGCCAGTGTAGCGTAGTGGTTAGAGCACTGGAGCAGGAGCTGGGAGGCCTGGGTCTTCAAGTCCTGATTCAGTCATGGAAGCTCGCTGGGTGACGTTGGGCCTTTCACCTTGAGCTAGTCACGTTCCTACCTCACAGGGCTGTTGTTAGGATAAAATGCAGGAGAGAAGAATGATGTGAGCTGCTTTGGGTCCCCACTGGGGAGAAAAGCAGGGTATAAATGCCCAAAGGAATGAATGAATGCACAATGTCATTCTGGTGCAAGGAAGAACAAATACTGGCGTCCCCCCTTTGGCTAGCTGCTGCACGAAGCTTTGGGTGCCTCAGTGGGACTTCTCACCAAAGCTGTGTCTTCCAGTTGGCATGCTTGTCCCCTGAGATGTACTGTATTGCTTTACCTGTGACATATCCTGAAAAACTGCTGAAAAACTGTAGTACAAACCAAGATGAACTCCAATCTGGTTTGGCTGCTGTAGGTAAGAAGAAACCATTTCCAGCTTATATATCTGGGTGCAGATGAAAAGTACAAAAATCATTAAACAGTTTTTGGTTTTTTGAGAAATGGCGACTTCTGCCTCATTATTGAGGTTTATGTTGCAAATCCCACATAAAATGCCTTGTAGATCATTCGGAAGCACTCTTGTAACAGATTCTCTTAGCAGCTAGCCCCAGTTCTCGTTCATGCATCGAACATTATAAGCAGTCCTTTAATTGAATTATTCTGCAGCTGGAACCAACCGGTTTGTGTAAGTTTTTTGTGCATTTGGAGTAATTAGGAACATCTGCATTGGCATGATTTGACTTTAAAGTCCTTAATACTGTAGTACTGTGAAGGATCTTGTTTCGCTGGTACACTTGCATAGAATAATTGCAATTAAAAGCCTGCTAATAATGGCATTTTAGAATCCAGGGAAAAAATTGACTTAAGAAACAGACAAGGCTTGCTCATACTTCTCGCCAGCCCTTTTTGGGAATCTCCACAAAATAACTCTTAATTTTTTCCTAGTTACATTTTTTAAAATTCAGGTGGTGCTCTCTCTGTCTCTCTCAATAATTTCTATTTCATCTTGTCATCATCTATGACAAATGTCACAGCACATCTGGCTTTACAATGGGTTGAGAAGAGGTAGTGGCCTCAGGGGGCAGATTTTGAAGAGAGTTGGACTCCCCTCTGCCGAACCCACTCCCCCTGTCCCCACAGAATTTCTCTCACAGAACTCTGGGAAACTGTATTGGGTTTGCATGGCTGACTGCATTGTGTTTAAAGTCACCAAGGGAACAAGAAACTCTGCTGGGTCAGACCTTAGCATCCAATAGTGGCCAGCCAGATGCTTCTAGGAAGCATACAAACCTGCACAGAGACCATGAAAGTGGTCTGCTACATCTGACCAGGGCCACTCTGTTCAGCCATCCCAGCTAATACTGTAGCCAGACTTCCACGAATCTGCCTAAGCCATCTAAGCTAATGGCCATCTCATTGCATCTCCCGGCAATGAATCCACAAGTCAGTTCGTCACTGTATAAAGGAACAAAGTTTGAGTCCAGTGGCACCTTAAAGAGCAATAAAGTTTAATTCTGGGTATAAGCTTTCATGTGCATGCATACTTCTTCAGGTACTTTTTTAGTTATCTCAAGAAGTGTGCATGTACACAAAAGCTTATACCCAGGAATCCAGGATTAAACTTTGTTGCTCTTAAAGGTGTCACTGGACAGAGACTTTGTCCTGTTGCTTCAGACCAACATGGCTACCCACCTGAATCTAACCGTATAACGGAATACCTCGTCTCAGCTGTCTCAAACCTGTTACAACAGTAGCATTCTCTGGGTTAAAAGCAGGATAGAAATATATTGAGATGATCCTCTCAGGCCATTTTTTGGGGTGATACTTTTGTGGAACAGGAGCTACCACCGTTTGGCTCCCACTCTACACTGCTATCCAAGGTTCCCAGTTGCTGCAGTTTGAGCTCCTCCCAGGTGCTCCAGGACACTCTGTGGTCCAGAAAGGAGCCACGTGGCAGCATTTTCCAGATCCTGAAGGTAAGGTGAGACAGGGACTTCAAACCCTCCATTAAAGAAAACTCCACCATTCCCCAGGCAACTTGTTTTATTAGGCAACTTTTTTTTGAGAGGGAAGCATTTTTCTGGTATCTGGAAAATCCACCTGCTTTGTTGTTGCTTACATCCATGGTTCCATTGTTTATTTCTTTCCTCAGATTATTTTGTTATCCAAAAGTATGTTGTCTGAATGTTTCTGTCATCTCCCATTGTCCCTCCATTATTTTTGTGAAATGTTCAGATGTCAAAGGGGCAAGGGCCGTTGTTCACTGCCGTTGGAGCAAGGGAGAGAGGTAGCTTTTTCTCACATATATGATTTCTTTCTCCTAGTGTAATGTTCAAATGCAAAGCAGAGATTTAATAAAAAGCTGAGAAGGAGGAAGGAACTGAGGGAGCCTAAGTGTTACTTCCATGGTATATACATGAAGAAAACTTTAAATGGTTTGGGGGACTGTGGCTTAGTGATAGCTTGTCTGCTTGACATGCAGAAGTTCTCAGATTTAATCCCTAGGATTTATAGTTAAAAGGATCAGGAAGTAGATAATACAAAAAAACCTGTGCCTCGGACATAAGCAGCGTTCCCTCTAAGCTGAGTCACTCACAACTTTAATGCCAGTAGATCACAAAGTAGAATTTTTGTTCACAAGACTCCACAGCTTAGAGGGAGCATTGGACATAAGAACAAAAGAGAATCCAATGTTGGATCAGGCCAATGGCCCATCTGGTCCAACATTCTGTCACACAGTGGCCAAAAACACCAGGTGCCATCAGGAGGTCCAGCAGTGGGGCCAGGACACTAGAAGCCCTCCCACTGTTGCGCCCCCCCCCGCAAACACCAAGAATACAGTGCACCACTTGCCCCAGACTGAGAGTTTCTATCTACTGATAGACCTCTGCTCTATATGTTTATCCAATTCCCTCTTGAAGCTATCCATGCTTGTAGCCACCACCACCTCCTGTGGCAGTGAATTCCATTTGTTAATCACTCTTTGGGTGAAGAAGGACTTCCTTTTATGCATTCTAACCCAACTGCTCAACAATTTCATTGAGTGCACACGAGTTCTTGTATTGTGAGAAAGGGAGAAAAGTACTTCTATCCCATGCATAATCTTGTAAACCTTTATCATGTCACCCCATAGTTGTTATTTTTCCACGCTAAAGAATCCCAAGCGCTTTAACCTTTCTTCATAGGGAAAGTGTTCCAACCATTTTATCATTCTAGTTGCCCTTTTCTGCACTTTTCCCAATGCTATAATATCCTTTCTGAGGTGTGGTGACCAGAATTGCACACAGTATTCCAAATGAGGTCGCACCATTGATTTATACAGGGGCATTATGATACTGGCTGATTTGTTTTCAATTCCCTTCCTAATAACCCCAGCATATCATTGGCCTTTTTTATTGCAGTTGCACACTGTCTTGACATTTTCAGTGAGTTATCTACTACGACTCCAAGATCTCTCTCTTGGTCAGTCTCTGTCAGTTCGGACCCCATCAACATGTATTTATAGCTAGGATTTTTTGCCCCAATGTGCATCGCTTTGCACTCGGCCACACTCAACCCCATTTGCCATGTTGATGCCCACTTGCCCATCCTCGATAGATCCCTTTGGTGTGGCTCACAATTCTCCCTGGTTTTCACCACCCTGAACAATTTCATGTCATCTGCAAATTTAGCCACTTCACTGCTTACTTCCAACTCCAAATCATTAATGAACAAGTTAAAAAGCATTGGACTCAGTACTAAGCCCTGCGGTACCCCACTGTGCGGTACCACCCTCCACTTTGTGAAAATTGCCCATTTATACTCACTCTCTGTTTCCTATTAATTAGTTTTTGATCCACAAGAGGACTTTTATCCCATGAGGAACTTTATCAAAAGCTTTCTGGAAGTCAAGGTAAACAACATCTATTGAGTCCCCCTTGTCCACATGTTTGTTCACCCCCTCAAAGAACACTAACAGGTTAGTGAGACAAGATCTTCCCTTACAGAACCCCTGCTGAGTCTGCCTCCATAGTTCTTCTTCATCAGTGTGCCTACTAATTCTCTTTCCAATAACAGTTTCCACCAACTTACCTGGTATTTATGTCAGACTGGCTGGCCTGTAATTTCCCGGATCTCTTTTGGAACCCTTTTTAAAGATGGGAGTGACATTAGCTACCTGGAGGCAGAGTTGAATGAAAGATTACATATTTTTGTCAGAAGATCTACAAGTTCACATTTGAGTTCTTTCAGAACTCTTGGATGTATGCCATCCAAGCCTGGTGATTTATCAGTTTTTAAGTTGTCTATCAGTTATAGGACCTCCTCTCTCATCACCTCAGTCTGACTCAGGTCTTTCAAAACCATTCCTGAAATCAGCGATTCTGGAGTGGGCAAGCACTCCACATCTTCCACAGTGAAGACAGAGGCAAAAAATGCATTCAGCTTTTCAGCCATTTCCCTATCATCCTTCAACAATCCTTTTACCCCCTGGTTGTCCAAGGGCCCCACTGCCTCCCTTGCTGGTTTCCTGCTTCTAATGTATTTAAAGAAATTTTTATTGTTGGTCTTTATGTTTTTTTGCAATATGCTCCTCATATTCCCTTTTTGCCTGCCTGATCACAGACTTGCATTTTATTTGCCACAGCCTATGTTTCCTTTATCAACCTCACTGAGACTAGCTTTCCACCACTTAAAGGAATCCTTCTTTTACGGCCTTTTACGGCTTCCATTACTTTGTTTGTTAAGCATGCAGGCCTTTTTCTATACTCATTTGTGCCTTTCCTAACCTGCGGTATATGTTTTATCTGAGCTTCTAGGATTGTAGTTTTAAGTAGACTCCAAGCTTCCCCAGTGGTTTTGACCCTTTTTACTTTTCCTTTCAGGTTCCTCTTCACAAGACTTGTCATTTCAGAGAAGTTACCCCTTTTAAAGTTAAAAGTGATTTTGTAGGTCTTTTTGGACAATTCCCTATTTATGCAAATACTGAACTCAATAACATTATGGTCACTATTCCCAAGTGGTGCAATCACTTTTACATCTCTCACCAGGTCTTGGGCATTATTTAGGACCAAATCCAGGATCTCCTCTCCCCTGGTAGGCTACATAATAATCTGCTTCATAGCACAGTCATTTAGAGTGTCTAGAAACTCAGTCTCTTTTTCTCGACTTGAACACATATTGACCCAATCAATGTTTGGGTAGTTAAAATCACCTATTACGACACAGTTATTTTGTCTACTGCTATCTTTAATTCATTCATAATTTTATAATCCTCCTCTATCTTTTGATCTGGTAGGCGATAACAAACTCCCAGTGTTAAGCTTCCTTTTGGGCCCACTATTTTGCTTAGACCACAGCTTAGACCACAGCATAGACCCTGGAGAAGCACTGCCAGGCAGCATAGATATCAGTGACTTTGATAGACCAATGGCCTGATTCAGTATAAGGTGGCTTTATATGTTTATTTGTTTGATAGGACTGGTGGCTCACTTCTATGAGCCTTACTATTCAGCCCCCAGTGTGCTACCTTGCCACATCTTTCATGCCAAAATCCCATCACCAACATAATTGCGGTCTCTAATTCCCTCTTCCGAACTGAATACCCATCACCTTCCAACTTTCCATCATCCCAATTCCTGTTCCCACATGCCAGTGCTTGCTCTTCAAGCTCCTCTCTCATGCTGAAGTAGCTTTTCCCCTCTTACTAGTTTAAGCATCCCTGCTTTTGACAGTGTAATTTTGTTTCCATTTCATTTGTTATGTTCCTCATTCATCTCATGTCCTTTGCACTGGTTTAAATGAGAAACACGTATCAATAAGCTTAGCAGTGAAATCAGCTCTGTAAGTTTATTAGGTGGCGAAGATGACATGCTGAATAGAGGTCTGGGGTCCTGCTTATATTTGCACAGAAGCCGCGCTCCTGGCCTTGCCCAATAGACCCAACAGGGTCAGTTTCCCGCGGGTGCAGGCTATAGGTTTGTTTCAGGATCCTAAGCGCATCATTGGACCAATTTACAATCCGGCCAGGCTATTGTGTGCTGGATCGAAGCTCTGGCAGCCAGCCCAGCCATGTGTGAGGCGCCGACTGCATGGCGGTCACCATTACATACATTTCACTGCTAAGCATCTCCGACTCCAACTTTATAATAAGCAACACATACAGATACACTGAGAGCCAGACTGGTGTAGTGGTTAAGAGTGCCAACTATAATCTGGGAGAACCAGATTTGATTTCCCACTCCTCCACATGCAGCTGCTGGTGTGACCTTGGGTCAGTCATAAGTTCTTTCAGTGCTGTTCTCTCAAGGACAGCTCTGGAAAGAGCTCTCTCAGCCCCACCTGCCTCACAGGGTGTCTGTTGTGTGGAGGGGAAGGGAAAGGAGTTTGTAAACCGCTCTGAGACTCCAAGTGAAGGGGCAGGGTATAAATCCAATTTCTTCTCTTCTCTTCTTCTACACTGTAATTTCTTTATTTTCCAGCCAATTAGGATGATATTTTCACTGACTGTACTCTTAGTTAATTAGATCCATTGTGGAATACAGGGGCTGCTCTGGGCCAGTCCTCCCTGTTCCTCATCTTCCCCACTAGGGAGTTCAGCCAGACACAGTATCTCTGCCTGCTAATTAGCATAGGAGGAGACAGGCCTCTGGTTCTAAACTATTGTCTCTCATGGAGAGGAAGGAAGGTTGGAGGAGACTAAGGTACTCAGTTAGGGTTGTCAGTCCTTGGATGGCAATCCCTGGGAGCCTGGGCAGTGGACAGCGTGCATGTGAACAATGATCTGCAAAGTAGTAACATCATTTCCAGCTGTGTCACTGGAAGTGACATCACCATGTCATGGGACACTCTAGCATTTCCTTGAAACTCGTATGGTAAAATTGTGAGGTTTCTGCAAAATACCAGCATGTCTGGTGAAGTGATGACGTCACTTCTGGTTATGCAGCCAGAAAGGACATTGTGGCATCACCGGATGCTGTCTCCCCCATTTTTGCTGCTGGAAGTATGCAAGTGGCACCCCCAATCCTCAACCTCCAGGTGTGGCCTGGAGGTCTCCCAGTATTACAGTTGCTCTTCAGACCATGAAGTTCAGTTCCCCTGGAGAAAATAGCTGCTTTGGAAGTTGGAATTTATGGCATTGTACCCAGCTAAAGTCCTCCCCTTCCCCAAACCCCGCCCTCTCTAGGCTTCACCCCAAAATCTCCAAGTATTTTCCAACCCAGATCTGGCAGCCTTGGGCTTAACTTAATACTAGATCAGCTGGACTTTCCACCATTAACATGACTGCTCTCTTTAAGTATTTGAAGAGCTGTCTCTTGGAGGAGGGCAGGGAGCTGTTCCTGTGGGCAGCAGAGGAGAGGACACAGAATAATGGGTTTAAATCAAGGGCGGGAAGGTACCGGCTGGATATTAGGGAAAACTTTTTTACAGTAGAAGAAGAGGAGGAGGAGGAGGAGATTGGATTTAAACCCCGCCCTTCACTACCTGAAGGAGTCTCAGAGCAGCTTACAAACTCCTTTCCCTTCCCCTTCCCACAACAGACACCCGGTGAAGTATGCGAGGCTCAGAGAGCTCTGAGAGAACTGCTCTTTCAACAACAGCTCTGACAGAACTATGGCTTGCCCAAGGTCATCCAGTGGGTGCAAGTGGAGGAGTGGAGAATCAAACCCGGTTCTCCCAGATTAGAGTCCGTGCACTTAACCACTACACCAAACACCACACCAAACAGTGGAATCAGCTCCCCCACACTGGCAGTCTTTAAGCAGTGGGTGGACAAACACTTGTTCCCCTGGAGGGGGATGCTCTAGGCTGATCCTCCATTGAGGGGGTTGGACTAGATGGCCTGTATGGCCCCTTCCATCTCTGTGATTCTATCTTTGCCCTAGTTGTAGTGAGTTTAAGTTTATTAGAAGAGACTCAAGATCAGATGTCCCCAGCATTTTTTTAAACTCTAAACTGCAGGGCCGTCCATCTTTTTGTTTCCTTCCAAACTGCAAAACAGCAGGGACAGGCAGTTGTGACGGGCAAAACAGTGCAGAGATGGAAGGATTGAAGTTTCTCTCTCAAAGCAGACTGAGCCCAAATCAGGGTTGGGCACAACTGCCGTTTAGCTCTAGAAACACTGATAATATCTGACCACAAATTCCCTAACTTCCATCTTGTTAGGCTTGCTGTTAAGAATCACATCAAGCACCTGGGCACAACTGGTTTCAAAAGCGCTGCAGGAATAATAGTTACAAGAGTCATCACATTGCTTCTGTTTTAGTAATGCCATGATGATGCAATGGTGATGCATTTCTCCCCTTTCCTTATCCTGTAAACAGAGAACCCGTTCTCGCTACGCGTCTTTGCATATAAACAGAGACATGTTAGCTTAGATTGCTTTTTTAAAGGGCTAGATAAATTTATGGAAGATGGATCAATCAATGGCCATTAGTCATGGCTAAATAGAACCTCTTTTTCGATGAAGTGGGCTACACACAGATTCATCTGGATTTCAGGCTCAGTTGTGGGATGGATTAGAAAGTGGTTTGGAACTGATTGTTGTTATTAAAATTTATAAACTGCCCTCCCCCAGAGGACTCAGGGTGGTGTACAATATAATTAAATGTAAACAAATGGCAAATAAGGATTAATAAATAGTTAAAAACAGATAAAACGGTATAATTCTTTCCGATAAAACAGTGCGTACATATAACTTCGCTCCCTCCATAGGGTGGATCACAGACTGAGAGTGGTAAGACCAGATGGAAACATGATAAGAAACCGTTACTGTCCTTAACTGTAGGACTGGTGGAACATCTCCATTTTGCACGCCCTGTGGAACTGAGCAAGGTCCTGCAGGGCACAGATGTTACTAGGTAGAGAATTCTGCCAGGCTGTGGCCAAGGCCAAAAAGGCCCCGGCCCTCGCTGAGGACAGCTGGATGTCTTTTGGGCCAAAGATCATGAGTAGGTTTTGATCTTCCAAATGTAAAGCTCTTCAGGAGACATACCAGGAGAGGCAGTCCCGTAGGTACACTGGTCCCTGACTGTTAAGGGCTTTGAAGGTCAGAACCAGAACCTTGAAGTGGATCTGGAATTCAGCTTGGAGCCTGTGCAGTTGGTGAAGCACAGGCCAAATGTATGCAGTCATTGGGGTATCCATAAGTACCCAAATCACTAAGTTCTGGAAAGCCTCAAGGGTAGCCCGATATACAGCTAATCCAGTCTTGAGGTGACGGTTACGTGGATCACTGTGGCAAGATCAGGGTTAGAGAGGTAGGGGGCAAGTTGCCTAACCTGGCGAAGTTGGAGAAATGCCAGCCTGGCAACATGTGCTACCTGATGGTGAATGATCTTTTGCTGGGAATAGACAGAATGAGTATAAACATGATATTCTTAGTCTCTTAGCAACATTTGATGCCATCCACCAATGTATCATCCTATAAGCCTATAGGGTTGCCACGTCCCTCCTGGCAACTGGTGGAGGATGGGGGGGGGGACTTACTAGAAGCAGGAGGGAGGCCCAGGCTATGTCACCGGCAACATGGTAACATTAAACTATGATGTCACGGCAATGCTCTGGTATTTGGGCAAAAACTCTATGGTTAAAATGGCTTCTACCTTAGAGTTTTTGCCCAAATACCAGAGTATAGCCACAGTGTCGCCAACATGATGATGCCACTTCTGGTGCTCACTGGAAGTGATGTCACCACATCACGAGTGCTCACCAGACATTACCTGTGGGGGCATCTCAGGGATCTGCCTTATCCTTTATGCAGTTCGATGTCTACATGAAGCTGCTTAGAGAAGCTGTGAAAGGTTTTAGACTGATGTATCATCACCAGCCCGCTGTTATGTGGTGGTGGGATGTGCCATCAAGTCACAGCCAATTTGTGGTAACGCCATTGGGTTTTGCAAGGGAAGAGACAAACAGAGGTGGTTTGCCATTGCCTGCCTCTGTGTGCCAACCTTGGACTTCCTTGGTAGTCTCCTATCCAAATACTAACCAGGGCTGACCCTTCTTGGTTTCCAAGATGTGATGAGATCAGGCTAGCCTGGGCCATGCAGGTCAAGTCTGTCTCATATACCCAGATGAAATTTAGATACAACTGCTACAGAAGACTCAGTTTAGACAGAATGCTGGAAGCAAGGGCTTCTCTGTGCAACATTGCATACATCCAGCATCTCGTTTAAACTGAGCCCTTGGCTACTGTATGTGCAGTTTTAGCACATCAGAATCCAGACCCAAGAGGTTATTTTGCACCTGGGCTAACAGGGAATGCATAGCAGTCCATTTTGAATAGGATGCTAGGGGCATGCAGCCTCACCCAGGTATGTTCATCTTGCCTGTCAGCATCATATTTAAATCAAACCTAACTCCTGGCTGCAAGGGAGGAGGCAAGAAAGCCAGCCCTCCATTTTCCATCTTTGCTGATGTTATGGAAGACCACCAACCATCAGCAGAGGGAACAGCAAAACCCCACCCTTCACTTGCCATTTCAGCTGTTGGCAGTCTTATTTCAAATGCAAAACCATAGTTTATTCAGACTATGGTTAGTTTGTGAAACCAGGATTCAGCTCACAATCAGACAAATCCTGGTTTGCCATAGGAATTGCTGGTTTTATTTCCGTCTCTCTGTAGTCTGGGAGAGTGTCACTAAAGAGCAAGCCAGGGTTAAATCAGGATTAAGCAGTCAGACATCACATGAGAACATAGTTAAAACCAGGGCTCTTTTTGTAGAAAAAGGCCAGCTGGAACTCATTAGCATATGAGGACATACCCCTGACAGCAAAGCTCATTAGCCTATTAGGCCACACCCTATGTTACCAGAAGCGTGGTCATCCAGCCACACCCACCTTTTGATTCTTATTTTGTTTACCTTGTTTGTTGTTAAAACGGTTTTGACAAAACCAATAAAAACATTACTTTCTGTCCCATCTATACAAAATCTTGCCTGAATCAATATCTTATGTCCAACAGTTATTCCCACATTGGATTGGAATCAATTCCTAAAGGTTAGGTTCCCATGGAAATCAGGTTGCCTTCCTGCAGAACTAGTACGCTGAATATGAATTTTTAGGGTTGTCAACCTACAGGTGGGGTCTGGAGATCTCCTGGAATTACAACTGAGCTCCAAACTACAGAGATCAGGTCAATGGCTGCTTTGGAAAGTGGAGTCCATGGCATTATGCCTTGCTTAGGTCCCTCCTTCCCCCAAACCACACTCTCCTCAGGCTCCACTCCCAAATCTCCTGGGATTTCCTCAACCTGAAGTTGGCAACTCTACTTCACTGGCAGAACAACCCTAGGTTTGTGGATGCACTGGACAGGAGTAGTTTGTGGACTATTTTATTCAAGGTACAAAATTTTATTCAAGGTATAAGATTTCATGTGCCACCCACACTTCTTCAGATGGAAGACGTGTGCATGCACACAAAAGCTTATACCTTGGATGAAACTTTGGACTCCAACTTTGTTCTGCTGCTTCAGACCAACATGGCTACCCACCTGAATTATTACACTATAATATTTTTACAAACAATTATATACCAGTGGAGTGGTTACCATGCAGAGTCTGTCCCACGGGTAAATTGATCCTGTGAACAGGTGGTCTTTACCACATCAAAGTATCACTACCATCACAAGATCACCAATTGGTGGAAGTCAACTCCTCTGAAGCAGATGTCTCTCCTATTAGGAGTACTAGGCAACAGCTATATCAAACCAGTTCTGTCTGAAGAAAGTCTCCAAAGGGTGGTTCCACTCATACTTGAATAATGCAGTGGAGGAAGAGTCCGTTTCTTTTCTTTGCGTATCCTTCTGTATACCAACGGAACAAAAATGAAGAGCTAAATGCTAGCGGCATATTTTCATCTGATTGTTGGACACGCAAGAATGCTAAGTACAAGACAATTTCAGCCATCCAGTGCAAATCATAGCACAGCCAATACTGACGGAAGATGACTCTTGATGGACACCTGACCTATCCCCTCTATGTTAAATAAAATATTTTGTTATTTTTGAATTTCAAAACACCTTGATCGTAATTTAAGCTAAGATAAAGCAGGCTCCCAATCCTTCCTTCAGGTTATTGGGTAGAGCCAACAGCCAAAATATTGTACTGTGATAGGGTGGGACAGTCAGAGTTCACGAGCAAAGAAGAAAACACATTACTGGGGTGGCTCAGTCAGACAAGGGGGGAAAAGGAAGAGAAAATCTTGCCTCTGAGAGAGGGTAGAAGACTGGGCGGGGAGTGTGTGTCATAGGGACAAAGGAGGAAAAAGTTGAAAATGCCTTTGGTGTACTTTCATTTATTTATTTAAAGGATTCCTATCATGCTTTTAGGGTAATCTTGCACTCAAGGTGGCTTGTAGACAAACTCTTGAAGCAATACAAATAAGTAATGTGCAAAAGAACTAGAATCCCAAAACCAACAATCACTAGAATGTAAGATACTCTTTAGACCTGTTTTACAAGTTAGAAATGGTTAGCCAAATTGCTCTATTTTTTTTTTATAATAGAATTTAATAATAGAAATAACAAATTTACAGGGGAAAAAAAAGCTTCAAGTAAAGGTTCGTATAACAGTTATACAGAAAAGGTTATATTTATTTATTTATTTATTTATTTAATTCAATTCAATTTCTAGGCCGCTCTCCCCGCACAGCAGGCTCATACAGGCATTAACCTGTTTGCATTCCTAACTCATATTAAGCTTAATAGCTTTGCTGTTTTTCTGGTTTTCACATAGGGTGTAGGAGTATCTAAATATGGTATAAGGAAAGTGGGTGAAGCCAAATTGCTCTATTTGCTTTAATAAAAGGTTGGGGAATTATGATATTAATGTGCAATTGGCATAACTACAGGATCATGGCCTTTGTGTACCAGAGTCCCACTTTATCCAGGTCACAGAAATAGACGCAGAGACTAGATTACAAAAACAGTGATTTCTTTACTGAAGGGTTCTTAAATCCTTATTAACAATAATCAAACATTCATACACACAATACAGAACTAAGGAAGCAGAGGTGATTGATAGGGAATAGAGGGGGTGAGTTATAGGGTGATACTACCTGTCCAGATGTGCAGAGGTCCATGAAGAAAGGATTATGGCCTAAACCCAGAGGGTAAAGAGGCCTGCCAGTTGGCATTAGGGCAGAAAACACATGGTCTGAGGCCATGGGCCTAGACGGTTAAAGGCATTGGAGAACAATGCAGACCAATGGAAGGTCTTGGGGGCTGGTCTCAGGTGAGAACAAAAGATTACCTGGGCTAATCAGGTGTCCCAGGAGGTGTGTGACATCAGGATCGTCAAGGCCTAGATGTAGCCAATAAGCTTCCAGAGGGGGCAGAGTCTGGATTAAGAACTGGAGCCAGATGTTCTGGGGCTAGCAGAATGGATTTTATGACCACTGATGGTTCTGCCAAGGCAGTTGAATAGGTTCCCAGATACAGACAAAAGAGGGAGCTGGGTCCCTGATTAGCGTCAGGAAGGATCGTTAATAATTTGAATGTTTGATTGGTATCTTGGCATCCTGAGGGATGGGGCAAGGAGAGACAACGAACATAGACATGAGATGACACAAAAAGAGCTGGGTGAAGTTCTGGAGATAGAAGGACTATTTGCCAGATGGCCTCTGAATAGCCTTTAGAAATGTAAACTTCACCTGGTGGAACCCATTGTTATCCCATAAGCATAATCTCTTCTGGGTGGAGGGGGAAGACTGGAGTGGAGGTTTGCTTTGAGGGTGCCTTTTGAAACCTGAATATGAAATCCCTGTTTCCAGAGCTATGGCTTGCTCTGTGTTCCAGAACCAGGAGTGTCTGCCTCGGCCTGAGTTTTGTGGGTCTCTGGTTCAAGTTAAAAGTGGGGTGCCCCTTGCTATTGGGGCTACCCAAGGGTAAAGACAGCACCTCTGGCAACAAAATGCCATGGGGCCATCCCCCTGAAACAGCCTCTATATGGTAGCTGCATCTGATTCAAATGTGATGCAGATGAGGCAAAAGCACTCATCCCTGAGACTCCAGGTGGGGCCTGGAGTTCTCCTGGAATTACAACTAATCTCCAGATTGCAGATATCAGTTCCCTGGAGGCAATGGCAGTTTTGGAGAAGAGATCTATGGCGTCACTTCCTTGCTGAGGCCCCCCCCCCCCAAACTCTGCCCTCTCCCCAAACTCTGCCCTAAATCTCCTGGAGTTTCCAAAGCCAGATTTGGCTGCTATAGACGTTGCACTTGCACAGCATCTCATTTGAACTGGCCTGCTACTTGTGCCAGGAAGCAACATGCGCCTAATTAGTATTCCAGGGGCTATAGACTTCTGACGTGCTAACTAAGCAAATGTAGTTGCTTGGCACGGGAAGCAGCCCAGTTTAAATGAGGCAGTGTGCAAAGTCCCACAGGTGAGTTCTTTTGTCTTGCCAGCATTACGTTTAACATAGTCCTCACAGAACAGCTGCAATGTCTGGTACATTGGCTTTCCATATGGCTTGCTTCCATTACACAGTGTTTCTGGGTTACTATCAGTCACAGCCAGGGGAGCCTACATAGTCTGGAAACTTCCCATGCTATGCAGGCAATCCACTTGGTGTGCTTCTCTATAACTGAAAGAAAGACTGGTTAACAAATTAGACACTTTTAATATACCCTCTGGCATCTAATTGTTTCAGCTAAAAATTGGTGATTTGGAAGATATTTATGAAGGTTTTTGGAGAGAATTCTCAAGACAGAGTTCCTCTTGTGCATCACTATGAAATAAATAAAGGATGCTACTCATTTTTGGAAGGGAAGGCTATCTTTCGTATTTTCTTTTCAACAAGAAGCAACATAGAACATTTGCAATTAAAGGCATGCCGGAGGCAAAATAAACAAGTTCTAGAATCTTCAGTAATATGGAAGACCCGGGTTTTTCATTTTTTTTAATGCACTGAAATCGATATCATTCTCTGCAGTCTTCTTTGGTTGTTTATTATAATATGTGTAATAATATCACAAAAAGAGAGAAATGCCATAATACTTTCGGCTTATAGAACAAATGTCGGCCAGTTTGGAATACTAACTGGAAGACTGTAATTTTTTTTAAATTGCCTTTGTTATGTTTGGCTCAGGGGAAAGGGAGATGACAAATCTCTATTGCCTACATACTGGCAGACCCTTCAAGAGATCTGTGCCTTGCGATATTTCTTGTTGCTGGCTCCACTGATTAATTTGCTATTAAAGTGTTAATGACTTAATTGTATAGCAATAGGGTTGCCAACTCCAGGTTGGGAAATTCCTAGACATTTGGGGCGGAGCCTTGGGAGGGCAGGGTTTGGGGATGGGAGGGTCCTTAGCGAAATACAATGCCATCGAGTTCGCCCTCCAGAGGAGTCATTTTCTTCAGGGGAATTGATCTCTGTAGTCTGGAGATAATCTGCAATCCTGGGAGACTTCTATGCTCTCCCTTGAGGTTGGCAGTCCTGCAAGTCAATTGATTAAAGTTCGTAGCTGTACTAATACATTTGTGATTCCCCAAAGAGTTATTGGGCCAGATGTTCTGGCTTGAGGACACAGAGATTTTATTACGATCAGGGCTTTCCAAGTTTTCCTCTACTTATATCACAATCATTTTCTCCAAGAGCATGACCACACATGCCAGGTAGAGAAGTTGGTTCTTAATCTTCAAGTTCCCATGAGGCTTATGATTTTTAATAGTATAACTTTCACCAACTCCTTATTTTTCCAAAGCTATAAAAATGCCCCTTGAACTTCAATTGAGCAGAATAATTGGGGAAAGAAAGAACAAAAGGCATCAGTGTTTTTAAAACAAATTTAGGAAAGGATTCCAGCCTTGGGCTGTGGGACGAAGCCCATCTGTTACCTAAGGTAGCTCTAAATCTTGTACTTGGCTTGTGGGTTTTGCCAAAAGCCAAGGAATTTAAGACTTCATGAGTTGGCATGAAAGCCTAGAATTTTGCAGTCTTTCTCAGGCTGCTGGTGCACATACTTCAAACTCATACGTAGAAACTGGAGAAATGAATTGTGTCTCCATGGGAGTTGCATCCAGCAGCTTCTGATACTCCAGAAGGCTAAATGTATCAGTTTAAGCTTCAAAGAGGAATGTTCCTTGTAGATGCTAACATTCTAATGAAACATGCTGTCTATCTGATCCCACGAGGCATCATCCTGAGAAAATTGGGTGTGTTTACATTCCTCTGCGATCAGTTGGGTTCACATGCTTCAGTGTGTGTTTAGATATTATGGATTCAGTTGGATTTATGTGTTAAATTTGTACATTGTCCTTCTTCCAAGGATCTCAGAGGCATTTATTAGGTGCTCCCAAATCCCAGTCCTGGGATTACCAGGGGTTCCCATTCCATTCCTGCCTAAACCTAGGCCTGTGTAATTTCAGAAATGAAACCAAGACTTATTTGCTAGCAACAGGGATTGTGGGGTGGGTGGAGATGGGCAGGAACAGCATTGCATGACTACCATTTCTGGGCAAAAACTGGAGGTGATGTCACCGGGAGATCTCTCTTACCATTGAGATTGGGAGGATTCCTAGACTATTGAATAATGTAGTGATGCCACTTCCAGTTTTGTGGCCATAGTGTGATACCATTGCCCCCCCACTTCTCCCCTGCTATCCCAATGACTACTGGCAAGAGGGCAGGGAGCACTGGTGAGGGATTTACTGCAAATGGCCACCCCTGGTAGGTACAAAACATTTGTCCTCATTTCCACACCATGGCTTGGATTCTACCCAGTGGGCAGGGTGATGATGCCAGACCCCCTTTGCACTCCATGGTGTCACAGCCAGTGTCCATTAGGCCAGTGGAGCCATGTGCGTACCCTTTAAAAGTCCACATACCAGTCAGCTGATCAATGACAGCCAGTCACTTGACAATAGCAGTCTGCTGGCTCGTCCCTCAGGGTGGGGAGGGGAACAGCAAGGGAGATATTGCTCCAAAGCTGCTCTTGGTCCCTCCTGGACTTGGCCAGGCCCTGGTAAGTCTTTTGAGTAGAGGGAGGAGCCAGCAGACTGACTGCTGAGTAGGATTGCCAACTTTGGGTTGGAAAGTCCTGGAGATTGGGGTGGGGTGGAGCCTGGGAAGGGCAGAGTTTGGGAAAGAGAGAAACCTCAGAGGGTAGAATGCCATAGAGGCTACCCCCCACCAGTGGCTGGGAAAGGGTCGAGGCAACCTACAACCTCCAAAGCAGCTGCTTTTTGAGGGTACTGATTTCTGTAGACAGGAGATCAGTTGTAATTCCAGGAGACTTCCAGGTCACACCTGGAAGTTGGCAACCCTGTGTGATGCTGACCTCCACCCCTTGGTCCAAGATCAAGGGAAGGTACTTCTTCCAAACAGGGCCCTGGTACACAACAGCTGTGGTCTGGGACTTGACTCTGCCTAAAATTTCTGTGGATGGTAGGGATTTCCATTCACAAATTAAAACTACGGTTGCCAGCTCTGGGATGGGAAAT
Organism: Lepidodactylus listeri; assembly: GCA_029233225.1. Lineage (NCBI taxonomy): Eukaryota > Metazoa > Chordata > Lepidosauria > Squamata > Gekkonidae > Lepidodactylus > Lepidodactylus listeri. The sequence continues at coordinate 37,938,581 of JARCFY010000006.1, read as the reverse complement.
ACCTGGAGATTTTGGGGGTGGAGCCTAGGGAAGGGAGGGTTTGAGGAGGGGAGGGACCTTAGCCGTACAATGCCACAGAGTTAGGGTTGCCAGGGCCCATCTTCTCCCCGGCAGGGGGATTGGGGGGGGATCTGGGAGGGGGACTGTCCTCAATGTGATGGCATCATACAGAGTGATGTTATCACATTGGGGACGCAGCACTCCCCTGCTTTCCCCCAACCATTTAAAGGGAACCTGGCTGGCATCTGGGGGGAGCCCCCAAAATTAGGGGATTCTTCCACCCCCACCTGGGGACTGGCATCCCTATATAGAGTCCACCCTCCAAAGCAGCCATTTTCTCCAGGGGGATTGATTTCTGTCATCTGGATATCAGTTGTAGTAGTGGAGGCTAGCAACTCCAAAAAACTTCCCTGCTTCCTCCCTCCTGCTGCAGCAAAAAACTTCCCTGCTTCCTCCCTCCTGCTGCTCCCCAAATGCTGTTCCTGAGTGGGAATCAGTGAAAATCACACCTCAGACATTTTAGCCAGGATTAAAGCCTATGTTTGAATTCTGCCTTTATGGCAACAAAAAGTACTTAAGATATCTTTCATTCAAGGTCAGGCCTGTACCTGCTTAGCTTGAAAGGCTTTTACAATGATGGATAAATTCTCCTTGGCTCATTTCCAAGACTTGACTCATCCACAATGTTTTCCAAACCCCCCCCCCCCCCCACTTCCAGAATGGTGTAGTAGTTAAGAGCAGCAGCCTCTGATCTGAAGAAGCGGATTTGATTACCCACCCCCACTCCTCCACATGAAGCCTGCTGAGTAGGGTTGCCAAGTCTCTCAACCTTACCGGCGGGGGGGGAGTCCTCTGCTGGCCGGGAGGTTCCCCGGCACGCGCGCAAAGTGCGCTGGCTGGGCGACGTCACCGGAAGTGACGTGAGCATGTTGGGGGCGTTGCCAGAGCGTCGCCCTGGCAACGCCCCCAACGTGCTCACGTCACTTCCGGTGATGTTGCCCGGCGCGGGGGAAGTCGTCCAGGCTGGACGACTTCGGGGGTAGGGTTTCCCCCGCTGGCAGAATGCTGGCCGGCGGATCGGGAACCCCTGTAGTGGGGGATCCCCCGCCCCCCAGGCTGACTTGGCAGCCCTACTGCTGAGTGACCTTGGGCCAGTCACAGTTCTCTCAGAATTCTCTCAGCCCCACTTACCTCACAAGGTTCCTAGTGTGGGGAGAGGCAAGGAATGAGAATGTAAGCTGCTTTGATACTCCTTAAGGTAGAGAAAAGTAGGGTATAAAAATCTACTCTTGTTTTCTCTGAACCCAATTCTCAAACATGGCTAGCTCCGCACATCCTCATGGAATGGCTTATTCTCCCCTTGTCCCCTTCCTGGGGAAGTGCCCTGAGCTCTTAGCCTGAGAACCATGCACTGTATGGTATGGGAGTTTGCAGAGGGAACAATGTCTTCTGTATTGTGCAAGTGAAAGTACCCTTTTGCTTGCGGAAGGAGGACCCTGGATCAAACTGAAATATTTTTACCACAATTGGTAGGGCACCATTTTAATTATTTGCATTAAAATATCTTGGGGTGTCTGACATAAAGGATTCCATGGAATGTCAAAAGAGTTTTGAGAAGATCAGCAGATTCTCTCAGGGGATTCTGGGTATTCATAAATTAACTTAGGCTAGGCTGGCTATCGGGGGCAATTCATGGAGAAGAAAAACCTGGCCACAGTTACACGTACCTTATTAACATCTAGGTTGGCCAACTATAATGAGCTCTAAGCTCTATGTGAGGCTGCTTTTGAAGACACTCTGGTAACTTCAACTGGTTCAGACTGTGACCGCCATTTTGCTCATGGGAACTTGACAGAATGAGTCCACGGCACCTATTTTCTGTTATATACACTGGTTTCCAGTTTATTTCCAGGCTCAGTCAATACAAAGTACTAGCATTGCACTTTAAAGCCCCGAACTGCTTTCTTCCAAGATACCTGAAAGACTGACCCTGCCTGTATCTGGGATGATCTAAGGAGACACTACTCAGGGACCCACAACTAGGGAGAGAGGCTCCTTTTGGGAGCCATAGGGCTCCCAAGTCCCCGGGTAGGGCGGGGGAAGCACCGATTTTTAAAGCTTTCCCCCGCCTTTTCAGAATTGGCCACCGGGGGAGGCAATGGCTGCCAGCAGGGAAACGTCGGAGCTTGCCCTGGCCTCTTAAAAGGGAAATGTCTGCAGAGAGCCTGCCCTGCAGTAAAAAGCCTCAACAGACATTTCCCCTTTAAGAAAGAGCAAGAGAGTCCCGCCCAGAGAGGCTCTTTCTGCTGAAGGGCCTGCTTTTGCATGTGGCCTGCTGCTGGAGTAAGCTGCTTGGGGTAAGCTGCTGGGGTCTGCCAGCTCTTTTCTTTCTCTCTCTCTCCCCCTCCCCCTTTCTTTCTTTTTTCTGTCTGTCTGTCTGTCTGTCTCTCTCTGTCCCCATCCAGCAGAGGTCTATCAGTGGCTATTATAGCCACAACGTCTAAATGGAGCCCTTTGTCTGGGGCAGTGATGCTCTGCATTCTTGGTGCTTGGGGGGCAACAGTGGGAGGGCTTCTGGAGTTCTGGCCCCTCTGCTGGACCTCCTGAGAGCACCTGGTATTTTTGGCCACTGTTGTGACACAGAGTGTTGTACTGGACGGGCTGTTGGCCTGATCCACTGTGGCTTCTCTCCTGTTCTTATGATATGAAAATCATATTTAGCACTTGTGCAGCACTTAGTGCTTCATATTCTGCCGAGATGAGGAAGGATTCAGTGGGGCCATTGCTCAGTGATAGAGCATCTGCTTGACATGCAGGAGGTATCAGCCTCTTCAGCTAAAAAAGGATCAGGTCATAGGTGACATTAAAGATCTCAGCCTGAGACCCTGGAGAGCCACTACCAGTCTGAGTAGTCAATACTGACCTTGATGGACCAATGGCCTGATTCAGTATTAAATAAAATGATTCCATGGCACTGCAGGGTTTTGAGCCAGGCTCTCCCAGATCCCAGCCAAACAAACTGACTGCTACATAACACTGACTCTTGTTCAGCGACAAAAAACAGTGGCATAAAAGTCACAGTCTGGGTAATGCTGCTTGCAAGCCTATAAAGCTCAAGGCAGCAGCAGAAGCTCAGTATTAGGAAACTTCATGAGTTCATGTGTCAGCATGTGGAAGCAACATCACAGGATGTAACATCACAAAATGATGTCACTTCCTTTCTCCTGGCTCCACCCCCAAAGTCTCCTGGCTCCACCCCCAAAGTCCTCAGATATTTCCCAAGTTGGACTTGGCAGCCCTAGGGAGCCACCCCTACCCTTTGGAACTTCTTCCTGTAGGAACTATGTTGGCCTCCTCAGTATAGGTCTTCTGATGTCATTTGAAGACTCTCTAAAACATCTTGGACGGTCTTTTCAAATTAGATTCCTAGTCAGCTTTAAACACTTAAAATTTATTTTAAAGTTTTATTGGTTTAATATTTTAAACATTGTAATAATTGTGATTATATTTGTGCTTTATTGTAATCGTGAGCTGCCTAAATTAGTTTTGATGGAAAGGTGACAAGTATTTTAAATAAAAAATTTCACCTGAAGTGAAATTGGACGTGAAATTAGGATGTTTTTCCTTAGACACCTGAATTCTTTTCAAGAGAATCTAAATAATTTCTGATTAGACTTCTGCAAGGGTTTTTGTTCATCCCACATGGCAGGAAATCATACTCATTACTAATATTTTTGATGATTTTGCCAAACTTCTGCCATTTTCATAACCTTCTAGGTTTCTTGCCACTCCAGTTATGCCAGTTTGATTCACCCTAATGAGTCACAGAAAAAAATAGGCAATCTACATCGGACACATGTACAGTGAAGAAGAGGTTACTGAAGACATTTTTAAACTAGACAAGTGTTCAGCTGTGCTTCACCCTCCAAGTGTCACTGTGATAGTCTCAATAGCTAAGTTATTGTCATCTTACTGAGGTAGAAAAAAAGATTCTAGCCACCAGCTGAAAGTAGGTACAAATTGTAATCACAGAAATAAATTCTTCAAAAGCAAGATTGTTGTGGTGTGAGAAGATACAATTTACCAGGTGAACATGGCTTATCTTGCTTATCTTTGTGTGGTGGTGCTTCAGTTTGCCAGTTCTGGTGGATGCATATAGGCTAAAGACCAATACTTTATGTCTTCTGGGAGACCTGGATGTTCTAGGAAGGATGACGGATCCCTGAAAAATTCTCTCTGTGGGTATGTCCAAAATCACTTCAGAGCATGACTAATAGATAATCATGATGCAGAGACATGAACTAAGAACTAACCTTTCTTTCCATGGTTTATACCTTTAAAAATAAAATAGTGATATTTCAGTCATGCTTTTGCATCTAACAGACAATTTTGTGGCCTGAATATAATGGAATCTCAAAACCTAATCCTCAGTAGAAAGTTTGAAATGGCTAACAGTCCAATCCTAAACAGAGTTATGCCCCTCTGAAGTCAATGAGATTAGAAGGGTGTAAACAGCAAAGTGACTGATCTGAACCGTAATCCCTGGATGATGGATCCTTGCCATCTTAGAAGTGCCATCATTGCCACTTGGAATTTATAACCTCAATGATCATAATTTTGAATTTACTCAACTTTGCTTCTCAGCAAATTCAGACGGGTTGAGAGATTGCTCTAGTGTGTCCTGAATGAGAACAAAGGGTGGTTTTTTTGTTGACATTCCCAGTCCATTTCTCCCCGGCCTTTTGCATGTGCTTTTCAGACCTGCACTGCTGGTGCCAGAGGTCACCTCCTTGGCAGGTTTGTTCTAACACGTGATGTGATACTATACACAGCAATAGCTGGCAGCGGTATTTCTAAAGGGACCATAGAACACACCATTCCAGTGATCACGATGTAAAATATGCCACCATGAAATTCTTGATTTGAGCTAGTGATTGATTCATTTGGGTTTTTTTTTTTACACCATTGCCTATTCTGACTTCCTTTCATTGGTATCCCTGTCTTCATTATTATGTAATGGAACACTAGAGAGTCGACTCATTCATTTAGACTCCAGTAAAACGATTTCTCACTCTCTCTCTCTGTTTCTGTCTCTCTCTCTCCCAACAAAGGGGGGCTCGGAGTGGTTCACAACAATACGAAATAAAAAGAATAAATATAGGGAAAACAGTATACAAATACAAGTATAAAAAATCAAACTCACAACTGATAACAGTGGATCCAGCATTAAGCTCCAGAAATAAGGTTACCTGGGAAATGTCTGATGAAAATCTCAGCTTTACAGGCTCTGCAGAACCTAGGGAGGTCCTATATTGGCCAGATCTTGTATGAGAGTGCATCCCCCCCCCCCCCCCCGATGGGGCTATCATTGAAAAAAGCCTCACTCTGGTGGATGCCAAAGGCCTGGCACTGCAAGTAGGCCACGGGATAATGACCACATCCATTGAGTGGGATCATAAGGAGTACAATTTCCCTGTGATACAGGGTATAATACTGGTGTTTTAGGCTTTGGAAAATGTGCCAGCCAAAGCAATGGCTTTTAAAATGCAGCCTTAGAAAGGTGCTTTATCTCCTCCTTTTTAGGATATGCTGCATTCAGAACAGCTTCTGAGGGAGGCTAGAGAAATGATTTTAGATCTTAGTGGTGCTGAATGACTTTTTTTGCTTCTACAAGTTTTGGTGTATTCCAAAATGTTGCAGGCCACTTTGAGTCCCTCTTTCGGAGGATAATAAATAAATTAAACCCTCCTGTTTTCAAATGGAGAGTGCTGCGTGCTCTTAGTTCTCACCCATGGAAATCAGTAGGGTTTCAAAGTGGCTGGATTGTGCCCTTTACCTGTGAGGGCTGGGCAATGCTCCGCTGTTCACTCCTTGTCAACTCTTCAGCAGTTTTCCTGTGCTGTGCCCTCTTAATCATTGTGGAAAGGAAGGAAGTCATCATGAGCTTCTCGTAAGCCTAATATGTAAATAAGCCCCATATTGCATTTGCAACAGCGATTTCAAAGACGATTTGTACAGATTTAACATTACACTGTTGAAATTTCTTCTAGAACCTCTTTTAGTTTGTGCATGTTAACCCTGGAGTGTGCAGTACATGCACTTCTTTAGAAGTGTTTTATATTCTAACAGAGAAGTCCCTCTTTTCCCAACAAGTAGTCCTTTCAGTTATCCCCATTAGGATCTTGATCATTAACAAATGTCAGACTGTGATTCATTTCAAGGCAGAATTTGTTTTCAGATGGCTTTGATGACTCTGGAACTCATTAAGGCTGCTTGATCCTGCCTGGCTAGGATGCAGATGTCCTTGGTCACTCTGAAAATACCGCTTGGAGCCTGGCTACACCTTATAGAGGCTCACAAGGGAAGCAGCCAGCTCTGCCTGTTCAGAATCCTGAAGAACCCCCTCTCACCAGGAAAGGCTGGGAAGGAGTGAAAGGATTTGAAGTTCATGCTCACACCTCTCCTTTCCTTGTTGTCTTGGGAAGATGAGAGAGGCCTATTCTATCTTAAGTCATAGCAATAACTCCTGTCGAGAGCTCCAGCTTCCAGCAGTCACCTACTTTTTCCTATGGCAAGGGGACAAATGCCAATAATACTCTTCCAGAACTCTAAAATCACCTTCCATTCCCAAGGGAGTTGGAAAAATGGGCTCTGACTGCAGCTGAAAATGAAGGCACTTAAGTGCCTTAATAATAACATAATTATATAATGGTTTAGCAGATTTCTCTAGTTAGAAGATGGCAGATAGATGGTGCTGAGAAAGATCTTTTTTCCCTGAGAACCTGGGGACCAGAGATGGTCAGAACAGACAATATTATTTCAGTGTGTGGTAGCTGTCAGGACTTGGGAGGACTGTATTCAAATCCCCACTTTGCTACGTTCCATTTACTTTCTTTCCCCCTCATATTTGCCTACTTATGGCAGGCAAACTCCTGCCTTGCTGTCAATTGTCCATGCTCAATCATTTGAGCAGTGGAAGAAAAAAATGGGGGGATGACAGTGTCTGTGTTGCTCTAGGATTTTATCTCTAGGATTTTACCATAGAGATTGCGGAAATTCCTAGACCACCACGATGTCACTTTTGGATGATTCCCCAGGAAATGATATCATAATGTATGTGTTTCCCGCTCTCCAGAACTGCCCCCCCCCAAAGTTGCTGAGATTGGCAGCAGCAGGGCTGTCAATCTGATTGTGAGGTCAAAATGGGGAGGGGGAGAACTGCATATGCCATGATGAGCTCCTTGGAAGAAGAGAGAGATAAAAATGGTTAGAGAAATACTGAACCAAAAGGACCAATGGTCCGATCAAGTTAAGTCTGTATTATACAGTTCAATATACTATATTATACTACATGATTCTGTACATTGTTTCATAATGCCCACTTATCTGTTCTGCAGGGCTTGCCTTTGCTATACTGTCTTCAGTGCATCCTGTATTTGGCCTATATGGATCTCTTTTCCCTGCCCTTATTTATGCTGTATTTGGAATGGGACGTCATGTTGCCACAGGTAAGTGCTTTCCAATCCATGCAGCCCAGTTTTGAAAGCAGGTCTACTCAAATGCCTGTCTTTGTGTCATATTTGGTGTTGTTCTATTGTATAACTGAAATAAAATAGAAATAAAAAAAACCAGGCCTATAGTCCTGTAACAGGGTGAAGCATAATTGAATTCCATTTGGCACCCACATGAAAGGGCCCCAAGCCTTGTGGCTGTTCCATCTCTATTCATTTGCAAAAGCTTCATGCAGATTCTGTTGAGGTCAATGGAGGCTGTAACAGCAGCGCCCTCAGTGGCAATAGAAACAGTATAGGTAGGTCTGACCTGACTGGGATAGCCCAGGCTGGCCTGATCTTGTCAGATCTTGAGGCTAAGCGAGGTAGGCCTGGTTAATACCTGAATGGGAAACACCAAGGGAATCTAGGGCCACAATGCAGCGGCAGTCAGTGGCAAACCACCTCTGAATGGCTCTTGCCTTGAAAACCCCATGGGGTTGCCATAAATCAGCTGTGACTTGACCGGCAGGGGAAAAGGCAGGTCTGCTCAGGTGTAAGTCTTGTTTTATTCCATGGGGCTTACTCCCAGAAAAGTGTTTGTAGGATTGGAGCTCAAAGTCTCTCTTCTGAAGAGAGAGAATCACATCTCAGGAATATTTAAAGGACCATTAGCGTTTGTTGTTTCTTTTCTTCACAGCTATTGATAGTTTTTCTGCTTAAGGAAACTATTTGGGGGCTGAGGAAGCATTATTAAGATTAAAGTGGAGCTGGTTCTGCATCTGTAATTTAATATTGCCCCAACATTTCCTCTATTAATGCGTTTTACCAGGGACTAATATGCTTTAACTCTGAATGAATTTGCTTTAGGGTAAAGATAATTTCTCTTTGTGGAAACATACACAACTAAAACAAGAGCACCACAAACGTTGAGTTGCTTCAGAACTGTAAGGAGATTATCATTGCTCCCCATCTGGCAGACTCCAATTCAGGTTCATTCTTTCCCCCCCCCCCCCTCCTCCCTCCCTCCCTTCCTTCCACACAAAAGGCCCCCTTTCTCTTTTTTGGTCATTATTTATGCATTATAAATGCATTTATGTATTTATTAATATAAGGTATTTTATATCCCACGCAACCCTCACCAGGCCTATATAACAATAGAATAAAACTACATATCAGCTGCTGGTCAATGAAAAGGGTCTTGTTCTGTCTCTCTCCTGTTTCTGTAGGATGACTGGCTTGTGATGATGGTGGTTGGGAAATAGACAACCATTGACCAGGCAAGCTGGTGGAGGAGGCTTGTTCATGCTCTTGGATTACTGCAGAGCAAGCTACTGTTAAAGGAATGGCTCCAGGGGCCAGTGTGGGGTTGCCAGTTCTGGTCTGGGAAATCCCTGGAGATTTTGGGGCTGTGCCTGGGAACGGTGGAGTTTGGGGAAGGGAGGGAGCTCAGCAAGGATGAGTCAGCCTTCTGAAGCTGCCATTTCCTCTCTTTAATTGTGAGATAGGGTTGCCATTTGCCTGGTGGGGGCAGGGGATCCCCTGATTTTCTGGGCTCTTGTTTGCCGCCAGCCAGCTGGCCAGCAGGAGGGAATTTCCCCCAAACAGCGACATCGCATGCAACGTGCCTGCATCATCTGGAAGAGACACTGACACATTGGCAATGTCGGGGGCCAATTTTATCATAGAGTTTTGTCCGAAATCCAGAGCATTACCCCCGACATAACTGATGTGTCAGTGTCACTCCTGGGTGACACAGGCACATTATGTGCAAGGTCACTGGGTTTTTTTGGGGGGTGACATCACTTCCCACTCCTGGTATGTTTCCCTGTCTCCCCAGCCAGTGGGCAAAAGGGATCTGGCACCCATACTGTGAGATCAACTGTAATTCTAGAAGCACTCCAGCAACTCTAGGCGAGTTCAAAGCTTAGCAGCCTCAAGTGCAATTCAAGATGTTCACCCCAGGTCCTTACATTATGCTCTTATTTTATGCTGCCTGAGAGCTGCACGTCAGCATCATCTGTGGGATTATGATGGATTCTCTGGTTGCATCTCTCTGATCTCACGTTATTTTGCTCATGCCCCTATGAACAGTGTTGCTGACCCTCAAAAATGATTCAGATTATTTGTGCTGTAATGAGGGCTGATTGACACATAATAAACATCACGAGTCCCAGTCAGGACTTTCTATAGGCCTAGTCTGGAAGTTCCCAGCTGTGAACTTAATTCAGAGGCACACATAGGCCTTGTAGTGTTCAAGAAGGTGCTTTAGCCTTCCCCCTCCCAGGCCATTTTTCCAGCCTGAGATGGCCCAGTGGACCTGCAATTTGCCCAGTGGGGAACTTACATGAACTGGTGGCTTCATGTAAGTTTCCCCAGTGGGCCAAAAAGCAGCTCCCTGGGCCTCTTTCAGGTTGGGAAAATGGTGCTGGGCGAAGGCAGATCAAGTCCCTTCTTCCAGAAGCAATCCTCTGCATTGGACTTTACTGAAAGCACAGTTGCCAACCTGTTCTCCAGACAATAGGGACCAGTTCCCCTGGAGAAAATGGCTGCTTTGGAGGGGATCTCTATTTACCTTGCTGAAATCTCTCCCCAAACCCTGCCCCCCCCCAGGCTCCACCCCCAAAGTCTCCAGGTATTTCCTAACCCAAATCTGGCAACCCTAACTGAAAGTATGCTAACCTTTTCTGCCATGTGATTAGTTTGGGGTTGCTTTCTTTGGAAGCTTTGTGGTTTCATAGTGGAAATTTATATCACTGTAAGGATGATGTATTTTGGCCTGAGGTCATGACTATAAGCCAACTTGGGCTAAAGAGAAAAAGTGGTCTGTAAAGATTTTACATCAATCAATCAATCCTCCCTTCAGGTCTATTCTGATGTGTCAAGCAAACCACAACTGGGATGACTTCTTAAACTATGTAGTTACAGCTCAGTGTGTGAGGGGAGGAAAAGTTTGAGCCTGAGGATTTGAGGAATGCTTGTCTGGTGACATCTGTGGTTGGTTGGTTTGACATCTGAATACAGACTTTGACTTTCCCTCTTCTGACATTTAGATTGCACAGTCTCCAAGGCATGGACCTGTCACTTTCATTATAACCCACTCTGAAGTTCCATGTGCACAGATGGCACTGTAGTAATAAATAAGAAAAAAAATTAATTGGTCATGACCTAGTAAACTAGTTAGGGTTCCCAACCTCCAGGTGGGATCTGGCATTCTTCCAGAACTACAACTGATCTCTAGACTACAGGAACCAGTTCCTCTGAAGGAAACGGCATCTTTGGATGGCAGACTTCACATCCCTGCTGAATTCGTTCCCCCAAACTCTGCCCTCCTCAGGCACTGTCCCCAGATCTCCAGGAATTTGCCCAGCCAGAACTAGCAACTGTAAAACTTGTTCATAGTATTGCTGGCCATTACTGTTACACTTACCAGAAAACAACAGACTCCTTGAGCATTGCTGTGGTAAAATTAGCCTAAATAATTTGTAAGCTCCCATGAACATTCCAATAATGTTTATTATGAACCAAAGAAAGGTCCTTTCAAGATAATAATTTGAGACACTGGCCACCCAAGACTGAGAAGCAGGTTTTTCACAGAGAAGACCATCTGGTCCCAGTTGCAGAAAACAATAGAGTTGGTTATGGGGTCATGGCCTCCCTTGTGTTAATGTGCATTGGAAAGGATGGAGGAAGGGAATGAGTAGTGGGAGTCTTTCAGACACAGGGAGAGGAGTTTCTCCTTGGAAGTCCAGAATTGTGTGGTGCCACACACAAAGCTAACCCCACAGGGTTTGAAAAGCCCAAGTCTCTGCACATTCCCTTTGGTTGTTGTTATGCTTTCTTAAGAGCAATCATTGTCTTTTGAGTAATTGCGTGGTTTTTTGAAAATTGGCCAGTGTACCAAAATGTGCATTCAGTGCTATGTTTAACAGCTCTGTAGGAGCCATGTGGTCTGCTGGGAAAACAATGTTCAGTCCAAAGTACATAGAATTTGCATCAGAATGTATGCAAAGCATATTGTCCAAGGCCCTTGCGAGTCACTGGCAAACTGGATCTGAATTCTGTGGCAAGGTCCTTGGAAGCTAGGATGGCTCTGAGTCAGCAAAGTAGACGTTATGTCGTTATTTCATTTAAAGGGTAATAATTGCCCAACTGGGACAAGCTGGACAATTGGTTTCTACGAGAAAGGCATTCAAGCCATCTGGTACTTTGGAGAAATAGTAGATACAGTTTAATTTCAGGGCAGGAATATCTGAGCAGTACAACTAGATATCGGCTTGACCATTTGCTAAATGAAAGTGTAGACTTCAAAGAAGAAATGTTTGGCTGGATGAGGAATTGAGAAGTGTATTTGGTGTGTGTCATGAGTTCTGCTGAGGATGCGGCCCCAGCTCCAGCTGAGCCCACACTCTCGGCTTCAGCAGAGCCTACACCTGACCCTGATGAAGCCTCGGAGCTCGACCACGTATCCCTACCACCTGTCCCAGCAACAGCAGCAGAGGAACAACACCTGACAGGCAGTCCCCCTGACTCGCCTCCTCCAACAGTGCAGTTGCGGAACCAGCTCAGGCAAGACTTAGTGTCCCGGCGGAGGGAGGCGCGCCTGTGCAGCAGGCGGTCCCTCAGCCCTGAGTTCTAGCAGAAGCTGGGATGCACACGCTGAGCACTAATTAACTCCGGCAGCTGAGGGGTATTTAGCTTTCCCTCCTGACGCTGGCTCCTCGTGCCAGCAACTAGTCAACTTGATGGTGCTCTGCACCTCCCTCGCCCGTGTTCCTGAATCCTGCTACGTGCTTTGACACTCGGCTCCCTGACTTCGGCTCTTTATGACTACACCCCTGATTTGTACTTTAGACTCTGTTTCCTGGGTTCCTGCTTGCTAACCCTCATTGCTGACCTCGGACTGGACCTGGACTCTCGCTCCCTCTTGCCCTGCCGGCACCCAGCCCGTGACAGTGTGTGTGTTTTATAAAGCATCCTTGGGAGAAAGGGGGTTAATTTGGGCCATGATGCAGGGAGAGGGTTGTTCTTTTTAAGCTCCTCTCTCTATGCTGTTTACTCGCTGCTACTTCTGCCATCCCAAAGTGGCTGCTTTACCCAGGAAACCCCAGCTACACATAATGTTGGGGATCTGTGGTCCAGTATCCTGCTGTGTGAGTAGTTTATTAGCCTTAAATAACAGCCTGTGTGAATAAGGATAGTAGGGCTGGGGAAGGGGGATTAGCTCTGTTCTCTGCATCATCCCTCCAATGGAAGCCACCACTCAGTCTGCCTTGAAGTCTTAGTGGGGGGAAAAGATAGACACCCTCTTTGCTTCTCTGTTTTCCCCACCAGGGGTAAGAACATAAGAACATAAGAGGAGTCAATATTGGTTCAGGCCAATGGCCCATCCAGTCCAACACTCTGTCACACAATGGCCAAAAATACCAGGTGCCATCAGGAGGTCCACCAGTGGGGCCAGGACACTAGAAGCCCTCCTACTGTTGCCCCCCCCAATCAAGCACCAAGAATACAGAGCAAGAACAAGGGGGGGTGTCTCCTACTTTTCTTCTAAGGAGTTCAGAGTGGTGTCCATGGTCCTTTGTTCCTATTTTGTCCTCACTACAGCCCTGTCAAGTAGTCTGATTTCCCCATTCTGGGGTTACTTTTAACCCAGGTAGTGAAAAAAACAAGGGTACCGGATCACAGATCCCCAACGTAATATGTAGCTTGGCAGTGATGCTACTGGTGGTCTAAGCTTTAAATTCCAAAATGAGAGAGCAAATTCATTTTGTTAACATGCCCTCGAAGTCAGTGGTAGTCCCAACTATGCAATACCTTATTGAAAGAAATGAAAATAAACATGGTGATCAGTACCAAAGAAGCAGCAGTTCTTTAATGTGAGTGAGCTGGGCAACCCCAAGGGGTTGAAGCTGAACCAGAGAGTTGGACCCAATGGTCTTTTCTTCCAGGAGGGGAGAGTTTGTTCTGTGAGCTCAAGAGAAATTTTTGATTCAACCCCAATGTATTTTGAGCTGGAAATAAAGCTATAGATTAGGTGAGATCTTTTCATGTTGGATGAAAGCCACTTAATTGTAATACTGATGACCAATAATTCAAAAATGTTTCCATCAAGCATCTGAGATATGCAATTGCATGTATGCAATTGCATGTGTGCCCATGTGCGTGCACACACACACATACACACACAATGCAACCCTAAGAACACTTTCCAGGGGGTAAGCCCCTTTGAATAGACCTGCTCAGGATTGCTCACACACAAAATAGGCCTCTGTTACAGCCTTTGGCTTAACATTTCCATAATGCATAAGTGGGACTTTGAATATGGAAATAACTTTTGCATGTCAAGAGACAGTGTTGAAACATGGTATGTGCAGAAGAGGGACGCAGGAAGGTGGGAAGCTGGGCTGCCTGACCTCAAAGCTGAGTCTGACACATGGACATAGGCCATCAATTTCAATCACACTTCCTTCCTCCTAAGTAAATCAGCCACAGTATACAACAAACAGAGACTGCAGTCAGTGGAAATTAAAATAGCTCTCTTCTTTTACAGGGACCTTTGCTTTAACTTCCTTGATATCTGCAAATGCTGTTGAACGTCTTGTGCCTCCCACGAACAGCAGTTTAACAACAAGCAATCACTCCATCATGTTGGGTCTGTCTGATTTCGAAATGCAGAGGATTGGAGTTGCAGCAGCAGTTTCATTATTGGGAGGCCTCATTCAAGTAGGTATTTCTGAACAGCCAATGTGTAAATGTAGATGCACAGTGCTTTGGACTTCAGAACACACATTGTGCTTCCTCTGTTGTCCCAGTTTTCAGGAGGAACAATACTGGCTTGTGAAGGAGCTGTGGCATGACATTCTCCCACATGATTTGACGCTCGTGATATGGCCCAAGTGGCATGGGAAAGGGCTGTGTGACAGCATCTTTAGTACCATAAAGGCAAGGTTGTAAGAGGTCTTGAGGTAGCAAAGTCCTACATGAAATTTAAAAATAAAAACATGGTGCATTTCATTGATAGATCCAGCCAGGACTTTTTTTTCTAGGGGAATGTGCCGGAACAGAGTTCCAGAACCTCTTCAACAAAATTCTTTTAAAAATGTTTAAAAGTTCATTAGTTTTCAGTATACAGATTGAAAACTTCATTTCCCTCTTGAGAGTTCTGGCATCTCTTTTTCCAAACAAACAAACAAACCCAAACCCCTGGATTCAGCCAACCATCAATGAATTTCTGGAACATTCTTCTCCCTTCAGTTTTTTCCTTTGACTCTCAAAAAGACCATTGCTAGAAATGTGGGACCCATTTGGACAAAGCCATGTAGATTGAGTGGAGATGTGTGAGGTTGAGAAGGGTAAGAGAGCAAAATGTGCCCTTCCTCTTCTACAAACCAGTTCTACTTGGGAAAGAGAGGCAATTTCACCCCCTTTTCTCTTCCTCATTGCAGCCCACTGATTTATGTGGCTGTTAATAAATGTGGGTGTAATAATAATGTTTCTGGGTCAAAAATGACTACTGAGTGGAGGGGAACATGAGACATTCACTAGACTAAAGCCAATACTCTGCTGCATATTTCTGCAGGCAGAATGTAATCTTCATCTCTTTCTCAGAGTTTTGACCTCACCAATGGGGAATACTGAATTTCTCTCAGAGGCACAATTAGCTTTGCTTTCCACACTGAGTATGCAGAGACATGATGAAAAATGAAGTTACAAAGATGCTAAAGATTGCTGAAGTCTACTCTGGCTGTTTCCAAATAATGTATGCCACCACTCAGAAATTTAAAAGCCAGGTACCTGTATTCCAGTACTGTACACAATACTCCACATCCCCCCCTTTTGTCTCAGACTCCCTCAGTTCCTTCTTAGAATGCTGCAAGGACTGCTTCCACCTGTATGTTTCTGTGTGTGCTCTTATGTCATCTGAAGGAGCTCTGCTCTGGAAACCTTCATTGTTGCAGGTGTGTCTGGCAGGGACTTCTGTGGAAATCTTCTTGGCAACTACCACAGATTGTGGAATCCTTCTCCAGGAGCTCTCTCACCGCCAACCCCCCCCCCCCCCCCCCCCCAGCTTTCCAGCAGCCTGTAAAAACGTAGCTGTTCCTGAAGGCCTGAAATGAGAATTTCTTTCATCTCTCGGTTTTATTCTGCTTCAACTTCTGTTTGAATGAATTTGTATAATTTAATGGATTGTATTGTTTTCAATGTGTTTTAACTTCTTAGATGTGTTTTTTATACAGAGAACAATGGAATATAAATTACTAAACTAATGAATAAAACTAACCATTGATAGTCAAAGGAAAAAAATGCAGTAGGATCTCTTTTATGTTCAAGGTCCCTTTATTCTATTTCTAGTCCTTATTGTGTGCCCACACAGGATATTTCTGTCATAGGATCATAACTATAGGGTTAATTTTGAAAGCTGAGGGCCAAACTAGATGTTACAGTTTTTGAAATGCCTTTTCCTGACCTGAAGCAGCTGGTGTGTGTGTGTGTTTGTGTGTGTGTGTGGTTATTTCACCTTTTTGACTGCTCCACATGCCATATTCCATGTACATGGGATGACCAAAATGAGGCAAATGATTCCCGTCAGCTTTGTTTCTGGTCAGGAAAAGTCATGGAGAGGAAGGCTGGTTCTGCATCTGGCATTTGTTCCACATTTTCTCAACACTGAGGAAAAGATACAGCTCAAAACTACATTCAGATACCCCAGGCCAACACCATACTGACTGCAAAGTCACCCCTGAATGGCCATAAAATGGCCATAAATCTATGCAGAAGGTACCATAAAACCTGATGATCAATGAAAGTGAAAGTGGCGTGCAATACAAAGGGTGTTGCACGAGCCGCTGGAACTGGCCTCGCTGTCGTCTGACTCGCTGGCCACGCCTTGCGTCACCACCTCGTCCGCGCCTGCCCCAGGCAGCCAGGGCCTCAGATTTGGCACAGGAGGGGAGAGTTAAGTCACCACTCCCACTCCCTAGTGCCTCCTGGTGGAATTTGTTTCTCTCTCTCTCTGGGTCACGTTTCATCCACACTCAGGCCTCTCCTCCCCAGCCCTTTGTGGCTGCCGTTATTTTATGCTTCCCCCTCCCGTCACCTCCCATCACCTCCCCCTGGCTTCCTCCACCCCCCTGTTCCCCGCCCCCCTTCATAGCTGTAGACGCTGACTTTTGAGGGCTATTTCCGGGTCCGCCCTGCCCTTCCTCCCCCATGGCTGGGCGTGCTGCTTGGGTCTGTGTCCTGGCCTGCAGCTTGGCGACTCCTCCCCCTCCCTACTTTCCTTAGCTGCCACAGCCGCGGGGCGCCTCGCCCTGACCGCTGCGGCGTTCCCAGGGACCTCCCTGCCAACTCCCTGAACAGGGACCGGAGTCGACGACGTCGCCCCGGCCACCCACCCCTCGCTGCCCCTGCCAAGGGCAGAATGTAAGCCATGTCCTCCTTCCCCCTCCTCTTCTTTGCTGGAGCCGGTAAGTTTGGGGGTTGGGGCGGGGTGTGTCGTGGTGCCGGGCGGCCAGTTGTCAGGGTCTCCTGGGCCCCCAATAGTCCCGCCATCAGGACACAGGGTAACATAAAATCCGATGATCAAAGAAAGTGAAAGCAACATGCAATGTAGAGGGGAATTTCTGTTCCAGCATTGGTTTGCTAAAACAATGGAGGGGAAAGCCAATGCAGAATTGCCCAAAGACAGGACCTTTTGTTCCCCTCTCCTCACACTGTAGTTCTCAGCTCAATTAGTCTCTCCTTTATTTTTTTTAAACAGACAGTCCCTGCAGCTGCTGTGTGGCTGCTGGGACAGAGCTGTCAAGTCCAGATTAAAAACATGCAACATCTCATTTGGCCCAGAGCGGTCTGTTTCAGAGCTTCTGTGCCCTGCTGTGCAGACCCACACGGTGATTCAGTTTGTGGCAGTCCTGGCTGATCCACACAGTTTGACAGGGACCATGCCAGTTAAGTACAGACACTGTAGTTTGATTTGTGTAGCATGCTGTATTCATTGTATTGGTTTCTCAGTACAACCCCCATGAATTCAAGTCATGGAAATAAGGATACATGTAAAGCTTGTAAACTTAGATAACAGAATGGTAGAACCAGCTTCATGGCTAAAATTGCCTCACTGTAAGATAAGTGCTAACAGTGGCACGCAATGTGAAGTTGCGGTCTGCACCAATTTCAAGTGTCTCATCAGGGTCATCTGATGAAGTAAGCTCTTACATATAAAAATTTATGAGGGAATGCATTCCAGTCTTTAAGATACTTCTGGAATCTCGTTTTACACGCATCTATATTGTTTGCTTTCAAAGATGAGGGGAAAAGGCCTGAAGTTCCAGCCCCTCTTGCTTTGTTTCTCACTGGAAGCAGTCACAGTTCCTGCCATGTGGCCCAAGAATGCTTTCACCCTGTGACATTATCCCCAGTCAAACCCAGTTCTACCCCAGTTCATTTGTAAGCACAGTGGGATTGCTTCTTTTCAGACAGCAAATAAAGCTGCATGCAAAACACACATGGGAAAGTTTACATATTTCTGATGGCAATTATTTTTCATGGTGGCTGCCTTAAATGTTTTTTAAAACACTTTTTGTATTGCATCAACATACTGTTATTTAAGTAATAAACTGATGGTCAATTTCCTTCTCTTGCTACATTGCCTTGCTAGCCAGGCTTTTCTTGTGGTGATGCTCAGCCGGTTTGGGTCCTGGCAGCTGAGGGGGGGGGGGGGGGCTGTCCTAAGTGGGGAACTGGTGGAGATTGGCACAACCTTATAATTGAGTATAGGAACTTTTTTCACATTGTGTTTAAATGGGAATCTCGGTAATTTAAATTATTGTTATGTTCTATGTTCTCTTGTGTTGTTGCATCATTAGGACTCTGATATCCTAACTCCCTTAATCTTATTGGCTGCTGATTAAAGACTCCTATTGGTCCTTAAGCCAATCCTAGGAACCAATCAAAGAGCCCTGCTTAGGTCCAATCAGATTTCGTATCCTTATTTACAATGTATATAGTTATGTGTTGGAACAGTATAAATTAAGTGCTGCTCTTGACAGAGCTGTCTTTTGAGCTGAACGATGTTGAGAATAAAAGCCTGCATTGGATTCATTGCCTCCTGACTCAATAATTACTCTCCCTCCCCCGTATTAATAGTCTTATGAAAAACAGAAATAATCAACCAAGGAGGCCCACATAATCTATCTATCCTCTTCCTAATATAACAGACGGGGGGAAAAAGAATAACCTGTAAAAGGCAGCAAGTTGCTAGAACAAGCAGGATTTACTTATTAATGTATATATTAAAACGTATGCCGCTTTTCCTCTTGGTTCAAGGCAGCTTACAATAATAATTAAAGCATACCTAGCTAAAGTTTGCTAAAGGTTAAATAACAAGCCCCAAATCCCTTCCCCTTGCACAAAAAAGTAAAAAAAGGTCTAACTTAAGGAGCTGTATTCAGAAGCATCAGTATTATCTTGCAAGACATCAAAAGCTTTGAAAGACGTAAGATAATGGTTTCTTTTTGGAGAGAAAAACAAGTTTGCCCACTAAACTGGTCTCAGGGCTTCAGCAGAGCCAGTTCCATGTGTATATATGGATCAGTTCCTAACATATCATATCCCAGCCTATCCTGGCAGCTTTTACTGTAGGCCAGTCTCTTAGGATACTTATTTATTTGGTTAGTTCAATTTGTATCCCGCCCTCCCTGCTGAGGCAGGCTCAGGGCGGTTTACAGGAAAGATTTAAAATGCATTAAAACACCAATGCATTAACATAATGCAAAATCATAAAACTATATACATATTATAACAGGTAACGGATGACGGAGCAGAGCCCAAGCTTGAGCCTTTAAACAATCAGAACAAAGCTTGAGTCCAGTGGCACCTTTAAGACCAACAAAGTTTTATTCAAGGTATAAGCTTCTGTGTTAGACTAACAAGAACAACAAGAATTATTGTTAGAATAAGCTTAAATCTGTTAAACATCTTCATTGTGCTGTATGCTAATTTACTGCTCACCCTCTACCTATGAGAGCCAGTTTGGTGTAGTGGTTAGGAGCGTGGACTCTAATCTGGGAGAACAGGGTTTCATTCCCCAAACCTCCACATGCAGCTGCTGGTGTGACCGTGGGTCAGTCACAGTTCTCTCAGAGCTGTTCTCTCAAGAGCAGTTCTCTCGGAGCTCTCTCAGCCCCACCTACCTCACAGGGTCTCTTTTGTAGGGAGGCGAAGGGAAAGGAGATTCTAAGCCATTCTGAGACTCCTTTGGGTAGTGAAGGGGGGGGTATAAATCCAATTCCTCCTCCTCCTCCAATTTCTATTTAATTGCATCTGAAGAAGCGTGCGTGCACATGAAAGTTTATACCATGAATAAAACTTTGTTGGTTTTTAATGTGCCATTGGACTCAAACTTTGTTCTGCTGCTTCAGACCAACATGACTACCCACCTGAATCTACCTTTAAACAATCATAGCTGTTGAACTATGTCCAAATGAGCACACCAAGAAATTTCTGGAGGAAAGGTCAGAATTTGAGTTCAAGTGCCTCTTGTTCCATCAGCTGCTGAGCCTGTGTACAAATACACTGAAAACTTGTGGTTTCTGATACTGAAATGCCCACCATAAAGAAATCTTATAACGTGTTATGTAGCCTTCAGAATTTGTGGCAAAGGTATACCTTTCTTTTGACACATTACAGGAAGGCAACTAAAAATAGCCCTTTGAAAAAGTCTAATTTTCTGCACTGAGACTTGTAAACAGTCATATTTGAAAGACCTTGTTATTAGTTACCGATAGACACTATCAGAAAGAAAACAACTTTTGTTTTCATTCAACATGGAAACAAAAGCTAATCAGTATAGTCTGCTGTAATCACTATTTATCTAATGAAGAGGCAAGGAATGCTTTTGAACTAATGCACAATAGCTGCAGCCTGAATTGTGGGAAACCGTCTTTCTGTTCTCTTCTGGGTTTTAGTCAGTTCTGTATTTCCTGCAGAGCTCAGATTTCACTCTCTGTGCTTTTGTCTTTATTCCCCCCCACACACCCTTTGCTTCCATCTCACCTTATTAATGGCAGGATGCGACATTAAACCACAGCAAATCAAATGACGGTTTCAGACCTTCCCCATCTAGCTATCCAACACCTAATATGTGCATGATTTGTACCCAAAATTGTCATAAGTAGCTGGTGTAGTCCATGCTTTATCCGATATTTGTCTCAGTGAATATTTCCCTTCAGGTTTTCAGCATGTAATATAGTGCCTTGCTTTATCTCCTTGTGTATTTCTTGTGCTAGTTGTCACCCTCAGCCCTGGCCACTGTCGTGAAACTCCTTTTCTACTGTTAGCAAACTTGTTCTTTCTTTATTTTTTTAAGTTTGTAATTCTGGGGCAACATATACTCCTGTTGCCTAGCCGCTGACAGCCAGCTACCGTCCCAGGGTTGGTCTTTAAGGGTAGCCCAATACAGAGTGCATTAAACATATTCCAGCTCTGAGGTTACAGAATCATGGGTCAGTATAACCAGATTGTCCAAGAAAGATGAGAGCTGGCAAACCAGATGCAGCTGATAGAAGGAACCAACCTGCTTTTCAAAGAGCAAGGCTGTCCCCAGGCCTTTAACCTGCTCTGAAAAAGCTGCTTCAACTCCATCCAGGAGTGGATCCAAATGTCTAGACAGCAAAATGTCTAGACAGTTTGGTGTAGTGGTTAAGTGCGCGGACTCTAATCTGGGAGAACCGGGTTTGATTCCCCACTCCTCCACTCGCACCTGGCTGGATGACCTTGGGCAAGCCATAGCTCTGGACCAGCTGTTCCCTCAAGGACAGCTTGGGAAAGAGCTCTCTCAGCCCCACCTACCTCACAGGGTGTCTGTTGTGGGGAGGGGAAGGGAAAAGGAGTTTGTAAGCCGCTCTCCCTTGGGGAGTGGAGGGCGAGGTATAAATCCAATCTAAAAAAAAAAAAAAAAAGATAAATCCACAGGGGAAAAAGCACTGGAGAGGCATGTTGTGACCATGCCAGACTGGATACCCAGAGTCACAGAAATTGGAGGGGTTTGAAGTCAGTTGGAAGTGAAATTTGGGGGCAGATTCTGGCTCCAGATACAGGGTAAAATATTCTCTCTAGGCTTGGGAGGCAGGAATTGCCCCAAGTGAGCTTACAGATGTGGTCTATGATTGGCCCAAGGTGAGGAGGATGTATGCCTGGGGTCCTAGGGATGTTTCCAAATAAGGAAAGAGAGGAGAAGTATCTGGGCAGAGAGGAGGTACTTTGGAAGCAGTTTTAGTTACACCAGGCCCGTAGCTAGGCCGTAGGACAGGATTTCCTGTCCTGCTTTGTGGTTCCTCTATACCTGTGTCTTACTGGCCTCTTTGAGTCACAGCTGGCCTCTACACAGCTGTCTAGACCCTGCCAGAGTTCAGCCCTCCCACAACCACATCTCACAAGCTCGCCAGGATTGATGTATGTTAGTGTTTGTGTTCGCTTAGTTCACTATGATTGAGTCTGTTCCTTCCTAGAAACAGAATTCTCCACAGAGTCTCTTCAGAAGGCGAAAGTCGCTTCACTCCCTCAGCGCTTCCCTTCTGAGTCTCTCAACCGACAATAACCGAGAGCTCTGAGCCCAAACAGCCCCCTCCTCACTCTGTCATGTGACTCAGCAGGGTTCTATGAACACCCTCTGCTGGTCATAGGTTTTTTTTAAAAAATCCCGTCACATGTCCCCCCTTTCTAAATAATTGCGTAATGCGAAAGGTTTCAGCCTTTCGCTGAGCAATGGGCTTATGTGATGTACTTACTTGCCTGTGCAACATTTCTTTTCTTATCACTATAACATCAGATCATTTCATTAACTCAATACACATTTTCTTTAGATACATAAACCTTAACATATAAATGCATCAATATGAAATACAAAACAGTTTTTTCTAATAAAACCACTTTGCTCTCTGCTTTCACTGGCTTACTTATGCACATAACAATATATTTTTTTTTAAACTTAGGTTTCCGTAACATTCATAATTTCTTTACGTTTATGCTGCTGCGGTTATTGATAATGCGTCTGCAATCACGTTATGCTTCCCAGGAACATGTTGTATATCAAAATTATAATCCTAGAGCTGTAAACTCCACCTGATAAATTTACTGTTGGTACTTTTTACCTGGTTTAACCACTTTAGTGGGGAGTGGTCAGTGCACAGTATAAACTTCCCCATAGGTAAGGTTTCAGCTTCCCTGTGGCCCATACAATGGCTAAACATTCCCTCTTGATCACTGAGAGATGCTGTTCCCTTTCTAAGAGTTTTCTGCTTAAATAGAGGATGGGATGATATTGTCCCTCCTCTCCTCTCTGTCTCAGTATTGCACCTAAGCCGATGTTAGAGGCGTCTGTGAATAGGGTAAACTCTTTACCAAAGTCAGGAGTGTGTAACACTGGCTCTGTTGTTAGCATAGTTTTAAGGTGTTCAAATGCCCTTTGGCAAGCTTCAAACCAAACCACTACATCAGGGTGTTTCTTTTTGGTGCACTCACACAAGGGTGCTGCAATGGTGCTATACTCTGGGATAAATCTCCAGTAATATCCCACTACTCCGAGAAATGCTTGTATTTGCTTCTTATTTTGGGGTCTGGGCCAGGCTTGGATAGCTTGCACCTTTCCCCAATCTGCCTTAATCTTACCTCCACCTAGCACATGCCCCAAATACTTCACCTCTGGCATGCCTGGACTAAAGAGGACCTCTTAGTGAGGAATGCTGATGTAGACATGGTTCTTTTCTGCAGCTGAGAGATAATGCAGTAAATTTCCTTTGTACTGTATGTATTTTGATTAATTGCTGAGAGACCCCGATTGATAATGGTCAGGTTTAAGGTAAAAGCTTGGTTTCTCTCTGAGGCTGACATTGTATCCCACCTGAGTATATGTGGGATCATGCCCAATCTTTTCTTCTCTCTGCTGGTTCTCATCCTTTGTCTTGGAGAATGCCCAGGGCTTGTTTCTAAGCCCTACATGACAAGCAGATAGGAGCTGGTCTTAGTGCCAAGATGGAAGAAAGATACTCCAGAATGTAGACTTGATGACAGCATTTGGGGAGCTTTCCTAACTGAGATTCCCTAGCTCAGAGACTGTGCTGCTTCTTTGCTCCCAAGTCTTGGGAGCTTTCCCTGACACATGTATGACAGGCTAAGTTCAGTGATTGTCCAGTTCCCTGGAGCCTTAAAAATCAGCCCTTGTAGACTTTTGCAGAGCTTGGTCTTAGCTGCAGTTGGCATCCAGGGCTTGGACTAAATCTAGGTGAGATTTTAAGGGACAGATGGCAATAACACAGTGTGAAAAGAAGCACATGTATCTTTTAATATGATGAGCTGGAAAAATAATCTCGGGAAAAGTCCATGCTCCCCACTGATAGGACTCTAATAAATTAAAAACTGCCAAAGAAGTTCTCCCACTGCTACCTGAGTGTTGAGCCCTTGGGAAAATAATTAATTAGTTGAGCTGGAAACTGAAAATAATAACGTACCACCACCCCAAGAATTTGTGGAAAAGTATAACACCTATTACTTCTTCAAACTGGCTTGCATAATTGATTTTCTGAGCCAATTGTATCTGTTAAAACCTCTGTTTGTTTATTGCTATTAGCAAGACAGTTTCATAATCTAAACTTTTGCAGTTCTCTACTGTCGGCATAGACTAGTCCCAAATTGCCTCCATCCAGACGACAACAGCGTCCAAGAGGTGGTCCCTGTCTCCTGGCCTTCACAACAAAGTGTCAATTCAATAGTCTGTCTGGTGCTATTTAAATATTTGTATTGTTGATCAGGCTTGTAAAAAGAGAGTGACGCCCTAATCCATGGCATATTTTCAGATAATTAGCCTTACCCTGTCTTTCTCAAGATGACACTTGGCCAAAGATTCATCTAAACTAGCCACTTCTATTTCACACTGCTGATGTTGGAAGGACATCATGGATTTCCCATGTCCATTTGTCCTTGGCCAAATTCCTTTTTATTTCACAATCATTCCATTTCAGTGGTAGAAGTCTATGTGTGATGGATAAATTAGTGTAACTTTGCTAAATGTTGTGGAGAGAAAAAATGGTGGCCATAATGTAACATATTTAAACACACTAATTTCAAAAGTCCTCAGCACCTATTTTGTTGGATTATGGCCAATAGTTCTAATGAGGCTGGTAATGAAATTAGTCATCCCCCCCCTTCTCAGTTTGGGAAATGTATTGCCGATAGCATCCCAATTCCATCATTATGTCTATGTTCATAGTGTGTTATCTAATTTGCCATCTGAAAATGCATGGGATTTATCTGTAAGGTAAACTGAAGTTGAATTCAGGTCTTCTATTTCTGGCATTCTATATTAGATGGAATTAATTCATTCCACTGATCCTGCATCCTCACCCCATTACATGTCTATTTATTGTCTACAAAGCCTATAAAACAGGGAAATCATTCTTCCCCTTTTGATGCAACACCCTTGAATCATACAATGGACTCTGAGAGACAGTTCGGTGTAGTGGTTAAGAGCAGTGGACTCTAATCTGGAGAACTGGGGTTGATTCCCTCCTCCAGCACACAAAGCCTGCTGGGTGACCTTGGGTCAGTCACAGTTCTCTCAAAACTCTCTCAGCCCCACCTACCTCACAGGGTGTCTGTTGTGGGGAGAGGAAGGGAAGGTGATTTTAAGCTGTTCCGAGACTCCTTCAGGTAGTGAAGAGCGGGGTATAAAACCAGCTTTTCTTCTCTTCTTCTTCATAGCCTACATTCATAGAGCTTTTTATTGAATGCGTAGTATTTGGTAGAATGTATTTTTGTGCACTACAGTGTGGTATCTGCTGTGGCATTTTTTTAGGTATTGCAACAGTATAAATTTCATGGTGACATACACAGCAAACATTTCCACAGCAAGTATCCCAGTTCATATGATCAATGCCTACATGTAGTTCTGACCAGTCCTGTGTGTTCATGGAGGCTGCCATGTAGATGTGTGGGGCTGCTGGCCATATGAACCAGCCCATGTTGATCCATTCTGGATATTGTTTTAATGATATTCTGAAATCAATTTTTACATCTGCATCTAGTTATAGACTTTTCTTTCTCAAATATGAAATATTTGTAGTAAGAGGGCTGTCAGCTTTCTGCTCCCAAAATTCAGTGTAAAACAAATGGATTATCTGGTAAGTAACAACATCTTGCTGAGACCACTCAGGAAAACTCCAGATTGGGCACAGTGCCAGCAGAGTTAGGACATCATCACAAAAGTTGGATGTGCATTGGAATTATGAGGATTGATGATGTGGAGAGGCTGAAAACAAAAGAGCTGCATTAAGTACTGCTGGGATGGATTGCACAGAAAAGTATGTTTTAAATGCTGCTGTTTCAGAGAGATCAGGAGTTAATCTGCCCTGGAGTGGAGAGCTTGTGTGATTGGCTGCTCTTCACACTCTCTGATTGGCCAGCATCAGCTGAGAGCAAGTTTAACGTCAGCTGTTCTGGAGGGAAAAGGGTCTTTGGGTCTGGAGTGAGGGTGCATTCAGACGGCTCTTTTGAGTCGCGCCAGGCACATGTGCCTGGTGGATTTAAAGTGCACATCCAGACCTCAACATCTGGGAATTGGGCCGCTTTCGTTAGTAGACCGTCGATCCCTGTCGGAGATCCGTACTTAAAAGACAGTGCTTAAAGTCCAGTCTAAAGCTGGTTGACGGGCCAGTGCCAGACTTTCCACCGTCAGGGCATTCCACCAGTGCGCAATCAGCCCGTAGGGATGGTCTCCAGACCATCCCGAATGGCCACCATTTTAAAAAACTCTTAGTGATGCGTGCATAACTGCTTAGATGGTGAGGCACATATGCACATATGCAGATATGTAGACATGCACATGTGCAGATAAGCACATATGCAGATACACACATATGCACATGCACAAACAAGATTTTTTTAAAAAAGCCGACCGCATGGCTCCTTAAGGTGGATGTCATCTAGACAATCCACCATGGAGTCATGTGCAGTAAAGCGATTCACGAGGGAGCTGTCTAGTCGTGCAATGCTGGATTAAAAAGATCTAGATCAAATTACAACCGGGCCAGTGGCAAGATTAGCTGTCCACCTGAATGCACCCTGAAGAAGCCAAAAAGACGGCTTCTGACAAAGGAAGGGATAGAAGAAAAGAGACTCCTTTGTCCTTACAGTAGTAGAACTACTCTGAGGGAGAATTGTATTTCTGATTCCAGGAAGCTAAAAAAAAATAATACTGTTTTTTTAAAAAAACAGACAACAGTTACTGGAAGAGAGATTTGGCTAGAGTGAATGGGTTGTTAAGCAGTAACTCCCAGTCAAGCCAAATAGTAAAGGGTTATTGCTTCTTGAAAAAAAGGAAGAATAATCCTTTTTACTTGTAGGGATTATTCCTTTTTTTAAAGGGGTGGGGATCATTCTTCCTTTTTTAAAGGGGTTGTGCTCTGAGGAGAACCTGGGTCTGTAGTAAAGGGGAATAAGCTTTAGAAACCTCAAGAGTTAGTGGAAAGCTGTAATTTTCTAAGGGGAGAAATCTAGAAACGCAAAGAAAGTTATTCTCCAGGGAACACTATGAAGATCTTGTGTTATTGCTGAAGTATACTAAGAAAAGTACCTCTTACTGAAAAGAACTAGAAACCTCTGAAAAGAAGCTGCAACAACACTTTCTAGCATGTTTTAAGATTTCAGTTCTGTACATAGAAAAAAGTTTTACCTCAGACTTTCTAATCCTTGGCTTCTCCCATATATATATGTATATATATTTCCCTGATAGTTAAATAAAATCTTTGTTCTGTTTTAAAAGTTACTCTGTCCCATGTGCCATTCAAAAAGGGTTTAAAAACATGACATCTCCTGAATTTCCTTCAGGTTCCTCTGCTTGGTCATAAGTCTAAACAAGCGTGTTTCAGGGTGGGACAGTTTGGTTGTTTAAGTCAAAGAAAATGCATTCACACTACTTAGGGGCGACTCCGTCACTGAGGGGAACTAAAAGGAGGTGGCGGGAAAATCTGCCTGTGATTTGGGAAGTGACCGAGGTCTGTCATAACCGTATTAAGATATTGAGTTGTTCCAAGCAGAGAGGCTGGAAACCTCACAATGAACAGGTTCAGCAGGCAAACAGCCTGTGCTTGACAGCTGTAATGATTCATGAGCCAAGTTTTGGATCTGTTTGCCTCGCCACTGTCTGCTGTTAAACAGCTTTATGTGCTGTTATGGCTGTGCAGTAGCTGTATAATGTCAGTTCTATTTTTCAAAAGCTTATGCTACAATAAAGTTTGTCAGTTTTAAAGGTGCTACTGGGCTTTTTACTATTTTCCACCTTAGGATGTGAATTAGGCTGAGAACCAGTGACTACTGAAAGCCTCTGAGGTTTTGCACACTTCTTTGAAGCACTGCAAGTACCTGCATTTTAAACCTATGAGCTGAGTTGGCAGTGGGATCAGTGATAATAGCACAACCAACCACGTTCCATTCTCTGCAAAAAAGGTTGAAAGTTTCCTGTCTTAAAAGACTTTTTTCCATCACAAGACAAGGAAAAAAATTGCATCCACCACCTCAGCCGATGGAGGGAAAGATACATGCATATGCCTTTTTGCATGGTTATTAGAAATAGCAGAAAAGGAACACTTAAGTAAACTTTCACCTGCTATACATTGATGCCTGCAACATTCTGATTAGCTTCTGTATTTCACTGAAACATTGACCATCTCATAATGAAAAATGGTGTGGCCTGCGCTACAACAACCTCTCAGTAAAGGACGCTGAAAACAGTTTATTTCCGGCACAGAGTTTCTAGAAAAATAAATGAAGATAGCCCAGCAAGAAGTCTTGGTGGGAAATGCTTAATGATTCGAATGCTTCATTTTTTTCGCATATTAAGTACATGAACAAGGTGCTCATTAATCAGGTGCAGAGCAAAAACTAAGTGGAAAGCTCCCTTGGAACTCGTGTGTGTAACAAAAATAAGAATAATGTAGTGTTAGATATAAGGATAACTCTGTTTAAGATTGCACTGTTAATTGACCTCCATGCAATGAGAATAAGAACTTTCTTGATTTTTTTTTTGCAGCTTAACTCCAACTTTGTTTATTGTGTTTACCTGTTAGAGCAACTGAGGATATAACACAATATAAGCTGAATTCTGAGAAGTCATCTCACTAAATACACACTGGCAAAATGAACTCTTCCTATAATGAGTCACATTTCAGCGAGCCTTGTAAAATGTTTTAGGGTAGATCAGGGCTATTTTGGGGCTGGAACGCACAGGAACGGAGTTCTGGCTGGCTCCTGAGTCGGCCACACCCAGCAGGAACTCATTAGCATAATAGGCCACACCCAACAGCAGAAACTCATGAGGATTGGCTACATTAGGGGTATGTGGCCTAACATGCAAATTAATTCCTGCTACAAAAAAAGCCCTGGGTTTTGACAACAAACAAAGTAAACAGAATAAAAAGCTAAAGGTGGGTGTGGCTGGATGACCACTCTTCTGGTAACATGGGGGTGTGGCCTAATATGCTAATATGGTGTGTCAGTGGTATGGCCTAATAAGCTAATGAATTTCTGCTGTTGGGTGTGGCCTATTATGCTAATGAGTTCCTGCTGGGCTTTTTCTACAAAAAAAGCCCTGGGGTAGATAATGCACAAAAACCATATGAAAGTGATCATGGGTTGAAAGTTTATTCATGGTATGCAATGCATAATTCAAAAACTTCAGTGTTTGATTAGCTCACACAGCCGTCTTGCATGCTGTTACAATGTTAGCCTCAGTCACTGCAATTCTAATGTAATCTCTGCTCTGTATTTCTGGTTTCTCAGGTAGCAATGTTTGTGCTGCACTTGGGCAGTGCCACCTTCTTGCTCACGGAGCCCGTGATAAGCGCAATGACAACAGGAGCGGCCACGCATGTCGTGACTTCACAAGTGAAGTATCTTCTGGGGATGAAAATGCCGTATATATCAGGACCCCTGGGATTTTTTTATGTGAGTTTATCAGCGGCCATGTAGCTTTGCTCGCATCTGCATTTTAGCTAATCTTGCGAGGTCAAACTTGGGTCACCATGAGCACTTGATGGGGCCTGCATCTAAGTTCCTCTCACTCTACAGATGTGCCACACAATTGGTTCATCCCATTTGTTCCTAAGAAAATGTGAGATATGCTAGTATCAGGTGCTAAGATGCAGGGAGAGTCAGGCCATGAGAGCCCCATCCTGCCAGAATCACTTTAGTGAAGAAGGTGGTATCAAGAATACGAATGCTCAAAATAAATAAAAAAGTATATGGCATGAAATTTAGCTGAAGGACCTCCCCCCATATCCATTAGAGTTGGGCTTATTCTTTCTGAACCATTTCAGAGAATTCTCAGGAAAAGCTTATCCCCCCCCCCCCCGGGCAGGATTGCTCTGAGAATTCAGCAGTGTCATAGCGGTTGTGCTTTCCTTTCCTGACAAGGCCTGGGGACTCCCTTCCTCCCTCCCTCCCTCCCTGCTAGCAAGTCCTCCGCTCCTCCCCTTCATGACATCCTCTGCAAATACACACACACAACTTGCTCTTAACATGGGATTCCCAAAACAGCTCCTCTTCTGTTTATTTTCAGGATCAGTACTGTAGGATCAGTGCACCCAGACCATTCCACTTGGTCACTGTTCTTCCAAAATTTACCTTCAAGTGATGAAGTAGGGTCATGAACAATGCTCCCTCTAAGCTGTGGAGTCTTATGAGCAAAAATTCTACTTTGTGAGGTACGGGCATTAAAGCTGTGAGCGAATGATTTGGCTACTGCATAAATCAGTTTGCTCTGGAGCCATCCTTCCTAAGCATGATAAAAATTTGTGAGCCGGAGGGTAAAAAACTTTGAGGTAGCTCACATCAACTCATCTTAGAGGGAACACTGGTCATGAAGGGAATGGCTTCTCCTTGACCTCTGTTAGGCCTTAAAATGGAAGTTTCTAATGCAAGGAATACATGAGACTTGCAATTTACCCCCTGATTTCCACATGCATTTTTGTGCTTTTAGTTTCCACTTCGGATTTTTTGGGTTTTTCGCAGTTCTGTTGAGATCACTTTTACCCCAGAATTCTTCTGAAAGCTGACTTTGAGTAGGCAGGGTCCTGGAACATTTGTAAGAATAGGCGGAGACTTACTTTTTTAAAAAAAAGAAAGCTGTGAACTCAGAGAACCTGCCTAGCCTATTGTTACAATGCTCCAGCGATATGTCAGTATTTTAGGGGTGTTTTTAAGGGGGAGTACTATGATGCCACCGATGCCGCCACTGATGGCAACAGCATCCTCCCTTGAAAATCCTCATCCCTGAAGGCATGTGTGGAAGAAAATAGGGCGGAGTAGGAATTTGAACCAGGGTCTCCCAGAACCTGGTGTGACACATGTCAGTTTTGGGCTTCTGTACACCCAACATTCTCCCTGAGCAGCATGTTAAAAGGGAAGGTCAGTAGTGAGAGCCAATATGGTCCGGTGGCTATGAGTATCAGACTAGTCAGACTAGAGAGCCAGTCTGGTGTAGTGGTTAAGTGCACAGACTTTAATCAGGGAGAACCGGGTTTGATTCCCCACTCCTCCACTTGCACCTGTTGGATGACCTTGGGCAAGCCATAGCTCTGTACCAGCTGTTCTCTCAAGGACAGTTGTCTCAGAGCTCTCTCAGCCCCACCTACCTCACAGGGTGTCTGTTTTGGGGAGAGGAAGGGAAAGGAGTTTGTAAGCCGCTTTGAGACTCCAAGTGAGTGAAGGGCGGGGTATAAATCCAATCTCTTCTTCTTCTCTTCTCTAGTCTCTGGGAGACGGAGGTTCAAATCCCCACTTGTGCAGTGGGAACTTGCTGGGTGACCTTGGGCCAGTCACACTTTCTCAGCCTAACTTACTTCACAGGGTTGTTGTGAGGATAAAATGGAGGAGAGGAGAATGATGTAAGCCACTTTGGGTCCCCACTGGGAAGAAAGACTGGATATAAGTGAATCAAATATGTGAATAAACAGTGCTAGGGAAAGCTTTCTTTCAGGGATGTTTGGAGGGAAACCATCATTACTGACCTTCTCAGGGAGGAATTCCTGATAAGCTTTGGAGGATCTCCAGAATCCCCCAGAATACAACCTGCAAGCTGCTGCATTAGGTGACTGCATCCTATATTTTTGTTCCTTTTTCATATAGCTGTAAAAAAGATGCAAAAACGAAGCCTTTTTTTTAAAAAAACAACAACAACTGGATTTATTATGTGGGATTAGAGTTGACATTTTTGTTTAAAGTGGTCATTTTATTTTTATTAGAAGAGGCAGCTCCCTCTTAAAGGGACTGGTAAAAATTAGACAAAATCGCATGTGCATGTCAGCACATATGGGTTCCTTTGGAGGGGGGCCAGTGTCACTATCCTGAACACTGAGCAATAAGTTTGGTAATCTGAGTTGCCATGGTTTTTAGTTTTTGTATGAAAAAAAAATAGAGCTAAGTAATTATGTGCAGCTCAGCATGCAGAACTGCACAGCAAAAGGCAAATTTGGAAACAGTTTCATTATTTGTTTTTGTTTTTGTTTTTTTAAAAAACAATTCTACCTTTTAATCTTAGCATATTGCTTAATTCTTCCTTTTTTTGGTGTTCTTTTTCACAGCTGCCACTTATTTAAGCCCCCCTCTCTCTCCTTTTGGCACAAAAAGGGCCGCATAGTGGGGACCAAGACTGTTAATAGAGTGGAATAGGAAAGTCATAAGGAAAACAAGCCAATGAAACAATTTTTTTTAATGGAATGAGATCATAATTCAGTTTGAGCAAATAAGACGTATATGATGAGAACAACCACATTTGAAGGTACAGATCCCATGAGATACACAAGTTTCAAAGGAACTTGGGTATAAACCACAGTTTACAGCAACCCATAATTCAGTTCAACCACACATATTTTTGTATATAAGACTCTCCTTACATCTGAAGTGGCTGCCACCTCTTCTGCGGTTACTGTCACAGAAGTTGGGGTCCGTGCAAAAGCTTCTGCCCTTGTGGTGCCTCTAATAGTGTATGCATCATATCACACAAGTAATGCCTCTTCCTAGGGCCAGTTCCAAGTTTTATGGGCCCTTAGTGACAGTATACAACCGGGCCACCTTTCCCCTTTGGTACAGCCCCTTTCTCTTTTAACTACACTTCCTTCCATTTGGTTCCTCCCCTTTGGCCTATCTTTTCTCCTTTAATCACTCCCTTTCCCCATTTCAGTTTGCTTCCTTTGGTAAAGACAGAATTGCCAGACCCCCTAGTCTGGGGTAGGGTAGGGTAGAGTTTTCCCCAATTTTGGGGGCTCCAATTTGCTGCCGGCCAGCTGGCTGGGAGCCCCACCCCCAAATAGCCCCCTCCTGCATTGATGTTGTTGGCTCGATGATGTCACCCGGAAGTGACATCATCACTCTGGGCCCATCGTGTGTCAGTGCTCTGATACTTTGGCCGAAACTCTGTGGGCAAAATGCAAGAATATTGATGTGTGACATGCCTGGCATAATGACATCACTTATGGGTGATGTGATCGCTGTGCGTGTGCAAGAAGATCCCAGGATGGACCCAGGAGTAGTTTTGTACATTACTACACTGAACAGTTTTAATGTCAAAAAAGAGCTCATTTTTTCCCCTAAGACAGGTGGGTCCCACAGTTCGTCAAGCATAGTGTGCTTAAAATTCTATAGAAACAATCTAAGACACTTAGAAAAAATTGCCTTTTGTTCCTTCATCACTCTCATTCTGATTCATAATGTAGATTCGTAAGACATTTATAACTGAGAAATAATTTCCAACACTCTAGCTGGCTATTATTTTTCTTTGTGAAATACTTCCGCCATTCTAACTCATTAGTCTTGATATTACTGCTCCCAGCTGTACCTCTTACACCTTGAGTCATGGACTAGCCCCAGAGTCTGCACCCCTACAGAGAGGGCATGGTTCTTTGCCCTGCTTGCAAGAAAACTCCTAAATCCTATCCCATTCCCCACAGCTGGCACACATTATTAAGAGCTCCTGCAGCTTCAACCAACCAAAACAGCATACTGAATTCTGTAAAGGTGGGGTAGACAGGAATGCCAAGGGGGGGGGGAGGGTTTGCAGCAGAAAAGGGGAATCAGTGGAAATTGGCCGTTTAGCCTGGATTTAACCCATAAAGTCACACAAATGATCTAAAATCAATATTCAAATCAGAGAGCAAAGCTTCCAGCTTAAGTCCATTACGCTAGTTACCTCAAATATATATATATATATTCATTTCTAGAAAAGGCAACATATAAAAAAGAGCACACTGTATCTGGACTCTGAGACCTAAATAAATTATTAAGGCTTAAAATACTCTTTTTTAAAAAGTACAGTCTTCTAAGGCTGCAATCCTATGAGTCTTGTAACTTAAAGGGGAATTATTAGTGGCGTTGGTGGGGGGGAATTATTGCTATGGAGCTTAATGCTTTATTACCTCTTGTTTTCATGGCCCCTGGCCTACAGCAATCTGAAACCATGATCTTTGCCATTTACTGCACCTGGGGTCTCTTGGTGAAGTTTGCAATGGCAAGTGGCAGCCACTGGACAGAAACACAATTATTTCACAGCAGGAGTGGGTCCCTGGGAAGCCATCAGGCTTTGGCATCGGCCCCACCTCACTGGCTGCCAATGCTGGCTCTGCCTCTTCCACTGCTTCTCCCTCCTGATGCTTCTCCTTCTTTAAGCGGAGGAGTTGTGGTTCAGCAGCAGGGCCTGCACTTTGCACACAGAAGGTCTCAGACTCAGTTCCTGGCATCTTCAGCTAAAGTTTCACAAGCAGGCCCGTAGGCAGGATTTTTTTTCTTGTGGGGCAGACACAACATCAAACAAAAAATAAAATAAACATGAATTGCAGCTCTTCAAACCTGAATTGTATTTTACTACCCTCTGATCAGCTGTCAGACCTAACAGCTATTCCTCAAGGAGTGAAACTGACCAGAAGTGGCAGGGCAGCTTCCCTTCCCTTCCCTTCCCCAGCCTCCCAGCTGTTGTGGGAAGGAAAGGGAAGCCACCCTGCCACTTATGGTCAGTTTCACTCCCCTCCCATCCCTTGTTAAACCTAACAGCTGATCTGGGGGAGTGAAACTGACCAGAAGCTGCAAGGTGGCTTCCCTTTCTTTCCCCAACCTCGCTGCTGCCATTGGGCTAGGCACACTGGGAGGTAAGGGGTCTGGGGGCATCCTCAGGTGGTGGGGCAGGGTTTGTGGGTGGGTGGGGGCTCTGCCCCCAAATGCCCCACTGGGGCTACAGACCAAATCACAAGGGTTGGCAAACAGCTTTTTCTGCAAAGAGATGATGCCAGTCAGAAGAGAAAACCTTGATGGTCTACCCCAATATAAGGCAGCTTTGTATGTTCAAAGGGCCAAACATCACTCACATGGTACAGTAAATGCAGTATTGACAGGAAGTGGCTGCCAGTTATTTTTCAGTGTATTGTCAATGTATGGATATTGCCCAGGTAGATAAAAGCTGCAGTCATACACACTAAATAGTCCACTTTCAATCTGCTTTCAGTACACTTTCCACCTGGATTTTACTGTGTGAACTGGCAAAATCCAGTTGGAGAGTGTATTCAAAGTGGATTATTTAGTGGGATTTTTTTCAACATATAAAGAAGAAATGGAAATCCACCGACATATTTGTGCCAGCAACATAGGAACTAGTTATTTTAATTTTAATTTTATTTGATAAGAGATTGTTGGCCAATACCTAGTGTTGTCAGCTCAGGGTACCTGGAGATTTTGGGGTCGGAGCCTGAAGAGGGCAGGGTTTGAGGAGGAGGGACTTCAGTTGGGTATAATGCTATAGAGTCCACCGGCCAAAGCGGCCATTTTCTCCTGATAAACTGATCTCTGTTGCCTGGAGATCAGTTGTAATCACTGGAGATTTCCAGCCACCACCTGGATGATTGCACCCCACCAATGATCACTGTGCAAAAATGATTCTAGTCCAATTATAGTCCATGAATATACTTCTCCTTTTTTTTGTTTCATTTGTGGCTTGAACCACCTGGACAATGGCAACCCTACAAATAACACAGTGGCAGAGCACATGATTTGCATACAGACCATCCAAGGATCTGCCCATGGCATTTCTGGTTCAAGGATTGCAGGGATTAGTAAGAATCCTTTCTTTTCCTGAATTTTTGGAGGCTGCCAGTCACAGTATTGAGCTAGATGGACCAGTCTGATTCAAGGAACTTCTGTGTGTTCAGGCTTCAAAGTGGAAAACTATGTGCGGATTCTCAAGGGTGAGCAATATGCTCCTTTGTCTTTGACAGTTTTGTAGAACAGGAATTTCAGCAGGTGCACTTTCTCCTACCCTGGCACCTACAAAATTACTCCTACAAAAGTCCCCTCGTCTAACTATGAAAGCGCAGGAGCCCCGTCCTCCTTTATAACTTGTTACATTAGGGAATTATCATTCCAAATAAATACTCTTGTGAATCCTTTAGGGCAGGGGTGTCAAACACGTGGCCCGTGGGCCAGATTAGCCCCCAGAGGGCTTCTATCAGGCCTGCACTGGAACTGGCCATCTCCTGTTTCCAGTTCTGTTGCTGCTGCTGCACCATAGCTTACTTTGCCAGACTCTCTCAATTGCTCAGCCATTTCATGTTTTCACATGGGTCCTAGACTCAGAACTGAGCATGAGATTTCTGTGGTGAATGCCAATAAATCAAAAGTAGGTTTGCAGCTTACAGATACACACTTGAACAGCATACTCAAGTCTGCAACAGCACAGACATTCTGATGCAATAATTCAGAGCAAGAGGTGTCAGCTATCAGAGACTGTTAAATAAACAAAATATCGCCAAGAATGCTGTTTTAAGCATATTTTTATTTTAAGTAAAAAGAAACCTTTGTGTTTGTGTCCTTTATAAAGTTTATATCTCTGCTACCTGGCATTACATTTTATGACACACATGGCTTGGCCCAACAAGGTCTCATTTATGTCAGATCTGGCCCTCGTAACAAATGAGTTCGACACCCCTGACCTAGGGTGACAAGTGACGGCATTAAAAACTTCAAAGAAGGAAAGGAACTGTGCAGCATAAAAATAAATTAGGAATAAGAAAATAATGGTTAATATCCAATACTGGGCTGTACCAACCACTGGTTTGCAAAACCTCTTTTTCAAAAGGTTGCTGCTTCTGTTTCTCAGCTTTGGCCCGCATTTTGAAAATTCACGGCATCATCTAGAATGAACCCAGGTCTTCTATCTTACACTTTTCCAAAGTCATTGCCTGATCCATCCGCATACTTGAATTCTGGTCCCATAGAATGAAAAGACAGCTGGAACGTCCCCCTAATGATCCCATCATCTCCATTGCCTCTCAGGCATGGCACATCCACTGTAAGAAGTTCTGTTTTAGCCGTGATATTATTGGAGATATGTAAATCATGAGAGAATGGTGAATCCTTCCCTTCAAAGAAGTAGCACCTATGTATGGAGCACTCCTCCCATGGTGTGAGGGCCCTATTTTCTGAAAGCATATGGTTGCTCTGCACCGTGCCATTACAGGTGAAAGGAGACCCATGCACACCTCTCTTCCCCTTGTCCAGACCATCTTGGAATATGGAATCCTTAACTAAGCTGAGTTTGGGGCGGGGGGGGGGGCAGAGGAAGATCTGTCAGGCTTTCTCACTCCTCCCATCACCTGTAATGACCTGTTCTGTTGAGAGTGCCCAGGTGCATGTGCCAAGTGTGGGCAGGCAGAAAACAGCACTCCATTATTCCCCCCATGGGGATTCCTCCATATGCCCACACATGAAAGGATCATGCCATATACATTGTTCAAATTGGCTAGCTCTAGCTGTACTTGGCTCCTTTTGCACGCTTGAAAAATGCAGCAAGTGAAGTATTAAAAATAAATCTTACAACTCCCAATCCTGGTTTTCAGGACAAGGGGTGGCAGGGTGCCACCTGAGAGCTGGAATGCTGCGTTGCAAGTTTTCTGAGAATAAGGAGAAGAAAGTCAAGAAAAAGTCAATGTCCTCATTTGGACACAGGACTCTGAATTTTCATGAACAAAGTCCCTTAACTAAAATGTTAAGGTCTTAGATTTAAATTGTTTTTGTAAGGCAACTTTATTCCCAAACTGTGTTGCATTTGGCGACCAAATGTTGGCGAAAAGCACTTTCAAGAAATGTTAATGGGGACCTTTTGCCTGTAAAGGGGATCAATGTTAGAGACGGCTCCAGTTTTGTGACTAATCTGTTTGCTTTAACAGCTGCACCCGTTTGGGGATCTAACCTTAACGGTCTGACTTTATACTTGCGCTTGCAAGTTATACATTGACTTGCTGATGCATCAACAAATCTGTTCTTTGATTAGTGTACTACACTGTATGTATATACAGCTGCAGTCGCAATATTCACGGGATTCAGATATGTTTCCGGACCCTCAGTACAAGTACTTGTTCTGAATAAAGTTCTCCCTTATGTTAGAGAACATTCCGTCTGAGCAGTCCTATTTTGCTCCTGGCCCATTACGATAAGAACTGAAGAAGAGCCAGCATCATGTTTCACACAATGGCCAACCAGTTGCCCTGGATGTCCAACAAACAGAAATAAAAGCCCAGGCCTGCCCCTGGTGTTAGCTCCTGGCACTGGTATTACGAGGTTCAGTACCTCTGGATGTAGAGATTTCCTTTAGTTACCATGGCTGATATCCACTGATGTACCTAACCTCCACTAATCTCTTGAATCCCCTTTTAAAGTCATCTGTTAGGTAGCAAATTTAGTGTAGTGGTTAAGTGCGCGGACTCTAATCTGGGAGAACCGGGTTTGATTCCCCACTCCTCCACTTGCACCTGCTGGATGACCTTGGGCAAGCCATAGCTCGGGCACAGCTGTTCTCTCAAGGACAGTTGTCTCAGAGCTCTCTCAGCTTCACCTACCTCACAGGATGTCTGTTGTGGGGAGGGGAAGGGACAGGAGCT
This sequence comes from Lepidodactylus listeri, assembly GCA_029233225.1. Classification (NCBI taxonomy): domain Eukaryota; kingdom Metazoa; phylum Chordata; class Lepidosauria; order Squamata; family Gekkonidae; genus Lepidodactylus; species Lepidodactylus listeri. The sequence continues at coordinate 37,900,126 of JARCFY010000006.1, read as the reverse complement.
TGTAAGCCGCTCTGAGACTCCAAGTGAGTGAAGGGCGGGATATAAATCCAATCTCTTCTTCTTCAAATTGGGAAGCAAAAAATGCATCCTCATTGATGGAGTCTTGCTGTGTGTTTGTACATACATCTGTGTTCAGTGAAACCCCCCGGTGTACTGTGGAGTTACGGGACCGGAGTCCATATTTGTGTTATTCAGAAGATCTTTAGCACAGGGTTCCTTGAATAGGAGTTCTGTCTCAGAAGTGCACCAACACACAAACCGCACATTTGCATGATTTCCAGGGGGTTTCCTTATCTTGAACATGGAAATTGGCTTAGAGTATCAGTAGAATCCATGATAATGACCATGGCTACTATGATAATATCCTGGTAACCTTGAGATCAGTATATTGTAACATATTCTATGCAGTTCTGTAGCTAGGCATTTTATGGGGAGAGTGCATAGAGGTACATTGAGGTAAGTGAATTCAAAACAGCAGAACCCTAGATAGAGGTCTGGTATTCATAAATCACTTCATTTATTAATTTTAATCAAAATGGATTGTAAGTGCCAGGTGACCAAGCTCTCATCTAGATCCTAGGCTGTAGACTTCAGTCTTATAAAATATACTATTCCAAGCAGAGAGGCTGTATCTAAATCAACAAGTTTTGCACTTCATGAACAAATCCCCATCCCTTCAGTGTTAGTAGTAATGCTTCAGCCAGCTACATAGTAGATCATTTAGCAAGCAACTGGAAGAATGGCAATAATGCAGAAGTGGAAATGCGTCATTCTGAAAACTCTGAATTTTGGTTTTCTATCTGGAGAGGAAAGAGGAAGGCAGGCAGGGGCAAAGATTAATGTGGTGCTGAAATAAAAATAAGAGTATTTTGGCCTCTTAAAGAGTAACAAGATTTTATTCCAGCATAAACTTTCTTGGACTAGAGCCCACCTCAGGTTGTAATCCATGAAAGTTTATGCTGGAATAAAATTATTTTAGCCTTTAAACTGCCACTAGATTCCAGTGTGATCCAAAGCACAGTTACATCTTTCTAAATCCATAGAAGTCAATGAGCTTGGTGTAACCCTTTTCAGAGAATCATGTCTCCCACCACAGTGGTGCTATCACTGCAGAATTCCTTTCACAGGAGGTTCTGTATGGCCAGGCGCCTCCAGTCTTTCTGGAAATGTGTCAGTTTTTTTCTGTTGAGCAAGGTGTTTCACTACAGGTTAGATTTGTATGGGTTGGTTTCTTCGTTCATATTCATACACTAGGAGGTTGACAGTGTGGTCATAAGCAGAATTTTGCACTTCTAAATCAATTGATTTGAATGGTCTTAGGACGATGTAACTCTGCATAGGACTGCATTGTTAATTGAGGGTTGGTTTTGTAACTCTTTTGGTGCATTTTTACGGCTCATGCCACTGTGAGTATCCACTGGTTTAGTTAGTGGGGCTTCAAACCAATAAGTAAAATTGCCAGGGTCAACTGCTGGAGGAGGGGCTGTGTCTCAATGGTAGAGTAAAATGTGGGTCCTCAATCAAGTCATCCAGCAGCTAAGCCACTATGCTCTGCCTGAGCAGAGAGATGGTGGGGCTCAGAGCCCTGAGCCCACCTAAAACCCAAACCCCAGCAGGGGAGAGGAGTTCACAAACAAAATGTGGGTCCTCAGCTGAGGCACCCAGTAGCTAAGCCCCACTGCTTGGGATGAGTAGAGAAACGGGGCAGTTCAGAGCCCTGAATCCACCTAAAACCCAATCCCCAGCAGGGGAGAGGAGTTCACAGTCAGAAATAAATGAATCTGCTCTGCTTTTATCTCTGTGTTAGGGACTGATATGAAAGGGATTGAGAATTAAACAGCTGACATTGTAATGCCTTGTATAGATCTATGGTGCAGCTTCATTTGGAATACTGTGTACAGTTCTGGTCCCCATATCTCAAAAAGGACACTGAAGAGCTAGGAAAATGCAGAGGAGGGCAACCGAGATGATTTAAGTGGTTGGAGTACCTTCCCTATGTGGAAAGGCTGAAGAGTCTGGGACTTTTCAGTTTAGAAAAAAGACTAAGGGGGGGCATGATAGAGGTTTATAAAATTATGCATGGGATGGAGAGAGTTGATAAAGAGAAATTTTCCTCTCTCTCTCAAATTACTAAAACTCAAGGGCATCCAATGAAACTTCAGAATGGACAAAAGGAAATACTACTTTACATAGAGAGTGATTAAAATGTGGAATTCACTGCCAGAGGATGTAGTGATGGCCACAGGAATAAACAGCTTTAAAAGGTGATTAAATAGATTCATGGAGGACAAGTCTATCAATGGCTACCAGCCATGGTGACCGAGGGGAAGCTTCACATTCAGAGGCACTAATCCTCTGAATCCCAGAGCCAGGAAGCAAAACCAGGAGAAGGCCTTGGCCTCTATGCCCTGTTGTTGGCTGTCCAGAAGAACTGTTTGGTCACTGTGTGAGACAGGATGCTGGACTAGATGGACCATTGGTCTGATCCAACAGGGAACTTCTTATGTTATTATGTAAGTTCCTTGCCTCTCTGTCTAACTGTCAATAGCCAACAGAGGAGAGGGTGGGGAGATCTGAGGGTATATATAGCATTCTGATCCCATAGAGCAGAATGAGAACTCTGTTGGCAGCCAGCAGTGCCTATTAAGCTTTGGAGGGCCCCTATTGGTGTTTCCAAGGCTGGAGAATTCCACCCCCTTGTTGCTTTGAAGTTTGGTAAACATCTTAATTGAGCGGAGACAGTCTGTCTGGAAATGTATCCAATAACAATCACTGTGATTAGGAGCTACTATATTTTATAGTTCATAAAAATACAAATGGTCCATACATATCACATAGATAACAGAAAAATCTTACAACTAATAATGTGATCCTTTATCACAAAAAATAGAAAAGTCCTGTGCTTGTGATATTGTAGAACAGCTCCTGTAGTAACTGACAAGTAGATGTAAGCCTGTTTCGTAGTTGGAAATGTATGCATTCACGAACTGCTACAAACATCAGAGTTTGTGGAAAGTTGTGCTGGGTGCCCTGCCATAAACATAGCTTCGTAAAGCACAAATCAGACAAAATCTGTGACCAACTTTAGTTTGTGAGCTGGTTTGTGCCCATCCCTACTCACCTCTCCTTCGATGCACTACTGTGAAATGGCACTGTATGCCCACAACAATAGTAAACAATTCAGGGCTCATTTCGTAGCAGGAGCTCTTTGCATATTAGGCCACACACCCCTGATGTAGCCAATCCTCCAAGACCTTACAGTAGCCTCTGTAAGAAGAGCTCTGTAAGCTCTTGGAGGATTGGCTACATTAGGGGTGTGTGGCCTAATATGCAAAGGAGCTCCTGCTACGAAATGAGCCCTGAAATAATTCATGGTGAGCATGTGATGACTCCACCCCCCACACACCCAAGTTTCCAGGGGAAATTTAGGGATATATTTTCTCAGAGCTGAATAATACTTGGGCTCTTTAATTTTTGCCTTGTTGCACTAGAGAAAACAAAATGTTGCATCAGTAGTCTACAAATCAATGGCAGGTTTGCTGTTGTTCAAAGGTTCTTTGTGGTGTTCTGCACTCACAGAATTATTTGGATGGAAGAATCTCAGAATGTAGTAAATGCTGTCTTCAGAACTGAATTTTCCTCTTTAGACATGTGCACATGATAAATATAATATAATATTTTTGATACATAAAACAATAACTTAAATACTTAATGGGGCAGTCCTGTGCAGACAGCCATTCCTCATTTGTCCCTATTGCTTTGGGCCCCCCCCCCTTTTCAGGTTTTTGCTCCCTCTGAGACGACTAGAGAGAGCAAAACACATTGTAGGGGGAAAACCCTGAAGCAACAGAGATAAACAAGTGAGAAAAATGACCATGCAGAAGTGGCCAAAGATGACTAGCTAAAGTACACAACTTATATTGTGTTAGCAATGTGCAGTACACTCCAATTAGTGATTTAAAGTCCCAACAGTCTATGCCGAGTGCCTAGAACAAAACATTTATTTATTCTTTTATGCAAAATTTCTGACTGTGGCCTGGGGCTCCTATACACACATGTGCAGATGTGCATGGGTGCATGCATGCACACACAGAACATGTCAAGTTACAGTAGCATTAATCAGGAAGTGAGGAAAAAGTATTTCACAGGAAAAATACCAGTTAGTGCAAGTGGATGCCGCTAGCCAGTGCAGTATAGTGGTTAGACTGGGTTTTGGGAGACACAGGTTTGAATTTCCATTCTGCCATGGAAGCTTGCTAGGTGTCCTAGGACCAGTCACATGCTCTCAGCCTAATCTATCTCATAGGGTTGTTGTGAGGATAAAATGAAGGAGAGGAGCAGAACTGAAGCCACTTTGAGTCCCTGTTTGGGGAGACAGCTGGAGTATCAAATGAAGCAGATCAATAAATAAATTCCATCTGTTTTGCTATGTGAAAAATGCTAGCAAACAACAAAATAGGTGATGGTAACTCAGAAAAATTATTGTCTGCAAGTGCCCTAATTATGCTTTATTACTCAGTGACTCTTAGTAAAGCCCTAAAAACACAATTGCTCCAATTGGACTGGCAAATGTGGTCTGTCTTCAACAGAAGACAGATGTTTGAAATAAACTTGCAATTCGTAGAGTATGTCATCTTTAAATAGTTGATGGTGGGATTTCGTCCAGCTCTTCTTTTTTTGCTTACTAGTTGCTCTTTGGATCTGCCTTTTGGTAGCTTCTGAGCCATGGATGGCTTTGCTGACACGCTGGCAAGGCAGTCCAAGTTTCTGTCTTTTATCCTAGTCAATCACAGCTCCTGGTGGGGCCCTGAGCCAAAGCCACACGCTCGCTTCAACACACAGTTCTGGGCAACCATCACATTCTCGCTGCCAAATCCCAAGCCATCTAGTATAACATCTTCATTGTTTGATTACATAAGGCCAGCATGTGGGTAGAGGTCGTGGTTTCGTTGCCCACCCTTCCAAGTGTATGAGTCATCTACCATTTTTTTTCAAACCAAGCATGAAAAAGATAACTTAAAACCCTGAGCTGTATCCCTGTTCTTTTGACAGATGTGTGCAATAACTTTGTCTGCTGCCCAAATCCAGAATTCTCTGGATTCCTGAGTCTTGCCCACTTCTACCCCCGACACATATGGATGTTTCCTGCATGAACACATGCATGGAGTGTTCTCCAGGCTCTGGAAGAAATACATAAAGGATCTAGAAAATTTATGGGATTGAACTCTGAGGTATTGACATAGGTTGACAAAGACACTGACATGCATCAGTGCACTAAACCTTAATCTGGGTTTGTGGGGGAAGCACCAGTTCAGAAATAATCTAAACATCATGGGTTATTTCTGGGTAAAGGGTGTATATCAAGCAGAATAATCCTGTTTGTGGACTAAATCTGTGAGAGGGATGCTGTCTCTACTCATGTCCACCGTAGTTTAAAACAACAAGAGTTCTGGAATCGTATATTTGATTAATTGATATAATCGGAAATAGAGGGGTCATTTCTTACAAAGGACCCCCAAAGACAACACTTAAAAAAAACTATCCAGTGGCTTTTAAGCAGTCAGAATGACCAACATTATTAGAACCCAGTCTCTCCGTGGTTTGTGGTTTAGGATGTCAGTTGCTTTCCTTCTGGACCCTGTGCCATGATAGTCTCCGTAGTGAGAAGGGCCTCTGAAGTCTGGCTGCCTGGTTGTAATTGGGTGATGTCATGGGGTTATTCAGCTATTGCTGTGGATTGATTGATGTCACTGATGGGGGTCATTGTTGGCATGCAATGTCATAATCGGTGGGTGGCTTTGGATTACCCGGGAATGCTATGGGAGCATCAATCGGTCGTGCAATATTAGTGCTTGTTTCTACTGCTATCGTTATGATGATAATGTTGCTGCTGGATTGCGACTCTCTTTGCCAGGCATACTAGGGCCAGAAGATCATCCCATAAGTTTTTATTTAAATATTTCAAAATTTCAGTGTAATCTTTTACCATTTTGCAGTAGGTAACAGCAGCCAAAAAGTTCCAAACGTAATATCCTGTGTGGCAGCTGGCTAGTTCATAATGTTAGTTTCCATTCTGATGGAACAGCAATATCTCTTTTCATATCCTTCCCAGCATTCTCGTTCTTCCTAGATACAGAATAAATATCCTAATTTTAATCTCTATCTTCAGTTATCTGATTTTGCCAGTGTGCCTTGACTGTTATTATTGAGGTTAACTGGTGTGGTTAGTCCAGTCACCATTAGTTAGCAAAGTGCTTAAATAAAGCTACAAACACAGGAGCATCACTTTACCAGGTTACTCAGTTTACAAAGCTGCACAGAGCCACATTGCAAGTTTAGAAGACAAATACTTCTCTCTTTATTTGAGAAGTACACTTTGGATAGGAAAGAGCAGAGATTGATAGATTACTAACCTACTAGTTAAAGGATGGAGGCGGATGGTGAGAGGCCCATCTGCTTCGGGTTCCATGTACCTCTCTTGGTGCATGCAGGTAGAGAGAAAAAGTCTTCATTCAGAGAGAGAGAAGCAGGAAAAGGGAAATTGGTCCCTGAGATTACAATCTGCATATCAAAGAGGACAGTGGCAGAAGAGTTGATACAGGAAGAAAAGGTCAGTGTGCCTATCTAGCTATCTAGCCTCTCTTGCCGCTCAGTCGGGAGGTCTGAGACAGGGGACATCGCATCTGGAACTTCCAACAGTTATCTCACATAGAAGCTACAGATAACACTGTATGAAGTTCATGTAATCCCTTGTATGGACCAATTCCCACTGTTTTACAGTGCAAGCACTGGAATCAGAGTTTCACCATTCTTAGACCATTGGCTAACTCTGTTTAGGATTGCACAGTTAAACTACAGCTTGTTCTGCAGATGACCATGTTTATTTCTGCAGACCAAGCCACTGTTAAAGGCACGAGAATAACCCAGACCAGTTTTTCTGGTTAGTTGGCAACTCCACAGTTTACACATACCGGCACTTTCACTCACTCCGAATAAGGCATTTTCAGTCCACTTTGAATGCACTTTGGAAATGGTTTGCAAGTAGATTTTGTCATTTCCCACAGTAAAATTCAGTTGTAAAGTGCATTGGAAGTGAATTGGAAGTGCACTATTCAGCATGTGTGAAAGTACTTGTCTAACTGCATTTTCAGCAGTTGGTTTATGGCAGTTTTACAGCAGCTTGTGATATTGTGAGTCTACACCTCTTGTGCTCTTATCCACTTCTGGAGGCAAGAAACCTCTGAACACCAGTGCTGGTAGGCAACATCAGGGGAAGGCTCTGGAGTCTATAGCCTATTTGTTGGCCTTCTAGGGTAAATGGTTGGCTACTGAGTGAAATGGACTAGGATGGTGGACTAGATGGGCCTGATCCAACAGGGCTCTTCTTATTTGATCACTTTGCTGTAACCGTCTGAAGGAGTCAGAACTAGGCACCAAAAAAAGCTGAAAATCTTATTTGAATTTTGTTGTGGATCTTGCAGACAGCTTCATAAGTAAATCGTACCTGACCGAGCACAGAAGTGTCTTGTTTGCTGTGCTGCTGTACCACCATAATAAAGTTGTAGCTACTTAGAACGCTTGGGATAAAACATTGAGCATTTCTTGTTTATGGCTGATATTCTGTCTTTTATAAAAATTAATCATTATAGATTTATGCCTACATCTTTGAAAACATCAAATCCATTCAGTTGGAAGCTTTGCTGCTGTCTGTGCTGAGCATTGTGCTGCTTGTTCTTGTCAAAGAGCTGAATGAAAAATTTAAAGGCAAAATTAAAGTGGTTCTTCCCATTGATTTAGTTTTGGTAAGTATAACATTAACTGTTGCTTTTTTAATTGGTTAATCTGCTGGAGCAGGGGGTGCCTAATTCCATTGTGTGCATACATTTCTCTCCCACACAGTGAAAGTGGAAAAGTTAGTGTCAGAGAAGAATACTCTTGACATTATTACCTATGAGCCCCCCCCTTGCAAGATGTTAACTTCTTGTTACTGGATTCACAGATAATCGCTACCTCTGTTGCTTGCTACTATGCTGATATGGAGTTAAACTATGGCCTGGAAGTTGTGGGACATATTCCAGAAGGGTAATGTGTTCTTTATGTGCTTGTATGTATATTTATTTTTAAATTTACATTATTTATAGTCCACCTTTCTTACTCTCAAGGCAGATTACACAGTTTATGTCAGATACGATCAACAGGATGGGGCATCCAGTAAACAGTGCAATAGGGTTTGGACAGCAGGAATCTGAAAACAAGCAAAAAGCTGAAACAAACCTGAAACAAAGCACAAGCATTTAAACATGACACATTAAACAGTGCAGAAATTATTTAGTATGAGCAAACTTATAGCAAGAGACAGTACACAGTAGTATAGTCTGTAGTGTCTATCCCTTTACCAAAGCATCTTTCCGAACAATTTCACTACAGTACAGCCCTATATGTATCTTCAGTACAGTTCACATTTGTTTGTATTTGAATACTGCCCTCAGTCTGGGCATTGCAATGCTAAAAAATGTTTTTTAGAATGAAATAGAATGTTTTGCACTGAAATAATACATTTGACAAGAACCACTCAGGAAGAACCCCCCCCCCCCAAAAAAAAACACAGTGGAGATTATTTAAAAAAGCTGTTTCCTTGACCTATACTTGTAACTATTTTTTTGTAGAATAAGAATCAAGAATCACACAGCATCTGACGTTAGCAAAAGGCCAGAACTAGTATATTTCTAAATAGCTGTAAGTAGGTGCAAGGTCATCCTTAAAAGACCCTTTATGCTCTTGCTGTATGAGTACGCTAGATGATGGGGAAATATAATAAAGACTCATGTGTTTTACCGCGTATAGGATGCCTGTGAGGCAGAATGTGATATTATTCTTACTACTACAAATAGTAGTTTCTTTATTATATTTTATTCCACTCTACCATTCTTCAGGGTGACATACAGGATTCACCCCTTTAGCCTCAAAACACTTCTGTGAGGCAGGTTAAGCTGAGGGAGTCCGGCTGACCGCAGTTTACCCAGTGAGTTTTACAGCAAGGGGGATTTGAACCTGGACCAGCATTCTAAGTACTTTGCTACACAGGCTTTATTTATTGTTGAAGGAGGGCAGATGGCATGATATAACCCAGTCTCACTAGATATGGGACGTCAAGCAAAGTCAGTACTTGGAAGGAAGACCACCAAGGAAGACTCTGCAGAGGAAGGAAATCGCTAACCACTGCTGCTCCTCTGTTGCCTTGAAAGCCTCATGCTGTTGTAATGCTGTTGTTTTTGAAAGGTCTTGTGCATTTATGTAGGGCTACAGAAACCTGAAGAAGCTGTGAAGAGATGCAGGGGTGGGATGAGTGCCAGTGCAGGCCAAGGATAACGATGCCTCCCTTATACTGTCTTCAGCTCTCTGTCAAAAACTATTGCCTTTCTTCAGCCTAGGATACATATGCCATCCTTTGCATCAATGGTCAGAATCCAAAGGACTGTGTTAGGGTGCACTCAGGGTTTGGGCATGCCGAGTGGGTATGGTGCCTATGCACCATGACATGTAACAAACTGCTTTGGAATGTTAACTCCATTTCAGAAATACAAGTTTGAAAATTTTGTTTTCTTGTTCTCTAGACATGACTTGTCATTGAAATAAGAAATTTCTGAACAGTGACTGGTGTGTCCCACTGCTACTCCAATCATCTGCCAGAGAAAAATAATTAAAATAGTCCCAGCTGGGCAACAATGTGATGTCTCTTCCAGGGGAAAACCCAGAAGTGATGTCAGTCCACTCTAGGAATCACTAGAAACTTTATGGTTTTGCCATAGAGTTTTTGGTGATTTCTAGAGAGATGGGACATCACTTTTGGGTTTCCCCTGGAAGTAACATTATGACATTGTCCAGTGGTGTCCTCCATATCCGTGCCCCCCTGGACTCCCACAGGCTGTCAAGCCATGCCTGGCAATCCAACTGGTGAGTCCAATAAAAATACTCTAGTGTATCAGGCCACAGCTTGACTGAGCTCTTGAATCATCATGAATAAGAGCATAAATAACAATACTATTTATGTGACACTATTTAAAATGTTCCCTGTGCACTGAACATACATCACAAAAACCTATAAAAGAAAGTAGGCCAGCAGGCCCTTTTAAAGACTTTGAGAGACCCAAGGTTACATGTTAATTGTATTGGAGAGATCTAGTTGCACAGTCAGGAAAATGTGCGATCACACACAGCAAACACTTTAGGCACGTGTACTGCAAAAAGTTAAATCTTTAGGTAATCTTTAGGTAAAAATCTTAATCTTAAAAGTTAAACCTTTAGGTAATCTTAAAATTAGGTAATCTTAAAATCAAAAACAAACATAATGCATATATTTCACATCCAAATTTAATACAGTAGTATGTTAAGATTTTATGTCTTGGAAACACATGCAATTGGATTCTCTTGCAAAAACCAGCTTCAACAAATGGGACATCTCTATTTTTATTGGGTTTGGACCTTCCTGGCCAATTAACCTATATAATACACGTTTGCAAACTTGTGCCAACTCTGGCCTGGAAATTCCTGGAACTTTGGGGGTGGAGCCTAGGGAAGTTAGAGGGTTTTTTTGGGGGAAGGGAACTAATGCCATTCAGTCCACCTTACAAAACCACTGTTTAATCCAGGAGAAATGATTTCCATAGCTTGGAAATCAGTTGTAATTCCTGGAGAATTCCAAGCCACACTTGGAAACTGGCAACCCTACTTCTTTGTCATATCAAGTCTGTAAGTGTAAACTCAGTTTGTGGGTTCTAATGGGGCAGAACTTGGAATGAATCTTGCAATAATTCAAAGAGAATTAGGGTTGCCAGCTCTGGGTTGGGAAATATCTGGAGATTTTAGAGGTGGAGCCTGAGGAGGGCGGGGTTTGTGGAGGGGAGGGACCTCAAAGAGGTATAATGCCATAGAGTCCACCCTCCAAAGGAGCCATTTTCTTCAGAGGAATTGATCTCTGTTGTCTGGAGATCAATTGTAATAGTGGGACATCTCCAGGTGCTACTTGGAGTTTGGCAACTCTAATTTAGAGAATAAAACATTTTTACTCTTCACTTAACATTATATCATGTAACAAAAACATAAATACTAAGACCACAATAGAACAGTGATCTTATAAAGTCCAAACAATTGACATTTACTTCCTTCACTGCCTGTCATCCCTAAAATCCATCTTTTCCCTCTTGCTGGTGGCCCAAAAAGTCTCCAGCTGAACCCACCATGCTTTGGCTTCCAAGATGAGGGTCCCATATGAACTCCCCCTTAGTTCAGCCCTGAAACAATAATTCTAAAATTTACAATTCAGAACTAAAGCCTCCCTCCCTTACCAGTTTCCATGTATAAATCATAGTTACCTTAAACAAGGTGTTAAGAGCCTATCATTAAGGGTCAAGCTCCCCAGCGGGGCAGTCTTGCTTCCTTCCTCTGCGTTCCACACATTCTCCACCTTTCTCCACCAAGAGGCTCCACCCCTTCCTGACACATTCCATTTCTAGCTGGGGGTTACCTAAGCTTTAGGTGTTCCCCTAAAAATGATGTGCACAAAGAGGCCATATTAAATTCTACACATGGGATAAGGAGCACATTTTCAGCATTCCCCCATTTCAATATCAATGTTCTTTCTCATGCTTTCATGTTTGTGACTGTAGTACTGACAACAGTTTCCTAGTTTTAGGGAGTGCAACTTTGTCTCTGCTGGCTCACTTCCCTTCTGATTCTAATGAAAACTGTTCACCATTACATAGGCTTGTATTGTACTTATTTTTACAGTATACCACCACCAAGGCCTCCACCTATGAACATCCTCCCTGAAGTAGTTACAGAAGCCTTTGGAGTGGCTTTGGTGGGCTATGTAGCATCACTAGCCCTGGCACAGGGCTCTGCTAAGAAGTTCAACTACTCTGTGGATGACAACCAGGTAAAAATTCATATCCCCAAATAGTGGTGGTGGGGAGCTAGGGTTGCCAGCTCCGGGATGGGAAATAACTGGAAATTTGGGGAGTGGAGCCTGAGAAGGGCAGGATTTGGGGAGAGGAAGGACTTCAGTGGGGTCTAATGCCATTGAGTCCACCTCCTAAAGTGGTCATTTTCTCTAGGTGAACTGATCTTTGTTGCCTGGAGATCAATTGCAATCCCAGGAGATTGGCAGGACATTGGCAACCCTAGGGGAGCAGGGAAATACCCCTTGCTAAGAAGTCCTAAATGGACCACTTCTGCCCCAGTGAGCCTTCCCCAAATGTTGAAATCTCTATTGGAGGTCATATGTGACTTTGTTCTCAGATGTGAGAAAGGTAGCTACAAAGGGCAGGGCCTCTTTGGTGGCGGTACCTCAGCTAAGGAATTACCTCCCTGCTGCTATTTGAATGATAACTACTTATAGGAACTTTTCTTACTAGGTGAAGTTTTTTTTTAATTCTCCCAAGCATTTGGTAGTTGTTTGCGGTGATGCCAGAGTCTGAATTCTGTTGTGGTACAAATATGACTAGAAATGAGGTAGTTTTTGATCTATCACTGAGAAAGTAAAACAGCCATGTGAGTTTGATTTTGCAAGAGAGCCTGTAAATTTGTAACCAAAACCCACCATGGGATGCAGGCACTGAGGGAAGGCCTTTTGTTACACCTCATTAATGATGTCACCATTGTTTCAGCTCATTCCAATGATGCGTGGACATTCACATACCCCAATATATTTGTAATACCAATGGTTACACTCATGGGAGAAACATAGAATTTTCCCATTGACAAATACTTCAGCCTGAGTGCTGGAAAAGAAAAGTGATATTCCCACAACAGAAGCACTTCCCTGAGGGATGTTGTCCAGATTTCCTGAAACAAATGTGTAACAACTGCACATTGTGTAAGAGAACAATAGTCTGGAAAGATGCTAAATGTTGGTTATGGTTCAAAACAGAGGTGCAGTTTGTTCCCATTTTGTTGGCATGGACAGATTTGTTTTATCTGATGATGTTTCCAAGTTGACCAAGAAAAAATGACCCTTAAAGCTTCAAAGGCTTTAGCATCTCTAGCATGCCCGTCGTTATTCACTCTGTATGACTAATGTAGAACTGTTTCATGTGAAAATGTGGTCATTTTCAATTCATTCAATGATGAGTAAGAAATAGAAGACATTTTTGTAATTATGGTCCTTGTTTGGATGAAGTCTTCATGAAACGAATAGCCATTCTGGAGAACTTCGTCAAACTACCATCACGCTTATATATGGACCTCTTCTGCACTTTGTACTATTTTTGCATTTTGATGTTGGAGTATATGTAATATTTATCTTGTTTAAAGTATATAGCACTTCACTGCAGTTTCCCTTCGGGTCATTTTTTCTTGGTCAGTCTGAGGCTGTGACTTTCTTGTTATATTGTGATGTTTCTAAGTTAGCAATAGGAGTGGGCATTCTGTGAGGGAAGATTGTTGTCCTGTTGTTATTATTTTTAGAGCTGCCACCTTGTTTGCATTGTCAGAATTTATACAGCAAAATGCTTTGCAGGTTAGATATGCTAACGTGCCAGAAGAAACACAAGTGTCTTCTTTTTAAAACACTTCCCAGGAATTTTTGGCTCACGGTCTCAGCAACGTGATTCCCTCATTTTTCTTCTGCATTCCGAGTGCGGCGGCCATGGGCCGGACAGCTCTTTTGTACAGCACTGGAGCAAAAACACAGGTAAGCTAGTCATATTGTCATAGGGCTGGGTGGTAGTGGGAATACTGAACTCTGGACTCAAGGAGTTCTTCAGAGCCAGTCTAGGGAACATCATTGATTAGGTATATTGGTGATATTGATGGGACAAAATGGAAAAGAACTGAACTGTGATGCTCCCTGTGACACTTCTCTCACTGAAGTGATGTTTGTCTCCCTGCCTCTCTTAATTTCCACAAAGTGTGCTGCAAACCTAGACAGCATAATAAAAAGTAGAGACATTACCCTGCCAACAAAAGTCCATATGGTCAAAGCAATGGTATTCCCAGTGGTAATGTATGGCTGCAAGAGTTGGACTATAAGGAAGAATAGATGGTTTTGAATTATGGTGCTGGAGAATACTCTTGAGAGTCCCTTGAACTGCAAGGAGATCAAATCAGTCAATCCTAAAGGAAATCAACCCTGACTGTTCCCTGGAAGGCCAGATACTGAAGCTGAAGCTCAAATCCTTTGGCCACCAAATGAGAAGGGAGCACTCACTGGGGAAGACCCTGATGCTGGGAAAGATTGAAGGTCAAAGAAGAAGGGAACGTCAAAGGATGCGGTGGGTTTGACAGTGTTATTGATACAATGAACATGAAGTTGAACAAACTCCGGAGGATGGCAGAGGACTGGAGGGCCTGGCATGATGTGGTCCATGGGGTCACAAAGAGTCGGACTCAGTTGTGCGACTGAACAACAACAACATGCTGCCATCAGGATCACCCTGGATCTACATTTAGTTAAATCCCCCTTTGGAAATGAAGGTTGATTAGCATGAGTGCTATTCCCAAAGCTATTAATTTTAGGTTCCAGCAGAACCATTGAGTGTACAGAGGAACTGTGGAGAACACAAAGCTAATAAAAGAGAGTGAATAAGGACAAAATTTATTTTTAAAAATATGAAGTTTAACATACACAATGAACCTAATCTTTCTTAAATCTATCACTAATACCATTATTTTTTACTACTTCACTTTGCAAAAAACCTACCTACTTAGTCTAGCTCTGACTAAAGAGATATACCACAAACTTTCTCTCCAACCTCTCTCTCTCCAGTATATGTATCTCCCCCCATCACTTCCTCTCATCCAATGAGAATGGTTCACTTCCAGCTCTCTCTCTCTCTCTCTCTTATTGGCTCTTTCTCATTCAGTTGCTCAAAGTCATTCTATTTCACACACAGGTATACAATCAAATACAAATATACTCCCCCTCAGCAAAAATGCTTACCTATTAGACTACCTATCTATTACATCGCCCTCCTTAAAATGATATCTAGTAATTCAATATACAGGGGATTGGACCACAGGGAAACATGGCTGCAGTCACGCACACTAAATAATCCACTTTCAATCCACTTTCAGTGCACTTGTCAACTGGATTTTACTGTTTGAACTGGCAAAATCCAGTTGGAAAGTTCACTGAAAGTAGATCGAAAGTGGATTATTTAGTGTGTGTGACTGCAGCCAATATCAAGAACTAACCTTAAACTCAGACTAGTGGCCCCTCAGGCTAGATATGCCTATCCAAACAGGAGCTGCAGTCCAGGGAGTTCTGACTAAACGCCTTCCCCAATCCTGCTGCTGGAGATACTTTTACTTGATATGCTGTCATGGAACTGGTGGTCTTTATCTTAAACACGTAAAACAAAGTTACATCTTTTCTGAAGCTTGTATCAGAGGGTAGCTGTGTTGGTCTGCAGTCAAACAGCTAGATTTCAGTCCAGTAGCATCTTAAAGACCAAGATTTTTCAGTATAAGCATTTGAGAGTCATTAGATATGAGTTGGCAAGGAGCTGCTGAAGGGAATTTTGACTCAAAAGCTTATCTCCCCCCCCCCCCCAATTTTTTTTTGGTTTCTAAGGTGCTACTGGAGTCCAGTCCTGAAGCTGATGGAAAATATGATAAATATCTCACATAACTTTAAGGATAACAACCTCCAAAATGTTGTTTCTGCACAACAAAAGTCAGACTAATGACTTCTGGGTAGTGAGAATCCACTTCCAGCTCTATTAATTATCCTGCCTGCAGATAACACAGTCAGAATGAAAATCTTCTACATTTTCACTTACTCTTGTCATCTTGGGGCCCCTTCAAGTGCTGTGGGATCTGCTTCTTTTAATGTGATCCCATGAATTCATGTTGTAGGTTTGTGTGCGTGATATTATCAGAAGCATATCCATGGTGTGAATTATATGGGTTTTCTCCATGTGGTCATCACCCTCTGTTCCAGATGAGTCCCTCCTTCTCAGTCTGCTCACATGTATGATGCACTCTGAGCAAGGCCTGTCCCCCCCCAACCCTCGGTCTTAAGGAACAAGTGACATGGAGAGAAGCACTCCAATTCTTGCAAATGTGTTCTGGTATCTCATCCACTGATCTCTCCGGGGTGGTCCATGGCTCACCAGTACAGTGCTTTTGTCCTCCTTGCTTCCCACCAGCAACTGCCTGACCCCTGCCCCCACTTGAAAAAAACCACTGTCAAGGTAGGGTTGCCAGCTTCAGGTTGGGAAATATCTGGAGATTTTAAGGGAGGAGCTGTGGAGTGTGGGGTTTGGGGAGGGGAGGGACCTCAGTTGGGTATAATGCCATATAGTCTACCTTCCAAAGCAGCCATTTTCTCCAGGTGAACTGATCTCTGTCATCTGGAGATCAGTTATAATCCCAGGAGATTTCCAGCCACCACCTAGAGGTTGGCAACTCTTGGTCAACTCTTAGTGTTGACTCTTGGTCAAAGCCTGGTCTGTTGGGTATAGCCTGTGGTGGCTTAGAAAGGATTAAGGGATAGGCAGCAATATTAAACTCACCTTCTGTCAGGAGGGCTCAAGCATAATTTCGCAGGGCCTAGAAAACCTTCCAAAATGCCCCCCTCCCTCGCAGACTCTCAAAAATTTATAACCTGAAAGGCTTGTAGGTCTCTAAGGTGCTACTGGACTTGCATGGCTGCCCACTGGAAGTTCTGTTTTACCTCAGGTGACATAAACAGACCATATAGTGCTAATGGGCTTGAGCTGAAGCCAGGTCTGCCTGGAACCCTGGGCCTCAGAGAAGTATACATAGAGCCACCGAACAGTGTTAGTGCCCTAGCTATGTTTAATGTTTAAGACTCTCTGGTAAATCTAAACTAATCTGCTAATTGCTAAAACTGTTCTTGCCCCATGTCCCACTGTTCTTGCTTGTCGTACAGGCTGACATATCCGTTTTCTTCAGCACAAAAGTCAGTGTTGTTTACACTTGATTTCCAACCACAGAAATTTATTCAACTAAGAGGAACATGTCCTTGGGAGGAATAATTCCAAAGTATAATATGTTAAGGGAGGAGAGTCAATAATAATTCAGCCAGCTGAGAAGTATTGTTCTGGGTGTTTGGAGGAAAAACTGTCTTCATTCTCAATTGCATTTCATGCTCAGTGTTTTGATTCCCAGATCCTATCTCATGTAGGTTTCTCACTACAATAATGTTTACCAGGAATTCAAACACAAAGAATGCAATTTTGGACATTGTGATCCAATCAGTAGCTATTTCATCTCTCACTTCTAAATGTCACTAAACTTCACTGGGCATGAACCGGGCCAGAGAAAATTTCTTAGGATATATGAACTGAATCAGGAAAGAAAGTTTTTTTCCTCTCTCCAACTGCACTGTCTGATTTGCACAAGCGGATGACTTGTATTTAGTGATTGTGAAGACAGATCTAGCACTTGGTAGCTTTTTTAAAAAAACAATTTAAATTCCATATATTTGAGAAAGTTCTTATATCCCCTAGTTCTAGTGAGAGTATAAATCAGAGCTGCTATGTAGCAAGTTTGATTTGGGAGACAGAATGCAACATTTCAGCACCTCTGATTTAGCTGAGTTGCTCCTGTTGGTTATGTTGAATAGAAGAGAATAATGGTGCAGTCCACATAATTGACTTTCTGAAGTGAGATAAAAATCTGCCTTTCTCAGAGCATTTCTTGCACTTGTTTTGTGCACACCAGTTTCTTCTAGAAAGCCTTCTAGAAGCATGTGTAGACTCAAGCTTCTGGTGTCTTCCTCTAGCTCCTGTTCTGTTTAGGTCTGGCTCTATGGTCAGCTACTGTAGCTACCTGTATGAACAAAGTCTACAGAATCTTGTTGTGCTGCACAGAATGTTGCAACTCTGTCCAAGGTTTTGGATTCAAGATCTGCAAGAAGAAAGGAGGCGCACTGTCCCCCCCAATTTTCCTGGGATTTTTTTTGGAGGGGTGTAATAAAGATGTGGGACGATGAAGCAGCACATGTAGCACAAGGGCATAAGCACTCCTGTAGTGGCACACCAAGGTATTTCCCTTCTAACAAAGCAGATGGAAAAAAACATTAAGACAGGCCAGAGTGAAAGCTATCCTGTGTTTGGGAGCCGACATTAAGCGCCCAAAGACAACATAAAGGCTCAGCAAACGGCCCCCATTGTCTCTAGGTAGGGCAGAAAAACCAGAAGCTGAGGTTTCTTAAATGCAGTGTGAACTCCTCACATAATGATTGCAGTCCTAAACTTAATTACTTGGAAGTATGTTATTCAGTGTTACTTCCTGAGTAAGCATTGTTAAGATGGGGCTTAGAAGGGTCTAACACCACGTTGCATGAACATGCATGAAACAAAAGGCTAACCAATACTTTTCCTTGGGAAAAGCAATTTAGAAAGGGGATATGGAGCAGAGAAATGGGAGCTGGGGTGTGCTTCCCACCTGACCCTTGTCTGTTTCATTCTTTTTCAGATTGATAAGAAAAACAGCTACTGGGCTTTTGTTCCAGGCATTGTATGTGACCTGCGCCCCCCCCCCCCCCCGCCCCCAAATTTTCAGTTCAGTTGAGACCAGGAGATCTTGATAACTTCCTTGGGACTGTGCCCCTTGGGTAAATGCAAGTCCAGGGCTAGCGAACATTGTCGTTTAAGCAAATATTACCCAGTTCATTTGCTGCTCTTCAGTGGTTTCTGCCTCCCTATCTGAGATCAAAAATTAAACCTTTTTATATTGGCATTTGATCCATGGATTTGCTCTTTTGGTGGGCTGGCGGAACCCACCACAGGTCAAATATTAAATTATCCTCAGATGCTTCCAATCCACAGATGATGTGAGAGCCAAAATCCCTTTGCCTGGCTCCTTGAATTTTTATGTGTCTGCCGTGTTTTGTTATGCTCAGCAACTTTGACAAACCAAAGGCTTTCATCTCGTTTTAGACAGGCTTTAGAATTTCAATAACGTGCTTATTTATGCTTTTCCGTTCTGATTGTTTTTTAGGTGGCTTGTCTAATATCTTGCATATTGGTGGTTGTGGTCATCTATGCAATAGGACCCATGCTATACTGGCTCCCTATGGTACAGTTCTTTTCAAAAATTATGATTATTTGCATTGTGTATTTCTTTAAACAAGCTGTTTTTGAAAAAAAAAAAATTGCCCCAGCTTTCATTAGGATTCCATGATTATTAATGGGAGCAGTGCTCTTATGAAAGGGAGAGAGCACACTGTTTCCATGTGCCAGGAACAAATACAAAAGAAATGTTTTTTTTCTATTTTGCTTGGATCTGAATTGGGTTGCCTGTTTTATATGGAACTATCGCAGAAGTTTAGAATCTTTGTACCTAGTATATACTTTTGCAAACAGGCATAGGACCGCAGTCAGGGCTTCCAGCTTCAGCAAAAGGGTACAACTCATACCAGTTTGGTGTAGTGGTTAGGAGTGTGGACTCTAATCTGGGAGAATCGGGTTTGATTCCCCACTCCTCCACACACAGCTGCTGGCGTGACCTTGGGTAAGCCACAGTTCTCTCAGGGCTGTTCTCTCAAGAGCAGTCCTTGAAAGAGCTCTCTCAGTCCCACTTACCTCACAGGGTGTCTGTTGTGGGGAAGGGAAGGGAAGGGAAAAGAGACTGTAAACTGCTCTGAGACTCCAAGTGAAGGGCGGGGTATAAATCCAATCTCTTCTCCTTTTCTCCCCCCCCCCCCCCCGGTACAATCATCCATGTGAGAAGTGGAGTAAATTTTGTACCTGACATCCATGACTTACACTACCGAACCCTAAAGGCCACAAGAATGGTCCTGCCTCTAACATAATTGCTGTTTTCTTATGTAGTGCAGGCTGTAATTTGCCTGTTGTCTGCTTATCCTATAGCCGCTAGAGGTGAGCACTGCCTAGGTCTGGACTGAACAACAGTCACAACTATTTCTCCATGTTTTCAAATGTATGTTTTGGGGAATTTTGATTACATACCTGTAAGAGACAAGTAGTGATGGATTAGAAAGGTTGGAGGGGGAAAGACCATAGTTCAGTGGCAGAGCACATATTTGCAAGTATAAAATCCTGGGAAGAATCCCAGTGTCTCTGCTTGAAATATCTCTGATAGCAGATCTGTGCTGGAGACCCAGGAGAGCAGCTGTCAGTCAGAGAAGACACTACTGGGCTAGATGGAGCAATGACCTGCTTATAAGCCAGCTTCATATATTCATAGAGCATTCAGTGCAATACAAGTGTTGGTTTCCAGGTGTTAGTTGCTCATGAAAAAGCACATTTAGTTTTTCCCCCCTGAACCCTTCCTTCTTCTATACTTTAGTGCTGAAGGTGTGAACTGATGACATGGAAGGATACCAGACAATGTAAACTTAAGGGACTGATCCTAGTGAATTATCAGTACAGGCTAGGTAATGTGAAGTACTAGGTCAACTTCCATTGATGACAGTCTTGGAAATCTCCTGGTAATGTTTCACAGAATTGAGCAAGAACATGAGACCATAACTGTATACAGAAAGATTTTTTTTTGGTGGATAACATCCATACTGTACAATTCTGGTCAAGAAATGAGGTTGAAAGATACATGGGGGAGGAGGCACACTAGGAGCAATGGATTGGATCCAGATAGCTTTTTCACTCAATCTTGCCCAATTCCCCAATTTTTGGGGTGGTCAAAGGGGAGGGGTGCCGCTCCCTTTTCACCAGCAGAAAAGCTGGTTGGACCCAACCCATTATAGTGTTCTTCATTGATTTTCCCTGTGAATGTATTTGACTTCTCAAAGGCTGTTTAAATTTGGCCTTGTTGCCATGAAGTTCTATTGTGGATTGTGTTTGGAGTTATTCCACAGGTTGCGACAGACCTGTGCCCGTCTTCTGTATTTAGCATTATTTATTTTTGCAGGCATTGATAGCTGTGGTGGTGAAGGGCATGCAAGATGATTGAGAACTGGCTAAAAAAAATTTAAATGATTTTTCTGATGTTTCTGGAGAAAATAGCTCAGTTCACCTTCTAACAAATGTTTCTTTTCATTGCAGTGTGTTCTAGCAAGCATCATTGTGGTGGGGCTGAAGGGGATGCTCATACAGTTCCGTGACTTAAAGAAATATTGGAATGTGGATAAGATAGATTGGGTAAGTGAAATGTAACCTAAGAAGATTTTTCTGAAAGAAGCTTTTAATGCATGGAATAATTTCTTTAGGTACGGCACACCATTTCCATGCACTGCCTTCCTTTTTAGACAACCAAAGAAAAGGGGATTTTTGCCCAGGGTATAATGCTTTGGGTTCAATGACGAACATTTTATTTCTCTCTCAAAATAATGGCAAGGCAGCTGAATTTGCTTAAAAATAAATGATTTTCTTGCTCAGTCTGTTTGAATGAAAAGAGGATAGGAGCTCTTGTTATTGTCCATGAGTTTAAAATGCCCCAACTGCTTTTCTGTACGTCAGAGCAGTCTCTTGACATCCTGATTTACAAAAGATCTGAATGAAGGCCATAGTAAACTTCTGGAAGGGTGACTGGAAGGCTAAGAGATGATTGCTTTGGCCAGACTTAATCAGATATTTTTGCCTTGATTATAACTGGAATAAAGATGACACAGTGCCAAAGGAGGTGCCTTTAAACACTTGGCCCCTTAATTGAGGTAAATATTGATTCTGTCCTTTCAATACATTCTACATTGGCTGTTCTAATAACAATCTCAGTGGAAGAGCCATCAAATATACATATACCAAGAACTTGGGCAATAAGTAAAGAGAAATGGTTAACTATTGTTCTTTGTTATGGGCCAAATATCACATGGATGCAAAAATGCCACATAGTTTCATTCTAAAAACTTACTGTTCACACAGTAGTATGTGGACCATCCCAATACGTATGAAAGTCGCCAGTTACCTGTAGCAGATATCAGCCCTGACCATTGTTAAAGCCAGTTGGAGAACCATGTTGCAACCCCTGCTGCTTCCAGCAATATCTGCCGATGTACCCAACTCAGCAGCTGGCTGGTAGCTACTACAGCTCTGGACATTTCTGAACATGTGAGGGTCAGTTCATGAACTCCAAGGTTTGGGTTCTGAACACAGGCTTGGGGAATTTCAATAGACAGAGGGGATTTCCATCCTCTGAGCATGACTTTCCCACCTCTTCCTCTCACTGAAGCCCCAAACACTATGGGACCCCCTCCCCTGTGTTAGGACTTTTGTCCAATAATCAGAAAAATCAGAGTAATGAATCTTGCTTTTCTTGAAAGAAGAGATTGCTTCTTTTAGTTTAAAAGAAGTTTATTACTAAAGGGAAAAGGTAAAAGGGATTAGCTACAAATAAACAAAACATGCTTTCTAAGGAGCTGCATTGTGCTCCGTCTTCACACTAAGACATACTGATAGAGAGTGAGAGATTGCAATGGAGGATCTCTCCTTCTTCTTGACCCCTGAAAGGAAACACCTGATATCACTGACCAATTAGCAAGACAGTACACCTTCAGTTTTCCCGGGTTTACAGATAATTGGCCAGCTGCCAGGTATCACTTCCAGGCTAACATAGGTAAACAAACAAGTTGCATAGTTAACCCTATAATGACTGAATTTCTCAGGCCTTGCATTACATGCTCATTTCTCCAACACCCCTTCTCAAGACCTGAAATGCAAGTCATTATACATGCATACACAAAACATTATTGAACATTAGCATCAAGCATATTCAACATTTCACGAAGTCTTTCAAACTTGTCTTTGGTCAGTGGCTTAGTCAGAATATCAGCCACCATCTCTTCTGTACGACAATGCTTAATCTCTATCAGTTTTTTCTGGTACAAATCTTTAACTAATGCACATTTAATACCAATAGATCTACTTCTAGCAGTCGTGCTCTCTTCCTTACATATAGTTATACAAGCTTGATTATCCTCTAACATAAGTATAGGTACAGGTTCAATTATTCCAAAATCTTTCAACATCTCAAAGATCCATTCAAGTCTGCTGCAGGCACTTGCTGCTGAAATGCACTCAGCTTCTGCTGTGGATTGCGCTACAACAGTCTGCTTTCTACTAGTCCAGTCTATCAGTCCATCTCCATAAAAGAATAGGTATCCACTGGTAGACTTGTAGTTGTTCATCTCTTCTCCCCAACTGGCATCCATGTAGCCAACTAGTCTTGGTTGTTCAGTTGGTGCAATTTTTAGTTTTAAGTCCATTGTTCCTCTTAGGTAACGTGCCATCTTCTTTATTGCGCTCCAATCATGATGATTTGGCGAACTTACTTTTCTGCTTAGAAATCCAACTGCCGCTGTAATATCTGGACGCGTTGATTTGCTCAGGTACAAGAGCTTTCCGACAGCCTCTCTGTATCCTCCTATGTCCTTTAGTGGTGTGCCGTCCTTCTCCTTCAGATATCCAGGTTCAAGTGGGATTGTTGAAGCTTTGCAGTTCTTCATGCCAACAGATTCTATAAAGTCCATAATCTTTCTTTTCTGGCATAAAAGAAAAGTTCCATCCTCGAGTCTCTCAATTTGCATTCCGAGGTATTGTTGAACATCTCCTAGCTGTTTGACTTCCACTTCCTTATTCAGTCCATCAGCTATTGCTTTGATGTCTCCTCTGTTTTGACAAGCCACGATCAAGTCGTCAACGTAAACAAGAACATACTGGTATTGTCCATTTCTGATTCTAGTGTATAGACAAGGTTCAGCTTTCCCTTGCTTGAAGCCTTGCTTCTTTAAAAGTTCAGTAAGTTTGTCATACCAGGCCTTTGCGCCTTGCTTTAGGCCATAGAGTCCTTTATTAAGTTTGTAGACGTAGTTTTCTTGACCTTTGACCTTGAAACCTTCAGGTTGTTCCATGTAGATCTCCTCAGATAGTTCTCCATTGAGAAAAGCAGTCTTTACATCAAGATGCTCTACTATCATGTTCCTAGATGCTGCAACACTTAGAAGTGTTCTGAATGTTGCTTGGTCAGTAACTGGAGCAAAAGTTTCAAAATAGTCAGTCCCATATTGCTGCGAGTAGCCTTTAGCTACTAGGCGTGCTTTGTATAGCTCCACAGTTCCATCTTCCTTGTGCTTTATTTTGAAGACCCATTTACATCCAACAGGGTTTCTGCCTTGAGGTAGTTGAGTGAGAGTCCAGGCCTCTTTTTCGCTAATGGATAGCAGCTCCTGTTCCATTGCTTCAAGCCATCTGCCTCTTTCACTCGCAGGTAAGTTGCAAACTTCCTTCCAGTTCTTGGGTTCCTTTGCAGGTTGCACAAGTTCACAAAATCCATACTTCATTGGAGGTTGTCCCTTAGTGCTCCTTTCTGATCGCCTCACACCGGGTGTGGGTTCTGCTGTGGGTTCTGCCGTGGGTTGAGCCGCTTCCTCTGGTGTGGCCCCTGCTTCCCCTTCTGTTTCAGTAGTTTCCTCAGAAGGTGGACCTGCTGCTTCACTTGCCAGTTCCCCGGCCAGTTCACCAGCAGTCACTACAGGTAGCCAAGCAACGAACTCATCAGGTGCAGTCCCAGGCATCTTTGGATCAGCTGCAGTGGAAACACTAGGCAATACAGTCTCATCAATAAAAACAACATTGCGTTCTTCTACTGTGTGGGTTTGGGGATTGTATATCCTGTACCCTTTCCCACCAACAGGATAGCCTACAATAAGTCCAGTTTCAGATCTGGAATCAAGCTTTCCCCTCTTTTCCTTTGGTATGTGTGCATACCCTTTTGCGCCAAAAGCTTTGATATGCCTTAGACCAGGCTGTCTTCCAAACCAAGCCTGAAAAGGGGAGGTTCCAATAATCTTTGAGGGTAATCTGTTGTGTAAGTACACTGCTGTGTTCAGGGCTTCTGCCCATAAACCGTTTGGCAGTCCAGAATGCATCAGCATAGCTCTGCACATCCCTTGCAGTGTTCTATTTAATCTCTCAGAAGCTCCATTTTGCTGGGGTGAATAAGCAATGGATACTTTATGTTGAATTCCTTGCTCTTGTAGAAATTGTTTGAATTCAGCATTACAATATTCACCACCTCCATCTGTGAGTAAGCTTTGAGGTGCTTTGCCAAATTTATTTTTAACAATAGCCACATAATTTTTAAATCTACGCAGTGTTTCATCCTTACTTCTCAGCATATACACATAAGTGTATTTTGTTTTATTCTCTGTGAAAGTCACAAAATATTTGTTCCCACCTAGGGATGCAGGTAAAGGCCCAACAAGATCACTGTATACAGTTTCCAAAAATTCTTGATTTTGCACTGGAGTTTTCCCAGAATAACTTGGGGCATCTCCCTTTGCTCTGAGGCATGTCTCACATCTAGTTTCACTCTTTTCACAATGCACAACAGGTATTCCACATTGCTTTAACAACTGCTCAACAGATTTCAAATTTCTATGTCCCATTTTAATATGCCACAAAAATAAACATTTTTCATGTTTACAAGCATCATCACAAGCATCCTTAGTCTGGCAAATCTGTTCCTTATCATCAACAGTCTCTATTTCCTCATCAGGATCAACATCAAAGTTTCTGTCTCCTCATCATCACAAGCTACAAAGTAATGAAAGCCATTTTTCTCTTCCACTTTAAATTCAAGCTCTCCATCCTTGGTAGAGACCTTGCTTCCTTGCTCTGGTTTGAGCACTACAATATGGCCAGTATTCATAAGGCTTTTTGTTGAAATTAAGTTCTCAACAGCTTCAGGCACATAAGCTGTATTTTGCAATTCAACTTCAATTAATTGATAATCTGTAGTATACAATTGTAATTTTACAGTCCCAACGCCTTGTACATTCAATAATTCCCTGTTAGCTTGGTAAATTCTTGGTTTGTTTTCAACATCTATGTTACTAAACCAGGCTTTTTCTCTACACACATGTGTACAAGCACCAGAATCGATTAAAAATATTTTCTTATCATCTGTGTTAAAATCATCAGTGATCCTAAAAGCATTGCCTTTGCTCTTTGTCTGTGCTGCAAACTTCTTTCCTCTGTGCTGTGTGTGTGAAACGTGACCTCTGCTCCTCCCATAATGGCTTCCCCTTCCACTGGCTGGTTCTTTGTTACTGGAACCATGTGCTCCTGTGGCTCTTTGTTCTTGGGGCTCATCATTAGGTGCATTCATAGAAGAGCAGTACTTTGCAAGATGATTTTTCCCACATATAAAACACTCTATTTTCCTTTTAAATCTCTGTCCATGCTTTAGACTCAAAACAGACAATTCATCAGACAAACTTTCTTTCAAATTTCTAGAATCATATTCCTCAGTTAGTGCAGACAAAAGACCTTCTAAAGTCAGATCATCTTTCAGTCTAATCATACTGGTTACAGACTTATAGGAGCTAGGCAGACCCTTAAGAACTGAAGAAATCATATCTGTATCAGAGGGTGCTTCATTCAGGTCTTTAAGCTGTGTGTAAATGCCCATTAATTTGTCCATCTCTTTGGGAAGGCAGTCTCCCTCCTTCATCCTGAAATCAAAAATCTTTCCCTTGAGGGAATAGATTTTACTCTTGCTGTGCTTATCAAATTTATCCTTTAACTTTTGAAGCATCAATCTGGACGTGGCTAGCCCTCTTAATCCTGGTACCTCTGTGTAGGGAATACTCCCTAAAATCAGGGCTTTAGCAAAACCATCCATCATAAGGAATTGTGTCTTATCAGGGTCAGTTTCTGGAGGATTTTCAGTTGTTAATACTTGAAGGGCATTGTGAGTCTGCAGGCGACTCTTCAAATACTCCTCCCACCACTGATAGTTAGCCTTTGTAAGTCTGAGGTTTGGCATTTCTTGGGATGGGGCATTAAAAGCCATTTTCTTTTTTTACTCATGTCCCTTTGGATTTGAGGTAAAAGCACAGGTTCTGGCTCAGTCATCTACTTCTCCAGGAGCTGGCAGGGTTAATCTTTCCTTTCTCTGCAGCAGAAGCAGCAGCGCGAAGTTCAAAAGCTCCTTTGCCTCGCCTTCCTTTGTACTCCCGGCAGCAGCATCTCTCAGGTGCTCCAAGGCTCAGCTCCATTTACAGCAGGCAAAAATTAATCCAGTCAAAAAAGATCCTTTGCTCCTGGCAAACTACAATCCAGCATAGGTTTTCCCCTGATCAGCAAGGAAACAGGGTTGGGCCTTTCTGGCTGCAAGATTGCTCTGAGAGCAGGAAGGAAAAAAAAGTGGTCGTTTTAAAAATCCAAGCCTCTAGCTCTTATTCCCTATTTCTTTCTCAATCAATCCAGAAAGCTTTTAAGAGAAGAACCATCTTTTAAGAACCATCCTCTGCTACCATTTGTTAGGACTTTTGTCCAATAATCAGAAAAATCAGAGTAATGAATCTTGCTTTTCTTGAAAGAAGAGATTGCTTCTTTTAGTTTAAAAGAAGTTTATTACTAAAGGGAAAAGGTAAAAGGGATTAGCTACAAATAAACAAAACATGCTTTCTAAGGAGCTGCATTGTGCTCCGTCTTCACACTAAGACATACTGATAGTGAGAGATTGCAATGGAGGATCTCTCCTTCTTCTTGACCCCTGAAAGGAAACACCTGATATCACGGACCAATTAGCAAGACAGTACACCTTCAGTTTTCCCGGGTTTACAGATAATTGGCCAGCTGCCAGGTATCACTTCCAGGCTAACATAGGTAAACAAACAAGTTGCATAGTTAACCCTATAATGACTGAATTTCTCAGGCCTTGCATTACATGCTCATTTCTCCAACACCCTGAACAGGCAGAATTGGAGGACTGCAGCAGGAGGGGGGAATCAGCAAAAATTATGCCCTCCCTTTCCCCACAGAGATTGTCTAAGACAGTGATCCAAGTCATTGTGTTCTCTCGGTAGCTGAGAAAAACTCTGAAGTGTGGCATCCATTTCTGGGAGAAGGCCTGTTTTGTGTGGTTGTAAAAATCCATAATTGTAATCTCAACTAGCGGCTTTGTTTTTTGCTGTATAAGATTTTAAAAAGGGATTGTCCTTTGCCTCTCTCCTGTTCTTGCCTTATCCTTGGGATTTGACTCCATCCTTTTCAAAAGGATGTGCTGAGCAAGCCATTTGCCCAGGCCACATGCTTCAGTGCTCTTGCAAAGAGATGAGATTGTAGGTTCAATTTGATTCATTCACTCGGAAGCATGAAAATTTTACTATGATTTATGAAGGAGCTCTTCTGCTCTGAAATAATCAAATCACTTCAGCCAGGTACCAATTAGTCATTTCAGGATAATTTCCATTATTCTGGGTTCCGTACAACCGATGTGCTAGAGACGGACCCTCAGTCTTCTGATAAAGCAGCCCATCAGGTGTTTTTCTTTAAAAAATTAATTTTTTTGTTGGATTTTTTAAAACAAATAAATAAAAGTACAGAAAGAAAAGGAAGAAAAGAGAGAGAAAAGAAGTTAATAGAGCATGTCAATGAAACTTTCATATTTCTCAACAACAAAGACAGTTACAATTACAAACTCGATACTTAATCTAATATTATGGTTACTTCCTCTAAAATTATAACAAAATTAAAAGTCTTACTTTTCTATTACCTAAAATTATCCTTAATCATCAGATCCACATATCATAAGTTCATTATACCCCTTTCATGCAAAAAGTCAATAAGAGGTTTCAGGTTAGCCATAAAAGTAAACACAGTCTTTCCTCTAATCAAAGGAGCGAGTTTAGCCATCTCTGCCAATTTAGTCCATCAGGTTTGAGCCCTTCAGCTTCTGTTTTGTGCCTGCACATAAATAGATTTTTTTTTCTTGTTTGGATTCAATTTTTTTATTCATTGTTCTCTACTTAGTTTGAATCTTGGCTTTAGGAGAAAGCAAACTGTAGCACAGCCCTGTGCTTAGAAATAACAAGCACGAGTTTGAAATTTAGGAATATTAAAAAAGCTACTGAAAGTTTTTGCAGAAATTAAAAAAGAACCCAAACCTTTTAGTTTCCAGTCATGCAGTATTTATTTCCATGCTTTAACATTCTGGAGAAAACCACTTGGAGTCTCACAGATATCAAAATGGCATGGGTCTTCAGCAGTTCCAACTAGCATTGCTTGTGGGTAGTTTGTCTTCTGTGAAGACAGAATGCCAGCAAATAAAACTTGTTGTTCTGAAATACGGAGATTTCTCTTCTAGGATGATCTTTATATATATCTGCATATAAACATTTAATAGTGGTCCATGAATACTCAAGAAACGATAAATCCATGTGCATTCATCAGTAATTTTCCATTTGACTGTGTCAATGATGAAAACATACTCAAACTATTCTAGCTTCAAATTGAACAACTCTCCTTTCTCCCAGGATTCCCATCCACCGCCCCTTTTGTTATATTTTCATTGCAATCCTAAACAGAGTTAGGTAAAGGTTTCCCTCGTTCGAAAGCCAGTCAAATATGACTCTAGGGATGCGGTGCTCATCTCCGTTTCCAAGCCGAAGAGCCAGCGCTGTCCAAGGATGTGTCCATGGTCATGTGGCTGGCATGACTAGACGCCGAGGCGCATGGAACGCTGTTACCCACCGAAGTGGTACCTATTTATCTACTTGCAATTTCTTGCTTTTGAACTGCTAGTTACACCCTTCTAAATCTATTGACTTCAACAGCCTTAGAAGGATATAACTACACAGTATTGCACTGTTATTTTTTTAGGGGGGATGGGTGGATTATGTGCATATGTGTCTGAGTGTGTGTGTGTGTGTGAGTGTATGCCTGCACCTGAAAGTCATGGCGACCTCTGGTGACTGACCTCTACTTGGGGGCCTGGAGGACATTCAGAGAGGTGGCTGAATAAAGCCTGCCCCTGCCTCTGATATTCCAAGGAGGTCTCCCATCCAAGTACTTTCCAGGGTCAACTCCACTAAGCTTCTGAGATCTGACAAGATCAGGGTTGCCTGGGCTATTCCGGTCATGGCTGCACTGTTAGTCTTGCTTTACTTTAGGATTTTTTTTAATGCACTGTAGGGGATTCTCAAATTTTAGATCATTTGACTACATTTCAGTAAGTACGGAAGCTCTCACTGACTGCTTGTGACCTTCTCTGAGTCTCCCCGCATATTATGGTAGAACAATGCAGATCAAGGGCTATAATAGAAGCTCCCACTGTTCGTCATTTGCCTAGCCCAGCTTTAGCTTGATTACTTAGTGCCCTGTTATATCTTTGCCGGTGGGGAGGGAGATCGCGTCTGTGATTTACTCCTGATTATTCTGATTGAATCTGAGTTTAGGTACATGTGTTAAAAAGTATTAATGCCAATGATACGTAAAATAGGATCATGAATAGAGATTTTAAAACTAATTGCCGGGGTGTGTGTTCCGTTCTTTTGTTTCCTACAGAGCATCTGGGTTAGCACTTACGTGTTTACAATCTGCTTTGCTGCCAATGTGGGATTGTTATATGGTGTCATCTGTACTATCCTGATTGTGGTTTTCCGTTTTCCAAGGTGAGGCATTGGAAACTTGCTTTGGCAGCAAATGATTTTATACTTAGGTGGTTTGCTGTGTTGTTTTTGCGTTTTTGTTTTTTTTTAAATAGAGAGCTGTGTGAGAGAGAAGACAAAGAAGATGAGCTGCAGCAGCTCCTGGGCAGAAGGAGCAGTGGCCAAGGGGTGTGTGTGTGTGTGAGGTGTCCTTGGGCAGCCAGATACCTCCAGCCAGCTCCCGCTGTGCAGTTTGCACATTCTTTGGTTGCCAGTCTCCAAACTAGAGAGATCAGTTCCCCTGGAGAAAATGTCCGTGTCAGACAGTGGACTTAGGTGGTTTGCTGTGTTGGACAGTGAACTCTATGGCATTATACCCCACTGATGTTCCTGCCCTCCTTGGGCTCCTCCCCCAAATTGCCAGGAATTTCTCCACCCCGAGTTGGCAACCACAGTGCATTCCCTCCTGGTGTGTTTGGAATGCATTTTATGGGATGCACCTGCCTTTTCAAGTCTCTGTGTACCTGTTTGCATGCTGCAGCACCAGATCCAGGAATGCGGGAGCTGTAATGTGAGCCTCTTTTACGTCGGTTAATAATGAGAACTTCCTTAGGTGGGTGGGGGAAACATTCTATTTCCAAAGTACACATAAACCCATAATAAAGAAGCTTCATCTCCCATCATTAGCAAGGAAAATCTGATAAGCACTCTGAGACATAGGATAGTGTGGGTGTCAATGCTCCCTCTAAGTTGTGGAGTCTTGCGAGCAAAAACCCTATTTTGTGAGCTACTGGCATTTAAGTTGTGAGTGAGTGATTTGGCTACTGCATAAATTAGTTTGCTCTGGAGCCCTCCTTCCCCTGAGCTAAAACAAAAATGTGTGACTCAGCTTAGAGGGAACACTCGTGGGTGCACTGTTATTGTATTGCATTTGCTGCTATTGTATATGCTGTTGTATTAGCTGTTTTCATGTGTCTGTTCTAGAGCAACAACACTAAGTTTGAAACAGATGAAAGAAGCGGAATGCAGGTTCAAGCCAGAAGCGGATTCTGTAAGCTTAATATTTCTATGTTCTGCTAGATCAAAAGAAAGCTTAATTTCAGCTTGAGGAGATCTCCTGTTCTTCTCTCCATCTGCATTTGTCCTTTATGTGCACATGAGCATTGTGGGGGAGGGGCCATGGCTCAGTGCAAGATCATCTGCTTTGCACGCAGAAGGTCCTAGGTTCCATTTCCTAGCATCTCCAGTCAGAAGGATCAGATAGCAGGTGATGTGAAAGACTTCTGCCTTGAGACCCTGGCGAGCCATTGCCCATTAGAGTAGACAGTGCTGACCTTGACAGACCAATGCTGTATCGGTCAGTTTCATGTGTCCAGTTGTGTCCTCCACAGCATTTCTATAAGCTAACATTATGGAGTGCATAAGGAATTGGTCTGATACCTCTAATCTAACCCGATGGGAGTCCCATTTATCTGCCAGTGCTGGGCATAAAGGTGAAATCCCTTAGGCATTCAGAGCCATTTCGAACAGTAGGATGCAGCTGGGGTGGAAATGCTCGGGAGCACCCAGAGCTTCAATCAGAGCTTGCTGTGGCTTGCATAGCAACAAATGAATCCTTCCTCCCACATGACTCTGTGAAATGAGTCTGCTCAGTCTCTGAAATGAGGCCTGGTGCCACAGGATTGTGGAGGTTTTGTGAAGAGTGCTATGTCTGGTTGTTTAAAAGAAGCATTATTATTGTTTTTAATCCCAAAGGAGTCCTTACAGTTGGTAAAAGTAGTGTCAGTGAACAACCCGCTAGTCTTTCTGAATGCTAAGAAGTTCCATGCTGACCTGTTAGAAATAATCCGGAAGGAGAGCACAGAGGCCCAGCAGTTACCTGGGGATACAAACAAGGTATAGCGTGCTTAACAATAGTGTGATCACTGTTTGCCAGTGTTGTCGTAGGATTTCATAGCACTGCATCGTGGGTATTTCCAATTTTATGGTAGGGTGGTGGTGGTGTTTTTTTTACCTTGTTGGGAAGAGGCTTGGGGCATTCATTCATTCATTCATTCATTCATTCATTCACATTTATAGCCTGCCCTTCCCAGAAGCGGGCTCAGGGCAAGTAACAGCATATCATTTATAAAAATAATTGTTAATAAAATAACATTAAAATTTAAATTTTAGAGGACACACTTTCTGTAAATGACATCTCAGATCTGATCATCTCTGTTGTTATCCCTTCAGAAAATGCTTTTGTGAGACCCTTGAGATGTAGGATTTAAGACTTCCTACAGGAAATAAATATTGGCCACTTCTGCACTGACATTTTTGTCACTCGATTGTCCCTATTGCTTTGGGTCTTCCCCCTCCCCTTTTCCACATGTGTTTTGCTCCCTCTGGGACTACTAGAGAGAGCAAAACACATGGGTGGGGGAGGGAAACCCTGAAGCAATAGGGACAAACGAGTGACAGTGCAGAAATACGGAAGTCCTAGAGGTGGAAGAGGCCATCTAGTCAACCTCTCTGGCTCAGTGCAGGAAACCTAAACCTAGAGCAAGACAATTATTACCTTTCTGTGTGTGCCTACTTGCTTTCTGTCAGTTCAGCCTGTACATTCACAGATAAATTGATTCTACAGAAACTTCATACATTTTCACCTTTCTCTTCCCTTCCAAAGAGACTGATTCTGTAAATTGTTATGAAACTTCCCTTGAGGCATGGGGAGCCCTAAACAATATCTGTTTCCCCTCTGCTTAGCAAGATTGTGTGATCTGGCAAAAAAAACACCAGCAACACAAATTCCACTGCTGCAGTGGCAGCGTTCTTCTATTGATTTTGGTTAGAGTTGGTTAAAGAAGCAAGAGTTTGATTTGTTGGGACAGCTGATCATCCATCATTCCACACAAAGTCCTTGATTATATGATTGCTCAGCCCTTTTGGAGATCAGCTTCTGAGACTACGGAATTGGTCCAGATTAACAACCTTGGCACACAGGCTTAAGTAAACAGAAACCTATTTTGAGCCAGGAATCCAGATGCCAGTGATCAGAACCAGGATGCAAAATGGGGCAGCAAATAAAGCCAGGTAGCTTTGATAATGAACACATACAAGGCGTTCTGCCAAGGGCTGACACAAGTAGAAAATCAGTTGTGTACAACAAATCAAGATTCTACAAGTTATGTTGAGGGCCAGTGTGTGTGTGTTTGTGTGTGTACGGTCAGTTTGATGATCAGTGCAGAGATAAAGATGATCATGAGGCAAGTTGACCAGAGTGCCCTTTAATGACGTAGATAATTTGACTGTCTGATAGGTTGTTGTACTTTTACATCATGCTGTTCTATACTGGTAGGAGTATTTATGGGAGTACCTACACAAGAAACTGGGGCAAAAATGAACTCATCTCTCCACCAGAAGCAATGTTCACCCTCACAATATTCTGCTTTTTTGTCTAGACAATAATTTTTGGCGCTGGGAGTTTAATGATTTTTTGGTCAGGATTAAAAATAAATAACCCTTCCCTTTCTGTTTCTGTCAAAAGTAGTTGTTTAAAAAATCAGATAGTTATTGGATCTTTTCTTTTTAAAGTTTTAACGACGAATAGTCAGAAATTAGTTACTAATCTGAGTGCTGCAGTTGAAACATTTCTTGATATTAAAAAAAGAAAAGAAAGAATCCCAGAGTGAATTTGATACAGCTTCTACAGAGGATCTTATTATCAGCCTATATTTCCTACTTAGAGGATGCCTGAGGCATTACTCTGGCTTGAAAGACACACCCAGGTTTCCCTACTGAGGAAAACGAGCCACTGTTTTAGAGGGAACAGTTGCAATGAGCTGAGTGTATTGGAACCCGGTCCTCCAGTTGCTGTATGATATCAAGCCAGCATGGTGTAGTGGTTAGGAGTGGCAGACTCTAATCTGGAGAACCAGGTTTGATTCCTCACTCCTCCACATGAAGCCAGCTGGGTGACCTTGGGTCAGTAACCATTCTCTCAGAGCTCTCTCAGCCCTCTCCAAAATAAGTCTAGCTCCCCACCTAGTGGTGCATAATGCTAAAAGGAGCTAGCATTTAAGTCAGCCAGACAATCTTGAGGTCTTCTGGCTATACCACACACATCATATGATGATGATAAATTAATTATTATATGCCCAAGGATGAGAAGAAGACATGGTAGTGTAGTGGTTAGAGAGTAGGCTCTGGAAGACCCCTGGTTGGTTGGGAATAACCCTATGCTTTTGCTTTTGTTTCAGTGTGAACAGAACACATTACTCAATCCATTACCCAATGGAAATTGTCATGGTGAGTGTAGTACTTAAGATACCTTTACACTTTTCATTTAGTTTTCCTATTCATATATCTATTAAAAACACATTTGTTAACAATGAAATATAGAGGGTATCATGAAATCTTGTTCAGAAATTCAAAACTAATTCACTTCTACCTACGTAATAACCCTGTGTGGTATAGGATGGGAGGAAGGGGCTGATGGGCATTGGCTGATGGGTCACACAGGCACAGCAAGAAGATCTATGATTAATGTTTCCTCTCGTTTATGCATCATGTAGGGGGTGAGGGTTTGTTTTTAATCAGACTTGGAGCGTGTGGGGAAAAGACCACTTCATGGCTTTCTTGTGCTTTTAGCACATTTCCGGCTCCAAACAAACTGGGTAGGAACAAAAGAAAAGCCCTGCTGGATCAGACCAGAGTTCTATCTAGACCAGCATCCTGTTTCACACAGCAGCCAACCGGTTGCCCTCGAGGGCAAACAGAGCATGGAAGCCAAGCCCCGCCCCTGATGTTGCCTCTGAGGTTTTCTGCCTCTAATTGTAGTGACCACTCATCATGGCTAGTAGCCATTGATGGACCTATCCTATCCTCCATGAATCTGTCTACTTCCCTTTTAAATCCATCTATGTTCATGGCCATGACTACATTCACTGGTAGTCAGTTTCAAAAAGTAATTACTTAATGAGCAAAGTAATATTTCATTTTGTGTATCCTCCATCTGCCCTAGAGTTCTAGTATTGGGAGAGGGGGAGTTCTCTCTATCCACTTTCTCTACCACATGCATAATTTTTTAAATCTTCTCAAAAGATATCATGTCCCCTCTTTGTTGTCTTTTTCTAAACTGAAAAGTCCCAGACCCTTTATCCTTTCCTTATAGGAAAGGTGCTTCCCTCCCTTCATTCTCTTCGTTGCCTTATGGGTTGCATCCACAACCCCCCCCCCCCCAGCTCTGCAATATCCTTTTGCAAATATGGCAATCAGAACTGTACAAAGTATTCCAAATGAGGTTGCACCCTAGTACTATACATAACCATTGCTATATAGGCCATTTCCCCCCTATAATTTTCCTGATAATTCCCAGTGTGGAGTTTGCTGCCACACAGTGAGTCTACAGTTTCATTACATCCAGATTGACTCTGAGTATATGCAGATGTGAGCAGGGCTGGCTACAAGGTTGGGAGGATCTAGGTAAGATTCCTTCCTGTGTTCCCCCTAACCATACAGCAGCATCAGACATGTCTGCACAGATACCCTCTTGGTAAAATAGCCAGCATGGCTAACAGAAGCACAAAAGAAGTAGCCTGCTTAAGGCAGCTGTGCCAGAATGTACTGGAAGGTTGCCTTACGGCAGTCTCCCGGCCCAAGTGGAGGGAAAGATCTGGGACTCACTCACACATATCCAGGTTAGCTCTAGAACACGATTCTCTGCAAACATTTAGAAGCAGGTATAAGCAGTCCTCGTAAAGCCAGGGCTGCTGAGAGCCACCATGGGCCCCTGGACAAAGATTCCATCTGGGCTCCCCCCATTATGGTCCTAATCCAAACCACATATCATAACAAAGCAAACAAATCACTTGGCTTACTGTTACCATTAATCTATAGTGATAAAAGAACTGGCCTGTTTGTCCATGTTCATTTATATCCCACCTTTCTTGGCCCTTCCTTCCTTCCTTCCTTCCTTCCTTCCTTCCTTCCTTCCTCCCTTCCTCCCCTTTCCTTCCTTCCTACCCCACCTTTCTCCCCAATGGGAATCCAAAGCGGCTTACATCATTCTCCTCTCTTCCTCACGACAATCCTGAGGCTTGGCTGAGCATGTGTCACTGGCCCAAGGTCACCCAGCAAGATTCCACGACAGAGTGTGAATTTGAACCTAGATTTCCCAGGTGTTAGTCTGACACTTTAACCATTACACCACACTGTCAGGCATAACTCATCCAAGAATAAAATTAGGAGACTCAAAACTGGCCAACAGCTTGAGGATGATTGTGGGAGTTCCATGGCCAACATTGAAAGACATGGGAAGATTATGGTCCAGGTGAGACACCCCCCCATGCAATTTGCAACTGAAGCTAAGGGTCTCTGTGGCAAGCATAACTCAGAAAATAATGCTACATCTCTGAAAACTGGCCACTAACCCCAGAATGATGATGGAAGTTACAGGGCCAAAAATGAAAGGAACTGGAGCACCCTGAACCAGGTCATCGTCACAACAGACAACAAGAAATAAGAGAGCTTTTAAGCATGTGTCTCTAATACTCAGATCCCCAACCCGCCATGGAAGGTTGCTGGGTGATCTACCTCACAAGACTGTTGTGAGGATAAAATGGAGTGCAGTGTTGGGTCCCCATTTGAGAGAAAGACTGGGTCTAATACTTGTTATAAATCTAATTTTAATGATATTTTAAAAATTATATCAATTTTCATATAGTAGCCTTGACATAGAGCTACTAGATCTTCCAACAACACAATAATGATTAACAATCCAGTGCCTGAACTGGGAGTTCTAGCTTCGGTTCCACATGCATAATCACTAAGACAGATTAATATTCCATTACCATGCATGTAAAGGGTGGAGGAGGGGGGAAAGCATCCTTTTACTATTTTGTTAGATCATGAGGAAATATTAACTTCCCCCCACGTTTGTTCATAATATTAACAAAGGTTTGCTACTAAACTACTCAGTTACCAAGGAGGATAGGGATGAGAAGGTCTTGAAACCAAGAAGAGAAAATAAAGTGTGGGGGGGGGACACACACAGAAAAATTAGATGGAGGGAAATAGAAATGAGAAAAATGTGGAAAGAGGGAGATAAATAAAGGTAAAGAGAGGAAAGGCTGTTTTATCTTGCTGCAACACCCCAACTGCTGCTTCACAAGATCTGGCTGAACTGGGTGCAAGGAAAATAAGAGAGAAAGGCTAGACTATTATAGAAAATGACCTTGGTTAGCAGGCTGCAGTCTTACAGTTAATATAGCAGCCATCAACCAGGGTTGCTTGCCTTGCTCCATTGTTGGATTTGTTGATGGATTTAGCATTATCTGTCAGGCAAATTTGCTTCAGTCTTGGAGAAAGGGAAGTCTAGCCGATATTAGAGTGCCTGTTATGGTGCTCAGACTTCCCTGCACTCCAAGTGGCTGCAGCCAGACCTACATTAAAAATAAATTAAAAGATGTTTGGGTGGAGGCAGCATGAGGCTGTCTTCAAGGGCCCTCCAGCTGACTCCACCCCTGGTATTTTGTTCCCCCCCCCCAGTCCCTCTCTGTTGGGGGCCCTGTATAAAGCTGGTAGCAAAGGTATGGAAACAGGCTGAAGAAGAGATACTGTGTGAAGCAACATACAACTAACAGAGGTTGCTTCATGAGATGCAGCTGACGCACAGGTTGTTTTGGGGAAGGGAGAAGGCCTTAAAGAGACAGGCACTCGATGTGAGCCTAGAGGCACCTAGGTAAACAGGGCAACTGCTATAGTATGCTCAGAGCAACCATTAGGGAAAAAGAAGACTCCCATACCCAAAAGATGGTGTTTGCATACAGGTTTTTTACTCTAAATATTGAAAAACCCGTAAAATATTGTGAGGCTGTGCAAGAAACATTAGAGGTTTTGGAATGTCAACAACTATTATATATATATATATATATATATATATATATATATATATATATATATATATATATATATATATATATATATATATATATAAAATTTCATTAAATGAATAACTAGAGGGAAGAATAAATACTGGGGGAAACTATTCAAAGCTTTTGATGTCCTCGTCTATAATTGTTGGTATTTTATTATCTCTGTGTGGCAAAGATTTTCCTTTTCTCTTGGATTTTCCCCCTTTTTTTGTACGGGTTGTCAAGAGGATTGTGCTAACACTTAGTCTTCCTTTTAAGTCTATTCTTAGTCACCACTGGACTGGAAGTTTTCGTGATATTTTTCTTTTTCTTTTTGTCCCCTTATTTATGGTTATGCATTAAGTAAGTCAGTAAATCTCTGGAGCCACAATCTCAAAAGGTGCTGGATTTTTGACTGCTTCTTGAGAAGGATTAATGCCAGTATAAAGCCATATAGGGATGACACCTAACTCCTTTGGAGAATTTCAAATCTCTTTATTGTATTTGTCAAAAGTATTTAGTTTGAACCGTTCTGTTTTGCACTTCCGCCCTTTTATTCAGTGCTTTATAGTTTCTAATAGCTAAAATGTATGTCCTTCAGTCTGACCTTTAGTTCTAAAAAATGTCTCTGGGCCAATTGATCAGTTTACCTGTACTCCCCACCCCCCTGTTATTTGTTGGATGACAGCCAATACACTTGTTTTAAATTCAGGGAGGGAGCCTGAGGAGGTGGGTTTGTGGGAGGGACTTCAATGGGATATAATGCCATAGAGTCCACCTTCCAGAGCAGCCATTTTCTCTAGGTGAACTGATCCCTGTCACCTGGAGATCACTTGTCATAGCGGGAGATCTTCAGTCACCACCTGGAGGTTGGCAACCTGATCCATGAGTGAGATCTTCCTAGTGTAGTAGGGAGCCAGTCCTGCAACCAAACTGCTTTCTTAAAGTTCAGCAATTGGCATTCTCCTGAAGATACTTAGAAAACATAAAAATCAAAATATGGTGGTTCACTGAAGGATATTAGTGATTAATCATCTAGCCTGATTGCTAAATTACAAACAATTACATTTACTATTGAAACTTTTCTGTGAAGGTGCATTTTTTGGCTGCTTCATTTGGACTGCCAGGGAACCTATGCATATTGAAGAGGATTAGAGTTCATGTATTACACACTAGGCCTCAGAATCAATTAATGTCTGGCACTGGATAGCCCTTTGGGGGTCTCACATTCTGCTTCATGTTAACTAAGAATGTAGCCTAAAGCATATCCCACATTCTTCTTTGGGTGCACTTTTCAAGCGAAGACCAGCAATAATGAGCAATGATGGTGCTGAAAATAGAAGGGGTATGCTTGTGTTTCAGAACCAGATAGGGCTGCCAGTCCTCTTGCGACAGTGGGAGGCCTCCAAGCGGCAGACCCGAACTCCATTGCCATTTGGAAGACTGGCAAGGCAAAAAATGAGCTGGAAACTGGCATTAGCAAGATGGTCTAGGCTTCAGTGGAAACTCTATGGTAAAGCCATAGTTTCCAGTGAATCATACAGCTTCACTTCAACTGTGTGATGTCACTTCTGGGTCCCCCAGAAGTCATTACCAAATTACAGACTGAGGCTTGGGGGGGGGGGGAGATTAAGTTTTTTTTAGGTCCCTCCCGCCAGTAGATGTTTGCCAAGTCTAGTTTTAAATCCAATGGTGGTGGACAAATGATCTTTCAAATCCTCTCAATGACAAAACCAAATAAGTTTCCAAGGAGCCCCAAGATTATGCTGAACTTAGTTTGAAAGGAGAGGAGTTTAGGGGCATGGGGGGTACAATGTTGGATGGCTGTGTGATGTCACTTCCAGGAAAAACCCAGAAGTGATGTCTCACTTGTCTAGGAATCCCTAGAAATGTTAAAACTATAGTTCCCAGCAATTCCTAGAGTGAACTGATCCCACTTCTGGATTTCCCCTGGAAGTGATGTCATGTGATTTTCTTTTAGATTAGGTTTCTCCTGCCAGCTGCTGGAGCTGTGGTGGGAAATAAGAACAAGGGATGGGGGGATTTCCTGCCCCTGGCAGAAAACAAGCAGCCCTAGTAATATAGCAGGGCTTGAAGAAAAGAGCTCTCTCTCTCTCTTTTTTTTGCTGATGACCCAAAATAAGTTTGATCATATCAACATACGAAACTTATCTGAAGATCCCAGAAAGGCGTCTTGCTTCACTAAAAACAACCTTTTAACCAATCATATAGGTGAGTCTTCAGCACAGCAGCTTCCCAGTGAAAAGCGCACAGTAATATTAGACTGCAGTGGCCTGACCTTCTTTGACTACACTGGCCTCTCTGTACTCACCCAGGTATTTACGATCCCTTTATGAGGTTTTATCCACTTAGGTGTGGTATTTGGGCAATTTTACTCACACAGTATAATTCCAAAGATAGTCTATTGGCTTAGGCCATTATTTATTTAATCAGTTATATTAAGCTGTTATTAGGTATAGATGAATGCTTAGCTGGGAAATGTTACTCTCATCCTAGTATGTTAATTTACAACCACACCCCCATGGGCATAAAATCATTGCAGGGTTCCTTACTTTTTAAAATTTCTTAGAGAAAGTTCATATGCATGTTTGTCATGTGTTGACTGCACCATCAAGTGATAATCTGTATGCGTGAAATAGCCATCAGACAGAGGTCAAGCACCATCAATAGGACTTTCCTATCATTTCATGTTGCTTCAAACTTGATGTTTTTTGGTGGAACAGTTCAAGTGTTCTGATCATTCATATACTTCCAGTTTCACTTCAGTTTCTAGGGCTGTCTTCTACTTCTTCCTCAGTTGAAGGACCAGTGTTGTTCAGTGGTTAGAGTCTTAGAATAAGATTAGGGAGACCCAAGTTTAAGTCTCCACACAACCACGAAGCTTACTGGATAAACTTGGACCCCTCATCCTTTCTCATTCTTAAGCTACCTTACAGGGTTGTTGTGAGGATAAAGAAGAAGAAGAAAAGAAGAGATTGAATTTATACCCCGCCCTTCACTTGTAGTCTCAGAGTGGCTTACAAACTCCTTTCCCTTCTCCTCCCCACAACAGACACCCTGTGAGGTAGGTGGGGCTGAGAGAGCTCTTTCCCAAGCTGTCCTTGAGGGAACAGCTGGTACAGAGCTATGGCTTGCCCAAGGTCATCCAGCAGGTGCAAGTGGAGGAGTGGGGAATCAAACGCAGTTCTCCCAGATTAGAGTCCGTGCACTTAACCACTACACCAAACTGGCTAAAATGGAGAAGGGGGAACTGGGTAGAATAGCCTTGGAAGAAGGCTAGGATAAAAAGCAATAATAGAATAGAGCGGATTTTTTCTCCTGACCAAGTATAATTAGTTGTTCTCTTCCCTAACCTTTTCCAAACTCCCTTTTCCCAAAAGAATGGTCCATGCAAACTCATTGGCAGTCCTCCTGTGCTACTGCTGGATGCTTAGCAATTGTGAAGATGATAGGGTCATAACCTTACAAGTCAAACATGCACATATTATTAGCACTGCAAGAAAACGAGTGAGTTGGCCAGAAGGTATTTAAAAGAGCAGATCTGCTGAAGAGCTCAGGACATAAATAATTGATACAAACAAACAAACAAATATGCATGCCACCTGTCTCTTTCAAGTCACAGACTCCATTTTTTTTGCACTGCTTTTATGCAAACACTTGTTGAGTATCATGGGACTGTTCCTAAAGCAGAGTTTGGCAGCTTCTCTGAGAAGCTTCAGTATTACCTGACAGATCCAAAGAGAGGATGGTCAATCTACTCATGCATCGTCTTTGCTGTTTTCCAGTTAAATTCCTACTCCGTAGAGAAATGCAAGAGTTCTATATGCATCATGCTATAGCCATGAAAAAAGTTTAACCAGAAGCCCATGAATACTCTAGGACAGAAAATGCAAGAGGGCCTTTTGCCGTTAAAAAAAAAAGTTTCTCTCTTAGCTGGTATTTATCAAAGAAAAGCCATGCACTCCCTAATGGAGATGTTCATGGTGGAGCAGAGAGACTTCATATGCTGAAAAAGCTGCCTCTTTGAGATCCAGCTTTAGAAGCCTTAACCTCAGACTGTTATCCACCTTTTAGAAAATCCATTTTGTGCATTAGGAATAAACAATGAACGTACATTCAAACTAATACCACTGACTGTATTGTGGCCAATGGATGGTTGCTCTATACAGCACTTTCAGCAAAACCTGATTTTAATCCTTGCATGCAAACAAAACATTCTGAGCATTAGCCCATTTTTCCAGTAGATGTTGCAGCATCTCATACGGTATGTGTGCCCTGTTTTGATATTGATTAGATAGATTGCAGAAGGAAAATCAAAGTTACATCCTATCTCGTGTATTATCAGATTGAAGTGAGCACATAACAATTTAGCACAGTCAAACACTTTCAATGTGGCATTATTAGGATACTACAAAACTATAATAGGTTTAGGGAGGGGAATGTTTATATTATGGAACAGCTCTCTCTAGTGGCCACATTCATTATAGCATGGATATTTTTTCACTTTAAAAATCCTTGTGGGTTTTAGCCTTTGAATGCATATTAATTGCAACTAGGAATCATGGCTTTCCTAATGCAGTGGGTGGAGGGGTAATGTGCCTTGCTAATTTCCATATGTATATTCATGTGTAGTCCATCTGAGCAGATTAATTTAAAAGCCAACAGATATCAAAACCTAATTATGGGGAGTAGTGGGTGGGAGAGGCAATGTTTTCATTTCAATTTGATCCTATGTCGTCTTTGGTAAGATGTTTAATGTTTGCACTCTTTTAGATCTGCATGGATTCTAAAAAAAGAAATACTGATGTTTTGCTAGCGAACTGCAAAGGCAAGTATTGGTTTATTCAGCACATAAATTTAACAACTGACACTTTTCAATGTGCTGAAAAAGTCAAAATGTTCATATGTAATGCCTTGTTACAGCTTCGTTGATA
Organism: Lepidodactylus listeri; assembly: GCA_029233225.1. Classification (NCBI taxonomy): domain Eukaryota; kingdom Metazoa; phylum Chordata; class Lepidosauria; order Squamata; family Gekkonidae; genus Lepidodactylus; species Lepidodactylus listeri. The sequence goes on along the minus strand of JARCFY010000006.1, from coordinate 37,856,960 downwards.
AAGGCAATGAAGCTCAGTGGAAAGCTGGAATCTGAAAGCCCCATCTTCTTTGAGTCCCTTTCTTCAGCTGTTGGTGCTGTTCAACTACACAGGGTGAGTCTAACTATATAAAGAGATAAGAACTGCCTTTTTTTTCTGCTGAGATCAAAATGTCCAATCAAATGCCTCTGGGAAATTCAAAAGATGTGCCATGGCTAGCCTTTGCTCATTCTCAGCATCCAGTAGTAGTAGAGAGCTGTATGATGTGCCATTTCTGCCTCTTGTGGTTCATTACCCCTGATGGTATTCTTTAAAAAAAAACAACACAAGTCTGATGGAGGTGGCCTTCAGAACTGCAGCAAAGAGGTGCACGTCTGTATTATAGGCTATGTCATAAGGTATTTCCTTTTTGTTTCTCCTACCTGCTGATTTCTTTGGATGACCTGAGAACTTCCATATTGAGAAAGGTGAGTACCTCTTTTCCTATTTGCACTCACCAGGAGACTCTAAACTTATATCAAGCCTCCTCCAGCCCTCCAATGATTCTTCTCTTCTAAGTCAAGCAGCTCCACAGGACTCTGGCATAACTGTTTGCATATGCAGAATCCATGGGAATGTACATGCGGTATCTGGAAACAAAGGCAACCTGCACATCTGGGCTTGAGGGTAGCTGGAGTCAACAGCGGCCAGTGATGGTCACCTGCTGCAGCTGTGGCTCTCTCTGCAATCCTGCCTCTGTTTCCTGCTGCACTCACTGGAAGCTCCATACAGCTGCAACTGTTCTTAAAAATCAAATGCTCAGAGGCAGTGTATGGAGTTTGGCTTTCCATTGTTTTATGCATGACTACAAAGTTGGCCAGAGCCCAAGACAGAATCCCCTCCAAGACAGATTAAAGTCAACATAGTCAATGGGCTGTTGTTTTCTGTTCCTTTCTCCCTGCTATTTTGATGAACAGCCGCATCCACTAATTCAACTAGAAAAAGGCTTCCTCCTTCTTTCCCACCCAAATTGCTCTAGGCATATTGACTGAACTAAGGAAAGCTGGAGGTATTAGCTTAGTTCAGTTGCAGAGAGGAGGAAATACAATCATTTAGCTGTTTGAAACATATGCACTGTTTGATTGGTTCTTTACAGACCAGGGGCTTTTTGAACAACCAGGGTTTTGTTGTTGTTGTTGTTTTGCCTCAACTTTTATAGTCACCAGATGGTTCCAAGGGTCCCACATGCTATGAATCTCCCTGCCTTCTGGCTTCAGGCCATGAAAGGTTCACAGCTCAGTCCAAAGTGAGGTGGCCATGGAATCTTTGGACCATCTCAAACAGCCTGTTTCCATGCACTTCTTTTCTTGTGGATTTGGTGGAAATAATTACTCATTGGAGACAAATGAGTTTCATGAATCTTCTTTTAGCAGCATAGGGGGGGAAAATCATATAACATCAGGAGACCTCCTAGATCAGACCAGTGTTACAGTGTCCTATTTCAACTCAGTGGCCAACCAGTTGCATTAGAGGACCAACCAGCAGGGCATAAGAGAGCCAGTTTGGTGTTGTGGTTAAGTGCGTGGATTCTAATATGAGAGAACTGGGGTTGATTCCCTACTCCTCCACATGCAGCTGCTGGCGTGACCTTGGGTCAGTTACAGAGCTGTTCTGGAAAGTGCAGTTCTCAAAAGAGCTCTCTCAGCCTCACCTGTCTGTTGTGAGGAGGGGAAGGGAAAGACAATTGTAAGCCGCTCTGAGACTCCTTCGGGTAGTAAAGGGCAGGGTATAAATCCATCTCCTTCTCCTCCACCTGATGTTGCCTCCTAGCACTGGTATTCCAAGGCTTACTGCCTTTGAATATTAAGGTTCTCTTTTGGCTACTTATCTTTGATGGAACGCTCCTCCATGACCCATGAAGAAAGGGGAAGAAAAACTAAAGCAACCAAGCAAAACCCCCCTAGGAAGTTTAGAAAATTAGTAAAGGTCCAAAAGTTAAAAAACATCAATAGCTATAGACAAAAGTACACATGTTTATTTCAAAAACATATAAAAGCCTTTTAGGGGCCCAAATAAAGCCTCATAATCTAAGTGGCAAATGCACAAAAAAACCCATCGATGACCTGACATGTTTCAGCCCACAAGAGCCTTCTTCAGAGGTCAAATAGTACAGAATACCACATAAAATGAAGCCCTTGTTACACTTGTAAGGCAGTAAACAATTGGTATAGGACCAAAATGGAATGCTGTATGGAGAAATAAAAACTATTTGATTAATATTAAATTACCCAATTGAAAAATCCTATCCAATATTAAAATGCATATTGTACTGTACCCTAATTTGATATACTTACTTCCAGGGCTCGATTTCAGTAGGAACGCACAGGAATGCCGGCTGGCGTCCAAGCCTGCCTCGCCCCCTCCCTGCCCGGCCCGAGCTGTTTACACTTAAAGGGAAAGTTCCTGCAGAGAGCCGGCAGGAAAAAGCTCCACCGGGTGCTTTCCCTTTAAGAGCAAACAGCCAGCAGGAGAAAGCCCTGCCCAGAGATTAAACACAGGGGCTAGGCTTTCTGCATTTGGCTTGCTGACGTCAGATGGCTTTCCCTGCTCCAGTAAGTGCCTCCCCATCTCTTTTTGTTCTCTCTCTCTCTCCTCCCCCCCACCTTTCTTTCTCTTTCTCCCTCTCCCTCCCTCCTTCCTTTCTCTCTCTCTCTCCTCCACCTACCTACCTACCTACCTGCCTACCTTCCTTCCTTCCTTCCTTCCTTCCTTCCTTCCTTCCTTCCTTCCTTCCTTTTCCTTCCTTCCTTTCTCTCTCTCTCTCTCCCCCCAACTACCTCTTTCCTTCCTTCCTTCCTTCCTTCCTTCCTTCCTTCCTTCCTTCCTTCCTTCCTTCCTTCCTTCCTTCCTTCTGTTCTTTCTGTTTTTATAAAAAAAATTATTGAAAAGGGGGGATGTAAAAAAGCAGAGAGCCCAGGAAATGCTGGTTTTGACAATATCTTTAATTTTTGAGAATCTCTTTAGTTTTCTCATGGCATCTTCTGCTTAAGAAAAGTAAGTTTGAAACCTGAGTTCATTGTTGTGTCTTGTTGTGTCTAAAGTCTGTATTAAAGTGGTTTGGTGCTTACTGCCATGTAAGAGAAAAATCTGAAAAAGTAGCTTCATTGTTGTGTGTGTTGGCAGAACACTTGACTGTTGCATGGGGCACTTTGGGGGACATCTGCAGAGAAACAGAGTTGTAACTAAAAATGAGCATGGTCAGCTGCACTTTGGAGATTGCCTGTTTTGTGAAATTTTAAAAAGTGGGCAGAGTTTCTGAAGAAGATGATTGTCCCTCTTCTCCTGCCACTGGACTGACATCTGCCTTTAATGGGCCAGCAAAGTTGATGTTCTTAAACCTCCTAATAAGAGAGATTTCCGCTTCTGAGGAGTTCCAATGATTGTTGATCTTGTGATGGTAGTGATACTTTTATGTGGTAAAGACCACCTGTTCACATGATACTTTTACCTGTGAGACAGACTCTGCATGGTAACCACTACACTGGTATATAATTGCTTGTAAAAACTATTATAGTGTAATAATTCAGGTGGGTAGCCGTGTTGGTCTGAAGCAGCAGAACAAAAGTTGGAGTCCAAAGTTTCATCCAAGGTATAAGCTTTTGTGTGCATGCACACGTCTTCCATCTGAGTGGGTGGCACATGAAATCTTATACCTTGAATAAAATTTTGTACCTTGAATAAAATAGTCCACAAACTACTCCCATCCAGTGCATCCACAAACCTAGAAGAAGAAGAGATTGGATTTATACCCCACCCTTCATTACCCAAGGGAGTCTCAGAGTATCTTTCAAACTCCTTTCCTTTCCCCTCCCCACAACAGACACCCTGTGAGGTAGGTGGGGCTGAGAGAGCTCTGAGACAACAGTTGGTACAGAGCTATGGCTTGCCCAAGGTCATCCAGCAGGTGCAAGGGGGGAGTGGGGAATCAAACCCGGTTCTCCCAGATTAGAGTCCGTGCACTTAACCGCTACACCAAACTGGCTCCTAGTGTTGTTCTGCCAGTGAACTAGGGTTGCCAACTCCAGGTTGAGGAAATCCCTGGAGATTTGGGAGTGGAGGGTGCCGTTTAGGGGAAGGAGGGACCTAAGCAAGGCATAATGCCATGGACTCTACTTTCCAAAGCAGCCATTGACCTGATCTCTGTAGTTTGGAGCTCAGTTGTAATTCCAGGAGATCTCCAGACCCCACCTGTAGGTTGGCAACCCTAAAAAATCATATTCAGCGGACTAGTTCTGCAGGAAGGCAACCTGATTTCCATGGGAACCTAACCCTTAGGAATTGATTCCAATCCAGTGTGGGAATAATTGTTGGACATAAGATATTGGTTCAGGCAAGGTTTTGTATAGATGGGACAGAAAATAATGTTTTTATTGCTTTTGTCAAAACTGTTTTGACAACAAGGTAAACAGAATAAGAAGCAAAAGGTGGGTGTGGCTGGATGACCACACTTCTGGGAACATTGGGTGTGGCCTAATATGTTAATGAGCTGTGCTGTCAGGGGTGTGTCCTAATATGCTAATGAGTTCCTGCTGGGCTTTTTCTACAAGAAAAGCCCTGCTTACTTCCAATCTGGAATTGAATGACACACACAAAAAAGTTCTTTGTGGGGCCACAAATGTTTCTGGCCTTGTGTCAGAAGCAATTACATTTATTGGAGATAGTAATATTGCCAGTATGTACCTAGAAATAAAAATAAAAGTAAATTCCAAATTGTAGCAATTAGTAAAATGTAATCAGTAAAAACACAATAAATTAAATATAAATAAAGAAATACCTTTCAGTTTAGGTCCTAAGAGTACAAGGAAAATCGTCTTTTCAGGGTCAATGTAACATCAATGTGTATCAGTGCAGACAGATAGATATCATGAACTTATATAGTGTACTAAAGAATGATACAGTACTGATGTAACAATGATATGAACCTATCTAATTCCCTTTCAAAGCCATCTATCCCAGTGGCCATCACTATGTCCACTAGCAGTGAATTCCACAATTTAATTAGTCATTGACTAAAGTACTTCCCTTTGTCCATGCAGTAGCAGTTTTTATCCATCCTACACATATGCAACAGCAGTGAACAGTAATTCATCAAGTCTACACCTCTGCCCCCCATAAATTAATCCATGCAATCCAAAATGCAGTATACTATTAGCAGGATTGCAGTCACAAAATGAGCCATAGATCAATATTAGAACATGATTCCAGGTTCAATCCTGGCACTTCCAGATAAAAGACTTCAGGTAGCAAGTACGCCCAACCACATGTCCCCTTGATCCGTGCCCCTCCTGGCTCATTAAGGCGGGCCACGAGGGGTTTTGAGGTGCACTGAGGGAAATTATCAACCGCTCCCTCATGGAGGGGCAGTTCCCAAAGGCACTCAAGGAGGCGATGGTCCGCCCTCTCCTGAAAAAACCAACTTTAGACCCAGCCGAATTGGCAAACTATAGGCCGGTCTCTAACTTGCCTTATTTGGGCAAGTTAATAGAGAGGGCGGTGGCAATACGGTTACAGGGGTTCCTGGATGACGCTTCGGTGTTAGATCCCTTCCAGTCAGGCTTTTGCCCGGGGTTCGGGACTGAGACAGCTCTGGTCGCCCTTACTGACGACCTCCGGAGACATCTGGACCAAGGTGGTGTGGCGGTGTTGCTGTTGCTTGACCTGTCGGCTGCGTTCGACACGGTCAATCATCAGCTGCTGTCCCGCCGCCTCGCCGACGTGGGGATTCAGGGACTCGCCTTACAGTGGCCTGTCTCTTTCCTTCAAGGTCGGGGACAAAGGGTGGTGCTTGGGGAGGAGCAGTCCCAGAGACACCCGCTTGAGTGCGGTGTGCCTCAGGGGGCTGTTCTGTCCCCAATGCTCTTCAACATCTATATGCGCCCCCTTGCCCAGATTGTCCGGAGGGCGGGGCTGGGCTGTCACCAGTACGCTGATGACACCCAGCTCTACCTGATGTTGGGGGGCCGGTCTGGCTCGGGACTGGACGATTTAGACCGGGCATTGCACGCCGTGGCTGGTTGGCTTAGGCAGAGCGGGCTGAAGCTGAACCCGACAAAGACGGAGGTACTGTGCCTGGGTCGGGGTGGTCCTTGGTCGGGGCTCCCACTCCCGACCTTCGACGGGGTGCCGCTGGTGCCTTCGCCGGTGGTTAGGAGTCTGGGAGTGCTCCTGGATCCCTCCTTGTCAATGGAGGCCCAGGTAGCAGCCACTGCCAAATCGGCCTTTTATCATCTGAGGCTGGTGCGGCAGTTGGTTCCCTTCCTGGATCGCGCGGACCTGGCCACAGTGATCCACGCAACGGTCACCTCGAGGCTAGACTATTGTAACGCTCTCTACATGGGGCTGCCCTTGGTGCAAATCCGGAGGCTTCAGCTGGTGCAGAACGCTGCAGCAAGGTTGTTGATGTGCCTCCCGAGGCGAGAGCACATACGACCAGCGCTTGAGGCACTGCACTGGCTACCAGTGGCATACTGAATTCGCTTCAAGGTGCTGGTATTGGCCTTTAAAGCCCTAAATGGCCTGGGTCCGACCTACCTAAGGGACCGCCTTTCCCCATATGTACCCCAGAGAGCACTCTGGTCTGGGGCACAACATCGCCTGGCCATACCTGGCCCAAGAGAAGCCAGGCTCACTGCCACCAGGGGGAGGGCTTTTTCGGTGGTGGCCCCTGGCTGGTGGAACGAGCTCCCGGAGATCAGGGCCCTGCGGGATCTGATGCAGTTCCGCAGGGCCTGCAAGACGGAGCTCTTCCGCCAGGCATTTGGATAGGGGCCGCCGCCTTTATGTCGATCTGCCTCCCCCATGTTAACATCCAGTGATTACAAATGCTGCCGACGATCCTGGGGGCTCCCAATATTAGCATGCATAACACCAGCATGCACAATACCGTCAGAGTATGTGATTAACAGCACAGAGCACTTTAAGAACTGTAATTGTACTGTTTAATTAATGACTAATTTTAACTGTTTTAATGGTTTTATTGTGAATGTGTTCACCTATGTAAGCCGCTCTGAGCCTACTGTGTGGGGAGAGCGGCTAAAAAGTCGAATGAAATAAATAAATAAATAAATAAATAAGTGTTGAACAGATGTCTTCCTAATAACATGGAGAGCTATTGCCACTCAGAGTAGACTGCATTGGGCTAGATTCTGTCACCATGAACTATATAGTAGCTTCATATGTTCATAATCCTCAATGACCAGACCTGTTGTTTGTAGGGACAAGATATGTTTTCCTGATTATGTGCCTGGATTATTGCTGGTCCATATGTTAATGTAGATATTTTGTAAATTATATTCTTGAAATATGTCCATGCAGTTAAAGTGTCTTTGTCTTTTTCACTTTAGAATGTCTGCAAGCTTAATGAATACAGTGAGGTCTGATGCTAGCCAGATGTGTATATTGAGCTGCTCACCTCCAGAAGGAACAACAAGACAGTGTTCCCGGGGATCTTTAAGCACAAGATTTGTTGGTGATGAATTTTTTGCCAAGTGCCCATCAAACCCAGTACCAACAGTGTTTATTGGAATGTAGTTCCTGAAGGTTTCCCTCTGAATTACCACAAGTGACTTTTTTCATAACCTGAGTTGTTCTTTAATGGTTACATATTTTGTATGCATTTATATTTTTTTTGAAAATAGAAACAATTTAGGATGTTACTTCATTACTGTGATGTATATTGTTTTAGCTCTATCCTGTTGTAACTTAGGGGTATCATTTCTGTGAGAGAAGTGCAGAGATATTGAATCTTGTTCTACAGCTGATGGTATCTGTTCCCAACTGGTGATATCTGAACATACAAACAGTGATATAAGCAAGGCTATTTTGGGGCAGGAATGCACAGGAAGGGAGTTCCAGCTGGCTTCTGAGTTGGCCAGGCCTACAGCCTCCCCCTCCCTCGGGTTTCCCAGGCATCTCACAAGCGGCGGGGCGCCTGGGGAAGCCAAGCCGATCCCGGGAGGGAAGGCAGTTTAAACTGCCTCCCCCCCTTTGGGTTCCCCATGCGCCCTGCTGATCCAGAAACTGCCTTCCTTCCCTCGGGTTCCCCATGCGCCCTGCAAGCCGCGGGGCACCTGGGGAAGCCAATCCTGGGAGGTGTGTGGCCTAATATGCTAATGAGTTTCTGCTGTTGGGTGTGGCCTATTATGCTAATGAGTTCCTGCTGGGCTTTTTCTACCAAAAAAGCCCTGGATATAAGATCAGTTCTTCTCAGATACCTAGAGTGCACACTGGAGAAATCATGCTGTGGCCTACGACCCTAGAGTGTTGATACTGCCACACTTTGTCAGAGTTGTTGCATTCACTGCTTGGTTCAAGTATCACCTGTCTTGTGCATATTTTTCTCATGATTTTATAGTGTTGTTTTATTTTTTGGTTGTTCCCAATAACCATCACCATGTGGTACAATCTCAGTTGTGGAAGGAGTTTTAGCATTTGATGCTAAGATTCTCTAGTTGGACCTTTGCTCACACACATATGTAAACTGAGATAGCTCCATTGACTTCAGCAGGATAGTTTTTACTTACAGTGAGCTGAAATGTTTAATATCTTATTTTATAGCATATCTTAAAGGGAGGCCCTGGATTTATAGTAAACACTGCTATGAAGCAATATATTTGCATGGGGGAGGATGCAGTTTATGTGTGTATGGGTGTGTATGGGTGTGTGCATGCACAGCTGCAGATATGAGGTACGCTGCGTAAAGAGGAAGGTTTACACAGATGTGTGCATCGGAGTTTGATACAGATTTAGAAAGTAGGAACTAGCTTCACCAAGTAGGCTCCAGGTTTCTTTATATCATTGCCGAATGATACAGAGTTGCACAAAGATAGTGGATTGTTCTCATCCAGACCATCATTTGTTAAGTTATAGTTAAGCATGAAGAAATAAAGAAATGAATGAAAAGTATACGCAGCTACATTTCCCGCGGATACTGCCATATTTCAACTATCTATTATGGACAGTCCAAACAAGAGAGAGTCTGGCAAAATCAAGGACATTAATGCTTGTATTGCAACTGTCGTACCTTGCTTTGATTACTTCAGTTACTGAATATGGGAAGAAATTTACATGTCCAGCATACTGAAGTGCATCGAGACATCAGTATCGACTGCACTGTATTGATGGGGGACATACTGAAGAACTCAGTCTATTGAGGGGCAAAACCTGTTACTGTATTTTAATAGCTATTTTTGTCTTCAACTTACCCAGAAAAATTGATGTTCATTTTTTGACTTAAATCATTGCGGTAGATCACATTCATATCATATCGTTATCTGCAATTTCACATCATGTCATCACTCAAAAACACGAAGTCCTACACATCGGGATAACTGTTGCACATCGTACAAACAATTGGCTTAATTGTGCATCATGTTCCACATTCAATAGTTTTATGAATTAATGCAAGTCTGAGTAAATGTGCACATTTCACACACCAGTTAATGTGAAACAGCATGTGCAAATGGTTGCTTGCGTGCAACAACAAACAGGGGATTGGCAGTGGGTATTCATGGCCTCTCTGTCAATACAAAACAATATATATTTTCTATGATTCACTATTTATGCAAATTTTGCCGTGATCTAGAAATATAGACCAAGTGCACCCATAAGAAGTTTCTGCTTATTCTGGGCAGAACTCTCAAAATATGATCAATCCATTAAAAATGGTAAATGAACCCTGTGTTAAAGGCAGGCATCTCAGAAACCTTTTGGACAGTATAAAAGGTCCACTGAATTCAGAATAGTCTTGCCATTTCTGCTATTAGCACTTATTGTGGTTATGGTTTGTTAATTTACAATGAATGCAGGAGATTCTCTGCTCTTCCTGGAGGGCTCCGAGCAATCACACTTCTATAATTGCCTCATGTTATGTTGGATTATACTGGCTGTTTACAAGGGTGTCTGCAGAACAAGGGGTTCATTTTCTAAATTGGCTGGACTTGGAAACTATAGGTCTGCATTGGTCAGTTAAACTATAGATCAACATAAGTTTTGTTTTGTTTGAAGACAGAGGAAAGCTGTTGAATCTTGGTGTATTACAACCTTCTTTTTTGACTCCCAGGAGCTAAGTTAGGAAAGAGGGAAGGAAAGAGACTGCAGCCAAGTAGTCTAAGAGAAGAGTAAGTACCAAACTGTCTTCCCTGGAACAAACAGGCAGCTGTGTGCGGCAGCTAAAGTTCTCTACTGACCCATAGCGCCATCCTAATCTTAGGAATGTGTAACAGTTCAGGATTTCAGTGTAACTGATTCTGGCGAGCAAGTGTTCTGTGTGTGCCAACTGTACATGTGCAGAAAGCAGTAACTGCATGTGAAGACAACCACTGTTTATTTATTGGATAGCTGTCTCTGAATCCCTAGAAAACAATGCAGCTGGAACTATTGATAGTAGCAATCACAACTTAATATAAGCCTCTTTTTGCTAGATAGGAACAGATTTCCTTGGTTCTGTTCTTGTCTTGTTTCTGAATTTCTCTTGGCACTGTAAAAATAAACAGGAGCCTAGTGACATGTTGATGTTGAACAAGATTTTATTTCAGCACAAACATGTGTGGACTGGAGCCCATGAAAGCTGATGCTAGAACAAAGTCTTTTTATTTTTTTTCAGATGCCACTTTGGTTTTTGTTGCAGCATAGCTACCCCTCTGGAATTACTCCCTGCATTTTGTTCTACTCCTTAAATTCAGTTTCATTTAGAGAGTTGCCAAAAAAAAAAAAAAAGCACATTTGTGCAGTTTGCTTTTCAATTTTTTAAATCAGCTGTGCCTTTGGGGGGGGGGGGGGAGCTTCTTATCCATGCGCATGCGCACATTCTCAGCATTCGGCCAGATATCAAGATCCCTTGATGCAATTGTACATTCCATTGCATTGACATTCCTTATGTTGGTGTTTTCCTGACACACACCTATGCATTTGGAAAAACAGATACAGGGGGGAAAGTTTTATACAACCCTACATACAATCAGATCAAGATTTTCCTTTTGTGGTATATTATCAGCATGAATCATTAATAGGCTCTAATGATGGCAAGGAACTAAAAGATGAAACAAATGGAACATGTGATGTTTAGTATAAAATTCAGAAATTTAAAAAAGGGAACAATGCAGAATTCCTAGTGCATTGCTTCAGTAACAAGACCTGATAATTTGAAACTTCAAAATAAAGGAAGATTTTAAAAGATCAGAATTTTGGAAGCAGACTTCTCTGTTGGTTCAGCATGATGTGGCATAACTCAGTGATACTGTGTGTGTGTGTGTGTGTAAACTGCCATCACGTCAAAGGAAACCTATAGTGACACCGTAGGGTTTTCAATGCAAGAGATGTTCACAGGTGGTTTGTCATTGCCTGCCTCTGTGTAGCAACCCTGAACTTCCTGGTTGGTCTCCCATCCAAATACTAACCAGGGCCAACCCCGCTTAGCTCCCGGGATCTGAAATGATCAGGCTAGCTTGGGCCATCCAGGCTAGTGATGCTATTCCTCAGTGTTTTGATTTTCATATGGCACCTCAAAGAAAACACTGAGTTGCTTGTTTTACTTTCCAGCAGTAGTCTGTACTTCCTCAGCTATGGCATTATTTTCACATTTTGCTATCAATTTCTAAGAGATCTCTTCCAAGCGTCACACTACTATAAAAATAGAACATTAGAACTATGAGTTCTAGCACATTCTCCAGAACTGGAGCGATAGATGCTGTCTGGAATCCCACACCCAGGGTATGATGGAGGAAGGCATCTCTGTTGTTTGCTCCCAGCATCTAATAAATGGAGGTGGACTGCTGAGCCTGGAGGTTCTAAGGATTTGGCTTACCTTCATGAAACTGGCCAATTCTTTTGATAATCAGTAGCTAATGGGAGGGAAGGTGGACTGGTATAGCCCAGTCTCATCAGATCTCAAAAGCTAAGCATGATCGACACTTAGATGGGAGACTACCAAGGACAACTCTGCAGAGGAAGGCAATGGCAAACCACTTCTGCTTCTCACTTGCCTTGAAAGCCCTTTACTGGGGTCACTGTAAGTTGTCTGCAACTTGACAGCACTTTGCACTCACATTTAAGCTAATATCTGTCACTACTTCCTGTGGCAATTTCTAGTAACCATCCATTGAATCTTCTTCTTCTTTTTCTTCTTCCAGTATTCATTGGCAGGTATAGTGAGAGTTCATGAACATGGCAGTTTTCCAGGTTCCTTATCAGCTGCTGTAGTACTTAGTTGAGAGTGCTAGTAATTGCCCTGGAGGGGAAATTGGATGCTTGTTTTCCATCATAGCCTATTACTGAACTATAGGGGACTCAAGAGGACTCTGTGAAAATGGCTCAGACCACACGGAGGAGCCCACAGTTCATTTAGTCAGACAATACCCTCACTTTGTGGAAGAAAATGCCACCAGTCTGTCAGCATCCCTGCAAGGGGGTTATACTTTGGCTAACAGGGATGCTGTCCTGGTTTTGTGTAAACTGTTGTTGACTGCCAGGGGCTTATGTGAACAGGAGCATCTTCCATTTCTTTGCTGATGTGATGAAATCAAGGGCGAGCTCCTTAGTTGCCAAGAGTTGGATCTAGCCAGTATTTTCAATCCATCTCCGTCTTCACTCCAGCAGCCGTCCCACATGGCTTTTATCCATACAGGTTCCATGATCCCCAGCATAGCACTTTTGGTGGTCGAGCGGAATCCACTACTCCCCTTTTCATCAGCAGAAAAGTTGGTTGGATCCACATACTCCCGATCTCTAAAGTTTTACAAATCTAAAGAGCAAGAAAATATTTTTTTTTAAAAAAAAATAGAATTCAAGTACAGTGTTAAAGAACAAAGTTGGTGATGATCATAAATGATGCATTAAAATATGTAATAAGGGAGATCTGCTAAGGTAATTGCTATGCAAATTAAATTTCCCTAATTTTCATCACATGCTTTCCCTTTTAAAGGTTATTTCCCCCAAATCTGTATATTAAGTGTTAACAAGTCTGGTTTTAGCTACCGTATTATAATTTATTGGACGCTGGGACAGAGTTGGATGGTATAAATCTAGAATTTAGGATACCTTCCTTGTTTTGTGAAAGCCTAAATGTGCCAAAAAATCATTTGTGCATACTGTTTGACATTTACTGTTTTGCAAAATATACTAATGAGTTGTTTTTAAAAGAATGTACTCCTAAGGAGAGGATACATCCCTCTGTTGACAAAAAAAATATGTCCTTATAAAGAGGAGCCATTTTAGAGTGGCTGTTAAATGGTGCTTTCATCCCTCAAATGGATTTTAGCAAGGATTAGACAATCAGCTCATTTCTGTATGTTTAACAATGCATTTCATTTGTTCTCTTCCTGTTTGTTATTAGCATATGTAGTAATAATAAATTTATACAGAAATAAAAGGAAATGTCAGGTAATTTTCACACTGAAGGAAGAATGGGCTGTTTTCTTTTTGATGGTATTGTTTTTTTCTTCCCCTTCTACATTCTGTGCTAAATGATCCAGACTTTGTCAACTTAAGTATATAAAATTTTAGTGATAAGATACAAAAACACGGAATTGCCTTCAAACTACACTTTGCATAAACATTTCTTCTTATTTTTTTAAAAGAACACAAAATCCCAGCATGGTTTTAAATAATTGGCTTTTCTTGTTCAGTAAGGTCTGATAAAAGCCAAAAGGTGGATCCAGCATGCAGGATCTAAATGATATGTTCCCTTGGGGAGTGGAATGACTACAATTGCTCTACATTACATAAACAATTGAGTGAACATAGCATGGTTGCGCATAAGTCACATGTAGAAAGCACATCCATATGGCCTGGTGGTGCAGTCTGCTCAAAATACTTTGAAATAATAACTTCAAGAGTTTCTTTTATTTACCACTTTAGAGAGCAGCTTTGAATATTCGGATCTCACATAACTGAATTGTTATAACACATCTTTCTCCACAAATGTGAAAATGTACAAAATGTATATCTGTAAGAACTACTTTCCAAATTAAAAAAGAAAACTTGATAAATATAACTCCAAAATTAGGTAGACAATCACTGTATGACCTTAGCAAACCTAAAGGTGTCTTTGGCCATGACTTGGAGGCAGAATGCATTGTTTTTCATGAATGTCCAAGTTTCATCTCTAGTTACGCTCCTGAGGTCACAGAGACTGGAAAGACCCCTGACTAAGGGCTTTGAGAGATTCTTCTAGTCAGAATAGACCCCCTCAGGTCTAGATGGACCAGCGGGCTGAATTTCATATATAAATGAGTGTTCACACAAACCATCTCAATGAGTGACCGTTGTGAAGTTTGCAGTCCATGGCAAGATAGTAATGAGGCTTCATATATATTTTGTAAGTTGTTTTCATCATTGATCTTCTGTGCAGTCCCACATGGGGACTGTGCATCAGCAAGCCTGCCATCAGATAGGCCTTCACAACTAAAAGTCTCCAAGGGGGTGCTGCGTACCAGAGCCAGAAGCTTGTTCCTGCCCAGGGGCCACGTGCTTCTGTGCAGCAACACACACACACCAGTTCCTTTTTTGCTGCAGAAGGAGAAGGTCTAGTTTTTCAGAGTCTCCAGCTATAGTTGAGAGGATTTCTTCCAGATTTGTTGAAGCTATTTCAGCTTCTGAGTTCTTTCCATGGCTCAGAAGCCCCTTTTCAAGAAACGCTCTCGATGTGAGGTAAGATGACCCAGCTGATGAACATGACATCTGTCTGTTCTGTTAGGGTGAAGGGCATAATGTCCCCACATGTAAAGCCTGCCAATGCTTCACCCCTAAAACTTGGGTGGATGGGGCTTCAAAACTTAAGGCAGCATTGTGGGAGAAAGCCCTTAAAGCCTCAGAGCCTCTGTCCAAGTTGGCCCCGGAGAAAGCTTTCAATTCTGCATCTTTGGAACTGACATGCTCAGCTCCACCTCCTGGATCTGTGTCTCAGCAGACCTGATCTCAGTCATGTTCCCCTCTAACTCATTGTGCCTCTTCTGAGCCTCCAGCTAGGCTCAGGCAAGACAAAGGGAAAACATAAATCAGCTTCCCAGCAGAGCACTCTGATCTGCACTCCTGAGCCAGCACCAACCTTGCAGGAGAAGCGTAGAACTCCATCTCTGGGTCTGAGATCTCCACCTGTTTCTATCTCAGATAGGGACATGGATACAGACTTACCACATGAAGAAGAAGAAGAGACTGGATTTATATCCTGCCCTTCGCTCACTTGGAGCCTCAGAGCGGCTTACAAACTCCTTTCCCTTCCCCTCCCCACAACAGACACCCTGTGAGGAAGGTCGCCAAGTTCCGTGTGAGTCTGATCTGGAGCAAATGGTCTCAGCCCTAACCACCTTTGTGGTGGCCTTCACACCCCTACATGATTTCTCTGAGATATATGGAGGAATGGGGTGACAATTTTGCAAGCTCCAGGGATACGAGTTTGTATCATTACCCTCATTGGGTGTCATCGTATCCACCTTCAGCAACAGTTGTGTACAGGCCATGAGGGGAAGAGGCAGTGATTGAATCCAATGGATCTGGCACAACATCGGATCCGAGCCCAGATGAAAGTGTAGGTGAGCCATCTTCGGCATCTCCCATGGAGGATCTCCAAATGTTTGGAGATGATTCATATGGCCCAGTCTCTCGAGATAGAAGTCATTACCTTGGAGCCCAAACCCAAAGATAAGATACTGAGTTGCCTCTATTCAGAATCTCCCAGGATTATTGCTTTCCCAGTGTTAGAGGGCCTTGAGGACCTCACGCTGGAACTGAGGCAAAAACCTGCATCTCTCCAGCCTACTTTTGAGAAGAGTAGAACATTTTTATAAGATGAAAAAGGAGCCATTTAACTATCTGATGACTCATCCTCCACCATCCTCCTTGGTGACGGAGGATATGCAACTGAAGGGCCGCCAGGCCCACCATTCCATTCCCACAGATAGAGAGAGGAGAAAACTGGATGCCCTGGATCAAAAATTATATTCTTCAGCAGCATTAGGTTTCAAAATTGCTGTCTATGAAACCATAATAGCTGGTTATCAGCTCTCCTTATGGGAGAGGATTCTTCTGTTCCTAGAACTCTTGCTAGAAGATTAGCATCCCCTTGCTAAAGTTCTACATACTGAGGCCATTAAACTGTCAAAGTTGCAGATTAATGTGGGATGGCATTCTGCAGATTCGGCTGTGTAGGCCATGGCAAGCTCCATTGTACTCAGATCAACAATGCTGCCTATGGAGACCAGGCTTAAAGTTGAGGACTTACCTGTGAAGGTTCCACTCTTTTCTCTTTCAAGATGGACAAGGTGCTTTCCCTGATCAAGAAGAACAAGCAGACAGCTATGTCCCCAGAAGTGTCACAATCGTCCATGTCCCAATTTAAGCAGAGTCCTTTGTGAGACAGCCCTGGCATTCGTATCAAAGGAACTACCACTTTTTTGGTCCCTCAGGGTCTCAGTATCCTTCCCTAAGCCATTTACCCCACAACAGAGTTACCACAGGCACAAAGGTACCAATTGATGTAGGTCAAACCAGCAACTGTCCTCTTCTAGAGAGGCAACTTCATCCCAGAAGTTATCCTTCTGACTAGGATTGTTATCAGCCCGTTAAGTTTGGGGACAGGCTAGCTCAGTTTGCTATGTGCATAGTTAGATTTGGTTATAGATTAGAATTTAAGTCTATCACCCTCATTCTTTACCTCTAAGGGGATCCAACCAAGTCTTGCCCAGGCTTTGGCCTCCCTATTTGACAAGGGTGCCATTGAGGAGGTTATGGGGTCTCAGGCATCTGAGGGTTCCTTCTCTCATATGTTCCTAGTAGATAAGAAAGATGGGGGAGTTAGACCCATTTTTTTTTTAAAAAAAATTCTTTAGGTTTCTAAGTTCCATATGTTATCTATTTCTTCATTTTTACAATTATTAAAATTTAATAGCTGGTTCAATGTTTTTGATTTGAAGGATGCCTATTTTCATATCTCAGTCCACCCTAAATATCACAAAGTCTTACATTTTTCCTGGGGGGAGTTTTTCAGTACAGTGTCCTACCCTTTGTTCTAGCTACTGCACCCAGGGTATTCTCAAAGTGTTTAGCCATAAGAACATAAGAGAAGCCAATGTTGGATCAGGCCAATGGCCCATCCAGTCCAACACTGTCACACAGTGGCCAAAAATACCAGGTGCCATCAGGAGGTCCACCAGTGGGGCCAGGACACTAGAAGCCCTCCCACTGTTGCCCCCCCCAGCACCAAGAATACAGAATATCACTTGCCCCAGACTGAGAGTTCCTATCTATAAAGGTAAAGGTTCCCCTTTGCTCGAAAGCCAGTCAAATCTGACTCTAGGGGGTGGTGTTCTTCTCCAATTCCAAGCCAAAGATACGTCTTCTATGGTCATGTGGCCAGCATGACTAAACACCAAGGCTCATGGAACGCTGTTACCTTCCCACCGAGGCGGTACCTATTTATCTACTTACAATTTCTTGCTTTTGAACTGCTAGGTTGGCAGGAGCTGGGGCCAGAGACGGGAGTTCATTCCGTCATGCAACACTCAGGTCTCAAACTGCTGAGCTACCGACCTTCTGGTCTGCAGCTCAGCGTCCTATACCTTGTGGCTAATGGCCACTGATGGAACTCTGCTCCATATGTTTATCCAATTCCCTCTTGAAGCCATCCATGCTTGTAGCCACCACCACCTCCTGTGGCAGTGAATTCCGTGTGTTAATCACTCTGGGTGAAGAAGTACTTCCTTTTATCCATTCTAATCTGACTGCTCAGCAATTTCATTGAGTCCACATGAATTCTTGTATTGTGAGAAAGGGAGAAAAGTACTTCTTTCTCTACCTGCTCTATCCCATGCATAATCTTGTAAACCTCTATCATGTCGCCCCTCAGTCATCATTTCTGCAAGCTAAAGAGCCCCAAGCACTTTAACCTTTCTTCATACAGAAAGTGTTCTAACCCTTTTATCATTCTAGTTGCCCCTTTCTGCACTTTTTCCAATGCTATAATATCCTTTCTGAGGTGTGGTAACCAGAATTGTACATAGTATTCCAAATGAGGTTGCACCACCACCCAGCTATTGGTTACCTCCATATGTGGGGTTGCCATATATTCCTTTACCTAGATGATTCCCTTACCTAGATGATTGGTTACAGGTGGTGGATTCCAAGAATTGAGTCATTGTACTCTTGTCCTGGAGACCTATTAAGGATTAGGACTTCTTGTGAAATGGGATAAGTCATGATTAGTCCCATCCCAGAGGGTACAATTTATTGGAGCTATGCTGGATTCCGTTGTGGGAAAGGGTTTTCTACCTCCTGAAAGGGTACAGGCTATTTTTGCCTTGGTGAGACAGTTCAGATCTCACCAGTTCCAATCAGTTCAGAAAATTCTGCATCTTTTGGGATTATATGGCTTCTACCAGTGCAGTCCTGCCTATGGGTAGGTTACAGATGTGACCCCTGCAGCTCTGGTTTCTATCTTGTTATAGAGCTGGGGTTCATGCCTTATGGCATGTTATAGAGCTGGGGTTCATGCCTATTCCCAGATCTGTCATACATTTTTTTATTGCAGTGGTGTTCTATGGATAATTTATCCTGGGGGATTTCCTTCAGAGTTTCTGAACATGAGGTTGTCCTTACTATGGATGCTTCGCTCTTGGGTTGGGGTGCCCCGTGAGGGATTGTCAGCTAGGAGTACTTTGTTAGAAGATGAGAAGCTGCTGCACATTAATATTTTAAAATTGTGAGCAGCCCTTAGTTGTTTCTCAGATATCCTTCGAAACTGATCCATTCTTGTCCAAATGGACTATACATTTGGGATACTTTATTTATACAAGCAAGGGGGTACAGGGTGCAGAGGTCTATGTCAGGAAGCTACCCATGAATGGGACATGACAGTGAAGCTCAATGCTTCCATTCAGGCCATCCACATCCCTGGGAGTTTAAACATGGAAGCTGACAGATCGAGCAGGGTTGGCACATTCTCCCATGAATGGTCCATAAAGGCCACTTGCCTGGAACCACTTTTTACCCTCTGGGGGGTTCTGGATGTCAATTTTTTTGCTGCAAGAGAAAACAAAAAGGCTGTGTTCTGTTCTTGAGCAGAAGTTGGAATTGGTTCTCAAAGAGATGTGTTTCAGCTGTGTTGGCAGCAAGCCCTGTTTCTTGTGTTCCCTCCATTCCCGCTACTTATCAGTGTAATAGAGAAAGCCAGGAGGGAAAGATCAAACATGATCCCGGTAGTACCCTTTTGGCCTCGTCAAATATGATTTGCAAAGCGAGCAGGGCAGCAGCACATGGGCCTGAATGCCAAACAGTGAATTGCTGCTGGGAAATCAGCTCCACACGCCACAGCCCCCACCCCTTTAAAGAGTCTTTTTATAAGTGGAGCTGTGACAGCCCCTCTCCTTCTCTGCTGAAAGATTTAAAGGGTCATCCAGCTGATCAGTGGGCCACGTGCTCCGCACCGATCAGTTGAATCCCTTTAAATCTCTGCAGGAGGGGAGGGAGAGGGGTGGCCGTGGGTGGCCACTCTTGGGGTTGAGGTGGACCTACCCCCACCAGCCAGCTGGATGGTAGTGGATTGGAGGCCCCAGAAGTGGGGGAACACCTGCCCGGACCTGGGGTCTGGCAACCCTACCCTAACCATTACACTATACCCACTCTCTTATGTCTTCCAAAGCGGCTAACAAAGCAGCAATACAAATAAAAACTCAGTCAGTTAAAAAACTCAGTCAGGCTACTTTTCATCAAATGCCCCCCTTCTGAAATAAAACCATTTCACACTCCTTTGGGATTGTCAGCTTCCAAGACAGACCTGGAGATCTCCCAAAACTGCAACTGATCTCCAGACTGAAGATCAGTTCTCCCGGAGAAAAGGGCTGCTTTGGAGGGTGGACTCTATGGCATTAAACTCTGCTGACACCCTTCCCCACCCCAAACCCTGCCCCCAGGCTCCACCTCCAAATCTTCAGGGATTTCTCAGCCCAGAGTTGGCAACCCTGCCTCTCCTTCCAGAAGAGACCAAATAATAGTGCCCTCCTTCATCCACTCTGGTAGCTCATTTCTGTGGAATGGGCCTACTTTAAAAAGGCCTTGACTAAACTGGGGCCGTACAAACAATTCCAAGAGTGGGCACCACCAGGAGGCAATTATCCGAGGAATGTAACTGGAATGCTGGACTATACCAGCAGGCAGGGCTCTTTTTCTAGCAGGAACTCTTTTGTGTATTAGGCAACACACCCCTACTGTAGCCAATCCTCCAAGAGCTTACAGAGCTCTTCTTACAGGGGTTACTGTAAGCTCTTGGAGGATTGGCTATATTAGGGGTGTGTCGCCTAAGGTGCAAAGGAGTTCCTGCTAGAAAAAAAGCCCTGCCAGCAGCCATGTACTATACTATAGTATACAGGGCTATTTTTGGGCAGGAATGCACAGGAACGGAGTTCCGGCTGGCTCCTGACTTGGCCACACCTACAACCAAAACCTCTAGCATGTGTGGCTACAGAGCATGCTGCCTTCCCCATGTTACACACAAGAGAGAAAGGTGGCATGTTAAAATGCCTCTTCCCCTCTGGGGAGGCCCTTGGGATTTCCTTGTCAATTTCACTCCTGGCCAGTCAGCTGAGAGTGAAATTGACAAGGAAAAGCCTCTCTCTGCCTTCCCTTCTCTAGCTGACATGTCACAGCTGGAAAAGGGCAGGCAGGGGACCCAGGAATGTTGACAATGCCTTTCTTTCCCTCCCTGCCCCACTTCAGCAGCGCCTTTCCCCAGCCATCTGGTTGGGGGGGGGTAGGCTAGATGCTGAAGTGGGGGGGAGAAGCTGGGGGGGGAGAAGAGGCAAGCTTCCATGCCTGCTCTGTGCTTTCCCAGCCCCCCACCTAATATGCTAATGAGCTGTGCTGTCATGGGTGTTACCTATTATGCTAATGAGTTCCTGCTGGGCTTTTTCTAAAAAAAAAAAAAAGCCCTGATAGTATAGATGCTATAGGGAGAAAATGCAAGTTTGCATATTTTTTTTAAAAAAAAATTGGCAGACCATCCCCTCCCAGGTATTTAACATCTTGTCCGTGCCTGTGTCACAGGGGGGAGGGGGGGGGAATTGAACTTTAAATGATATCTTGGATTGCCAGAACAACCTCAAATGGGTCCCAACAACCAGTGCAAAACACACACACTCACAAGACGTTGAACTGAGGATGGGGGGGGGGATCCATAGCAAGGAGAGGACAAGGAGGAAGAAACCCTGCAAGGGCTGGAAGGAGAGCCAGTGGGGAGTGGGAGAAAAGTGTGAACAGGTGGAATGAAGCATCAGGGAAAGAAAGACCAGGTGCGTGGCCGGACAAGGGGATGAGGAGGAAGAAGAATCAGGGTTGTGGATCCCTCATTGTAGGTAGGATTATGTCTCCTCTGTTTCCCATCTACAGCACTGCATCCTATTTTACTTCAAGGGGTGGTAGGGATATCCATGCTGCTGTATGCTCCATGTAATCAGCATTTTCAAAATATTTAAACATTAAAGAAAAGGTTAAAATAAGTATATATAACATGCCAAGGATAAAAAGTGTTACTCATCATTAATCATACACAGAAATATCCAGATATATGTACAGCTGTATTCCACACAACAGTCTGAGGGGTAATTAATGTTTCAAGGATAGAAGTACTTCAAACAACTTCATTCCGTTCTCAGTTCTGAATGTAAATCACTTCTTAGACTTTAATTGTTGGTTGAAAACAGTCTAGAGAGAAACTGGGTTGGATCCTACAAATCTCCACTGCAAGAAATTTGCAGCGGCAAGTCTTCCTCCCCTTCCCCACCCAGAAGCCCCTTGTAGCTCCTGAAAAGCCAATGCTGAGGATTGGGGCTCCCCCACCACCCGAAAAATGCCACCAGTAAGCATGGAGTGGGGGGCCTGGAGTCAGGAGGTCCCCTTTCTCGTTGTATGACTGGAAGAAGCTCAGTGAAGTAAGCTCTTTGATAGTGAGGGGAAATTTCGTCAGGGGAAAGCGGGGGAAGATATGTCTCTGCAACTCCTTGTGCTGTAGATTTGCAGGCTCTGTCGTATCATTAATGCTAGGCATCAGAATAAGAAGGCGGCATCGTTTCAAACAGAAGCCCAGTTTCATGGCTCCAGTTCTTTCTCTGACTCCAGCTGCAGTGACAGTTTCCGTTCTCCCTGTTCCTGCCCAGATCAAGTCCTTGAGTGGACGAAAACATTCAAGGAACAGTCACGTCAGAACACACAAGATCCACATGCACAAACAGTGATTTTTTAAAAATCCTTTTACCATAGGGTTGCCAACGTCCAGGTGAGGCCTGGAATTACAATTCATCT
This sequence comes from Lepidodactylus listeri, assembly GCA_029233225.1. Taxonomy (NCBI): domain Eukaryota; kingdom Metazoa; phylum Chordata; class Lepidosauria; order Squamata; family Gekkonidae; genus Lepidodactylus; species Lepidodactylus listeri. Next base: position 37,834,658 of record JARCFY010000006.1, on the reverse strand, counting down.
CCAGACTACAGAGATCCATTCCCTTGGAAAAAATAACTGGTTTGGTGGGTGGACTGTATGTTGTTGAAGTCCCTCGCCGAACCCCAAACTTTATCTCCAGGAATTTCTTAGTCCAGAGCTGGCAACCCTAAAAGATATTACTTTCTGGAGCAGGGTGAACACAGATGATGATGCTGCCTTATTAGGGTTAATTAATGCTAGGCAACCTCATCTAGGGCCTGGAGATCTCCTGCTATTGCAACTGATCTCCAGGCAAGAGATCAGTTCCCCAGGAGAAAATGGCTGCTTTGGAGGGTGGACTTTAAGGCATTGTACCCTGCTATGGTCCCTCCCTGGCCCCACCCCCAAAATCTCTAGGTATTTCTCCGCCCAGAACGGCCAACCCTGTGTCTTACACTGAATCAGACCATTGGTCCATCAAGGTCAGTACTGTCTACTCAGACTGGCAGTGGCTCTCCACAGTCTCAGGCAGAGGTTTTGACATCACCTACTACCTGGTCCATTTTAACTAGAGATGCAGGGGACTGAACCTGGGGCCTTCTGCACGCAAAGCAGAGGCTCTTCCACAGAGCCCCGGCTTGTGGATTGTTTCTTACACAAAAGAAGGCTTTCAAATGGTCTTTCATGACCATCACAAACAAAAGCACATCTCTCTGAAATTTTGCTCCCTTTCAAGTATTAGGCAAGGGGCACAATCCTGCCCTGTACTTGCAAGGTAAGCTGTAAGGAGCAGGAAGTGCCTGACCCTCCATATTGCATAGAAACCGAGGAAGGCAGGTAGGACCTACTTACTATTAAGTATTGATCAGGAGGCGATGAATCATCAAAACAGGCTTTTATTCAAGACAACACTCAGTTCAACACAAGACAGCTCCTGTGGGAGCAGCACTGAATTTATACCTTGTTCCAACCATAATAACAACAAAGTAACAATAAACATGCAATTCTATTGGACCCAAGCCGGGCCCTCTGGTTGGGTAACCAGAGTGGCTTAAGGTCCAATGAGAAATCTCTAACTCCCAACCAATGAGACGTTGAGTATCAGGATACCCAAGTCTGCATCAAGCAACTGCAGTATAACTAAAACACAACACTTACTGACCAGAAATGATGGAGTTGGGAGGGTGCTGAGACACAGCCACCACTGCAGCCACAACTAGATCAAACTGTTGTCGGTTCTGGGCATGATGCAGACTGGGCCGCCTGCCACCTTCATAGGGTTGCCAACAGGGAGGAGAGTGACCTCAGCAGCGTATAATGCCACACACACACAAATATCCACCCTCCAGAGCAGCCATTTTCTCTTGGGGAACAATCTCTGCAGTCTGGAGCTCAGCTGTAATTCTGGAAGATCTCCAGGACACACCTGGTGCTTGGCAACCTTACACCTTCATCACTCCATTCCCCTAAGGCTAGTAAACAAGGCCTACCTTATCTACTGGTAGGACAAATCCGCCCTGTACTGAGCTGGAGCAAGCTCTGCATGGCCACTTGACCTGAATTCTGATGTGCTGCATGAATTGGCACACAGCTTCTACCCTTCGTATCCCTCAAGGACAGTTACAGTGTGATCCTAAATGGAGTTACCCCCTCCTAAGCCCAGTGTATTCAATTCACTTAGAAGGGTATAACCCTGCTTGGGATTGTGCTAGGGTTGCCAGCCTCCAGGTGGGGCCTGGAGATCTCCAGCTTTTACAACTGATCCCCAGCTGTCAGAGATCAGCTGCCCTGGAGAAAATGGCTGCTTTGAAGGGTGGACTCTATGGCATTGTGCCATGCTGAGGCCCCTCCCCTCCCCAAACCCCGCCCTCTCCTGGATCCACCCCCAAAGTCTCCAGATATTTTCCAACCCAGACCTGGCAACCCTAGATTGTGCTGTAAGTCTTTCTGGCTGTTTATATAAATGTAGGGGAGCAGCTGGCAATTTGCAATGCAGATAGAGCATTCTGGCCCATGTAGGTTTTACGTTTGCATTAGAACTCAACAAAAACAAAACCCTCCCACAGCCTTACGGATGAAACCAGCCTGAGATTTCCAGCCATGCAGCTACCTCCAGGGCCAGTGCTATCATTAGGCCAAGTAATGCCTAGGGCGCAGATCTTAGAGGGGTGCAGAACAGACAATCAGTGCCCCTCCAACCGACCGCAGGCTCTCACACTCACTTACTGACCAGCCCCGGCTCTCCCGTGCTTTTACTTCGGGCAGTTGCAGGGGCTGCAGCAGCAGCTCCTGCTCACTCGCACTCCTCAGCCATGAGCCCCAGGAAGTGCAAGACCAGACAAGGAACCACTGAATGCGCCCAGCTTGGGAAAAGAAGTGAGGCAGGGACTCCCCGGTGGCTGGGGAGGGAGAAATGAGTGACCCTCCTGGCCCTGGAGCTAAATGAGGGCAATTAGAGGGTGAAGACGGCCCACAGGCCAAATGCTTGCCTCCCCCCACCCAAGCCTGAGGAAGCCGAGGGCAACACTGCAGGGGCTTGGAAATTAGCAATGTCAAGTTTTTGCTTTTAATTTTCCCTAGAATTCATCTGTTTTTGAAAATTGGTAAGGGGAGGGCGCAAGTAGTTAGCCTTGCCTACGGCGCCAAAAAGCCTGGCACTGGCCCTGGCTACCTCACACATTTTCCCATTCGAGAGGGGTCCTAGACCATCCAAAGCTCCCTTGTGCCAGTGGTTTTAGCAGTACCCTGGGAGAGGCATTGGTTGTGGAGGCAGGTGAAGCCATTTATCCTGAATTGCATGGCTTCTGTAGGTTTAAGTCAGTCCCTTAACATTACTTTAACATAGATTTTTATGTGCAAATTAGCAGCTAAATTCATTATGAAAACCCATTTACCAAAGGGCTGACACCAGACAAAGCCCGAGGCAGCTATGGAACTCTGGGACACAACATCTGTTCCATAAAATTTAACTCAGCCATTTGAAGCATTTGTCTGTTCATTGCTGTGTTATAGTTTCTCAAAACAGCTACTTTTCTCCTCAGGACATACAAGTTCTGACACAGACCTACCAAGGCCAAATGTCTCTTTCTGCTCTCTGAGGCATTACTGTGCGGACCAAGACAGTAAACTGACACACACTTTTGACATTTAAAGGAAAGACCCCTTGCCCGTTTGGTTTTTAACATAATATTTTGTTTTTCTCGTTCTTTCTCCCCAGCCCCCCAGTGCTGAGGTTGTGCTGATTTCCGTGTAGGTCTTATGTGTGCATTATGAGCCTCAATGTTTTATGTATGCCAGTTAGCAGTTTAGCTGATGTGTGAATGGCCTCGGTTACTAATTGGGGATGCTTCCCATGGCATTTCGGCAACTTAGTCAGAAAGAAGCATCTGCTGCTATTGCCCATGATCGATCAGCCACATCGCAAGGATCCATAGGCTGAAATTTCCATTAGTCTAACACTTCAAATTATACCGTCTGCCCCAATAAAAATGGGAAGAACTTGTATCTATTCTGCATATCTTGAGGCCCCCTTTCTGCCATTCCTTCCAGGGCTCTTCCAGTTGGTGTTCTCAAGATAATCATTCTTTATGGAACTTTAATGTTTATCGCTTTGCTGCAAAGAGCAGCCGGCTGAAAGCTGAGAAAATATAACACTGCTATTACTTTTGTGCAGGGCCGAGAATGTTGGTTTTGCATGGATGAGCCCAGCTCCAAGTCCCTGCTCAGCATGAAATTCTGGTTTTGGGCATCAGCTAAAGTCTTTACGGGCACACAGGGACAGTGTCAGCATACTCTGAGGTGGGCCAGCTACAGGGGCGCAGGGCTTCTGGCAAGGTCCACTGTTGTAGACCTCTCAGACATTCACTCCCCCTGCCACCTGTCCCCTGCCCATTTGCTAGGAAGCACTCCACCACCTATGCTTTCAGCTTCCCAGCACTGATGGGAAAGTGTGTGCAGGTGGTGTACAGTAGCAGCACTCCTGACAGCCACAGCAGTGGTACTACCAGCTGCATGTACCAGCCAGTGCTGTCGGAGAAAGGACACGAATGTGGTGCTGGTGGCTGTCCATGCAGATGGTGCACTTGTGAGCAGGGGAAGGATTCACAGTCAGGTGGAGACACATATAGGTGAGTGGAAATTAGGCTTGCCAGTCCTCTGGTCTGGGCAGGGGATCTTCTGACCCCAGGTTCTGTTTCCCACCACTGCTCCAAGCAGCAACAGGGAGCAAATTAAAACACACACAAGCACTGACATTGGCTGTGTTGCTATGTCACTTCCTGGAAGTGACAGAGGGTAGCTCTAGGAATCATTGGTTTTACCATAGAGAGATATGGCTGTCGTCCCACCTTCCTTTGTCTCCACACTCAATCCTCCCACTGGTTGCCAGGATCAGCCTGGCAACCCTAATGAAAAGGGAGGTATTAAAACACACACACATACTGGCATTGGCTGTTTTGTTACATCACTTCTGGGAAAATCCTGGAAGTGACAGAGGGTAGCTCTAGGAATCATTAGTTTCACCATAGAGAGATGCAGCTGTCATCCCACCTCCCTGTGTCCCCACAATCAATCCTCCCACCGGTTGCCAGGATCAGCCTGGCAACCCTAATAGAAAGGGAGACATGAGGGGAGCCTCGTGGTGAACAGAAGGGAGCCTCTGGGCACTCTCTGCCTGGGGCCTCCCAAAACCTGAAAACAGCACTACTAACACATATAAAATGCCCAGGCTCATGAAAAATCATCACAAATTCAGCATGGGAGGGGGGGAATAGAAAATGAGTGTGTCAAAATGTTTTGTCTTGATGAGCCAATGAATGTGTAAAAGACCCAGCTTTAGCCTGATGCTCAACAGGACAAAAGAACCTACCGCTGTCACTTTGCACATGCATGGTGTTTCATTTAAACTGGGATGCTATGCATGTGAAGAGGCCACATGTGCAGTGTTGACACACTAGAACAACATCCAATTCGGCAACAAATCTGTTGCGTAGTGAGTTCGATGCATGGAGAGGCTGGACAGCAGCGAGAGGATCAGCTCATAGTTTATTTGTACACAACACAACAACAACTAACTGGCCGAGAGGCCAACTATATACACCCCTAGTCTGACTGGAGGGTTTGACTCTCCTGCCAGAGTTCCTGTTGGTGGACTATTGGTGGCCTAGGGTCCTTGGCCCCTATTGTGTTTAGGAGCCAAGCTCAGAATTAGGGATGCTGGCCTCTAGTGGCGGCCTGTGGACATAACAGGATCTCTCACATGTGACGGCTCAGTTTAAACAAGATCCTGGTTATGTGCAAAGAGACACATGTATAAGTCCTTTTGTTCCACCAGCATCATCATGTTTAAATCAGGCCTAAACACACAACTGCCCCTTAAAACAACAGCCACATGTTCATATTTCCCCATCTCCTTCCATAATGTCTCTTACAACTTACCCATATCGTGATGTTATTTCTGCGTGCCCCTCACCAACAGCCAGTGATGTGGAGAAGGAATGGAGAAACAAAAGAGTATTGCAACATCATAATACAATGAAAGTTCTGCTAGGCATTACAGAGTGGGAGGAGGAGCTAAATGCATGGCTGTATCTGGAGTACTCGGCTGTCATCATGATTATGGTTGTGGTTCCTAAGGCTCCTATGGGCTGAACAGAAGAAGATTGCTGAAGTACGAGGAACAGTTACTACTGCATTTAAGCAGATCCAGGTAGTTAGCTGTGCTGGTCTGAAGCAGTAGAACAAATTTAGAGTCCAGTGGCACCTTCAAGAGAGCCAGTTTGGTATAGTTTGGTTGTAGTGGTTAGGAGCACAGACTCTAATCTGGGAGAACCGGGTTTGATTCCCCACTCCTCCACATGCAGTTCCTGGTGTGACCTTGGGTCAGTCATAAGTTCTTTCAGAGCTGTTCTCTCAAGGGCAGTTCTCAAGAGAGCTCTCTCAGCTCCACCTACCTCACAGGGTGTCTGTTGTGGGGAGGGGAAGGGAAAGGGATTGTAAGCCACTCTGAGGCTCCTTTGGGTAGTGAAGGGCAGGGTATAAATCCAATCTCCTCCTCCTCCTCTTCTTCTCCAACAAAGGTTGATTCAAGGTATGGGCTTTCATGTGCAAAGCACACTTTTTCAAATACAGTGGAGCTTTACTTCCCATTCCACTGTATTTGAAAAAGAGTGCCTTGCACATGAAAGCTCATACCTTGAATCAACCTTTGTTGGTCTTAAAGGTGCCACTGGACTCTAAATTTGTTCTACCTCATTTAAAGTAATTTATTTAAAATATTTGCACCTTGACTTCCTCTAAAGCGAATAAAAGGTTTGTTGAGAACAATGTAAAGCATCGAGCACAATAACCCATCACACTCCCAAAAAACAACCCTTCACTAATCAGTTTATTTCATTCATTTACTCAAAACATCTTTTATGCCTCCTTCCCACCCAACTGCGGGTCCCCAAGGCAGTAAACAATCAAGGTGGGTCCCCAAGGCAGTTCAAGCAATTAAAACATGTAAGCAGGAAGGAGTGTCAGTGAGGCAATGCCAAACAAAATAGAAAAGTCTTCACCCACTGGTGGAAACCAGTGGTAGAAGGGGATGGAGAAAGCTCCCTGTGAAGGGGATTCCATCATTTTGGTGTCAAGAAGTCCCTTTCTGGGGTTGCTTCCCATCTAGCCTCAGATGGCAGGGCTCCTGAAGATGACCACAGTAGTTGCACTGGTCATTGTACCAGCAGTGAAATTTCAACACAACAAAATAAGTGACACATTTACAGCACAGCAGCTTTGTTTTTACAAAACTAGTTCCAAGAAGCCAAAAATCAGCAGGGACAAAATTCAAATTTAATAACCCAGAGTCAGCAAAAAGCCCTGAGGAGAAAGTGCTGCCTAGCAGGCTTTGCTAAACAGAGGCATCTGTGCCTTAGGCTCTTCTTCAGGAAGACATGTTTAGGTGTTACATCACATGACAGCTCTAAAAAAAGCCTCACAGCTCATCTAAGATGTTAAAAGTATATCCCTCTGTGTGTATTCTTGAGACATTCTTGGTACATTTTGAGCATCAGCTCTGCATGTTGCTGGCAGAAGTGACAGCTCAGACACAAAACCATGGCCTTGGCTGGGTATGTTGCAGATGGCAGTGTGCTTTCAAATGCTACATTTTCCTTAAGCAGCAGCGGCATGAGTAGGAGCCCATAGGAATGGGTGTCCACTAAACTCTACAGTGGAGACCAGAAAGGAAAAAAGATTATAATGCAGCCTGAACAAGTAAGATATGGCTAGGGTGAGCTAACTTGTGATGTAGAGACCAGAAAGACTTCGCTAAACGTGGGATGAGGAATGATTTGAATTTCTCAATGAAAACCAAGCTCACTGAGATAACTAATATTACTTCCGCCACACTTCCTGCCCAACCAGAGACCTCCCTTCCATTCGTGATTTGGAAATGTTTCCCAGACTTTGGACCATTCTTCTCTTCAGCTTCGGCCAGTCCTGTGGACCACCTGTTAGTTGGTTTGGCCTCCTCTCTTCTTAAGCTATACACATTGATCTATTATTACTGCATGCTTGTGATTGCTTGAGTGTGTTTATCATTCCCCTTAAAGTGTTTCTAGTTGCAAGATGTTCCAGGTCTCAGTAGCTGTTCCAGTCTTGTGCTAGAAGCTTCATCATGATCTCTTGGTTGCTGTCCAGATTTGGACATACAGAGAGCTATAAAACCTAAGCTGGCAGCTCCTAAGGATGAGAGGCAGCAGAAGGACAGTTTTCTTCCTTACATTCAGGCAGGCCTGTAGCTACAGTGGGGGCATTTGGGGGCCCTGCCCCCTTTATTAAAAGCTCCGTCCCACAAATAGCCATGCCAGAAACCTTTTTTTTTTGGGGGGGGGGTTGTGTTTTTAAAATGTGTGTGTGTGTGTGCATGTGTGTAGAAACCTTATTTTTGAGGAGATACCAACCTGGTTTGCACTCAGGCTTTCCTTTCCCTCCCACTGTGGACTGGGGGGGGGGGGGATAACATCATGGGACCTAGGAAAAGACAGCTCAAAAGGCATTCAAGTTAAATTAATTAACTGTAATTTAACTGCTTCTTTAAAAATTCAAATGCCCCTAGAACAAAAAAATCCTGGCTACGAGCCTGCATTCAGGCTATCATAGCAGAATTAGAAAGTGGACTTCCTTCACACTGGAATGTCTCTAGGATGTCCTCTGATCAAATATGTTAGCACAGTGAAAGCGGTAGGCAGACTTCTCAAGAGAGGGTGTTCCAAAGCACTGCTGCCTGAACTAAGAAGCTTCCAAGGAGATGTGGAATTAACTTTATCTGATGGCTGCCCATTTGAAGGACTGATCAGTAATGGCATGAAAGCCATAGTTTAGGGAAGCCAATCCACCGTAGCTGATATTTTCACTAAGGAGCCTACTAAGCTTCAGAGGAACTTCACAGTTGTTTGGAACAAAATTTTTAAAACACTGGCTTAGGGAATTATTCTCCCCACCCAGCATTCCTGTCCATTTCCCTTTTGGCAACCATTGGCTGTCTATCTGTGTCCAGCCCTTTCAGCCCCCATGTTTTCAATGAAGCTGAAGTTAATGATTTCTTTTTGTTCTGTTCTGACAGCTTCCCCCTTTGGTTCAGCTGCATTATGAGTGGTGTCAGTAAATTCCCAGGGACTGGACTTGCTAGCTAGTTTGTTTTCCCTCTGCCGGCTGATTGGCTTTACAGAGCAGAAGGCATAATAGATTATAGATAAACAGTGGCCATTGTTGTAGTTTCTTAACTGGCAAAACAAAGGCATTTCAATTGTCATTTGTCCTCCTGCCAGGTACGTTGAGTTCAGATCTTCATCAGCCTACAAGAATGACTTCAGCAGCCACGTTTGAGCCTCCTTTACACTTGTTATGTTTAACATAAATCTAGAGAGTGCTTTGTTCAGCAAAGAACAATGAACCAACGGAGGGGGTCCCCCTACATTTTGGACAGGTGATCAGAAGTAGACATAGATCAAGACATTTACAGCAGACAATGATTATACAGTCTCACCTGGGCTCAATATCATCAATTCTGCAGGCAGATGGTACACTAAATAGGGGGGAAAGATGGACATTGGAAACGCTTTTTAAAAATGTATGCTTCCTCTCTGAATCTGAGAGACCTTGGAGATGTATTCATTAACCTCTGTCCCAAGCAGTTGATGCTTCTGATTTCATTGCAAAATCCTTCAAAGTGTCAGGATAGCAGTTTTACAGTTTAATTTGTCTGTGGATATATAATAAAAAATGGTTCTGAACCACTGTAGCTACACTGGTCTCTTGTACACTGAAAGTCTATACTTACGTGCCAGCCAAGTGTTACACACATTTAGTTTCAAATAGGTGGTATATAGGGATTTGTTGATTCACATAGCTGTAGGGTAGAGTAGGTCAGTAAAAATTAAAAACATGTCTGAGTCTTATGTCAATTTTAGCTGGTTCAAGGAAAGATAATTTTGTTCACTTACAGTGCAATCCAAAGCAGAGTTACACTCTGTTTAGGATTGCAGTATTAGTATCTTAAATGGATGACAGAATGAATCAGATAGGCTTGTGACGATGATAAAGATGATAAGAACATAAGAACCTAAGCCGAGCCTGGCTGGATCAGACCGAGGTCCATCTAGTCCAGCAACTTTCACACAGCAGCGAATCAGCTGCTTTGGAGGGCTAATACATAGGGCATAGAAGCCAAGGCCTTCCCCAGATGTTGCCTCCTAGCACTGGTATTTAGAAGCTGCTGTCTCTGAATATAGAGGTTTCCTTTAGTCACCATGGCCAGCAGCCATTGATGGGCCTGGTCTCCATGATCTGTCTATCCCCCTTTTAATCTGTGCTCATGGCCACGGCCTGTGAATTCCACAATTTAATTACTTGTTGAAAAAAAGAAATGTTTCCCCTTTTCTGTCCTGAAGCCATTTCCCATCTTCACAGGGTGTTCCCGAGGGCTAGTGATGCTTCTCTGTCTAGATGATACAACATCTCATAGTAGCACAGAGGGACAACCAAGCATTCAGTGAAGGGGATTTTCAAGTAGTTAGTTCCCTATTTCAAAAAAATAAATATGGAGGAGCAGTTATAATAACAAGCAACTGCAAGATAATAATAGGGATTTCTCACCCTATGGTGAAGATTCCCTATCCAAAGGGGGAATGAATATTAGGAGGAAAAGTGACTAAATGCCTGGTCTTCAGAGTACCATGCCATCTCCGGTCCCATAAACATTAGTATAATGTTAAGACTGCTTAGTTAATCAAACCATAACATTCGACATTGGTTATTTGAAATAAAAACCAGCACACAAAGTGTTATTTAAGCCAAATAATAGAAAAATTGGGGGCTGGAATGAAGGGGAAGAGAAGAATTTGAAGAAACATCCCAAGGCATAACATACAAAACCATTTTGGCTAATCAAAGAAGCATTGTGAATTTGGCTGACGGTTCCTTTAGTAAAAGACCTTCATTGTTATTCAGCTCCTACACAGAGTGTAAAACTATGTGCTGCGCTCATCAGTTCCAAACTATCTTCTCTTAGACAGGAACCAGTTTTGCCAATGTAGAACTAAGGTTGCCAACAACCTGGAGGGGGGGAAATGTCTTGTGCCTTTAACAAAGGGCTTAATGTATGAAAATGGGTCGCTGAAGCTTTTCATGGCACAGAGGTAAATAACATCTCATTAAGCCCATGTTAAAGAGGTGGTTCTCCCCCCCCCCCCCCCCCCGGTTGTTGGTAACTCTACGCAGAACCCAAAGTTGTATCTGTGTCTTTCTGTCTGCCTGTCTATAAACCAGTCAGTTCCCATAACCTGGAAAACAGCCATATCAAATAAATGATCTGTCTTTATTCACAAATGTTTGCACTGTCATGTTATCAAAATGAAAGAACTGCTTTTGTTCTACCGAAACTGAACAATATTTTCTTAGCACCAACTCATGGAACCAGTCAATCATTTGCTTTAAATTAACCAGAGTTCGTTAAACAGGTAAGCATTTGTTCATTCCAAATGCTGAGCAAAGCCAAAAGTAACCCTTTGATTCAAACAGTTTCTGGAGGCTAATAATGCTCAACCAATATGCTTCTTTTCCCTCTCCCTTCTGCTTATCTGCAAATCTGGAAGTTATCTGGAAGATTTCACAAAGGAGCAGCATCAAAGCAAGGGTCATTAGTGCCATCTAGTTAGAGCAGTATCTTTGAGATCTTATCTAGTTGCTTCTATTGCCCAAAGGAATTTTTTGGTGAAACATATGTGCGATACATAATCCATCCCAGGAGTACAATAAGAACACCAATGGAACAGCCCAAATTCCACTCTTAATGTACCTCTTATGCATTTCCAGCAACTTTTGCAAAATTAAAGTTAAAATAAAAGGAGGTCTCTTTGTGACAGGTTTGGAAAGAAATGGAGCAGTGAGTCATTGGGTTCAGTTAATGTACAACAGACATGCCAAAACCACACAGGGAAGCAAATGACAGTTGCCAGGGCCAAACGTACAGCTGGCATTAGCAAGTTCTAAACCCCACTGCCTGCAAGTTATACTAAAAAGAAGCATGTAAACAGGAAGTAAATATGACTTCTTGTTGCATTTGGTACCTATTGACTCGGCATCTGTGACCAATAAAAGAGAATAAACACAGCCACATAAATGCAGATTGTCTAACCATCGAAAGCAAAACAATTCCCACCATCAGGATCCAATCACTATTCATATCCCCCTGGACCATGTTGCTTGCAGCCAAGGAAATGCCTGGCTAATACAAATGTGTCCTATATGGAGTGATTGTGAAGGACTATAAAGGAAGGTTTGGAGGGAACCAAAAGATCAACTCTGGAAGCTGGTAGACTTTCCCTATTCGGCTCCCCCGTTCTCAGCTCCAGTGCCAGATCTGCTCAGAAGGACTGAGCACTTATTTTGTCTTTACTGTCCAACTGAAGTTCATCCTCATCCATTTCCTTGCTTCTTGGAAGGCATATGGAGTGTAAACTGTCCCCTCCCACCTCCCCTGAACTCCTATCTGGCTTTCTCTTCCCTGCCAGATATTCAGTATATTTATAGTTCTATCTATATCATCTCTCTGTATTTGAAATATCCCTTCCAATGCAGCAGTTCATAAATCCCAAATATTATGCGACCCACCCCTTCCATCAAGCTGTATCTTGACAAGAATCTCCTCTGGCAATAGTACCTATAGTGGTTCTTAACTGTTGAATGCATGAGCTACTGCATTTTAAACACAGAATGCTAAAGTCTGCCATTGGATATATATGAACGCAACTCCCACTGAAATCAATTAGAGCTGTTCAGATGTCAGGTAGAACTCCGTGTCCAAGGGCAGGTTTGGGATTTTTAATTCAAAGCTTCTCAATTGCCCTAAGCTCCCCAAAGGCCCAAATGCTCCCTCACAATCCCATCCAGCTCTGCTTTATGCTCAGCCTTTGCTCTTTCCAGATCTAATATGGAGTGCTAGCCAGAAAGCAGAGGATTGCGGGAGTAGCCCTTTGTAATTTTCTTTTAAAGTTCTTATCTGTTTCATGTTGATTATTTTTATATAAAATGATCCTTTTCAAAATATTAGACACAGGTAAAAAAAATACCCTCCTGAACTTTATTTTGTATGCTGATGCACTCCGAAAATCATAACAGAGGGCTACAAATTCATTATCCTAGAGTACGGCATGATTTTTGTATTAGCATTATCTAAGTGGAGTTTGGCACGTTTGAAATGTAAAGACTGATGCAATGAAAACACTATGCGATTTTTTTTAGTACATCAGTCTGACTGATGCTCTGTCACACCGAAGACATCATGACCTTGTGAGTGACCCCCACATTTCAGTTTTTACAGGACCTGGAGAGTTGTAAACTCAACACTTTATTTGTGGGGCTTCAGAGTGTTGACCTAGCCAGTCTCTTTGCTACCAAAATATCACCATACTGATTTCACAGTGTTAGCCATCCTTTCATAGGTTTGTACCAGCTCTGTTTTTACATGGAGGTGGGTTTAACCAAGGAAACTGCATTTCACTGTGAAAGCTCCCACTTGTGATACATGGACTACCTAGTCCACTGGAGAAGAATCCAGTGATGGGATGAGTGAGGATAAATTTGACAGGTTCATGCCAAGGACATAAACCCCTCAAAAATGATTGCCTGTCATGGAAGTGGAGGATGTAACTGACCAGATGGTAGCACTATCACTTCCTGAGTTTCTGGTAGCATGATATATAGATGTTGCTAGTCAAGAAGAATAACAGTGGGGAGTGTACCAATAGGAAGTCAAAGACTGTGGAAGAGAGAAATGGGAGCTTGTTTGATTCACCTAGGGAGCTTAAATAAATGCAAGGTTTTGTTTATTATTTTAATTAATTGTACCCCACTTTTCCTCTCCCATGGGTCCCAAAGCAGCTTGCAATACAATAAACAAGAGAAGGATGAGACAGGGAGGCATGAAACAGGTCTTCTCTGTTGTTACTGATCTTTCTGCCAGCTCAAGGCTGTGAACCTCAAACTAAGCCCTTTGGTTTATTCCTCTGGGCACATCCAGGCTTTGAAAGTTGCGGAGCAGGGGGAGAAATCAGCTAGGTGTTCTATAGCTGTTCTAGCCTGGTAGCAGTCTTCCTCCCTGCCCACTTTGTCCCCTGCCAGGAATGCTGAAGATTGATCTGTCACCTACTCCTAGCCCAACTCTGTCATGCAAACCCCATTAAAAGGAATAAGATCTGGACTTCTGGGAATGGGATGAACACATAATCACCAGCAAAGCAGTAGGCCAATTGCTGCACTATGGGTCCAGTACATAGCACGCTATGCAACTGTAAAACATCTGACAGCAAGTTGTGCTGTGGAGTTGTGAGCTAAGCTGTGGTGTATGGTGGAGCAGCCAGGCTCTTTTGCCATGGATTCAGCATTCACTGGGTCTGGCACAAGCTGATCACATGGAATTTCTGTCTATACTTAGGATGGTGGTGGAAAGTGTTATCAAATCATAGCTGACTCATGGTGACCCCACAGGGTTTTCAAGGCAAGAGACGGTGGTTTGCCACTGCGTGCCTCCATGTCATGATCCTGGTATTCCTTGGAGGCTTCCCATCCAAATACTAGCCGGGGCTGATCCTGTTCAGCTTCCAAGATCCTACTTAGGATGGGCTCTTCTTAATGCTACTACATCAACAGTCCATTTGCTCAGCATCTGACCACTGAGTCAGATTCTCCTGGCACAATTTGCAGCCATACAAAGGACATGTGTCCTCTTTAACGTACAGTGCTGGCAGGGTCTGGGGAATCTGCTGTAAAGCATTTTCTTCCTCTGGATCTTGTACCTGGCCATACAGTAATCCAGCATGAAGTGATTTAATCAATAATGGGAAAAGAAAATGGTTTGGTGTGGTGGTTAAGTGTGTGAACTCTAATCTGGGAGAACCGGGTTTGATTCCTCACTCCTCCACTTGCACCTGCTGGATGATCTTGGGCAAGCCATAGCTCTGTACCAGCTGTTCTCTCAAGGACAGTTGTCTCAGAGCTCTCTCAGCCCCACCCACCTCACAGGGTGTCTGTTGTGGGGAGGGGAAGGGAAAGGAGTTTGTAAGCCACTCTGAGACTCCCTTGGGTAGTGAAGGGCAGGGTATAAATCCAATCTCTTCTTCTTCTTCTTTAGGAAGAAAAGGAAACCTCATGTCTAGGAGATTGTGTGCTGTTCTCCTTCTGAACACCACCCTGTGTCTCTTTATGTATGGCCCCTGATTAGTATGGTACTGCCGGCATCCTGCCCTGCTGGGAAAGATCATAATGAGGCACATGCTTCTTGCTTCTGAGCCTGGCAGCTCTGTCACACTCGGTGGGAGAACAGCCCCTTCATTTCACGGTACTCAAGGGAAGGAGCACGGTATAGCTTTGCACGGGGTATGCAAACACACCAGCTGAAGGTTCAGGTATGTTACTGACATACTTTTGTCCAGAGTTGTAGTTCCCTTTCCTGCATGTTGTTAAAACTCTCAGTGCATCCTCCAAACACCCCTTGACAAATTCTGCCCTTCATTTGAATAAGAGAGTCATTAAAAGCAGTCATTTGAGTCGGCCATTAACATACTTAATTGTGAGCTGTATCCATGGGCAACTTACAAAGAGCAATTTTTTTTAAAAAAAGCTAATGTGCTCCTTCTCTTCTTTTTAATTGTGGAATGACATCAGTTCATAGTTATTGGCTGCTATTAGCATTGACAGTAAACAGTCACAGGACACAAAATGGAGCTGTAGTATACTCACACTCTTCAGAAAGGCATAAAAAGTATTTCTTGGGAAGAGATTGTTCTTTAGTAGAATGCATGGCAAGGACTACTTTTGGGATCAGGGGGATGGCATCTGTTCGGCTGAATGTACTAGAGATTTTGCTTCTATACCCCACATATAAATTCTCCAAATCCCAATCTGAAATCTGGAATTTTAGCTGTATCATTAATTCATAGCTCTTTAGGAAGATGAGTTCTGTCAAAATGGCGGTCCTCAAGCAAGCCCTGATGGTGACAGAAGACTCGCGCCATTTTAGGAATTATTCACTGGTGCCTGAATATTTTATTCTTTTACGAATATTTGTAGTGTGTACGTTTAATCACTCATTGTGTATATATTTAATTGTTCAGGAGCCTTTTAAGCAGGATGCCCTGTCAATGTGCGTGCGTGCGTGAAAGACCTTGCAGGGCTGAAACTTTTTATTCCCCCCAACATTCCTCCAAAGTGTTGTCCGAATTATAATCTCCAAGTTCATCTTCAATTTACCTTTTGGTAGCTTTACTTTAGAAAAGTGAGTAATAAGTTGATAACTAAATCAGTAATAACATTCATGTGATATGATGGGAGCAGGAGGGGAAGATTTCTGCCCCACATGCTGTGCATTGCAATGAAAATTCAGATCACTTCACATTAATTCATGGAGCATGGGGGGGGCAGCAAATGTGACCCATCTCCAAATGTCCATTTATTCATATCTGTATGTAATGCAAACAGAAATGAGCAGTACCTCTTTCATTTTACTGGATAATCTTGAAGTTCCTCAGGTATTTTGCCCACTTCCCCAGTTTACTGCAAATTATACATCAGGACAAATTTGGTGGCAACTCTTGTTTATGAGACTGGCTAGACAGAGCATGGTTGGGATTCAAAGAGTCACTTGCCAAAGCAGAAGGCAATTTTGTTCACAGTTTCCCCATTTATCCTGATCTCCACACCCGCAAACCACCAGGCTGCATCAGGTACCATTCTGGAGGGTATTCTGAACCTTAGGAGATGTCTTTTGGGTGGAAGGAAAGGAAGGAAGTGGAAGAGGGTGGGTACAAAAGACACAGTGAATGTGTGGAACTCTGTACACAGTTCTTAGGAGCTCAGCCCATGGTTCCTTTTGCCGCCTTCTGTCTGATAGGTTTAATACTGGGGTAGTCAACCCCTGGCACATTTTGCTTGAGAGCCAGGGCCACATCTCCACCCAAGCAACCAAGGCACTTGTTCTGGCAGCACTGCTGGGGCCAGGGCTGTGGGAGAAGACAAGAGGAATGGCATCACTCCATATCTGCACAGCCAGCTGCTGAATTCAAAGCCTATCTTTGAATTCAGCACCACCACTGGGGCTTGGCTTGGTCTAAGTGTGTCTGGCCAAGTATAACCTTCATCTCTCCATCCATACTTTGTTTGCTGGCACACCAGCATCCCCACAAGTATAACAAAGTTTGAGTCCTGTGGTATGCACATGAAAGCTTATACCCAGAATTGAGCCAGCTTGTCCAGCAAGGCGGGATGCAAATATAAATAATAAATCAATAAATAAAATTAAACTTTGTTGCTACTGGACTCACACTTTGTTCTGTTGCTTCAGTTCAACATGGCTACCCCATGTGAATCCATCATCACAAGAAGACATTTTATTTTTTTTAGCACTTAGGCTGGAAAAGGTTGCCTGCCACCAGTTTAATCAATTTCACTGGGATTTCACTGAGACGTGTGTGAGAAATTGGGCTTACAATTTCAGTCTTAATAGTGCTAGGATCACTTTGTATCCAGAAGAAAAATCTGGGATTTCTCTGCATTGGGATAGATGCAGAGGAGCCCAGCACTGTGATTAGTGTGCTGTATGCATATCATGAAAGGGGGGAAAGTATGAAGATTTAAGCTGCTAGATATTCTATCTGGAGTTTACTTCCGCAAGCGGCGGCCTGCAGATGGCCACAGGCACCAAAAATTGCCCTCACTATCAGGTGACTTTTTTGTGCATCTGCCTATCACACTAGTGATCTGGGCAGGTGCAGTAACACTTGATCTCAGGACAATATTTTCTTACAAGACGTAGTTTCTTGAAATATGTCATGGTCATCTGATGATGGTGGGATTCTCAACACCTAAACTGAATTCAGCTACTGTGCACACAATAGAGAGAGCTTATGCATCTTTCCCAGTCTTAGCCCTGCATTGATATGAATGTTTACTCCTGCATGACCTTTCTCTGTCATGCGACCTTTATAGTCATAGCCTCTCCTTTGGGTTCAGTGCTTATCATGGGGTATGTAGTAGTCAGGCATGCATCCTATCTATGTACATGAACTACTGTCTACCCATGCTGGGTTTTTATTCCAGCTCGGCTTCTTAACAACATCAGTTTTTGCCCTCTCTTATGCACAGTACTGTTTACTGATCATTGCTCTCCTGGTTGTTTTTTTCCTTTGAGCGTTCCCCATGTTTTGTTTTTCCAAACCACTTTTGCACTGATCTAAAAGTAATTGGGGAAAATTTGGGAGGGAAAACCCATGGAAGAGCCATGACCGGCAAACGATACTTTGTGTAAGAGAGGGGAGAAACCAAAACAGTCAAGCAGCCAAGCTGGATGTCATGTCCAGTTCTCAGTCCATGCCCCCATGCCCCATTGGTGCTGACATTACAGGCAGTTTCAATAAGCTGGGCCATGGTCGTTCTTTCATTTGTCCTCCCTTCAGTAGGCTCACACAGGAAGGAGGAGTTGCTCTCACAAACCTTTATTCGTCCAGCTTCTCACAAGACAATAGCAAAGCCGGTGCCATATACCGCACAGCAATAAACAAATCTCTCCTTTCGCCCCGTTTCGACAGGCTGCAGTTGCCCTCCTCCTCCCATCTCTAGGCCACTGGTTGTTTCCCTGCTTGTGACAGTCCTTTACATCAGGACTGCAGGTGTTATGCACGGCCTGGACAGCACAGAGTATTTTTAAACACACTTTCCTCGCAGTGGGATTTATCAACACACTTCCTTCCAAGTGCTCCTGCTCCATATGTGGAACAGAATGCAGCAGAAGAGATGGGTCAGAGTCAGCTGGAAGTGCCATACGCTCTCTGGCGTGAGCGGCAGGGCTGTCAGCAAGCACCACGAGAGGCTGATTGACTTTCCGGGCTTGCAATGCAGCACCTCAGCTTCCCAGACTTTCCCTTACTTGCCCTTTCTTTTGCGTTCAGTGTTCATAAGAAAGGTCTGGTGAAAAATTTAAGCGACGCTTTCAGAATAATGTTGCAAGGCTGCAAGAGACCAGAAAGCCCCCAAACACTGTTTTATCCAGCCACGTGCTTTCCCATGTGGAGGCTTTCATTGCTTCCAGGATTGACTATTTTAATTTGTTCCTGGTGGCATTCCAGATTGTTTGCTAAACTGGCTGCAGATGGTTCTGAGCGTTGCTGCTGCCAGAATTGTTACCACAATTTGATCTGCAAGATCATATTTCTTCAGTCTCGTGTTCCCTCGATGCGGCTTTCCTGTTCAAGCGGCATATGGCTTGAAAATCCCTTTTACTGACCTATAAAATTTGCAAGGCTCTGCAATCTCTTTGCCTTTCTGACCTTGTCACCTCTTTGAAACACCAGTTCAGACCCCTCAGTCATCTAATGTGGTCAGAAGAAATCACTTAAGCTGGCAAGAAACCCAAGCCATAAGATTATTCTCTTAAGCCCCATGGACGCTATTTGCTAACAACTGGTCTATGTTGATCAGAGACACCCATAGCATACTTCTGGTCTGCATCATCAGCAAAGGATAACCTCTGAGAATTGGTGTTGGCACAGTATTCACAACAAAAACTGCTCTGTTATATTGAGGGGGAAATTGTCCTGCTTTAATTTACTCGGCAGTAGAGACCCACAGTCCAATAACAGGCCCTCTGTCCCACCATATAGGTGAATGGAAGCTCTGGAAAAGGCACAAGCCTAGCTGCAAAGCAGAGCCGAAGGGTAGATTAAGTGTGAGAGAAATCTGAGATCTGAAGCAGGAAGAGTCACTCCAGATTCTAGCCCATTAAAAGAGGCTGACAGGCTCTGCCGTTCAGCTTGTGGGTAGGACCTGCTAACATCTTTAAATTACCAAAATCCAGATTAGTCCCTTTAAAGATGAAAGAGAACCTTGAACTAAGACTCCCTGGGAAACCTAAGAAACTGCACCTTTCTGCCTAGTCAAGCAAATTGGTAGAGTCTACACAACTGTATAAATGGCTTCATCAACCTACTCATCAGCAGTGTTCATTTTTTCAGTCATACACATCCTTAAAAACACTCCTCCTCAAGCTGCACAGGTCTGGAGGAACAGTGAGGGAGAAGGAGTGGGCCTGGATGACAATGAAATTCTGCAGCTTGGTTACCCAAAGAGGCAGACTCCTGTCTAATTGGGGGAATTAGGTTTAAGGAGACAGACCAAGAGCGGGTAACTGGGATTCTCCACCAATGTTTACAGGGATTTTCCCTTAAGAGAACTCTCGAAATAAACTCAGCAAATGGTCTATCGGTAAGGCTTTTTATTAAAAAGAGATAAAAATGAGCAAAACACAAACATACTTAAAACATGCAAGTTAGCTAAGAGGAAATCAGGGAGAAGATGGGAGAAAACAATTTTTGGGGACACTACAATTATCAGTTTTGGTGGAAGAAATCTACGGAAGCAGCTGTGAGTCAGCCAGGGCTCAGCAATAGCGAGGACTCCTCAGGGGAAGAGGAGCCCCATGGAGCCAGCCTTGAATTAACAGAAGTTGATCAGCAAGAGAATGAGATGCAGGCTTGTCAGGATTCACAACCAACAGCTAGTGCAGAGCTACCTCAAGCCCTGATTCAGCAGGTGAACCTCAGTTAGCCATTCCTTGCCCACCAGCATCTCCTACACCCTTAGAGCACTGCCAACAAAGGCTGAGAACAGAACTACAGGCAAGAGAGTAGAGTGCACACTTCCTGGCCCAACGATAGCTGCTTGCTGATGACAAAATGAGTAGTTGCAGGAATACTTCTGAGCAGCTGGCTGCAAGCATGACTTTTAGGCATGGGGCTATAGAAATTAGCCAAGAGATGCTGTTAGGCATGGATGCAACATGTATGATAGACACTAAGCCACCGACTCTGCCTTGCCTAATTCTTGGAAACCTGACCTTGAACTGAACAACCTTGCCTAGCTTGACTTCTGGAACCCTGACTTTGAATGACCCTGCCCTGCCTGACTTCTGGAACTTGGTACTCAGAGCCTGCAAGCCAGTACAACAGCAGCAAAATGAACAGCATTTTGGGAAGCAAGAGAGGAAAGGCCCACATGCAAGTGGGGGTGTGAGGAGGATCCAAGAAAACACACCCAAACTAGGGTCTAGGGACTCCAGTTATAGGGTAAAATGCTCCCCGGGGCAAGCTGATGTATTTGTCCCAAAACAATAACTTGATGGGTTTTTTCAGAGGTGAATAATGATTTGGGAAAAACTTGGTGGGTTTACCTGGGGTGAACTATAGGTGTAAATGGTGCTTGATAACCCTGTAAGTACCGAATGGGAAAAGCTACTGAGTTTTGGTGAATAGTGTTAAGTGATGCTTAATTAGGGTAAATAGATGAGGGGAAGTGAGGATGGATGTGGATGAGATTAGTCCAAGGCAATAGGTCCTTGGAAGACCCATTGTCTTAAATTATGCATCTCTCTGAGGGGGAGGAGGCTCTTTCCCACATTTCTAAACTACATGTCCAGACTTGTCTCGGGCTGACATCCATTTTGTAGCATTTTGGGCCAGGCAGTGTATTGCTCTTGTGATATTTGAGATGCTATTGTAGGAAGGCTGTTTGTGGGGTTTTTTAGCTATAAACTGCCCCTAAGCAAGAGGAAGGGTCTGACTGCTAACAGCTTCACCTTCCTTATACTAGTGGACAAGGCAGATCGTAGGGTACTCTTCTTTCTCAAGCACTGCTGCTGTCAGACACATCTCTAAGGTGCTGTTAGTTCTAACGCTATTATTACGGCTTGCTGGAGGTTCCTTAAAGTTATCATGACCCTGTTTTGTAAGTATGAGCCTCACTGTTTTTCAGCTGTTGAGCAAAACTCCTTGTGGCCATTCAGCCTAGCTGTATTAGGACTGCAAAAATGCTTTTCAGATTTTGCCTGCCAGAATGCACTGGTAGTGACCTAGACACAGGGAAAAACTTGGACTCTGATACACTGGCTAGATTTCTGTTACCCTTTAAATCTCTGAGGTGTCAGAGTCAATTTGTGACCATGGTTGCAACACTTCTTTGATAGCTACAGCAACAGGCACACCAAAAAACAAGTCCTTAATGGGTCTGTCACACTTGTGCTCAACAGCACCTCAGAGGGCAGGGACACCCATCACATGATGTCCTCCCTTTTTGCCCAGCCTCATCATTAGCTACCCCGAGCCCTTTATATACTCTGGTTTTACACACAGCTAAGGAGTACCTTCCCTTTAATTTGCATCCTTAATCCTTTCTCCAGGTTTGGAGCCTGTCTGCTAGTCTCACCTCACCTAGGGAGCAGCTCTGCCTGCTGTTGCTCTCTGCTGCCTGGTCCACTTTGCCTCCAGTTCCAGAGCTGCTTCTTTCACTGGACGCCGTCTCTGTTCCTTCCTTGCGTGAGCCACCTGCAGTTTAATCTTCCCTCATCCCATCCTCTTTTTCTTGCAGCTCTTTCTCCCCTCTCCCAGCTGGGCCTTCCTCAGTTTCCAGGCCTTCTGGTCTGTTCTAGCCTTGTCCTGAACTGCCTCTGTGGATTACAAGGATAATATAGACAAACCAAGTAGGAATTTCTCAGTTAGGTTATCAGTGTGTGGCTAGCTATCACTTGTACTTTACAGTACATCTGTACTTTTTTGGGAGGCTTATACTGATAGCTGATGATAGATTTGGAATTTTTTTAAATATAGTGACTTTTTTCCACCCAGGCTATCTCAGTTGCGTCAGATATCATAAGCTAAGTAGGATCAGCCCTGGTTAGTATTTGGATGGGAGACCACTAAGGAAACACAGGGTTGTTATGCAGAGGCAGGCCATGGCAAACCACCTCTGTTCATCTGTTGCTTTGAAAACCTTACGGAGACACTGTAGATTGGCTGTGACTCAGTAGTACTTCACACACACACACTTATGCATTCAGAGAAAGAAAAGACGTTGGCTGCCAAAGCTGAGGCTAATGTCTACAATATTTTCTGAAGCAGTATCAAATGTCTTCTGAGTTATTATCTTAAGGGATAATCCAGTCCTTCCTTGCATTTGTGCAATTGGGCATGCATGGGATTGGCAGGAACAGGGAAACAACAGACAGAGAATTTCAAATGCAGAGCAGGGCATACTGAAGAACAAATGCAACAAAGGGTTGGATAATCCCCGAAATTCCGTACAATTCTTATAAAAATACGAGCTCCCTCTGAGTATATCTATACTATGGCTTTCTACAATTTTTAAAAATAGAAAATATAATAAAATTCTGTAACAACACATCCACAATAAACTCGGTTTCCATTAAAACACAAAACACATCTTTAGAAAACTGTAGAAAGTTTACAAAGATCTGTGAAATACAATGCTTCATAGTATTCAAAAGAAGTCCACAAAAACCTAAGACAGACCACCAAACTGAGCTTTAGTACTCCACATTTCCCATAAATTCCAATTGTCTGTTAAAGACATTCTATGAGAAGTTTAACATAAATAGGATGCACTTTAAAAATTAATTTAAACAAGAATCCTTGCTTATATTCCATGACTCCTGCTAGATGGAGCTGCAAAAGCCTTCAGAGTTCTGTATTTGATCACCATGAACAAAGACATATCTGACAAGAGTTGCATGGGTGACCAATTCATGGCCTAATCCAGCAGTCCCCAACTTTGTTGAGCTACTGGACATTTCTATAGTTTTGAGGAAGGGTAGTAGACAACAACAATAAATGGCTGTCATGATAGGTAGAGCCAGTCACCAAGTGGCTGCTCTGGGGCAACAACTACAACACTTGGGGAGATTCCGAGCTAAACATCCTCCTAGAATGGGGAAGCTATTTCTGCAGATCCAAAGGTGATGATGCCCGGGCACTTCTGAAGCACCTCCTGTTCCAAAAAGGTGGAGGAAAGCCAGATTGGCTCTTTGGGGAACAGGTGGTTGGGGAAAGAAGAAAATGGATGCCAGGAAATGCATTAGTGAGCCCCATCTTGGAAATCATTGGTCTAATCAAGCTTTTGCCAAAATAGATTTCGACTTAGAAGCATGATCCACTTCTCATGCAGAGGGTCTCTGAACAGGCATTAGCTCTCAATACTCTGTACCTGACTCCGGTATATAGATTTAGCAAGCTGCATGCTGAGGTCTTGGATCAGAATTAGATACATGATACCTTTAGGAATTTTATGCAAATAGCTTCAAATTAAAAATAAAAGATAAGTTGCTTATATAGCTCAAGTCTGGGACTAAAACTGCAATCAGTGCAATTTCCTAGAAGCTGTAGTTTGTACTCTAAAGAAATAAATTAATTATAGTGAGTTAATTTTGAAACCTATCACCCTATATAACTCCATTACCCAAATAGTGAAGAGTTCAAATACAAGATAATAAGTCCACCATCTGGAAATTCCTATTACAATAATAACCCAAAGCTTCATTAAGAGATATATACACACACACAGGGGAAAGGTAAAGGCTATATGACAGAATTATCTGTCCTTAAGAAGTGGGTTCATGTAATCAGTGAGCACAAAATACCTTTGCTGATGTATAACTGGAGTGATGGCAGGCAAGCATAAATAACACTGCATGTTTACTTCCACTAATTTACTGGACTTTATCAGTCAAAAAGAGTAAGAATCCAATAGCACCTTAAAGACTAACAAAATTTGTGGTAGGGTATGAGCTTTTGTGAGTCTGGACTTTATGTCAACATTGGCATGATAATATATTTACATTAGAAATTAACTGTAGGGGTTCTCATAGAATCTGATGCCTGGGATGAGAAAGTTGAGCGTAAGTTGCAACACTTCATATCATGTGACAATTTTTTTCCACCTAGAAAAATACCTAGAAAAAGTATTTCCTTGGAGGATGAAATACATTTTTGTGCCTTGGAGAGAGAGAGAGAGAGAACGAGAAAGAGAGAAAGAGAAGGAAAATGTGTCATTCTCTTGATGTAATAACAAAGATCTGAGCATAAAGGTCCTATGTGGAGCTGAGAAGCAGCTTTGAAGGCAGAGGTACACAGCCATGTGAGGCAATGCACCATAGCTTCCAGCAGCATAAAGATTCAACATAAAACGCAGCTGTCTGCATGACCCACTTTCATAAGGCAGCATGATATTATAATTGCTACCTCTTTGATAAGCTTTTGGAAAGAATTCTGAATATGAAATATTGTTTGCTAGTGGAAAGAATTATGTCGTGAATAGCTGGGAAAGTTCATCCTTGTACGTTAAAGACAGTTCAGGCCTGACTGTGAATGTTGGGAACTCACAGTTTTTCAAATATAATAAATTTATGCCATTCATGGAGCACCTATGGAGCATGAGGCATTCTCTGGCCTGTAAGAAATTTTGAGTATCAACATTATACCCCTCAACATCTTTACAGATGTTTCAGCCTTTAAATTCACATCAAGTGTTAATTCATTGGCAGTTCATGAATTTGTCTCAGTGCTAGCACCAAGGTATTTGTGAAATGTTGCTAGGCTAGTTTTAATTACACCTTCCTAAGCGATGCCCTAAAACCTTGGCTGTCATCTGGGGTTGCCCTTGGACTTCTCAATGCCCGCCCCACCCCCAGCCACAACATGGAGAATGCACCTAGTTCAGCTGAGGAGGAGGGGGTCAAGCCAGAGGGAGCTGACCTGTTACCCAAAGAGGTAATCTCCAATTAGTTGGGGGGAATAAGCATAGGATACTGTGCAAGAGGAGAGGCAACTGGAATCAAGACACCTACATATACAGGGATGGTCCTTGAGAGAACTCTCAAAATAACCAGGCTGTTATTTAACTGGAAAGGTTTTTATTAGATGAAATGAAAAACAGGATAAAACAAGGGTGCACTGCACACAGAAAACACATACAAGAGCTAACTAGGAGAATCAGGGAGGAAAGGGGACAAGCATTGTAGGGTTGGGTGATAGTGGCTGATCTTGAAGAGGTCCGTGGAGCAGTAAGTCAAAGAGGAAATGGCCAGCATTTCAGGAAGGGAGAAAGAGGAGAGGAGAGGACCCACACTCAAGTGGGGGGATGTGGGAGGTCCAAGAACACACACAAACTCACTGCTGGGTCAGCAGGGTGGCATATTTATAGAGCAAAACATATCCTGAGGCAGGTTGACTCATGGCCAGAGGATAATAGACAGATCATTCCACTGGAGATAGATAAAAGGGGTGGGAGAAGCTTGATGGCCCTACAAGCACCAGGCAGGAAGTGTTATGGGGAAAGTGAATAGACTTAAGCATTACTTGAACAGCGCTTGATCAGTGGTAATGGGTGCAGGAGAAGTTGGGCTAGGGTGTTGAAGGGATTATTTCTGAGTGTATCAATAGATACTGGGTTATCTATTGTTTTGAGCCATGCCTGTCTCCAGGGCAAGGGGGGGAAAGTAGCCAGCCAGCCTCTCTTACTCACGCCTTGAACAAATTTTGAGTCCAGTGGCACCTTTAAGACCAACAAAGGTTTATTCAAGGCATGAGCTTTCACGTGCATGCACACTTCTTCAGATACAAAAGGGTATCCTTTTTACTCACACCTTGTTACTCACACCTTGAAACTGCTTTCCCAGGGTGCTGCCTGACTCGTATCCATTTTGGCACACTCTGGTCCAAGCAGTGCTCTGCACTTATGGTTTTAGGACAATGGACAGAGGGGTGCTTTTGCCTTAAGCTTCCCCTCAGTGGGAGAAGGGGTCTGACTGCTAACAAACCAGGTGTCTCAGGATGGTGGGCAGTGTGGGTGGCCAGAGGTGGCTCCAGTGCCAACCCATTCCCCAATGGTGCAGAAGGGGCTCACTACCTTTGACTTGGCACCGCTGCCGACACTGAGTGGGAATGGTCTGGTGGTGTGGGACCCAGAACAGCAGATGACTTCAAGCTGTCTTTGCAGCTGCCTTTATTGTTTGTCTTGTGACACAAGGCAAGTTGATTCAGAACTTGGACATGGATCTATGTTAATGACTCAGGTTTTGCTTTGGGCTACCTGCCCAACGACCTCTGGATGTGTAGGATTACAACAAACATATATCAATAAACTACAACCAGCTCTGATTATGAAACTGCAACCAAACAATGATCCATAGACACAGCTAAGTTATGAAATGATAGTTCAATTAATTTGGGTAATTAGCCAGTGAATAAAGTAAAGCTTGTTTCATCTCACTGACAAGGATACAGGCTTTCTTTAATTGGACAATTAATCATGTGTATTTTAAATTATAGGGCCTAAGATGTAAAAGACTTGTTTTTTGTGTGACCAGAAATACAGAAAACAGCAGACAAATCCAACACGGTTTGGGTAGGAAAGGAAAGCCATTCTCTGGGTCACATTACCTTTCTTCCTGATGCATCTCTTCCATGAACTGTTTCAGCACAATGCCTAAATACCATGAACCAACACACAAATTCACCCTGACATCTTATACGTTTGTGCATTGAACAAGCACCCTGTTACCCCAGGGAGAGTAATGTACACACCTGATGCCTCCTGGGAATTTGTCTGTGGGTGTCAGGCAGCTGCTGCTGCCCATCAGCAACTCCAGGTGTGGTTTAGTCAGCTGAGAAGTGACTGCAACTGCAGATGTGGGCACAGCAGGGGATGCGGGCAAGCAGGAAGCAGAAAAGATACGCTTGGCTTCTGCTGCTTTCTTTCTTTTATTAATGCTTGGCCTGGCTTTGGTTTGGTTTGTCCTGATTTAGAACACCTGGCCTGATGTGGGATGCAGATGTTTGCTCTGCTGCCCAGGAACCAGCACTTCATTCCTTTTTATAATGTGCGTGGCAACCTGGAGGGATTTTTAAAGCCCTTGTTTAACAGAGTCTTGATTTCCCTCTCTTGGTTTCTCGGCTCACCGTCTGACAGATTTAGTGGCTGGGGTAAACAGAAACGAAACTCTTAATGTTTGGGCTCCCTCTGAGTCAACACTAATTGGCAACAACTTGGTCTATGGTTTGCAATGCGCCATATCTCACCCAGTTTTCTGTGGGGAATCTCTGGGTGTAGACTTTTTTATTTTCTTGAAATTTGTCCTTCTGTTGCACTTTTCTGAGGCTACATTAAAGCGATAAAATGGTGACTTGTATGTGGGTTTTTTGGTTTCGTTGCAATAATTATGCATCAGATTCAAGACTTTCTATACACACACCCTTCCCCAGCTTGATGTCAAATCTTGGCATTAACTTAGGGCGACTGAAGATTTTCTTTAAAATGGAGTTTTAAGCATGGCTGTATAATGTCTTTGTGGCTCTCCACATACCAGTCACATGTAATGAAGTAAAGCAAAATAAAAGAAAAGAAATAAATCAACTGAGCATTTTTTTCAAAAATCCCAAATATTAGGAACATACAATCAGTTTGAAGTATAAAAGGAAACCCTTTTGTTTTGCTTTAAAAATGTGCTTTTCCAGATATGTTTCTCTTAAAAGAGTTGCAAAGTTCATAGCCCGAGATCTGTATCTTTAAGACTTGCATAGAAGGGAAAATTCAACCAGATGCAACCATCACATCATTACCAGAGTTTGCATTTCATCTGGCCATTCAAATACACTACAGACCACTCTCTACCCCAGGGTAAAAAATAACAAAGGAAAACTGGAAGAAACCCTCACAGGACTTCAAAGAACATTTTCTGTCTTTGCTGAGAAAAACGGGGAATGTACTCTTGCACTTCAAAAGACTGTGAGCAGTTCAGAATCAAGGTACTCCTGAGTAAACCTCTTATATAGACCTCGAACGCCATCCCTCTTCTTTCAGACCAATGAAAGCCAGAATGCAATAGGGCACACCATCTTCATCCCACTGAAGGCAATAGAAGGAGGAATCAATTGTAATGATCCAAATTCCTGTAGATATTCTTGCAAAAGAATCTGGAGATAATACTAATTTAGAATATTTTATGCTGCCTTTCTAGGAACCTGCCTGAGGTGGCTCACTAAATAAAAATAATTAAAGGAAAACATTAAAAGATAATCGTTTAAAATCCAGGATTTCAAATGTCCCAGCCCGGGTCAAAAACATAGATCATGAAAACAGAGCAGAGACAGCTTAAGACAACAGTTTCCTGGCTAGAATTGTGTTAAAAATCCAATCCAATCCCTTAATTAAAAGTCTATTAAGAGTGTGGAACAAGGTAAGTTTGACAGCTTGGACAGGTTTGCTGAGAAATTCATGGCATCTCTAAATAGGGTCCGTAGACTTTGGCCATAGAATCGAAGTAGTTTTATTTAACTGCTATACTTTTATCATGCTTTAATATCAGGCTAAACTACATAGTTTCACTACACGAGTGTGCATTTGTGCAAGAAATGATAACAAACAAACAAACACAGCATCGCCTGGTGAATCGGATATAAAATAGGCTGTTCTGAGTAGGGATGGGCACGAACCTTGTCACAAACCTAATTTCATGATGAATTTCATGGTTTCATGGTTTGCGAACCAAGGTTCATGCCCATCCCTATTCATGACCAGGGCTATTTTTGGCAGGAACGCACAGGAACGGAGTTCTGGCTGGCTTCTGAGTTGGCCATGCCTATAGCCTCCCCCCCCCCCCCAGGTTCCCTAGGCGCCTCACAAGCCGGGGGGGCACCTGGGGAAGCCGATCCTGGGAGGGAGCTGCGCTGTCAGGGGTGTGGCCTAATATGCTAATGATTTTCTGCTATTGGGTGTGGCTTATTATGCTAATGAGTTCCTGCTGCACTTTTTCTACAAAAAAAAGCCCTGTTCATTACCCTCCCATGACCCTCCACATGGTTTTTGGAGGTTTGTGGAGTTCATGGTGGGAAGCGGGAGGAGCAAGGGGGTTCGCTGAAATGGCTTGCATCCATTTCAGCCTAACAGTGGGGCTGGTGCACCCATCACCTGTTAGGGTGAAATAGATGCAAGCCATTTCAGCAATCCCTTTTGCTCCCCCCCTCACACTTCCAAGAGTTCCCTTTAAATGGCTTTTGCAAGCAGGCACCGTGTGTGAGTGAAGTCCAAGTGGTGAGTTCACCCGGAACCTCCATTTTCCCGGTTTGTGCCCATCTCTAGTCCTGAGTATGTGTACATAATACATAACTTTTAATTCCCAAAGAACAGCTAGTGGCAGGTGGGCAAATATAAGAGCGTGCACAGGATTAGTTTTGCCAATACATGAAAACCAAGATGTTGTGAATATGATGAATATGTTGAATGTTCATGAACATTCAGAACCTGTTTATTGAGTTACTGAGTGTATTTAAATAGTACACTGCAATACAGTGCAATCCTTAATCTTTTGCGCATACACATTCTTACACAGTACAACGGGAATAATAATTTTCCTCTGTTGTTGCTGCATGCTGTTCAGCTGCCAGTCATGTATATTAAGCAAGTGAGTGAATTAGCCAGCCAGTGATTATAAACAAGCACTGCATTTTTTTTTTAAAAAAGATCTTACGGTTTGATGTTCTTATAATCTCATGTTATTGACATTATTTCACAGATGTGCATTTTGACATGGCTTTATGGGAGATGTATTCTCCCCCCGCCCCACTGCCATCTTTTAATTATCTGACTTGACCATCCATGATCCTGAGTAAAATCAGCTCACCTACTGAGTGGATGCAAAATGAAACTCTTCTACCCCACATGTCCTGTGCAGATAGGCGAACAGATTGGAGTTTCAGCTTAAGTATGATCATGACTGTCGAATACTATATACTCACTTATTGAACATTTGCAGTTAAGTTTGTGGCATCCTTACAAAATGGCATTTTTGTTATTACAAATGCTTTCTGTGACCATAATCATTACTTTCTGTCTAGCTATGTAGTATTATCTGTCACGTTTCCCCCCCGGGGAGCTCATATTGTTATACATGATTATCCTTTCCTCACTTTATCCTCAAAACCCCCCCGTGAGGTATGTTTAAGAACATGAAGCCCCCAAAGGTCCCACTAAGCTTCCCAGCAAAGAAGGGATAACCTTGTAGTAATCATTATAACAGTCCTGCATAGTAGGCCAGTATTATTAACCCCATATCACACATGGAGGCAGGGCGGAGAGAAAGAGAAGCTTGGCTAATAGGCCACCTAATGAGTTTCTAGCAAGATATGAATGAGCTCTGGATCCTCCAGGCACTAATCTGCCCCAGCTCTTGCATTTTATATCTTTGCCAGGACATACAAATCATATTCTTGCATTTGTGACTCCTGAAGAGTAATGTGAGGTGTATACTTCTGAAAACAGAAATGGTGTTTTGCTTAGCACACATGACAAGTTGGTAGGTAACTCATAGCTTAGGGGTTTTATGTTGGAGCAGTCTACATTGTGGCAAACATGAAAGTATGCTTGAAGCCATTCTGTTGAAAAACAAACATTGTTCAGTCTCCTCAGGTTGGTTGGATCTCAAAGATCTGTTCTGCTAACAGAGGCATTTTCCTTCGAGTCTTCCATCAACACCGGATGGAAGTGTCACCATTAGCAGAAAGGATCCACGGGATTTAATCCAGTTCACGGGATTCACAAGTGAAGAACAACAACATACTGTATTTATTGGAAAGGAAGATGACCCAGAATGTCAGAGGATCCCCTTAATGTTATACCCAAAAGACTATTATTGGGCATAACTGTAATTTGTATGTGAATGTAAGATGACCCACTCCTCTTTCTATGGCATAGCTATGCAACAACCTAGACTTGTATTTGAACAAATACTGTTGTTTTGTAAAGGGAAATTTATGCAAGGGGAGTCACCTGACCAGTGTTTCCTGTTCACAGATGCAGGTAGAGAGTCTCATATTAAATGATACTCTGGCTTCAATGGCAAAAATAAAATTTAGCAGAAGAAAATTAAGGTTGATGTTTCTCCTAAGAAAGCCCTAAATCGATAAGAGTTTAAAAAATATTTTCAATGTGGAAACATTACCTCCAAAATCAAAACCTGAACACTGTTTAGAGAAATTTTGCATTATGTGATTGCTGTATGTTAAAAGTTTAAATAGAATCATTCCCAACATATGCAATTGTTTTATACTCAAACCTTTAGTCCATTTAGCTTTCGGTGTAGTGTTTAAGAGTGACATTTGGTGTAGTGGTTAAGGACAGCGGACTCTAATCTGGAGAACCAGGTTTGATTCCCCGCTCCTTCACATGAAGCCAGCTGGGTGACCATGGGTCAGTCACAGCTCTCTCAGAGCTTTTCTCTCAAGAGCAGTTTTTGGAGATCTCTCTCAGCCTCACCTACTTCACAGGGTGCCTGTTGTGGGGAGAGGAAGGGAAGGTGATTGTAAGCAGCTCTGAGTGAAAGGACAGGATATAAATCCAACCAGGGGCGTAGAGTTTTGCAAATTCTGGGCGGGGGTGGGGGCTCTTTAGTGCGCGTGCGATGTCCCCCCGCCGGGAAACCTCCGCGCCTCCTCGGGCCCTTCCGCGGCCTGCCCGCAGCTGCTGCCGGGGCCTCTCCCCCCCCCCACTCCTTCCCTCTCCTAGCCTTCTTGTGACCCTTGAACTGGAAGTACTGAGGTTGTAGTAATGTGTCTGATCCATACCAAGCATGTACTCTGCTCCTGACATCTAGGCACCTCCCAGCATTTTGACTGTGACCCTCAGAACTGGATTCTACCAAGACTTTTGATTATTATTTTTATAAGCATCCCCTAGTCCAGTTCATGACACTGGGCAAGTTACTTTTTAAAAGGTTTGTGATGTCACTTTGAATACTGCTCCTGCAGCAAAAAGAAAGCAATCCATAGGTTTCCCTTGCTTGAAAGATGCGGTGCTCAACTCCGTTTCCAAGCCAAAGAGCCAACGCTATCCAAAGATGCTTCCGAGGTCATGTGGCTGGCATGACTAGACGCCAAGGTGCACAGAACACTGTTACCTTCAATTTAGCATAAGCTGCAATACCCATTTTCTATTTGTCCAAGGGTTCTAGTGCACTTGGAAATCTTCCACTGGATCTAACCCATAATCTCTATCAGGTGCAAACTAGCCCTGGGTAGGCCTAGGGGGTTTTTTGGGCAGGAACGGAGTTCTGGCTGGCTCCTGAGTTGGCCACACCCAGCAGGAACTCATTAACATAATAGGCCACACCCAACAGCAGAAACTCATTAGGACTGGCTACATTAGGGGTATGTGGCCTAACATGCAAATTAATTCCTGCTACAAAAAAGCCCTGGGTTTTGACAACAAACAAGGTAAACAGAATAAGAAGCAAAAGGTGGATGTGGCTGGATGACCACTCTTCTGGTAACATGGGGTGTGCGGCCTAATATGCTAATAAGATGTGCTGTCAGTGGTGTGGCCTAATATGCTAATGAGTTTCTGCGGATGGGTGTGGCCTATTATGCTAATGAGTTCCTGCTGGGCTTTTTCTACAAAAAAAGCCCTGGGTAGGCCTAAAATAATATACACATTTCTACAAATTGTTGGCTTTGCATTCAGTCCTGTGTTCTGTTAAAGTAAAACAGAGACTGAGTTTTAGAAATATCTAAGCAAAGTTTTGTTTTTTTAAAAAATTAAAAATATATAGATTCTGATTGGATTTGTTATTGATTCATCAGTTAACATCATCCATTAAAAACAGCGATATAATCAGATAAACTCCACCATTACAATGGTATACAGTTAATACATAAAATAATAGAATCATCTTATTTCACAGCATTACCATTTAAACATGAGACAACAGCAATTTCCAGGAACAAGGAATTAGCCTTTGCAGCTATACTCTCAAATCTGTAGGTCCAAAATGAATGATTCCCAGAAATCAACTATAATAAATGTAATATAAAACTATAATAAAATAGAAAGTATGGGGGAAAGTGACATCTTCCACAAGATGTCACTGTTTCTCTTCCACAAGGAAAAACCCGCATGTTAAAAACAGAGCAGATTCCATTTAAGATGATCTAAAAGCACAGGCATAAACACCCCCTTTTGTATATGTGAGTCAATGCATGCTATATACTATCTATGGCGAACAACAATTTGCCATTCAGTGCAGTCCCAGATGTACGAGAATTCAGATGTTTTCTGAACTCTCCATATCACCATTCTCCATATCACAGCAGTCTATGGTAGAATTTTATTGGATATAAGTTAGGTGCTCATAAATTAACATATTATTTCTTTCTCTCCCCCCCCCCAAGCCCACCCTCCCAGCCATTAAATCTAGTGATGAACCAAGAGGAGGAGGAAGAGGGAGGTGCATTTCATGAACATTTTTGCACCTGTGAAACATGCTCTTCTTGATTATTTTTTTTCACACCCCTTTGCAAAGAGATGTCAAAGTGTTTACAAAAGGGCAGGTTTTAAGAAGAAGAGGGAAGGAACCATACACATCCCCACTGCTGAAGTAACAGGGCCGTCTCTCCCTCATCCTGACAGTTATGCTGAATGGACCAATAGGGACAATGTGGGTGGGAATATATATTATGATTTATGTCCTTTTCCATATTTCCCATTGAGTGTAACCCAGCGCAGATTAATGACCTCTGAATGTATATCCTCATGCCCATTCTGCCCCAAGTAGTTATGAAAACTGTGCATAACTGGGGAGTCTTTCTACACAGTGCTGGAGAACAATGAAATTGCCAGCATAGTGTTGTAAGGCAGTAAGCATTAGCCTTGTTGCCTGGGCAACAGAGCTATATTCTCTCTCACCACCATTCCTAGCAAGGACTTTCTTCCCTCCTTGAATTGGCTATGAGATGCCACCTCACTCACAGCACCATCAGGAAGCCAAATCAGAGTGAGAGCAATGTTTCCTGTCCTCACTCTGAGGGCCAAATTACGTGCGATGTCATCCTTGTGTCTGCCAAGGGAATGCCACCACCATTTTAAAGTGATTTAAAAATGCTGCAAGGGCCCACAGTACAGAGGTGCCCTTGCCCCCCCTATGCCTTTTCAAGCGCCAAAATGGTTGTGAGAGGCTTTTTGCCACTTTAAAAAGGGGGGATATAAGCACTTCAGCCGGCCACCCTACATCAGGCCCCTGTGGCATTTTAAAATCACTTTAAGATAGCAGTGGTGTCCCCATGACAGAAATGAGGAGGCCATCATGTCTAGTTGGGCACTGAAGTTGCCAATAAATGTATTGACTAAAGCAAAAATTGAAGCAAATTTGACATTTATCCTAAGGTAAAATGCAAATTGAAGGACTGTGTTTCTTTAAAAGTTTTTTTTTAATGAAATGCAGCTTCCAAAGGTACAGTTTGAAGAAAAAAACTGGCAATGGTGGGGTGCAAACAGCTGGTAGTGATTCTAATAGGCAGATCACCACAGCCAGCCCCCACCAACCATAATATACGCTAGGACCCAATGTTTTCAAGGATGTTGTGAGGATTCTGTTTGAACCTGAAATATGTCATTAATACCTCATTACTGTGAATTTATCATAATTGGTGTCAAGTTCTACAAGAAGAGAAGAGATTGGAATTATACCCTGCCCTTCAGTACCCAAAGGAGTCTCAGAGGGGTTTACAATCTCCTTCCCCTTCCCCTACCCACAACAGGTAGGTGGGGCTGAGAGCGCTCTTGTGAGAACTGCTCTTCAAAGAACAGCTCTGAGAGAACTTGTGACTGACCCAAGGTCACACCAGCAGCTGCATGTGGAGGTCATCCAGCAGGTGCAAGTGGAGGAGTGGGGAATCAAACCCAGTTCTCCCAGATTAGAGTCCACACTCCTAACCACTACACCAAACTGGCCGTCTATAACAAATTGGCTCTCTACAACATCTTCCACTAATTCTGCAAAATTACATGCAATCTTACACTACACAGATAGCAATCTCAAATCAGCTGTTCTATTGAATGTTTTATTTCATATACTCACAAGTATGAAGGAACCTTACAACAAATATTATCAGAATTTTTTTCCCCAATGTAAAAAATATAGGAAAATGAGAAAGAGAAGGAGAGCAGGGGGGAAAGAGAAGATGGGAAATCAGCAGCATTCATTGGGTTAGATCCAATGGAACGACACTGGCATTTATGTAAAACAGCAAGTGAATCTTGCTTGCCTCCTCCTCCAGTTTGGTGTAGTGGTTAAGTGCACGGACTCTAATCTGGGAGAACCGGGTTTGATTCCCCACTCCTCCACTTGCACCTGGCTGGATGACCTTGGGCAAGCCATAGCTCTGTCCCAGCAGTTCCCTCAAGGACAGCTTGGGAAAGAGCTCTCTCAGCCCCACCCACCTCACAGGGTGTCTGTTGTGGGGAGGGGAAGGGAAAGGAGTTTGTAAGCCGCTCTGAGACTCTTAAGTGAGTGAAGGGCGGGATATAAATCCAATCTCTTCTTCTCTTCTTCTCCTTCCTCAGACTATTGCTATGTTGGCCGGAGCTGGGTCCAGAGACCCAGTATAGCAGTGCCTCTAGCCCAGCCCCAGCACCCCCCAGGAAATTCAAAAGTCATCACCCTTCCCTAAAGTCAGTCAGTCAGTCAGTCAGTTTATTTGGTTTTAAAAGCCCATAGGCCATACACCATAATGATTTAATTTTTTAAAAACATTTAAGAATACAGTATTGGGGAACTGTGCCACATCTGTTATGCAATTTGGCACAAACTACTCAACAGGAGTCTCAGCCTTGTAGCCCTTCCCTAAAGATATAATCTCAGATCCCAGAGTTCCCTTTCAGGAGACTGGGATGGACACCCAGCAAATAGGAATCAAACTTTATATTAAGGTGCTGGATGATGGTTATCAGGTACAAATTTATCACTGAATGGATCCTTGAAATCTGTGTATTGTATGTATATATCACAAAAGAAGAAGAATAGATCCATAGAGTTGGAAGGGATCTCCAGGGACATCAAGTCCAACCCCTTGCACAATGCAGGAAATTCACAAATACCTCCCCCCAACCCCCAGTGACCTCTGCTCCATGTTCAGAAGATGGCAAAAAAACCCTTCAGGATTACTGACCAAACTGGCCTGGAGAAAAATT
Source organism: Lepidodactylus listeri (assembly GCA_029233225.1). Taxonomy (NCBI): domain Eukaryota; kingdom Metazoa; phylum Chordata; class Lepidosauria; order Squamata; family Gekkonidae; genus Lepidodactylus; species Lepidodactylus listeri. The sequence goes on along the minus strand of JARCFY010000006.1, from coordinate 37,798,325 downwards.
GCTTCCTGACCCCAAAGTGGCAATTTCCCTGGGCATGTAAGAAAGGGCCATGAGAATGAGCACTAATGCAACCCTTCCTGCCCTCTTTCTTATGAACTGCTTAAGTTCACAGAATCAACATTGATGTCAGATGGCCATCTAGCCTCTGTTTAAAAACCTCCAAAGAAGGAGAGCCCTCCACCTCCCTAGGAAGCCTGTTCCACTGAAGAATCGCTCTGTCAGGAAGTTTTTCCTAATGTTTAGCCAAAAACTCTTTTGATTTAATTTCAACCCACTGGTTCTAGTCTGACCTTCTGGGGCAACAGAAAATAACTCTCTACCATCCTCTATATGACAGCCCTTCAAGTACTTGGAGATGGTTATCACATTTCCTCTCAGTCATCTCCTCTACAGGCTAAACATACCAAGCTCGTTCAACCTTTCCTCATAGGACTTGGTCTCCAGACCCCTCACCATCTTTGGTCAAATTTACATCTGACATTCCCGCTAGAATCATTCTAGTTTTTTAAAAAACCTGTCTATACCTGTTTCTAGTTTCAAACCATACTTGTTCTAGTTTATAGATTATTGTTTACATTCGTTAATTGCCCTCCTGTGGTCAAGCTAGCATTATACTGCTTTAAAGAAATGCTGTTGCTTAGTATTCTTCAGACCCCCTGGAGTGAAATTTGAAACCAGTGTGAAATGAGCTTGGGAAAAGACAGCAGTTAAACTAGTTCAGAGGGGAGGTGTAAACTGGGCCTTTGTTGCCCTCCTCTGAATACATTCCAGCTTGCCTATATCTTTCTTAAGTTGTGGTGCCCAAAACTGAACACAATACTCTAGGTGAGGTCTAATCAGAGCAGAGCACTGATCTGGACACTGTACTTCTGTTGATACAGCCCAAAATGGCATTTGCCTTTTTAGTTACCGCATCACGTTGCTGACTCATGTTCAGTGTATGGTCTACTAAGACCCCTAGATCCTTTTTGCACATACTACTGCCAAAATAAGTCTCCCCCATCATATAATTACTCATTTGATTTTTCCTACTTGAATGCAGAACTTTACATTTATCCTTGTTAAAATTCATTTTATTGTTTTAGCCCAGTTTTCCAGCTTGTCAAAATCTTCCTGTATCCTGACTTTGTCTTCTACTGTATTTGCTACCCCTCCCAATTTTGCATCATCTGCAAATTTAATAAGCATTCCCTCTATTCTTTCATCCAAATCACTGATAAAGATGTTGAACAAAACAGGTCCTTGAGGCACTCCACTTGTCACTCTTCTCCAAGGGGATGGGGAACCATTAACAAGCACTCTTTGGGTGCGATCTGTCAACCAGTTATTAATTCACCTAACAGTAAAAGGATCCAAACCACATTTTAACAACTTGTCAACAAGAATATTATGTGGAACCTTATCAAAAGCCTTACTGAAATCTAGATGAAGTATTGGTTTTTATACCCCATGTTTCTCTATCTTAAGGAGTCTCAAAGAGGCTTACAATCACATTTCCTTCCTCTCCCCACAACAGGCACTTTGTGAGGTAGGTGGGGCTGAGAGAGTTCTGAGAGAACTGTGTGGGGAATCAAACCCAGTTCTCCAGATTAAAAGTTAACTGCTACACCACTACAGCACATATGTTTGTGTGTAAAAGTGCTGTTAAGTTGCAGCTGACTTATGGTGACGTCAGCAAGCGGCTTTCAAGGCAAGTGAGAAGCAGAGGCAGTTTGCTATTGCCTTCCTCTGTGGAGTCTTGAGAGCCATTTTCGTGTAGTGGCTAGGAGTGGCGAACTCTAATCTGGAGAACCGGGTTGGATTCCCCACTTCTCCTCCACATAAAGCCAGCTGGGTGACCTTGGGTCAGTCACAGCTCTCTCAGAGCTCTCACCCCCACCTATCTCACAGGGTGTCTGCTGTGGGGAGACTCCTTCCTTGGTTGTCTCCCTTCCAAGTACCGACCCTGCTCAGTTTCTGAGATCTGACCAGATCACGCTATACCATGCCACCTTCCCTCCCAAATATAAATACATAACTGCCTTTTTTTGAATGTTTGGTTCTAATTTTTACTCATCATGGGGGGGAGTAGTTGATTATTATAATGCATACTTGGTGGGTGGTAGCTGATTAAATATCAGGAACCACTGATTTAGACCAGTTTTGATGCTTGATAAAACATGGATATTTTTCAATTGGTTGAGAGTTGTGACTGAATTTCAATTTGAGTACAGCAGTGATCACAAATCATCACCCACAATTTCTTATTTATGTTCAATTACCTTTTCCTTGTGGCTAGGTCACCCATATTTTATATACTTGGGAGACGTTTTGGATTCCCAAAACTCTAGAATAAGCCTTCTGGCAGTTAGTGGAGCCTTTCTGATCTAGGTCACCAGATGTTTGGACAAGACCCAAAAGGGTGAATAAAGGAATAAATATCATTCTCGGTAAAAATTGTTACACTGCCACAGCAATTCTCAAAGATATACAGTCTTGCAAGCACAAAACATATGAACTGAATTAATAAGGACCTAGAGCACCAACAGGTGACTGGAATGTGAAATATCTATTTTTGTTGGACTAGGAAAGTTTAACGTGGAACTGGGAATCATTACCCATATATTTTCACATTTAAGTGGTATGAAACCTCTGCCCCTTGAGATTATGTTGTCCAGACTTTATCAAGGTCATTTAACCAAACCGACACAGTCCAGGAAATAGTGGGATGCCTTACCACTTGTACTGTTTCTATCACTGGGGTCAAGTGGACAACCCAGAGGCCTCTGGGCTGCATTTAGAGACTAGTAAATGTCTGAATCTGATATATTGCCATTTGCCTGCTGGCGAAAGAGAACACTTAGACTAAAGCTTAGATAATAGGAACAGCTCATCTTATCTTGTTTAAGCATCTTATCTTGCCACACAAAATGATATAGAATCTATATAGCCCAAATGGGAGGATGAATAAATCAAAATTTTTGCTAACTAACATCCACAGATTAAGTCTTACAGTCAGGGCTTTTTTTGTAGAAAAAGCCCAGCAGGAACTCATTAGCATAATAGGCCACACCCAACAGCAGAAACTTATTAGCATATTAGGCCACATCCCTGACACAGCTCCTTCCCAGGATCGGCTTCCCTAGGTGCCCCGCGGTTTGTGGAGCACCTGGGGAACCCAAGTGTGGGGGGGTGGCTGTAGGCGTGGCCAACTCGGAAGCCAGCCGGAACTCTGTTCCTATGCATTCCTGCCCCAAAATAGCCCTGCTCACAGTCAATTATATAACGATGCAAGTCCATCTGTCTGCCTAATTCTGAACCTGGCCACAAAGTGAAGATCAAAAAAATCTGCATATTGGGCCATGTACAGATGGGGGAGAGTTATTTTAAAAAACAAAGAAACACCAAAATTGTTGAAGAAAAGTCTGCACTTGTACAGATTCCAGCAATTACAGGACAAAATGAGATTTCACAATGCTATAGCATGTCAGCCACCATTGGGTTGCTTAGATAACCCAAAAACTTCCCTGAAGGCAGCTATTATATACTGGACTTGAGGCAGCTCTTACCAACAGTGATAACTATTAACCCAGCAACAATCCCCACTTATATACAGTCAAGAGCAATCAAAACCATGCCTCCTGAAACAGTAATAACCAATCATAGCAAACACTTCAGCATACCTTATTTGCATTTTCTATTTCACTCTAGTCTTCCCTGATTGGTCTTCCCTGATTGGTTACTTGGGTGGCCAATCAGAGCAAGTGCTATATCATACTAGCAAGCAATGGTATCAGACACAAGGCTCAGGCACTAACTGCATTCAATACAAATACCTCTACATGGTAAAAGCCAATAACAGTAATTCCCTCCAAAATATGCCCTCTTCTGATTGGCCCACAAGGAGAATCTCAGGATCCTTGCAGACTATGAAGTTTGGAATGAAGCTCAGGCATGTAACAATACATAACAGCAGCAGCAACTCCTAACTCCTGGGAAGAACAACAACAAAATGAAATGTTTTTAACCCAAAGTGGCTTCAGAATGGGGATTCTTTCTGTTTTCTGCCTGAAATTTGGGGGTGGAGACAGTCCCTTGGAATGTCATGCAAACTGGCTTTGTATGGGTAAAGTTATACCTGCAAACAAGTTTTTCATTAAAACGTACTTTACTTCCAACGTGAAAGAACCCGGCTGAAGGTTTTAAACAACATATGAACCCAACTCGTCTGAGGGTCCCTCCCCCCCCCCCCCGAACATCCCTAATACTTTGTAGTCAGATTCAGGTGGGTAGCCCAGGGGGGAAAGTTGATCTGAAGCAGCAGAACAAAGTTTGAGTCCAGTGGCATCTTTAAGACCAATAAAGTTTTATTCAAGGCATGAGCTTTCATGTGCATGGACACTTCTTCAGATACAATGAAACCTGGTAGTAACGATCAGCTTAATAAATTAAAGCACAGTAACATGTTCAGTTAGATAACCTTGCCTCATCTACAAAGAGAGAAGTTAATTAGATTTCTGGTATCATTACTAGAACAGTTGACTGTCCCTTTAACTTTGGCAATTTTCAGGTGAGTGTCCAACATTATACAAAGGGACCATCTTCTTCAGGCCACTAGTAAAATCTGACCATAATGTAGAATTTAATTTCCATGGACATCTATTGAACTGTATGACTGTATTTTAGCTGTTTCGTGAAGCATTCCATGGGAATTAATCCAAAATGAATAGTAAGATAATAACTTCATAAAGATCATCCTAACACTGCAAATAAAGTAACCATTACGCTGTTAAAGTTCCCAAGACTCTTTGTTGGAATGGATGTTAAACAAAATAAAACTGAAGGTCTGGAGGAAGGATTCTGTTATGCATGAAGGAAAGTTTCTCTGCCTGCAGGTTAAAACAGTTTTAAGTTGGAGGTCGTAGTGGCAGAATGTAGACTTACTTGATTGGATGAGTTTTTTCTCCTTCAAGTCACAGCTGATGTGGCAACCCCATGGGTTTTCAAGGCAAGAGACAAACGCAGGTGTTTTGCCATTGCCTGCCTCTGTGTAGCAACCCTGGTATTCCTTGGTGATTTCTTGTCCAATTACTAACCAAGGTTGACCCTGCTGAGATCTGATGAGATTGGGCTAGCCTGGGCTATCTGGGTCAGAGCAGATTGGCTGGTACTGGATGTAAAAAAGATTTTGAATTGCACAAAAACACTATTGGATAACAACATACTGGCTCCTCACAGTTTCTGTCCATGGCCATTTGTTTCCAGGTTGAACCTCTCCATACACTCTGGTCATCTTCAGAGGTCCTACTTCGGTAGCCCCTCACCATCTGAAGATAGATGTGTGACAACCTGAGAAAGGGCCTTGTCAGTTGTGGCACCAAAACTTTGAAACTCCCTCCCCAGGGAGATCCATCTGTCTCCCTTTATCGGTCCCTTTCGCCAGTAGATGGAGACTTTTTTTATTTTGTCTGGTATGCCCCCAGTAACGGTTACTGGACCTCCTACTAGTGTTATTTATTTGATTTTAATTGAATTATTCTATAATTTTAACTGTTTTTAATTGTTTAAATGATTTGATTTTTATGATTGCCCCCTAGTGGGCCCTGGTTGGGTGGAAAGGCAGCATAAAAATGTACTAAATAAATAAACAGTTCAGTTAATGGTCCTAGTTATAATCTTTAAAGCCCTTCATGGCCTAGGAGTCACGTAATCTGACGGACCATCTTTCCCCATATGTCACTGTGTGCCAGCTGTGGTATTCTGGTTGTTGCCTTCTAGCTGTTTCCCTGCTAAAAGGTGCCTGCTTGGCATTTACTAGAGTTCCACCTTGTGGGATCGGCTCCCCGAGAAGGTGGGTGGCACTATTTTTAGATGTTTTGACTGGAACTGCAAGTCCATTTTGTATGCATGGGCTTTGAATGGGGGTTTAGCTGCAAGCTTTGCGATGGCAGTCAGGAGGAGGAGGGTAAATGAGGTTTTGTTGTATTTTGTGTGTTTTTAATCTTAGAACTGTTAGCTGCCTTGAGCCACAAGGATAAAGCAGGATATAAATGCTTTAATAATAACCAACCAAACAAGTGATACGGGGGGGAAGTCTTCCCACTAGCAACTGAGTCTTCGTGAGCTGCATCATGTCCCCTTCCCTCTTTCCTGCTGTTGTAATGTATCCAAACAGCCTCTAGGGGCAAGCTTTCCATGTCCTTTTGCTTTGGCCCTCCAGGGCTCCTGTATGCAAGTGTGTGACTAAGCAAGCTGACTGAGAAGCTGACTGAAAGAAGGGCCAGGCAGAGACAGAATGGGTCAGAGAGTTAAAAGATTTTTAAAAACCCTTCTTAAGCCAGTTTGGTGTAGTGGTTAAGTGTGTAGAATCTAATCTGGGAGAACTGGGTTTGATTCCCCACTCCTCCACTTGCAGCTGCTGAATGACCTTGGGCAAGCCATAGTTCTGTCAGAGTTGTTCTCTCAAGAGCAGTTTCCTCAGAGCTCTCTCAGCCCCACCTGTTGTGCCTGTTGTGGGTAGGGAAAGGGAAAGGAGATTGTAAGCCGCTCTGAGACTCCAAGCAAAGGGCAGGGTATAAATCCAATCTTCTCCTCCTCCTCCTCCCTCTCTTCTTCTTCTCTGAGGTGTCCTATCGTTCATAATACTACTCCTACCCCCTAGTATCTGATTGATTTAATATTTCTCATTTAAAGCTGTTTGTCAACAAGAAAAGAGATGGTGGTTGAAAACTACCACTAAATAGTATGGGATGCAGTGTAACATGAAAGGGACCGCTGACTATTTTCCCCAAGAGTTTTGTTTGTTAACAAAAAAGAGAACCTAAATTACCATATATGTAGTGCAACTTAAAACTGCTACCAAGTTCCTACAAATATCTAGTTATTAATTATTAGTCTCATTTTTCAAGAATGGTTAATACCACTTTCATACAATTTGACTAAAGAGGGAGAACACACAGTAGATGGAGTGAGCAGAAAGGCTGATATCCATGTAAGGAGCCATAACAGACTTTGGTTCCATGCTCACATGGGCAAAGTTTATGTTTGAACTGGGCAATTACCAACATAGCCAGTGGCAAGTTCTGAGACCGTGGTGATATTTGCTTTCAGCTGTCAAAATCTCAGGAATTTCTGCCTTATGTATAGAGTGACCAGATGTCCTTTTAAAAATGTCTTTCCTCTTTTGGGCTCTTTTTTTAAACTGATGAAAATGTCCTTTTTTTTTCTTGGGAAGCTGAGCCTATTTTGCTCTGCAATTCCCCAGTGGAGAGAAGCTTCAGTTTTGCCACCAGCACCACTTTCTAATACTTTCTAATTTTGCATAGGGCTTCCTGTTTCAGTGATGTCCTAGACTCCTTCCCTTCCCATAGCAATGGCACAGAATCCCCGCCCACTGCCAGGAAGTGCAGGGGTCCTGGGTATTCCTGGCCTTCTCTTGTTAGCTGTACAGTAGCATTGGATCATGACTGGAAATAGTTAACATGTTTTAGAGACCTGGCAGAAAATGTGTTTGGGCAAGGTTACCCAGGAACCAATTTTGATACAATGTTTGTGTTCCCTATTAGAAGCTTCCGCCTGTATGTGAGCGAGAACGGAAGGTGTTGCCTTCTATTCATGTGCTCTTTAAGATTTAATCATCTTGAACCTCAAATCTAGTAAACTATCTTGTTGATTATTCCAAGACTGTGTGGACTCAGTCACTCTGGTCTGGGCTCTGGTTAACAGCTTTCTCCCGGAGCAGGCCCATAGCTACAATGAGGCATCTCGGGGCTTCCCAACTTCCCATCAAGATGGCCACACCAAGCTGACCTCTGCCCTGCCTGCTGACCTGCCTGCCCTGCCTACCGGCAGTGTACGTCTGGCTGACTGTGGGCAAGGCACGCCACAGGGCTTTTACTCTCTCGTAGTTTCTGAACAGAACAGAACAGAACCTTTGTTGGCATATAAAATCAGTGAAATAAAACTTCATCAAGCTAAAATTACATCCATAGATCTTAAAGCACATCAATATTAGGAATAGTTTCTTGCTACCAAAATCTCAGACAAAAATTCAGCAATCTGTACAGTCACTTCAGGTGTCTTAACAGTGAGGAAAAACTGAATTACATTATCAGAATTGATCCTAGTCAGAAAGGGCTTAATCAAAAGTAGCTGAATAAAGGGGACAATGTCATTTCTGACACAGTGCCCCCCTACTCATTTAAATGCCCTTGAAGTAAAAAAATATCCTGGCTATGGCCCTGCCTTGGAGTATGAGTTTGCATAGGAGACTTTTCGTTGCATTTGCTGTGTTCTGCTGCTGGTTAGCAACTTTGTGTGCTGAAGAGAAACTCTTTGGAATATCCAGCAAGAAGAAAGATGAAGCAACTTGTATTTTTTCTTTGTGATCAGGAATATGCCAAAAAAAAAGTGTAAATTTAGCCATGAACTTGAAATAAAATTTCCTTGCTTCAGTGCTGGCAGAAATGAACTTGAAGCAGAATGCACTACATGCAAGAGATTTTTTTTGTCAGTGGCAAACAAAGGAAGTCATGATTTGGAAGCACATATCAACAGTGACCAGCACAAGAAAAAAGTCTAGAGCTGTCTTAATACATCAAAGGTCAGCAAATTCTTTATCAAACAAAATTCAAAAACAAGACTAAGTTATAGCAACTGAAGGAGCATTATCATTTCATGCAGTAAAATATCACCTACCATATGGGTTTAGGGATTGCACTTCAAAATTAAATCAAGTGGACATCTGGTGGAGATGTGATGGTGGGCTGATGTCTTCATGGGAAGTGGACACAGCACAACTAAATACCAACTAGGAGGGCTGCCCAGTTGGTAAATTCTCCCTAGATTAAAGGGAGATCAAAGAGACTTGTTTTATTGGTATTTATTATGATTGATGTAAACTGCCCTGAGCCCGTCTGTGGGGTGGGCAGTATATAAATCAAATAAATAAACCACACATACTTCTTTTGGTTGCTCTTTGGGTGTTTTCTGTTGAGCAGTGACTTTACAGACACCCCGTTTTAGGCCTTGGAATTTACTGTCTTGCTCCTGGCTGCATTTGAAATCCTGATATGGACTAAAGCCTGACCTCCTCCACTTCTTAAGATTTATGGACATGAGTATCTATATGATAAAGAGAGATTTTCTTGAAGACAAAAAGAGACGACCCCTGCTAAAGTAACCTCTCTTATGGGATTGTAAAAACTTTTTAAAAACTTTCTAAAACAATAACTTTGGCAAAAAACATAATTAATAAATCAGGATATCTAGAAATGAAATTAGAAAAGCTAAATGTATGAGAGATTAATTTTTTTAATCCCTAATTTTTAATCTTTAATTTTATTTTCAATGAATGTGTGCATGCGTGAAAGATTTTTTTTGGCTAGGAAGACAAATCTGTCATGAGACTATTCTTATATTTACTTTAGAAGATTACCTGTTTCTGGGTAATTACATGTAACAGAAGATAAGACACAGAGACATTCTGGGGGGTTTCCGGCCGGAGGAATGGAGGTCTGACACGCTTTGCAAATGCGCAAGGCGGACAGCGGCTCTTCCTGACAGCTTGGGTGGATTAATCCACCTGACACAACCTCACACAGGTAGTGTGAGGACCAGCAAGCAATATAATCCAGGTTTGAGCAACCTCAGTGAAGGGAAAGTCTCGGAGGAGACTTTTCCGACACCTTGAGCACTGCAGCCGAAGAGGATTCTTGCGAGTATCTCTAAGGAGCCGAGCTGAGCTGAAAAATTCAGCATAAAACCTCCAATTCCCCTGATTCCTTAACAAAGAAGACAAATTTTTAACGTTGGGACCACATCTGAAGCGAAGTAACAACAAAAGGTAACGGAAAAAAGTTTTTTGCCTTACCACCGCCGCGTTTTGAAAGACGAAAAGCAGATCGGGTGAAGCAATAGACTGTTGTTGATTGGATGAGAGCAGTTTTGAAGCGCTAAAAAACCGAATTTGAACTTAAAAAGCCAAAAAAACAAGTTGTTTAACATTCCTGCGGTTAAGAAGAGTCGGGAGGGGAAGCCAAGCATCGCGAGACAAAGAGGGAGAAGGGAACCAAGCATCGCAAGATTAAGACGTGAGGACTGAATCAGGAAGTGACGGCTAGAAGAGCAGACAAGAAGGGAAAAGGAGAAGAACCGGAAGAAGGTAAAGGGGACTCTAAATACTGCCGGACCAGAAAGGGGACTCTAAATACTGCCGGACCAGAAAGACCATAACAGGAAGTGACGTGCAGAGAGCAGACAAGTAAATAAAAGGAAGGGACAAAAGGAAACTATGGCAAGCCAGAAGCAAGGTAAAAAGACTATAACCTTTGACATTAACCATAGAGAAGTCGCGCCCGCCATTTTGGATTTATAAAATTTTTAAACTGCAATATCTCAAAGATTATATAACTTAGAAGGCTGAAACCAACATAATTTGACTTGGCAAGATTAGCTTGTTTGAATGCACTAATTGGTGTTTGATTTGGAAAACAAGATAAAATCGATCTTTTTTAAAGAGGCAAAACGGACCGCGGACTAAGATCGAGAGCAGCTACATGGTCCTCTCCTACAATGGCAGCAAAAAAAGAAAAAGAGCTACTAGCCGTTATGGAAGCAATGGAAAAGAAAATGTTAGACGCTATAGGAGAGGTAAATGTTAAAATGAATAATATAGCGGCTCAAGCAGATAAAAATTTCATGGAATTAAAAGCAGAATTTCAAAAATTATCCACAAGAACACAAGATATAGAAACTAAAGTAAAAGAACTGGAAAAAAGCACCCATAAGACAATGAGAGAGAACGAGAGGATGGAAAAGATGATGCACTATAAAGATATGCAAAATCATTTGAGATTTCGAGGGATCGAGGAAAAATTGAATGAGGACATTTTTACAAGAATGCAAGAAGCAATAGCAGATTTTTTACAAGAACAGGAAGAAGTTGTTAAAGAACACATGGATCTTGTTTATAGAGTTAATTCTACATATGCAAGAGACAAAAACATACCAAGAGATGTGGTTGTCCAATTTACAATGAAAAGAACAAAAGAACAAATCTACAGGAAGTGCTTTACTGACCCTTTTGTAATAGATGGAAAGAAAATCATAGTAATGAAAGAATTGCCTAGAGCAATACTGCAAGAAAGGAAAAAATTCAAGCGTCTGACGGATAAACTGAAGGAGAAAAAAATCAGATTTCGTTGGGAAATACCTCAAGGACTAAGCTTTTATTATGGCAACTCCAGAGTAGTGATTAAAAGCACAGAAGAAATGTATGCATTCCTGGGAGAGAATAAAGATGATTTTGGAGATATTTAAGAATATATCAAAATGGATTACAAAATACTTACATGGAATGTAAATGGACTAAATTCACCCCAAAAACGTAGAATGGTAGGTCATTGGTTGGAAAAACAAAAATGTAATATAATTTGTTTGCAAGAAGCTCATCTGAAAAAACAAGACCATAAATATTTAATAAGGAAAAAATTGGGAGAAGAATTTTATTCTTTAGCAAGCAACAAAAAAAATGGTGTTGTAACATATGTCAAAAAAGATTTGGAACCTAAAGTAATATTTAAAGACAAAGATGGAAGATATTTAGCTATTGAAATTTTACTGCAAGGATTGAAAACTTTGATTGTGAACATTTATGCTCCGAATGGAGCTAAGGAAAATTTTTTTAAAGAACTTCAAATGGAATTGGACAATGTAAACTATGATCAAATTATGATGTTAGGGGACTTCAATGGAACTGTAGATAATAAACTAGACAGGCGCTCTAAAAGAAAGGATGAGACGTTAGGGAAGCTTCCAAAAAAATTTTTTGAACTGATAAAACAAGAAAAGTTGGAAGATATTTGGAGGAAAGCTAACCCACAAGGAAAAGATTTTACCTTTTACTCTAACAGACATGACTTACATTCAAGAATTGACATGATTTGGATGACTACTAACCTAACCTTTAAGACAAGAAAAGTGGAAATTTTACCCAGAATAATCTCAGATCACAATCCGTGTTTATGGACAGCTGGGCAGATTAAAAAACAAAAGAGATGGAGAATAAACGAGGACTTATTAGATAATCAAGAAATAATTAAAAAATTACTTGAAGAAACAGACCTATACTTCCAAGTAAACATGCAGAAAGAAGTTAAAATTCAAACCATATGGGATGCATACAAAGCAGTGATGAGAGGACTATTGATATCGCTAAATGCTAAAGATAATAAAAAGAAAAAAGAGCAATATGAAAATATTCTACAAGCCATTAAAACAAAGGAAGAAGAACTGAAGAAAAAACCAGGGAAAAAGAAACTGCAAAAGGAAATTTGGATGCTACAAGACCAAGCAAAAGCCATTTTGAACCAAGAGATGTACTGGAACTTAAAAAAACTTCAACAAAAAGCATTTGAAGGTGCAAATAAACCCGGAAAATACTTAGCATGGCAATTAAAGAAAAAACGTGAAAATAAATTTATCACTAAAGTGATAAGAGATAATATTGAGATAATAGATAACAAAGGAATAAAAAGAGAATTTTTTAAATACTATGCAAAACTTTTTAAGAAGGAAAACAAAGACAGAAGAAAGATTAAAGAATACCTGCAAACATTAAAGTTACCAAAACCAACAGAGAAAATTAAAGAACTATTTAATAATCCAGTATCATTACAAGAGATCAAAAATGCAATAAATGACTCAAAATTAGGTAAAGCACCTGGACCGGATGGATTTACAGCGAAGTTCTACAAAACGTTACAGGAGTCAGTTTCACCAGTGTTACTGCTATTGATGAACGATATAAGAGTTACTGGAGAGGTACCAGAAACCTGGAAAGATGCATCCATCTCACTGATCCCGAAAGAAAATCAAGATTTGACCAATGTTAAGAATTATAGACCGATTTCTTTACTGAATAATGATTATAAGATTTTTGCTAAGATTATAGCGGACAGACTAAAAGAGCACCTTAAAGAGACTATACAAACAGAACAAGCAGGGTTCTTACCTAATCGACAAATAAGGGACAATCTAAGAGTAGTAGTGGATGCTATAGAATACTACGACAAACATCCTGAAAAGGAAGTGGGCTTTTTCTTTTTAGATGCGGAGAAAGCGTTTGATAATTTAAACTGGGATTTTATGTTTGAAGTTTTAGAGCATCTTGAGATTGGTGAATATATGCTTAACTTCATTAAAGCAATATATAAAGAACAGAAATCCTCATTAATAATTAATACCGAAAAGACAGACGATTTTAAAGTTGAAAAAGGAACAAGACAAGGATGCCCACTTTCGCCGCTGCTATTTATTTGGATTTTAGAAGTTCTACTGTTAAATGTGAAGGAAGACAAAGATATTAAAGGCTTAACAACTAAAGGTTTTTCTTTCAAATATAGGGCCTTTGCAGATGATGTGATGTTTATAGTGGAAGACCCCTTATCCACATTACCACATTTGTTACAGAGAGTAAAAGAGTTTGGTGATTTAGCAGGATTTTATGTAAATAAGAACCAATCGAAAGTAATGGGCAAAAATATGTCAAATAAGAAACAAAACAAGTTACAAAAACTTACAGAATGTGAGGTGGTGAAAAAGACAAAATATCTGGGTGTAAACCTAACTATGAAAAATATTGATCTTTATAAAAATAATTATGAAAAATTATGGTTGCAAATTATGCAGGATATTAAAAAGTGGAATGTATTGAATTTGTCATTGCTGGGTAGAATTGCGGTGGTCAAGATGAATGTGTTACCACGATTAATGTTTTTGTTTCAAACTATTCCAATTGTGAAAGATGTAAATACATTCAAATGTTGGCAGAAGGAGCTGTCTAAATTTGTGTGGGGAGGGAAAAAACCAAGAATTAAGATGAAAATAATGTGTGATGCCAAAGAAAGAGGAGGGTTTCAACTACCAAATCTAAGGTTATACCATGATGCAATATGTTTGACCTGGGTAGGGACATGGACTATGTTACAAGATAGAATGTTATTGTCCCTGGAAGGTCATGATTGTAGATTTGGGTGGCATGCATATGTGTATTATGGCAAAACAAAAATGGACAATATGTTTAAACATCACTATTTGAGAAGAACACTAATGGATACGTGGACAAGATATAAAAACTTTTTTTCAGAAGAGATACCCATGTGGATTGTACCCGCAGAAGTCTTACATCCAACATCAAGATATAAAGGACAAGATTGGCTGAAGTATAGAGACTTATTAATAAGACATGGTAAAGATTTCAAACTGAAGGAGCAGCATCAGATTGACTTTGATTATGGTTGGTTAAGATATAGACAAATATATGATTTGTATAGAAGTGATAAAAAACACGGTTTCAGGGAAAAAAATAATGAAATAGAACAAGTTTGGGAGGAAGGCGGAAAAAAAATGATTTCTAAAATGTATAAAGTCTTGCTAAAATGGTTTAATGCAGATGAAATGGTAAAAGAACAAATGGTAAAATGGGCGATAAACTTTAACAAAGACATTGAAATGGAATCTTGGGAATTTTTATGGAAAAATGCTATGAGTATATCTACGTGTTATAACTTAAAAGAAAATTGTTTTAAAATGATGTATAGATGGTATATGACACCAAAAAAAATTGCAAATATTGGTCAGAATATGTCTAACAAATGTTGGAAGTGTAAAAAGAAAGAAGGTTCTTTTTATCATATGTGGTGGACTTGTGATAAAGCAAAGTTTTATTGGTCCAAAATACATGCAGAAATGGAAAAAATCTTGAAATGTACATTTAAGAAGTTGCCTGAAATGTTATTGCTAGGACTTAAACTAGAAGAGATAAATGTAAAGAAAAAGGACAATAATATGGTATATGATTACAACAGCAAGAATGGTGTATGCACAAAATTGGAAAAATGCAAAAATACCAGAGGTGTGGGAATGGTTGAAAAAACTGTTATATATGGCTGAAATGGATAAATGGACTAGAAAATTGAATAATCTCTACTCAGAGACCTTTCTAGAAGACTGGAAAGATTTGAAAGAATATGTTGAAAAATACTGGGATATGAAAAACTACATTTATACATGGTTATAATAGCATAAAGGAATAGAAATATATTATATGAAGGTTTTAGTTAAAATTAGACAATGAAGCTGTTTTTATTTAGAAATATATAAGAATATAGAAAATAAGAATTGGTGTATAAGTATTTTAAAGATATATAACCGTTACCAGAAATGAAACATAGATATAGTATTACTATTTTGAATAAAATGGAAATTGTGTTATGCTTCAGAGGTGGTGGGAAACCACCAAAACAAGATAAAAATAGAATGTACAAATAGAACAAAATGTTATATAATATGGAAAAAGAGATTTGTATAAGGTAAATGTATTATTTTTGATGTTTTTTTTTTTTAAATAAAAATTTCTTTACAAAAAAAAAAAGACACAGAGACATTCTGGGACTATTTGACCTTGGTTGCCATGGTGAAAAGGATACAAACGCCTCATGGCTAACAGTGAAAGTAATTTATTTGAAAACATTCTGGAGTATCTGTTTTTTTTTTCTTCTGTCACCATGGTGAAAGGAAACAAATTGCTGACAGCTAAAAGTGAAAGTATTTGATTTGAAAATGTTTTCTCTCTATTTCTATCCTTTTGCATTTTGGATTTTATTTTATAATGAATACCAGAAAGAATCCTGACAGGAAAGTTTCATCAGACCAACCTGTCACCACAGATATGATGCAGAAATTACTCGGACAAATGGGATGCAGAATAGATAGTAAAACAGTGAATCTTGAAAACAAGATAGAGGCTTTTGGGATAAGGATGAATGAGAGTCTTGGAAAATTTAAACAAGAAATGAAAGATGATGTGAAAGAACTTGAAGGAACAATAGGTCATATTACAGAAGAAGTTAAGGAAATCAATGATGAAATAGTTGCTGTAGAAAATATAATTTAAGAGATTGACAAAGAACTGAAGAGGCATGTGGATTTCCTAGTCCTTATGGAAAGAAAAGGAGTATGGTCTGAGACTGAGAGGTATCTAAAAAGAAACTGATGAAGATTTCAGAGAGGGAATTATATTACTTTTGGCCAATATTACACAAAGGGAAGAGGAAGATATGGACTTTTCAGAAGATTCTAAAGATTAAGATACAGCTGAAACCAGAGTCTTTTTTGTTAGGTTTAATGGACAACCAGTAGGAAAGATGTTATGGAGTTTTGTTCCTATATTTGACTACAGCAGCAAAAATGATATACACATAGAAATGGAAATGTCTGACAATACTGTTAGAAGAATGGTTAGAGTAAATGTTGGACTATGTCTAAATTTATAGTATCTGTTAGGGATAATATAATTATTTTACTTATGAGTATGAATTACTATGAATGAAGAATTAGTATCTTTTGTATGAAAAAGATAAGGATGGTTTGATGATTTGTGGCTTTTCTGAATAAGAAATTTGCTTAAGGGAAACAAAAAGCGAGTGCTTGTTTTTATATATAAGTAAGGAAAACTTCGTAATCAAAATTGTATTTCTTGTAGAGAAAATCAGAAGACTTTTATGTTCCCCTTCCTTTTTTTCTTTTTCCTTTCTTCCCTCCCCCCTTTTGTTTATTTTTCTTCTTCATGTTGTATGTTGTTGATATTTGTGTATGATTTAATGCTTTATTTTTTGTGTTTCCCAGTTTTATTCCTTTAATAAAATTAAAAGATCTGACACAATTAAATCAAGTGATATATTCTGATTCAGACATAGCAAAAAAGGTTTCCTCTGCAATAACAAAAGCTGAGGCCATTGTCAATAGGGTTCTTGCTCTACACTCTGTTGCTGTGACAATTAAAGATTTAAATGAAACATTCTACTTGGGTGTTTCCATAGATGGCAGCAACCATGGGTCATATAAACTATTCCCTGTTGTGATACACTATTTTCATAAAGTTCATGATTTTAAATAAAATTGATACAACTGAATAGCATGCCAAATGAAAAATTGGGAACAATAGTAGACTGTGTTACACAAGCAGTAAAAGTCCATGGCCTCCTTATGAAGTGTGTTACATTCTCTGGTGACAACACAAACACTAATTTTGGAGAAATCAATCGCTCTGGAAGCAAAAATGTCTTCCATGCCTTAAAGCATGAATTAAAGACAGAATTAGTTGGTGTTTGTTGTCCAGCACACCTCCTTCACAACTATATACAGTATGGAGCAGACGCATTGTCTGTAGTCATAGAATGTATCATAATGAAGATTTACTATTATTTCTCCAACCTGCTGAAAGGGCCCATCTGATTCCACCTCATGGCCCTAACAGATTAATACTGCTGCTACCAATTTTATTGTTTTAATGATTTTAATGTGATTTTATTGTAACAAGTCTTTGACTTGATTTGTTGTGATCCACCCTGAGCCCATTTGTGGAGGGCGGAATAAAAATCCCCCAAAATAAAATAAATAAAAATAAGAATAGAAAATTTCAAGAGTTACTGTGAATTCATTGATATAAATTACAGACAATTATTGTCCCACAGCAGAACAAGATGGCCATCACTCTTTCCTGTCATAGAATGGCAGATGTTTCCTGGTATAATTTTTTTCCCTATCTCAATCCAATCCACCATCCATACTGAAGAAAATGTTTGAATATGACTTAGCAGAAGCATATCAGTGGCACATTCTTTAATGTCAGTGTTAAATGCACAAATCCAGGAAACAGAAAGGGAAAAAGAATCAGTTTTGGAGGTTTTCACTGTATTGCAGTCAGTTTGTCAAATGATGCAACATAGAATTAAAGCAGCCTTTCCTTTCACTGAAAACAAAAGTGATCCTAAGCAAAAGAAAGAAAGATGGGCTGGAGAAAGAAGTTGGCCTGTTTATGGAAGGAGCTTTTTATTTGTACAAAGTGTGTTTGGAATATTTGCATACTTTGACAGTTTCTTTTAATGAGGTTGACTGTTTTCATTTGATGACTTTAACTGATACCCTTTTATTTGATTATGTTCAGTATACCATAAAATGCTTGAGAGACTGAGATGTGATGGTGGATGCTGTCAAATGTTTTGACCAGTTCTGTAACCTGAAGACTTTTGTTGAAAGTCCTCAAATACAGAAATAGATAACTAGACAACATAAGAAATAACTTTAGTGCTATGACTAGATATATTACCTTCCGTCCTTTTTTATGTATATTTGTTAGTGTGTTTGTAAATTATTCATGTTTTGTGCATTTAAAAAATAAAAATTATTCATTTTTTAAAAAAGAAAGTCCTCAAATTGATTGTAATCTTAATGTAATTTATAAATTTATTCTAGGTTTTATTGTATTTAACTGTATTTAACTGTATTTTTAATTGCTTGTAAGATGCCCTGAGCCTGCCTCAGCAGGGAGGGTTGGACCTAAATCAAATAAATCAAATCAGATCAAATAGATGAAGACTTCAAATGCACACCAGTTAATGGCAAGTGGATTAAATACTTTCAAAAATGCTGCAATGCAGAACACCATTCTGAGTTGCTTAAAATAGCACAATTGTTCTTCTGCATTCCAGGACATAATGCAAATGCTGAGAGAATATTTTCTTTAATGGATGTCCAGTGGACAGATGAAAGGAACAGATTTACCACATAAGCTATAAAGGTGTTCTGTTACTGCAGTACAACCTGTGACTATTCATGCCTTCAGTTCTACAGATACTTATTCGAACAACCAACTGTACTGAGGGAGAAAAAATCTTCCAACAAGTATTCAGGTGCCACTTCATCATAGGTATACAGGTACTGGTGTTCTAAGCATAGAAGTGCTTAGTGATAGGTAAATTAGTATTTATATGTGGGGTGTTTTTTTGTTGTTTGCTTACTGAGTTATTTCTTTCCCACTTTGGTGCAAACTTGCCATTTCAGTAAAAATAAGCAGTTATAGATATATATAAATCAATAATAGTTTTCTATACACGTGTGTGTGGGGGTGAGGTGTGTGTGTGTGGGGTGTGTGGGGTGTGTATAAGCCCATCCCATCCACAATGGCTGGGTGATTTCTGCAGCCCTGTTTCATTCTCCAAGCCCTGTTTCATTCTCCAAGCTTTATAGAGAAAGTCTTACAGGAAACCATAAATAGAATAAAGAAAAAGAAATAAATGTCCATGGGATGGCCCAGTTAAGCAAAGCTCTCATATTTAATTGAATTGTCCCACGGACATTTCTTTATTTTTCTTTATTTTGTTTCATTCTCCAGCAAGAAATTCTTACTTGTCTGGGCATCTAAGAGAAAAAAAAACTTTTTGGTGAACAGTGTCCTCTTTTTTCACTCGGAAAAGCTGGTCACCCTACTCATGTATCCATGATGGCCCAATTTACACCCACGAATTGACACACAGCAAGAACACGTATCCAAGAATGGTCTGGACTGTTCATGTGTAGAAGACTGTTTATAGTATGTCGTCTGTTCTGTAGAAGTTTCAGGCTGACAATTAAAAAGATGCCTACCACTATTTCCTGCAATTATGCAGCTACATTTTTGGTAGACTGCATATTACAGATGCATTATTATATATATTTTCCACATTTTTTTCATTCAGGGAAGTACTGGGAGATAAGATCACAACGCCCAGCCAATCCTCTGTCTTCTGGCAGGCAGCCGCATGCTCAATGCAAGCTGAACATATCCCTCATCAGCTAACAGCTTGATCATGAGTATCAAACAGGGTATGTTATGGCTGTTGAACAGGTTCATTGTTAAATTCCGTAGCCATGACCCACAGTCTGAGAACCACTGAACTAAGCACATAGATTTATATCAATGTACCAAAAATAAGTATATTGACTCCAGAAAATACCTATTTCTAAACAGGACTCCTGGAATGTACATTACAGCATCCTGTTCTGTTGTCGCCTTCTGTTCTCCTTCTGTTGCTAATTGGAGCTCCCTTGATGCCACAGACTCCATGATGCACCACACACATGGCAAATCATCCAAATTGTTTGGCTTGTAATGACATATGTGACTCTGTGTGATGACCCAAGTTAGGAAGATCCGGTTGGTGCCATGGAGGTCCCAGCAGTTGTATAGGCCTCTGGATCATTATGCAATAAGAGTCTTCATGACTGACGTGGGGGAATACCCAATTTCAGAACCTGCAGTCCCTCCAGTTATGCAGAATAATCTGCTTCCTGCAAATGCAGTAAGATGAATTACTACTTCTTGGATAATTTCCCGTTTCTGACCCTGAATCTTTCAGACTGAGCTTTCAAAATAGTCTTCAGGTGGTTGGAATAAGGATACACTGCCAAAACTTTGAATTAGTCCAGCCAAGTTATTTTAGCATTCCTTTTAACTTACAAGATTTGCAGTCTTGTGAAAGCATTTTGTGTTACATTATATTTATCTAAAATATTTTTTTACTGTAACATAACTAAAGTTCATTTCTAAGTACAGATTATGTTGAATACTACAAGCAAAGCCATCTTCTGAAACTATCAGCTAGCCCTTACTGATCAGCAATTCAGGGTAAAGAGCCAACAGGCCCATAAAAACAAAAGAGATGCTAAAAATCATTCACTGTGGATAGGATATATGTGTCATTACATAAGAAAACATAAGAGAAGCCATGTTGGATCAGGCCAATGGCCCATCCAGTCCCCTCCAGGAATGTTATTACAAAATGTAATACAAAATGTAAGGGGTTTCAGTTAGTTTGGAAATTATTGTCTTCAAACCCGTATATCAAGAAACAAAAAGTTCAGGGTCCTTGTCACTAACAACATTTTGTCAATCTTTTAACAAACCATCGTTTATTGCAATAGGGCTATATTATTAGGAGGTGAAGGATCTTCAGGATGTGCAATACTAAAATCATTGCAATTTCTAAACATAGTTTGCTGGATATTCAAAAGTAGTCATAATACTATTGTATGGAATGGCATATTCATGCTATTATAAGGTGGTTGTTTTTTTGCTGGAATACATTCTTTTTATAGGCACTGACTGTAGGCTGGAGATCTTAAAGGCCATAACCAATCTGAAATTTTTGTTCTTATCAGAAATGGGATGTGGCTGCCTCTTGCCACATTTAAAAGGATTAGGACACAGGTGAGGACCAAATAATTTTCAGGCATTTCAAAATATTTGAATTTGGTTGCCCTTTCTTGTGAATTCATTTATTTAAAGTATACAACCCTCATCTAAAGTGTGTAAATAGGTTTCTAAGGTGACTTTTGCAATAAAACCAATGAAAACATTTATAACATAGCAAAAGGTAGAATTCTTACCAACCATTTCTATATCATGGAGACCTCTATAAACAAAAAGGTGCCAACTGGTGGCAAGAAGGTTAGATTTGGGTTAGGAAGATCTGGGTTCAAATTCCTGCTGAGCCACAAAGCCTGATGAGTCACCATGAGCTAGTAATGACCTTTAACCTAAGGATGACCTTTTTGTTCTTATGATGTTATAATCTGAACCCCTTCAGGAAAATATGTGATGACGGTTTTAAAAAATATTGTTTATTTTTCTATCATTCCCCAGCCACTGAAAAGCTGCAAGTGAGCTCTCAGGTCAGAGACTACCCAGACGACCCTAAAACACATGAAAGAATAAATGGAATGAGGTGTTTTTCAGGTATCCTGATCCATGTCTTTAAAGGTTAAAACAGCACTTCAAATGAACAGATGCTAACTGCAAGTCTGATCAGTTTTTGATTACTGGTGTTGTGGGCTCTTCTGACTGGTTTAGATATGGAAAAGCCTAGAAATGTTGTGGAAAAGGTTTTCCCCTCCCCCATTTTTTCCGAGTTCTTTCTCTACCATTTTTCTAACAGAGAGCTGAGAATTTAGGGAGCAGCAATAAAAGAATACCTCCTATAAAACGTTTTTTCTCCCCCCACTTTGGAATGAGTGAAATGCTTTTTAATACAAGGTTTTACTCAGCATGGGTAGTATGAAGATTTTTATGCATGACAACATTAGATAATGATAATTTCTATCTATATCATAGACAATGCTTTGAAGATTATATTTGTCATTTAATTGCGACTAATTGTACCCATAATTAATATGCTACAATGTTTATAACAACATTTTCAATGTTATTAAGTTTAATTCAGTATTCATATATGCTGCTATTCCTACTGAAACTCTATGAAGCATTTTCTATACAAATAACATACTTTCTTCTGTTTACTGTGAAGTCTGTGATCTCCATTTTCATCTTTTATTTGTTTTCTTACTTCTCAAATGTGTATTCTGAACCCCTACAGGTAAGGTTGCCAACAGGTAAGGTGAGTCCTGGAGATCTCTTGGTATTACAACTGGTCTCGAGACAATAGAGATCAGTTCCTTTGGAGCAAATGGCTGCTTTGAAGGGTGGACTCTATGGCACTGTACCCTGCTGAAGTTCCTTCCCAAACCCTGCCCTCCCCAGGCTCCACCCCCAAAATCTCCAGGCATTTCCCAACCTAGAGATGGAAACCCTGCCTACAGAGAAAAGCTACTGAAGATGAGGAGATCTAAAATAGAAAAAATGACTGAATGGAGGGCAAGTTAAGCACTTCCTCCACGTTGCTACATTTCCACCTCCTTGAACTTTTTTCATTTTTGAAAAAATGGCCCTGGGGATCAATCTATTGTATACATGAGCCTGTGACACGTCGTTTTTACAAGAAACTGTGCAGGTTGCCAGACCATTAATTCTTGTTGGTGTGCCTTTTTATGAAAGAATATCCTGGTAGTTTCCAAAGTGTTATGCTTTCAGCTGCTGAGAACCTGTAAGAGAATCGTGGAGAATGATAGATAATAGAAATTTTTTAAAGGCCTTCACAATAGTTTAGGTCATGCACTCGAGTTGTAGTTTAGATGATACACTGGACAACTGTTGTCTACCCTAATCTTAAAATCCTTAAGAATGAAATTCCACAGTTTCCCTAGATATCCTGTTTTTCCTTCAAATTTTCTTCCCAAGGGGGAAAAAAAATATCTGTACTTTCCCTACATTACAGATCCTAGTTCTGAAGCATCCTTTGGGAGACACTGCTATGAACCTCTTCCAGGTGGTCCTGTATTTATAATATATACCTTCTGGATTTTTGATTGTATTTTTTTTGTCCTGACATTATCCACATAATGTGGATAAAGTAGTTTTTCATAGTTTAAACCTTGATAGCCTATGCTTGTTTTCATGGTACATCCTGATGTGAAGAAAGCATTTGGGCAGGTGGGGGGGGGCAGGAACCATGGATAATATGAAAAAATGATTAAATTACATGTTTTAGAAAAACAATAACCCCATGACCCTGCTTCTTAATTCAATAATAATGATATATGGGGTTACTAAGCTCGAAGGCCAAATCTGTATGTTGCAAACCAAATGCTTTTGGCAATGGAGTTTGTTTTTAAAATATATGATATAATTATTGTTTTCAAAATGTTCAAACTCCTCTTGTTACCATATAAATAGGATAGAATAAGACCAGCTACACATATAAAACTGATCCCTGTGGGCTCCCAAAGGGGCCTCAGTTACCTATCACGTAGGAAAGTGACTAGTGTTATATGGACGCTTCAAACCCTCCCCCCCAACTAATTCCCATTTCCTTGGGCAATTGACTAGCCTTTTTCAGATATTTTGTTTCAATACACAGAAAGTCAAGAGAGGGGTGATAGTATCAGCAAGTCCTAGTCTTGAGATACATATTCTCACTCCACTAGGAGGAATCCTTCTGTATGTATAGCAGTATATGTGTTGGTGGATCTGACTGAGAGTCTCTCTCTCTCTCTCTCTCTCTCTCTCTCACACACACACACACACACACACATTTGATCTTGCCCCCCCCTCCAAGAATCTCAGAGCAGTATACATGGGAGGGGATCCAGCTAGCTTTCTTATTCATATCTCACCCAATTCCCTTTTTCACTACCATTCTGATCCCACATGGATTTTGTCCATGCAGGTACCATGACCCCATGTATGGCATTTTGGGATGTTCAAAGGAGAACATCCCCCCTTCCCTTTTCATCAGCAGAAAAGCTAGCTGGATCTAGCCAATGGTTTACCCCACCTCCATTTTATCCTCACAAAAATCTTGTGAGATAGGTTAAGTCAAAAGAGAGTTACTAGTCTACAGGGGTCATTTCGTAGAAAAAGAGGTGCAGGGGCTCATTAGCATAACTCATTAGCATATGCCACGCCCCCTGACATCACTGGTCGAATGTCAGTTTCATCCCCATTATACCCTATGGGCCATTGAAGTCAATGGCAAGAACTCATAGGGTATATGAGGGGCTGGAGGAGAGGGGTTTGAGGGAGAGGTTCCAAACTTGCAGGGTAGCTGCTGGAGCTTCTCCCCGAAATACCCACCAAGTTTCAAGAAGATTGGACCAGGGGGTCCAATTCTACGGGCCCCCAAACAGTTTGCCCCATTCCCTCCATTGTTCTCTATGGTGGGAAAAAACATTACTCCCCCCCCACCATATAGAACAATGGAGGGAATGGGGGCAACCTGTTTGAGGGCCCGTAGAATTGGTCCCCTGGTCCAATCTTCTTGAAACATGGTGGGTATTTGGGGGAGAGGCTCCAGCAGCTACCCTGCAAGTTTGGATCATCTCCCTCAAACCCCCTCTCCTCCAGCCGCTTTTTAAGCTGCCGCCAAATTTCGGCGGCAATTCGGCAGTGGGCCAAATCAGATCAGAGAATCTGATTCAGCCTGTGGCTGCCCTACTGCCCACTCCTGGGCTGGCGGAGTTCAGCTCCGCCTAGCTCTGGCCCCAAATGATCCCTGCTAGTTTAAGATCACCCAGAGAGCTTCATGGTTGACCTGAAGCTAAGTATCCCAAGTCCTAACCTGATAGCAATATGATCAGGGTCTTTTGTTTTTTTTTTGGTGATGGTACTCACTGGTATGGAATACTGACACCATTTTTTCAGGGTTCTCCCAAGTCCTGAGTAGGGAATCGGTGGAAATTAATACAACCTTATATATGAGTACTGGCACCTTTTCATTTACAAAAAATGCATTGAGTATGACCCTCGCTGATTGTGCAAATAGAGTCTGTATGCACAGTTTGTTCATTCGTAGTTTGTGACAGAAGTTTCTGGATCATGGATCAAAGGAACCTGGATTGAGAAGACTTTCAAGGGAGGCAAGATGAGAATGACTAGAGTGTATAGTTAGCTAGGTAACCAATCTGATTAGTAGGTAGAGACTGCTGCTGTGACTAACCCATGTTCAATATACTTACACTCAATATTTTAAAAGGTCTACTTGGAAGCTACAGGGGAAATACAATGTTTCTGATGTTTTGTCTCCTGTCCATCCCAAAAGGCTATGAGATCTGGACTGAACTTCTTTTCCTTCTTTTGTTACAGGCATTTATACCGGGATATGGCCAGAGGTGTGAGCAAAGAGCAAGGATCAAAGGGTTCTTCTTAACCCTTGTCTCAGCCCATGGTCCTGAACTGGACCAGAAAATCCAGGATGCTACAGTGTTGCACTATATAGCTTTCTGTTTGTTTAAATTCTGTTTTCTGTGTTTATGCTGTAAATTGATTTGAATTCCTGCTGGAGAAAAAAGCAGAGTAGAAATGCCTAAATAAACAAATATAGAAAATACATCTGGAAAAGGAGGAGGAAACACAAGGGTTTTTCTTGGTTTCTTGCAATTAGCAGACAGAAGCTGGTTCCACATCCTCAAGATGGAAGGGAAGAGAACTACAGGTCACAATGGAGCATGATGGCAAGAACTGACAGACTTAAAAAATCATATTGTAGACATTCTTATGCTATGGCTGCAACATCTTTGTTTCATACTACTTCCAGCAGCTTCCACGGACTACTCTGAAGCAAATGGTTTGAAGTGTGCAAATGGCAAGACAGTAATTTATGAGCTACAAGA
Organism: Lepidodactylus listeri; assembly: GCA_029233225.1. NCBI lineage: Eukaryota > Metazoa > Chordata > Lepidosauria > Squamata > Gekkonidae > Lepidodactylus > Lepidodactylus listeri. Next base: position 37,772,462 of record JARCFY010000006.1, on the reverse strand, counting down.
GGTCATACCCAAATAATTTTAAAAGAGAGGGGTACAGTGTTATGTTTAGTCCTAACCCTATCTGCAAAGAATCATGATGATTAGCAACGTGTTAAAATAAATTTTAAAAACACTCTAAAACATTTAAAACACCAGGATTAATCTGCCACTAAAAGAATGCTCACAGGATACTCTTTTGATCCCGTTTCTGTCCCTCTCGGTTGCTCTAATGTGCCAGCCAGCTGCCCTTCCCGAGTCTACAAACCCATCTGGAAAACTGGTTTAAATAAAACCCAAGGTCCCAATGAAAGCCAGATGCTACTTCTGATTTGAACTTCCCTAAGTAAATAAATTGCACATTTTGTTCTGTCACTTAATTCTAGTATTTTAATTCCAACTCCGCCGTACAGGGAATTGCTTCCACAAAATAAAACAATAGATGGTTCTGCCCACATTGTTAACTTTCCAGAGGACCATTCACTTGAATTTGGCTTGGCTATTCTCAAATCTGATAAAGCAAACAATGATTGGACTCATCCCTGATTGGTATATTCATCTGCTCTGTGTTATTTTTCTCATAGCAAAAAAGCCTCAAATTTAAACAAGATGAGAATTAGTGAGGTCATCTCCTTGATCAACTGAAAAGAATGAGGAAGGCAAGTCCTAGCTGCAGGTCTGAATGTCCTCCAAGGTGGCTTACCATGCTCCGCCCTCTGTTTTGCTGTGCTAGAAGGAAAAAAGAAAGTAGAACCAGATACACTGATTCTCATATAATTGCAGTAGGGCAAATAGGGAATGTAGGAATGCAATGAAACATCCAGTGCTGATTCAAGTATGCAGTGGAAATGGAGAGGCCAGATAGGAGCATAGTGATAAGAGCTATCTTATCCCCATCAAGAGGATCGGCTTCCCTCTTGGCATTACTGTCATATGATCATGAAATATGAATAAATATTTATAGGAAAGCCAGAGTGGAGTAGCAGTTTTAGTGTCAGACTAGGAGGATCTGGGAGATCCCGGTATGAATCCCCACTCTGCCATGGAAGCTCAATGGGTGGCCAGTTTGGTGTCGCCAGTTTGGTGTAGTGGTTAAGTGCGCAGACTCTAATCTGGGAGAACCTGGTTTGATTCCCCACTCCTCCACTGTTCTCTCAAGGACAGATCTGAAAAGAGCTCTCTCAGCCCCACCTACCTCCCAGGGTGTCTGTTGTGGGGAGGGGAAGGGAAAGGACTTTGTAAGCTGCTCTGAGACTCTGAGTGAAGAGCGGGGTATACATCCAATCTCTTATTCTCTTCTTCTTTCAACCTACCCAATATTGCAGGATTGTTTTGTGTGAGGATAAAATGGGGAGAAAACAAAGTATAAATATATCAATAAATGAATATTCAAAATGCTGAATATCAAGTGTCTGCTTGTGGTACTGTCAAAACATGGAATGCTTGGGAAAGATTAGAAATGCATTCTCCCATCTGTTTTGTTTAAATAAGAGGTACATTCGAGACCAGTTGCACCTGACAGACCAACAAGATTGCCAGGGCTTAAGCTTTCAGGATATAAGTTTCAGGGAGTGTTGACTCTTGACAGCTTGTGCCCTGGAAATGTTGTTGGCCTCTCAGGTGTGACTGGACTTCACTCTGGCTCTTCTACTGCAGGCCAGCATGGCTTCCTGCTTGAAGCTTGTTTTAAAAAGGTAAGTCAATAATCCTTCCAGGATATCAGGCCCAGCTCCTAAGGGCTCAACCTGGTGCCCGCCCTTCCTCGTTGCCGAAATGTATGATGCTCAAGGGATGTGGACAGGGTAAGGTGGATGCTGCAGAAGTCTCATTTTCAAGTTAATAGGCTGAATTGAAGAAAGGTTTCACGTTTCTCATCACTGGTGTTTTTTATTTTATTTTATTTTATTTTTGGGTTTTTTTTGTATTTTTATATGTGCGTGTGTGAGTGTGTGTGCACCTGGAAGTCATGGCGACCTCTGGTGACTGACCCCTACTGGGGGCCTGGGGGATATTCAAAGAGGTGGCTGGATAAAGCCTGCCTCCACCTCCCACCTTTGGTATTTCAAGGAGGTCTCCCATCCAAGTACTTGCCAGACTTGACTCTGCTTAGTTTCTGAGATCTGACAAGATTGGACTTGCCTGGGCTATCCAGGTCAGGGCCCATCAGTGGTGTTTTGACTGGAGAATTCCTGCTCTGATTTCATTTGTGCTTCATGTGATAACTTGTATGCCATATTCTGTATTCCAGTATTAACTTTTCCCTGTAAAATGTACATATTTTTATTATTTTTATTTTTTATTTAATTTATACCCCACCCTTCCTGCAAGCAGGCTCAGAGTGGCTATATATGTGTTTAATTATTTAATTATAATTGTTTAACTAATGTTTAAATGATGTTTAACTATTTAATTATAATTGCCAGAGATTGTAAGTATAAATGTTCTATAAATTGTGTATTAAAAATACAGCATACATTAATCTACAAAGCCAAAAGTGCACATCCAAGAACTGAAATCTTTGTTAGAGATCTAAACAATAAGACGTCAAATAAAGAACATTCACTCATCCTTAGCTGGGAACTTAATTTTCTCATCTTACTAACATTCTGAACATTCTCCGAAGAATTCAGGAGCACCTAGACCTTAAAAATAATTCAATCAAAGCTGCTAAAGCTGTCTGTGAGTCTTTCTTGCTACTTTCACCCTTCAGAGTGGTAGGCTTTAGAAAAGGGAGGGGGGAAATCAGTGAAGCTGGAGGAAGCTAACCAAAGAGTTTTTTTTTTCTTGAGTTTTCTGGGGAAAAGATTTGAAAGACCCCAAAGTTTTGCTGAGAATTCTCCAAGAAACCTAGGACAAGCCAAACAAATTACAAAAAGACTCATGGTGGTGGGGTAGGATGATGAGCATGTCAAGGAATGACAACCAGGATGCTGTCTGCCTTGTATCTTGTTAGTCTTGGTATAGCATCAGCAGCCCTATGTGATCATTTGTAGATTTTAAAATGGTGCAATGCCTTTTTGTCTCTAACTTACGGGTCAAGCACAGGATATCATGCCTATGAAGCCAGATTCAACCTCCTAGAAGACAATGAGGGAAAGGTAGGACCCAGGAAAGACTGAGGCAGCTCCTAGCTTCTTGGTGAATGAGAAACCTGAGGTAAAAGAGCCAATGGAATCATTCTCACACTTGGAACACATCCTTGATTAGAACAGACATGTGGATACTATTCCATCCCCTCGGGCACCATATCCCATTCCAGGGTCCCCAGATTATCCTCCTCCTCAAAGTGACCCTTAACCAGGGGACTATAAGATTAAGAGAAACACAGGCCAAGCAGGAGAGAAGGGGACAGTTTAAGGCTCCGCAGGCTTTTGTAGATGGTAACGTGAGGAGCTCTTGAAACAACCTCTGCTCCCTTTTACTGAGGTCATCCCCATTGTACTTGGGACACAGCCTGGGTAGGAGGAGACACCATAACTTACTCACATTTTTAAAGGTACTGTGGGCTGTCAGACAAGCCCCTGGATTCAGATACAGCAAAACTGGGAGGTTTATGGAGCCCCATATGTGCTGCTGTAGATGTCTGATGGGAGCTTTGCTCAGCTTGTTTGGCCACAAATTATGTATTCTTGCTGTAAACAAAAGTGTTTGGGGAAGTCTCACATTTCTATGCCTTCCCCCCAACAATCTTTATCCAAGAGTATTAGTGTGCACAGGAAACACTTCTACCACTGAAAAGAAAGCAGTTTGGACCTTCTCACATATCTGGATGTAGATGAAGACTACTTGAGAACCATATCTATGCTCTTAGGAGAACAACTAATGAATATATGTCAAGAATTTGATGTTGTTTTTCACTTATGGATGACATGTTCATTTAAACTGTTTGTTTAATTTGATCATGTGGATGGGAAGCTTCACGGTGATGGTCCCACTTGAAGGCCTAAATTGATGAAAAATGGCTTCAGAACTACGGATGGGCATGAACTGAATCCCAAAGTAAAATTTATCATGAATTTTGCTATTTCATAGTTTACGAACCAAAGTACATGATGGGTCTACCGTCATAAACTTCCATGAACTTTTAAAGCAGTTCGTGGGGGTTCGTGGATAGAGCAGGAAGCAGTGGTTCAAAGTCCCTTTAAACCCCTCTTTCCGTTCCCTGCGAAAGCTGCAAAAACAGCTGAGTGGTGGGGAGCAGCCTGCTCCTCACTGCTCAGCTTGTTTTTCAGGCTTTCTGCAAACCCTATTTAAAGGGACTTCAACGGGGTTTGCAGAACCCCGTTTATGGTTCAGCCACAAAGTGCCAACTGACACAAACTGCATTTTTCCAGTTCGTGCCCATCCCTATTCAGGACAGCTTCAAGTCCCCCCAAATGGTTCAGTTCTGTGAACAATATTCAGCACTACATTCAAGGGCTGTTGCCTTTGCAGTGTAAGCAATGCCAGCACAACTCAGCTTAGCTTCATGGTTCTCACACCTCCACCACTCATGAGACAACACTTTTATTTCACCAGATGTAACCCAGATGGTACATATTAATTTATAGATGGAGGCTGGAAAATACATATATATTTTCCATTTGAAGTCTTTTAAGTATGATTTTTATGTTCATTCGAAAATTGTTCATTTGCTTTACTTCAGCCATAAGGCTGCCACAATATGGCTCCCAGGTGAATGCACATTTATTCTGAATGGTGCCAAATGTCTGGAAGCCCATTTTGCAAGGTGTGTGCGTGTTTCATGCTGGAGAGGATCCTGACTGCGACTGGTGCGTCAACAATGTGTTATTGACAAGTGTCCATTATCATGCTGAATGGAAATGTTGATGAGATAAATTTAGAATGTCTTTCATCTCATTCTCAGTATTAGCAACTGTTCGATAGACTTGCCAGCAGATACAAATGAATTGCACAGCAGAGTGCCTTGAGTCAAGAATTTCAAGGTTGTTGCTTTCTTGTTTCAAACTGTAATCAATATTAAAGTTGCACTAAAAAAAAACATATATTTTCTTTTAATTTCCAACATCTGACTTTGATTATATTGGGTTACATGTAAAAAGAAAATCTTTTGCTATGGAATCACAGAAGCTTTTTCACAGAATCTCCAGTCCTCCACATTTCCCGGTTGCGGGGGAAATGCTGTTCAAACAAATTGCAAAGACAATCTGACTGCAATCGAAAAGAAATTTAATTTACAAGAGAAAGAAAATTTATTTGCAAAAACAGAAGCACATCTGACATGACATATTCATGTAGGTATATTTAACTTTTTGTGAACAGATTTACATAAAAAAATGTTAACTTGCTACAGCTCCAAGAGAAGCTGAGAAGTCCTATGTACAGAGAAGAAGAGAGGTCCTATTTAAGATTAAACAGAAAGCAAACAACAGCTAAAGAGGCTGAGCATCTAACCGATGAGAGGGTGGGGCCAACTGCCAAGCATACCCAAGTGAGATAATACTATTGACTATTTCCCTCCCAGATCCTCTTGCATGCAGAGTTACAATATCCAACATATTATTGATGGGATCCTGCAGTTCTGTTCCACTAATGGCAGCACATTTCTCTGGCACAAAACCCACATCCTAATCCACAACTGTCAGTGGCATCCAACCTCATATATGTTGAAATATTAAACTTTAGAAATGCTGTGAACACATTTTTTTTTCTTGTGCAGCCAGTATTGAAGTCCACAATTAAGCTAAATTCTCATAAAAAAGACTGTTGCCTCCAATCCTCTGTTGTGTCTGTCTGTCTCCCTTTGCATCTTGGTGAATGAAATGAACTTTTCTCTGCCAGTCACGTGAGGCCCAGATAATAATCTGGGGGACCCTTGCAATACAAAGGCTGGCACCCAGTGAGAAAGAATATGATTGGATATATTTCTGCATAATATTATCGTACTGAAAACAATGGCAGCCTAAGAGAAAAACAAGTTTCTCCATTTGCCATTAATCAGGACCTTACCGTATTGAATCAAGAGTACTTTAGGACAAAGAAATGGCTGCCTGACTACTCAAGCCTTAGAAGGCCCAGTTCCTAGTTCGGAGAGATCTACAGTGCAATTCTAAATAGAATTACATCCTTCAAAATCTCTGGAATGCTTTCCTTCTCACTTTTATCCAATCAGGAAGCATACATGTCAGATCACTTTGATTTCTTTCTCCTTTCTCCATGTTTGGGGGGGAGGAGGAAGAATATTTCATTTTCATTCAAACTTCTAGCCCTGTAACTAAAATCAGAATCTGGCTCCAGCTCTAGAGTTTTCCTTCCCAAGACTGCCACTCCCTTGTGAAAGGGGAGTCCTATCTTTGGCATTTGTGACTGCCTGCTTGCTTCTCTTTCTCTCTGGCTCCCTTGTTAGATCCCTGCTTGGGTGGCCATCTTGGCCTCTGGCACCAATGCATTTCTGATCTTCTGCAAACCACCTATGCTTGTGCAGTATCCTCAGCCCAAAACTGCTGTGACATCATATGGAACTTAATCCCAGCCTTTGGATATTCTCTTTTGGATTATTGGCTGTCCAAATACACTTGAGGTGCCTGTCCAGGATGAACTGATGCTTAGAAAACACATCTATAGGTAGTTCTCAGTCCCTGTATTATCTCTGGGTTTTGCCATTTTAGCCTCTTGCCTTCACTTCTTGAATTATACATATAGCACAGACAGAATGAGACTTATTGCACAAATATATTGTGCAGACGGGTATAATATTTATGTCTTAACATTGACTTCTTTTTATTAACTAGTGCTACGCAATTGATATTATCTTGGTTGCTTGACTGTGTTATTGGCTCTCATCAATAAAGCCATTTCTGATTTCACCATCCCAGTTCTCCTTCCAAACTCACACATGGAGCCTTGCCACCTTGTGAAAGATTAAATGGTTGCTGATTGTGTGGATCTCTCCTCACATGGAGTACATTCTTGTAGCTCAGTTTAAAACCTAACTCAAGCCAACTGTGAGGCAGAAGAAGAAAAGTTTTCATCTGTCCACTAAAACTAACATTGTGAGAAAATGGGATCAAATTGGAAAGTGAATGCCCTATGAATGCTCACGATAACTCATACCATATTTCTGCCTGCAGCCAGATCAGTGCTTTTGATTGACGAACCACCAAGCAATCCACAGCACAATCCTTAGCAGAATTTTGTTGTTGTTGTTGGCCATTGAGTCATGTTCGACTCTTGGCAATTCTATGGGCCAGCTCTCTCCACGTTTTCTGATCTTGTACTGTTTCTTTGAGTTGTTCCATGCTCAGGCTGGTGTCAACTTTTATGGTGTGTAGCCACCATGTTCTTTGGTGGCCAGGCTTCCTTTTACTGCAAACCAATCCAAGCATAATTGCTTTTTCTAGTGAGTTCTTCCTCATGACATGGCCGAAATAAGTCAGTGGCAGTTTTGTGATTTTTCCTTCCAATGGCACGTCTGGTTTTATGCACTCCAATACTGCTTGTTTGTCACCTTTGCTGTCCAAAGAATGTGCAGGAGCCTTCTCCAGCAACCACAGCTCAAATGAGTCGATTTTCCTCCTGTCTTGTTTCTTCATGGTCCAACTTTCGCAGCCATAGGTTGCTATGGGGAACACAACAGCACAGACTAATCTGCATTTGGTTGTTAGGCTGATGTCTTTGCTCTTCCATATTCAATTCATTCTCATCATTGCTGTGCAACCCAGCGTGATTCAGCATTTTATTTCTGGACTGCATTTGCCAATTTGGTTGATCTGTGACCCTAAGAAAGTCATTTCTTCCACACATTCAATTTCTGCATTGTCAACTGTTATTTTGATGTTTCTATTCTTCTCAGTGGTCATGAACTTGGTCTTTTTGATGTTTCGGAAGAGGCCAGACTTCTCACTTTCTTCTTTGATTTTCTTGATCAGATATTTCAGGCCTTCTTTAGTTTCTGAGAAGAGGGTTCTATCGTCAGCAAATTGAATTACATCCATCTAAACCTCAGGGATCTTAGAAGTATGTATCTCTGCTTTGGATTTCCCTGTTAATATGTAGCTCTATGCTGGGTATATTACCATAGAAAACAGTAGCCTGAAAGGCACTATCATGGACTCAGTCTCCCATATTTTATTTAGTATACACAAACACTGTTACAATTGCACTGATATTTATTTGTTAGCTTGATAAATGCCTTAGCATTTATCCAGCAGCAGAGACTACCTGCCTGTGCCAAAGTTTTGTTTCATTGACAATGTCTCTTAATTATCTTGTTCCTTAACTGAACAAGAAAAGACAATTAAGTGATAGCATCGATGAAAAAGAATGGTGGTGGAACATATGGCTGATTCTGCTGCCATGTTGACCTCAGTTTTGAGAGTACTTTCCTTGGATTTATCAACTGGGCTTAACTAGAATTCATCTCACAACTGGAATTGTGAGCAAAATCTCCTGCTGTTGCAGTGAAGAGGATGATTGTACTGTTTTATTCTTAATAACAGCCAATGGTGTCTTAAACATAGATTTCACTAAATGGAATAATACATTAACCCTCCTTGGTTTTTTTTTAAATGTCTATGAACTTCAGAGCAATAGCTCAGCACTGAGAAACTGAAGACTATAGGAGAGAAATAGACTCTGGTATGCAAAAGAAAAGTGATCGTTTTAAATGTTATATTTTCCAAAGGCTGCATACACTGCAAATGGGAGATTTCTACATATTGAGCTTTGCACAAGAATGAGCTGCACCTTCTGTCACTCCCTTTTATTTCATGTCCCTTTGACCCCACTGTTTGCAAATGTTTTTCCCCTGTATAGATCTACTAACTGAGAATGCTTCAATATTCTGATGAAGTGGGCACCAATCAGCTGATAGGAAAATTGTTAGTCATAAGATGGCACTGGATTTTTTTTAAATCAAAGACACAATATTTTATTAAATAAAGTAAACAAAGAAAATATGGAGTTTTTTACCTAACTTAGAAAACCACAATCATGCCACCTCCACATCATTTGTCACTTGAAAAGGTATATTTTGAAATGTATAACTAGTTCAGTATTTGCAGGTTTCTCTTCTTATCAGCTTCTTCTCTATAATGCTATATGTATTATGCATGTTTTGTTATAAGGAATATTTAACATGTATCAAAGGTATGATGTTCTTGTATTATTTTCTAGGAAATACCAAAATTGAAAATAATGTTAATGATACAAGGCTACCCCTCTTGAATAAGTAAGTTGATCTCTCTGAGTTACCACAGAATATGCAAGTCTTCACACTCTGCAGAGCTCAGGTAGAAAAAAAACTAGCATAGAGAGAATAAATAAGAGGGTTAGGTTCAATGAAAATGCTTCCTTTGTTTTCCTTTTAGGTGGAACAGCTGTTGAAACTAAACAAACATAAAGTTCTGAATTATTGGGAATTCCAAAGGGGTAGCTGAATTGGATGGCTGCAGAAAAAACAAATGGGTGACTTGTGGCAATTTGAAGACCGACATGTTTTATTGCAGCACAAGCTTTCGTGGACTACAGTCCTCTTCTCCAAAGGCCAGTGTAGTGTATCTTCACAAGCAGGCCTTTAAAGTTAGAATTTAAGGGGGCGGAGGCAATAAACAACAGGATCAGGGATGTCATGAAATGCAAGTGGCAGAGGGAGAAATCAAAGCAAGGCAAATACAGAAGCTATTCACTGCTTTTGCTAAAGCTACTGAACACCCATTATGCATGAGAAGCTCCAGGAACTGCTACTGTAGTTAGTCTCTATAGTGAGAAAGAAATCCAAAATCCCTGTAGTGCAAGAATGACTGCATCTGAACAGTGTTCATCAGAGCAACCCCCCCCCCCCCCCCCGAAGTAATCTTAACAATGTGCCAGAAAGAGCCAGTTTGGTGTAGTGGTTAAGTGCACAGACTCTAATCTGGGAGAACCGGGTTTGATTCCCCACTCCTCCACTTGCAGCTGCTGGATGACCTTGGGCAAGCCATAGTTCGGTCACAGCTGTTCTCTCAAGGACAGTTCTGGAAAAAGCTCTCTCAGCCCCACCTACCTCACAGGGTGTCTGTTGTGGGGAGGGGAAAGGAGTTTGTAAGCTGCTCTGAGACTCCAAGTGAAGGATGGGGTATAAATCCAATCTCTGCCTCCTCCGCCTTCTCCATCATCACTCCACTGCTGTTCTATGCATTCATTGGTAATAATGGTCGAGAATCCATTGTCATGGCCTCATTCTTATCTAGTTCCAGAGGGTAGCCATGCTGGTCTGCAGAAGAACTGCTAGATTTGAGTCCAGTAGCACCTTAGAGACCAACAAGATTTCTGGAGTATGAGCTTTTGAGAGTCAAAGCTGACCGATCTGCTCATTCTTATCTACTGTATCTGAAGAAGTAGGGTCTACTCCAGAATAGCTTATGCATTTTGTTTAGGGTGGAACAATATTAATTATGTCTGACTTTCACCAGTGAGCAATCGTTAACGTCCCTCGGTGGATCAGGAGAAGTTCATTTTCCTCATTTTCCTCTCTTTATTACTAGCTTTCTATATGCCCTTTCTTTTCCTGTTCCCTTGTCTCTTTTCCCTTTGTCAAAGTTAGCTCTGGGAAAGATTCTCTAATGTGACATGTTGGGGGCAGCGACATGTACAGGTTATAGAATACAAGTTGTGCAACTGCTAATAATCCTTCCCAAATGTTTGAAAACACTAAATACATAGACAAATCCTGCCACATGCTAACTTGTGCAGGATGCAGCTTGTGGAACCCACTAGGGGGCCGCACCTCCAGGGGTCTCTTACCTAGTGGGCTCAGTTCGTGTCCTGGTGATGATTCCCCTTACCAAGGATGTGGTGAATGTATGACAGACAGTGACAGACTGGAAAAGATGGGGATGGGGAGGCTGCCTGAGGTACAGCCTCCAAGACACTCACACTAAGACGTGAAACAATTCAAGGACTACTTTTATTACTACGATAGATAAAAAGGTAACAATGTAAAAACCCAAGAGGAGACAACTCCTGGCTCCCCTAGCCAAGAACGCCTAACTCCTTTCCTCCCTCCCACACAGAGCACAATCAACCTTCAAGCATTCAACAAGTAACAAAGACACAAGGCATGCCAACACGAGATAAGACAAAGACAGACAAACATACACAGAGATCTCTGGACTCCTCTGGACTCAGGAGGCTAAAAGCGCCTCTCTGCACCCAAGAGTGAGTGAAGAGATGCCGTGGGTCCACCTATATTTATACCTGGACATCAAAGGTCTTGTCAGAAATTTATTGATGCATTTGGTTTTACATTAATCAGATGTTTGATGTGCATGACAGGGGTCTTGTGATCTTCCAATCCCAGATTTGATCTATGTTTGGAAGAGATGTTCTATAAAACAATCTATCTTGAGCCTTATGGCATTAGGAGTTTCATATCAAGGAGGTTCCCATTGTGCTTACACCCAAGATAAGACAAGGTCTCCGGACATTCCTCCGAAGTGTTATTTTAGGGATGGGGCAAACTGTTAATTATGTTCTTATCTTCTGAAGGAGATGTTCTGTTTCCTGGAAATTGCTTAGGGTGTAAATATTTTATTGCAGGACTTATTTTCTTTTAATTCCGCTTATAGGACCTCTGATCTTTATGTTTGGCCATAAAGGCCATCTGTTAAGTTCCACAAATATCTTTCCCAGGTTTCTCAGAGGTCAGGTTCCTGGACAATGGCTGTATTAATTTGATTCCAATTGTATTATGTGTAGGCCAAATTAAAACAAGATGTTAAGAGGTTTGCAAAAGTATGTTTTGCCCCATAGTCCAAGGCAAACCTCTAAAATTTTCCCACACAAATCATGTCTGGCTTTTTCCTGTTCAACTGGGGAAGCAATCCTAAGCAGGTCTACTTGGAATCCTGCTCAGGTCTATTTAGTGGGGCATAGTCTCAGGGAAGTGTTTTTAGGATTGCAGTCTGAGCCACCTTGCCACCACGAAGAAGACACTTCTAGACAAATCACATCTGGAAGCTTCATACAGTCACTGGACACCTTAATTATTTCTGGGTGACGTTCCTGATTCTTACTTTGCAATTTTCACAGCCTTTCACACTGAAAGAAATAGGATTGTTTTGTTCTCATGAACTTGCCATTCTTTTCTCCCCCAGGAAATCACCTTGAATAATGGAAGCAGTGAGCTTTAAAAGGTAGTGTGGTACACATGATCAATTACCTCTGCTGCTATTAGACAGAAACAAAGAACAGACAAATAAATAGGAGTCCATTTGCATCTGATTTGCATTCTCCTTGTGACTGCCGACTCCATTGCTATTTAATTCCTTCTGAAGACTATTCACGTGGCAAACTGCAACCTTGCTGAATATTTACAGCTGTGCTTCTTTGTCTAATTATTATCTCAGGTGCTGCCATGACTTAATAGATAGTGCTGCTCTTCTTGAATGGCAGGAGTAAGTGACTCCAGAAATGTAAAAGCTGATCTTTGCATCAGTGATATGCAGTATAGGGAATTATTCCCTTCAGAAAACATTTCCACAAAAACATCCTTATCTAATCCTTGCATTTCTATTGTTGTTGTTGTTGTTGTTTTTATGCCATCAAGTCATACCCGACTTATGACAACCCTGCAGGGTTTTCAAGGCAAGAGACATTTAGAAGTGGTTTGCTAATTCCTACCTCTGCGTAGTGATCCTGATATTCTTTGGTGGTCTGCCATCCAAATAGTGATCAGGGCCAACCCTGCTTAGCTTCTGAGGTCTTGACGAGATCAGGCGTACCTGGACTAGTCAGAGCATTTCTATTATTAGCTGAGTTAAATGTATCTTTATGTGTCATCTTGTCCTATAAACATTTGATAAGCACATAAAGATAGGTCACTACTAATCTTTCAAATTATAATGCTTCCAGAACTACCTTTCTGGTAGGACCAAAGATGAGCGATCTTTGAAAATTGCTTCTTGAATGTTACCCCCCCCCCTCCCCTCCACACACATATCCCTAGTTAGGGCTTTCTTTCTTTTCTTGGAAAAAGAGGTGCCGGGACTCTCAAGTGGGAAGTGAAGTTTTCAATCTGTAAACTGGAAACCCATGAACTTTTGAACATTTTAAAAAGAATTTTGTCAAAGAGGTTCCAGAACTCTGTTCTGGCACATTCCCCCAGAAAATAAAAGCCCTGCCCTTAGTCTTTCTGAGTAAGAAGTCACCTGTACTTAGTTGAAAAGAAAAGCATTCAAAGGGAAAGGGCTCTATCTATTACTCTTTCAATATATTTCTGTCCTGCCTTTCCTCCAAGGAACTCAGTCAAGTGGGCCTACATAGTTCTCCCAGATACTCCTTACAATACCCTTGAGAAGCAGGTTAGCAAGAGAAGATTGGATCTGAGCTCTTCTGTTGCAGGAGAAGGTCAATCCTCTGACCACCCCAAAAGGCTGCTCGAGGGACCATGGGGTCTGCATGGACAAAAGGCTCAAGCAACAAGGGCTGAGGTAAGTAGGGGTAGTGAGTGAGATTGAGTGAAACATTTGGCTGGATCCAGCCTACCAGCTGGCCTCCAGATTACACATTACGCTTCTTAATGTAGGAGTTTGTACCTAATGTAGTGTTATTGTTGTTGGCAGAGTTTAAATATGCAAAGGAAGTGGAGCACTAACTGTTTAAAGAAAAATAAGTAGATTTATTTAAAGAAGAACAAACTGTGATAGTACATAGAAAAAAGAAAACCTTAACTGTTTAACCTAAGGCCGTGATCACACAGCCCTTTAAATCCAGGACTCCTCCTGGATTTAAAGGAGCCACTTCTCTTAAGTTCAGGGTGGGATGTTTATACATCCCAACCCCCGGCGGTGGCCACAGTGGGCAGCTGCGGCGGGCGGCCACAGCAGTGGAGAAGGAGGCCGGCGGCGGCGGGTGGCAGCTGAGAAGGAGGCTGGCAGTGGCGGAGGCTCTCGGCAGAGGCTGCGGTGTCGGAGGAAGTGGGCAGTAGAGGCTGCGGTGGAAGAGGAGGCGGTTGGCGGTGGTGGAAGAGGAGGTGGTCGGCAGTGGCGGGTGGCAGGGGCGGCTGGGGGAGGAACCCTTTCCCGAGCCCCACCAGCCGTCTGGTAAGTTTTGGGTTTTTTTCTCCTTTTACACTTGGGCGCTTGAGTGCCCAAGCACCCAAGTGTAAAAGGGGGGGCGGGAAATGGTGAATGGGACCATCTGGACAGCCCTGCTCTTGCAATGATTGCAAGAGAGGGCTGTCCAGATGGCTCAAATGCAGGTTCTTTGCACGACTCCCGGGAAAACAGTCAATTTTCCCGGGGTCAGAAAATGTGGGAAGAACCCGCATTTGAGCCCGCTTCAGCCCGGGACTAGCTGCAGCCATTGTAGATGGTCCCTTTAAATGCGGGAGGAAACAGCCCTTCCTCCCACATTAAAGGGCCATGTGACCGCGGCCTAACTGCTGAGGGAGGAACAACAAGAAGGAAGCTCTGCAGGAGCAGGAAGTCTCCAGAAGAGCCAATCAGGAGGCAGCAAGAACACAGTTTGAAAAAGTGGGAAGTTCCTAGTCTACCTATGCTAACTACAAGTCCTTCAGCTCTCCCCCTGTAGGGTGATCTTCAGATCTTCTTCATAAGGCTGCACTATAGACCTTTCAAATGCCAACAATTTTGATCTGGTAACCATTATACTGTTGGAGAAATGAGCATGTAATGCAAGGCCTGAGAAATTCAGTCATTATAGGGTTAACTATGCAACTTGTTTGTTTACCTGTGTTAGCCTGGAAGTAATACCTGGCAGCTGGCCAATTGACTGTAGACCCCGGAAAACTAAAGGTGTACTGTCTTGCTAATTGGTCAATGATATCAGGTGTTTCCTTTCAGGGGTCAAGAAGAAGGAGAGATCCTCCATTACAATCTCTCACTCTCTATCAGCATGTCTTAGTGTGAAGAGGGAGCACAATGCAGCTCCTTAGAAAGCATGTTTTGTTTATTTGTAGCTAATCCCGTTTACCTTTTCCCTTTAGTAATAAACTTCTTTTAAACCAAAAGAAGCAATCTCTTCTTTCCAGAAAAGCAAGATTCATTACTCTGATTTTTCTGATTATTGGACAAAAGTCCTAACAAATGGTAGCAGAGGATGGTTCTTAACAGATGGTTCTTCTCTTAAAAAAAAGCTTTCTGGATTGATTGAGAAAGAGAAATAGGGAATAAGAGCTAGAGGCTTGGATTTTTAAAACGACCACTTTTTTTCCTTCCTGCTCTCAGAGCAATCTTGCAGCCAGAAAGGCCCAACCCTGTTTCCTTGCTGATCAGGGGAAAACCTATGCTGGATTGTAGTTTGCCAGGAGCAAAGGATCTTTTTTGACTGGATTAATTTTTTTGCCTGCTGTAAGTGGAGCTGAGCCTTGGAGCACTGAAGAGACGCTGCTGCTGGGAGAACAAAGGAAGGCGAGGCAAAGGAGCTTTTGAACTTCGCGCTGCTGCTGCTGCAGAGAAAGGAAAGATTAACCCTGCCAGCTCCTGGAGAAGTAGATGACTGAGCCAGAACCTGTGCTTCTACCTCAAATCCAAAGGGACGTGAGTAAAAAAGAAAATGGCTTTTAATGCCCCATCCCAAGAAATGCCAAACCTCAGACTTACAAAGGCTAACTATCAGTGGTGGGAGGAGTATTTGAAGAGTCGCCTGCAGACTCACAATGCCCTTCAAGTATTAACAACTGAAAATCCTCCAGAAACTGACCCTGATAAGACACAATTCCTTATGATGGATGGTTTTGCTAAAGCCCTTATTTTAGGGAGTATTCTCTACACAGAGGTACCAGGATTAAGAGGGCTAGCCACGTCCAGATTGATGATTAAACACTTAAAGGATAAATTTGATAAGCACAGCAAGAGTAAAATCTATTCCCTCAAGGGAAAGATTTTTGATTTCAGGATGAAGGAGGGAGACTGCCTTCCCAAAGAGATGGACAAATTAATGGGCATTTACACACAGCTTAAAGACCTGAATGAAGCACCCTCTGATACAGATATGATTTCTTCAATTCTCAAGGGTCTGCCTGGCTCCTATAAGTCTGTAACCAGTATGATTAGACTGAAAGATGATCTGACTCTAGAAGGTCTTTTGTCTGCACTAACTGAGGAATATGATTCTAGAAATTTGAAAGAAAGTTTGCCTGATGAGATGTCTGTTTTGAGTCTAAAGCATGGACAGAGATTTAAAAGGAAAATAGAGTGTTTTATATGTGGGAAAAATCATCTTGCAAAGTACTGCTCTTCTAAGTATGTGTTTAATGATGAGCCCCAAGAACAAAGAGCCACAGGAGCACATGGTTCCAGTAACAAAGAACCAGCCAGTGGAAGGGGAAGCCATTATGGGAGGAGCAGAGGTCACGTTTCACACACACAGCACAGAGGAAAGAAGTTTGCAGCACAGACACAGAGCAAAGGCAATGCTTTTAGGATCACTGATGATTTTAACACAGATGATAAGAAAATATTTTTAATCGATTCTGGCGCTTGTACACATGTGTGTAGAGAAAAAGCCTGGTTTAGTAACATAGATGTTGAGAA
The DNA here is from genome assembly GCA_029233225.1 of Lepidodactylus listeri. Taxonomy (NCBI): domain Eukaryota; kingdom Metazoa; phylum Chordata; class Lepidosauria; order Squamata; family Gekkonidae; genus Lepidodactylus; species Lepidodactylus listeri. The sequence goes on along the minus strand of JARCFY010000006.1, from coordinate 37,755,990 downwards.
CAAACCAAGAATTTACCAAGCTAACAGGGAATTATTGAATGTGGAAGGCGTTGGGACTGTAAAATTACAATTGTCTACTACAGATAATCAATTAATTGAAGTTGAATTGCAAAATACAGCTTATGTGCCTGAAGCTGTTGAGAACTTAATTTCAACAAAAAGCCTTATGAATACTGGCCATATTGTAGTGCTCAAACCAGAGCAAGGAAGCAAGGTCTCTACCATGGATGGAGAGCTTGAATTTAAAGTGGAAGAGAAAAATGGCTTTCATTACTTTGTAGCTTGTGATGATGAGGAGACAGAAACTTTTGATATTGATCCTGATGAGGAAATAGAGACTGTTGATGATAAGGAACAGATTTGCCAGACTAAGGATGCTTGTGATGATGCTTGTAAACATGAAAAATGTTTATTTTCGTGGCATATTAAAATGGGACATAGAAATTTGAAATCTGTTGAGCAATTGTTAAAGCAATGTGGAATACCTGTTGTGCATTGTGAAAAGAGTGAAACTAGATGTGAGACATGCCTCAGAGCAAAGGGAGATGCCCCAAGTTATTCTGGGAAAACTCCAGCGCAAAATCAAGAATTTTTGGAAACTGTATACAGTGATCTTGTTGGGCCTTTACCTGCATCCCTAGGTGGGAACAAATATTTTGTGACTTTCACAGAGAATAAAACAAAATACACTTATGTGTATATGCTGAGAAGTAAGGATGAAACACTGCGTAGATTTAAAAATTATGTGGCTATTGTTAAAAATAAATTTGGCAAAGCACCTCAAAGCTTACTCACAGATGGAGGTGGTGAATATTGTAATGCTGAATTCAAACAATTTCTACAAGAGCAAGGAATTCAACATAAAGTATCCATTGCCTATTCACCCCAGCAAAATGGAGCTTCTGAGAGATTAAACAGAACACTGCAAGGGATGTGCAGAGCTATGCTAATGCATTCTGGACTGCCAAACGGTTTATGGGCAGAAGCCCTGAACACAGCAGTGTACTTACACAACAGATTACCCTCAAAGATTATTGGAACCTCCCCTTTTCAGGCTTGGTTTGGAAGACAGCCTGGTCTAAGACATATCAAAGCTTTTGGCGCAAAAGGATATGCACACATACCAAAGGAAAAGAGGGGAAAGCTTGTTTCCAGATCTGAAACTGGACTTATTGTAGGCTATCCTGTTGGTGGGAAAGGGTACAGGATATACAATCCCCAAACCCACACAGTAGAAGAACGCAATGTTGTTTTTATTGATGAGACTGTATTGCCTAGTGTTTCCACTGCAGCTGATCCAAAGATGCCTGGGACTGCACCTGATGAGTTCGTTGCTTGGCTACCTGTAGTGACTGCTGGTGAACTGGCCGGGGAACTGGCAAGTGAAGCAGCAGGTCCACCTTCTGAGGAAACTACTGAAACAGAAGGGGAAGCAGGGGCCACACCAGAGGAAGCGGCTCAACCCACGGCAGAACCCACAGCAGAACCCACACCCGGTGTGAGGCGATCAGAAAGGAGCACTAAGGGACAACCTCCAATGAAGTATGGATTTTGTGAACTTGTGCAACCTGCAAAGGAACCCAAGAACTGGAAGGAAGTTTGCAACTTACCTGCGAATGAAAGAGGCAGATGGCTTGAAGCAATGGAACAGGAGCTGCTATCCATTAGCGAAAAAGAGGCCTGGACTCTCACTCAACTACCTCAAGGCAGAAACCCTGTTGGATGTAAATGGGTCTTCAAAATAAAGCACAAGGAAGATGGAACTGTGGAGCTATACAAAGCACGCCTAGTAGCTAAAGGCTACTCACAGCAATATGGGACTGACTATTTTGAAACTTTTGCTCCAGTTACTGACCAAGCAACATTCAGAACACTTCTAAGTGTTGCAGCATCTAGGAACATGATAGTAGAGCATCTTGATGTAAAGACTGCTTTTCTCAATGGAGAACTATCTGAGGAGATCTACATGGAACAACCTGAAGGTTTCAAGGTCAAAGGTCAAGAAAACTACGTCTACAAACTTAATAAAGGACTCTATGGCCTAAAGCAAGGCGCAAAGGCCTGGTATGACAAACTTACTGAACTTTTAAAGAAGCAAGGCTTCAAGCAAGGGAAAGCTGAACCTTGTCTGTACACTAGAATCAGAAATGGACAATACCAGTATGTTCTTGTTTACGTTGACGACTTGATCGTGGCTTGTCAAAACAGAGGAGACATCAAAGCAATAGCTGATGGACTGAATAAGGAAGTGGAAGTCAAACAGCTAGGAGATGTTCAACAATACCTCGGAATGCAAATTGAGAGACTCGAGGATGGAACTTTTCTTTTATGCCAGAAAAGAAAGATTATGGACTTTATAGAATCTGTTGGCATGAAGAACTGCAAAGCTTCAACAATCCCACTTGAACCTGGATATCTGAAGGAGAAGGACGGCACACCACTAAAGGACATAGGAGGATACAGAGAGGCTGTCGGAAAGCTCTTGTACCTGAGCAAATCAACGCGTCCAGATATTACAGCGGCAGTTGGATTTCTAAGCAGAAAAGTAAGTTCGCCAAATCATCATGATTGGAGCGCAATAAAGAAGATGGCACGTTACCTAAGAGGAACAATGGACTTAAAACTAAAAATTGCACCAACTGAACAACCAAGACTAGTTGGCTACATGGATGCCAGTTGGGGAGAAGAGATGAACAACTACAAGTCTACCAGTGGATACCTATTCTTTTATGGAGATGGACTGATAGACTGGACTAGTAGAAAGCAGACTGTTGTAGCGCAATCCACAGCAGAAGCTGAGTGCATTTCAGCAGCAAGTGCCTGCAGCAGACTTGAATGGATCTTTGAGATGTTGAAAGATTTTGGAATAATTGAACCTGTACCTATACTTATGTTAGAGGATAATCAAGCTTGTATAACTATATGTAAGGAAGAGAGCACGACTGCTAGAAGTAGATCTATTGGTATTAAATGTGCATTAGTTAAAGATTTGTACCAGAAAAGGTTGATAGAGATTAAGCATTGTCGTACAGAAGAGATGGTGGCTGATATTCTGACTAAGCCACTGACCAAAGACAAGTTTGAAAGACTTCGTGAAATGTTGAATATGCTTGATGCTAATGCTGGATAATGTTTTGTGTATGCATGTATAATGACTTGCATTTCAGGTCTTGAGAAGGGGTGTTGGAGAAATGAGCATGTAATGCAAGGCCTGAGAAATTCAGTCATTATAGGGTTAACTATGCAACTTGTTTGTTTACCTGTGTTAGCCTGGAAGTAATACCTGGCAGCTGGCCAATTGACTGTAGACCCCGGAAAACTAAAGGTGTACTGTCTTGCTAATTGGTCAATGATATCAGGTGTTTCCTTTCAGGGGTCAAGAAGAAGGAGAGATCCTCCATTACAATCTCTCACTCTCTATCAGCATGTCTTAGTGTGAAGAGGGAGCACAATGCAGCTCCTTAGAAAGCATGTTTTGTTTATTTGTAGCTAATCCCGTTTACCTTTTCCCTTTAGTAATAAACTTCTTTTAAACCAAAAGAAGCAATCTCTTCTTTCCAGAAAAGCAAGATTCATTACTCTGATTTTTCTGATTATTGGACAAAAGTCCTAACATATACGACATTTACTCTTTGTGCTAGAAACTGTATCTAATACTGCAGACAGCAAACATGACCAATATGTTTTGCACCAGATATATGGACATTACTCTCCAGAAAAGGTTTCCTACTAGATGATGTTGCTGAAAAGTTAATATCAAGAATCTGCTCTCCTTTTCCAAATTGGGGCTGCTCTCCAAATCCGCATTCATCTTTCTTATTTCTGTTCTTTATCAGAGCTGCATCTTTTATAATTAAGGAGCATCAATTTAGTAGTCATCCCAAGTGCTCTTTGCTGAAAATTCATTTATTCCTTATTGCAAACTAACCTTAGATTTTGGACAGAGCAGCAACGAAGGGGAGGAAATAGGCTAAGGGCAGGGGCCATTTCGAGCAGGAGCTTGGGGGAGCTCCGCTCCGGGAGTTGATGCCAGCCCCCCCCCCCGGGTGGGGGAATGCCTGCTTGTGTCATGGCTGCAGCAAAACGACCCTGTCCCCTGGAAAGGTCCTTGTTCCTCCGACCAGCCTTCTGAAGGCTTCAGCCACCACTGAAGCTATCCTCCCAGAATAGTGGTATTTTTGAGGCTTGGATTAGTAACTGTCCCCTCTCTGCTAGCTCTTTCTTTCTCTCTCTCTCTCTCTCTCTCTCTCACCTTCTGACATACTTCCCATGATGTCAGGTGGTTTGGCATATGCAAATAAGTTATGCTAATGAGTTATGCTAATGAGCTCCTGCACCCTAACACCTCTTTTTCTACGAAATGACCCCTGGCTAAGGATACTACAACCCTCTTCCTTCTCAGGCTGACATTTCAGGCGAAATGGCCAACTCCTGCTTTTTGGGGGGGAGGGGGCAGAGCCACTGCTCAACAAACATGCAGTACCATGTTTGCCTAAATGACAGGTTTCTGATATGCTAACATTGCAAGGCTGCAGTCACACTTTCTAACACTGCAAGGCTGCCAATTCACACAGTAAAAATCCAGTTGGAAAGTGCACTGAAAGTGGATTGAAAGTGGATTATTTAGGGTCTGTGACCACAGTCCAAATGTAGAGGCTGAAGGACTAATTTAAACAAAATGCTAGGTGTGTTCAATGTCACTCTACTGAGTTCTTCCTGCCTATCATCTTCTCATTTAAACTTGACCTAAAGGATGGCGAGAGGTTTGCAAGAGACAGACAGCAGTTAACACTTAATGGCATCATCATCTGATGGCTCACAGAGTTGGGGCAGTGCATAACTCATCCTTAATGTGGGTATGCTGCTAAAGCCTTTCCATAGACAGGTAGCCTGACCATTCCCTGATGATGGGAATAGCTTTAAAAGGGAAAAAATGCAGACTGTCTTTTGCTCATCTGTTTTCTTTCTAGGGCTAAGTTTATTTATTTATTTGTTCAATTTATACCCCGCCCTCCCTGCAAGCAGGCTCAGGGCGGTTTACAAAGTCGGTACACAGGTACCATTATTACAAATAATTCAATATAATTCAATACAATAATACAATACAATTAGTACTCTGTGAGATCAGTTTTGACCTCCCTCCCCATGGTCCCTATCTAAATGAGGGATATGGTGAAGTTCACATTGAACAGGTTTGGTGGACTGACATACTATACAAAAACAACCACAATCACTCATGAGCCACACTTTGGCTGTTCTCACCTCCCCACTGTCTGCCCAGGGCAGGTGCCAAACAGCTTTGCAGCTGCACAGTAACTATGGTGCTTCAGTTTCCTTTCCATCTGCCTTGCAAACTGCTTTTGCCTCTGCACAATAGACAACATTCATTCCTTGGCAGGGTCATGGACAGTTGAGTCAGGTAATTAAACAGTGTGGGTGCTTGCATAAAATAACCTCAGTGTTAAGATGGCCTAAAATGAACACCAAGCAGTAAGATGATCATCAGGCACTGTACGAATGCCTGCGTGTCAAATACTGCCAGTTGCATCATACTGTCTGAATATTTGAAAGGTAACCTCACGAACCTCCAGCTGCTCACAAGCAGGTGAATAGCCCATTGAAAAATCAGCTCCCTGTTTGAGACTGAAAAGCAGTACGTGTTTCGAATCAGTGAATGTTCGAGCATCCCTATTCATAATGGAGGCTCCTGGAAGCTGACATTAGCCCTTTTAAAATGGTGGGAGAATCCAGTCATGTTTTTTTTTTTGCCCCTGAGGTGCACTAACATTTCATATCTTAGAACATGTCATGCCTAGGAGACGTAAGATGCTTTGAAGCTCATCCAGGTGTCCCCAAAGTTCTGGGAACAATGGTTTTATGCAAGGAGGAGGGCCGTAAAATGTTCAAATTGACAGCAGAGGGGAGATGAGTTTCCTGTGAGGGATAGTTATTTGCCCAACTGCCAGGGAGAGGCAAGATGGATGGCGACTGCAATAACATGAACTGAGCAATAAAGCCAGGAAGTCTAGGATCCCACTAATGCAGGGGTGGGCAATTGTTTTGGCTCGGGGGCCACTTTGTGGGAGCGGAGGTTAGTGGAGGGCCGCACCTTTTAAAATGATTGCATTCATTAGTTAACTTTGCATTTCAGAAAAGGTATAAATTGTATCATAAAAATCAATAAATATAAATTAAATAAAATAGTGGTAGTTTTATTCAATTTATTTATTGTGCTAATTTCATATCATCTATAGCTGCAAGCACATTTAATTTTAGAATCAGTTTAATGAGACAAATGTACCCTATCACACTTTTCTACAATTTTTTTGAAATCAGGAGTGAGATTGCTTGTTGAGATTCTCATCACAGCCTGCAAGTTAATGTCTGTGAAAGAACATCTATATTTACTCTTGTTAATCTTCATGTCTTGGCGGGCCGCAAAAAACTCTATGGCGGGCCGCATGTGGCCCGCGGGCCGCAATTTGCCCACCCCTGCACTAATGCATCAGTTCCCAAACACAGGATTGGGTAAGGAACTTTCACCCCACTAGGGCAGGAAGGATTACAATATCTGAACTCCCTTTTAACATTGTTCAAGGTGTTCATTCAAGCTGCTGTTCATGTGATGTTCAAGCTGTGTGTTCACACTGGACTGGAAGCAAGGGAGTGAATAGAGCGAGATCAGCCTCTGTTCCCCAAGTTCCAGCAGTGTGTTCCCATCCAACTGAAGGAATGCTGAGGTAACATCTGTGACTCTAAAGTTAGGCTATTTAAATCCTTGTGCTTTCTTTTCTTAGATCTGCAACAGTCCCTTTTGTGTCATGCTATCTCTTTTCTCTATGAATTGTGCTCTTTTTCAAGAAAGCAGACCGTGTTCAGAGTGCCTCACCCACATGCCTAGCTGTTGGTACACACACACACACACACACACACACACACACACACACGTGTGAATCTGCTCACCTACTTTGAGATATACTGTGTAGCAATGTAATGCATTAAATATTTCTGTGTCTTATGTTGTTTTTTGCTATCAAATCACAGTTTACAGTAACCTCATAGGGTTTCAAGGCAAGAGATGTTCAGAGGTGGTTTGCCATTGCCTGCCACCTCGTCACTACTGTGGTATTCTTTGGAGGTCTCCCATCCAAATACTAACTAGGGCCGACCCTGCTTAGATCCTGAGATCTGATGAGATGGGGCTAGCTTGGGCTATCCAGGTCAGAGCCCATCTCTTATACAGAATTACAAAACAATGGTGCTGCTGCAATCGTCTTGGATCCTGTAGATTCATTTCATGAGCTGTGGTGGTTTGCTCTGCTTTAAAGAGCCTTTTCTTCATATATCTTTCTTTTTATATCTTTACACCATAGGAAAGTGCCAGTGCTAGTGGAATGGGTCTGTAAGATCCAAACTTTTATGTTTCATCAGTTAAAAATATTGGCAATGCACAGGTTTAATAAAACACATCTGAATAGCTATGAGAGAGTAACAATGGAAGGACAGATTGTTCCTAGTCACTCTGCTACTGCAAGATTCACATTACTAATAGTAAATCCATTGCTTGCTTCTTCCCTTCTCCCAGTCTTCATGATAAAGCCTGGTATCTGGAGACACATGTTAGGGGGATGAAATCAATTATCTTAATGACATCAACAACACAGAGACACATATTACATTTCTGTTCCCTGATTAGAATAAGTCTAAAGCCAGACTTGCAGAGCGGACGCTCAGGTTTAAGACTTGAAATTTGTTTTTAAAAGGGTTGTAAGCATTAAACAAATAACCCATATGCCAAATCAGTTAATGGATTAATCTTTGTAGATTTTAAATCTGACTTTAATTAGTGTTTTCCACTGAGGAAGGATAACCAGAGGTAATGAGATGGTTGTAAACAATCTATAGGCATCTCGTGTTTCAATCAACATATTTAAGATGTTATTCATTGGGAAGGAATGATGATCTCTGTTCTATGTCACCACAATACCACATGGATTACTGTAACAGTTGTTTTAATCATCCAATAAGCTTGTGTTGCATCTTATTTCTGGAGAAGAACCAAAGTGTCCCAGACATCCATACTCCCCAAATAAGTTCGGAATGGCCGCTTCACCCGTCCACTGATCTCTTACCCTACACTGCCTCTCCCAGTTGATGTAATTGCATGTAGCTATAGTTTCTGTAGATGCTTCCTACCATCAGCCTGCTTAATATTGCACTGCACGTGCCTGGTTTACATATGGATATTGTTTTGACACTTATCCAGACCCATAGTTCAGTTTCCAAGATGGGAGTAGAACAAAATGACAACACTGAAACCACAGATTTATTTCTTTATAAGGACAAGTGAGGGTAGTGGAAAGAAGAAGAAGAGGAGAAGGAGGAGGAGGAGGAGATTGGATTTATACCCCGCCCTTCACTCGGAGTCTCAGAGCGTCTTACAAACTCCTTTCCCTTCCCCTCCCCACTACAGACACCCTGTGTGGTAGGTGAGGCTGAGAGAGCTCTTTCAAGAACTGTTCTTTAAACAGCTGTGACCGAACTATGGCTTGCCCAAGGTCATCCAGCAGTTGCAAGTGAAGGAGTGGGGAATCAAACCCAGTTCTCCCAGATTAGAGTCCATGCACTTAACCACTACCCAAGACTGGCCAGGAAGAGCGATGGACAGTGAGGGGAGATTCAGCGGACAGAGATGAGAGCCAGCATGGCATAGTAATTAGAGTGCAGCACTAGGATCTGAGACAACCAGATTCAAATCCCCACTCGGCCATGGAAGCTTTCTGGGTGACCCTGAGCCCGTCATAATCTCTCAGCCTTGCCTGCCTCATAAGGCTGCTGATACAGAGATAACATGGGGGAGAGAAGAATTATGTGATAAACCATTTGGGGTCCTGATCACAGAGAAAAGTGGATGAGAAATAAAAGATAAGTAAGGTGATATGGGATTGGATGCCTAAATATTCAGATACAAATATGCCCAGTGCTAGCCAGCTGCGCGCAAAGTAGAACCAGGTTTTCATAAGATATTTTTAAAAATTTCCTGGAAGCACTACCTTAAATCCTAGGTGTGTAGAAGATAGCTGTGATGACTTAGTGGTGGTGGGAAAAGACACTGGCCATATGCACAGAATATTTTCTTTTCCCACATGGGGTTAAGGAAATAATCCCCAATTTTGCCATGTCCTATGGGAGCTGGGTGTGCTAAAATGGGTTGGATGGCTGCACCCTGGATAAGATTTCAAGGGACTTACGAAGTAAACACGATCACAGAAAGAACACCCCTCCAGCTGTGGATGGCACAGCAAAACCATAATTATTGGAAAGAATCCCCCACACTGATATTTGATGTTTGGAGGGCTTTTTCGACAGTGAGAGTGAGTCTCAAGTACAATCTGGGGACTGCAGTGGCTGTACCTAGCAAAGATCATTTTGATCAACAGCAAAACATTTGCTTTGGAATCGGGAGACTTCAGTCCCAGCTGGAACAGCAACCTTTCCCCTATAATTAATTTTTGTGTGCTGCAGTCCATTAGAGAAGAGAGTGACAGCCTCTGGACGCAGATTACCGGCTTCCGTATGGCCCAGAGGAATGTTACGGTCTTAATTAAAGGTGGAGCAATATGTCAGCGGTGCTGATGGTTTCGACATCTTGCACAAAGTTAGCATCTTACCACCTTAAAAGAATTCCAGGAGCAGAGAAACTGAGCAATTGAAAGGCAGCTCATGTTCTCTGCAAGTTTTTCAGGGCTGCTATTGGGAATACTCGATAATTTATGAAGGCTTACACCACCAAATTAATTACATTTTCCTGATGCCACATATCTTTCTCTTTTTTTTACACAGACTGGCTTTGAATTATAAGTAACAATATTGTCCTTTTTTTCCTGCTTTCAGATCAGGCAATGGATTGCTAATAGCACCAGAGGAATTTACTTGCTGTGTCTTAAAGGCATCATTTATCAGTGCATCACTATGCCTCAGATTGTGGCAAACAGAAAACTTACTCAAGTTTCCAAAGTCTGACATTCAAAACCAGTTGTGTGAACGCACTAAACCTTATTTTCTCTGAGTTGCAAGAACCTGTGGTGTCTTTACTTCTCCCCTTTTGTGGTCCAGGTGAGTTAATCTCGTACTGGCAGACAAAAATAACACAGTCCCTGCTCCAAACTCACAACTGTCAACACTGAGCTGTCTGCTTCTTTATATACTTCTTGATAGAATAAAACAAATGAGCAAAAAATAGCCAAAGGCATGAGTGTTCACACCACTGGAATAGGTGGACATAGTGATTGATGAGTGAAATCAACCTGACAAACTTTGTCAAGGAGAACACACTTTCTTGTGCACAGTTGCTATAACTGTAGATGCAGAGCATGATGCTCCTCCAAGCCGCACTGAGCAGGCTAAATCTATCTTTTAATGCAGACTGGGGTGCACATGGCTAGAACTAGTCTTCATTTACATTGGTATGACTGTTGACCCCCATTCAAAGGTTTCAGTGTTAGCAGCAAGCACTTAACCCACACAAATCCTGCTGCTATGGGAACCAAATCTCCTGCCCCCCTTCTCTGGTGCTGTCAGGTCCCGCGTCCTCGCCCCCGGGGGCACCACTTGTGGCTGTCTCGCTATTCTGTGGTGGGGGTGGTCCTGGGGTTATCAGGTCTCAAAGGTGGCAGTGGGGCCTCAGATTAGTGGCAGTGGGGCCTCAGCCACGTCCCAGTTCTCCCTTCCCTAGGGGATCCCTGCCATCGGCGGCCTGGTGGTTTTCCCACAGCTCTAGGGCTTCACTTAACTTGGTGGGTTTCCACCAGGCCACCCAATGGCGGACTTTCTATGGTATTTGTAGCAACTGCTCGATGACGACGAGCTCTACGAACTGGTGGGCCTCGTCGTTGGTGGGGTTGAGCCATTGAGTGGTGGCGTCTTTCAAGGCTGCAATAACAGCGTGTTGATGGGACAAGGGCTGCACCTGAATGGACCTAAACTGTTGTCTATGGGTCTCCGGCGTAATTTCGAGGTGGTCCAGGATCGCTGCTTTGACCTTGTCATAATCCACCGCCTATGTTCTAAGGCCTTCAGGGCCGCCTGGGCCTTGCCCACCAGGTAGGGTCCTAAAATATGGGCCCACTGGGCCCAGGCCATGGGGCAGCCTCTGTGGCTTGCTTGAACGCCTCCAAGAAGGCTTTGACGTCATCCTCTGGTGTCATTTTTGTCAGGGCAGGCCATGGAGTGCAAGGTACGGCAGCTGGGGCAGGTCCTGGCTCCCAGCCTGCCGGTCCCGGCTGGGCTGCCAATGCCTGGCGCATGTTTCAGATAAGGGAGGCCTGGGAGGCCTGCTGTTGCTGTGCCAGGTCCCTCAGCAATTGGGCCTGGTGCTCGGCCAGCCACTGGCCGAATTGCATAAAATCCATCTGGGTGGACATTTCCGGAGGGGTCCCTTCCTCAAGCCGGAGCTCGCCCTTGACGTCTACCTCGGATGGTGCTTGCAAGTGGGGGGCACAAGCACCACCGGGTGCTTGTCCAGCCCGGTAGGGTAGGGAGGTGGGGCAGCGGGGCCCCTACATGGGCGCTTGTGCCCGCATCCTCCACCACTATGTCAGGTCCTGCCTCCTCCCCCCCGGGGGCTCTGCCCATGGCCGTCTCACTATCCTGTGGCAGGGGTGGTCCTGGGGCAGTCAGGTCTCAAAGGTGGCAGTGGGGTCTCAGATTAGACTGGGGGTGGGGGTTTACAGCACCCTCTGCCACCTCCTGGTCCCTGTTGGAGATCGTATGGGGTGCCCCTTCCCTGGCCTCTGTCTCTCTTGCCCGATCCAGCCTCACTCCTCCTCCAGCTCATCCTTCTTGACCCCACATCCATGGCCTCCTTTTAAGCTTCCCCCTCCCAGCTAGGACCACCCCCTCGTTAGGGTTCCCTCCCATTTCTGTTGTCCCTCCCCCTTATAACCGTTGACACTGTGCCGCAGCCTGCACCACACCCCTCGACCCCAGGAGCAGCAGCAGGCCCTGCAGGGGCCTTGTTTCGCTCACTCCCCTCCTGTTGGCCTGCTGGTGCCGCCCATTGTCCTGGGCACACACCAGGTATCAGGCCAGTGGCCTGGCGGCCCATGGTTGGACCAGGACGCCGGGATGCGGTGCCCGGCATGACGGTCAGACATGCGCTTGCTGGGATCTTTTGGCAGCAAGGAAGGAATCCCTCTCTGCGTCACTCCGGGGGCTCTGTTGGTGGAGCCTGGCTTCCTGGGCTGCTCTGTGACTTGGGGCTCTCCCTCCGTCGGCAGTGAGTGTGGCTGAGATCCGGGGGGCAAGGCCCGGCACGTCGGGGACAGGACAGGTGGCATTTGATAGGCCAGCAGGGAAAGGGCAGGGCTCTTAGACATCATGCCAACATGCAACATCACTTCGGGTTTTGCACATCATCATGTTGGTATAATGCTCTAGGATTTACCCCAAACTGTATGTTTTAACCATACCGTTTTGTATAAACCCTATAGTGTCACCATAGCATGATGATGTCACTTCCGGTTTTGCCCTGGAAGTGATGTTGTACATCGGTGTGACACCACAGAAAGTGTTTCAGACTGCCAAACCCAGTTAAGGCCTCTCCAGCCCTTCAGAATCAGGCCTATTTGTATAAGCCAGCCATGCAGCAGCATATGTGGTACAGGACGAAAAAAAAGGTCTCTTATTCTGGCCAACTAGACCGGGACCTCGAAAAGTTCTGCTCAGCTCGAATTGACCGATTAATCTCACACTGTGGCCACAGGGAGTCGAGGGTGGGGAGCTCCACAGCCAAAAATATGCCAGATAAGGAGGGAATGGCTTTAAATATTCCCTGCCCACTTGTTGGCTGCACTGAATGCAGCAGCCCTTCCTTTCCCCTGTCCCCAGTGTCTGTTGCCTCTATTTCTCTAAGGGGGATGAGTACAAAATGGTTCCTGCCACTATTTGGCCAGAAATATGCTTCTGACATTATATCCACTATTGCCATACTGTTTCTTTTACTTTCTCCCATACTGTTCTGTAGCATGACACAGCATAGGACTGGGTGCTAAAATAAATAATTACTTGCAGATTTATCCCATCTGTCCCATCTATCTTGTTTGGAACATTTGGGGCTCATCTTGGTCCTCTTTGGTGGTTATTAGTGCAATCCTAAACAATGTTAGTACAATCCTAAGCAAATCTGCTGCCATTCTAAGGAAAGGAAAGCCAATGAGTGTAGAAGGGTGTAACTTTGCTTAGGATTGCTTTAGGTATGTAAGAACTGGGAAGCCTGTCATTCAAATCTCAACACAACTCTAAACTCAGTAGGCCTGAGTAAACTCAGTAAACTTGGCCTCAGCCAAGCACCTGTCATTAAGCTTCAGCCCCGTAACACTGACATATCATTTATTATTTTCTATACAATTTATTCTGCTTCTTGCAGAGAGAGTTAAGGAACTATCACATGGGTACTAAAAATGGCAAAAGGAAGGGGGACAGGAAATATATGTTCTGCTTACAGAACTCTGCTTGTGGTTCTTAAGGGCCAACTGTATACTGAGACTGTCTTATGCCCTCCAGTTTCACTGATAACCAACAAAATGCCAAAAAAGGGTCAAAACTCAAGCATCACATCTCATGTAATTTGGGTATCTTCTGCTGTATTATTTTTCTCCCACAATTGTATTCTACACATTCTACTAGTTCAAAGAAAAAAAATAAGGGCTTACTTGGAAAGCAGAATACAAATATATTAAATAAATGGTTTAATTAAAGTCACCCTCAGGTAGGCAAGCATCATCTTTGAAGTCCAGGGAATTGTTTGCTAACTACAACCCAGTCCCTCAGGAGTTGTTTCCATGGGCTTCAAAGGGTTCAGTATTTTCTGCAGGGCACTGTGTGGGAAAACAAGTAATGCCTAGGTTACCAAAGTCAGCTGTGTTAGAGACAGGATTGCCATGGTTTATTCTTTCATAAATGTAGTTAACAACAGTTGTTTGGTGCAGATCATGGTGGTTTACTTTGTTCTTCTGCAATTTGCATGCATTTGCAAATTCCTACAGATGAAAGACTTAAATCTTGAGTATTTCATGCAGCGCTGCCATTTTCCACTTCTGTTTTCCACTGTTGTTCCTGTGGCCAGCTGGACAAAAAATACCTTGGTGGCTTGAGGTCACTTCCGGGGGATTGACATTAGTCTGCTCTAGGAATTGACAGAATCTCTACAGTTTTTCATAGAGTTAATAGCAGTTCCTAAAGAGGTGTGACATCATGTCTTGGTTTCCCCCAAAAGTAACATCACGTCATCACCAATGATGTGCTCTATGTCCCGGACTACTGCCAATTACCAGGTTATGCCTGGTAACCCTAATCTCATGTGAATGATCTTGACTGTTGCATGCAAAGATCCTAATGGATGATGGCCACCATTTGGAGGCTTCTTTACATGGTTTACTATGGTGCTTATATCTCTTCAGTAGACCAGAGTCCTCAAACTTGTTCAGCCTTTGAGAACTTTTAGAATTTTAATAAAGTGTAGTGGGTACCATCACAAAATGGGTACCATCCATGGGAGCAGGTTCAACATTTTAAACTGATTCACAGCAGCTCTTCTAGGATTTAGGTAGAATTTGTGCCAATCTCCTTATCTGAAATTGGAAGGGGATTAACTGGATGTAAAACATGTGCCCTGCTACTCAGCTGTCAGTATTCAGGTGTGGCAACCAGTGTTCCTTTATGCAGCAGCCAAATCACCTGCTCACAACTTTAATGTTGGTAACTCGCAAAGTAGAATTTTTGCTCACAAGACTCTACAGCTTAGAGGGAACACTGGCAACTCACCAAATACATGTGGGCATATTTTCCACCCCTTTTCTGGTGGTGAAAAGTGCCATTAAGTTGCAGACAACTCATGGTTACCCCATATGGTTTTCAAGGCAAGAGATGAACAGAGGTGGTTTGCTATGGCTTGCCTTTGTGTAGAGGCTCTGGACTTCCTTGGAGGTCTCTCATCCAAGAATTAACCAGCACTGACCCTACTTAGATTCTGAGATTTGATTAAATTAGGCTAGCTTGGGCCATCCAAGTCAGGCCATCCCCTTTCTAGCTTCCCCAAAACTGAATAGAGAGCAACAAACATAAGAAAAGACTGTTACTTCCTGTCTACCATCTCTTAAGAATAAGCATATGCAAGACTGTGTTTACTATAATAAAATTTTTAAAACTCACAAAATAATCCAAATTCTGCATTAAAAAGAGCTGGATTCTGAGATCTGAACAAATTATACCATATAAATACATTGACACATTAATTATTATTTTCTGTACAATTTATTCTGCATCTTGCAAAGAGTCAAGGAACTATATGAAACACTGAAGTTCTGCTCCTGGGAAATCTTCTTGAGCCTCTTCATTGGCTCAGAAGAATATCCATAAATTTTAGAAATTTCCATTAAAAAGGAGAATTTCAGTGAGTCAAATGGTAAATCCACTACAATATTCTGCAGTCTTATTGCACGACCCTGTGTGCAACCATGACCATACTCCTAGAATCATTGCTTGAAACTGTCTGTCAAGAACGTCACCCAAAAGAAAATGGTAGTAATCAGTAAGTTGTTGCACCAGTAAACAGTTTCAAATGATGAGTGATTCTGCATCAGCTTTTCCCTCAGTTGTTTTACCAAACTGCAGCTCAAAACCGCATTCAAATACCCTGGGGCAATGCTATACTGACTCCGGTCACCCCTGAACAGCTATAAAATCTATGCAGAAGGTACCATAAAATCAGATGATCAAAGAAAGTGAAAACAGCATGCAATGCAGACGGGAATTTCTGTTTCAGCATGGGTTTTGTAAAATAACGGAGGGAAAAGCCAATGCAGAATCACCTGATGTCTCTAAGTGGCCATGTGCCATATGTCCATGGTGAAATGCCAATTAAGGTCATTAGACTAGATTACCCTTGAGATTCTCTCCAAAAGAAAGGTGGTTGGAATTATGAGGACTGTGTCATTGCTGATGGTATGAGTGACTGCTTGGATTTTAGCTGTCTGCCAAAATGGTCCATAAAATCTAGTACCAGCTCAAATAACGCCTCTATGCTTAATTGTTTGTATATTACTAAACTGGAACTTTAGTACATAACAGTTTTCACATGTTGAAATACAGATTTAATATGGTACTGATGATGATAATTAAATCCATATCACAACACATAATGAAACAAATACCACATGCATGTTTAATTATGATTCCACTTTCCAGGCATGTAGTTAGGGAATGGAGTAACTCGGTCTCTCCCAAGAGGAATTCCTAGTGCTCACAAATCTCAGGAGGGGGAAGTAGTGTGTGGTCAATTAGATGGATCTAGCATCATTGGTCTAAGCAGAATTATTATTTTGGAATTGCTAATTTGTTCCTCTGATACAGTTTAAAGAAAAAACCACAGAGGAAATTAAGCATTATTCTGAAAATAGATTTTAGCAAAAACTTTTGTTATGCTTAGATACCTGAAGTACATGAACAATTTGGTGACTGGATTACTGCAACATGCCCTAGGTGGAGTTGCCCTTGAGGGCAATCCAGAAACAGCAACTGGTCCAGAATGCAACAGGCTAACTCTTGCCAGGGGCTAGCAGCCAGGAACAAATATTGCCCATTTCAAAACAGCTACATTGGCTGCCATTCTGTTTCTGGCTGGTTATGCCCTTTAAAGCCCTTCATGACTTACGGTACAATTCACATATCTGAAGGACCATTTCCTTCTTGTGCACCAACAGTTGTCATCAGGCAGGCATCTATTGGCTATCCTGGCACTTAGGTGGGCCTGTCTGACATCAGCTAGAGCCTGGTCCTTTTTCAATGTGGTTCTGTGGAATGGGCTTCCAGAAGAGGAGAGGGGGAGATCTTCAGGAAGGGCTGCATGACCTGTCTGTTTGCCACGGCTTTTGAGGGGGTTTAAACAGCAGGCAACTTTTAAGCAGGGAGATGGTAGAGAGCTGGCATTTGCTGTTTCAATTTTGGTTTTAACAGAAAATGTTTCTAACTATTATTGTAAGTCAGCTTGAACCACAAGGACAGGTAGGTTATAAATGTTTTAGTTAGTAAGCAAACAAACAAGTAAATAAATAAATCAGAGAGATTATACACTATTACCCCAACCCAATGAACTTGTGAATGAGGAATTCTGGTGATTGTCAGGACAGGCAGTAAGGTGCAAAGATCACATTGGCTATACCCGGTATACAGAACTGTAGAAGAAATTTAAAATGGTAACCAGTTAACATCAGACTATATGAGGGGAGCCTACAGGAAATTATGGGGGGCATCTCATTTACCCCTGTGGTTCCTTATCCCACTAATTTCTCTTTCCCTTTCCTGGCAGCCTCTCCCCTATTCCTGCTTCCTTCTCTTCTTCCCACACGCCAGACGATCTCTCCCCTATTTTCAGCTTTCCTTCCTTTCCTCCTTCTGGCAGCCTCCATGTGGGGAAAGTCCAACCGAGTTGTGCTATAGCTGCAGTAGCCAAGTAGCCACAAGCGCCAGGACAAGTTGCATGGTAATCATTGACACCAGGCTGAGTTCACAGTGGCCATGACTCCG
Source organism: Lepidodactylus listeri (assembly GCA_029233225.1). Taxonomy (NCBI): domain Eukaryota; kingdom Metazoa; phylum Chordata; class Lepidosauria; order Squamata; family Gekkonidae; genus Lepidodactylus; species Lepidodactylus listeri. The sequence continues at coordinate 37,738,407 of JARCFY010000006.1, read as the reverse complement.
GGTCAAGTTGCTTGAGGACTGCTGGTGTCAGGCCTACTTGGTGACAGCGATGGTGCCTCATCTTTGGAATGCTGGTTTTTACCTTACTGTTCCATTAGGTGCCAGGCCAAAACAAAATACTTGGCTTGCTTTTGTTGTATGTTTTACTTTTAAGCCTCAGACGCTGTGGTCACACACACTAAATAATCCACTTTCAATCCACTTTCAGTGCACTTTCCAACTGGATTTTACTATGTGAACTGGCAAAATCCAGTTGGAAAGTGCATTGAAAGTAGATTGAAAGTGGATTACTTAGTGTGTGTGACCACAGCCCTAGAGTATCTCTTTGGAGAGGCAACATATGTGTGAAAAGGATCACAACTGAACCAATGGCTACCCCCCCCCCAAAAAAAGCTAATGTAACCTTGGGCTGCATTAACAGACTGGATAGTGCTGCAGGGAAAATGGCAGCCATAGGAACTAAAGCAGACAATGGTGAGGTGGAACTTTAAAAAATCCACACCTTCTCATCTACATGGGTGCAAATTTTGGACTGTAATGTGTCCCCAAAAAGTCATATTAAGCCAGGTTCAGGAAAGCCTGAAGTAAAAAAAGGCAGGGTACCTGGAAAGTGCACAATTAGAGGATATTATATGGATGCTCCTCCCCCATGCTACTGTGCCAAACTTTTTTTAACATTATTTTAAAAAATAAGCTTTTAGCTACAGTGCCAAACTGAAGCAAAACTTTTGCATGGAAGCAATCTGTACAATACAAGGAGAAGAGGTCTTGCATTTGAAGAAACATGTTTTATCCTTCTTCAGTCACATAAAGACCTAAAAACACAGAGGGATGTAACGTCACAAGACAGATGCCACCATGGTGATTCCAAACCTTGAACTTCTACACACAATCAGTATGAATATATCTATATCTATATCTATATCTATATTTATATCTATATCTATAATTTTTATTTTAACCATCACATCACAAACAATAAAAAGGGGAAACTCATTTTCCGGTTTCTTATTTGGCAGACTCTTACCTAAATTGTCATACATTTGTAAATTTCACCTTATATCAGTAATAATAATAAAGTAATTGTCCATTCCCGCCATTTCCAAAATTTTGTTTAAGATTTCTTTTGAAGGAGTCTCTATTCTTTTCCAGTATTTGGCATAGAGTATTCTAGCAGTTGTACACAAATAAGGTAAGAATCATTTCTTTGACAATTTACAGGTAGAACATTCAACAAAAATATTTCTGGAATAAAGGGTACCGAACATTTTAACTTTTTTTTGTAAAATTTCGTGAATCCAGGCCTAATTTTTTTTTGCCTTATCACATAGCCACCACATATGGTAAAATGATCCCACATATTTAAACCATTCTAAACCCATTGTTCTAACTCTGTCTGAGGACAGACTGGCATTGTGGCCCGGGAAAGCTCTGCTTCAGAAGTGGGGGAAGGGAGGGAGTTCAGATTGCCACAGCTGTCTTCCATCTCCCTTCTGTACTCATCCATTTGTGAAGTGGTTCCCTGCCGCCTCAGACGGACACTGGCAGACAGCGGTGTCCAGGGGCCTTCCTGCACTTGGATCCCACTTCCCGGTGCTTTGTGGTTGCTTAGTTAGACTGCTGCTGCGGCCATGCACCTATGCACATAGGCACCCATGCACCTATTGCTGAAACGGCCCCGCCACAAGCCGCGGAGGCTGACCCACCTGGGGCTACTCTGCAGCAGTTTGAATGCTCCATTCCAGCATGCTCCCGCAGGAGACTGGCCAGTGTAAACAGCCAGCCCCAGGCCAGTTTTCTCCTGTGGCTTTTGGCCCCGCTGCAGTTCCGGGGCAGATTACTAGTCTGCCCTCAGCCTCTGATTTTAACTTCCAAGCATGTTAATGCAGTGGCATGGGCTGCTATTGTTGAAGGGTGTGTATTCATTAATTTCAGCAGTAGAGAAGCACAACATACATAAACAGAGATTCTTATCCACAGCAGTCTCTTTTCCATAACTAGTTCTGAAACCCAAATAAAAAGGATCATGGGCTATCTTGTTGCTATAGTAGGAATCACTACATACATATGTATATTATCATTTATTTTAAAAAGTGTTTCACTTTATATCTATTTATTGAGGGGTGGTGGTGGTAATAAAGCCATATGTGGTTTACTGTATATTCCTCCATTTTACAATCTGCATTTCTACTGCTAGTTTCCAGAAGAGGCTCCTAAGAGTGGTATATACTGTACCAGCCACTGATCATTTTTTGAACATCTTACAAGACCAGTTTATTTCAACATACCTTTGCTTTGGTGTTTTTTGAGCATTCCATTCTTACAATGGACTATTCTATGAGTGTGTGAGTAGTGTTAGTGGGCATTGTTTTTGAGAGGTTTTTTTTTAGCATTTTATTACATTTGCGATCATGATCACAAGCTGCCTTGTTCTGATGTTAAAAGGTGGGATAAGCAGTTTTTAAAAAACAATCAATCACTAAATCAATTAACATTGCAATCTTAAAAATACTCCCCTGGGATTAAGCACTAGGGATGGGCATGAACTGGCACATTAAAGTTTGTCACAAACTTTGGTTTGTGGTTCGCAAAGCCATTTTCATGAACTAAAGAGCCACCATGAACTTCCACAAATTTTAAGGCAATTCATGGTGGTTTGTGAAGAGCAGAAAGCAGGGATTTAAATGGTTCTGACCCATTTAAACCTCTGCTTTCTGCTCTTCACAAAAAACAGCTGAACAGTGGGGAGCAGAACACAAGGGGTTTAAATGGCTCGGAGCCCTTTAAACCCCTGCTTTCTGCTACTCTTCCTCAGCTGTTTGGTTTAAATAGTCCAGAGCCATTTAGCCTCCTGCTTTCTGCTCTAGGACACAGAAAATATGTCCAGAACAAAGGCAAAAAAAAGAGAACACAATGATTGAATCATTATGGCAGTTGGCAGTTTATGTGGCTATCAAAGATTATGAGAAGAAATGTGCTGTATTCCAGACATCAACTAATAAAGACAGCAATAGTTTCTAGGCAAACATATCCTCCATAGTAGAAGTTTTACCACAAAATTATTCATGAACATACTCCCCAAAGAGAAAATGTCACTTTATTTCCTAAAGATCTTATGTAGTGGCTTTATTTTATTTTTGTCTCTCTGCACGGGTTTAGTAAATTGCTGAATGCACGTGAATGGCATTTTGTATGCAGCGCGTGATTTATAACACACTCTGTATCTCCTTAATGCTTACAAGGAGAACAACAGCAACACATAAAACCTTCTGCTTTAGAGCATTTCTTCCAAATAAATCCCACTCAGATGCCTGGTGCAGATAGGGAATTCCGTCTGAAAACTGACAATTTATAAATCACCCACTTTATTTAACAATGAGGGAGCACATCTGCAATCCATATTTATTTCACATTAATAATCGTAAGGGTGCTGCTGTATTAATTGCTGGTGGCACATGTACTTAATCTTCCTGAAATAACCCCACACTATGGTCCAAAGACAGTGTTTAATACAGATCCAGAATATAGTCCAAAAGGGGAGTCTTTTGACTGTTGTATAGTATAACAAAGAAGTCCAGTAATTTTGACACTGCTTACAAAAGTATATTGTCATTGTTTTTTTTTTAAATTGCATTTCACATGATCTGGTAAAGCTGGCAGCAATTCCACCAATTTCAACGAAATTTATATTCAAAGTAGGGTACCTTGGGGTATGTATGTGTGACAGAATAAACCTATTCATCAAATACCAGAATACTGAATGAAAAAGAAGAAAAGGAAATAGTTGGATCATTTAAAGGGGCTCCAGATGACAAATTCTTTAATAGTAGTTCTCTCAGTAGTTCAGTAATGTGCAAGCCAATATAGAATAAATAAGATGACAGAAATTTAAGATTTTGATTTTGAATTTATACTTCTGAGCAGGCTGATCATATTGCCCCACAACACTCATTGCTGCTAGGTTAGAGTTATTGTCATAATATATACATCAGTCAGGATCTTATATTCCTTCTATGGCAAAGCCTAAAGCATGTTAATTACCATAGGGGGAAACATCTAACATAGTAAATCTAACAGCTACTCCAGCAAGGGACAACCATGGTATTTGAACACTCTCAACCAATTAGGGTGTTCAGGGGAATGGAAGGAGGATGTTCAGGAGCCCTGTTTTGAGAGATGCAAAGTCCTGTTCCTAAGTCCTGGGCATAGAGTAAGGGTCACTGGGGGAGTCTGGGGGAAAAGGTAGTTGTGAATTTCCTTGTGCAGAGGGTTGGACTAGATGACCCTTGAGGTACCTTCCAGCTCTATGTTTTTTTGTGTGTTTCTAAACCTGTTAATTCTCCTGGACCTCTCAGCAGCTTTCATGGTTTCCTTCTGGATCACCTTTTACGACTGCAACTGGGAGGCACCATTCTGCAGTGTTTCCGGTCCTACCTTGGGGGTAGATTTTAGAGTGTATTGCTGGGATACTGCTGCTCTGCCCTTTGGCCTCTGCCCTATGGGGTTCCCCAAAGTTTCATCTTGTCTCCCATGCTTTTCAACATATATATAAGGTGACTGAGAAAGGTCATCTGGAGATTTGGGCTGAGTTGCCCCAACAATATGCAGATGACTCTCAGGTCTATCTTGCACAACCAGAAGATCCCACAGAGGTTGTGGGAACTGTGAACAGGAGGCAGTTTTGGAATGGATAATGGTCAACAAACTGAAACTTAATCCAAACAAAATGAAGGTGCTTGCTGGTGATGGGAAAGTCTGACCCACGAAATGGGTTATGCCCAGTTTGGATGGGGTTGCACTCCTCCTAAAGGAGCACGTTCACAGCTTGGGGATGCTCCTGGACCCAGGCCTCCTGTTGGATAAACAGGTGGCATCAGAGGTGATTTTTATCAGTTTGGCTGGTGAGCCAATTGTGGTTCTTTCTGGGTGGATCTTGTGGTGCATGCCCTGGTTACATCTGTACTCTTTGAGGGGCGACCCTTGAAGACTGTTCAGAAGCTGCAGTTGGAATCGAATGCTGTAGCCAGAGTGTCGACTGGAGTGTACATTGCTCTTTAAAGCCCTGTATGGCGTGGGACCAACATAACTTCAGAACCATATTCTCTCATATGAACCTACTGTTTCACATGGATCAGCTTTGAAGGCCCTGCTTTGGTTGCCCTGCCACTTGAGCCTAGATGGGTACTGACCCAAGAATCGGCTTATTTAGCTGTGGCACCAAAAGTTCAGAACTCCTTCCCTTGAGAGAATTGTCTGTTTCCCTCTGTCATTGTCTTCCACAGATGAAGAGGGTTTTGTTTGTTTGATTAGCATACCCATAACAATGGTTATTGGCCCTCCTCCCTGGTTTCTGGTGTTATCTATGTGTTTTATTGAAGTATTTTATTTTATAATTTTAAATGTTTTTAATTGTTCAAATGTTCTAATGTTTTTAAGCATGTCACCTTGGAGACCCTGACAGGGGGGAAAGGAGGTTTAAAAATGTTTTCAATGAAATAACTAAATAAGTGAAATAAATGAGTAAATAAATATTGCTGACTGACAGGCCAGTAGTTCTCCAGGATCCCAGAGTTTCCCCTTGGCACAGTTAAATGTGTAGGCTAGGATACATAAACTGGTGACAACACTGGCCAAGCTTGTAGCCCGGGTGGGGTTGCCCAAAATATTGGTAGCCATTGGGCTGCCTGGTTTCAATCCACTCAAAAGTCAGAGTGAAATTTTGTTGCAGATCAGCCACTTGAAACCTATTTGAACCCAAACATGGTTGTCTTGTGTTGTCATTGGTGGGAGGCGGGTGTGTGCTGATACATCCCTGGAAAGATTTCCTTCACAAATGAAAGGCACTCCACATAACTCTGGATGCTTTGTCCTTAGGTCTTTAAACAATGACAACTCTGCTCTCTTCAGAAAGGGAACTCTACACATGCATAACCAGCTGAGATTCCAGATTTTTTTTTAATGGAAAAATCTTACTTCTCTTCTGCTCACAGCTGAAGGCAGCTGGTTTTATTTCTTTTGTTTACCTAGCCAGTTACGAAGCACCCTTGAGGTATTACTATGACTATTCTAAAGAGAAATCAGTCCTTGACGCTTAAGCCAAAGACGTGAGGCGAATGGTCTTTGATCTCTGAACCAAATGAAGATCTGAAATGCGTCCAGCACGCAGCTATCTTAGGGCAGAAACAAAATCTACAATAAATGTTATGTGTGTATTCATTCTGCTCATTATGTGTCATAATTAAAGCCAGTCATATCTTACTATGGTTTCATCTGTGGTGCATAGTTTGTGTCTGATCTTACAGTTTCTTTGTTCCTTCTGCTTCTGCCTAATATTTGTCATAAATCAAAAAGCGGTAGATGTAGCAGTCGACTCCGAGATGCACTTAGCGTACAGAATAATTATCCCAAAATGCTCTGGGTGACTGCAAGAGAGGTTCTCGGTTCACTTCCCAACAGAGTGTAGGTCACAGGCTCAAAGTCACACTGCATAATAGGACTCATGTGGCAGATGCAGCAAATGAAAAGCCAAGGATAAAATAGCTAGAGTTACCTTATGCTTAAGGGAAATATTTCAGCAGGGCAGAGTTCAGGTGGCTGATGCCTGACCTGTGAGCAAATGGAGGGCATAGTGCTTCCCAAAACGGAGCATGGAATAATTTTAATTGCCTTTAATCTGAATATTAAAAGCAAGTGAGTCGTTTAACATTTTTCTGTTTGAAGTGGACTGTACATAGAGTAATTTTAAACAACATGTTACTCAAATAATTATTGGCTTCAGGTTATACAGGGAAACAAAACCATGCTACTAGATCAAAGGTTTATATTTTGATTTGAGTAGCAGGGATGGGTTTGGGAGGCCAAACATGAATGGTTTGCCTCATACCCTTACCTGAGTTGTTTTAAGTTTTCATGCTAATGCACAGGGCTTGGTGTATCCAGGACACAAAATGGCAGCTAAAAGGAAGAGGGTACATGGTGTATTTACATACAGTGGGTTACCAGAAGTGCTCAAAGTACACATGCAAACCTCTGTTCCCACATGCACTCCATGATTTCCATGTCAAGGGATCTTTTCTCTGTGCTTGAAATGAATGCAAACTTGGGCAATACCTGTGGAAGAGCTAGGACTGGCAAAAAGTGAGGGAGGCAATATATACATTTAATTTTTATCGAACATGTAAAAGAAGGAAAAGTAGGAGATACAGGTAGATTGAAGAGCAATACAAAATATTACATTTGGGGAATTACTGAAATGCAGATAACTAGGTGACATACAAAACTCACCCCAGAGTATATGAAACTAGCAACTAGGGATGGGCACAAACCGGGAAAATGGAGGTTCATCCTGGTTCGTGGGGTCGCACAAACCATGAACCTTCACGAGCCTCCACATTTACTGAACCGGTTCATTTTGTGAGGTTCATGATGCAGTAGGGGGGGGAGAGATCTGAGATCTTTCCTCCCTCCTTTGTGCTGGTGGTGGCTCCCCAAAACCAGCAGAATGATGGGGGGAGGTCTCCAGGCCCATAACTATGGTGGGGCATCTCAGGGCCATGCCTCTTCATTCTACAGCCACACCCCACAATTCCTGCTGTCATAAACTGGATTTTAAAAATATTTATTTCGGTACCTAAGTCGTACCATACTGCACTGTGCCCTGCCCACAGTCTGCATTTGGGTATTAAGGTGAGCTGTACAGCACTGCACTCTGGGTATTAATTAAGGTGAGCCATACCATGCTGTGTCCTGCCTACATGGCACCCCCATGACCTCACCAGCTCTGCCCTCTCTAACCAGGCTGTTTCCCATTCCCACAGTGACCAGTCTGAATGAACCACAGTCTTAGTTAAACTGAGAACTGAGTTAAAATCCTCAATTCTGCTCATTTGGCTTGGCTGATCCTCACCCAGCTGAGTCAGTCCACATGATGCTCAGGCAGTGCGAGGGCTGGGTGGGCCGAGCCGGTGGCATCCCCCCAGCCCATGTTATTGTTCTGGATTGCCTTTTTAAATCTGCATCTTCCCCTCCTCTTCCTCCATTCCAGTAATTAGATTACTGCTGATTAGAAACTTACCGAATTACTAATCAAATTAAGTTCCCTGCTCCCCAGTCCCCTGCCCCAGCATCCAAAAAATTCTGGCTATGGGGCTGGAGATCTCCCTTCGTGGTAGATTTTCCCTCCCTCTGTTCTGCTGGCAACAGCTCCCCAAGGCCAGCAGAATGGAGGGGGGGAAGATCTTGCAAAAGCCGTTTAAAGGGAACATTCCCTTTAAATGGGTTTTGCAAAATGAACCATGTGTAAGTGAAGTCCAAGTGGTGAGTTCATCCAGAAGTAGAAAACATGGAGGTTCATTGCATGATCCTTGGCTCACAAACCATGACCTCAACAATTTCATCATGAAATTAGGTTCGTGAGCCAATTTGTAGCAACCATAAGCAAATCAGAAAATTTCTAGTTGAAACTATCCCAGTTATGCAAGACATTCCTCCCTTGGGCTGGTCCAGAGAGTCAGAACCCAAGCTCTGTGTTGTTATGAGCATGTAATGTCCCCAGAAACAGAGTGGGGCAGAAGGGCAGAAGATTCATGTCCTCTCTGAGCAGCCCATCAGCAAAGGAATGAAATTTGGGATGAAGTAAGAATGAGGGGTTTAGAGAAGCAGAGTAGATTTTCATACATCGCCTATTCCAGAAGTCTTAATGAGGCTGAAAATGTTCCAAAGTAACAAGTGGGGTTCCACATGGAAGGAGGGAGTCTCATTCCAGTGATTTCTGTGGTGGAGGAGCAATCCTTGAGGATCAGATTGAACCTAATTTCTTTCTTGCTGGGATGATATTTTTATCTGATATGCCCTTGGACATTTACCATTGGCACCAGATCCTGCTAGTGGCGTTTTTGGAACCTTAGTAAAATTCTTGTTCTTATTTAGCGGAAGTCAGCATCCTGGCTCGTTTCAGGGTAGCCATCTTGGTCTGTAGTAATACAGCTAGACTTGAGTCCAGTAGCATCTTAGGGACCAACGAGTTTTTCAGAGTATAAGCTTTCAGAAGTCAAAGCTCTGATAAACGGAGCTTTGACTCTCAAAAGCTTATACCCATAAAATCTTATTAGTGTCTAAGGTGCCACTGGACTTAAATCCAAAATCCCGGTTGTTATTAGATAGTTTGGGGTTTTTTTATGTAAAGGTAGACTAGAAATGGTCATAAGGAAGGAAGAGGAGTGATGAGTGCTAGGCAAGGCAATGGGGAAGGTGTCATGATTGACTTATCTAAGTGCCATGCCTGTTATAAAGGCTGGGAACATAAGAGCATAAGAACATAAGAAAAGCCAATGTTGGATCAGGCCAGTGGCCCATCCAGTCCAACACTATGTCACACAGTGGCCAAAAACACCAGGTGCCATCAGGAGGTCCAGCAGTGGGGCCAGGACACTAGAAGCCCTCCCACTGTTGCCCCCCCCCAAGCACCAAGAATACAGAGCATCACTTGCCACAGACTGAGAGTTCCTATTTGTACTTTGTCACTAATAACCACTGATGGACCTCTGCTCCATATGTTTATCTAATTCCCTCTTGAAGCTGTCCATGCTTGTAGCTGCCACCACCTGTGGCAGTGAATTCCATGTGTTAATCCCTTCTTTGGGTGAAGAAGTACTTCCTTTTATCTGTTCTAACCCGACTGCTCAGCAATTTCATGGAGTGCCCATGAGTTCTTTTATTGTGAGAAAGGGAGAAAAGTACTTCTTTCTCTACCTGCTCTATTGCATGCATAATCTTATAAACCTCAATCATGTCACCCCTCAGCCGTCATTTCTCCAAAGTAAAGAGCCCCAAGCGCTTCAACCTTTCTTCATAGGGAAAGTGTTCCAACCCTTTTATCATTCTAGTATGATAAAAGATGGCTGAGGGCCCTGACTTCATGGTCTCCAGGGAAGGCTGTACTGTAAAGCAGATTCCTGGATGGTCCTTGCAGGTGGATTATTGTTCTGAAAAACCTCAATCTTTAATTATGTCCTGAAGTTTGGTGAGCCCTCGGGAAGCTAAAGAATAGAACCACTGACAGTGGGGTGTTCAGGCCCTCAGAAAAACCTGACTACTTCCTCATGAATTTAGTGTTCCGATTGCCTGTAGTCTGATCTTAATTCCTCAGTTTTAATATCAAACTTGGAATTTTTTCCACAATCTCAGACAGCATATGGTCTGAGAAGTCATGGTGGTGACTGTGACCCAAAAACATGGTTCCTGACCCAGGGCTGTTTGAGGTGTTATGAAGGAGGAAAATGCAGTACCAGCTGGGTTTGCAGTTAGATTCCAGAGCTCACCTCAGAAGTTCTAGGATCGATTCATGGCTCAAACTATATGATTCTTCCCATCCAAGAAGCTTTTCAAAGCATCATGAAAGCAGTGCTATATGTCTGAGAGAAAAAATGCTTTGAAAGCTTATGTGCTTGCAACCTTTGCATAAGTCCCCATTTGCTCCCCTGTCAGAGTGCCTTAAAATGATCATTTCTACAGTACATGACTCTCTTCTCTCAGGACAGTTAGAATCTTTACAGTTCTTTTATCACTGAGTATTGACTTTCTGACAAGTTATTGAGCCTTTCTTCAGCCTCGCCAATCCATAGCTCTGTGCTTGGAATTTCTACATTATTTTTTTCTGAGGTTTCCTCTTGAAGAACAATTGTGAAGAAACACTATCCAGTTCTTACCAGATCCAGTGTTCCCCTGGTGACACCAATCAATCAACAGTGAAACACTGCATAAAACCACACTTTTAGCATTCTGGCTTCCTCCACAGACTTCTTAATAGACCAGAAAACCAAAAGGTTCTTACAAGGATAACCAACCTATCAGCTGATTTGGACTCTGAAAGAACTTATCACTGAAAACAGCTGGCAGGGGAGGAAGGAAAGCTGAGTCTGCTTAGTGGCTAGCAGCTGCTGGATATGATTTGGCTGAGTTTGTTTCTCTTCTGCTCACAGGTACTTAAGCCCTGGGCATGCCTAGAGGCATGTGTTGCGGGGCAACAGCCAAAGGGTTCTTGTTCTTCAGCTCTTAAGTGGAGGCTCTTAGACTAGGGATGGGCATGAATCTCGTGAACTTGCACAAATGGATATGCCAGTTTATGAACTGAACTGTTCATATAGGTTCATGAGCCATTTAAAGTTTAAACCCCTGCTTTATGCTCTCCACAAAAGCACTGGGGAGCTCAAAGCAGGGGTTTAAATGGCTTCAAAGTGGCAGGGAGCAAAACCAGAGGGTGAAATGGCTCCATTTAACCCCCTGGTTCTGCTCCCACCTCAAATCAGCAGGGAGCAGATTAGGAGGGTTTAAATGGCTGGGAGCCATTTAACCCTCCAGTTTTGCTCCCCGCCACTTCAAAGCAGGGAAGAGAAAAACCAGAGAGTTAAATATGGGGGTGAAGTGTCTTTCAGGGGGCATTACACTTTATCCTTTTTGCTGGCTGTGGCTTTCCCTGGGCAGCAAAAAGGAAGTGGTGAAGTGCCTTCCAGCACCTTTTCACAGGGAGCAGAAAGCAGGGCCATTTAAACCCCTATTTCTGCTCCCTGCAAAATGCCACAGAGAGCAGAAAGCAGCATTGGTTTAAATGGCTTGAAGCCATTTAAATCCTGCTTTCTGCAAAAAACACAGGGAGCTGAAAGCAGTGTTTAAATTGCTCCAAGCCATTTAAGCCAAACAGCTGAGCAGCGAGGCACTTCCAATCACTCAGCTGTTTCTCGTGAAGAGCAGAAAGCAGGAATAAGTCCTTGCTTTCTGCTCTTCATGAATCATCACAAGCCACCATGAACTGCACCAAAATTCATGGTAGTTTGTTGCAGTTCTTATGTTTACAAACTTTGGCCTGAGAACCCCAAACCGGCCAAAGTTCATAATGAACTTTAGTTCACCAGCAGTTCGTGTCCATCCCTATCATAGACCAGAGCTCGGTGGAAGATCAGGCAGAGGGAGGGAGGGAGACAACCTGCTCTTAGCCCAAAAATCTCCTTCTCTGGTTGGTTTCTGTTATATTTTTAAATGGTCTGAGATAAGATATCTTCAGGACTGCCTCTTCTGGTATACCGCCAAAGAGCATTATGTTCCAATCACAACAACTTACTGGTGAGCCCTGTTCCAAAAAGTGTCTGGCTGTCCTCAACCAGAACCAGGGCTTTTTTGGCCCTGGCTCTGATGTGGTGGAATACTCTGCCATCTGAGATCCAGGCCCTATAGGATCTGATACAGTTATGAAGAGGATGCAAGACAGAGCTGGTGTCTGGTTTGCATGGTTGTGTTAACCTGCCTTGAGTCTAACGCCTCGTTCTCAGCACATTACATTGCAGGAGCTAGTAATGACATTGTGGACACATTGTCTCAGTTTCAGGAAGAGGGGTTTCACAGGCTGGCCTCTGGGGTGAACCAACACCTAGAACACTTTCCAAAGGAACTGTGGATGCTTGGCAGTGCCCGATCACCCAGGGAGCTTTGGGGTCTATTGCCCCCAAGTTTCTATCCTTTGCAGAGTCACTGGGCTTTGTGGGGTCTTGGTTGGCTTCAGAGGCTATGGTTTTGCACTATCTAGCACACTTGAAGGAGCAAGATCTTTCCATGAGGACCATCTGGCGGCCATCTCCTTTTCAGCTTACCCAGTCCCTGAAATTCCTTCTTGGCCAGGTGAGCCATTGAGAGATGGAGGAGGGTCTCTCTTCCCAAGCCAGACCACAGAAAGCCTATCGCTATTCACATTTGGGGGGGGTTGATCCATCAGCTCCCTTGGATCTGTTGGTCCACTTTTAAGGCCACCTTTTTCAGGCAGCTTTTTCACTGGCCTTCTTTGGTGCTCTTCGTAGCAGTGAGCTATGTATGGCTTCTCGCCAAGACTGTTCTGGGAGAGCCTTGCTCACCAGGATGTCTTCATCCCGGGCAATGAGATGCAGGTATCCCTACAATGGTCCAAAACTGATCAGCTGGGGCAGGGCTCAGAGATCCTCCAGTATTCGGCTCTAGAGTGTCAGTCTTGCCCAGTCTGTTTTATGCTGGAACTATCTCAAAATCAGACCCTCATCACCCAATACACTTTTTGTGCATGCCAATGCCTACTGTCTTTCTAGGTTTTGGTTTGTTAGTGTCATGCACACAGGCATTGAAGCTTTGAGGCTTCCTCTATCAGATTTTGGTGTGCACTCCTTTTGCATTAGTGCCACCATGGTGCACTCGGAGTTTATTTATTTATTTATTATTTATTTGATTTATAAGACACTCTCCCCTGGAGGGCTCAGGGCAGTGTACGCCATAGTTAAAAATGTAATAAAACAATAGAAAACAAATAATCAAGCAAATTTAGAGAATAAAACCCTTAAAATACAGTCAAATCATTGATGGCCTTTAGTTTCTATCACTCTGCTCTCTTGGGGGGGGGGGATCATGGACTAAGTATGATGGAAGCTGTTGCTGTTCTCAATCATAGGCCTAGCAGAACACCCCTGTCTTGCACACCCTGTGGAACTGTACTAGGTCCCACAGGGTGCAGAGGTGACCAGGCAGAGAGTTCCACCAGGTGCGAGCCAGGGCTGAAAAGTCCCTGGCTCTGTTCCTTTGAGCCAGGGATCACCAGCGGATTCTGATCTTCTGAGTGCAAAACTCATTTTGGGACTTACCAGGAAAAGTGGTCCTGTAGGTACTTTGGTCCCAGACCGTTTGGGGCCTTGAAGGTCAAAACCAAAACCTTGAAGCAGATCCAGTACTTAGTCTGGAGCCAGTAAAGCTGGTGAAGCACCGGTTGGATGTGTGCTATCCTTGGGTAAGTACCTGCACCATTGCATTCTGAACCAGTTGTAATTTCTGGGTTGGCTTCAAGGGCAGCCTGGGTTTCCCCATGGAGTGGATTTGTGCCTATAAGTCCTACATATGCCCTTCTGGTCAGCCAATTTTTGTCTCTTAGCCTCTTTAAGTCCTTTAAGAATGGTGTGGATCAGGGGGCACAGCATAATCTACTGGGCAGGGAAATACAGCTGTTGTGGCAGTTTAGGCAATGGGATAGATCCATTTGGTTGGGGAGGCAGTGCCTACGTGCCTGCATCCTGTGGTAGAGGACCTCCTTAGGGAGTCTTGGGGTGGAGCCAATTCAGCGGCATGCCCAGTTTGGGGGCTGTCAGCAGGAGCTCTCACCCCAAGTAAGGAATCCATGTAGCAGTTTGTTCTCATGTGGTTCCCATGGGTTTGCCACTCCTTGGGTTCACCTCCAGCAGGCGTTTTATTGAGTTTGATTGAGGGGCAGGTGGGTCACCTGATACAGGATCCATCCCCATGCTGCACCAGTGCTCCTCACAATGTAATCAATAAAGTGGTGGCCTTTTACATTCCAATGTAACCTGGGTCTGTAGTGTCGATTTCTTACCTTCACTTCCCTCTATGCCCCTGGATCCACAATTAAATTAGCTCATAATCTAAAATAAGATTCTGCATTTTGTAGAATGTTGTATTAATTTCAATCTATACTTTGTCCAAGCTATAGGCACTAATCCTATTTCACAGAGAGCTAAAGAACTTCCTCCCAAGGATATGTTTAAGGCTCCAAGGAAATGTGGTCAAGTTCAGGGAAACTCCAGAGGCTCAAAATTGTGGAAGCTATGAAGTCCCTGAATTTGTTTGATCAAGTTCCGGGAAATGTTTCAACTTAATAATCAAAGAATTATGCAGACAGTTTTAATGGTCTTCTGCTAGCTGTTTGCTTACTTTCATTTTCATACACTTTTTTAAAATATGCAGTTTACACAAGAGAACTTACAATAAATTGAAAAAGTGCTAAATGCTAAAAATGACGAGTTAAAACAGTTGTTAAAAAGGCATCAAACAGTCCACTGAAATTCAGTAAAAGAGACGAGTTAGGAACTTTAAAAAAAGAATTCAGGTGGGAAGAATTTGGGCTCTTTGAAAATAGATTAACCTTATAAGAACTGAAGATGTACAGTGGGGTAAAATTGTTCTTCATTTCTTTTCCATAAGCACAATTCCACTTAGCAAATGGGTCAGTGTCATCCCCTTGAAAGGAACAGAGAGGAATGAAGGAAAAAGCTGCATTTGACACACATAGTGGTAGGATAAAGGGCTGTGTACACAGACTAGATGGCCAGAAGCCAGTACATGGGGCAAGTATACAGCAAAGGTACATTATATGAGCATATTCCCCATTACATAGATAAATTCCAGTTTCCATTGCTTGAGAAATAAGGATATGTTTGACATAAAGCAATATTTTTGGTACTAACATTACCTCTTTTTCTTATAAGTAACCTTTCTTGAAAAATACCAGTTATATAGATCATCCTATGGTTTCCCCCCAAACATATAAATAAGGGGAAATGTTTTCCTCTTCTTCTTGGAGCATGATGCCACCAGACGTTTTATATATAAAAAAGAAAGTGTTGGAGTTGATTAACGTTAGCACATGGTTACACTGATGACATGTGTTAATGGTGCAGTTATCACAAGTTAACGTTAACCCCTTTCCCCTTAGCTGGTTGTCCTTCCCGCTCCACAGTAGCAAAATGACACCACAGAGGAAAATCTGTACCAGAGCTGACAGGAAGTTCTGTAATGCTTCATTTTGTTAAAGAGCTGATGAGGCAAAACAAGATGCCATTGACTAGAAGGAATTTTCTGATGTCAGAAAAAGGCAGTATAATTTCAACAGACTATGTTCGGAGGGAAGATGGCATATAGCAGCATCAGTCTTTTTTTTTTTTTTAATTCAAGGAGTTCTAGGAAAGCAAACTTAAAAAAAACCCAGTCCAAATCCTTTCTGCTAACATTTCCAAACCTGCTTCTCTTTCCTTTGCTAGAACATGTTCCCTTACTTCTGTATCTAAAGTTATATCCCTCTCTTTCTCCAAATTACAACACACTTCTTTTGGCAAGCTTCTCTGTAAATACCACAGTCCCACCTTTTTCTGCCCATCTGCTAAATTCTTCCTAAATTCTTAAATTCTTTCATTCTTAGACAAGGCTTTCTGCACATGCCACATCACACTTTCTGCTTTCTGCACATGCCACATCACACTGATGTTCTCTAAAATTCTGAAATGTTATTACCTTCTGTGAGGCTATGTTCAGCCCCCTTTTAAAGATTAATTTCAATTTATTTTCAGAATTTAAAAAGATTAACACAAAATGTCTGACACAACAATATATTATATTGTGTAAACAGGTGCTTTGTTAGTTTAATATGATCACAAAATATCCAACAAGGTGTTTCGTGGCAATCTGATCTAGCCAAAGCTGGCTGCTGGTTTTGGTAATTCCAGACTTTTAGGGTTGGATCCAGCTTTATAGAGCCAGCTCCAGGACAGCTGCTTCTCTAGCTACCTGCTGCTATGGCCTGGAAGTACCCAGTTTGAGAAGAAAGGCTTTAGAAGAAAGGCTGTTGGTGGGAGGACACGTGAACTTGCTGCTTTAGCCTAAAGCTATCATAGGAACGTGTCTCAGGTTTGGAGGATGAACCCAACAAGACAGAGCCATCTCCTGAGTTAAAATCCCTGTGATGGGATAGCGCTGGGACCAACTGAAGGATGGGGGAAAGTGGGCAGTTGAAAGGATGCTTGACTAAAAAAGATAAAACTGAGCTCTGCTCTTTGGTCTCAGGCTTGCCACTTGTTTCTCTTCAGGAAAATGAAGGTTCATTGGAGGTTCATGGTTCAAGGTTTTCACAAACCCCAAACCTCCAATGAATTCTTCCACTGCACAAACCAGTTCATGGTTTGTGGAGTTTGGCCCACCTGGAAGTGAGCTCCAAAGGCAATCAAATGCCTTCAGAATCTACTTCCAGGTTGGCCTGACTTGACTGAGCTCCCAAAGTGAGCTCTGAAGGCTCTTATAGACCTTATATGCCCTTATATGGACAGTCCCTAATATGGACATGCCCCACCTGGAAGTGGACTCCAAAGGCCTATAAAAGCCTTCAGAGCTCACTGTTGGAGCTTAGTTGAGTTGGGCCGCCCTTATAGGCTTTAAGAGCTCACTCTTGGAGTTCAGTTGGGCCAGCCTGACCCAGAGGTGGGCTCCAAAAGCATTTAAATGCCTTTAGAGCTCACTACTGGTTGGGCAGCTCGATCCAGAAGTAGGCTCCATGCCAATTAAATACCATTGGAGGCCACCATTGGCATGAGTGAGCTTTGAAGGCATTTAACTCTGAACCACGAAACTTCAACCTTCATGGGTGGATCGTGGGTGGATTTGTGGGTTCATGCCCATCCCTAGCCCACACCATTTTGGCAGTTTTGGAGAACTTGGATCTCTTCAAAAGAAAGAGAATGTCTTGAGGTTTTCCTTCTCCATTATTCAGGAATCTACTCGTCTTCTACATGGCTCATTTCGATACCCAGAACATCAGTATGAGGATACCAACTTCACTAATATGGATACATGCCCTTCTTTGTGATCTATTCACAACAAGCCGCAGCCCCTGCCCGGAGTGAGGGTGGTCTCCCAAGTGACCTTAGGATCTGTAATGAGAAAAGGCATCTCCAGACTTGCCAAAAATAGCATTGGGGCAATAGAAGCCCTCACTTCCCACCCACCCCAATCAAGCATCCTAATGATAGTACATGCTCACTAATCTTGGGAAAGGAAGGAGAAAAGAACACTAAGAATGGAAAACAAATAGTACGACAATGGCCCAATCCTTCCGTCCTGTCTTGATGCAGAATAGCTTCATCTCCTTTACCAGGGAATACATTGGCTACTCGTTCACCTCTTCATATAATTTATTGTAGGACATTGCTTGACAAATTGCTGGGACAGGCATACTTTAAGATGCTTCTGTTTTGTGATGTCCAAGAAAACCAAGAAGCTAAAGGCATTATTAAGACATCCCAGAAATATAAATGCCCTGAAAAAACTAAGTACTGAATTAGTCTCGAGAAACACAGCGATGTAACATTTTAATGCTTTGATCCGTGAAACTCAAAACAACAGCTATTCATCAAATAGCTTGCTTGCCTCTGTCATATATGGATTGTGTGTGGATTACTGCATGCAATTATATCTTCTCTATACTGGGGGCACTGTCTGAATTCAGATTGGCAGGGCCCTTGAGACACCATAAACACAGAGATTCATCACCTAAGTATTTTTGTAGCTTGCTTGTATTTTCCTTGAGCTCTCTGTGTCTGCTTCCATTAACCACACACAAAGCAGCAATAAGCAACCGACAGTGCAATCCTAAACAGAGTCACACCATTCTAAGACCATCAATTTCAATGGACTTAGAAGGGCTTTACTCTTTTCAGGATTGCCCTGTTTATCTCCCTTTGCCGTCTGTAGGTAGAAAAAATATATCTAAAGAAGTCTTCAATCAAAAAACAAACCAATCATTATTATTGTTTTAAGATCTTCACAGTACTTATTATTTAGGAGTTGCTGCTGTATTCAGTAGGCCCACTGGTATAAAAGATTATTTATAAACGATATTTTTGCCACCCCAGGCAATGCATAGTTTCTGTGCATTTGACTTGTCAAATCATCAGAGTTCAAAAAATAGTCTTTTGTACATTTAACAAAACTTTTCTCTTTGCAATGGCCCAAACATAATAATTACTGTTTTCCTATTCAGTGTCAATTTGCCCTCCTGAGCCTTGTAAAAATCCTCTTTCTTCTAATCCAAACCTATTGAGACATCTTGGCAGTGAATATGTGCAACTGTGAGCAGTCTTGCTGTAATTGATACAATTACTGCAAATTTCAGTTTCCTGAGGTGTCAGGCTTTAGCCAGGGCATTCAGATCTCTACACTCAAAAGTCACAGATTTAATGACCACCAAATTCCATGTCTTGCTTTTGGAATAAAAAGAACCAATTGGGTAAACATGAATAAAGTCAGTTTATTTGCATATTTATCTTTCTTCTCTTCCTTTATTTTAGAATTTTGATTTCTTTATTTGTAGGATAACATGGTAGTCTCTTGAAAACACACACAAATCTGTTTATATACTGAGTCAGACCCTTGATCTATGAAGATCAGTATCATCTACTCTGATTTACAGCAGCTCTCCAGAGTCACAGAATGATTCTGCAAAGTCACCCCTGAATGGCCATAAATCTATGCAAAAGGTTCAATAAAATCTGATGATCAAAGAACTTGAAAGTGGCATGGAGTGTGGAAGCTACCATAAAACCCATAATCAAAGGAAGTGAAGGCAGCATGCAATGCAGAAGGGAATTTCTGTTCCAACGTGGGTTTCGTAAAACAGTGGAGGGAAAAGCCAATGCAGAATCAGCCCCAGTGGAGAGGTCTTTCCCATCAGCTACTTGATCCTTTTAAAAATCTGGATATGACAGGGATAGAACCTGGGAACTTCTGCAGAGCAAGCAGATGCTGTACCACTGAGCCACAGCCCCTCCTCAAACCCAATTTTTCCTGAATTTTGTCACTACTTGGGTAAATGGGCTGTGGTAATGGATCTGGAATTAATAATAATGGAGAGGGGTGGATGAAATTATGGGGGAATCTCACAAAGACATGGGGGGATATAGCTCAGAAGCAGTGATAGTGAAGGGGGCTGATCTAGGATGGGCATGAATTTGCCTATTAGATTGGGGGGGGGGAGGCTAGAGTCTTGGGGTGGTTTGTGTTTCAGTATTTATACAAAGGCTGCACACTCTCAAATCACACACACACCCCCCCCACAGCCTGGAAGCTCTCTGTTATATTTCCAGCTATACCATCTTAAGGGCATAGAAGTCTAGAAGCCTCAGAACTTTGTTGTACACAGAGCTTGCTCTTCTTAGCAAAGGTGTATGTCACAGAAGAAAGGAGGCAACAAGTGGGCAAGGAAGTATTTTCCCCTTGATCCCTCAACCACCTGAAAGATGGTTTTCTTTTTTGATCCTAGACCTATAGGGGAGTTCTGAGACAGTCAAGAGATTTACCATCTTTCACCAACATAAAGCATCAAGCAATACTGCACCGACTTGCATAACACTGGCTTTATGCCAAACTGGGTGCAAATAAGTTTTCATCAGCTTTTTCAGAGTAGCAAAGGCACACCTTCAGTGCTATAAAAGTATAATGTGTAGGTGGGACTGGGAACAGCTCAAATTCTGGTCTCTTTCATGAAAAAAACCTGCCTCCTTAACTTTCCTCAGCGAGCCTACTGAAAAGCTAAGCTTGACAATGTACTTGGAACATCTGGCTGCTATTATTGTGCATCATTTTACAAAGCCATCCTCCATCAAGAGATGTCTTCATTCACTGAAGTGTCTGTCTCTAATCAGTTTGTATGTGCCTTGTGGCAACAGGATATTTTATAGACATTAGTTCCTAATTGTCCAGGGTGTTTGTCTACAAATTGGTGATGCTTTCTGGAATGCTACTTTATTTATGTAGTTTGGTTTCTATTTACAGCATTCTTTTGGCTTGCAACATCACTGGAAACATTATGGGATGCTGGAGTCACAGCTGTCACGGCTAGGTTTCAAAGAAGGCATCAAACAACAAACAAGGAATCCTTTCATACACTGTTATCTATTTGTTTTTGCACTTGGGAGGGAAATCACCAGTTCTTAATGGAACACTGGAAGGAAAACATCTTTAGGAACCCATAATCATTCACTTTAATTAACTCTTTGATTGGTTTGAAAATGTACCAAGAGTTCTCTTGGTGTGGGAGAGCATTTGTTATAATTTCAAGTCAATCAAAGGATTAAAACAAGTGACTGTTGGTTCCTACAGAAGATGTTAGGTAGAAAATTAGACTTGCAGCCCTTCAGTCCTTACACTGTCGGGCAGATCAGACCCTACAACAGAGCTTTGGGCCCATGGGCTTTGTATCTGGCAGGGCTGGGGAGGGGCAGGAGTATCACCTTTGTGCTTCTTGTACTCCCCCACACGTGTAAGCATTCTCTGCCTTAAAATATAGCTAAGAAAACTGGCATAGTTAAAGTTGCTAAATATACAAAATAACTTAGGGCAGTTAGAGTTTGCAAAGTTAGCTGTTTTCTAGCTTCCACAGACTTAGAAGCAGACATACAAGCATTTAGCAATCTCTCCTTATTATATAATTGAATTTTCATGTGACTCTTTCCTCAATGTTCCACACGCTCCCACAGCCTTTGGCTCCCTGCCCTGTAACTCAGAAGCTGTCCCTATCCACTGGCTCTGAGTACTCGCGTGCCATTGGCTGGGTGCTGGGTCTGCTCCTCTTCCCTGCCCTCTCCTTCAGCCACTGTGCCCTGTCAGAATTTGTGGCAAACGGTTTTTTCTCTTGATGAAGATGTTTCTACTGTGTGGGACTAACTGTTTCCTCAGTGGCTGTTGGTAGGTGTAACAAAATGGCAGTTACCTGTGTTTGTAAGATATCTGTTGTCTGTGGTTGTTTGTTTAAAATGTTCCCCCATAAGTTCAATTGAGCTGTAGTTCCAGAGAGGGGCCTGCAGGGGTATCACTCACTGGGTTGAATGGGGCTTTCTCATCTGCTGGCCTACAGTTCCCAGCTGCCCCAAGGGGCGGGGCACCATCAATATAGACTCCAGCCCATCCATTCGTCCTACAGGAGGTTAGGAAAGGCTCCTGCTGCCTGTGCTGACCTGGGCTACAAGCCAGAGATGTGAAGGGGGGGGGGAGGCAGTGGAGACTCAGTCACTCCACAGTTGGCTGGTTTGAGGAATGAATAGAAGTTTCCCTGTTCTCTTGGGCAAGAGGGAGAGGCTGAAGCAGAGCCAGAGGCCGGTCGAAGGAGAGATCCTATCCTGAGCCCACGACCTTCAGAGGTAGAGACAGTATTGTGTGTAGGGAAAGAGGATTGCGTTTAACCCCTGTTGATTTATGCCCTGTTGGCTCATAGTGTGTGCTTACTTCTACAGTTGTGCCTTTATTCATTTAGTGTGTGTGTGTTCCATAATTGTGTAAATAGTTAAATAAATTCTTTTATTTGGGCTAATAATCTGTGTTGTGCTCTGACCCCTGCTCTGCACAATACCAAAGGGAGGGGGTAGCCCAGGGAAGCAAGGAAAGGCCAGACCCTTGGGTTGCCAACTTTCCAGGGATCCCCCAAGGATTGGGAATTTCATCTCCAAATAGAGAGATTTGGCCACTGTCTCTTTAAAAAGGGAATGACAATTCAGTAAGTGGTGGCAGTGAACTTAAGGAGTGAGATACATCCACAGGACGAGGGTGGGAGGCGAACAGCCGAGTTGTAAACTGGAGCCCATTTCGCCACAGTAGGCAACCAAGCTTGGTTCAGACAAACAAAGGAAACCCTTCACAAGCCTTTGTGAGGAACTCATTGGGGCCGATTAGGGTTGCCAGCTCCAGGTAGGGAGATTCCTGGAGATTTTCTGGTAGAGTCTATGGATGCCAGGATTTAGGGAGGGGAGAGGCCTCAGCTGAAAAGAATGACATGAAGCCCACCTTCCAAAGCAGTTATTTTCTTCGGGTGGGAGAGATCTGTTGTCTGGAGTTCAGTTGTGATACCTGGTGATCTTCAGGCTACACCTGGAGGTTGGCTACCCTAGGCATAGCAGTCAGTGCTTCAGAGCAGGGTCTGCTAGATCCAGGTTCTTGCTGTACAAGCTGAGTGGGTAATTTTGGACCAGTCACAGACTTTCAGCCTAGCCTACCTTGCAGGGTTGTTGAGCAAATCAAAAGGGGGGAGAGGAGAATTATGTTAGCTGCTTTGGTCCCCACTGCAGAGAAAAACTACTTTTCCTCCTGGGAAATTTATTTATTTATTTGAATTTTTATCCCGCCCTCCCAGGCAAGGAAACCATTGTTGCCAATATCCAGGTAAGGGCTGGAGATCCCCTCAGAATTACAACTGATCTCCAAGAGAGAGGGGGGAGGAGATGGAAAGCTGAAATCAGAGGGGCAGATAATGGCAGGTTGATGCTTGATTGGGAAGGAGATAGGGTTGCCAACTCCAGGTGGGAAATTCCTGGAGATTTGAGGGATGGAACCTGGAGAAGGTGAGGTTTGAAGAGGGGTGGGACCTCAGACAGGTACAATGCCATAGACTCCACCCTTCCAACCAGCCATTTCCTCTTGGGTAACAATTGTTGCCAATCTCCAGGTGAGGGCTGGAGATCACTCAAAAGTACAACTGCTCTTCAGGTAGCAGAGGTCAGTTCCTCTGGAGAAAGTGGTGGCCTCTGTGTCATTATACCCTGCTGAGGTCGCCGTAGCAAATTGACACTGAGTGCCCAAGGCCGGGACACTCTCCCAGAGCCTCTTTCTAGAGCCGTTGTATTTCTTTCCACAACAGGCCTTATTCCTAGTACATTTCATAAAGCAGAATCTATTAGCAACTGGTACTAGATACGAAACCTATATACCATATCAGACAGGATTCTAGCTGTTGCTGAAGACTGGGGGCTTCTCACGTACGCTCCCATCAGCACCCCCAGGGCATTTTGTACCCCTGCACTCTTGAATGGATAGGGGAGAAGGAGAGAAGGAATGTCCTTAGAAAAAACCAGCAATAGTTGAATGCAGCTTGAGTGGAATTCTTTTTTATTAGTTTGTGCTTCCCAGCCTTTGTGAAGGAGGCTGTGATGGGTGGCGTTACTCAATATATGGGATTTCTGCATTCAGACCTCACAACAAGCCACAGTCAGTACAAACCATGGACACACAAAAAAAGTACCAACCAGTGTTCCCTCTAAGCTGAGTGAGTGTGAGCTATCTCACAGTTTTTTAGCCTCTGGCTCACACATTTTTGTCTTCACTCAGGAAGGATGGCTCCAGAGCAAACTAATTTATGCAGTAGCCAAATTGCTCGCTCACAACTTTAATGCCAGTAGCTCCCAAAGTAGGATTTTTTCTCACAGCTTAGAGGGAATACTGGTACCAACAATGGTTTAGGATCCCAGTTGAGCACCTACCAATACACGAATTCATTGAGCAGAATACATTCACTGGCCTTCTTTGCCCCCCAGAAGCCCTTGTTCTTCAGTGTGGCTTCCAGCTCTTCCCTTTGTGATTAGTAGAGCTGATTTGTATTATAATTTAGACTTTGCACGTGGAACTCGGCTGCCTATTCTCTCCACAGAACCTGCTCTTTGGTACTTTTGTTGCAGCTTTTTGCAGAAGTTGTAGTTGTGTCTTATTACAATTTTAGACTATATATATATATATATATATATATATATATATATATATATATATATATATATTAAAAAAAACAGAAATTGGAATTCTTAACACCTCCCGAAGTGTTACAATTGTCTGTATCAAAGCCACATTTCTAATTGGTATGTGTGGGCTGTAGCATACTGTAATTCCCCCCCCTTCCTGCTTTAGACCTTCTCATTAGTTTTACAGCACCGCTTGATTCATTAAGCAGTCTAAATATGGACAAGGAAAGGTAAGGGTAAATAAAGAACACAAGAATAAAATTAGAAGTAGAATGTTGTGTGCTTCGGAGGGGAGGGGTGCTCATTATACTTTAAGTAAACTCAGATCTGTAAGCCTTTGATGGTTTGATGTGAGGCTCCATCCACACAGGTTCCCCAGCCTGAAATCTGAAGTGTCATAGGCGCAGGAGAGGATTTTATTTCCTGCACCTTTGAACCAATCCTTACCAACGAATGAAGAACATTCATAAAGATCTTCATTCACAAGGTCTGGTCTGTGTTTGTAAGCATAAGGGAATGTGGTACCTAAACAATTCACCTAGACAATGTCCACAAAAGCACACTGAACTGATCGTAAGTTGGTGCAAAAACACAGATGAGCCTAAACCCAGGTCAAGTCTTAAATGGTTTTGGCTGTTTTTCACTTCCTTGAGGATATTGTAGCTTTATCAATGGGTAGTGGATATTGAAGCTTTAACAATAACTGATGTAAATCCTTTAGGTGTGAGTAATTTTTCAAGAAACTAGAATAAAAGCAGGTGCAACTTAAGCTTTGGCTGTAGACAATGAACTGTGGGAGGTACAAATGTGTTTTACTTGTACTACTGTGTACTGGTCAATGATCGTAATAATAAATTCACAGTTTACCAGGAACTGTGGAAAGCTGGTGTGATATAACCAGAATGTGATGGGAAGGACTGGGTTCAGATCCCCAATTACTGGTGGACCTAGGATTTATTTGTTAAACAAAGACATCCAAACAAAAACTACAGACATTTGTTTTACCTAAAAAAAAGAAACAACAAACCACATTCAGCATACCTTCTGTAAAAGCTAACGCGATCAACCACAAACTCTCTGCCTAACCTACTCACATAGCTGTTATCAAGACAACCAGTGGCCTGAGACAATTTAATGTTTATTGTTCTTATTGACAGAAAGATGGTATACAAATGTATTAAATCAATCAGTCAATCAGTTCATTCAAGTGAAGGAAGTTTACATTTATGTGTCTGAATGAGCCTAGGTTCTTTCATTTAAATAAAGGTTACATGTGCAAGAGATGTGTTTGTGCATTACATCACATGCTTCCATAGGATAGGGTAGTAAAGGATAGGATAGGACAGGGCAGGACAGTAACTGCCTTAGATCTCCCTAGTAAGGGAGAGTATGGAATGATATACTTTGCCATCACCAAACCCCTCATTATTCAGGGATTCAGTGGACAATCCCCCCGCCCCACAAGTATTTATTTCCTCTAGTGTGGTCCAATTAGGAATTTTAAATCATGCTGTTGAGTGATTTGTTTTTTAAAAAGTGAAAAATAATCCACATCCTTTAGCCACTGAGTTTTGTATGAGAGAGAAACATGAACACATGAAACACTTAGGATTGTAAGTTTCTTAAAAGCAGGTCTGTTTGAACCTTGCAGAAGGAATTAGTACTCTGCAGGTGGATACTTAGACTTCTGTTACTAGGGTTTTTTTGTCACCTGCCATTGCAGTCCCATAAGCAACAGGTACAAGAAAGATAAATGGAAGGAGGAGATTTCTTTGTTCCATTTCCAGGTGCAGAACAGCTGGCAAAGGCCAAGGGATGCTGAAGCTGTGAGCTATCAATTCTGCCAGTAAGAACTTTGGACACTTCTTCACATCCTGACTCTTTCAGATTAATAATCACCACTCTGAGGGCAATGGAACCTCAGGTGTGTTCTCACACTTTGCATTCTATCATATCCCCATATTCACCCAGATTGGATTCATTACGGAGCCTTGAAAAATGACAGGCGGGAAGCCTCGGTCTATAAAACACTTGAGTAAATAGAGCAGAACATGGAAGTGCTGACGCAGTTGTGATAACGCCATTGTTTTCTTTTCCAAATCCTTGTAGTCAAGGGTGCATTGTTATTTCCAGTGCGTTTTGAGCTTTGGCACAGTTAGATGTCGGCGTCAAAGGAGCTCTTGGTTTACAACAGAACAGGCAGTTATATTTCTATAAAGTGATTTTGAGTGCACGCAATGCAGCTACAAATGGAGAACAAGTTAGTGATTAGGCATACTTCTCATGATCCAGCTAAGGACTTTAAGCACATATAAACAGGCTTCCATATGTATATTCTTGCTGGATAAGGAAATGAACTACAAAATCCTCCCCAGCCCAACAGCTGGAGCTGCATGTGTGGAGTTCTTTTTAGAAAGCTAAAATTCCACCCATTTTGTGTTTAGGAGAAGAAGCAGGCAGCTAATTCAGTCTGTCTGGCTTCCCTAAACCACTGATTATTGGGATTTTTGTTATTAGAATGGATCTGTATGTATAATTTTGGCTGCTGTGCTGGATCAGAGTCACTTTGCATCATCACCTCGGTAATTATAGAATTAGAAGCTGTTATGTATGAAATACTCAGTTATTAATAAATAGAGGGTACTGAAACCTAATGGAAAGAAGAGAGCAAAGGTGATCAGTACAAACTGAGTTGTTATTTGATAATGTACTAAAACTATTTATTTATTCAGGATACTTTTAGTCAGTCTTTCTCCAGTGATGGACTCAAGGCTGGCTACATTGCCAGTATTTTACTGCAATATTGGGTTGCCAACTCTGGGTTGGAAAATTTCTGGAGATTTGGGCCTGGGTGGGCAGAGTTTTGGCTTGGGTGGGTGGGTCCTGGGTGGGCAGAGTTTTGGGAAGGAAAGGAGCTCTGCAGGGTATAGTGCCATAGAGTCCACCCTCCAAGGCAGCCATTTTCTCTAGAGGAAACTTCTGTAGTCTGGAGACCAGTTCTAATTCCAGGTAAATGCCAGGCCCCACCTGGAGCTTGGCAACCTTACTTGCTGAATTCTTTTACTGTGCCTTTTTGTATTACTATGGTATCCTGAATAAATAAATAGCTTTAGGACATTATAAAAAAATCTAATCTAATACTAGGAGTAGCTCTGTTTTATAATGTTTTATTGATTTTTTTATTTGAATGGTTTTCTGCTGATTGTGATGTAAGCCATTTCAAGCATATTTTATGGAGAATGCAGCTCATAAGTAACCTGAATATAGTAAAGTTTCACCCCCACAGACATGGTGGTTCTGTAGCACAAAGAAAAATGAAACATTGCTATTAAAGAGAGTTCTTTAAGAGAGCCAGTGTGGTGTAGTAGTAGAGTGTCGGACAACTTTCTGGAAGACCTAGGTTAAAATCCCTGCTCATACTATGGAAACTTGCTGGGTGACCTTGGGCCAAGCACACTTTCTCAGCCTGCCCTACCTCACAGGAAGATAAAATGGAGGAGAGGAGGAGGATGTAAGCCTCTTTGGGTCCCCATTGGGGAGAAAGGCGGGGTATAAAATAAATAAATAAATAAATAAATAAAAAGTCTGGTTGGAATCCCTGTAGAAATTCAATTGTTCACCAACAAGAAAATTCTCATATCAAATTCTAAGTAAAATTTGAACTGGCACCCTTATTTTCAAGTTTTAAATAAAAGTTTTCACAGCTTTCCAGATAACCAGGTAACACTGAACGTAGGCATGTGACAAAGTTAGGGCACCAAAACTGAAAAGGTTTTGTTTCATAATCTAGACAACTGTTGACCAGGGTAACTGGTCCTGAAAGTCAGGTTTTGGAACTCTCTCTCAGTCCCTCAGATGACTGGTTAAAATTTATGGGTCATTATCTAGCTCAAACAGTATCTTATTTAGAACAACCAAGCATACATACTTGTAGTAACTGCTGCACATGTTAATAGGAGATGGGAAGCAACCATCTGGCACCAACAGCTCAGCTACATTTTACATTTCATGTACAGCTGACATACATATTTTGTGTATATATGTGTGGTGAATGAATAGTCCATCTCTTCAGGTGACTATACACATTCACAGATACCATATGGTACTACTTCTAAATGTTTGCATGGAAGTACTATCATTAGTGCTGGTATTCAATGAAACAACAAAAGACAAAGACGGGGGGGATGAGACATCACCAGGCCCACCTCATAATATCACTCCATGAGTTACAGGGTTTGAGATGATGGGATCTACCTCTGTCATCTTACCAAGTTGCAAATAGAATTTAACTACATATCATCTGCCATCATGTGGTGAAAGGACTGAGTGGTTACATACAGGCTGTGGGAATACCAAAACTAACAAAACAACAACAGATTCCCATATGATTACATACATATTGTAGTAAGTTACTGTGATACCTGGTTTTCTACTAAGCCTCAGATTTCACATTTGTGAGGTAAATGTGAAAATACTCTCTTCATGCTATAAAAAGTTATTCATTATGGTATCCTCCAATATAAATAAATAACAAAAATCTAGAGGTAGATTTTTAATGATAGATGACAAAAAAATTGGGGAAATATTACTTTTAAGTATTGAGCAGGAGGCGATGAATTCAAACAAACAGGCTTTTATTCAGTGACATTGTTCAGCTCAAAAGACCGCTCTATGAGGGCAACACTTTCATTTATACTGTTCCAACACATAACTTTCAACAATGTAACTATATACAAGCAATACTATTGGACCCAAGCAGGGCTCAGTGATTGGGTATCTAGATTGGCTTCAGGACCAATGGGATTCTTTATTAATCAGCCAATAGGAATTGGAGCTTTAGGATACCAAAACCCTTTTCAAGCTATTATTGCTTCATATTCTAAACAAACACAACAATTACTTTTATGAGAAAGCCCCTATGAATGTCAAAATAAACCTGAAACTGTGAACAGCAGAAAAGGCATAAATGCCATAAAGTCAAAACCATATTTTAAAAACTTCATCCAAGTGTTTGCTACTGCTTTTTTTTTTTTTTTGAAGAGCATTACCATGGCATGAAAAACAGCAGCAGTAAGCAGTATATTATAACGATGACTGCACTTACTCATTTGGGAGAATTAATCTCCATATATCAAGAAGCTCCCATAATGATCAAATTTCACAAAATTTATTTCCTTCTGTAAGCACCCTACTGAAGCAGAGGGGAAAGCTCCTGGAATCTGTAGATGGAAGAGAAGGTGTTGGCAAATCCAGGAATAAAAAATGTGAGGTATGAAGAAGTGCCTGTTTCAATCACACGTAGCCTCTGTGAGCATTCTTATTTATTACATGTTATAAAAAGTTTATTACCCATTTTATGACTCTAGCTGCCCAGTATTTGATTTAACCAGAAAACATGCCAGTAATTTGGTCCACTTTTTAGGTTCGTTTGTCAAAACCCTGAATATTAAGACAGAACAGACGTGGGCTTTTTTTAAAAAACCCAAAAGCTTGTTAGCACATATAAACATTTCAGTGAGCAGCAAAATGTTTCTGAGAGAAAATCATACTCAGATCAATAGGATTTACTTCTTAGTAAGCATGCAAATGATTGGGCTACTAATCTGATATGTAAGAGCCACATGTTCATGTCATATAATGCTTAGTTATTAGCATTGTTACAGAGTTAGAATAGGAAATGGTGTCTGAGTGTGTTTGGAGGGGGTCAGCAAATAGGGGCTCCTACTCCTACTAGACTCCTCTTCTTGCCCTTGTAACTAGTAGCTATCACTTTAAATGGGAGATCTATGTCCATTTCCCATGAATGCATTCAACTATTCTGCTCCTGAAAGTGATGTCCCACATTACCTGTACTCCAGGTGCTATACCTGACCAGTTCTAATCAACAGCTGCCACTACATGAGACAAGGTATTAATATTATTGTTTACAAAATTTATACCCCACTTTTCTGTCCTTCCAAGAGCTGCCAAAGCGGCTAACAATTTAAAACATACATGATAAAATGTATTATAAAACCCTTAAAAGAACCCCCATTCCCAAACATACCTCATGAAACCAACTTTAAAAAGAGCTGGGGGGGGGGGGGGGGAAGGGAGCTAGAATACATACAAAACAGATAAAAAACACTTGAAAGATGAAACTTTGGATAGGAAGGAAGGATAATTGAGAAAATGCCAAACAAAACATAGACGTCTTCACCTGCTGGTGGAAGACAGCGATGGAAGGTGACAGACAAAAATCTCCTTGGGGAGGGACTTCCAGAACTTTCATGCCATGACCGAGAAGACATCTCTCCCAGGTTGCCATGTGCCTGATCTCCAAAGGCGGGGGCTCCTAAAGCACGGCCTCTGGAGATAAATGTAATGGTCAGGCAAGTTCATAAGGCATTAGGTAGTCCTTCAGTATAATGGTCCAAAGCCATATGTGGCTTTTAAAGTCAAGACCTGCACCTTAATTGTGACTGGAAACAAATTGGAACCCAGTGTACGTTGGCCAAGACTGCAGTAATATGGTCCCTACGACCCACTCCAGTCAACATCCTGGCTGCAGTGTTCTGTACCAACTGAAGTTTCCCAACTCTTTTGAAGGGCAACCCCATGTACAGCTCATTGCAGTAATCTAATCTCGTAACCAGGGCATGTACCACAGTGGCCGGATCTTTTCTGCCCAGGAAAGGCTGCAGCTAGCTAACCAGTCAAAACTGGTAAAAGGCACTCTTGGCCACAGCTGCCACCTTCTTACTGAGCAGTAGGCCTAGGTCCAAGAGTTCCCCCAAACTACAGACCTGTTCTGTCAAGGGGAGTGCAACCTCATCCAGAACAGGTGACATCTTAAATCCCAGGACAGTCCTTCCACCCTTCAGTAGCATTTCTGTCCTGTGGGATTAAACTTCAGTTAATTAGCTCATATCCACTCTGAAACTGCTTCCAGGCTCTGGTTCAGGGTTTCTACAGCATCCCTGGGATCAGCTAGAAGTGTGAGATACAGCTGAATGTTTTTCGTGTATTGGTGACAACCCAGCTCAGATCTCCAGATGACCTCACACAACAATTTCATGTTGATATTAGAGTACAGGAACCAAGATGGAACTTAGCCAAAGACTAAGGGGCTGAACAGCAATCCCCTGGTACCAGCTTCTGAAATCTACCCTCTAGGTAAGACTGGAACTACTGCAGAATGACCTCCCCCCACCCCCCCCCCACCCCAAAAAAAAACCAGTCCAGAAAGATACCATGACTGATAGTATCAAAAGTTGCTGAGAGGTCCAAGATAATCAATAGAGTCATACTCTCTCTGTCTGTCTCTTGGAGCAAGTCATCTACCAGGGCAACGAAGGCTGTTGTAGTCTAACCAGGCCTAAAATCAACTGGAAGAGATCTAAACACTGGGCTATAACCAAATGTACCATGCAGTCTACTGCAAAAAAAGAAAAGGACTTCATTCACATAAATGTACATGAAATGTTCTCTTTTCTGTCTGTGACTAGTCTTTACAAAATATCTAATGAAAATTATTACAATTTATATAGGCCAGAAAAAGTTTCTCAATATTTTGTAATTCTGATTTTAATTTTTCAGTACTCTAAATCATTCATTTATTTGTTCAAGGGATTTAAAGATTACTTCTCCAGATACTTGCTTGAGAGGGCTAACAAAGAAAAAAACACCAGGAAAGCAAATATATATATATATAATCTTTGAATTGCTTCAACATGGTTGTTACAGATATCACAATTTACAATCTAAAGGTCATTCCATGGGAAAAGAAGTCATGGAAAAAAACTTTCCAGGCTTGTAAATTCCTTGGTTCATTATTTTCAGTTTAGAAATATTTATTATACTGCAGGTTTTACTAAAATTAACAGAAGGGCAGGGCAGATACTGCATTTGAAAAACCGATACTTGCTCCTGACCTGGCAGATAATGTTATTATCTCAAAACTGTACTTTATGTTAACCAAAACCATTAATAAGAATAGAGTAACAGTTATGTATATATGGGAAAGAGACCTTGAGGTTTCTTTAACTGAGAACAACTGGCATGAGGTCTGAACATCATGTGCATTCACCTCAGAGGCACTAAATATTCAAACCTTTATCTTCCAAAATTTGATCAAGACAGTATCTTACCCCTCAAAAGTTGCATCACTTCTGTAGAAAAATTCCAAATGTCTGGTGGAAAAAATATAAACAGGTGGGATCTTTCTATCATTGTTGTTGGCAATGCCCAACCATTCAAGGGTTTTGGAACAACTTACTTGAAAGGATTCATAAGATCCGTAATGTAAAGTTAGCGTTAGATCTCAAATGGCTATTATTGGATTTACCTTTTCGTAAGGATATTGATACACCAAAGCTTAAACTCATTTCAGCTTTAGTGGCGACAAAACATTTGAACATTATAACAAACTGGAAGATGGATAATCCTCCATCTTTAGCACTGTGACAGGTTAAAACTTGGGATCTATTAGAACAGAAAAAAGGAAGTACTTCTTCACCCAAAGAGTGATTAACACGTGGAATTTACTGCCGCAGAAGGTGGTGGTGGCTACAAGCATGGATGGCTTCATGAGGGAATTAGATAAACATATGGAGCAGAGGTCCATCAGTGGCTATTAGCCACAAGGTATAGATAGGAACCCTCAGTCTAGGGCAAGTGATGCTCTGTCTTCTTGGTGCATCTTGGGGCAGCAACAGTGGGAGGGCTTCTAGTGTCCTGGCCCCATTGCTGGACCTCCTGATGGCACCTCAGTTTTGGCCACTGTGTGAAACAGAGTGTTAGACTGGATGGGCTACTGGCCTGATCCAACACTGGCTTCTCTTATGTTTCTTATCTTATGATTATGGAGATCTCTTTAATGGTTAACCCTACAGATTCAGATTCTAAGTTATCTCATTTTTTGAACAAGTGGATGCCTCTTATTTCTTATTTGGAGAGAATTAAATGTCATAAAGGTGGGGAGATCCCCTCCAAATATAGGTTCCTTTTTGCATAATACATCTCCTGTAATAGTGTATTGTATTTTGTTTGTTTTAATGAGCAAAAAATTAATGCATTAAAAAGAAATAAGAAAAAAACCAACAGTAGGATGGATCCAGCCTTCCTCCAGCCTAAGGACCCCCGGCGGAGGAAGAACCACTTAAGATGGAGGAAGTCTCCTTAGGCTGGAGAAGGCTTCATATAGTTGTAGGATCCACCCCAATAAAAACATAAAATAAAAAAGTCATAATTAAACACCAGGCACAAAACCAGTTGATAAAAAACCCATGAATGACAGTAATGTAGAGGCTCAATGAGCTCCAAAGGCAAGATGCCACTACTGAAAAGGCTCTGGCTCTTGCTCCCACCCTACTCAAAGGCACAGAGAGCTTAGCATGGGAAGCAGATCTTGACTGGCAGACTGGTCAGTTTGGGAATAGGCAGTTCTTCAGATTTCCCAGTCCCATGCCATTTAGGGCACTTGAAATTATTCCCAGAAACAAACAGGCAGCCAGTGCAGATCTTTCAGCACAGGGATAATATGATCCCTGTATCCAATCCCTGATAACAGCCTGGCTGTCACATTTTGAACCCACTAAAGTTTCTAAACAATTTTCAAAAAATTCCATGCAAAGTGCATTACAGTAATTCTACCGGGATGTGATCAAAGCATGGATTACAGTGGCCAAATAATTTCAGAGGAATGACTGCAGCTGGTGTATTAACCAAAACTGATAAAATGACCTGTCTGACACAGAGGAAACCTAAGTTTCCAAACATAGGCTACAAATCTGCTCGGGGGGGGAGGGGAACCTCCTCCAGAACAGGCTGACTTCTCAGTCCTAAAGAAGCTTTGAATATCAGCACTTTGGTCTAGTCTGGATCGAACTTCAGTTTCTTGTCTCTCATCCATTCCAATACTTTCTCCAAGCATTTGTTCACAACTCCCA
Organism: Lepidodactylus listeri; assembly: GCA_029233225.1. NCBI lineage: Eukaryota > Metazoa > Chordata > Lepidosauria > Squamata > Gekkonidae > Lepidodactylus > Lepidodactylus listeri. The sequence continues at coordinate 37,704,359 of JARCFY010000006.1, read as the reverse complement.
TAGCCTCACCCAACTCAGCTCTTAGGGAGAAGTAGAACTGGATGTCATCTACATATTGCACTCTAACTCTGACAGATCATCTATTTTGGGGCCCTCCTATTCACCCGTAGGTTTTGGGCCAGAAGCTCAGATGGCCCATGAATAGGTGTTAGTGTCAGAGACCAGGTTGGCTTAGGAGCTTGCTAAGATTTGCCTATTGCCAGGGATCCCATGGTCGCCCCCAGAACCTTAGGAGCAGAGAAGGCAGAAAACCTGATGGAAAAGTGCATGGCTGGCCACCTGGGTCCTCTCTTCTACCTATGAGGCATCAGAAGACCCAGATTTGTGACGCTTTACAGATGCTGGACAGTGTCCAGATGTAAGTGTCTGCAGACTTCAGGCCATTGTTGTAGCTTCCATTGGGCTCTAGCCATTTGGGGGCATCAGTTGTCTTTTGGATATTAGTAGGGCTTATGGTGTCTCCTACTTCTAACTGGCATTTCCAGAAGGATGTAATAGATGAGGGTATGAAAAACTTGCTAAGATATCCAGGAGAATCAAGAGGGATCTACTCTGCATGTCATTATTCTGACCATAATAATTTTCATTCCAAATACCTATCTCATAGGGTGTCTGTTGTGGGGAAGGGAAGGGAAGGGAAAGGGGTTTGTAAGCCACTCTGAGACTCCAAGTGAAGGGTGGGGTATAAATCCAATATCTTCTTCTCTTCAAACCCAGCTGAATCAAAATTGAAATAGGTGTAGAGATTAATATAATTAATTATAAGCTGGCATCTCCTGACTGCTGTCACTTATCTTTTCACTACTATCACATTTTTTACTGTGTGGCTGCCATTTTAGATGCCCTGTTCATTGCATTTAAAATGGCCACAACCAGTGTTCCCTCTAAGATGAGTTAGTGTGAGCTAGCTCACAGTTTTTTAGCCTCCAGCTCACACATTTTTGTCTTAGTTCAGGAAGGATAGCTCCAGAGCAAACTAATTTATGCAGTAGCCAAATCATCTGCTCACACTTTAATGCTAGTAGCTCACAAAGTAGAATTTTTGCTCACAAGACTCCACAGCTTAGAGGGAACATTGGCCACAACATGGGAATAAACATGGTGATACCCCCCTTGAAGCTGTGTGGGCAATCTTATCACTGTTCTTAATTAATTACAACAGTGAAACTCAATTGGATAGTTATTGACTGAACATCCTTATTACAGCTGTTATTGGACCTACAGGACCTACCGGTACATTTTACTTACATTAGTTTGTGTTAAAGATGCTTTGAAGTGTCAGGATGGGAAAGAACACTGGAAAGCCTATATGAGAAAAATTTATGATCACATTTTTTACTTTCAAAAGCATCTGTTACAACATGCTTTGAAAATAATGCATTTTGACTTCAGAATATAAACCTGTCCAAAAGGTGACAATTCTACTATTTGGAAAATCTTTTGGAAAACAAGGAGGGAAATGATGGGAAGCTATAACACTTTCTGGAATAAACAGGAGCATAAATCATTCATGGGTATAGCCCATTCAAGAATCATGGGCTTGGGAAAAGATTAACCAAATAATATGTCTTTCCCAGGCAGTTTGGAAAATGAGAAAGCAGCTGGTTTTGATTGAGCAAGTGAATAGCCAAAGGGGAGAGATTGGACTAGTTTAGTACCTGATCTGGGTTAGGTATTGTGTCTGAAAAGGACAATTCCCATCAGTTTCACTCTACCTTTGGAATGAGAGGAAAGAGGTAAAATAGGCTGTTTGAATACATAAAAATGCTGCATTCTTGAAAGTCTATGAAGACTGAAATACTTCTAGTATGCAATCATATTCCTACCATAATTCACCTAATAGCCTTTCTATGAATTATGGTTTACACAGAGAAAAAACAAAGTTAAACTATAAAGCAGAAGGCATATAAATGTCAACATCACAGTTGTATACCTATATGTTTCTTCAGCTGACATCCTATTTATTGCTACACATTGTCATATCTGACAGAAACCATAAAGGCCACTCCTCAAAGAAGAAAACCTTGGTTAAATCAAATTAAAATTGTACGGTGATACTATGGACCAGGACAGATAAATGAAAGCATTTCTTCACACATTATATAATTAACAAATAGAATTCAATAGCATAAGAAGTTATGGTGGACTTAGGAAAGGATTAAGTCTCCTCTATCATTGCTTTTATGCATTGGGTCTCTGTGGGCAGTGTTCCTATAGACAAGTACATGCAAGAAATACAATACTCTGCTGCACTGATTTTTGTGTTTCTTATGCCAAAATGTTCACTGGACATTCCTTATTAGTGGCTGTTTCCATACCACTGCACTTGGATTTCCCTGCTTCAGTATGCTGAACTTTACAATTTATTTTTGCTCTGTCCTGTCTGAATAAGGACTGATCTTAGCTTGCTTGAATAAAATGGATTAGGTAGTGCTTACTATACATTTAATAAAATAAGATCCAGACAATTCCCCTAAATCCAATGCATTGTGGCCTAGAGTGCTTCATTATGACTGTAATTAGTGACATTGTAAGGATATTAGAATATCCATAACTTGGAGGGAGGTCAAAAGTAATAGCAACAATCCAACCAGGCTGATTTAAGACCAATCTTCAGATTTTGCTTGATTTCATGCATTAGTTTAGGAAGGTCTATAACTGATATCAAGAACTCAGTGCTTCTAGCTTTTTGATTCTATTGTCTATATCTACAAATTTTGTCCGAGTGTTTGCATCCCAAGTTTAGATTGTCTTGGTTATATTCAATTGTGTATTTGCAGAATCAGGTCTTCATAGGAATACCTCTAAAATTTACTTTTTGTCCTAACTCTTCAAAGGAATATGTGGTGATTTTATCAGAAGATACCAAGTAGTGGAAACGGGGCATGTATGACTCTTGTATTGTTCAGACAAAGTTTTTGCAGTTAATTGTACAGAAGTTTTAGCACACTCAGAGTGCCATCCTAAACAGAGTTACACCCTTCTAAACCCATTACAATTATTGGGATTAGAAGGGTATAATTTTGCTTAGGACAGCATGGAACAACATCTTTGAAGGCAGACAGAAATTATTACTGCAACAATAGGACAGTTAAGCCTATTGGTTTTGGTTCACTTTTGTATATGACACTTTCACACATTCGTTTTCTGTACACTGATATTAATGCAATAAAATTCTCTCGTCATTCCCTTTACATGGCCAGAAATGATTACACGGGTATTCTGTGACCAGTGCTTCATTCTACTGGGGGTGGGGGAATCCTTGCTACATGTTATTTTTGGTACCTTTACCTTAGAAAGGCCTATCCCTTGTCTTTTATCATGGAAAAGTTTGTTGCTTGAATGCCATGCTGTTGGATGCCATGAGCTGAGTTCCCAAAAGTTAGATCAACAGTGATTTTGTTTTCATATTCATAGCACATTTGTCTGCAGTATTATTTGGTTTGTGGAGGCTGCTGGTAGTAGTGCTAGGGAGATTGATGGTTCACAGTTCAATCCTGACTGCACTGCTGTGGATCCTAACAGTTGGATAGCTCTCAAGGTTTACACTCAGCCTCTCAAGAAGTTCTCAACACATTCACTGAACATGGGTAGAGAGGAGCAGGATCGTGTTTGCTGGCCTTGCCCACTATATATTCAATCAAATGGCTTGGCTCCAGACTAGACGTTTCTACAGGTACAAGGATTACTGTCCATGGAGCATGAAATGTCCACCAAAATTCTGCTTCTGTTGGTCCCTTCTCCCCCAGAAACAGGATTTTTGAGGAAATTTCAGGCTGCCATTGGAAGGGTGGTGGTGGTGGAAGAATTGCACTCTGTGGACAGAAATCCTTGTGCTGATGGATCCAGCCCAATATCTGCAGAGAGCTCTTATGTGATTGGGACCCTTTGTTTCCAGTGGCATGGAACAGCTTACATGTGTACACTTGTACATGTTTGGAGGATTGTGGTAGATGTTTGCCTGAATGTGTGGACATCAGCACTGGGCCAGTGGGACTAATCCCACTCTCCTCTATATTCATTCACTCCATTTGTTGATCAACCTCTGAAGAGGCTACTTGTGCATTCTGAAAGCTGGATGTTCTTTAACAGTAGAAAGATTTAAAGGCAAGATCACATTTATCTTAGCTCAGCTTCAAGACTGGAGGAACACACAGGGAGAGAGCCAGCAGCTCTGGGTAGATTCATTGACTAATGCTTGTGACAAGCACTCTCCTGATAGCTTGTGTTAAATCCAATCAATCATCACTTAAATATATCATAGTGTATATTCACCTCACTCCTTCATTAGCATTCATTAGCAATTAATCAACACGGCAGTAGTCTCTAGAAAGTTCAACAATCCATAAGGTACATTTACATTAAAGATGAGCAAGTGAACATTTGCTTTCCTTGTGTTTTGTCATCTCTTCTAGGAATGAAAGACATGTATCGATCGGCTGAATAAATGCTGGAGTGGTAACAGTTTATGATTTATCTCCTGCTGCATAGTTCTTTTTATAGGCCAGAAGTAATTAGAATTCTGTATAAAAACTATGATATCCTTAGGGATACTTTGTTCTGCTGTACCTGTTCATGTTTTTGGAGACAGACTGGTCCAGTATGCAGTTTGCTTGGCTGTTTGAAAGTTTCAAGTAGGGCAGAATGTGGCAGCCTCTTCCTGGGGGGAACTGCTGGAAGCACCTACCATCAGGGCTTCAGGAAAGAGTTTTGGGAACAATTCAAAGTGAAGGCTCTACGTGTTTTGGGCTCCAAACACTGTGTAGATTATCAGTAGCTGCAGCACCCTCCAATTCAGATCCAAAATCTGCTTCTCTCATGCTCACAAAATTTAACAACCCTGCTCCAGGTACAGACACTGCCCTTGCACACATGAATCTCCTACCCCCCAAACTCTTAGGTCATACTTTCCCTTAGTCCCTAATCTACCTCTTGTGTCCACAATATTTTTATTTACTTTGTTAATACCTCTTCTTTCTCCCCAGTAGAGACCCAAAGCCATAACTTTCCCCATTCTTAGTTATCATTGAGAGTATAATCTCTGGTGATCTTCACAAAAAGCAAAATATAATAAATAGCGCAATATATATGTATTTAAGATAAACATCTACATTTATTTATTTAGGAAATTTATGTTCCTTCTCCAAAGAACCTGCTCAAAAGTGGCATGATCAAATCATAAAACAGCATAGAAATAAAATGAACAGACTGTTAAAAATCTAGCCATTAAAAACCCATTATTTGTGATTTCCAGGGGCCAACTTTTTTTTAGTAGTGGTAAATTCCCTTACCTTTTACATAACATATTACAGCATGAATGACAGCAAAACAACAACACAAAGATCATAAAAAACCACTTCCCCTTTTTAATGCACAACCAAAGCAGTGGCCCTCAGGCCTGATTTACATGTGATCACCGGAAGCAATTTATGCAAGTTATCCTCTTAGTGTTCCATGTGCACTCATTATATTTAGATATATTTACCACAGATGCAAGTGGGATGTGAAATGGTATGGCATAGCCTGATCTCATCAGATCTTGGAAGCTAAGCAGGGTAAGTACTTAGATGGGGACCACCAAGGAAGACTGCAGTAGAAGGCAATGGCAACCCATCTCTTTTTCTCACTGGCTTTGAAAGCTCCTTGCTGGGGTCACCATAGGTTGGTTACAACTTGACAGCACTTACACACATATGTAAATAACAAAGCCCTGGAATGGGCTCTGCTCCCTGCTTTTGGTGACAGAGACCAAGACTTGAAAGCAGGCAATACTGTTGTGGTTGCCTAGCAATAGCCACTGAGGACATCTCTTAAAGTTACAGATGGTGTTTCTAGTATTTGGGAGGTTAACCCCTGATTATTATTTTTTTAAGATTTCAGATTTTTTCCTGCAAACCTGGGGTGTTTTCAGGTTTGTAGAAAGATCTAGAGTTAAGAATCCTCAGATCTGGCCTTATTGAGTATTAGATATATTCATTGCAGGGCTATGTCTTTCAAGCTGCAGATTAGGTTCTGGTTTATGTAGTGTCAAATTTGTTCTCTTTTGCAAGAAGCCTGTATTGGAAGGGCCAGCACTTTTGTGGACTGGAGAAATGGGATTTAACTCACCAAAAGTTTTGCAAGAAAGAACCAGTTATTTAACTGAACTCCAAGGGACTATCCTGTTAATTGCTATATTTATGTGTGTTTATGGGATGGGCGGGATAGAAATGTGAAAAATAAATTAAAAAATAAATTAGCTACATCAGTTTTGTGACATTATTCTGTATGGCAGAAAGTTTGAGTTAAAGAATTGTTTTATTTTAAATCAATTTGTCTTGCAAGTTCTGTTTGTGGATTAGCCCCATAGAACCCACATAGAAAGAGGTTATATGGGCATATGTGGAAATCTCACATAGAAAAGAGTTTGGCCTGTGGCTTACAGCAGCCAATAAAAACATCTTTAAGTATATCAGGAAACCAGGAAGGCAGGTGTGTCCTTGGCCACTTATGTTGCCAGAACATGGGCTCCTTCTTATATACCTCTGCTACCCCCAAAGCAGCCTTCATCCAGCATCTTGAGACTGTAAACCTGGTTCTGTTTGCTAAAAACATCTTAGCAACTCTTTCCTAACTAGCCATAAAATGTAGACTATCTTATGGTCCATATTCCAAACCGGCTGTCCCCCCACCCTCCACAGTCAAAAATGTTGCTGTGAGCTGCCATTCCAGCCAACAGGTGTGACATTCATAGCTGGCCTTGACTTCCTATTAATTGGCATTAATTCTTCATAGCTTAGCCAGGCCAACACCGAAAGGAGACTTGGAACAGTAGGGCAGAGTGGCCCAGAATAGTTTATTAAGGCTGGTGGAAGTTCTCAAGAAGTTTGGCTTCATAGATAAACCAGCTTGCCATTTCACATCCTGTCTGTCACGGACAGCATTTACCCAGCGGATCTCACATCAGCTGTAATGGGAAGACCTCTTTGTTACTGCTCACTCTTGGCTCCACTGCTTTATTCTGCCAGGATGGCTGCCACTATGAAACAAACAGCCCAGAAAATGTTCTTTCAGGCATCACCACAAACAGAGCATTTTGATGCTTATACCTAGTATTTTTTGTCCCAATGACCATTTATTGTGTGATATTTCACAGTCAACTTTGTCTTCTTTTTAAAGAGCAAAACACAGTGCCTTTAACTTCACTTTTCCAGCCACAGACAGACAGACAGATGACTGATAAATAGATGATAGATATTCCAGCAACAACCCCATTTTATATTTCTAAGTACCTTTTTGCATCATGACAACAGCCAGGAAAATGAGAGACGTGCACTTTGCTGATGCTTAAGCAAACACCAACATAAAGTGCATTTAGATTTCTCAACCCTTCGGGCAACTGAAATGGCTGAGCAGATTTTTGGGAGATCTTAAACATTAGTACATAAAACAGTCTGTCAGGAAATCACACCCTTCAAATGTCTGCTTCTGACAGTCCTCTTGACATTGGGAAAATGCATAGAAGTGATTTGCAATGGAGACATCATGTTCAAGTCTTTATACCCAGAGACTGTCAACACTCCGCAAACCTGTGAATGTCAAAAGAACAGCATTAGAGTCTGAAGTGTTGGTATTGCTCAAAGGCCTGCTGTATATTTTCCAAAAGCAGACGACCTTTTTAAAATGTCTGGCCTGCCTCAGTGATACTCACCAGAGTTCTCTGTATCCACCATCTAATGGAAAATAATGTTAGAAATCCTTGTTTGAAGAACCCAAGTAAAACAGAAAAATCTAGGTCATCAGATCCTGGGAATGGACTGCTGGAAAAAAAGAGGAAATTTGTTGGAAAAAAATCGAGAGAGGTAACATTAGGAAAGTAGAACATAACATAAGAACATAAGAAGAGCCCTGCTGGATCAGACCAATGATTCATCTAGGCCAGCAACCTGTCTCACATAGTGGCCAACCAGTTCCTCTGGACAGCCAAGAACAGGGCACAGAGACCAAGGCCTTTTCCTGATGTTGCCTCCTCCTGGCTCTGGGATCCAGAGGATTAGTGCTTCTGAAGTTGGGGGTTCCCCTCAGTCACCATGGCTAGTGCCACTGACAGGCTTATCCTCTGTGAATCTATCTAAACCCCCTTTAAAGTTGTTTATTCCTGTGGCTATCACTACATCCTCTGGCAGTGAATTCCACATTTTAATCACTCTGTGTGTAAAGTAGGATTTCCATTTGTCTGTCCTGAACCTACTGCCCATCAGTTTCATTGAATGCCCTTGAGTTGCAGCATTTTGGGAGACGGGGGAAATGTCTTTTTGTCCGCTCTCTCCAATCCATGTATAATTTAATAAACCTCTACCATGTCCCCACTTAGTCATCTCTTTTCTAAACTGAAAAGTCCTAGTCTCTTCAGCCTTTAATCATAGGGAAGGTGTTCCAACTCCCTAATCATCTTGGTTGGCCTCCTCTGTACTTTTCCCAGTTCTACAATGTCCTTTTGGAGGTAAAGTGACCAGAATTGTACAAAATATTCCAAATGAGGCCGCACCATAGATCTGTACAGGGCATTACAATATTGGTCGTTTTATTCTCAATTCCTTTCATAATAATCCCTAACATAGAGTTTGCCTTTTTCACCACTGCAGCACATTGGACTGACACTTTCATTGAGCTATATGCTATGACCCCAAGATCTTTTCCCTCTCAGTCTCAGCAAGTTCAGACCCCACTAGCTTATACTTGGAGTTGGGATTTTTGTCCTGATATGCATCACCTTATACTTGCCAACATTGAAGTTTATTTGCCACAATGTCACACATTCACCTAGTTTGTGGAAGTCCTCTTGGAGCTCTTCACAGTCAGTCTTGGTTTTCACACTCCTGAATAATTTTTGTGCCATCTGCAAACTTGGCCATTACACTACTCACCCCTAGTTCCAGATCATTTATGAATAAATTAAAGTGTACCAGCCTCATACCAATCCTTGTGGGACCCCACTGCTTGGTTCCCTCTATTGTGAGATCTGGCCATTGATTTCTACTCTTTGCTTCCTGTCATTTAACCAGTATTTAATCCATAAGAGAACCTGTCCTCTTATCCCATGACTGGGATAAGTTTCCTCAGGAGTCTAAAGTTCATCACAAATTTTGTCTGGTTCTTGGTTCACAAAGCAATGTTCGTTAACTGAAGAACCACCATGAACTTTCATGAATTTTGATGAAGTTCATGATGCTTCATGAAGAGCAGAAAGCAGGGGTTTAAACCCTTGCTTCCTGCTCTTTATGAAAAACAGGTTTAGTTTAAATACCTGGGAGCCATTTAAACCACTGCTTTCTGCTCCCTACAAAAAGACATGGGAAGCAGAAAGCAGGGGTTTAAACTTTAAATAGCTCATAAACCCATACAAACTGAGTTGGTTCATGAACCAACCTCCCAGTTTGTATGGGTTTGTGGTTCAGTTCATGGTTCAGTCACAAACCATGAAGTGAACTGCAAAAGTGGTTCATGCCCATCCTTATACATAATGTCTCCTTGGTCACTGTTGTCTACATGCTTGTTCACTTTCTCAATGTACTCCAAAAGAATATAAAGAGGAGATGAACTGGTAAATTTAAGAATGTCAAAGAATAAACCAGCCTTATGACAGATCTATGTGAAATTTAAGGGCCCATCTGGTCACATCCATAGTTTAAATGAGTGTCACCTCACACATATCAGAACCCATGCTCATCTCCCACATATCCATGTGGTTTGTTTGATCTAGCTTCAGTGTCATTACAGGATAGTTTTTCAACACACACCCAGCACAGAGAAAGGATTAAACCAAGAACGCAAGAGGAAGCCAGAAAAAGATACCAAGAGACAGGGCTCTTTTTCAGCAGGAACGCACCGGAATGCTGGTCCGGCTGGTGTCTGAGCCTGCCTCGCCCCCTCCCTGCCGGACCTGAGCAGTTCACACTTAAAGGGAAAGTTCCTTCAGAAAGCTGGCAGGAAAAAGACCCACCAGGCTGTTTCCCTTTAAGTACAGAGAGCCAGCAGGAGAAAGCCCCGCCCAGAGATTAAGCACGGGGCTAGGCCCTTTGCACTGCATTTGGCTTGCCGACATCGCTCTCCCTGCTCCGGTAAGTGCCTCGCCCATCTCTTTTCCTTCTCTCCCTCTCTCTCTCCCCCCCACCTTCCTTCCTTCCTTCCTTCCTTTCTTCCTTCCTTCCTTTCTTTCTTTCTTTCTTTCTTTCTTTCTTTCTTTCTTTCTGTCTTTCTGTCTTTCTGTCTTTCTGTCTTTCTGTCTTTCTGTCTGTCTTTCTCTCTCTCTCTGTCCCTACCTCTTTTGTTCTTTCTCTTTCTCCCTCTACCTCCCCCTTCCTTTCTCTCTCTCTCCTCCAACTACCTTCCTTCCTTCCTTCCTTCCTTTCTCCTGTCTGTCTGTCTGTCTGTCTATCTATCTATCTATCTATCTATCTATCTATCTATCTATCTATCTATCTATGTATCTATCTGTCTGTCTGTCTTTCTCTCTCTCTCTCTCTCTCTGTCCCCACCTTCCTTCCTTCCTTCCTTCCTTCATTCCTCTTTTTCTCTATCCCTCCTTCCTTTCTCTCTCTCTCTCTTCCACCTTCCTTCCTTCCTCTCTCTCCTCTATCTATCTATCTATCTATCTATCTATCTATCTATCTATCTATCTATCTATCTAATCTATCTATATCTTTCCTTCCTTCCTTCCTTCTTTTTCTCTCTCTCCCCTACATTTCTTTCTTTCTTTTTTCTTTCTTTCTTTCTCTCTCTCTCTCTCTCTCTCCCACCTCTCTCTCTTTCTTTCTATTTCATTTTGTTCTTTGTGTTTTTATTAAAAAATTATTGAAAAGGGGGGGGATGTAAAAAAGCAGAGAGTCCAGGAAATGCTGCTTTTGACAATAGCTTTAATTTTTGAGCATCTCTTTCGTTTTCTCAAGGCATCTTCTACTTGAGAAATGCACGTTTGAAGCCTGAGTTCATTGTTGTGTCTTGTTGGGAATGGCTTGCAAATATATGTGTGTCTAAAGTCTGTATTAAAGTGGTTTGGGGCTTACTGCCATGCAAGAGAAAACATCTGGAAAAGTAGCTTCATTGTTGTGTGTGTTGGCAGAACACTTGACTGTTGCATGGGGGACTTTGGGGGACATCTGCAGAGAAACAGAGATGTAACTAAAAATGAGCATGGTCAGCAGCACTTTGGAGATTGCCCATTTTGTGAAATTTTAAAAGTGGGCAGAGTTTCTGATGAAGATGATTGTCCCTCTTCTCCTGCCACTGGGCTGACATCTGCCTTTAATGGGCCAGCAAAATTGATGTTCTTAAACCTCCTAATAAGAGAGATTTCTGCTTCTGAGGAGCTGAGTTCCAACGATTGGTGATCTTGTGATGGTAGTGATACTTTTGTGTGGTAAAGACCACCTGTTCACAGGATAATTTTACCTGTGGGACAGACTCTGCATGGTAACCACTCCACTGGTACATAATTGCTTGTAAAAAGTATTATAGTGTAATAATTCAGGTGGGTAGCCATGTTGGTCTGAAGCAGCAGAACAAAGTTGGAGTCCAAAGTTTCATCCAAGGTATAAGCTTTTGTGTGCATGCACACTTCTTCCATCTGAAGAAGTGTGGGTGGCACATGAAATCTTATACCTTGAATAAAATCTTGTACCTTGAATAAAATAGTTCACAAACTACTCCCGTCCAGTGCATCCACAAACCTAGAAGAAGAAGAGATTGGATTTATACCCCGCCCTTCACTACCCAAGGGAGTCTCAGAGCATCTTACAAACTCCTTTCCCTTCCCCTCCCCGCAACAGACACCCTGTGAGGTAGGTGAGGCTGAGAGAGCTCTGAGACAACAGCTGGTACAGAGCTATGGCTTGCCCAAGGTCATCCAGCAGGTGCAAGGGGGAGTGAGGAATCAAACCCGGTTCTCCCAGATTAGAGTCCGCGCACTTAACCACTACACCAAACTGGCTCCTAGCATTGTTCTGCCGGTGAGCTAGGGTTGCCAACTCCAGGTTGAGGAAATCCCTGGAGATTTGGGAGTGGAGGGTGGGGTTTAGGGGAAGGAGGGACCTAAGCAAGGCATAATGCCATGGACTCCACTTTCCAAAGCAGCCATTGACCTGATCTCTGTAGTTTGGAGCTCAGAGCCCTGCCAAGAGACAACATATGAATCAACCCACCACAAACTCTGCTGCTTCCACACTTCAGACACCAGTGTCACCCTTGCATTAGCAATGTTCCCTCTGCTACTTTTACCCATGAGAACATTTTGTTTACTACCATCACCAAAACAGTTTAGAAGATCATGCCCATAACTTGCATATGAGAGTACAAATTCACTGAAAGCAGCCTGCAAATTATGCCATTGCAGACTAGATTAAATGGCAGGCAAGCAGGTTGAATAACAAGAAATGAAGCAAAGACTTAGACTCAAATGATTTATAAAATGAGCCATTCTGCTTCATTTCTAATCAGTTGTTCCTTCTGGCTTTGTGCTGGCAGAAGTGATTTCTTAGTAGGCAGGTAGCTACAATGCAAAACCGATTCCAGCAATTATCCCTCTTCTGGACTGTCTCTTTGCAGAGGATGAGGGCTGATGGAAAATGGCATCAGAGTTACTCATATCTAGAAATGTCCTGTTCAAGCTGAGACATGCAGGCTGGCCAGTGTGGAAAAAGCACACCACACTATGTGAAAGACATTGATCTGTGGATAAATAATAGCCCTCAGAGACCCTCAGTACCAGACTGGCACCTTGTAGGTTATTAAATTGATTACATTAAGAAGTGCCCAAGAAAAGCAAGTAAGGGATGGTGGTTAAAAATCCAATTAGTGGAGCAAAGAATAAGAAGCCAAGTTGGGGGAGGGCTAAGTATGTGATCATTTCAATAGCTAGAAAGGTAATTATAGTAAATATTAATGTAGATAGTAGTTGGATGTGATGAGAACATAGGCTGTAAGAGCTGACTAGGATAGGAGAGAGATACAGATATGTCATTTCTAACATTTCAAATAGCTGAAGCCCAGTGCCATTTGGAAAATCACAAGCTGTTGGAATTCAGCAGCTGATCCAATTAACTGATTTTAGGGATGAACCATGTTCTCTTTGTTAGTTCTTTTTGTATTATTCCCCTATAATGCTGATTTATTGATGCACAAAACTAGGTTATAAGGAAGAAAATGGCATGAAAACAAACACAAGTTTGATTTGTATAAAAGGGAAGGAAAACTGAAGTGGGGGTAAGCCAGCGAACCTGTGAACAAGAGCAGATGAATAAATAGTCCATAATTTCTGTTTCTCAATTCCCCTGTTCGAGTTCTTCATTCTTGCTTTATTACTGTTTAAGACAGTGAGCTATGTGCTATCCGGGAAAGACCTGGATTACTAAATGATGGTAAATTGAGAGCCATTGTTTCACCCTCTAAACTTTACTTTTCTTGGTAGTCCTCCAAATACTTCTCCTGACCCAATACCCTGATCTTAGCCTCAAGCAGTTGCAATGAACTTCGGTCCTAGCCAAACCTTCTTTGGCCTCTTCTTTAGAAATAATTTTGTCCACCCTGTGTCTTCATAAACTCACAGCCTTATTTATTCCTGCTGTTCCAAAAAACTATTCAAAAATTATCCCACATATGGGGATGAAGAAAAAAAAATCTCAGCCTTTTCTTCTGTGCTTAGTTTTGTTTTTGTTTTTTTAAAAAAAGACCACCTCCAGGTTTTAGCCCCAAAATGTTGTAATCTTTTTTCTGAGCCCATGGATTCTAATGTTGTGTTCCACAAAGCGCTGTAAATTTCTACACACACACAGAGAAGCCTCCAGTGGTTTGCTCCCTACAGTTCTGTCAAAGCAATGATGCTTTTCGAAACCTTTCTATGTGGTTTGTACAATAATGAAACGCACTCTATCTCAAGGTAGGGAAAAAAACTAAGGTCAAAAATGAGTCTTATAGTGAAATCCTAACCAGAGTTACACCTTCTTTAGCCCATTGACTTTAACAGACTTAGAGGGGGGTAACTTTATTTAGGACTACACTGTTAGTCAGTGAAATATAACTGTTACTTTTGTGTAACCATAGCTGAATGTTGAGAAAACACTGAGGGGATGCTGCTGATTATTACAAGTATTTTTTGTGGGGCCAAAGGTTCTTAGTACACAGAAGAATCTATCTGTCAAACATCAGTAGAATTCACTGCAGTTTTTCCTTTGGGAAGAATTTGAACTACAGGATGCTGGTAGTTAATTCAGTAGTGATTTCCTGTAAAACATCTTCTTCAAGCAAAGCTGCCAGCTTAAAACCTAAACCTACTGTGTGTGTGTGTGTGTGGGGGGGGGGGTTAAAGTGATTTTCTGTCTTACTATAGGAATAAGCTTTTTTATGACAAGCCAGTCCTACACTTGTGGCAGAATGAGGTTGCAGAGTACTGAGTGGGCGGAATGGTCTGTACCACTTCAGACTGCAGGTGAATAATTCTATTTCCCAAAGATCTCTTGTATTAATAACACTCTGTAAGTAGAAATTAGCATAGCATACAACAAGCTAGGATCAAACTTTTCCCCTGATGTGGCAATTGTTTATTTCCAAGGAGGAGTTTTTATGACGTGGAGCATTAAAAATCTGACTCTCCCTGCCAACAATCTGGAGTGGTACAACCCATTCCACCATACCATTCTATTGCATGTGTTGATGAGGCTTCCGTCAACCATGAAGTCTTCTGTCTGTGGTAACAGAGACAGATCTTTCTAGAATGAGGAAAAGGTGTGTCCAATTAGTAAATGAGAAACTATACATCACTACATCCATGCTGATCTTATATGTGCTGGCCCCTACCCAGCACCCTCAGGTGTTTGTTATGCTCTTCCCTATCAAGCAAATTATCAAAGCTGTGAGTAGATCCCTTGCAGAGAATGAGACATTTGGACTATATATATGTACACACACACACAGAGAGAGAGAGAGAGAGAGAGAGAGCAAACAGATATAAATAGAACACTGAAAATTGGGGTCACTCAATGAAATCTCCAGTTTAAAAGGGACCAAGTGAATGGTGGTATGAAAGACCTCTGCTTGAGACCCTGGAGAGTTGCTGCCAGGCTGAGCAGACAATATTGATCTTGAAGGACTGATGGTCTGATTCAGTATAAGGCAGATTCATATGTTCATGTGAACTGATTGGCATGGGAAGTCTTAAGAAATCCATGCTTATACTTTTTCTATAATGTGGAAATGTCAATGAATGTAATTGTGATGCTATCATGTTTATGACTGTATAAAAGTTTTACCAATGCAGATATTGCCAAAAAAGACTGTGCTGAAGAATTCACACATTTTAAAAAAGGAAAGCACCATTCTTCATGGCACAGAAGAGGGAAATCCATAGTTGCTTACTTACATGCCTTAACTCAAAAACATAACAAGTATTATCTTGTCACACAATAATACTCTGTGGGTGTGATCACACAAGCGGTTTGGCCCGACATAGCCACCCCTCACCTCCGGTTCAAATGGGTGCGATCAAATGCACACATCTGGCTCCTGTGTCCCACTCATCCCTACCTTGTGCTAAAATGACTCATACACAGATTAAATAGCAACCGGCAAATTCTGGTGGCTACCTTGTCAAGGTGCTTCCATGGCGGGTTTCTGGGAATCTGATCATTCAGGCGCACCATGGAAATGCATGAGTGAAGTGATCATTCCACTTTATTTCCAGCACATCCTTCCCCCCCCCCCACTCCGATGTGTGCTTCAGTGCCCTCGTAGAAACAGACAGGAGTGCATGTGTGTTTGTCTGTTTCTGTGCATGAACAGTGGGAGGTAGAAAAAAACAACCAACCCAGCCACAGGTCATGGTTGTGGCATGTTGTCAATGTAAACGACCAACCACGGACCTGTGGCACTATGTTGCCGGCTTAGGAAGCACTGTGTAATTGATACAAAATGTCCCAAACTCAAGCAGCTTATTTACATCCAATATACTGCCATGGCAAACTGCTCATGTGACCAAAGGGTCTAGCAAAGGGTCTAGCAAAGCAGTCTAGCAAAGGGTTAAAATGAGCAAATGTGAATTCCTATAGAGGTTTCAAGCTTTTGCTCAAGTCCCAAGATTACAGGCATCAGGTCAGGTCAGAGAATGAAAGCAAAATGAGGCAGGGGGACTGCCCAGCTTCATGCTCCTCCCCCACAAACTAGAGCTAGGTTTTGAACCCCAGCTACCCTCCTCTTGGTGATCATGGGCAGGGCTCTTATCTTTACTAGCTGTGTAGACAAAGGGATTTCAGCAGTTGTGGTTTGTTATATCTCATGACATTGCCTCTTCTGCACAACTTTTTCCAGCTGTCCATTCTAAGCAAGGAAACACTTCTGTTCAGCTTTGTTTCTGCAGTTCATACATGGGATTACATAACTTTCCAATTTGGGATTGTTTTCATTTTTCTCTTCAGTTACTTGGACTAGCCAGTAAAGAGTTTACCAGGAGCTCTTGAACATGGCAGTATTCATTTCCAGCGATCTAAACAAAGCTAAAACCCTTTCCATGAGAGATTCCAATCGATGCTTAAAATGTCAGAGACAAGTCTTTAGTATACATTTTAAACACTTGAAAGAGCTGCAATTAGACAAGTATATACGAAATAAACTGAACATGTCCTTATTAACAAATTTTATTTTGCCACCCTTCCCTGATCATTTAATGAGTTTATTATAGCAGAAAAATTAATATGACAATATGCTATAATTGTTTCTTTCAAAGCAGTGGCTCATTAAGAAGGGCAGCAATGGGTTCCCCGCCGCCCGGCATTGCCGTGGCGGGGGGAAGCAATTTTGCCGCCTCGCATGATGCGAGGCAGCAACAGAGTGCGTCGGCGCTCATTGGTTCGACGGGGGGCGGGGCTTGCTCGATTTGAGCCGTTGCCCCGCTCCCGTCTGCGCAGTCGCTTGGTGCGCTCGGGTGAAGGAGCACGCGTCGGGTGCTCTCGTCGAGGCCAGGGCGGCTGTTGGTGGTCGGCTGACGGCGGCGGCGGCAGCGGCTGCTTGCGGGGCTCCGTGGCGAGCAGGCTGCGCTTTGGTGGATCTTTGTCGAGGCGGCAGCGGCGGCGGCGCCGCCCTCCCCCGTCTTCTGGTTGCTGGGGCAGTTGGGTTGAGGCAGAGGCGGCAGTGATCGCCATACCCCCCCCCGTTCCCCTCATCGGCCCTTTTAGAGCGGACACGGCCCGCCCCTTGCTTGAGCCCAGGGGCCGTGGATAGCGGCGGCGGCATTGGCACATTCTTCGGCTCTGGTGTCTTTCTCTTCCGGAGCTTGCCCCCCCCCGTTTCGTTTTCGGGCGTGTGGTGGGCGCCCCGCACCTCCTGATGCTAAATTGGCAGCAGCTGTGCCGTTTTGACCCCCCCCCCCATCGCTGGGACGTTTGGCAGGCTAGGCCTGTGGGTTGCAGGGTGGGCCCAGTGATAGGGGGCCGTGAGTGGCCTAGTTCGGTGGGGTGCTGATCTGTGATCCTTGGGGAGTGGCTGGCCGTTCTGCAGACTCTAACAGGAGGGCCTATAGACGGCCATTTTGGCTGGGGCTGTTGGCTTCCGGAGCTTGCCTCACCGGGTACGGTGGCCATTTTGGTGAGGGCTTCAAGCCTCATGTTCAGGGGCCATTTTGTGTGAAATTTCTGGCAGCCATTTTAGGTGGTTTTGATATACTTTTATTCCAATATTGCTGTTTTTTCAATTCTTGGCTTACGGTTTGGATTGTTTCATTGACAATTGCATTTGTTTATATTGTTAGAAGTTCGTAGTCATGGCACCTGGAAAAGGTAAGGGCAAGGGCAAGGGCAAGAACCCAGCACCAAAGAGACCTCCTGCGCAGCCTGATCTGGTGGTTCCTTCCAGTGATGAAGAGGAGGATGTGATAAACATGGCTATCCTTCAGCGGTTGGAGGCGCTGGAGAAAGAGCGTGGTATGCCCGTAGGTGGTTTACCAGTCAACAATCATGCCAATATGTCTTTTAAAGCGCAGGTGCTGGCGCGGTTGGCCTTTCTTGAGGACAGGCAAGATGCAGCGGCTTCAGGCCCGGCGGGAGCTGTTTTTGGCCAGCAGGGTCCAGGTGCGGGGGAGCAGCAGGTGGCTCTTTATTCGCCTTCCCAAGTTGCAGGAGGTAAGGAGATGGCACTGGGTAGGCTTGGATCAACGTGGCCTTGGGGTCCTGGCGGCCAGAGTGCTGCAGCTGCGCCTATGCCTCACATTAGCCAGCCTATCGGTCAGGCCCCCGAGCAAGGTGCTTCCACATCCCATTTACCTCAGTTTAATTGGCCAGCATTTCCTTATTCTAGCCCTCCTTCGGTTTGCCAAGGAGCTTTGCCGGCGTGGGGTTTCTCGCAGCCTGGCGTTGGCTACCCTTATGTAGGCGGGGCATCGTATGATGCGGTTGCTGCGGGGGCCATTCCAAGTGGCGATGCAGACCTGCCTTTAGGTGACCACCTTTCAATGGCCACTAAAGAAAAGATTTTAAAAGGGGAGTATGTAGATGTGTTTGGGTTGCTCTATCGGGAGATAGAGAAAAAGGACAGGGATAATATGGATGACCGGGAGAAGGAGCGCTTGAAGCGCCGTGTGGTAGATAGGACGTGGGCCAATTGGTTTCCTGGTTTCCTAATCTACGCAGCCGTCATAGTGCGACACCAGCCTTGGAGGGCTTCGTCGATGCTCCAGTATCTGGACATCATTTACAAGGCATTTACAGACTTCCCAAGCCTGGCATGGTCGCAATATGACGAGGAGTTTAGGATGAAGGCGGCCATTAACCCAGCCGTGCGGTGGGACAGGATCTGTTCCAATTTGTGGCTGCAAATCATGTCTCCGGCCAGGTCTGGGTGGGGTGAGCGGTCTCATAGTGGCCACTCAGTTAAGAGGGCGCTGGTGCAATCAGGTTCCCGCCCGGTGGCGGGGCAGGTGGTTCAACAACGCCAGCTTTGCTGGGAGTTTTCTTCCCAGGGAACCTGCGGTCGTAAGTTGTGCACCTTTAGGCATGAGTGCCCTTTGTGCGCGGGACCTCATCCCTTATCCAGTTGTCCACGGCCCAAGGGCCGTGGGGGAGGCAAAGGAGGCAAGTACCCGGGGGGGGAAGCCACACAACCCCCATTCTGACAAAGGGTCCTAGCCCGATTAAACTGGGAGTTTTGAGACGCTGGTTGCGTAGTTATCCAAGGATTGGTGATAGGGCCTACCTCTTGGAAGGGTTCACTGTTGGTTTTCGCATACCGTTTCAGGGGGTGAGGGTGCCCTATTTGGCTAGGAATTTAAAGTCGGTTTTGGGCATGGAAGACATAGTTAGGGCCAAGATTGCCAAGGAGTGTAAGGAAGGCAGGGTTTTGGGTCCGTTTGTTTGTCCTCCAGTGGCCAGTTTAAGAGTTTCTCCTTTAGGTGTAGTTCCAAAAAAGGCACCTGGTGAGTTTCGCCTCATTCATCACTTGTCCTACCCTCAGGGAGGGTCGGTGAATGACGCCATACCTGGTGAATTATGCTCTGTCAAATATACTTCCTTTGATCAGGCCATGCGGGTGGTCCGCCTCTGCGGTGTGGGGGCCGAATTGGCTAAATGTGATATTAAATCAGCCTTCCGGCTCCTCCCGGTGCACCCTGAGGATTTTGAGCTACTCGGATTTGCCTTTGAAGGGAAATTTTACATGGATAGGGCCCTACCCATGGGCTGCTCGGTTTCCTGTTCTGCTTTTGAGAGGTTCAGTTCGTTTTTGGAATGGGCCTTGAGAACCAGGACGGGTCTCTGTAGTACCGCCCATTATTTGGACGATTTTCTTTTCGTGGGCAAGAGGGGTTCTGGCCAGTGTCGTTTCCTACTTGACAGTTTTGTCTACATGGCTGATGAGCTGGGTGTCCCTCTTGCTCAGGAAAAGACTGAGGGCCCGACATCCACATTAACATTTTTAGGTATTGAGATTGATACGGTTAGTATGTGCTGCAGGTTGCCCCAAGAAAAATTGGACGCGTTAAGGACGCGGGTCATCTCGGTTAGGTCCCTTACTAGGGTCACTCTCCTGGAGCTGCAGCAGTTGGTAGGTCACCTCAACTTTGCATGCAAAGTTGTGGCGCCAGGTAGGGCATTTGTGAGGAGGTTATGTGACTTAATGAGAGGCCTCCGTCTCCCACACCATAGGACCAAGGTCTCCAGGGGAATGAGGGAGGACCTCTTTGTGTGGGAACAGTTTCTGGACTCGTTCAACGGGGTCTCTCTGTGGCGGGATGAGCTCTTGTTAGAGGCTGAGCTTCAGATTTCATCTGATGCGGCCGGCTCATCTGGTTACGGAGTTTATTTTAGGGGGCATTGGTGTGCCGGGGACTGGCCTAAAGATTGGTTTCGGGCAGGTTGGGTCAAGGACCTCACCTTCCTGGAGTTTTTTCCAATTGTCGCAGAGGTGTGGATTTGGCCAGCCGATTTGGCTAATAGGACCGTCCACTTCTGGTGCGACAACCAGTCCACGGTTCATGTCATCAATGCCCTTACATCCAAATCCCCCAGGGTCATGGCTTTGGTTAGGGCCTTTACTTTGCAGTGCCTCAAATTTAACATCTTGTTTAGGGCCAGACACGTCCCGGGGGTCGCTAATGGGATCGCTGACGCTCTCTCTCGCAAACAGATGGAGAGGTTTCGTCAGCTGGCTCCAGAGGCCGACCTGCTCCCAGCACGAATGCCCACAGAGGTGTGGGGGATTGGAGGGCTGAGGCCGACAGGGCAATGAGCCTGGCACTTGCCCCTTCTACCAGGAGAGCTTACCTAAAGGCCGGTAAGCAGTTTATGTCCTTCAGGGCGGGAGCGGGTTTGCAGCAGGTCTGGCCTATTCCTGTGTCACACCTGATGAAATTTTGTGTGTCACTACGGAATGGTGGCCTTTCAGCTCACACAATCAGAGGCAAGCTGTCTGCGCTGGCTTTTGCCAGTAAGGCCTCGGGTCACAAGGACACCACGGGCGACTTCCGTCTCTGGAAGATGCTCGAGGGGTGGTCTCGAGAATCCATTAGGGCAGTTGATACCAGGGAACCTTTGACACCCACAGTCCTGAGAGGGCTGGAGGGCCAGTGGCCCTCTTGTTGTAGTGACAGCTACAAGGTGGGCCTGTTCCATGCCGCTTCGCTGACCGCCTTTTTTGGGGGCACTCAGGATTAGCGAACTGGTGGCAGGCTCTCGGACTGACATTTCCGGTGCAGCTTTGGAGCTTAGGGATGTATCAATCATTAATTTTCAGCTACGGATTAGGTTGCGTAGATCCAAAACTGATCAGAGGGGTAAGGGGAGTGTGCTGGAACTAGGGTCTAGTTCGGAGTCAGCACTGTGCCCAGTCGCCGCCATGAGGCGGTACTTGGCACTTCGAGGTGATGGCCCGGGCTATTTGTTTCGGCATAGCGACAGCACCCCTCTTACGAAGTTCCAGTTTTGGACCGTGACTCGGAAGGCATTGATCCGGTTGGGTCTGGGCGGTGTTCGTTTTTGCTCCCATTCTTTTCGAATTGGGGCAGCATCGACTGCTGCCGCAATGGGGTACCCTGATAGGAAAATACAGAGGATCGGGCGCTGGAAATCCGGATGTTATAAGAGTTATGTTAGGCGTTGTACCTTGTAAGTTCGTTGTAGTTTCATTCAGACGTTTGTTAATAAAGTTCTTTTTACAGGTGCTGCAGGCCGTGAGACAAGACGAAGGGTCATAGTCTGCGGCCACAGCATGGTCTTTTGGGCGGCTCATCGAGCGAGGAGAACGGCCTTCGGCTCCCAGCTTGGCCTCTGCGAAGTGGCCACGGTTGAGTGGTTGGGGAGGAGGGGCATGAGATGGCCGGCGCTCCTCCTGTTGTTGTTTGAGGAGAGGCGGGGGCCCCCCCTCATGTGCTAGTCATACACCTGGGGGGCAACGATTTGGGTTTGGTCAAGGGCGTGGCCCTTGTGATGCAGGCCAGGGCTGATTTGGCACTTATCAAGTCAAGGTGGCCTGGTGTGCGGATAGTATGGTCTGCCATGCTCCCCCGTCTGGTTTGGAGGCATGCCAGTGACCCCAGGTGTATGGACAGGGCTAGGCATAACGCTAATAGCCAACTTCGCACGGCCATGGAGTCCGGGTTGGGTCTCTTTTTGTCGCACCCTAACATACAGGTCAAGTTCCCGGACCTGTATCGCCCTGATGGGGTGCACCTCTCAAACAAGGGTAATGGGTTATTTTTAGAGGACTTGCGGCATGGGATTCGGATGGCACTCGGTTGCCGTGTGGGGTAGCAAAGGCCAAAGCAGAGGCTTGGCTTTGCATGTGGTAGGTTTATGCAAGCAAGAAAATGGAACTGGTGGGTACCTTACGGCATATCCCTGTTGGGAACAGGAGGTCACCAGGAACCACCCTAGGGCCTTGCGGTCTGGGGAGGTGAATGGTGATCGCCTCTGGGAACCTCTCAGACTAGGCTCCTCCCTGAAGGTCTGTGCAGCCTCAGGGGTAGGCGCCCCTGGGAGGGGATGCCAGTATGCTGGGCCGCCGGTTACGAGCCAGAATCTGACTGGGTCAAGACTGGGGCTAGGTTACCTGCCCATTACAAGGGCAAGGAGGCTGGGTCTGGGAATGACGCCTGCCTTGCCTGTTCCTGAGCTTGCTTAGTTGCCTGTTGCTGCATGTCCTGTTTAAATAGTTAATAAAGTGGCCCTTGTTTGATTCCAAACTGTTGTCTGTCTCATTATTCCATGCTGGGGTGGCAAATGAAACTGTTCAAAGGGTATAGTATAGCTTCACTTTCTGACTGAACACATGAAACTGCCTTACACTGAATCAGACCCTTGGTCCGTCATAGTCAGCATTGTCTAATCAGACTGGCAGCAGGTCTCCAGGGTCTCAAGCAGAAGTCTTTCCCATCCCCTACTACCTGGTCCTTTAACTGGAGATGCCAAGATGCTGTAAATAAATAAGCCGCCTTGAGCTGGCGTATGCTGGCTAGGCGGGGTATAAATCCAAAAATAATAAATAAATAAAGGATTGAACCTAGGACCTTCTGCATATCAGCCAGATGCTCTACTACTGAGTCATGGAGTATTAATAGGAGTATTAAACAGGTAGATGTTGAAATGGGTGTTCGATAGTCTCACATTTTGTATTATAGCTCAAAAACTATTCTGTGGAACTATATGAAAGCTGTATCAAAATCTATTTATTTGCATGTACATTTTATTGTGCCTTCTTCTGGAAGATTTTCCCTTCTGCATTTGGCATGAAACAAATAAGGCATTTTTAGACATAACATTAATTATCAGTCTATTTATATGCTGCCTTTCTTACTGACCTTAGTGGCTCAAGGCAGGTTTTATTTATATTTTTATTATATTTTTATTTATTTTCAATACCAGCAGAAAGCAATGTCTGTAGAAGTCAAGAACGGCCTTCACAATAAATGTCTGCATACAGAAATATTTCAGAAGCATTGTATGAACCATGTGAGTTTTTATTTAAATTACCATTTTTAAAAAAGCTGAAACAAGAACATTTTATCAAGCCACCACAAATTAGGCAATGAGATGAGACAGTGAACCTCCATGGAAATGGTGTGCCATAATTACACTACCATTGTTAAGGGGGTCCTCCTTGAGGCACTATGGGACAGAATATGCAGCAGTACCTCTCCCTAGGCTGGACAATTTTTCTTTTGCATTTTTTTCCATTTTCTTGTTGAAATGTGCGTGATGGATGTGGGACAGAATTTCCACATCAGTTAAGCAAACAGCACAGAAACCACATGAACTCACAAAACTGCCTTATGGTGAATCTGTCAGTCAATCAAGGTCTGTATCATTTGATCTGATTGGTAGTCCAGGGTCTCAGGTTGAGGTCTTTCATATCACCTACTACCTGATCCTTTTAACTGGAAGTGCTAGGGATTTACTCTGGGACCTTCTGAATGCAAAATAAATACTCTGCCACTGAGTCCTAAAAAGAAACTAAAATTGCTTCTCTGCTTGTCTTCCAAATCCTGAGAACCCATCATAATTCAGACAGCTGTGCAAAAACCAACAAATACTGATTTAAGACCCCACAGAACTGTGCAGACTAGGGTTGCCATGCTGTGTCTGGCAACTGGCAGGAACTTGGGGTGTGGGAGGGGTGCAAAGTCATTCATATCACTGTAGGAATTGCAGGAAACTCTATGCTAAAACAATTAAGTTTCTGGCCATTCCTAGAGCAACATGACATCACTTCCCAGAAAACCTGGAACTGATATCATGTTGCTCTAGGAACAGGTGAACACTCTATGGTTAAACCATTGCATTTCTGCTGATGCCTTGAGCAACATGACATCATTTCTGGTGAAAACCCAGAAGTAACATCACACTATACACAATGGTGGAGGGTTTTTTGTTTTATTAAAAAAAACCCTTGCCTGCCAGTACAGAAAAGATTGTTTGCCTTGGGAGTAAGGGAGCTGTACAAAGCCTTGCTAATCAAGCTCCTAAAAGACCCCTGACCTAACTGGACTTTTTATGTCCTCTTTGTCTCCCATCCCATAGTCAAGTTACTACTCAGACACAGACCAAATATCATATGAAAACAAATCACATGACTTGCCTGGCTCCATTTATCCCCCCACCCCAAGTATTGCCATCATGGAAGCCATGGGAAAGAAAAATAGATTAAACTTTGAGGAAGCAACCCAAGGAACAATGAAAATGGAAACACTTTTTAACAGTAGCATAACCAGTTCTGGAAGAGCAGGAACTTCTGAACAGTAGCCAGGGGGAGTCCAACATAGAGTGCTCAGGAATCAATGTGAGAGCTCCCATATCTATAGAGAGTTTATTTCTCTAATTCAGGGGGTATAAAATGCACAAAACCTATTGCTTTCAACTGGTTTAGATAGATTTCTCATGGTAACTGCTTGCCAGTCACTTTGTGTTTGGAGATGGGGAGAGAACTGTGACATTCTGGCTGCGCCTCTGAGTCACTTCATTAAGAGACTGATTGAAATGCTTACAGTGATATATTAATTTTTGCCTAACCTGGACTGAAGTTTAAAAATCAATGACACAACATGGCTATAATTTAGATATTGTGAGTCTGGGCAACCTTCCATGTACTACGGGGACAGAACAGGCAGATAATATATGATGGTATTACAGTTTTAATTTATAAAAAACAACATGAAGTTGGCAAAAATGGGATACAGCAAAAGGCATATATTCATAATAATTTATAGGGTTATCAGAATTAAAGGTGTAGAAGAGGAATGCAGTGGAGAGTGAAAATTGTAATATTTTGGATAACCAATGTTAATGATTGATTGCCAGTCACTGAGAAGTTTTGTGAGACCATTTGCCACTTAATGTATGTCTAAGCAGTCAAGAGTATTAAATCAACCGTTCCAGCTGTTATCATTGGATGTTGAGAGGCTCTGCTCATTTCAAGATGACTAGTAAAAAAAAATCCATTAATTTAAATGTCCCATTGGCTATAGGAAGCTGAGTCTTATTTTTCATTTCCTAAACACAAATGTTGTATAAAACCTTTTATTAGGACTAACCAAAATATCACAAAACAATGTGCAATCACCCAAGTTCTCTAGAACTCTACATCAGACTGCATATTTAGTACAAAAAAACCACCAAATACCAAAAGAATAGTGGGCCAGGGAAAACAATGATTCAGGGTGTGATGTTCAGCTGTTATTCCTTAAAACAGAGTACAAGAGATTATTTACTTTTTATTTATTTAGAATATTTTAATGCTGCCTCTTCAGACATCCACTTGATGCAGTACAAAACATAAAAGATAAAAATCATAAAACATTAAATCATTACAATTACATTTTTGCAGATGTGTTGCAGATGTAAGCAGATTATATTTTAAACTGCAGCAAAGGATACAAGGACAGAGAGCAAAAAAAAAAACCATTCTCCTTTTGGGAATATAAAAACCATAATTCCATAATATTCTTTATGAGTTTCCAGGGGTAAGACCTTGTTTGCTTTTAGAGCGTTAATTAAAAAGGGATGTTTGATACTTGGTTGCAGGGTTATGCCATGAAGGTTATTCTTTATACGAAATGAAGTAAAAATCTTTAAATGAACAGTAGAAGTGTCATTCTCAAGTTGTCGAGGGGGGGGGAGAGTGGAGAAAGAAAAATAGTGTTTTAAGAGAAAAATAAATGGTACATCTACAATAGCAATTGTGTGGAAATGAATGCTTTTGCAGAACGGCATAATTGACGTACTAATGATGACTGAAATAAGTTCTGTTCAGATAAACATGGTACAATGACTTTGATGAGTCTCTCTTTCAATGGTGAATATTTATAAAATGTGAAATAAAAAGAGCCTACAAGAGGGCAAAGATAAATCGATCTGTATTACACCATCAATAATTAGGAATGGCATCAGAAGGAAAAGATATTGCACAACACAGGGCAATCTTTGCTAATCTTGAATTTTGCACAGCTTTGTCATTAATGTAATGTAATGTAAAGTAACATAAGTCCACATTACTTACTTCGTGTTGGTAATTCGATGCTAAACACTTATTTTTACTGATCCCAAGACAACAGTTTTGTAGCACTGTAGCCCAAAGAATCATAGTCAGAAAACATTTCCATTGCAACATGCTTGAAACACACACTGTAAAATCACTAAGCAAAGGGTGATGCCAGTGTCCCCTGTAGGAGCAGCAAGAAAAATAGGGAGTTTTCCATAGAAGGGTTCTGCTGGAGGTTTGTAGATGTCACCAGCTGGTGTGCCAAATACCCACAATTGCTTAACCTAATATGCTGCAGTCTAAACCCTTCTGTCCTTTCTTTTCCATGGTCACTGCCAAATTTACTGCCAGATTAGCTGGTTCGGAAAATTCCTGAAATTTTGGAGGAGAGTGCCTGAGGAGTGCAGTGTTTGGGAAGGGCAGGAAGCTCAACAGGGATGTCATACCATAGAGTGGATCCTCTGAAATTGCTATTTTCTCCCAGGAAAGGTGAGTTGATATGAATTAAACCAGGGCTATTTTTGTAGAAAAAGCCCAGCAGGAACTCATTAGCATATTAGGCCACGCCCCTGACAGCACAGCTCATTAACATATTAGGCCACACCCGATGTTACCAGAAGTGTGGTCATTCAGCCACATCTACCTTTTGCTTCTTATTCTGTTTACCTTGTTGTCAAAACAGTTTTGACAAAACCAATAAAAACATTATTTTCTGTCCCATCTATACAAAATCTTGCCTGAACCAATATCTTATGTCCAACAATTATTCCCACACTGGATTGGAATCATTTCCTAAAGGTTAGGTTCCAACGGAAATCAGCTTGCCTTCCTGCAGAACTAGTACACTGAATATGATTTTTTAGGGTTGCCAACCTACAGGTGGGGCCTGGAGATCTCCTGGAATTACAACTGAGCTCCAAACTACAGAGATCAGGTCAATGGCTGCTTTGGAAAGTGGAGTCCATGGCATTATGCCTTGCTTAGGTCCCTCCTTCCCCTAAACCCCACCCTCCACTCCCAAATCTCCAGAGATTTCCTCAACCTGGAGTTGGCAACCCTAGCTCACTGGCAGAACAATGCTAAGAACCAGTTTGGTGTAGTGGTTAAGTGCGCGGACTCTAATCTGGGAGAACCAGGTTTGGTTCCTCACTCCCCCCCCTTGCACCTGCTGGATGACCTTGGGCAAGCCATAGCTCTGTACCAGCTGTTGTCTCAGAGCTCTCTCAACCCCACCTACCTCACAGGGTGTCTTTTGTGGAGAGGGGAAGGGAAAGGAGTTTGTAAGATGCTCTGAGACTCCCTTGGGTAGTGAAGGGCAGGGTATAAATCCAATCTCTTCTTCTTCTAGGTTTGTGGATGCACTGGACGGGAGTAGTTTGTGGACTATTTTATTCAAGGTACAAAATTTTATTCAAGGTATAAGATTTCATGTGCCACCCACACTTCTTCAGATGGAAGAAGTGTGCATGCACACAAAAGCTTATACCTTGGATGAAACTTTAGACTCCAACTTTGTTCTGCTGCTTCAGACCAACATGGCTGCCCACCTGAATTATTACACTATAATACTTTTACAAGCAATTATATACCAGTGGAGTGGTTACCATGCAGAATCTGTCCCACAGGTAAAATTTACCACATAAAAGTATCACTACCATCACAAGATCACCAATCGTTGGAACTCAACTCCTCAGAAGCAGAAATCTCTCTTATTAGGAGGTTTAAGAACATCAACTTTGCTGGCCCATTAAAGGCAGATGTCAGCCCAGTGGCAGGAGAAGAGGGACAATCATCTTCGTCAGAAACTCTGCCCACTTTTTAAATTTCACAAAACAGGCAATCTCCAAAGTGCTGCTGACCATGCTCATTTTTAGTTACATCTCTGTTTTTCTGCAGATGTCTCCCAAAGTCCCCCATGCAACAGTCAAGTGTTCTGCCAACACACACAACAATGAAGCTACTTTTTCAGATGTTTTCTCTTGCATGGCAGTAAGCACCAAACCAGTTTAATACAGACTTTAGAAACACATATATTTGCAAGCCATTCCCAACAAGACACAACAATGAACTCAGGCTTCAAACGTACATTTCTTAAGCAGAAGATGCCTTGAGAAAATGAAAGAGATGCTCAAAAATTAAAGCTATTGTCAAAAGCAGCATTTCCTGGACTCTCTGCTTTTTTACATCCCCCCCCCCTTTTCAATAATTTTTTTATAAAAACACAAAGAACAAAATGAAATAGAAAGAAAGAGAGAGAGAGAGAGGTGGGAGAGAGAGAGAGAGAGAGAGAGAGAGAAAGAAAGAAAGAAAAAGAAAGAAAGAAAGAAAGAAAGAAAGAAAGAAAGAAAGAAAGAAAGAAAGAAAGAAAGAAAGAAAGAAAGAAATGTAGGGGAGAGGGAGAAAAAGAAGGAAGGAAGGAAAGAGATAGCTAGCTAGCTAGATAGATAGAGGAGAGAGAGAAAGGAAGGAAGGAAGGTGAAAGAGAGAGAGAAAGGAAGGGGGAGGGAGAGAGAGAGAAAGAAAGAAAGGTGGGGACAGAGAGAGAGACAGACAGATAGATAGATAGATAGATAGATAGATAGATAGATAGATAGATAGGAGAGAGAAAGGAAGGAAGGAAGGTGGAGGAGAGAGAGAGAGAGAGAAAGGAAGGGGGAGGGAGAGAGAGAAAGAGAAAGAATGAAAGAAAGGTAGGGACAGAGAGAGGTCCTTCCGAGGCCCGGCGGCCGCTGCAGGAGAGGGAGAGGGAAGGGGGGGGAGAGAGGCACCGGCAGCAGCAGCTGGCGGGCCTCGGAAGGGCCTGGGGAGGCGGGGCGGTTTCCAGGAGGGGGGGAGAACATCGTCCCAGCGAGCGCGTGAGCGCTAAGGAGCCCCCGCCCCCCCAGGATTTCCAAAACTCTACGCCCCTGATCACATGAAACTGCCTTATACTGATTCAGGTCCTTGGTCCATTGAAGTCAGTATTGTCTACTCAGACTGGCAGCACCTCTCCAGTGTCTCAGGCGGAGGTCTTTCACATCACCTACTTGCCTGGTCCTTTCAACTGGAGATGCTGAGGACTGAACTTGGGATCTTCTGAATGCCAAGCAGATGCTTTTCCACTGAGCCACAGTCTCTCCAGCTGTTTGACTGATGTGTGTTTGTTTGGTTTTAATGGTTTTTTAGATGTGTTTTTATTATGTAAGTTTTTTTAATCTGTTAGCCACCTTGGTGCCTTTCATGAAGGAAGAAAGGCATAGTATAAATTTTGTAGATTAATACAATAAATATTAAAACACCTCCTGGCGCTGTGTAAGAACAGGAGTTTTTCCTCTTCTTCCTCTGCCATCACACAGTGACAGTAGGCAATTCTGCTTAATAAACCACATTAGTAACTCTGCTGTTTGTATCTTAGACAGACTTCACAGGTGGCTACACTGACCCTACAGGGAAAACGCACTGGATCATGGTAAGGAGGCTTTCTGTTTCCTGCCTATAGATTTCTACTGAAAGTCCACATAAGAAGTTCAAAGCCAGGCATTTTTAAAAAGTGATATAATTTGCTGGTATTTCAGCAAACACAAGATAATTTTTAATCTTTGAAAGGCCCTTTTAGTACTTTCAGATGGTGTTGCTGGGCTGGAGCCTTTAGGATCAGAATAAATAGAAATGTAAATAAATAGCTGGTGCATAAATTGGCTGTGCAATAAATTGGTATGTGCACTCAAATTTTGATAGTTGAACTGGGTTGTTTTATGTTAAAACATGTCACATCATCAAGGCGCTGCCATCTTTTCTTGGGGAAAAATAACTCTGCAGCATCCTTTGTGCTAACATATAATTATAGTGATTTATAATCAATTAATAAGCATCACTGGGCCTCCTGTTTGACTGAAGCATCATTTTGTATTCAGTGTCTGCAAATGAATCATCCAGTCTTGCTTCATATGCTCTTTCTCTCACAACATATTCTTAAGAATCCATCTTTATCGCCTTCAGTGCAACCAAGAGCATTTATAAGTGGTTGTCTTTCATTCCATTTTTGTTAACTTTGATTACCAGATTCTGCACTTGAAGATTAAAATGAAGCTAGTAGTAACGTGGTATTTGCTTAATATCCAAATTCATTATGCTGAAATATGTGAATTTCTTTTCTCTCCTCAATTCCCTCAAGTGGCAGCCATTAATGCAGAGAGTGTATGTAGCAGAGCATCTGTGAGGTTCTCATGTGAGTAGTCATACTGAGAATAAAGCTTTGCAGGCTGAAGAGTGAAAGAAGTACTGGCACCATTAAGAAGCTACTTCAAACATATATGCCTCTTAATGATTTTGTACACCTGTATGTACATGTATTAATTGGGAAGAAAGGCTGGAATGAAAGCACCAAGAGAATATATTTCTTTAACATAGTCTGCACAATGTCACTAAAGAAAATACATATAGTTGGGCGGTGGGGGGGTGGGGGGTGGGTTTTTTGCAAGACTCTATAGGGCCTTCCCTCACCCCATCCCATTCCTGATGCTGTATTCACAGGAAAGATGAGAGGCTCTCTCCTCTATGAGGGAGGGAGTATCAGAACAGACCTGCTGCAAGAATAAAATCCTTTATTGTGGAGTCACCAAACTTTAAAAATGTGAACCACCACTCTGAACATTGTACATGTATTTTGAAAAACAGGTCAGTAATAGAGAATATAGGTTCTGAAACAGTTGTTGGAGATCCACCAGAGAGTCGGGGGAAACTTGTGACAGTTTATTAGAAGCACTGGGAATGGAAGGTAAATATTGTCCTCTCCTGTGAGATGACTGGAGAAGATGTACGTGTGCCTGTGCTTTGGTCATGTCTCCATGGTCATAAGTGATGATAGGACCAAGTTGCCAATATGTAAATATTTTAATGTATTATCAATATACTAATCAAGGCTTCCCCCAGCGTGGCCAGAAAAAGAAAGTGATGGGTGGGGGGGAGGGGGGGAGAGAAAGAAAGAGAGTTATAGAGGTGGTGGAGGAAGAAAGACAAAAAGAGAAGACTGACAATAGGAATGATGGAGAGAGAAGAGAAAGAGACAGAAAGACATAAATAAGAATGAGATATAAAGAAATAGAAGGAGTGGAAGAAAGAGAAAGACTGAGAGAAGGGGCAACGAGAGAGGGGAATAAGCAAAGGTAGGGAAATGGGATGGCTGATGCAGCAAGTTTCTTGCAGTTTTCCACTCGTTATTAGGCTTACCATTCCCTCAGGGAGACGGGGGGTTGCCCACTTTAGGGCCCCCCAGTCCACTGACTTGGATCCAGCCGGCAGGGGGAATCCCACTCCCAAAGTGCTGGGATTGCGCCAACGTGCCTGGCACGATGACATCACCCGGAGGTGACATCAACACACTGGGCACATTGCAGGGGGGACGGACGGTGCTCTAGCATGGCCTAAAATCTCTATGGTACCTACTTGTTATATATAATTTCAAACATCAATACCCACTCTAAGCTATTGCAACAGGAACATTACAATTTCAACCAAATAAAATCCTATTCATTTATTTTACCTTACATTTTTGTTGATTAAATTGGGCTGTTTCTTTGCTATGCATTTTTTTCTCCTTCTACTTTTCTGCCAACTATTGCATGTCAGTCTGGGTATATGTACCATATCAATATATCTAATTCTCATCATGGCCAAATATGTGACTATTTATACCTGGAGATTTGAACCATAAACAGACAAGACTGGTCTTTCTAGAAATTTGAAAAAAGCCTCAGGTTTGCAAAAAACACACACACCCAACCTCTGAAATCTAAAAAAGGAAGTTAGCCCCCAAAATGATAAAAGCATCGCCTGTAGCTTTAAGAAACAAGTGTCCTGTCAGTGGTTAATGTGGGGGTTGCTAAGCAACCACTACAATAGTGCCAGTCTTCAAGCCTTGGATTTGTTGGTAAAAGGAAGGGGAAAGAGGCAGGGCCCTTTCCAGGACTGTTTTTGCCTTTGTGAGTGAACTCAGCAAGTCAGACCCTGTAGTAGCTACTGGACGACTTGATACCACATAACTTGCATGACTCACCCAGGACTGGCTGTTTGCTACTGTTCAACAGCAGTCGCCCCACAAAAGCCAGTGTGGTTATAGTAGTTAGAGTTTCAGGCTAGGATCTGGGAAACCTGGATTTGAATCCCTACTTTGCTGTGAAAGCTCACAAGTTGACCCTGGACCAGTCACACATTCACAGCCCTTCATAGGGCTGTTGTAACGATAAAATGGATGAGAGGAGAATGATGTAACCATTGCGGAGGAAGGTGGGGTATAAATGAAGCAAATAAATAATAAATATAGCTAAAGATGGGGGGTTAGTTAAAAGGTAGGTTAATGGGTGAGTGGGTAAGGAGAAAAGGAAGCAGGGCAAGGTGAGGATATGGGGCTTGCCAGGAAGACAGAAAGATGAAATAAACTGGGGAAAGATATACAAGGGAAAATGAGGTGCCCTCTGCAAGTCCTTGTGGTTTCTATATCATGCTACTGCGCCTGGCTTGGCAACCAGCCACAGTTTTCCTGGTAGAGGCTGTTGGTGAGGGGTGGAGGGAAAGCTGAAGGTGGGAGGAAAGGACAAAAGGAAGCAGGAAAATGGTAGCGGCTATGGGAGCTTTCAGGGAAGTGAAAGAGGAAATAGTGGAGGAAGGAAAAATGAGATGCCCCTGCAAGTCCTTGTGGGTCCCCAGCTTGTTGGTACATAAAATGTAAATGTAACTGAAGAACAGAAAAGAAAGCTTAAACTAAGAGCTAGACCAGTCACCATCACACCTTGGCCTCCTTTCTCAGTGACATGCAGCTTTTCATTTTTGTTGGTGGGTGTTAGCAGTTCTATCAAGTGTTGGTTGTGTGTCACTTTTTAGCAGCATAGCTAATATGTAGCATCTTGGATGACAGAAGCCCAGCTTTATACATCATTCAGTTGCAAAAGAAGTGTAGCTTCAGTTCTTTAATAGTGTCATTTTGGCTGAATGCTATTAACAGATTACCCCTGCCTAGGGCAGTGGAGCATGTGCAGCAGAAAGATAACCTTGTGTTCGTAATTTAATATTAACTGTTTTCTCCATAGTACCTCTTTCCAGTACATTAACAACAGACCAATATGGCCTTGTTCCCTGCGGTAATATTCTTCAGCAATTTTTTTTTTAAAAAAAAATGGATTACACGATCGCAAGTTCCTGAAGATTTTCCAATGAAGAATTACAAATCACTCAACGCCGTCTTGGCAGAAATCTAAAAAAATAAACATGCTTAGATTCAATCAAATTTAATTCCTCCAATATAGCTTTACCACACTTCAAAGTGTGCTCTTATTAATGCCTCAGTGGAAAAAAAAATTAACAGTAATTTCTCCCCCTTATAACGAAAGCCTCCAGTTGCGTTCAACATAGTGAGATCAAGAAACTGGTTTTTTTTTAAGTGAATACTCTGACACAGTTTGATATAAAAGTGTAAGCCATTTACAGAAAACCCTTTATAGAATTTTCATCCTATTCCATTCCCAGGAGCTAAATTTATATCGTCTATTAGCTATCATAGCACGAGAGTGTTAGTCTTCTCCCTCTGCAAGCGGTTCAGTGCAGTCGGCGGGCCCTATCGCTCCCTTCCACTCTCACACACAAGCATTACTGGTTTATCTCATCTTCTGTAGCAAGTACTTGGCCCAATTCATTCCTTTAGGCTACTTTACTAATAACCTATTTCTTATCAGGGCCTCTCCACCTCAGCTTGTGATCAAAGACCCAATTAATGGAACGGAGAAAGGTGAAGCATTCAAATAATGGAGACAGCTGTTTTTCTCTGTTAGAGAAAATCCATTTGTATTGTTATCGCCACCTCCAAGTTCCGCAACCCCTGCTTAATTCAGTCGCCATCTATTTCTGCTGATGATAAAAAAAATCACAATGAACTCCAAAGAGAATGGCAGAAATATCATTGTATTTTAACTTGGCCTGGGTGTTATCAACTTGAAAGTGAAAAATACAAGCAGATAAGATGAGAGAATGTCCAATAACGACCATGTCAGGTTTTTTTCTGCACTCAAGAGCATATTTTTCCCTCACCTTTTTTCATAGCTCTCCCTGTAAACCCGGCCCCCCAATGGATACTCTAAGTCTGCTGTTGCTATCAAAGGAGCAAAGGTTGATGATATCTTGAGTTTTCCATCAATTGAAAAGTAATTACAGAAAGAAAATAATCATAACTGGTTGGCATGAATAATGTTTAGAACATACAAAGGCTCTTAAATGTTTGGTGCCATAAAGCTAGTCACCACCAGGTATTTCCACCTATCCATTCTTGGATCAAATAGCTTCTTAAAAAGAAAGAATATGTGCTAGGCAACAGACTTCTCTTAAAATAGGTGCTCTTTTGCTATTCATATTTATTTGGCCCTGGGGGGAAAAGTTGTTTATTCAGAGCATTTATGGATAAGTTACATGGGGAGTAAATAGACGTACGTTACATACAATCTAGCTTTGAAAAAAAACTTGTGCATGATAAATTTGTCTTGTGGACTTGTTATTAAGCCAGATAACCTTTTTGCCTATCAGTAGTACAAAGCCATTCAGATGGCTGATCTGACTCTCTCTGTATAAGTTTTTTTAATTTTAAACACTTCTATCCCACTTTTCTCCTTAAAAGAACAAAAAAAACGTGATATAAATGTAAGCAATGGGACAAACTTGCTCACACATAAATATTCAGCATTCACGAAAATAAATTAAAAGCATAATTTTTAAAAACCAGCCTTATTTCATACTTATTTCAGCCCTTCCCTTCCCCTCCAAAAAGATCTTATGAATCAGCTCTTTGTTTGCATTCTGTGTGGCTGACAGATGTCAACTGGTCAGTCACACAAGCTTAATATTGCTATTTTATGATTGACTGATGTGATTCTGCTGCTAATTGTGTCAGGCTGGTGGTGCTTTTTTAAAAAAGAACTCTTGTATTATTTTATTTTGTTAAAACTTTTCTCTGGAAGCCACCTCAATAGAAATGGCAGATGCTCCACAAGGCTCAAAAGCCAGGGCACACAGACTATAGTCTCTCCGTGAATTAGTATTCACTTCTGAATGTGGCAATTCTACTTAGCCATCATGACAATAACTTCTGATGAATCCATCCTCCATGAATCTGTCTAATGCCTTTTAAAAGCCATCTGTGTTGGTGGCCATCACTACATCCACTGGCAGTGAATTCCACAATCAAATTCCTCACTGAGTAGAGAAGTACTTCCTTTTTCTGTCCTGAAACTATTACCCATAACTTCAGTATGTATGGACGAGCTGTACTGTTTTAGGAGAAGGAGAAATGGCACTTTTTGTCTAGTTTTTCCATTATCATGGAGAACTTTATAAACCTCTGTAATGGTCCAACCCTTCTTTAGTTGCCTTTTTTTGTAACTGAGCACATGGGAAACTGGCATCTATGAGTGCCCAAAGGAATTGGCCTTCATCCCATGAGTTGGGAAGCCCAGGTGGGTCATGAGGCCCCTGTTGGGTTGTGAGTTCCTACAGAGTCAGCATTCCTTCACTACTTATGGGGAGTCCCTGTTGCAAGTGTATGGGTGCAATCAGATGGGCTGTTGGTCTGATGCCCTCCCTTCTCCCTAATGGATTTAATGTGTGTGTCCAGACAGCAACATCTGTCTTCTGTTCCCCAGTCATTGCACCCCCCATCCTTGTCCCTGACTTTACCAACACCAGGGAAAGTCCAGTTTTTACAGGTCAAATTGTTCCAGCATGCACTTCCTGCTGTCTGATTGCTCCATTGCATACTTAAGCCATTTGTGAGATCTTCAACTTCCACTCCCTGGCTGCCATTTTTTTTCACAGTTAGCAATATGTGCATAACTGTATATTCACTCCTGGTGAATAAACAATTTTGCGCATGTGCAACGTAGACTTTTTCAAAGAAAAAAGGGTGGCATGTCTGGTTGAACAATGGGGCTTAACAATGGAGGGGATGGGGCAACCTGTTTGGGGGCCCATAGAATTGGACTCTGTGGTCCAATCTTCTTGAAACTTGGTGGGTATTTCAAGGAGAGGCTCCAGCAGCTATCCTGCAAGTTTGGAGCCTCTTCCTCAAACCTCATTTCCTCCAGCTCCTCATATAACCTATGAGTTTTTGCCATTGATTTCAAGTGCAGCCAGGGAGTGGAAGTTGCAGATCTCACAAATGGCTTAAGTATGCTTTTGCGCACGCACCGGCGACATAATGACATCACCTGGAGGTGACGTCATCACGTTGGGGGCGTTGCCAGAGCGTTGCCCTGGCAACACCCCCAACGTGATGACGTCACCTCCGGGTGACGTCATTACACGGGGGAAGTCGTCCTCACCGGATGACTTCTGGGGCGGGGTTCCCCCTGCCGGCCGAATGCCGGCCGGCGGATTGGGAACCCCTATAGCGGGGGATCCCCTACCCCCCGGGCTGACTTGGCAGCCCTACTTGAAGTTGGTGGCAGAACATCTACTGACAGGTATCCTAGTTTGGGGGCTTGATTATTTGGTAACCCTGACAGCATAAATTGTTGAGGCATGGCTTCAAGCAACGATGATACAAAATGCCTATAAATAAATTAAGAATTTGTTTTCTTTTTTGTTTTGTGTCTGTCCTTTTGTTTTTGGACACATTCTACAGCAAGGAGGGGCAGTTAGTATAGAGACAGCAAAGCTTTTTCCAAGTAAACTGCACATTGCAGCAGAAGCAGAATAACAAACTCTGAGTTAAACAGAAAATGGAAGACACATTGCATGTTTTCTTGTAAGGCGAAAAAAGACAAAGTATTCAGAACTCCTCACACCCAAATTCACTTTTTAAAAACACTGATACACGAAGCCCTGATGGTGGTTATTTTCCCTCCCCATCAGCTTCAGCCTTTTATTCTATTTTATATTCCCTGTGAATAAGTTAGCTGAATTACACAAACACTAGTTATTTATTTGCATTCAGTGCCTTCCTATTATTGAAGAGATGCCAACCAAATAAAGTAACAAGAAGCCCAAGCTCTAGTAATATCTTCTAGGATATCAAGCTCTATCAATAATGTCCCCCAGGCATAGTAAAATGTATAGAGGCAAACCTAATTTGATGAAGCCTACAAAATGGAAAACAAGGAAAATGATGAAACCCAGAACTAGGGCCTTTTCATCTGCACTAAAGTCATAATTCTGCTTTACTTGGAGATGCTACTGAAATAATGTACCAAGAGGGACAGATTGCAATGAAGCATGGACTTTATTTTTTTGTGTTTCAACAGCCCCTGTTTCAGAAAACCAGTCTCCAAGAACTATGCAAATAAGAAAATGGCATTTAATATGTCTGAAGATATCTGATGCTAGGATTTTAAGACATAGTGCAGCTTCATAAGGTTTTTGTCTTTAGGGGAGAACAATGGTGAGATGTGCTGCTATGTGGCATAATTGATATTTTGAGTGCCTGCTCAAACAATACTCTTAATGCCTAATTTGCAAGCAGGGAAAAAAACCCGAGCTGTAAATATATTCCAGTGGGCTTTTAACTACTCCAAAAAAGAAGACCCAGAGTAATTTAACCATTAAGAAAATGTGCCTGTGTCCACACAGTCTGAAGTTTGCATTTTTATTTCATCTCAATTTGAACAGAAGGGAAATCAGTTTTCCACAAGGATATAAGGATGTATGAATAGTAATACACTGGAAATAGGGAGTAATTCTATGCAGGTCTACTCAGAAGTAAGTCCCCTTATATCCAAGGGAGATTACTGCCAGGAGAGTTTTTATAGGATTGCAGCCCTAGGGGTGGATTTGCATTTAGCTCAGAGGAGTGTTACAGTAGGAACAGTGGGAACCTAATCTCTCTAGCCTCAGATGTCAGGTCTGGTATATATGACTCTTCCTTCTTGTGTACTTTTACTTCACCCTTCATCCAAGGTGCTCATGGTGAAATACAAAGGTTCTCCTCTCCTTCATTTTGCTCCCCCAGCTATCTTGTGAGGTAATCCAGGATGCGATAAAGTGACTGGCACAGTGTCATCAAACAGGCTTTAAGACTGAATGGGTGTCTGAACGCAGATCATCCAAGCCCTTGTCCAAATAAAGTAACAAGTGTACTGTCTAACAAGTGTACTGTTCTGGCTGTCCAGCTCTGATTCACACAGGAGGAAGAGATATATGCCAATAGCCACATAAATTTAACACTACTCCTGGAAGAACACATAACTCTGTGATTTAGATATGCAAGCAGTACATGTGCGTAGTGGAGAAATGCATGTTATCACAAGATCATGGCTTTGCAAGCAGAGGGCAGGTAAGAAGTCAATTGCTCCCAAGCAGCCATCCTGTCTATGACTCTGACAAGTACCCAGCCATCAAAGCTTTGCAAATGACCCTCCTGGCTAAAGACAATGAAATGGCCAGCTCACATATGGCCCAGATGATGACAGAGACTTGGAAGGCAGGGGGCTAGTTAGAATCTTCTTGGCAACCCCAAGGAGTTTTGAGCTGCAGCGGTGATAGGCAGGGGAAGAGATAAAATTTCTTGGCACAGAGGGAAATGGGCCCATTTTGACTGACTCCATCTGGAGGAAGGAGCTCTCAAACCTGAGCCCTATCTTGATGGCTACCATTGCCTCATGAAGCAGACAAAGGGCTGGCTACATAAACAAAGACTCCAAGGCGGTGGGAAGCTTTTAGAATACTGTATCTGCTAAGATTAAAGAGCCTGCCTTAGAATAAGACCAGCTAGTACATATAGAGAAGTGCCTTTTTACAACTTTTTTGTGTTCATTGTTCAATCCATTGTTGTATGTGTGTGGACTCTTTCCTTTTAATAAATTCTTTACTATTCTAAATGCTAGAAGTTGTTCTCTGTGCCACTTAGACCTCTGCTATTTGAACACACTATTCAAACAGACACCAGGGAAAGTGAGGCAGTTGTCACTGGATCATAAATCCTCCAGCAGTATGCAAGTGCAGTAAGCTGACCCTCTGGTAACCAGCTGCTGAGCAGCAAGTAATGTGGGCACCAGCCGGATTCTTTAATCAGCAACACGGAAGGGAAGCAGGAAGTGATGGTCCTCTTGATGAGTAATACTGAAATCAATCAGCTGGTGGCAGTGTACCAAAAGTGAAGCACAAGATAACTCTTCTGAGAGTTGGGTGAGTTGGTAGAGTAGCATGGTGCTTGGTGGAGACTTGGGCTACCACTAATGCCTGGATACCTTTAAGGGCTGAAATGGAACAGGGCCTGTGGGTCAGTGGGACCATTCTGCCATAACAAGTATGAATGCAAATCAATATTCTGGGTATCACTGGACAAATCACTTGTTCAGAGCTTAACTATGAAGTTGTGGCAGCTTTCTGATGTGTATAGGCCTCATAATGCCAGCCCTAGTTTTGGCAGGATGTTATCAGAAGGGGATCTGTCATGCATCCATCTTCCTCTCTCTTTCCCTCACTGCAGAGATAAGAGATGAGGCACAAGTTGCCTACATGATTGCTTTGTGGTGGCAGAGAAAGTGAGTCTGAACACAGAACTGACCTTTTAGAAATTGTGTAGTTTTGTCCTAAGAATAGCCAACATCTGTCTGTGTATCCTTGGGGTAAGGATAGCAGCAGCTACTGGCTGATCAAGTCCAGTGGTTGCAAACACTTCCCTACCTTTTTATTCTGGGATGGAAGGGTTGTTAGCCTCCAGGTGAAGCCTGGATTTCTTCAGAATTACAATTAATCTCCCAATTTCAGAGATTAGTTCTCCCAAAGGAACCATACAGCTGAATCACAGATAAATGGAAATTCGAGAGTTGCTATAGAGAATGGATTATCTAGGACTTTGATTTCTCCTATAGTATACCATAGATACTAGGAGAAACTGACTGATAGTCACACACAAAGATACTAAAGTCTAGAGGCCAGTTGAGGTTTAAGAGAGGGATGGAATAGGTGTTGGCTTGAGTCACCCCATAAATCTTCAGATTGGATTTTTCTCCTTAGCACTGAGAAAAACCTGAAGAGAATTATGAGAGCTTTTTTAAACAGTGATTAATATGAGGTAGAACATTAAAATTTCAAAAATTGGATTTTGGCAAAAGTAACCTCATAGGAAGGGGATGGTTGGAGGAACCTGGATGTGAATCATAGGATGTGACAATCCTGCTGAGCTCCCTTCCCTGTCCCAAATCCACCCTCCCAGAATCATTTCTTTCCATTTTTGCATCACTTTCTGGTTCCTGTTAGCCTGATTGCCTTGATTTCTTAATAATATTGGGGAATTAGGGTTTATTAATAATATGGCAATAGCAAAAGGGGTCACCACCAATATACACAGAGGTCACACCTCTTCCAGAAGCTCCAGAAATAAACAAGGAGGCTGGCTTCAGTAATAAAATGGTCTGTTTACTGAAGGATTCTTTTTCAGACAAACAATACAAGATTCACTCACACAATTATACAGAGCCTAGGAAACGTAGAGAGAGCAAAGACATTCGCATTAGCAGGATTATCGTTGGTAACCGTCGAGGGCAATATTTATCCGTCTGGAGAGAAGTTGAGTTCCCACTGGAAAAATAAGGGGAGGCTATGAAGGAATTAGGGGATCATGTCCTGAACCCGCAGCAACATGTGTATTTCCCCCATTGCCATCCTCGGTGTCCCATTTGTAAAAAGTGAATTGTCAGACCCTTTTTTTCACTAGGATACTGTAGAAATGCACACAATAAAACCATAAAGCACCTTGCACGTTAAAAGTGCTATCAAAATGATGAAAAACAATAGCAGGTGTGAAACCCTTTTTCCCCTCAAAGGTAACATAAACATTAAGTAGCGAGGTGGTGCAGGTAAACAGTTTTGTGTGTTCCTGCCACTGGCATATCTAGTTTAGTAGAAAGTGCAGTAAATTCTGCTATAATCCTTTAAGTTGGTCTCTGTTGGGTTCCCCCTGGTTTCTGTTGGTTTCACCTGGAAGAGCTGGGAATTAATAGAGAGACGGTTTGAATCTTATCTTTTCAGACCAGTGAAAATTGGAAGAAAAACTACTCCACTGACGTCAGTCAAGCTATATTAGAGTAACATGAGAAGACGAATTCAGGCACGTTGCCTCCGTGGAGAGTTAGATACTAGTATAACCAATAAAAATGAAATAAAGTTCCTGTTGCAATGGTGTGCTGGTTCAGATAGCACAAAATGTCTACAAATACAGTGGCCCAAATACCACAGCCTGTAGGAAATCTCTGGCATCTCAAGTAAAAAGCTCTCAGCTAGCAGGGGGGAAGATCCCTATCTGCCTGGGACCCTACAGAGTTGTTCTCCATCTGAACAGACAATACTGAGTGAGATGGTCCTGACTGTATTAGACAGCTTCATATGTCAAAATATGTTCAGTGATTATAAACTAGACTGGTTGGATCAGACATTGCTTCTTCCATTGGACTGCGTCTCCAGGGCAGCACTGACTGGAGAAATGCCAATATAAGGGATAAACTAGGAGACACATTGAAGGGGTTGTGGTTCAATTGCAGAGCATCTGCTTTGCATACAGAAGGTCCCAGGTTCAGCCCTTGGCAACAGCAGTCAAAGAACGTGTTCGGACCCCTGAGAGCAGCTATCAGGTATACAGAGGGAGATGGATGACTTGGTAAAAGGCAGCTTCATATGACAATTAATGATATTTTGCTCACATTTCACCCTTTGCATTTTATGGCAATAAGACATGCAAGAGAAGACAAATTTGGCATTGTTGGTAAAATGGCGTTCCCCTGGATATTTTAGAATGGCTTTTAGTATTTTTAAATTCTGTTATTTGTGTTTACATCTTACATTGTTGGTTGAAAAGTCGCTCATCAGGGTTCTCAATAAATGAATGAGTTAGCTTGAGGGGAGGGGTGTTCTCCGGTTATCTGTCAGCCAGAGTTTGTTGTCTTCTTACTTAATTCTAGATTGAATGGAATCCATTTTGTATAAGCCATTGAATGTGTACTTGTTCGCAAAATGGCTGGAAAATTTTATCTGGCCTGGATGGTGACGGATACAACAGCCTCCCATTCTAAGCAGATGCAGCTAGGGTTGCCAACTTTCAGGTGCTGGCTGGAGATCTCCTGGGACTACAACTGATCTCCAGGCGACAGAGATCAGTTCTCCTGGAGGAAATGGCCGCTTTGGAAGGTGGACTCTATGGCATTATACTGTGTTGAAGTCCCTGCCCTCAGCAAACCCCACTCTCCTCAAGCTCCATCCCCCAAATCTCCAGGTATTTCCCATCCCAGAGCTGGCAACACTAGATGCAGCTGACAAGGCATGATGGATCCCTCCAGGCAGCTAGGTACATTGCCACAAAACTCAGCAATAAATAAAATGCAATTTAGATCAACAAAAAAGAACAAAATCACATCATAGGCAGGTTCTGGATTCAGTGGGATAGTTGACACCCAGACTTCGTATGTGCAGGCAGGACGGGAAAGGAGAACTCAGTCTTGATGTCATACAGCTGCCAATCTAGTTCCCAGATCCCTCTTACTGTATCTCATAGACAGACTGTTATTTAATGTGAGTTATATATGCATATTTTTGTATGCATTCTTTGACATTAAAAAATTTTCTTGTCTTTTTAAAAAAATTAATAACAATTTTATTAGAAATATATATAAGACATATTACAACATTAACTTATTCGGCTTACAACAATACTATAACAAGAACTCAAAAAGCTGAAATAACATATTCTGTAGCAACAAGATCTCATATTCCAAAAATTAGAATATCAACAATACACTTTGCAAAGTTAAGCATTTAAATTATCATATTCTTAAATGCAGCAGGAAGGTGACATAGCCTTTCATTAACTGATGCAAACTCTAAAACCGGAAACCAGATAGACTCAAAATATGCTGGTCTTTTGAGTGGTTTTCCATCTGAAATGAAAATTACTGAGCAGTTTGGGATTAGAATGTAGTGTTCCTCCAATCATGTTAGACTTCTGGAGTGAATGAGATAAGACACATTGTATTCTTATGGTGATAATATTTGTTTGTCATGGGCTGTTTCTTATCACTCAGTTCAGCAAAACATACAGTCCTTTTCCAAACGGAAGATGTTCTTCATCTGAAGGAAGTCTCCTTCCACTAAACAACTGGTAGGATACAACTTGAAAGAGAACAAATAGCAGTATTAGGTATTGCTCTGTATTAACTGTATAGGGACCCTTTATAGGGATAATACTGCAGTTTATATAGTAAACACAAAGTCTGAATGAAAGATTTGAGTTCTATGAATCCAGACATACCTGTGATAAAAGGCTATGTACTTGGGTATTTAAGTATTCATGCCCGTTGGTAAGGTGTTTACTGTACAAAACACAGGACTAAAACAGAGCAAACATGATTGCCGTGTAAAGTAAAGTGAGCTGGTGCCTACTTATATTTAGAAGTTAACAATTTCCACCAACCACAAAGATGACAATAACTTCTGCCATCAGATAGTGGAAAGAATATATGAAAAACTTTTAGAAAATATATGGAATTTGGGGGGGCGGGGCAGTTTAGCCACTGACTTAAGTGTAAGTCACAGTGATCAATTATTTTTGTCTTTTTTTCTATATAGTGTGATGGGCTTTTCAGCATGACCTTTGTTGTTAAAACAAAAACACACACAC
The DNA here is from genome assembly GCA_029233225.1 of Lepidodactylus listeri. Taxonomy (NCBI): domain Eukaryota; kingdom Metazoa; phylum Chordata; class Lepidosauria; order Squamata; family Gekkonidae; genus Lepidodactylus; species Lepidodactylus listeri. Next base: position 37,660,255 of record JARCFY010000006.1, on the reverse strand, counting down.
ACATTCACAAGGACCTTTAAGACTAGTAGATCTGGCATACAACATGCTCTGGAACAATTGCTTGTTCTATGCAGTTCTGTTCGTCTGAAGGGCAGTTAACATACACTTGAGGTAGTAATTAGCTTTGCTGCGGCTCTGAATCCCCCCCCCCCCTTTTAATGCTTAACATTTATTCTTTATCCAAAGCATTCCAGCCTTGTAAGAGGGTCAGTTTCCCAGTGAAGGTCAGTCAATGCAATGCATTTTTTAAGTGCAGCCAGTCTGAGCCACTCACTTAGGAGACTCAGAACATCATTTTGCAATCACAGAGCTCAGAAATAATTTATGCAATCAATTAAAGAACATTATCAAGGGATGATTTGACAACTGTTGCCATGCCAACCAGCCTGGCAGATAGCATTTCGGCATTCAAAGGCTGCACCTGGTGATAGACGTAGCAGATTTGAAGGGCTCTGACAGAATTGTGGATGCCCAAAGGTGTGGCAGCAACATGATTTAAAGCCTGATGTGATGCCATTTTTACTGGCGAAAGGGTGTTGATGGCATGTTGTTTGCTCTCTCATTAGAAATTCTGTCATTTTTCACTCCTAGCTGAAGTCTGGAAGTGAGAATGCACTTTGCAGGCTGAGAAAATATGATAGCAAAATGGATGATGTTCATTTGCAGCCTGAGATAATTAAAAAAAAGTGTGTGTCAGTGTGTTTATGAAAAGCCTGTTAATCAAACACAACTTTACCAGCCTTAATGGGCACATCTTCTACACTTTCACATTAATTTTTAAATTTTTGGTTTGCAAATGGCTTTGGGTACATTGAGCAAAAAAAAAAAAAAAAAACTAAAAGGAGTACAACAGGAAAACAACAGAAATGGAAGGAACCTTTTTTCCTTTAGTTTTGGGAGGGAAGGTGGCACGGTATATCCCACTCATCAGATCTGGGCAACTAAGCAGGGTCAGTGCTTTGAAGGGAGACCACCAAGGAAGGCTCTGCAAAGGAAGGAAATGGCAAACCACCTCTAGTTCTCACTTCCCTTGGGAGCCTCTTGGTTGCGACTTGACTTTTAGCACTGGCCCTTAACTCTTTACCTATAGGATACCATAGCTGTCCATTATACGAGACAAAAACATTAAGAAAGTAATCAGTGGATTGTCCCTCTTAGGGACACTGATTGAGATCATCTGGAGCTTTGGGGTTAGGTATCATTTGAGTGGCCCAACTTTCTGAGGTTAGATGGGTGGCAGCCTGAGAGACGGAGGATAGCGGAAGACAGGAGGGCCTGGCATGATGTTGTTCATGGGGTCACAGAGAGTCAGACTCAACTGTGTGACTGAACAACAACCTGAGAGAGGGCCTTCTCAGTTGTGGTGCCATAATTATGGAACACCTTCCCCAGGGATATTAATCTGTCCCTGTAATAACTCCACAGCACCGGGTACCAAAACAGAACAGAACTGTATTAGAACATAAGCAAAGCTTAGTCGGGGTCCCGCTAGACCATAACCAGCCACAGCCAGCAACCAGTATAGCAAGTGAAAAATGACGCTACGAAAGCACATGGGATCATGTTAAAATAACTATACAATACAATAAGGGAACATCAACAAATTCACAAGTCCTCATAATGTAACACCACTCTTTTTCGAAGACTCAATCTATGGTGTTAAACTATCTGGTTGTTTTCTTATTCTCCCCTGTCTCTGGAGGCCAGTATTTTTAAAGTTTGTCTGTGATAGATTTTGACCCTTATTGCCCTGGGGCTTGTGCTCCCTAGATACTTCTGATATGTGGGGTTCCTGTGGGTCTGCTTGCTGCTGACTATTGGTCACCCCCTGTGATGAGATTATCCCTTTCCTCAAATGTCTGTAGGACAGCCTCATAGTGTTCTTACTGACCGTGCCCTACTACTGCCACCCCTTTGCCTGTTAGGTACTCTGATGTTGTCCTACAGATGTGGTCCAGGTGTCTCTTAAGTTTCTGTCCTGAGGACAGCTCACCTGAAAGGACACAGGCCCCATTTGTTCCCTCACCCTCCTAGGCACCCACTATTAACAGTTCAAGATCTGAGACAAAAGGAAACTAGAACCTACTACACAGGAAATTTTACTTGTACACAAACAGAAACAGACCCAACCACTGATGGAGCAAAAAAAAAAAGAGAGAGACTACAGGGCACAGTGTCTTGCCCCATCTTTCTTGCCCAAAACCACTTTTGCTGTTTTTATCTGAAGAACTGTGCATGCCCACAAAAGCTTATACCCCAAATTAAACTTTGTTTGGACTCAGACTTTGTTCTGTTGCTTCAGACCAACATGGCTGCCCATCTGAACTTTTGCTGTTGTTTCAGAAGAGAGCATGACTAAACCTAGCATGATCCTTTCCCATTGTCCCCAAAGCAATTGGTAGAAGACACAGCAGTTAATGTGCTTGATTTGCATAATTAGCAAACATTTCCGCATAATATGCAAAGTAGGCTACTCAGATTAGAGGAACTTGAATATGGCAACTCTAGAGAGAGATTTTATTTAGATGTTTCAGGGATATAGGTAACAAGAAGCTAAGGCTGCCAGATCCCTGCCAGAGCCTTTGAGGTACTGATGAAGGGTGAAACTATGGACCTCATCCTGTTTTTGCACTGGTCCCTTTGAGCGCCATCTTCCTCTTCTTGGTGCAGGATGGCATTAGGATCCTGGAGAAATTGATAAGCTCAGGCTGTGGAAAGGAAGCACAACAGTTACATCCAGTCTTGGATAAACCTACCTTTATCTGCCCCTCTGTCTTCATTGCCCCCCCCCCCCCCAGCAGCCTCTATTCAGGAAAACTTATGGCCCAGTTGTCGTGCAGTGTTGGTTGCTAGGCCAGGCCCACGTCCATGGTAGGGAACCCTTAAGGATTGGGAGGCACATCACTTTCCCCTACATCCTCCCTCCCCACATTATTTCCCCTTTCCCTCCTCCTGGCAACCATTCATCAACCTACCTTTTATCTGTCTCCCATCTTCAGCTATATTTATTATTTATTTATTTCATTTATATCCTGCCATTCTCCACAGTGGGGACCAAAGCAGCTTTCATCATTGTCCTCTTTTCCTTTTTATCCTTACAACAACACTGTGAGATAGGTTAGGCTGAAAGGCCAAAACAGCCCTAGAAACAGTCTTGCCCCTCCCCCAGCCTTTTACTGACAGAAACCAAACCTAGAATGCTGGGGTTGCGTAGCAATGGCCACTGAGGAATTCTGTCTGTTAAAGCTACAGGTGATCCTTTTATTATTCCCTCCCCCACCCCAAAATTTGGGTTTTGGGGAGAGTTTTTTTCAGGTTTGTAGAAAGATCTGTCTTGCCTATTCATAGCTCCAATCACTGGATTTAAGCAGTCTCAGATTCAGCCAATATGGCTATTAGAATATATGGTGATACTATACTTGTTTCCTATCACTACACCAGAGAGCCAGTCTGGTGTAGTGGTTAAGTGCGCGGACTCTAATCTGGGAGAACCGGGTTTGATTCCCCACTCCTCCACTTGCACCTGGCTGGATGACCTTGGGCAAGCCATAGCTCTGTACCAGCTGTTCCCTCAAGGACAGCTTGGGAAAGAGCTCTCTCAGCCCCACCTACCTCACAGGGTGTCTGTTGTGGGGAGGGGAGGGGAAAGGAGTTTGTAAGCCGCTCTGAGACTCTTAAGTGAGTGAAGGGCGGGGTATAAATCCAATCTCTTCTCTTCTCTCTTCTATCAATAAATCTAGAACAAAAAAGTGATAATGTATAGGATTTTACAAAATAGTGAAGTCCGCTGATCTTCTAGCAGTGTATCCTGCTATGCTGGCTGGCAGTTTCTGAGTTCTAGGGACCTTTCTATCCAGGCTATTGATATTGAACCTCCAAACTTCCGTGGCCTTGTCCTTAACCCGAACTGAAGGCAGATGGCACCCTTTGGAGATTCACCTTTGGGGTAGTTTATATCAGGGTTAGCCTAGTGTAGCTGTTACCATTTTAGTATGATTAACTTGGCTAAAAATGGGTTCTAATATTCAATGCAAATCTCTCCTTTCAATAACAGAGCTACTTATACATTACATTGACATTTTTTCTCATAAGTACAAACCTACATTTGTTATTTGCTTGTATAGCCATTCATTGCTAGGCTTAATGGAATCACTAATGCTCTGATACTGAAAATCATCACTTGCAATAGATTTTTTTTTTAAGGATCAGAGTTGAATTCATCAGCTATGTTTTCCTGCTGTATTGTGACCCTGGCACAATACACTTACCTTGAATACTTCTTCTTTCTAGGGCTTATATTGAAATCAGGTATGTAAACGGAATCCATTAAGTAGCTATCTCCCCAGAAGCTTCTGATAATTAATAGGGCCTGTAAGTGCTTTATGGATTATTGGTTTGATCACTCACACACAACTGAGCTGGTAGGAAGGTTATGTTGAGGAAATAGCTTCACAAAGATGTTCAAAAAGCGTGCACTAAATGTCTAACTCCCAACAACAATAAACCTAGAAACAGAATCGCTGAAGGATAGTAAGAACAGGGCAGTTGCTACTAAGCTAGGTGAATCAGACTTCCATGAACAATGGAATAAAATGTGGTCAGATAATTCAGAGAGCCAGCACAGTATAGAGGTCTGAGTGTCAGACTAGGATATGGGAGATCCAGGTCTGGATTCCCATTCTGACTTGGAAGCCTGGTGGGTGACCTTGGGCCGTCGTACTCTCTCAGCCTCAGCCTACCTCGCAAGCTTGTTGTGAGAATAAAACGAGAGAACAATGTCCACATTCAGCCTGTGCTGAGGACACTGCACTGGCTGCCAATAGCGTACCAGATCTGGTTCAAGGTGCTGGTTTTAACCTTTAAAGCCCTATATGGTCAGGGGCCTACCTACCTAAGGGACCGCCTTTCCCCATATATATCCCAGAGAGCACTGAGGTCAGGCACTCAACACTGCCTGGCCCTCCCCAGCCCTAGAGAGGCCAGGCTGTCAGCCATGAGGGCCAGGGCCTTCTCAGTGGCGGCTCCGTCCTGGTGGAATGAGCTCCTGGATGACATCAGGGCCCTGCAGGACCTTCCGCAGTTTTGTAGGGCCTGTAAAACGGAGCTCTTCCACCAGGCTTTCAATTAGCAGCCGCCACTGGGGGAAGGGGCCGATAACAAATGCCGGGCTGAGTCTCTGGCCGGATAATCAACTGGTGAAATTGCCTGGCCTTGGGTTTGGTATGCTGTGCTGTGTGTTAGGAGCAATATGGGCCGCCAACGCCTGTAGCTCTGTGTTAGGGTGTATTTTAAGTTAATTGATTGTAACTTATAATGTTGCTGTTTTAACTCTGTTTTAACCCTTGTAAGCTGCCTTGAGCTGGCGTACGCTGGCTAGGCGGGGTATAAATCCAAAACTAAATAAAAAATAAAATAAAAATAAACAATGTAAATTACTTTTGGGTCTCCACACTCCCCCATCAGGGAGACAGATGGAGTATCAATGAAACAAATAAAAAAATCTGGCCACCCAAAACTTCTTTGCTGGCAAAAGTCACATTCCAGTGTTCCAGTGGCAGACGATGGCTTGGATCTTGTGCAAAGACCGCTTAAGGTTTGCTAATCTTCCCAGCTTTCCCCTCAACCAGCAGCCAATGTCCCCAAGAAAGTTTAGTCCTGCAGTTGTAATAGTGATGTGGGTCGGCATGCTGCAGTGGGGAGGGGGAAGTGGGCATAATTGCTCCTTCTTTCCTTTTCTAGTAGTGAATGTCCAATCAAGAAGTAGGCAGGAGAGAGCAATTTCACCCCTTCCTTCACCTGACTGAAGTCTTCTGATCCATGTGGCTATTACTCTATGTGCATCCCACAACCCCAAAAATAAACTTTCCCAGGGTTGGTGCTGGAGGAAGGAGTGCTGGAGCAAGACTTGCAACCATCGGTGCCTTCCACTGACAGGCTGTGGGATCCAACCCAATATATGGGCATATGATGCTAAAGACTGCATTATTAAAGAAAATTGCTGGTAACTAAGCTCCATAGAATAGATTTCAACGTGGCCTACTTGCAAGCGATATGCTGAGAATAATATTGGTTATGCACATTGGTTGATTCACTGTCCAGCTGTTTGTCAATTGTTTAGAATAATCTCAGAAGTATTTAATTAAAAAATCGTACAAGATGACATATATTCACTTGTTCATTTACATGGAGTCAAAATAGCTATTGTGATGGACATAAAGGCTGTCCTGCCCTGAAATTGACAACAGCCACTCACTTGAGCCTATGGGAGGGCTGCTCCAGCATCCAATCACTCTTGAGAAGAGGGATGGAATGTTGGAGGGAAGCACAGCAGGAGTTGAGTTCGGTTCTGCCTCAGGGAGAGACCAGTGAGAGCTCAGGTCTGGCTCAGAAAAAGGGCAGACAGAGTGATGGGTAGCTCTGCTTGGTAGTGTGGCTGAGTGGTTTGGCTCTACTTCTGATGGAGAATAGAGGACCCAGTTGTTAGGCCTGTCTCTGACAGTGAACAGTCCTGGTGCCATTTCGAATGTCTCTTGGCAAAGGGCAGGCTGGTGTGGGTGGAATCCTCTGTGTGTGTGTTAAGATCCAACCTAGTGGCTAATTGGTAAAAGCCTGTTTATGCTGGAAAGTATTTTTTAAAAATTGAAACTACTCTCTAAATCAACATGCCTCAGCCAGGCTTCTCTTTTGTCAATCTGGAGACCTGTACTGCTGATCTGCTCCTTGAAACCTACTTGTAAATAAATAAAGATTTGTTGTTAATATATAATTCCTGCCTCAGTGACCTCCATATGCTAGTTGTGCTCCACAAAACTTACCTCACCAATGAACCCAACGCCGCCTAGCCATTAACTACCTTTAGAATACCTAGTATAAGGGAAAGGTTTATAGTTTGAAATAAACCCGTTTCCCCCAAATCATAGGAGGCTGTGCAGGTCCCCTCAGCTGATGGAAACAGCCTGTCACGGCTATCTCTTCCCATCCTGCTCAAAAAGATAAATATTAAGAACTTGTTTTTCAACTGACTATAGCATGCAGGCATAGATGAGTTATTTTAAAATAGATTACAGATCTGATAAAAATTTAAACACTTCAGACTCAGAACAATTCATCTCTCAAGTAAATTAAAATGGTAGCAAAACTGGTGAGAGATGGAGAACTTGCCACCATTTTGTATTAGTAAATAGGAGGAATTCACCAATAGAATGCATGCTACAAGCAGATGTTCTTTAGCTCAAACCATCTTGAGCTGTATCTGAAAACTAAGAGCTGGAAGGTGGGGAAAGTGGCAGAGTCTACCATTCCTTTGAAAAAAGTCACCCTGCATTTGGAAACTATCCCTCTTCCTCAACAATTTGGGGAAGATAGCTTGTAAAAGGGTGCCATATATGAGCATGAAGATTAGATATGTGAAAGTTTGCATTAGGCCAAAGGAATATAGGCAAATCATGTTGGAAATTAAAAACACTGGCAGGATGTATACATGATTTTGAAATTCTAAAAATAACAGCTTTGCCATCAAAAGTTCAGGAAACAAATAGCAGACGTCTGAGCTCCAGTTACTTTTCCGGATCGCTGGGTGGCATGCAACCTTTTGGGTTCTGATTCCTTTGTTAAGAAATGACACGGGACTTTGCACTGGTGTCTGTTATTCCTAATAGGTGAAAATTCCAAACATTTCATTTATGTCCTTACCTTGAGTGATTTTATGTATGATGTGTATTATTCAGACATAGTTCGTGGGTGCATTCAGAGTGATTGCTGGTAACGAAAGCAAATAACAGTTTGGAATGGATATTTCGATCAATTCTGCTGCATTCCTTATCTGGAATTTGATCATTCTCAAATGAGGGTAGAAAAATAACTTGACTTGCCATCCTGAACAGTAGTCTTCCTTCTCTCTGATCAAATGCTCTTAGAATTACAGCTGAGGCCCTTGATCTGCAAACAAGTGAACTTCACCTTCAGTTAATACAGCTTCACTGATGCAAATAGACTAAACTAATCTAAATAGTCTGGCTGAACTGGGTTGTGATGGATCGGGGTGCCAACTAAAGCACACACACATACATTCACACACACACTTTTCAGTCACATCTAAATTTTGTTCCTGTTGTTGAATGTTCAGAGTCCAGTCACTTTTTTTTTTTAAAATTAATTGTCACACGTACAAACCTTTTAAATCTGAAATGGTTGGATTAAAGTAGGGATAGTGCTGAATTTCAGGGGCTGTTGGCTTGAACATCTGAAGCTGCCTACAGTGGAGGGAGACCATTGGAAGCAGCTCTCCGGGGTCTCAGGAAAGGTCTTTCATATCATTGATCCTTTTTATTAAAGATGGCTGGAACTGGGGCCTTCTATATGTAAAACAATACAGGGCCACAGACTCCTTGTTTCAAATATCCCCATTTTGATTTCATGTTTCCCTTGTGAGAGGTGAACCCACAAATCTTTAGGATGAGTTGTTTTTCTATCTTCTGATTCTTTCCTCATATAAACAAATCCATTTCTTCAGTATGATGTTTGAGTCAGTCATAAGTAAATTTTGCACAATGGGGATGAACATTTTGCACAAATGGTATAAAATGGCTAATTACTCATATGCTGTAAAAGAAAGAAGATGAATGGCAGCCGGACATTACCCTTGGTGAAAATTCTCTTTCGCAGAGAAAAGAAAGCTTCAAGCTACAAACCATGGAGAAGGAGCTATTTTCCTCTGGTCACTGCTACAGTCCCAGTGAAGCACCAGCATTAATAAGAGGGCTAGGAAGAAGGCTTTGGTCATCAAATGTCACCCAACATCCACCACTGCTTGCAAGAGTTCTTGCAGCAGTTATTCAAAGCTGTATATGGTTTGAGACTAACATACCTGAAGGACTGCCTAATCCCTTATGAGCCTGGCTGACCATTACGGTCATCGTTGGAGGCCTTACTTCGGCCCCTCCCACCTTCTGAGATCAGGCAAATGGCATCCTGAGCCTTCTAGGTGGTGGCACCGGATTTCTAGAACTCTCTCCCCAGGAAGATTTGTTTGACCTCTTCTGTTGCCATCTTCCAATGGATGGGTAAAGTCTTTTGTTTTGTTTTGTTTGGCATTCCCTCAACAATTCCTCCTTTCTAACCACTGTTTTTAGGTTTTGTATGCATTTTAACAGTTCTGTATGTATTTTACCTCAGTTTTTTTCTTTTAAAATTTGTTTTAATGAGGTAAGTTGGGGGGAGGTGTTGATTTTAATGGTTTTAGAATGTACTTTAAAAGTGTATGTTTTAAATTGTTAGCTGCCTTGGTGGTCCTTGTAAGGACAGAAAGGGAGGATGTAAATTTTGTAAATAAGAAATCAATTATTCTGTTCTGGGGGAGCAGAGCCATGAGCTGCAAGACTTGGACTGCAGTCTGGCTTCACCAGATGTCATCAGCGGCACAGGTATCCCTGAAACGGATTGCTTAAAGAAAGGGGTTCTCTTCTCTTTTGTCTCAGAAATGCTCCAGACCAGCAAGAGGCCAGTGCCTCCCCAATACTTAGATAAAGAGGTTCCCATCATTAACAGAGCAATACGGCCTACATATCAATTGGGGTTTTTTTTACTACTGAGGTCTGCTTTGTGAACCATTATGGTTGGGAAAGGGTGCACAAACACCATACATTAATAAATAAACTAAGAGCAATCAATATCGGCAATAAAAATGACAATGGCAACCATATAAAGTCAAAAAGACACAATAAGAGCTGTATCAGTGCATCCCTAGATTTATCTAGCCATTTCTACTCTGCTCTTTTCCCAAGGAGCTCAGGGCAGCATACATGGTTCTCCCCTCCTTGATTTTTATCTTCTCAATGACCCCATGATGTAGGTTAGGCTTAGCAACTGGCCCAAAGTCACGCAGTGAGCTTCATGACTGAGTGTGGTTTCAACCCTGGGTTTCCCCAGTTCCAGTCCAACACTCTAATCATTACTTGGAATTCGTTTCATTTATTTCAGATTCTCTGTTTCAGATACTTTATCACAACCAATATGTTGATGCAGTCTTTAGATGCATCAAATTACACTTACTCTTTTCATTTTATTATTTTGTGGCACCAGACTTTTGATTGTTATTAATTAGCATTTTATGTTTAATGTCTGACCAACCCACAAAGCACAAACAGGAGATAGTGCATAAATAAAGATCAGGCATGCTGGCCGAGATCCAAAGAACGGTCATTTATTTCTTGGAGGGATGAACCACACAAGTAGTAGATGCTTTGCTACTTTCACGACCATGGTGAACCCCTGCTGTGCCTATTAAACAGCTATCAGAGCCATTTTGGTGTAGTGGTTAAGAGAATACTCTACTCTGGGAGAACCGGATTTGATTCCCCACTCCTCCACATGCAGCTGCTGGTGTGACCTTGGATCAGTCACAAGTTCTCTCAGAGCTGTTCTCTCAAGAGCAGTTATCGAAAGAGCTTTCTCAGCCCCACTCACCTCACAGGGTGTCTGTTGCGGGGAGGGGAAGGGTTAGGAGATTGTAAGCCGCTCTGAGACTCCGAGCGAAGAGTGGGGTATAAATCCAATCTCTTCTTCTTAATTAGTCATTCCTTAATTCTACTAATGTTAGTCATGACAAAGTTCCTACTGAAATTAAAGGGACAAGTTTTGTGTTGCTAACTTATTCCATTGGTTTAAATACAGCTATATGAAGAGCCGCATCCCATCAAGTCTTGGAAGCTAAGCAGGGTTGACCTTGGTTAATTCTTGAATGGGAGACCACCAAGGAAGTCCAGAATTGCAAACCACACAATGGCAAATCACCTCTGTTTGTCTCTTCTCTTGAAAACCGTATGAGGTCACCACAAGTCAGCTGCAACTTGACAGCACTTTCCAGCATATATGAGGAGGAGTGTTAGACAAAGGCTGAGGACAGACTGGCAATCTGGCCCAGGAGAGCTCTGCTTCAGAAGCGGGGGAAGGGAAGCAGTTCAGACAGCCGCAGCTGTCCTCCATCTCCCTTCCGTACTCACCCGTCTCCATGCCACCTCAGACGGACACCGGCAGAAAGTGGTGTTCAGGGGGCTTCCTCCGCTTGGATCCCGCTTCCCAGCTGTGTGGATGGGAAGAGGCAGGATTCAAGCAGAGGTAGCGGTGTGAATGCGACGCTGCGGAGAGATGCGTGTATGCGCATATGTGCTCTGTGTGCCACTGGATTGTGACTGAATTGCTGCTGCCTCTATGTACCAATGCACATAAGCGCCCATGCGTCTGCTGCTGAAATGGCCCCACCACGAGCTGCAGAGGCTGGCCCGCCCGGGGCCACTCCTCAGCAGTCTGACCACATCAACCCGGAATGCTCCCACAGGAGTCTGGCCAGTGTGAACAGCCAGCCCTGGGCCAGTTTTCCCCCGTGGCTTTTGGCCCTGTTTCCCTTCTGTGGCAGATTCCCAGTCTGTTCTCAGCCAAAAGACAGAAAAGGCAACAACTTACTTTGATCTGTGAGAGGGGCTGGAGCAAGTGGTACTCTGTTTAGGCTGCAGACACTCTGGGATCAGTGGGTGCATCACCCCACCTGGACCCTTCTTTTGCCCCACGAGTTTTTTTTAAAAAAACAAGTGTTAATTTGTGGCACACCAGTTTTCATCTACAGAATAGAAGTTTCATTTTAGGTTAGGAAGATTTTAGTTAAGAAAACCTTTCTTTATCTATGACTGGCATAGCAGTGTTTTTAAAGAGGGTAAGGAGTAACTTAAAGGAGGGGTTGGGGGTGGCCAGATTGGCAGGGAGAAAATTGTGCTGCCTCAGATTATGTAAAGAGTTGTCTATGACTCTGGCAGGGTAGGCACAGGGAGGTGAGAGCTGTCTTATGGAGAAAGTCCCATAAAGGGGTACTATAAATGAAGCCAAGGTCTTCATGGGATCCCAATCAATAGAACAACAGTAATGGCCCTGGCAGTGAGACATATGCTCCTGCAGATCAGGAGAACAGAGCCCCTTTTCCACATGCACCTCAGTCACAATCAAAATTGGGCATGGTGTGCACAGGAACTGAGAAGAATCTGCTAGTAATGTAGGGTTTTCAAGGCAAGAGGCATTCAGAGTTACACGAAATGGAAATCCCTGATCCATTTTGTGTACCTCATAATGTGCAAAGAGGACAGCTAAGACTACTTAAGTGTCAAAAGACAAAAAACAAACAAAAGAAACTTTCAAGACTAAGTAATTTCTGCCCACAATGGCAATTAAGTAGGAATATTTAATTAACTCAAAACCATACAATTAATCCTTTGCAAGAAGAAACTGAAATGAAATGGCATGTTTTAAAACCATAACTGTATTTAATCGTGAAGTGTGGTGTACAATTAACAAGTGGTTCATAGTGTTGGCAGAGTGTAGCCGTGCAGTACAGCGGAGGACAAGCTGTTTAAAGAATAAAGTTGGTTTATTAAGAAGAGAACAAACTTTGTAAGAAAAGGAAGAGAGAAAGAGAAGTCTAAGTGGCTAGAAGAGGAGTCAGCTAGGGTTGCCAAGTCGTTGAGACTTACCGGTGGGGGGGAGTCCTCCTCGGTCCGGGAGCTTCCCCGGCGCGCACACTTATGCGCGTGCCGCAATGATGTCACCCAGAAGTGACATCATCACATTGGGGGCAGTGCCAGGGCAACGCTCTGGCAATCACCCCAAAACTCTATGGTATAGAGTATAGAGTTTCTATGGTACCATAGAGTTTCGGGGCGATTGCTAGAGAGTCATCCTGGCAACGTCCCCAACGTGATGGCGTCACTTCCGGGTGACGTCAATATGCTGGGGAAGTCATCCTGACTGGATGACTTCGAGGGTGGAGTTCCCCCGCCAGCCGAATGCTGGCTGGCGTATCAGGAACCCCTGTATCGGGGGATCCCCCGCCCCCCAGGCTGACTTGGCAGCCCTAGAGTCAGCAGAAAAGCAGCTCTCAGCAGGAGTAGGAATAGCCTAACTGAGCCAATCAGGCGACAAGGAGACTATTTGAAAATAGCATGAAGTCCCTAATTTCACGATGCTAGCTGGTTGCCCCCTGTAGGATGTTCTTGTCATCTTCTTTTTTATGCATGATAGACCTTGCATATTCCAACACAAAGAACTAGCTACATGACATGTTTGACGGTGCAAAGGACTCTCCTTGGAAGAATCTAACACACAGCCCTTCTTGGATGAGCCATGTGTTAAATGAAAATATATCCAAACAAGTCCCGCCCAAGAAATTTATTTTAAACAATAGTGTGGGGGATGACAAATTGTAGTGTGTCTATTCATGTGTGTGTGCTGAAAATTTCCCAATCCCTCCTCAACTGCTTTCCACCAGATGACATGTTTGAAAGAGTAAATAGAATTTTGAACCTTGTAGGAAGAAAGCGGTGGGGTGGGGGGAAGAAGACAAACTTCTAGCAGGGGCAGTCTTGGTTATCCCTTTGTTCACGACTCAAACATATCCCTTCCCGAAGCTGCTTTTCTTTAATGAAAAACAGCATTGGGACTTCATTATCCAGATTACCCCCCAAAAACTTCATTATTCAAACTATCCAGATTACAAAAAAAAACCCTCTTTCCCCACAGAGATTCACCTGTCCCCTTCCCTTGCCATCTTTCACCAGTAGGTGAAGACTTTTCCCCCTTAAATTTGGTGTTCTCTCAGTGATCCCTCTTTTCTGACCAATGTTTTTTTGTGTGTCTTTGTTTTGGTTTTCTATGTATTTTAGCTCTGGGTTTGTTTTACTAATCTTTATTTGAGGTGGTTTTATTGGTTTTAATAATGTTGTTTATTATGTGTGTTTTAATTTGTGAGATGCCTTGGTAGCCCTTGCAAGGGCAGAAAGGCGGGATATAAATTTTGTAATGTATAAACAAATGAATAGGTATGGCCCGTGCTGCTCCTCAGTATCATCAACAAAATATCTGATTTCCAGCTACTTTTGCTGCATCTCTTAAAATGGACAATACCAACTTACTTTTAATGTTTACTTACCTTTAATTTGTAAGGGACCTGGACTTTCCAGTGCCCTCTCAGCAAGCCTAGTTTGCCTCCCAGATGCTTTTTCTGATTTGATCTGCATTCTTCACCAAAATGCTCTGGCTTTAAAGTGCCTGGTCAACTGCGAGCCTCATTTCTCTAGCCAAGTTCCAGCTTGCATTGTCTTCCTACGGAGGGAATTCATGCTCTTTACACTTCATCTCCCCACCATGCTACATGGCTTATCAAACCGTAATTAACACTGTATGTGGGAAGATCAAGGATTAAAATAACATTCTTAAACCCTAAATGCGGGCAGGGAAAAATAGTGTTCTAGCTCAACCTATATAAAAGGAAGGTTTCTGATATCTGGGAGATATTTATGCTGATTAATTCAAACCAGTACTTAGGGGAATAGATACCCTGCACATCTGAATACAGAAAGAAAGGAGGGAGGGTCATTTGCATTTTATTATGCATGCAACGATGTTGCAAGATTAGCAGTATCTATCAGCTGAGCGAACACATTCCACAGCACATGTGCTGTTATGCAGCATAAGATGTGCATGCGGCTCTCTACCAAGAAGATGAGTTATGCTCATTAGTGAAAGCAAGGAAAAAGAGAGCTTATGGAGTACCAGTAAAACGTTTGGAAAATATTTCACCCACATTAACTGCCAAGATATTAAGCAACAAATGGCAGATCACAGGTTGGCTCCAGTCAGTTTTTTCATTAATTCCCTTCCTTACTCCAGACTCCATCATACTTGCCTTTTGCCCACGCAGATCCCACGACCCCCAATATAGCCTTTTTGGTGGTCAGTGGGGGCCCTCTCCTCCCAACCCAGTGTGACAATTTTTTTTCTAGAATATACTGCTTTGGAGTTATTTAATTATACATATCCTGCTTTTCTCTCCAAAGGGAGCCCCAATCACCTCTCCTCCATTTTCCCCTAACAACAATACTGTAAGGCTGAGAGAAAGTGACTGGCCCAGAGTCACCCAGCAAGCTTCCACGCCATCATGGGAATCTGGACCTGGGTCCCCCACATTCCCTGGCGATCCCAGATTCACATTCAAAACAATCTACCATAGTGACTGCAAGTGACAGTGGATTCAGATATTTTAATGTCACTTTATGAAAAAAGAAATTTCTGTATAATAAGAATTAGCATGTCAGAGAGACAGCTAGGCTAGAATGTTTCTCCCTGAGATTTAGTGTTTTTATATGCTGGGAGTTCTTTAAAATATATATATATATCAAAGAATGTGTGAGTGCACTCTATCAGGACACTGCTCACCTAGAGTCTGAAATGGTATACTTCAGGTTTACCTACTGGAGGATCTAAAAATTATGCTTGGTGTTGCCTTACATAACCAGTGAGCTTTCTCACTGGTTGTATACAATGGGATGTATAAGCTGGGATGTACATACATTTCTTCTGTGAAAGATTTAAGATATCTTGCATGGATATTTGTGAAGGCTGTTGTAATGTACCCTTCTACATGTCTGGACATGTTCACCAGGTGGTTCTGTAATGGTAACTGATACTAGCCAGGAGTGCATGGCTGAGACACGAACCTGAGCTTCAGTCCCAGAAGAACAATAGACCCTAGGATCCTGATTGTCCCCCTATCAGAGGCTTAGGATATTCAAATGGTCCTATGATAGCCTTTGGTGGGAACCTAATCCCTGTTTACCCAGTCCCCCGTGGGGATGAGGTCGGGGGTGTGGCTTACCTGTAAATAGAAGCAGGCCCCCGACCACCGTCCCTCATGCTTCCACTGACCACCTAATAAAAAGAGCTTTGTTTGAAATCACTCCATGACCTCCCGAGTCCAGTATATTTCAGCTGTTCATCCATTTTTTTAAGTTGATGAATCATCAGGTTTTTAACCAATGCTCCACAGTCTTCTACATTGTGCCTTGGCCATATTTATTTATTTATTTATTTATTGCCATCTAGTCACACAGCCACTTATGTTGACCCCTTAGGGTTTCCAAGAAATGGTTTGACATTGCCTGCCTTTTTGTAGTGACCCTAGTATTTCTTGGTGGTCTCTCATCCAAATACTGACCAGGTCCCACCCTGCTTAGCTTTTGAGATCTGACAAGATCACGATAGCCTGGACTATCCAGGTCAGGATACCTCTGGCATACAATGTGGAAAAAGACAAAATCATAGGAAGAATCCATGTTGGTCCACAGGAAAAATCAAGAACCCAATACCTTTTTATCAGGACCAACCACATCTGCAAGCATTTGAGTTCTCCAGAACTCTTTACCAGGTTGGATCTTAAGCATGCATGCATATACTTACACAAGGTGGAAGACAAATGTATTTTCTCCCCCCACTTTTCAGTTTGTGTATGTGGTGTAGTGGTTAGAGTGTCAGACTAGGATCTGGAAAACCCAAGTTCAAATCCTCATTCTACTGTGGAAGCTTGAGCCAGTCCACATTCCCAGCCTAACTTACCCCACAGCGTTGTTGTGAGGATAAAATGGAGGACAGCAGAATGATGTAAGCTGCTTTGGGTCCCCTATTGGGGAGAAAGGTGTAAATGAAGTCAATAAACAAATCAAATCAATAAAAAACGTCCAAACCGACAAGGGTTCTGGGAACTTGAAAGTTTGTGCTCACCATTTTGTGACATTTTGTTGGTCCTAATAAAAAAGTATTGCATTACTGATGTGTGTGTGTGGGGGGGGTGGAATCTCCTGAAGAACTTTCTGCTGAGAGAGTGCAGCTTTCAAAAGCTCTCCTCTTGAAAGGGGACTGTGAGGGAATTTTGCTGTATGAGTCATTGATTGCATCATTTACTGGAACTGGCTGGATTTTTTTAAAAAAACTTGAGCCGTAACCAAGGTCTTTATCACCAGGTGCTGAACTACCGCTGTAAACAGACATTATATTTTCTATTCATGACAGACCACATATGTATTTCTAGTATATATGCACATCTTTTGGAATATCAAACACACGTGTAGAGCAATTGGGAGATACTGAGCATCTGATTGCTCACACCGGGTAAACTCTTAAAAGGAACATTTCTTCTCCTTAGATGACAAAATGCAAGGAAGGAGAGGAAAAGAAAAGAGGCCGAGCAGAAGGGGGGTGGGGGGAAGTCAGTGAGCATTTTTTTAAAAAAAATCTAGCAGTGATCTTTGACAAAATTGTGTTGTTCCTTGGAATTCATCCATTCAAAAACCAAGGAGTTTTCTTCACATTATAGTTGAAAAGTGAAGGCTCTTACATATTTTTTAAAGATATATTTCTGCTTTATCCTGGTCCTATCCCACAAGTTTTGAATATTTAAAAAAAATCAATTTATTACTTGAAGAGTAAGTGGCACTCAGCCAATGTGAGTTATGGCTTTAAGTGAAGCAATGCAAGATTTTTATTTGGACCTTCAGTTTTTCAAAGTAAACATGTTTCTGAGAATAAACTAAATGGTTCCATATGTGAATTGACTGATCCTTCAAGATGGTAGAGAAAGCTTTTTTTAAAAAAAAAACCACGGTGTCTTTTGCATGACCTTACCCCCCCCCCCCCATTCTCTGGATGGCTTTGGGGATTCAAGGAAACATGGGAGCAATGTGGTCAGTGGTGACATGTTTACCTATCTAACCATCTCTTGCTAGAGAGCTTCATGAAAAGAGCAAGATAAATAAAAGAGTAGCCTGGAAAGGGGGGGAAAGGGTTCCATTCAGCATATGGCATTTATACATTTTTTAAAAAACATTTAGATTAGAGGGCTTCTGAGACGGGTTCCATTTGTTAGCACTTCACATCTGTTGCCATGAGATAGCATCGCTTTCAGTCAAATAAAATGCTTAGCACAAGAAAGGTAAAATATTTTTAAAATGGCATCCGTCTGAACAGAGTTTTATGTGGGTTTTTTTCTCCCCACCCCTTGCAAGTAAATCTATCATGCTGAGAGTTTTAGGGTTCCTTTAATCTTTTAGTGCAATTGCTGAGAAGAATGGTCTCGGCCATTATTTACCGCAGCAACTCAAAGCCAAATTGGTTGGAAAAGCGGCCGGGTTGGATTTAGCAAAATGAAAATGAGAACAGAGGCCTTTACTAAAAAAAACAACACAAAACTTCAGTCTCCTGCTACTGACCATTTACGAGTCAACCCAAAAGGGTTGGACACTCCCCCCCCCCTTAAATAGATCTGCACGTAGATGGATTGGAAAAAGTTTTGAACATCTTAAGAGTTGCTCTGGAGAGCCACATTCTAAGCTTGGGAAAAGTTCTAAGCAAGGCAAAGAGGGGAGAGCTTACTATTTCTTTGAAGTGAACTTGCAAAGTGGCTAAATGGCCAGATGTGCAATGCATAGCACATAGGGGGCAAAGGGATCCAGGGAAAAGTGTTATGAAGAAAAGAAATAAGGACTGTTCAGTGGCCCTAGCTCACTCATTTTCAAAGGAGGCCATAAAACACCTAAGATTTACAAATCTTAGAAGGTATTTAGAACTATGGGGACCATGTAGGGAACATTTGGGGGTTTTTTAGGTATCTTCCTGTATGACGTGCAGTAGGTTATGACAGTTAGTAGAGGAGAGTTGCTTTATACTGGTCACTGTAATGGGTGAACTGGAGGCAGCAATACCCTGGGGAAAGGGGATCACCCTTGGCCCCACCCCATAAAGTAAGAAGGGAGAAAGAGCCTGCTCATAAACTTGACCAGGAGTCTCCTTCACCATGCAAGGTTTGACCAGATGCCTCCTTTTCCATGCTACATGAGACTTAGCTGGGCTGTTCTCCTTCCCTGCGCTCCATAGGACTTGGTAGGGCCATGAGTAGGTTTGCCAGGCCTTTCACTTTAGCAGGAGGCCTCCTGCCCACTGTCGTTCAGAGCAGCAGCAAGAGGGGGAAAACAGCAGTCACAGACATTGCTGTGTCACTTTCTTACATTACTTCCAAGTACAACCCAGAAGTGACAAAGAGTAGCTCTAGGAATTGCCAGAAACTCTGCAGCAAAACCATATTCTGGCAATTTCTAGAGCTATCCTTAGTCACTTCTGGGTTATACCTGGAAGTGGCATAGCTTTGTCAGTGATGTCACAATCACTCACCCCATGTCCCTGCCCCCAGCCCTCCTGCCAGTTGTCAGGCTTGTCCTGGCAACCCTAGCCATACGTCTCCTTACCCTGCACAGGGCTTGGACAGTCAGCTCAGAGCTACTGCCTGGCTCAGACAGGGTGTGGGCTGTTGGCTCCTGGCAGTGGTGGTGGCTGCCACCTGCCCTGCATGTAAAGTAGCCCCAGCAGGGAGGCAGCTCTCATCAATCCTCTGAGACCTTTTCCTGGTAGGCTAAATAGTAAATCTACCATGGCACCCTTTTGAGGATAAAATGCCAGATCCTAAATTTCTCTCCAGCCCCCTTAAATTAGTGGCACTCAACAACAATGAATCAAATCTAATATTAAGAAGTTGGCTGATGGGCATTAGGAACAAGGGGGCCACTGATATCTCAGTCCTGTACATACTCAGGTATGTGCAGGATAACTAAGGTATAGTATACACCATCAATATACCAATAAAGTTGCTTTGTCTGCACTGCCAGTTTTTTTGTCTTAATTTTTAACTTGTGGCTTGGGGGCTTCTGTTAAGATTGCATACTTGGTGGGCAGTAGAGGATTAGAGATTGTACATAAGTAAATTCAATCAGGTTGATGAGTCATTCAAAGGCCAGAGGAGATGTGAGCCTAAAAAACCTGGGAGATAGTGATGGAGGCCCCAGGAGTATGGCTGCTGTGACATCGTCACCTGCACCTGACCTGGGTGCTGCTGCTCATTCAGTAGCTTGGAGTTTGCACCATGCTAAGGGAGCAGATCTGATGCCTCTGTCAATCCCCTCCTGATGCCCTCTGGTCAGGGTGCAGTATCCTCCCTCTCCTCTCAGCAGCAACACTAAGCAGAGATAGCCGTCCACCACACATGTGCTGCCTGTCCTTGTGCTGCCCTTAGTGAAGTGCAGGATTAAAAGAGAATTTAGTATGTAAAAACTGTGCTCTTGTATATGTAGATTTAAAATGTTGCCAGTTGGGCTCTTCCACATTCTGATTTTCATCATTTGTGTTTCTATTGCTTCAGAGTCCCCCCAGAGTCCCCGAGGGAGCAAAACACGTGTGGAAAAAGGGGGGGGGACCGAAAGCAATAGGGGCAAATGAGTGACAAGAGTGAGAATATGGAAGAGCCAAATGTCTCAATTCATATCTGTGACACAATGAGCAGGCTATATTGAATGTGAGAAAGCTTCCATGACATGTAAATAGCTTATTGTTGATAATAGACATACTCAGCATGGGCCCTACTGGGACATGTTGTTCAGTCACATAGTTGAGTCCAAGGCTGCGGTCACACGGCCCCTTTAAATCCGGGAGGGCTCCCGGATTTAAAGGGGCCGTATTTTTCTACCGCGGGTTGGGATGTCTACACATCCCAACCCCTGCGGCAGCGTCGGTGGCCACGGCGGGAACGGCGGCGGGAACGGCCACGGCAGAAGCGGCGGCCGTGGAAAAGGCGGCTGTGGCCGCCGCCGTGGCGAAAATGGCGGCGATGGCCGTGGCGGCGGCAGCGAGAACGGCTGGCAGGAGCGGAGGCGGCCGCAGCAGCAGGAGAAGCGGCGGTGGCGGCCAAGGACCCACCATCGCCTGGTGAGTTGGGTTCCCCCCCCTTTTACACTTGGGCGCATGAGTGGCCATGCACCCAAGTGTAAAAGGGGGGGGGAAATGGACGGCGGGACTATCTGGACAGCCCTGCTCTCACAATGCTTGCGAGAGAGGGCTGTCCAGATACCTCAAATGCGGGTTCCTCCCGCAACACCCAGGAAAACACTTGATTTTCCCGGGGTCGGAAAATGCGGGAGGAACCCGCATTTGAGCCCGCTTCAGCGCGGGACTTGGGGTGGGCCCCTTTAAATGCGGGAGGAAATAGCCCTTCCTCCCGCATTTAAGGCCCGTGTGGCCACAGCCCAACTCTTCGTGACCCCATGGCCCACATCACGACAGGCCCATGGGCGTCAACTACGGGGGGGCTCGAGGGCTCGAGCCTCCCCCGAAATTTCCCGGGGGGGGCTCAGCCCCCCCCGGCAAAATGCAACGCCTGCGGGAGCGCCCGCCAGTGGGCGGAGGGAGACCCCTGGCTGCTGCCACACGCACCAGAGAGGGCGCCCCTTGCATGCAGCTCGGCGGAACCCATATCCCTCCCCTCCCCTCCCGGGCTCCGCAGGAGTAGCCCTGCCACTCCCAGGCGAGCCAGGCGTCCGGGGGGCTTCTCCTCCTCCAGCCTCTCGGGCTCCGTCCCAGGAAGGCCTTCCACGCCTGGCAACCGGCAGCAGCAGCGGCGGCGACGGCGGCGGGTGGGCCGCCGGGGGAAGCCCTTTCACCGCCAGAGACCCCGGAGAGATGAGCACCCCCCCGGACGGGAGGGCCGCTCCCTCCTCGCTCCACCTGGCGCCCAGGCTGCGCTTGGCGCCCCACGGAAGCCGGCCGTGGCTGGAGAAGCGGGCGCTGCGCCCCAAGAAGACCCCTGGCGGGGGGGGCTCTGGTGAGCCAGCTGCCTTAGGTGCCAGCGTTCCGCCGGTTGGTCGCCTGGGCCGGGCCGGCCGGCCAAGCACCCGCGGCGGAGTCCTGGTGGAGCCCAGAGGTCCCCCCGCCCGGCGCCTGCTGCTCTTCCGGGCCCCAAGGAATGGTACCTACGGCCCCTCTCTCACCGTCCGACGGCCGCGGCCAGAGGCCTTTGCGGTCCCCCGACTGGGCGAGGAGGGCCTGGAACCCGGAACCCCCCCCCCATGAGCGAGGACTGGCCCCTCCGCCCCAGAACCCGTGGGCGTGATGCCGGGCTCCCTCCGGAGTCGGCCCTTGCCGCCTCTCCTTCCCCCCCACCCCTGGCCTGCCCTCCTGCCTCCCTGGGACGGGGGGAGAGAGGAGGCGGGGACATGGTCCCGCTCGCGTGGGGGGCAGTCAGCCGGCCAGCTGGCTGCCACCGCCAAGACTGCGCCCCGAGGAGACTGCGCCCCTTGAGTCTGCCTCCTGGGGGGGGGAGGAGCGGCAGGGACATGGTCCCGTGCACGCGCGCGCGCTTTGCGCGCGCACACAAGAGAGCCCCTGCCCCCCCCGGGGATTTAAAAAGTCTACGCCCCTGGACAGGCCCGCCTGTCCTCTGTCGTCCTCCAGAGTTTGCTCAACTTCATGTTCATTGCATCGATAACACTGTCTAACCATCTCATCCTTTGTTGCCCCCTTCTTCTTTTACCTTCAATCTTTCCCAGCATCAGGGTCTTCCCCAGTGAGTGCTCCCTTCTCATTTGGTGGCCAAAGTATTTGAGCTTCAGCTTCAGTATCTGGCCTTCCAGGGAGCAGTCAGGGATGATTTCTTTGAGGATTGACTGATTTGATCTCCTTGCAGTCCAAGGGACTCCCAAGAGCCTTCTCCAGCACCATAATTCAAACGCATCTATTCTTTGGTGCTCAGCCTTCCTTATGGTCCAACTCTCGCAGCCATATATTACTGCTGGAAATACCATCACTTTGACCATACAGACTTTTGTTGGCAGAATGATGTCTCTACTTTTTATTATGCTGTCTAGGTTTGCCATAGCCAAGGAGCAGGTGTCTTTTAATTTCATGGCTGCAGTCACCATTTGCAGTGATCTTGGATCCCAGGAATATGAAATCTGTCACTGTTCCATGACTTCCCCTTCTATTTGCCAAGGAGTGATGAGGCCAGATGCCATGATCTTAGTTTTTTTGATGTTGAGTTTCAAGCCAATTTTTGCACTCTCCTCTTTCATCTTTGGCAAGAGGCTCTTTAGTTCCTCTTCACTTTCTGTCATTAGAGTGCTATCATCTGCATATCTGAGGTTGTTGATGTTTTTCCTGGCAATCTTAATTCTGGCTTGTGATTCATCCATCCAGGCTGGCATTTTGCATGATGTACTCTGCATATAAATTAAATAAGCAAGGTGACAATATACATCCTTGTCATACTCCTTTTCCTATGCTAAACCAATCAGTTGTTCCATATCTGGTTCCAACTGTCACTTCTTGACCTTTATACAGGTTTCTCAGGAGACATGTAAGGTGGTCTGGTACTCCCATCTCTTTAAGGACTTGCCATAGTTTGTTTTGATCCAAAGGCTTTAGCATAGTCAATGAAGCAGAAGTAGATGTTTTTCTGGTACTCCCTTGCTTTCTCCATAATTCAGCAAATATTGGCAATTTGATCTCTAGTTCCTCTACCTCTTTGAAACCCAGCTTGTACTTCAGGCAGGTCTCTATCCATGTACTCCTGAAGCCTAGCTTGTAGGATCTTGAGCAGGACCTTGCTAGCGTGTGAAATGAGTGCAATTGTGTGATAGTTTGAACATTCCTTGGCATTGGCCTTCTTTGGGATTGGAATGTAAACTGACCTTTTTCATTCCTGTGGCCACTGTTGAATTTTCCAAATTTGCTGGCATATTGAGTGCAGCACTTTAACAGCATCATCTTTTAAGACTTTGAATAGCTCAGCTGGGATACCATCACCTCTGCTAGCTTTGTTGTTAGTAATGCTTCCTAAGGCCCATTTGACTTCACACTCCAGGATGTCTGGCTCGAGGTCAGTGATCACACTGTCATGGTTGTCAAGGACATTGAGGTCCTTCTTGTATAGTTCTTCTGTGTATTCTTGCCATCTCTTCCTAATCTCTTCTGCTTCTGTTAGGTCTCTACCATTTTTGTCCTTTATCATAGCCAGCTTTGCATGGAACATTCCCTTGATTTCTCCAATTTTCTTGAAGAGATCTCTAGTCCTTCCCATTCTATTGTTTTCCTCTATAATTTTGCACTGTTCATTTAGAAAAGCCTCCCTATCTCTCCTTGTTGTTCTCTGGAAATCTGCATTCAGTTGGGTAAATCTTTCCTTTTCACCTTTGCCTTTTACTTCCCTTCTTTCCTCTGCTATTTGCAAAGCCTCATCAGAGAGCCATTTTGCTTTCTTGCATTTTTTTTCCTTTGGGATGGTGCTGATTGCTGCATCCTGTACAATGTCATGAACCTCCATCCATAGTTTTTCAGGCACTCTGTCTATCAAATCTAATCCCTTAAACCTATTCTTCACCTCCACTGTATATTCATCAGGTACGTGATAGAGGTCAAACCTGAATGGCCTAGTGGTTTTCCGAATTTCCTTCAGTTTAAGCCTGAATTTTGCAATGAGTAGCTCATGATCTAAGCCACAGTAAGCTCCAGGTCTTGTTTTTGCTGACCGTATAGAGTTTCTCCATCTGACTGCAAATGACAATCAATCTGATTTTGGAAATGCTCATCTGGTGATGTCCATGCATAGAGTTGCCTCTTAGGTTGTTGGAAGAGGGTGTTTGCTATGACCAGTGTGTTCTCTTGACAAAACTATGTTAGCCTTTGCCCAGCTTCATTTTGTTCTCCAAGGCCAAACTTGTCCATTATTCCAGTTACCTTTTGACTTCCTACTTTAGCATTCCTGTCCCTGTGATTATAAGGAAGCTTTTTTTTGGTGTTAGTTTTAGGAGGTGTTGTAGGTCTTCATAGAACCTGTCCACTTCAGCCTCTTCTGCGTCAGTGGTTGGGACATAGACTTGGATTACTGTGATGTTGAATGGTTTGCCTTGGATTCAGACTGAGATCATTCTGTCATTTTTGAGATTGTATCCCATTACTGCCTTTTCACTCTCTTGTTGACTATAAAGGCCACACCATTTTTTCTACAGGATTCTAGGCCATAGTAGTAGATCTAATGGTTGTCTGAGTTATATCCGCCCATTCCTGTCCACTTTAGTTCACTGATTCCCAAGATGTCGATGTTAATAACATAGGGAATTAGATAAACATCTGGAGCAGAGGTCCATCAGTGGCTAGTAGCCACAAAGTATAGATAGGAACTCTCAGTCTGGGGCAAGTGATGCTCGGTATTCTTGGTGCTTGGGGGGGGGCAACAGTGGGAGGGCTTCTAGTGTCCTGGCCCCACTCCTGGACCTCCTGAGGGCACCTGGTGTTTTTGGCCACTGTGTGACAGAGTGTTGAAGTGGATGGATCGCTGGTCCAACATTGGCTTCTCTTATGTTCTTATGTTCAGTCTTGCCATCTCATTTTTGACCACATCCAACTTACCTTGATTCATTTATGTCTATGACGATTTCCACTCATCACCAAAAATCTATTTCTGAATGGAATCTGTTAGAAGGCATTAAAACTCCAGCATTCCTAGAAGTGAAGATAGACACCTTCATTGTGTTACTGGGCGGGGGGGGAGGGCAGTATCAATTGAGAGATCTTCCCTCCCTCAAGTCTTCCCTGCCACTAGTTTCCCACCTCTTCTCCTTGCCTGGTCAATGTTTGAGAGACAGAAGACACCATGGCAGATAATTCAAAGAGATAGAGTTGGGCTCATCTCAGTATAACTGATAAAGGGTCCCTCCCCACATGCCCCCCCCCAAACCCCTGTGAGGACTGGCTTCAAAACCTTGTAATGTCTAAATTAGGTATTCAGTTTGGTGTAGTGGTTAACAGTGTGGACTCTAATCTGGTAGAACCAGGTTTGATTTCCCACTCCTCTGCATGCAGTTGCTGGTATGACCTTGGGTCAGTCATAAGTTCTTTTAGAGCTGTTCTCTCAAGGGCAGTTCTTGAGAGAGTTTTCTCAGTCCCACCTACCTCACAGGGTGTCTGTTGTGGGGAGGAGAAGAGAAGGTGATTGTAAGCCTCTCTGAGACTCCTTCAGGTAGTGAAAGGCGGGGTATAAATCCAATCTCTTCTCTTCTTCTACCCGAGAGATTCCAAGGAAGTGTTCTGCTGAGTGTTCCACTGTTTTTATATGCTGTCTTTTGTTCTCTAACCTACATGGCCATATTCTAAAACTACCCTGGTATAATGTAATGAACAGTACTTATTTTTATAATATTTAGACATTGGTGACTTATTTTTAGCTTTATCTTGTCTCATTCAGAATAAATGTTTCTCTAGTGTAGCCAGTTGTTATCACAGTCCAGAAGGAAGCCAGCTTGTAAAGAGAGAAAAACCCAGGATAAAAATTCAAATGGATAAAAATACAACCTCTGAGTCAGGTTGCTAAAACATCTGTATGCTCGTTCATTTCCACAGCCCTGATTTTAATTTCCTGATTTCAAGCAATCAAGTTTGAACATTTCTGAAAGCATCTGTTTGTATATATACATACTTGCCTATTTTTAATCATTTTAGCACATATCTTCTTGAAAAAGAAAGGGGGAAAACAGGAACAGAGGACTACCACATTGAAAGAAGTGAAAATTTCATGGAGTCAAGAGCAACTCTGCAACATTTCACATAACAAAAATCCACAAAGTTTCCTGTTTTATCAACACCCCTCCACACCCACAAGAACATATGGCCCCACTGTTTGTGCAAATAAGCAACCATTGCTTAAAGTAGATGTTTCCATTAACACTGTGCTTAATTACTAAAAACAAACGGGTGTAAGTATGATCTCTGCTAACTGCCGTTCTTGTCGAGCTTTCCCTTCTCAGCCTGTTTGATCATAGCAGGAGACTAGCACTGCTGATAAACCAAGTAAACTCCAAAATGGACATAAATGGCAGAGTGGCTTACAAGTAAACAGAGAAAGCACTCTGCACCCACTGGCCCACCTTCATCTTTGCTTATGGCAGGATTTCATGGGCCCTTGGTGACAGAGGATGCCTGCCCCCCTTTCCTCTTTGGTACAGCCCCTTTCTCCTCTAGCCACACCCCTCCCACCTGTCCCCCCACCTGCCTTTTCCTCTTTAATAATTCCTTTTTCCATTTTGATTTGCTTACTCTGGCAAAGAGAAATCATACAAAATTTTGCTTCCTTTGTTACCTTTTATTACTTTGTATAAAACTAGAGAGAAGAAAAAAATGACTTCCATGATTTTATTTGGAGTGCTATTCAATACAGTTGGCTTCTGGCCTTAGCTTGTCTACAGCATTCACTGACCCGGGATTTCTTTTATGGAGAGCCAAGTACAAAGAACGTCTGACAATGGCTTTTTCTCTAGGACAATGGCTTGTACTACTTTGGCACCATTCTCACAGTGCTGGCCACAAATATTACACACCAACAACCGTACTTTTCTGCCACCCTGTCCAACAAAACATTGTATCTGTGACATGCAGACATTAAAAAAAAATTCCTTGCTATTCACTGATTTGCTACTCAGAAAGAGAGGGTGTGTTTGTGTGATTAGAGTGGGCAAACTGTCAATTGGTGCCTAATGAAGATGCTTTCTCAAATAATCTGTCACCATGAAGTCATAAACCACCATTCTCTTCTTTACTGTGGTGGGAAGTTTGCTGGTTTTGAGAAAAGAAAAACTATTATTTCACCAAGGGGGAGGCACTCGGTATCTGCCCCACTTCAGCCAGTGCTGATGGTGACACTGCTTGTGGACATCACCCCCATCCTTCATCAGATGTGCCAATCTAAATCTGCAAAACATCATGCTAGGGCTGCATGGCTATAAGTGCAGCCAATGCTGGTGTGTGAATGGTCCACACATTTAGACTGCCAGAAATGATCGTCATTTAGTATTATCCCCCGTCACATGGTTTGCCTCCATAAAGAAAAGATTTTCAATCGAGCCACAAGTTTACTGATAAAAAGATATACTAGCTATTTTAAATGCAGGACGACACAGGGGGAAAAGCAATCTGTCCTTGTTTGCTGTGCCATGTTTGTAGAATCCAGAAGAGGCCAGGAGGATTTGTACCACCTTGATTTGGGGGCAAAGCTGCACAACTAAGCTATTTTGAGGAGCTTTTGGGACAGTTTGAGAGACTTGGCTGTTAAATTAGAATGTTCCTATATTAGCAAAGGCAGATTTATAAACATGCTCAATAAATTAATCCCTGCCTTCTTGTGTACAAGCTTGCCTATTAAGTTCTGTTTCGGATTATTTTGTTCTTTGTGTACACACTCAGTGAGGTGAAATGGGTGACTAGAAGGGACAGAATGTACATCTCACTGAAGAAACAAACAAACTTTTTGTTTTACTTCTTTTTATACTACTTTTTACTTCTGTCAGTAGTTTCAGTTTTCCACTATTTGCTACTGATCTTGTAGATTCATTTGTGGTGAGAAAAGAACACACATGGTGTACACAATACAATTTATATTGTTTTTATACATATTATAAATGGCACTTAATTCACAAAATGACCCTGTCTGTGAATATTTAAATCTGGAGACTGAAACCATGGACAGACAAGACAGTTCTGTCTACAAACCTGAGAAAAGTGCCAAGTTTGCAGAAAAATCTGAAATCTTAATTATATTGGAGGGTTAAAACCCCACAAAATAAATAGAAGCAGCACTTGTAGTTTTAAGGAACAAATACCCTCAGTTGCCATTGCTGGGCAACCACAACAGTATTGCCACGGCTTTCAGCCTTGGTTTATTTATTTATTTATTTTCATTTCTATCCCGCCTTGCCGGGCAAGCTGGCTCAAGGCGGCTTACAACATTAAAATGCAATAAAACAATAAATACAGTATTAAAAACAGAATCAAATACAGATAAAACAATACAAGTGATGGCAACATTCAGAATAGAATCCAATGGTAAGACAGCTTCCAGTCTCATAGGCCAGAAGATACACCTTTGGCGCTTTGGTCAGTGGTAGCTCCTAATTGAAGGCCTGATGGAAGAGTTCCATTCTACAGGCCCAGTGGGCCTGTACAGGCCCTGTGGGTTTCTGTCAGTAAAAGGGGGGGGGGGGCTTTCCAGGGTTGCTTTGGCCTTTGAGGGAGGATTTATAAGCCACTTGACTTGCATAACTCACCTAAGCCAGGCTGCTTTCTACAGTTTGACAGCAGTCACCCCACAAAGGCCAGTGTGGTGCAGTGGTTAGAGTTCTGGAGTAGATCTGGGAGACACAGGTTCAAAGCCCCACTCTGCTGTGGAGGCTCATGAGGTGACCTCAGGCACACATTCTCAGCCTAACCTACCTCATATACTTGTGAAGATAAAATGGAGGGGAATGTTGTAAGCTGCTTTTGAGTCCCTATTCTAGAGGAACTTGGGGTATAAATGAAATAAATAACAAATATAGTTGGCAGTTGGGAGGACAGATAAAAGGTTGGTTGGTATATTGGTGGG
The DNA here is from genome assembly GCA_029233225.1 of Lepidodactylus listeri. Taxonomy (NCBI): domain Eukaryota; kingdom Metazoa; phylum Chordata; class Lepidosauria; order Squamata; family Gekkonidae; genus Lepidodactylus; species Lepidodactylus listeri. Next base: position 37,631,157 of record JARCFY010000006.1, on the reverse strand, counting down.
AAAGAGAAGCACTGGCATGCACTGGGGAGGCCAGAGAGCATTCCAAATCTTCAAGAAGAGCTAGAAAACTACAGAAGATTCATCTCTGCTCCTGGCCTGTGCGGGTTCCTCACTGTGCAACTGGGCTGGCATTCAGCAGCAACAGACTGTGGCTGGAACCAAGCAGTTTTCCCTGGGAGAGTCTGCCAGAGGGAGGGAAGAAGGGGAAGCTAAAGATGGGGGGCAGATAAAGGCTGAGGACAGACAGGCAATCTGGAGTGGGAGGAAACCGGGGCCAAAAGCTGTGGGGGAAAAGTGCTCCAGGGCTGGCCATTCACACTGGCCAGTGTATTGCGGGAGCATGCCATTAGGGAGCGTTCAGACTGCCGCAGAGTGGCCCCGGGTGGGCCGGCCTCCGCAGCTCGTGGTGGGGTCGTTTCAGCAATATGCACATGTGTGCCCATGTGCATAGGCACATGGCCGCATCAGCATTCTAGAAATTTAAAATCTCCACACTTCCTGTATTGGGGCATGGGTGCGCATATCTCCGCGATGGCGCATTCACTCTGCCGCCTCCGCTTGACTCCTGCTTCTTCCAGTCCACACTGCCAGGAAGCGGGAGACGGTCCCTGGACACCAGTTTCTGCCGGTGTCCTTCTGAAGCGGCAGGAAAGCAGGAGGGAAGTGGGTAAGTATGGAAGGGAGCTGGGGAACAGCTGCAGCTGTTTGAACAGGCTCCCTTCCCCCGCTTCACAAGCGGAGCTCTCCCGCTCCACTTCCTGAGTCTGTCCTCAGCCAAAGTTAGGTTGGCTGGTGGGTGGGAAAGAGAGAAGGAAGTCGGAAAGGGGGGCTTTCATGGAAGGGAATGAGGTAGTATTGGGAGAGGGGAATGATAATACACTTGCAATACATGTAATGCTGTATTCAATGGGCTTAGTCTGGAGTTATTCTACACAGGACTGTACAGTTAGTGAAATACACATTGTTGAAAAATGTATGTATACTTTATGGGGAAAATATGGCGTGAGGAAACAGAAAATAGCATGAACTTAATCACAGCTCAGTTTGTGGAAGGGAGAAGTGAAATCAAAACTGGGATTTTTCGATTACAAAGCAACCAAGATACATTCAAAATCATCATTAGTCCATACTACTCCTTACATTTTGTGTTAAATTTTAGGTGCTAGGTACCTGGCATTTTTTTAAAAAAAGATTAAATCATGTCATATGGTCTGTGATATTAGTAAGCTGAATGAATAGCTACATCCACAGGCAATCACATAGTAGAACATTGTCAGGTTTATATCTTTTGAGTTTATTCATTAAAAAACAATCATTTTAATTTTTGTTACCACCTGCTTCTTGTTATTTGTGGATTTGCTGTTTTTCTCCTCCATTTTCTAGGTGTCCAAAATATGGCACCTTGGATGTGTTGGAAGACGTGTCTGAGGTGATGGAGAAGATGGATGCAGGAGAGTGGGCCAGCCTGAGCCCCACCTGGCTTTGAAGGGAAGAAATTCTCTATTTACCATCTCATGGTATCCATGTACTTGGCCTTTGGTGTTAGCCTCAGCCCCAAAATCAGTCCAAGCTGGCATAGTGACTGTGTGTGCGCATGTGTGTCTGCACATGGTATGTGTTTGTGTCAGTTACATGGTCTCATTTCAGTTTCCCTTCTTCTCGCTCTTATCTTGCTTAATCTAACACAGACAGGATCTTGAGTAATGAAGAGATATGACTAATGCGACAACTGTCCATTTTTAAACTCAGATATGTTAGAACAATTGAATAAACAAAAAATGAGAGATTTAGACTATTTTTTGATGACAACATCAAAATATACATCGTCACCTGCAGGTAGAAACTGTGTGATTGAATGCTTCTCAGAATGCTAAAAAAAACTTCTGTCAACATGAAAGCTAGGTGTCAGGGAAAGTGTTCTAGTATAGCTTTCTCACTAACACATTAGTTTTCTGTGTTGGTATTTCCCTGACATATGGGAGCACCTCTAACTGTGATTCCCCCACTTGCAGCCTTACCTGGTGAACATTTCCTGTGTACCAAGGATAAGACATATGGAAGAGTAATTTACCCCCCCCCCCCACCCCCCCAATCTAGCTGGTAGAATAAAGGTAGGTGTAGTATGTCATTTGAAGAACAGGCTAAATCTTGTGGGAATGACAGCACCGGGTGTTGTTCCATTGCTTTTTAATTCCAACACAGGTTTCAAATGTCAGAAAGTTTACAACTAGATGGAAAACATTCATGGTGCTCTACAATCCATATGTGACCCTTTAAGATGCTTGCAAGTGGCCTAGCATATTCTCTCCAAGTTATAGGAATGACCAATTTTTTAATTGGGAGAACAACCAAATGTCTTATACAAAATTCCTATGCTAGACTTCTCTATACCATTGTCCAGGATTAATCTGTATACTAAAACCAATTCTTGAGTTGGGATTAACTGGGTATTTATAAAAAGGGTTTTCCCTTGGGAAATTGGGAAAACCAGTCACCACCAAATGTGTAATCTTCAGCTATAGGGACACATAGAAGTGCATTAGTTTCTAGTATACACTATAGCACTAACACTCCAGTCATATATAGTTCATTATGTTAACATCTATTAAGGCAGGTAATATAATTTTTCTAGGCAACTGTAATCATAACCACATCTCTTTTTAAGAGAGAGAGAACAGTATGATACTTTATATAACAGGCCTTTAGCTAATCTCTCCCAAAGCGTAGAGTACATTTTCACTAAAATCTGGCCACTTCAAAGAAAAAGTTTCCATTGTTGGATTTGCTATAATGGATGTATAAATCGATTCACTTTTGTAACAGAACATTATTTTTTTTTCTAGAATGCCTAGCATTCTGATCGGCTTGTCCAATTCCAGTTCCTGTCTGGTCTTCAAAAATAATCTCTCTGTTTCTATAGCCATTCCAAAGCGAAATAGCTTTCATTTTATGCCCAGCCATAAAAGTAAAAGGCTGGTATGGGCCTGTGCATGCCATTAAGGTCATTCCTTGCACACAGATACAAGCATACTCCAGTAAGATGTATCAAGTGTCCCACTTGCCCCTGTATTATCTAGCGTGCATTTGGGATTTGTGAAGAAGCAGTCTTATTTTGACTCAGATGACTGGAGCATGTAGCTCATTACTGTCTAACTCTGAATTAGCTGCTGTTGTCTCAATTCTCAAGCAAAGAATGCTCTTTCCCAATAACCGCTACCTCCAGCTCTTTGACTGGAGATGTCAGAGACTGAACCTACGATCGTCCACATGGAAAGCTGCAACCTGCATTTTTATAACACTATAAACACCTCAACCATGTACAGTGTACAAATGGATATGACTACATGTAAGCATCAGAAAACTCATTACCATAATATGACTTTGTCCCCTGACAAGTGTCCACAGTCAAGTGTCCCACTCAATAAAATAAACGAAGCATTCAGAAAGTAATAGCAAAATGGCTGTACACTTTTTATTCCAAACAGTGCCATTACTCTCTGTAACATCGTCATACTTTGTGTCCTGTTAGAAATAAATGTCTGGGCAGCACATCATTATTTCAGCAGTGGTATTCTACGATCTCCTGTGGTCAGACTCAGTGTTCAATGAGTTGAGATCACCTTGCTTCTAGTTTACAGGAAATATCTTGACAGGCTT